>WPIO01000027.1:2472500-3967500 GCA_009760855.2 Cristatella mucedo | reverse complement strand
GAATGCTGCTGGACGTATGAAGCTTGCAACACACTTGTTATTAGAGTTGCAGGAGGATCTAAACAGACGATAGCATTCATCTCTGGCATGTACAATGTAAAATCAGATAAAGGTAATAATAATAATAATAATGCACTTGATAAAGCGCCCTCAGAGAACTCAATCTCTTTCTGGGCGCTTTAAATTTGCTGCAAAGCGAAACGCGATTGAATAGTGAGTAATATCATGCTTGATAAACAACATGAATAACATGGTTATGGCTGACATGCACAAGGTCAGCATGCAAGTGTGGTTAGTGGCAGCATGCACAGTGTTAGCGTGCATAAGCACATGAAGGACGAATCACACAGACCCACTAAATGCTGCCCTAAATAGGTGCGTTTTTAATTTCTGTTTAAATGTGGTCAAGTCACGGGATGTTCTGACGCAAGACGGGAGGGAGTTCCAGGCTTTGGGAGCATACGAGCTAAATGCACGGTCTCCAAAGGATTTGAGGTTTGTACGAGGTGTAGGTAAACTATTGGATTCGGAAAAGCGGGTGGTGCGTTTCGTGTCCTGGTGGGGGAGTAGACCTGAGAGATAGGCTAGAGCCAAAGAATAAAGTGAATTAAAAGAGAGCGACAAAATCTTGAGATCGATCCGTTGCTTGACCAGTCAAGAGTGCATGTCGGCGAGAAGTGGTGTGATGTGGTAACAGATACTCGCGACAGACAAGCCTAGCTACAGAGTTTTGCACTGGCTGTAAGCGCCTAATTGTACATGCCGGTAGGCCAGCAAGCAGTGAGTTACAGAAGTTAAGATGGGATGACACAAATAAATAGACCAACTTAGACGTTGTATCCTTTTCTAAAAAAGCCCGAATTTTAGCAATGTTACGTATCTGGAAGTAGGCAGTAATCCGGGGAGGAATCTAAACAGGACCTGAGAGCGCGAACAGGCTGAAACTGATGCAGCAGTTCAGCTAGGCACGAAGGAGCCAAGCCGTGGCGGGCCTTGCGGGTCAGCATAAGAACTTTGCTCTGCATCCGTCGATCAACCGGCAGTCATCCTAGCTCTTTCAGCAAAGGAGAGACGTGGTCAGACCTCTGGGACTTGGAAACTAGCCTTGCAGCCATATTCATAGTCATTTGTGGTGGCTTAGTTGCTTGCTTTGGTTGCCCAACCAAATGGGAATTACACTAATCAAGCCGAGACAGAACTGTTTGATAGTTCACGTTTATGCAAGCCACCATAGAAGACAGCTCTTAATCTCAGATAGGGATTTAACGTGATGGTTAGCTGTAGAAGCAGTATTCTGAATGAAGCTTTTAAAATTTAGGCAGCTGTCGAAAATGAAACTTAAATTTTGGGCACGTGGTGATGATCGCACAACAGCACCTATTAGAAGAGCAAAGCCTTTTAGTCCAGCCACACGCTGTGGGTGTCCTGTGAGCAGCAGCTCGGTTGTATCATCATTTAACTTTAAGATGTATGTGTGCGAACAGGCGTGTACACACGTGTGCACACACTGGCACGTAGACCCAGGTGAGTATTTTCACATGCTCTGTTGTAGAGATGCTGCCAAAATGGTTCGATATCGCGAGCATACCCTTTGATGGAATGTGGCTCGATGACGAGTACTGGTTTCCACTCCTACTCCAGGACAAGATGTTCGAAAGATGGTTCCACTTCCAAGGGCACGATGCAATCGTTGACCCCTTTTTCCAAAGAGGCTTTAACAATTTCGGTTATGGCAGGGCTAAGTTGGTCTGCCAGTGTAGACCACAGAGATGATTGTAAAGGGTCTTCAGGATACGAGCTCTGTTTAACAGACCTTATTAAGGTAACCACATCGCAAGCAGATACCTCAGAAATATTTCATGAAGGATTACAGGTTGCGATTCAGCAACTACTTTTTTTCGGAGAGTGCTTTATGGAGGCACGAATGGGCACAATTGTTTTAGTAAAGAAGGCTGAAAGCCTTTCGGCCGAGCCATTAACATCTGGGGGGAGTCAGACCTCTTAACATTAGCCAGTAAATTGCTTACCGTCTTATGAGTCTGTTTTGAGTGTCTGACTGGCCTCCAGTTGTCGAGTGAAAATTTGTAAGTAAGAAAATATAGATCGAGAGCATGATCTGAAGTCTGTAGACTTAGAAGTGGAAAGAAGAAGAATGACTGAAAAGTGTGAAAAGTGGAGCCTCTAATCTAAAATAACTTGTACGGCAAAGAACAAGAAGTCACTGTTCACGAAGAAAGAGCGGAGGATCAAATAATTTGGAAATGGCTAAATGAGAAGAGAGAGAAACAAACTTGCCCAGAATCCGTTGGAAGGGCTGGGGAAAATTGGAAAGGGTTTTACGTACTGTATGCGTGATTTCGCTTTCTCGCTCTCGCATCAATACTTGAAATATATTTCACTTTCCTACCCAGAGATGGCAAACACTTAACAATTTCTTGTAAGAATAATAATATAAGGATGAGTAAAAGGTCACGCACCGTGATTTTAAAAATAGTTTAATAAAATAACAATTTAATGAATTTAATAATTATTTAATGGAAAACACGACACGCGAATGTTTTCCTAAACCCTATGATTAGGACGCTGAAAGATATCTTGCTGCCTCCAGTGATAGTCCGCCTATACCATGTTGAGCTATCTGTCTTGATTTTTCTACACCAGTTGCAGCTGTTCTTCGCATCTTGGCAACCGATTTCACGACGTCATTCTTTGCCAGATCCGGTTGAACGACAACTTCTCTCCTGCTGCCGATTATGGCTCATTCTTTTCAGCGGTCCTGAGCTTCTACTTTCATGCTACTCACTACCTCATCTGCTCTCATGACTCTTCTATGCTTCCCACTTTCTCTTTCTTGCGTGAGATGAAGTATTTGGTTACCGAATGCGTACCGAAAGCCGCTTAGGCTTAAAGTGTGCTATATAAAACTCTCCTGCGTAACACCTACATAGTCTTTATGAATTTGTGGAGTTACAGACGGAGATACATTACATATGTTCTGTAATCAGTTTTTCGTTGTTGTGGATGATCAACTTCATGCTACCTCTATAACCAGACTCAACGTAACTCCAGAACGTACTTCTATCAGCATTATTTCTTACTTTCCTATACAGAAACCCTTCATCTAAAAAGTCTTACTTTCTGCAATTTTATCTTCACTATATTGACTGATCAATATTTAGAAATAGTATTAATTTGTGGACCAGAAGTATGAAAATAATTTGGTGGCAAATGTAAGCAAAACTAAATAAGAACACAATGTGGATTAGAGACAGCACGCTACTAATAAAAAAGCGGAATTGATAGAGATCCTATGCGGACTCTGCGAGCTCACCCAGAGCGCCGTCATCGCGGGCTCCTATCGTGAAAGCCGAATTGCCTGTGGTCCGCACGCGCCACGCTCTCTCCACGACGGGTTCTGCAAGCTTGACGAATGAGCGCACGCGTGAACTTCTGCGTGATCATCAGACCATTCTCTCTCTCTCTCTCTCTCTCTCTCTCTCTCTCTCTCTCTCTCTCTCTCTCTCTCTCTCTCTCTCTCTCCCTCCTCCCCCTCTCCCTTTCCTCCCTCTTTCCTCTCTCTCTCTCTCTCCCTCTGCTATCTATCTCTCATTGACTAAACTCGGCATTTTCTACTACACTTTCTGCTCCGCTTTCAGCCTATCGCCCTACGCGGCCTCCGGGGGCTTCGCGAAGTCCTACCATGAAGAGTACCAGTATACCAGGCAAAAATAACCCCTGCCTCGATTAAACCGGGATATAGTTTGGCCCAGGCCAGGGTATATCCCGAAGGATAAGGTGCCCTAGGCTAAACAATACCCCAAGATTTAAGACGAACTGACCAGTCCATACCCCTCCAGGCCGGAATATTACCCATCTGGCAGATGACACAGGGAAACCAAACCTATTTTATTACAATTAAACCTTGTAATTGTAATTAATTTTCTATAGCAATTGTCCTTACAGAGAACACATGAAAACTAAATTCCACCTGTATCCGACAGAGAAATTTCGAATATATCGAAACAGTGTAGAAATAGAAGTAGTAATTTCAATTTGATCAATTGAAGCAGTTTTTAGAAGCAGTCAACTTAAGTTGTAGTAAAGTTAAATACGCCCGCAATCCCATTTAATGCTTTTGTTGGAAGTGATGGAATCGCAAAGTCCACAATTTGATTAAAGGTAGGTTAATTTTGCTTTTTTTATTCCCTTAAACATAAGTAAACTTAGAGGCGAGTTTTTGGACGTCATATTTATGCAGTTTAACAGCGCACACATTACTGAAGAGAAAATCTTAGGAGGTTCTCACACTACACTCACTTGTATAATAAATTAATTATTTTTTAAATAGCTTCAAATTCAGTTCCCAACCATGTAAGACCACCTCTCGACTTGTGAGATTCTACATTGCAATACAGCAAAAGTACCCCCAGTAAATTTACGATCTAACCAGAAAAATGTGCGAATTCCAAGTCTCAGTTCAGACTAACAGCTTAGCCGCATTGAGCAGACGGAGGGATTCACTACCAATTCTGTCGAAACTCACAAAAATCGGATGTCCAGCTATCTTGGCAGGCCTGTCATGACAAATAGATTTGTTTTGGTCATTTGGGCTGAGATAAGATGTTGGCCAAAATCCCTGACCGTTATTACATGGAAAAGGTTAAGAACAAAGTTCAGCGTGAGACATGTGACAGTGAAAATGTTTTTGTAATAAATCCCAAAATCAGCAAAGAGGCTTCACCACTCAGCAGCAAACCAGAGCCTGGAAACGTATGGAGCCTAGTCGGGTTGGTAGGAGCTGCCCTCTTCAGGAAACGTCAAACGGCAACAAATATATAGTCGGTGTCACAGATTATTCCTCCTACTAGACTGAAGCAAAATTTGTTCTGGACCAGAATTCCAAATCGGAAATTTTATTTATACTCCGCCTATTTACTGATTTCACTGTATGGATATTCTGATTAGCGATCAGGGACGTGAGTTTGTGAACTCGATAGTCAAAAACCTGACGGAGCATTTTTATACAGATACCCCATTTCATCTTCCTACCACCCACAAACAAATGGTTTAAGAGAAAGAGACAGTTGACTACTGAAAGAATCTCTTAGTAAGCTTATCAATGACCAAGGGAAAAACTGGCACAGTTAAGCCCCAGTGTTTTGCCTGCGTATCGCTAATCTGTTCATGCCTCAATCTCAAGTACACTCTATACTGGCTACCAGTCAAGCAACGGGTTGACTTCAAGGTTTTGTCGATCACTTTTAGGTCACTGCATTCTTTGGCTCCAGCCTATCTGTCAGGTATACTACCCCATCAGGCCAAGCATCGTACCACCTGCTTTTCGGAATCCAACAGTCTAGAAATACCTCATACAAACCTCAAATCCTTTGAAAACCGTGCATTTAGTTCATATGCTCTCAAAGCCTGGAACTCCCTCCCGACCTGCGTCAGAACATCCCCTGACCTGACCACATTTAAAAGGAACCTAAAAACACACCTATTTAGGACAGCATTTAGTGGGTCCCTGTGATTCGTCCTTTCAGATTCCAGGAAAACTCTAAAAAGAAGTCTTTCGGCATTGTAGATTTCAAGAATAATGAAGGATAGCATAGATTATCTACGACAACAAATTATAAATAGATTTTACCTACTCACAGATCTTGATGTCAAATTTATTTTCTTTTTTAAAGTTGAGAAGCTTTTGAAGACTCTTGACCTGACCAAACTACACCACCAATGTCTAGATCAAGTAATAATAATAAAAATAATTCACTTGATAAAGCGCCCTCAGAGAACTTAATCTCTTTCTAGGCGCTTTACATTTGCTGCAAAGAGAAATTAAATTTAATGGTAAGTAAAATCATGCTTGAAAAACGAACGAAATGAATAATATGGTTAGGGATGACATGCACAGGGTCAGCATGCAAATGTGGTTAGTGGCAGCATGCACAGTGTCAGCACGCATAAGCACATCAAGGACGAATCACAGGGACCCAATAAATGCTGTCCTAAATAGGTGTGTTTTTAGGTTCCTTTTAAATGTGGTCAGGTCAGGGGATGTTCTGACGCAGGTCGGGAGGGAGTCCCAGGCTTTGGGAGCATAGGAACTAAATGCACGGTCTCCAAAGGATTTAAGGTTTGTATGATGTATTTCTAGACTGTTGGATTCCGAAAAGCGGGTGGCACGATGCTTGGCCTGATGGGGTAGTATATCTGAAAGATAGGCTGGAGCCATAGAATGAAGGGACCTAAAAGTGAGGGACAAAACCTTGAAGTCAATCCGTTGCTTGACTGGTAGCCAGTGCAGGTCGGCGAGAAGTGGAGTAATGTGGCAACTGCGACGCTCACGACAGACAAGCCTGGCTGCAGAGTTTTGCACCGGCTGCAATCGCCTGATCGCACATGCTGGTTGTACTACAAATAGGCTTGTATTTTTCAGACTGGATGGATCAGAGCTGAACAACGAAATATGTGACTCTAAAGTGCTTGCCACACTTCACGACTCGGCACTAAGGACACCACCGGGACTTTTGCTTTTAACTGTCAGTTACGGAGAAGACGTGCTTCCTAATTTGAGAGTTGCCTTGAAAGTTCTTATCACTATAGCTGTATCAGTTGCCAGTTGTGAACGTTCCTTTAGCAAGCTGAAGATAATCCTGTCTTATCGGAGAGCATACATGGGGCAAGATCAACTCTCAGATTTAGCATTATTAAGCATAAAGAAAGAAACACCAGAAAGTATTTACTTTTAAACTGTAATAAATCAGTTTTCCACGTCAAAGGCCAGAAAACTTCACACAAGTTAAAGCCGTGGTAGCTACCTTGTATCCTTACTACAGTTAAAAAACATTTCTCGACTATATATGTCTGATTGCATGTGTTTTTGCATTTCTTCTGCGGAGGAGCTATTGTGCATCAATTTTTGACAAGCGGATGGGCGCCATTTGTAGCTTAGTCCCCGGGCGCCGAAAAGTCTCATTATGCCTCTGGCGTCGCGTGCGGCAACGCAGCACAATCAACTGACGTCACTTTACCAGTAACCGCTGCCAAAGCGAGAACAAGCAAGCAGCACTGCTCAGCATCGGCACCTATTCCTTACGGTGAGGCTAGCAAGCTACTCGTAGCCTAGATTTGTGATCGGTATTCAGCTAAAAGCTCGTACAATATAACGCTCGTCCGGGCTTCGCTCTAAACGTCTTCGGCCGCAAGAAAGGAGGGTCATGCAGAATTGGTGGCAGCGTTTCGTTTAAAACTCCAACAAGCGAAGCAAAAATCAATGCGCAGCTCTAGTTTTTCTAGACGGGACGCGCTTAGGCCTCGCGATAGTCCAGATTTCTAAAGCTCGGTCTGGCGAGATGGTACCGGCGCCATGATGGGAAGCTGCAAATACTTGTTATTGGATGTAACAAAGAGAAGAGGGGGTTGTCCCACTAAATGGGCACGATGAAAAGTGGGCTGCATGTCAATGAGAGCGAAAATAAGCGTGCCTTTACTGCCTCATGCAAGCATGCGCACGCTTCGACGCAGGCGCGCACCTCACATTGCTGCCCAGAGTCGCGACGTTGAGCTTCCATGCGCGCATTTCTTTTCGAGGCAGTCGATTAATCTCTGGGGATAAAGTTATGCGGAGGAGTGATCTCCAATGTCGGCGTTATGCTTTAGTAAGAAAAAATCAGAGCCCTTCAAGAGAACTCTATTAATGTCACCCATTTAGCACAACTTGGCTGCCGTATCTCTGAGAGTTGTGTACTTCCATACGAGACCCAAGTTAAGGGCCAGCAAAAGTAAGTTGCGGCGCCTAGTTCTCTATGAAACGACACGAAATGCCAAAGGTAGCTCTAGGCACGCATTCAGTGACATTGTCTTCAACCGAAGCCAAACCATTGCGTATTGTATATTGGGAATCGTGGCGTATTATAAGGAATTTCGTGAAACGAGAAGCAGAGTCCTGATAGAGACGAGAAGGAAAATTAAGACTAAAATGGACGGCGAAGGGAAACGATATCGGTGCGTAAGAGCAATGAGAGTGCCGCAGTCTAGGAACAGCAGAGGGAAATAAGGATGTCTTTAGAGTAAAGAGTGACAGCTAAACTACCGAAGGATCGGCAACCTAGAGGCTTCTATCACTCCCGCTCGGGGCGATATTTCTGCGGGATTCGGTCCAGCCAAAGATGAACTTCAGCCACTCAGTAGTTTTAGTTGCTGACCCACCCAAACCTTCCGCTATGCGGCACGCATTCTTGCGATCTTCGATTGCTCAACATGCGGCGGCTGACCGCTCTCCGATGTTACACCCGCTTACAATGACCTAAGTAAGCCGCGACGCGAATAAGCCATCCAATCGTCGACAGCACCGGTCTCAATAGCTGCTGCCTGGCGCCCAAATCGCAATTACAAGCGTGTGCGTTTATTCAGGCAGTATGCGATGGATTTTAGTCTCAGTAGACTCGGGGCCATAATAAAGCCCGAGCTTTTGGTTCTGCAATTAACGCCATTAAATGGGCTACGCTCTCTACGAGCAAACGGTGGAGCGCGGGACAGGTGGCCCGATGATCCTGCGGGCGTGCTCACCGCTCTGCGCGACATTTTTAAGCACCCAGTCTCACGACAGACGTCCTTTGCCGTTCTTTATTCCGAAGTTATCCTACTTGCCGTACTATATTCTGAAATTATCATCTTTGCGTACTGTACGAGGAGTCTGCTTCCACCGTCGTGAAGTGCAGCCAGGTGTGAAGAAATTATTTGGCTGCCGGCCTGTTAGGTGGTTATAGTAAAAGTGTGGTTTTAGTCGCAGCATAAGCCTGAATCAAAAGCAGCGGTTTCTGTAATGAGGACACGCACCTGAAATGTGTGGATTTATACGATTCAGCTCTAACGTTGGTTACGGTTCTAGGTTACGATTGGTTGGTTACGGTTCAAGGTTACGATTGGTTGGTTACGATTCAAGGAAATGAAATTGATTACATCGGTATCAGTGTCGTACGGCAAGAGTGGCGGTGACTGTGATAGTAGAAAAGAATAGCTATAAGAGCATATCTACAGATAGATATAAGTACATATCTACCGATAGAGCAGATAGAAAAGCATAGCTACAGAGAGGTAGGTAGAAGAGCACAGAAGAAGCGCTTTAATATATCTGAACTTCATTATAAGTTACTCAACGACGTGTAATTTATTTCAGGGGCTGAGCGTCCGGGTGGCTTAAGCAAGTAAAGGCATGTTTTTAGTTTCACGTAAAAGTCTCACGAAGACAGAAGGGTGTCGTGATTTTAGTTAGACGCGGATTCCGACGTTTTTGCGCAAGGGTAGTCATGCAACTTAAATAGCCCAGGGCCCCTCGACACGGTTCTGGGGCCAGACGACTATGGAAAGAAATCGCCGCGCAGCTTAAGCTGTTTTGTTTTTCTTTGGGTCTTTTCTTTTCATTGAAAGCGTATTACTGGTGAATGGTTTGATGAAAATAATGCAAATTGACGCGCGAAAGTAATGCAATTACATTTAGGAATAGAACCGCCCTGTTTTTATCTCGCGAAAGGTATCGTTTAGGTATGTCTCCACTTGTAGCAAGTCACTGGACTGAAAGGCAGCTTAATTTTTAAAGAAGAAATATTTTTTTCAGAAAAACATCAATGTTGCTCATTAGTTTTACCACTTAACCTAACTATTCAGATTGAATACAGCTTTATTATTTTAGCCGCGAGCAACGCTGCTGTGCACTACAGGAAGCATAAAAGCCACGTGCAACTCCATTATGTCGAGATGGCTTTGTGATAGCAAATAGTAGTCTTGTAACCTGCTAAGTAGCATTTCTTAAGTTCTCTTGTAATGCCGTGTAAGTTTTCAGTGATCGGTTGGCCAAGTGTGATAGCTGTCTTCTGAAAATTTGGGGGTCTTTTAAGGAACACTTTAAGAGATACTTTGCTATCCAATCCAGGTCTGTTCTTCTCGTTGCATTAATAAGCTTCTTACTATCCTTGGACTTGGCTATCAAGTAATACCTCGCGGACTTCTAGCGGTGAAAAATATTATTTTTCGCTCTAGAAACTCAGCGTCTTTCAATTGCGTCCGGATGCACGAGTTCGGAGATCTTGAGCGAGTAGAGGTAGATAGTGACGTTAGATCTTTGAAAGCGTGACTTTACATGAGCTGAATGAGGTCGTCTAATTTCCAGAGACGTGCTGGTTTAAGGTTTCGCTCTTTCAGTGAAAATTTAAAGTATCACGAAATCTGGAGATGCTGTTGCTGATGTTACTTGGAAACAAGCTGGCAATCGAATCTTGACAATACTCACTGGACCGTTGTCATATGTGAAGAATGTTCTACAGCGGCAGTCAGTCGCACCAGCGCGTAGCGCCGCAGGCAGCTTTTCTTTCACACTACTAAGTAAACAACCGCGGTGGGTGTCTGGAAGAAAAGAAAATGACGTCATTAGGAACCAAGAAGGTGTTAACAAGCCAAGATTATATCGCTATCATACATAGGATTAGGGCTGCTGCCTTCCAGGAGGCTTGCAGGTGGTTTGCACTCGAACTTCAGCCGTGCTCTTCTCGCAAATCGCGGCGTCGGCTGAAAAGCTGACGCGTCGTTCCGGGCAAGCGTCTGCGTGCTGACACTGTGCACGCTCCCACGAACCATATTTACATGCTGACTCGTGTATGTCTCATTTAACCATGTTACGTTTATTTAAATTTGCATGCTACCGCTAAGCCATCAGATCATGCTTCTTTTACAGCATATGGAAAGTCTCTAGAAAGAGATTGAGTGACCCGAGGGTGATATTCATGTGTGTTATTTTTATTGTTATTAAGCCCCCCCCCCGGTCTTAGCCTAGGGTTAAAGTGCTCGCTCTACCAGACCTGAGCCATGGGTTATAGTGGTTGATCCTTTATTGAACACTGCAAGCGGTAGTGATAGCGATAGTGATAGCTGTGTGAGGTCATCTGCTGCTAAATAAATGAGGCTTTTAAATGAAGTAAACCTTTTCATAAACGCCAGCGCGAACCGGCCCCGAGGACCTGTTTATTCTATCGATGGGTCAATGGTGGCTGGCTGTGGCCAGTTTCCAGCTCCTAAGCCACGGCTCGCATAGGTTGAAGAAACGCAAACACCTTTTGCACAAGAGGAATGGCTGGCCGAAGCATCTTGATTGACCTTACCCTTGCAGTAGCATGCCGGCGTGTTCAGGCAGGCGCGGCGGTATTTTCTCTCGGAGAATGTCTCCATCGACACTGTAGTAAGGTTTGTAACATCTGGATTGAGCTAAAAATTGACGTAGACGAAGGCAGCAAATCGCGGAATGCACGAGTTTATTTGTCGGCGACTCGCATTTTACACGCCCTGAGGATCCAGTGATCTCTCTCTGTCTCCCTCTCTCTCTCTCTCTCTCTCTCTCTCTCTCTCTCTCTCTCTCTCTCTCTCTCTCTCTCTCTCTCTCTCTCTCTCTCTCTCTCTTTCTCTCTCTCTCTCTCTCTCCTTCAATAATCAAGAAATGTGCACTCCAATAGCACGCTCCTTGGCTTGTCATTCCGTTTAAAATAGGGTTTTGACTTGGCATTGAGTATTTCTAGATTCCAGGACTAATTCGGGTGCATTATGAACTAATCCTTTATTTCTCAACACAGCATCACCCTTAAACTTGAGCGTGGCTTGATTAATGCAACCCTTACACGATCGTCACTTTCCTCTGCAGGTGCAAAGACTGAAATGGACACAGCGCAAAGAGATTCGTTCAAGCGTGACATGAAAAAACCGAAAATTGTCGGAGCTAAATGGTAAGAAAGACGCACGAAAAAAGATTTTCAAGCTCGATTTGAATTAATCAGCTAAGCAGGGCGCGGTTCACGGTTGAAAGTCCTCAGCCTGCTTGTAGCCTCTGCCTGTACAATCTTTCCAGCTGAAATCTGTGGCGTCGGGCTGAGGGCATCGGGCTGAGCGAGCGCTGGTCTTGTATGATGCTACCGCCCCTGCGTCGAGCGTCGATCGGAGCAATAAAGGCAGCGATCGCGCCAGCGCCGCCGTTGCAGCGGTGCTACCCGTGCGGGAGCTTGCGATGAAAGCCTTCTGATCGCTTGAACAGGTTCCTAATTTCATCCAGCTGGCTCGACGCATGGAAAGACTATGTAGCGTTTCCGAGCGGACTGGTACCGAGAGGCCCACGTCCGGGACGCATCACCAACGAGGACCTTGTGCAAGGTATGTGCGGCAGAGCGACGCACGTTTCTGACAATCAATGCAAGCACGTTATCTATGGGCGGCGCTTTTTGGACCGGCTAGATTGCATAGCATGACTCGAAGAAAGAATCACGCAGTCAGTATTGCACGAGTCAAGGAAAAGGAAACAGTGTCATTAGCTGTCACGACGCTGAGACTTTACCCTGGCTTGGCGAGGTACTCGTCCTTCGCCGCTGGGCCACGAGCTCAGTCGAATGATGGGAGGCGAGTTGCGGAATCAAAAAGTTGACGTATGGCTTTTCTGCTGCTAACAGATTAAGCTTTAGAATCAGCAACGGTTTACTTTAACGAACATTAATGAACGATGCATCGAGATCCGACGTAACTTTTATTATCGCCACTATCCCTGATGCGCTACGAAACTCGCTCTTAGCTTTAGCTGAGGCCCAGAGGGAATTGCGATAGGTGGATCCGATGTCACTTGAGCGTCACTCCGTGCAAATAATCTTTGTTTAGCTAGCGTCGTGAGAATTGTTAGCACGAACAACAGGATGCGACACAGTACAAAATGTTTGATGACTATATGACGATGAACAGATCAATGTCGAAACCATTTTCCAGAGCTCGACCGACCGCTTTTAAACGTTTACAGAGCTCAGTTATCCGATCGGCTGACGTCTCTCTGGACTTGCATTTTTTGCGGCGTATTCCCTCGGAGCGAGCTCCGTGGGCAGAGTATTTTGTCAAATGCTGGCGTATTTATGGAGCGACGAGCTCGCTCCTGGGTCTTAGTCTAAGTAGTAAGTCGTAAAATGCGGCGTGAAGTCGTGATTTATCACGACTTCACGCCGCACTTTACGACTTAGGTCGTGGGTTTGAGTCCTGCCGTGAGCAATATTTTAATGCCCACTGCAAGCGGTGTTAATGGCCATTAAGGTACTTCTACCGCTGTATAAATCGCTGAATCAGCAAATACGTTTTTCTCTTTCGGGAGAACGAATGGCTGCGCCAATATTTCGGTGCCTTTGCAAGCCGCGTCTATTCTACCCGGCGATCAACCTTCTCTTGCGAGAGCTAATGATTTCTTCCTCTTTCCTGGTTTCTCTTTTTAGCCATCTTGCTATTCTCAATCCTTAATTACTTCTCACTGGTTACAGCCAGGATGTCATGGTTGCTGAAGATTCATCGAACGTGCATTTAGTTCGTAGGCTCCCAAAGCCTGGAACTCCCTCCCGACTTGCGTCACAACATCCCCTGACTTGACCACATTTAAAAAGAACTTAAAAACACACCTATTTAGGACTGCATTTATTGGGTCCGTGTGATTCGTCCTTCATGTGCTTATGCGTGCTGACACTGTGCATGCTGCTACTAACCACATTGGCATGCTGACCCTGTGCATGTCACCCCTAAACTTGTTATTCATGTTCTTTATCAAGCATGATATTACTATTACTCACGATTCAATTGCATTTCCCTTTGCAGCAAATATAAAGTGCCTAGAGAGAGATCAAGTTCTCTGAGGGCGCTTTATCAAGTGCATTATTATTATTTAGAAGAGAGATGGGAGAGAAGAGAGAGGAGAGAGGAGAGAGGAGAGAGGAGAGAGGAGAGAGGAGAGAGGAGAGAGGAGAGAGGAGAGAGGAGAGAGGAGAGAGGAGAGAGGAGAGAGGAGAGAGAGAGAGAGAGAGGAGAGAGAGGAGAGAGGAGAGAAGAGAGAAGAGAGAAGAGAGAAGAGAGAAGAGAGAAGAGAGAAGAGAGAAGAGAGAAGAGAGAAGAGAGAAGAGAGAAGAGAGAGGAGAGAGGAGAGAGGAGAGAGGAGAGAGGAGAGAGGAGAGAGGAGAGGGGAGAGAGGAGAGAGGGGAGGAGAGAGGGAAGAGAGAAAAGAGGGGGGGAAAGAGAGAGAGAGAGAGAAGAGAGAGAGAGAGAGAAGAGAGAGAGAGAGAGGAGAGAGAGAGAGAGAGAGGAGAGAGGAGATAGAGGAGAGAGAGAAGGAGAGAGGAGAGAGGAGAGACGATGAGAGAGAGAGAGAGAGATAGGAGAGGAGAGAGGAGAGAGGAGAGAGGAGAGGAGAGAGAGAGAGTATAGAGAGGGAGAGGAGGGAGAGAGACCGAGAGAGGAGAGGAGAGAAGAGGAGAGAGAGAGAGAGAGAGAGAGAGAGAGAGAGAGAGAGGGGAGGAGAGGGGAGAGAGGAGAGAGGAGAGAGGAGAGAGGAGAGAGGAAGAGAGAAGAGAGGAGAGAGGAGAGAGGAGAGAGGAGAGAGGAGAGAGGAGAGAGGAGAGTTGCTAAGAGAGATTGTGGTTAAGTTAGGGAATGTCATGCCGCAAGTCGGAAGTGAGTTCCAGACTTTTGAAGTATGCCCGGTCTCCAAAGGATTTGAGTTTTTGCGAGGTATAGGTAAAACAGTTAGTTTTCGTAAAGCGGGTGGTACGATGCTTGCTCTTGTAGGGGAGTAGAACTCATAGGTAAGCTGGAGCTAAAGAATGAAGGGACCTAAAAGTGTGCGACAGAACCTTGAATTCGATGCGTTGCTTGACTGGTAGCCAGTGCAGGTCGGCAAGAACTGGTGTGATGTGGCAACTGCGAAGCTCGCGACAGACAAGCCTGGCTGCAGAATTTGCACCAGTTGTAAGCGCCTGATTGCACAGGCTAGCAAGCAGTGAGTTACTTCTACAAGTTACAGAAGATGTCGCAAATGCATGGAACTACTTAGATGAGGCTTCCCTATCTAAAAAAAACCCGAATTTTAGCAACGCTATGTAGCTGAAAGTAGGCAGACTAGATTGTGGAGCTGATGCGGTTGTCTAACGAAAGGTTACTTTAGGACATGACACCTAGATTTCGTGCAGATTCAACAGGAGATATGCTGGAAGAGCCAATTGTGAGCGTTGGCCTTTCCAACTTCTGAATCACTCTTGGTTTGCCCATAACTAGCAAGTTAGTTTTATCATCATTTCATCGAAGAAAATGTGTTGCCATCCGTGTGCAGATGTCATCAATACTTGCAGCAAGGGAGTTAAGAGAATTTGAGGTGCTCGAAGGCTGGGAGGGATCAAAGAAAAAGTACGACTGAGTGTCATCCGCATAGAAGTGACAGCCTAGATTGTGCTTGGCAATCACATCAGCAAGAGAGAGTATAAACTGTGAAAAGAACCGGACGTTGCACGAAGCCCTGAGGTACCCCATATTTTAGTGGTACGTCAGATGATCTTTGTCCATTCACATCAATACTTTGGAGTCTCCCACAGAGATGAGTCAGAACTATTGCAGAGCAGTGCCAGTAATGTCCAGGCGAGATTTGAGGCGCTCAAGAAGGACTTGGTGATAAATAGTATCAAAAGCTGCCGAAAGATCAAGCAGAACAAGCAGAAAAACTCTACCCAGGTCTGCATTCCTAAGTAGGTCGTTACACACCCGAAGCAATGCTGACTCAGTGGAGTGGTTATCTCTAAAGCCAGACTGAAACTTACTAGCAAAGTTAGAAGTTTTAATATGAGTTCAGCTGGTCTGCCACGACTCGTTCCAGTGTCTTTGATAGGGATGGTAGATGGGGCACTGAGCGGTAGTTGCTCAAGTTCTTTTGGTCTAGTATCGCTTTCTTGAGTAGTGAGTGCCCTGACAGCAGCTTTTTTGATAGGTGCTGGGACAAGACCTGAGGCTGATGACATATTAATGATGTTATTTATACATGGCAGCAGCAGATCAATGCAACGTAGGAGCCGGGCAGTGGGAATAGGGTCCAGAGGACTTGTTGTCTTCTTTGATTGGGATGCAATATTCAGGACGAAACCACTAGCGACCTCCTTGAACGTAGACATTGAGGTGCTGCAAGGAATCGAGGGGGCAGCATTCTAGGGGGGAGGGGGGGGGCGGGGCGTGCTGCCATCATAAGGACAGTTAGTTCCTTATCTTGTCTTGTCTTCTGGACGAAAAATCTCGTCAAGCGATCAGCTCGATCATCGCAGGGATCGTCGTCGTCGTCGTCGGGTGAGGAATAAGTCAGAAGTAAGAACCCAGTTATGTCACGCTGCTCATCAGCCAGCAATGGTGAACTTAATCCAGTGATTAGTATCTTTTCCCAAGTATTTGGCGTAGCTCAACGGCTGTAATCGCGGGCGCTGCAAATTGCCATGCTAGGAAATTTAAAATAACGGACGAGATAGGTTTATTAGCAGTGCGACTAGGATCGCATGTTAGCTTCAGATAAGAAACAGGCAAGCGAGGACAGTAACGTCTGGTCTGCTGTGGTTATGGATATACCAGCGACCACTAAAGTAGACCCAATTTGTATTGGTCAGACGTTAAAACTGGGAGATTTATTAGTTAAGAAAGCGGAATAACACGGTTGTGAACGATTGGAATACCAACTTGTTTTGACGCTGCTTCCTAGAGGGTTAAATTCAATTTAACAAGATATAAATCTCTATCCTCTCAATAGGTAAGTTACATGGATCAACAACAACAACACTCGCTCCTTTCTAGTAGATCATATATTTGCAGTGCGTCCATTTAAGCATTGGATTAAGCCCTTTTTAAAATATCAGTGCATATTTAGACATTTTGCTTATACAACAAACTAATATAGAGAGTTTCTACTTTGCTATTTCTAATGCTTGCGTGAATATGCAATGCAGTTGCGGCAGATTACAGTGGGGTATTAAGTTAGCCCATAAGTTAACGGCTTATTCAAAAAGGTACAGCTGTCTGTAAAGAAGAGTCGTAGGGGCATGCTTTCCCACTTCCACTTGGCCTTCCACAGGACTGCCCGCTACTGGACTCAAATTCACTACGTGTCCGGAAGTGCTACGTTTCTACTCTAGTAGTTGCTGCCTGCAGAAGTGTTGTAATACAAAGAAGGGGGAAACTTACAATTCATACTTTTCGAAGTATCCTCCAGTAAAGCATTACTTAAAAGCTTTTTAGTGGCGTTGTCCTCGTCTGCAGCTTTTATTTATTTAGGAAGGGAGAACGCGGATTTATCTATGGCAGAAAATCAAAGCTTAAAGTGGAAGCTAAAGCGCCAGAAATTCCTGTTTGGCTGAAGTTGTATTGGGAATCTCGGACCAAAATTACAGCCGCTAAAACTCACTTTGTAAAAAAAGAAGAGCCCTTTCAAAACGGCTTCCATCTGGCTTCCAGAGACGAGCTTCCCGACGGTTTAGTGAGCCTTTAGTCCAAACATTGCTACACTTTATAGCTGTTCTTTCCAAATAGGGCTACGATTTATAGCTGTTCAATGTGAATGAGCGGCAGCTTAGCGAAATTCAGAAGCTTCGCGGCCAGGTCGCAAGAAGAGAGGCTTTACAAAAATCCAGCCTTTAACTCAAATAAAATTGTTTAAAGCCTTTAGGTCTTCTATTTTGGCACGAAGGTAAAGGCTCCCAGAGCTCTTTGAGTTAAAATAAGAGCCAGATTGTTCACCTATGATAAGAAGATTCCAAGTTTACTCACAGTCTAAGCGGCTTTTGTTACGCATTCGGTGGCCAACAGACTCCATTTCATGTAACAAAGAGATAGTGAGAAGCATAGCTGAGTCATGAAGTGTGACTACGCTCTGGAAAAATCGTATTTACTGAGGTGTGAATACAAGCCAGTGTGTGGCTCATAAGGCAGCCTAGAGGTAGCAGTTATTGTATTCCTCAATTAACAGGCGACGAGGCAATGCTGACCGCGCGATCTGATAGGCCCCCCGATAGACGCCACCAGCTCACAAGAGGCGGCCTGCTTATGCACAGCACACCGCCTAACCGATAAGGTTTCTATCGATGAGAATCAAAGGATTTGAGAGCAGGGATCTCGGCGTTACGAGCCCGGGTCAAGAGCCACTAAACCGCCGCCGCGGGGGGGGGCAGGCTGACCGAGTAGGTAACTTTCCAAGCCCATTAAAGCTGTGTACCGTGGTCTTTGCTCCCAACGTCTCGCTCTCGCGTGCTTTCGAGCGACCTGCGGGACTTAGCTGCCATTAGTTTACCTGACAGTAGGAGGCACACTGGCGATAATACATCATCGGGCATCTAAGTTACATAGATGAACTTAACTCACTTTTGGCTATGCCTCGCTCATTATGACATCATTACACGCCGGCATCGCTCGAGAGATACACAATTACTACGCTTGAACTGTCAAAGAACGCAATTTGCGAGAACTAAACTATTGGCACTGCTGCTTTTAATACGAAAGTGCAACAAAAGCGCCGCAGCTGCCTTAGGGCACTGCCTCCCGCTTTCCCGCTCGCTTGCCCCACACCCGCCCCGCCCCCAATCCCAGCGTACGAGCTATAGGCGGCATGGGCTTGGAAATTCCTAGCCCGCAGCGAAATGAACGACGGCGGCGGCTGCGGCGGCTGCGGCGGCGCCCCGCCCTGAGGCTATGGTGCTATGGGACCGGACGGCCTGGCTCGCGAGGCCGAGTGATCTGGGAGCTCTACGGCGGCGGCGATTCGCTATTAATGTTATTCCTATAGCTCGATTACCACTGCAGCCCGAAGTAAGGGAGGTAACAGATTTATTAGAGAGCTCGCGTGCCCGAGAGTCGCTTCCCACTTTTATATTTACATTTATAGAATTTATATTTAGGTAGTTGCAACGTTTGTAATTGAGACGGCACAGTGCGACGATAGTAATTGAGATGGCACAGTGCGACGCTACATTTGCGAACTTCAACAGCCAGCTTGTACTTAGGAAAGGGGGAGTGCCCTACCAGTCAGATTATGATAGACGTAGAGGTTACGAGTGGTTCTTGACTTGCAGTCTATAAGAACCAGGTATTTCATAATCTTTGGCAATAAGGAAACAGTTGTTGTTTGGGCTACGAAACAAACTAGCGAGCCCTACGCTACGGTCGATTCGGTACAGATGTAGACGTCTGCGGTTGACTAGACTTGTCCACGCCGAGGATATGGACCTATGCACACATGTTAACGTAAAGGAGCTCTTGTTACTGTTCTGCTCTGCTATCGTCGGGATAAATTGCGTGTGTAGAGGCAGGAACTGCGATTCGTAAGCTGTTCATCGAGGTACCACCTTTTCAGGTCGGCAGGAGCTGGCACCGTTGGTCACTCTGCGTTAGTGACTTGACTAGTTTACGGAAGCCGATGCGGCACTTATATTCTTCCATGGACTCGACTTTTAAACGGACATCGCAGGCCATTCGAACGTCGGCTTATCGCGTCCTAATGCGTCTTGTTGGGGCTGCCGATCTAGCTGAATCCAGGGCCGGCAAGATGAGGTCGAAGAGCGATAGCTGGGACACCTAGCGGAGCTGCCAAGAAAGAGTCTTGCCGCGCTCCCTACGAAGCTTTAATGAGGCAGGCTGCCACCCCAAGTTCGACAGTCGCAGTGGCAGGTGTTTCAGGCGTTGCAGGCTTAGTGTGAGACTTAGTGCTAATGCTTGCCATGTAGTGCCATGTAGTGCGCCATGCACGAGTCGGCCAATGACGCCTATCATCGACGGGTACGATTTGGCTTCCATGTCTGTCCCATTCAGGTGGATATCTGAAGCGGCCGCTGTACTGGGTGAATGACGTCGAGGCCGTTCCGGAATCCCTATGGAAAATTCTGGCGGAGGACTATGGATACGATGAGGTAGGATTTGCTTATAAGTTCGTAGAGAGACGTGGAGCATGCAGGAGAAAGTTGTATTTCGAATGTGCACTACGCCGTCTTTTGCTCAGCTACCTCGCTATCGCTGCATACACGATTCGCGATCGTGCCTGCATGGCAACAGGCTGCACGCTTTATGTAATAGCAGTTAAGACAAGTAAGTTGCCCAAACTAACTATGGAGATTTATATTTATTTAGATCTATTGAAAAGAGCGAAAAACTGTCCACAGATTAGCCACTCGTGCTAGCTGAAATGCTTGGAGCCTTGAAGTAGTTAAGCAGTTAAGCGTAACGGGAAATATATTG
Organism: Cristatella mucedo; assembly: GCA_009760855.2. Classification (NCBI taxonomy): domain Eukaryota; kingdom Metazoa; phylum Bryozoa; class Phylactolaemata; family Cristatellidae; genus Cristatella; species Cristatella mucedo. The sequence continues at coordinate 3,947,421 of WPIO01000027.1, read as the reverse complement.
GATGCTGATGGCATAATGGGAAATATTAACGCGGCCAGATCTGTCGTGACATCATTGTCGGCAGGCGGCAGCTTCTGCACTCGAGCGATTCTCGACACTCTAAGCGACTCTGGGGGATCTTTCGTACTTCTACCAAAATGTAGATCGCCACTTGCAATGCCTTTGCATCAGGTAGGCCTCAGATGAAGACGCATCTTTTTTGTTCGGCTTTTATTCGCCCAAGTCAAGTTTTCTTTTGTTCGTGTGACTTACTTTGCATGATTCAGCACATGCTGCTAGCGAAAGGTTTGACTAGCCGGTGGTGCTGAGTGCCTTCTCAAGTGCTTTTGAGGATGTCAGAGTGTATATGTAAAAGGCTGCTGGTCATCTAAGGACCCCTTACAATATAGGTTACCGCAGGCATCGGTCTTAGGCTGGCCTTGTTTGTAAACCTATAATCTCCCTCAGGCTAATGCCATCCTTAAAGACAATCTTGCCGTTAGTTTCTACACCGATGACTTCCAGCTCTCTCTCTCTCTCTCCTTCTTAATTTCTAAGCCTTGCTCCTCATCTGACTAGCTTGATTCCCCTTAAATCCTGTATCGACGATATTCATGATTGAATTGAAACTTGAAAATTGAAACTTTAAGTTGATACGACCAAATTAATGCTTATGGGCAAACCGGTGTCACCCACAGGTCGGATAGCCACACCCTAATGATTCTGTAAAGGACCCCTGTCCATAATCTGGAATCGCTAGTTTAAAGCGCTGTGTCAGTGAATAAGGAAATTGTCTCTACTGTCAGGTCGGCCTACTTTGACCTAAGGAGTGTCAACGAAATCAGCGCCTGCTTAGAATAGAGTAGGACAGTTGATATAGTTCTAAAGTTTGTGACGTCGCGCCTAGGTAACCATATTTAACTTAACTCAGGACTATCTGCCAGTTCCCTAAATTATCTGCAACTGATGCAAAGCTGAGCAGCTCGCCTGGTCATTCGGAAATAGCACAGATTTGCCGAATCGCATCACCTCGGCATTAGCCTCACTTGTTCCATGTAAAGCATTGTATCGACTTCAAAGTCCTCAGTCTGACACAAAGGCCGCTTACTCGCTTCCATGGGCCTTCTTATCTGACCTCATTGCTTCTTCGGTGTGCTCTCTCACCTACACCTCAGTTCTAATTTGTCTCTCCGTCCGTCGCACTAAAGGGAAATATGTTGGTTATCAGGCCTTCAGCTCATATGCACCGGAAGTCTATAAGTGACATCCGGCTTCGGCTATTCCCTGATATGACTTTTCATGATTTAAGTCATAGCTAAAGACGCAGCTTTTTTGCTCAGCTTTCTCATAGCGGTAGTCAACTTGTTTGTTTTGTTTCTGTGTGCTTTGCGTCCTTACTAATGCACGATTCAGTGTGGATTGCTAGTCAGAGGTCATGCCAGCCGGTAACATTGAGCGTCTTCTTATGTGCATGAGCATGCCATTGTAAACAGGGTCGATACTTATTTGCTTGTGCGTTAGTATGTCACTACTTAGTGGCTGCTTTTGTTTCGTCAATATTTAGTTATAATTGGCCGCGATACACATGACCTATCGTTGTAATTATTATTACTATCAAATAGAGCCAATATGTTTGATTAAGATAGAAAAAAGCACATCTCCACGGCGTGACACGGAGTATTTCTGCTTTGCTGGCTCGTCTAGCTTCTGTATAAATATTGTTGATTCACAGATGCTCAATCCAAAGATTCTGATGTCAACGATCATCCTTCTCCTTAACCCATCCCAGGTTAGCTCCTTACCTAGTGATCCTTGTGATGATTTAGCTGATCGCTTCTCTAGCTCCTGTGTCAACAAGTCAGACAAGATCAGGGAGTAGACTCCTAGGGTAGCAGCAGCCCCACTGGAATGTTGTCCCTCAATTCTATGCTGCATCTCAGCGTCTACATTCAAGGAGGCCACTAATGACCTCGTTCTTAGACAGGGATACAACAGCTAAATTAGTCCTTGCATTTGTGGCATCTCGTCTTGACTTATGTAACCAACTGCTTGCTGGCCTACCAGCCTGTGCAATCGGGCGCTTACAGCTGGTGAACAACTCTGCAGCTAGGCTTGTCTATTGTGAGCATCGCAGTTGACACATCACACCACCTCTCGCCGACCTGCACTGGCTACCAGTCAAGCAACGCATCGAATTCAAGGTTCTGTCGCTCACTTTTAGGTCCCTTCATTCTTTAGCTCCAGCTTACCTATTAGATATACTCTCCCTTACAAGCTAAGCATACTAGCACCATTTTTTCGGAATCTAGTCATTTGCCAATCTCGTTCGTACCTTACATTCTTTGGAGACCGAGCCTTTAGTTTGTATGCGCCCAGAGCATGGAACTCACTTCCGACTTGAGCCACGACATCCCCTAATTTGACCGTATTTAAAAAGAAACTAAAAACATATATATTTATTACATTATTTAACGGGTCCCTGTGAATAGACCTTTGTGTGCTTATGTGTCCTGACACCGTGCTTGCAGCCACTAGCCATCCTTGCATGCTGACCCTGTCCATGTCAACCCTAACCACGTTACGCTTGTTGTCATTGAGCATGCTGCCACTGACCATTCGATCACGCTTTCTTTGCAGCAAATGTAAGTGCCTAGAAATATGATTTCTCTGAGGGCGCTGTATCAAGTGTATAACTTTATTGGTATTGTAAGTGCTGTCTAAACCACGTACAATCTAACCTTTTTTGCAGGAGACCATTATGCCGCGACCAGTAAATACGATTCGAACTCGTGAGCCTCAGGTAGATCGCTACGGTTGTATCTGCAATTGCGCTCTATCGTTTATGACCGGACGTAGGAGGCAGCTGGACTGCCACAGAGATATGACCTACGGTGAGATGCTCGCAGAGCCAGACAGATAATATGTTCGTTGATCGCTGCGGTTTCGGTCACTGCGTTTTGTGCAACTGTCACACTACTAAGCCACTTCTCACCGACCAGCACAGGATCTCCATCGACCTGCAGAGGCTCTCCGTCTCTCGCAGGTTATCGATTTCAAGATTCTTCCATTCCCGTTTAGGTCCCGCTCGTCAGAATTTGGTCATTTGTTTGGGTGTTTAACTTTCCTCTAATGCTAGACGACCAGACGCGGAGTTACTGTCCTACCAAAGCCCGGAATTCACTGCCAAAGTCCGCTGTTCATCGAGCCTTTGCTCCGTCCCAGCGAATCATCTTTTTCGCACGTTTGTGTTCTGAAATCACTGTGCGTGCGTATTTTGACTGACTAATTGATGTATTGTAACTCAGCATGCCTAGAATTAATATACAGTCATCCTCATTGAACGCACTTAATCAGTTTTAGAATCTACCTCGATAAGTGAACTTTCGCTAACCACGATTATTTATTTATGAATAGAATATTTTAGTAGTTAGAGCATATAAACCTGTTCATGGCCCTCTAAATACGCTTTTTGACATTATTAGAGCCATTTGAACATTAAAATACATCTCTTTAGTCACATTACACTCGCATTACCCAATATATTAGTCAAAATAAGAGAATTGGGCAAATTAGGCATATTCGCACCGACGACAGCCTCTTATTACTATACATTTAATTACACACAAAGTTCTCACCCACAACTTTTAACCTAAGAACATAGTGCAAATTATTCGATGATGAAGCGATAGAGATGAAGGAATGTACAGCACAGCAAAGAAGAGCAAGGTTACTGCTCCTCTAAAGGCCCGACTTTAGTACGAGGGTCTTCAGGTGGTGCAGTATCAGGCGTTTGCTTTCACGACCTCGGTCCCGAGGTCGAGGGTTCGATTCCTGCGGTGGGCGATCCTTTATCGCTGCTGCAAGCGGTGGTGATAGCCGTAAAGGCCATTCTGTCGCTATAAAAAGAGGCTGTTTAATCGGCTAGGATGTATTTATTTATTTATTTATCCTCAGCAGTTTCGTCATCGTCTTCCACTGAAGAGTAGTACTAGGCGTAGGAGGCAGGTGTTTGGGTACTCGGCTAAGAACATCGTGATAGGCAGTTGTTGGTGCTGTCATTTTATTTGCGTGAGGAGGCTTTTTTGGGCTCCATCGCTCCATCAAATGCATTCCGGAACCGCAATGCACGCATTATGTGTGGGTCCCATTGGCCAATCATGTCCTGTACTTGGTAGTTCTCACGACTATCGAGCGACGCCCAATTGTAAGACCAACTTACCTCTCCTGACCCCCAGTAACATCTGGCTTTTCTTCCTCATCCTCGTCACTCGCTGACTGCCATCTCCACCGCTGACTGTTCTCGTCAGCTAAGGGATCGGAATGCGTGTCCAGCAGCTCATCTGTGAAAACTTCTCCCAGCAGCTGGGCAGCAGCCCAACAGCCTTATCCTCAGCCAATTTGCCTATATTCTGTAGTGAATCCTCTATAGTTGTGGACTACACTATCTTACACTATCACTGTCTAAAAATCCACCGTGAGGGCACTAAATGAAACTGCAGTTACGTCAAAGTGCCTCAGACTTCTAGACAATTTTCTTTTGGGGTTAATTCCGGCTGCATAAGCACCCTGGCCTGCTCAGCAAAACAGGATTGCGTCATCAGTTGTAAGCGACATTATTGCGTAGTGCAGACGAAGGAGCCGACCGCCGTGTTAGAATAGACGGGTCATTGATCATCCAGTTCATCAACATGCACTGCCCAAATTATTGAACCTTCGTAACTTCAACGTTCTGTTAATTGAAATTGATTTCCCGAACGAAGGTGGCCTCATACCTTTAACCGTCTGTTCATCAAAACACATAATTTATGGATAGATCATTCGTGACAGGAGTCTCAATTTCTGAGCAAACCTAAATAGAAGGCAAAAAGCATTTTGATATTAACCCCAAACGCACACCAACCTTTAGCATGAATTTATTAGATATTGGATTATTTTGTAGGCAGATCTCGAGATACAGATTAAAATTTAATGTGAATTATGCAGTGATAGCAACGTTAAACCGCACTATAACGTAGGTGCGCACACGATTGGTTGAGGAAGGGCTGGCTTGTAAGTACAAGAGTAGCGTGGCCAGAAAGAGTGAGCTGAAGTCGGAGGTAGGAGAGAAGCATTTTATTAAGAACAGTGGACGTGAGATAGACAGTCAATGACATGCAGAGCAAATGCTTCATTTTGCCAGCAGTATTTCAGTAGAAAAAACGGTAAAGCTACATTTTCCCTGAAGCATGAGGCACTTGATCGTTTGTGCTGAAATTCAGCTGAGCATGAAAGAGCCTCAGTTCATCCGGATCTTTTGGTATGAGCGAAACGTTATTTCGGTATCGGGAACAACTGGAAGCTTCTCCGCCGCTTCTTTTGAAAAAGAGGTTCACTACTAAATACTTGGAGTCAAAGTGAACCGGCAGCACTAAGTTGTACACGCTTCGTGATTGATTTTAATGATTGATTGATTGATTTTAATGATTGATTTTTCCAGGCTGCAGTTGTCTAGCCTAGCTTCGATCATGAGCAAATTCCACGATGCGTGTAATGTTGTGGTGCATGAGCTCGAATCATGGGCAGGCATCAAATGTAACTGAAGGTGGTCTTCCGAATGAGCCTTGAAACACTAAGCAGTGGCCAGAGAGGATTGCAGATTGCAAAGTGTGGCACCGCGAAAAAGATGCAATTGGCAGAATTTGGTTTTAATACAGCGCTGTCTCTGCCACAATATTCGGCGATGACGACTGATCGAATTCATGGCAACTTCTGATGGTGCGTGGTGCACAATTGAGCCTGTCTTCATTTAAAGTCACTGTTATTTCAGATGCCTATCCGCCCAGGGGTCTTTGTTAACAGCCAATCGCAAAACTGGCTAGTTTATAAAAAATAATTTAAGGCTCCAATTGTATAGAATTTCTTTTTCTTTTTTTATTTGCAGATGAGCTGCTTCAAGCGGCTCGTTGTGCTTTTGGCATTTCTGGGACGATGTACAGCTGTAGAATTTTGTGCCCACCAATTTCGGGCACTACTTCATGGGTACAACTAAATGATTCAAAAGAACGGCCCGTTGAAATTCTGAAGCCTGTGTCTGCTCACAAGGTAACAAAATACGCATCGGCGGCAGATTGAAAGTAATATAGGATGCGTCTTCTGTTATTAAGCCCCTACCCAGCTAAGTGACAGAAAGCTTGTCAACCTCTAACAGCTGATTTAATGATCACAGGCATGTTATGGCCGTGATAGCACACGAGGTAAGGTGCTTGCTCTTCACAACTGAGGTTGTGGGTTTGAGTCCTGAAAAGGGCGATTCTTTATTGCCAATTGCAGGGGGTGGCGATTTCCTCTTCTGCCGCTATACAAATTAGGCTTTTAAATCAGCTAATATTTGTGTTTAGAAAGTGCTGACAGATTTTATACTTGATTGGCAAGTTCTATCATCACTAGCAATATAATCTAATTCTCAATTACTTTGTCCGAAAGTATGTATTAACATGTTTAGTGTTTTCTTAGACAAAAATTACATTGTAATTCAACTAACGAGGTGATAATTTCAATATATTCTTATCACGTGCTTTATCGGAAGTTTAGTAGCAAAAAGTGCGTCTAACTCTTGTTTGCCGGTGTGCCATTTGAAAGCCGCGTGACGTTTGATAAAGTTGTATTCCAATAATCGTTTCCACAGCCTGTCCTGTAGTCTCTATTTCGCAGTAAGCCTCAACACTAGCCCAAATAATGACCTCAATGCTGGTAATTAAATTCATAATTTAAGCAAACTTACTAAATGAGCTTTCTGGCCTTCACTCACCCAAAAGTTCAGCGGCTTTCAGTGCGGACACGGTAATTAACAGTCTTCATCTGATGCAACAGAGAAAGTGAGAAGCAGGGCTGATTCAGGAGCAATTGACAAAATGAGTAGCGTGAAAGTAGCAGCTCACAACTCGGGAAATATTGCGCGAGTGTGAGAAAATTGCCGAATCGCCCGAGATGTATTTCGGCGCAGGGAAGAGTCTAAAATTTGCTGAGAAAGCCAAGTTATCCTTGACCTTACGCGACGGATATATTTTATTCTTTGGTTCGCGTAACGTAACATCTCTTTACGCACGATTTAGTCTAGCTTAAGCCTACATCAATGCTTCACAATTAATGAAAGATTATCACTTTCACACAAGCTCATTTTATTCAATCTTTTTTTATGGAAAGCTGTGACTTAATATGCCCATATAATCATCACCCTGCAAATATGTGTGCAGCTGTAACACGTAATACTCAGCTAAGATTGGTACAGCATAGTATACATGTGTCCTCAACATGAGTTACCGCGAACGAGATTTAAAATTTGTAGAGAAAAAACAGATTCAGTGGTGGTTTGTAGATAGCATCTCACTGCGGGTGTGGCTGCAAGTCGGCTTGAGGTGACTCCCTTATCGCGTAGCCCGCCAGCTTTCTAGATCAAATGCAGCACAGCAGCAAGGATTCAGCCGTGATTCTTGTGCGCGGGCAGTTGCTAGCCGCATGAGGCGAACTGCGAAGTGCTTGCTTCCGCGTCAGGCCACGTTGTTCAAGAGGTCTAGCTTGTTTGGCCCTGGGTTTAAGGTGCTCGCCTCGACCAAGGTCTGGTCGAGGTCGTGGGCTCGAGCCCCGTCGCATACGTGAAGCGCCTGAATAGAGATTAAGTTCTCTTAGGGTGCTATAAAAGTGAATTTAAAAAAAGAAGCCAGCGCAGCTGGGCTAAGCATGACCTTGAGTGGGCATCGCAGCAAGTCATCGGTCAGCCGTGATGTCACATAAGGGAAGGCTGTTGCTTTTAACGACCTTGGTCCCAAGGTTGTGGGTTCGAATCCTGCGGCGGTAGGCAATCCTTTAATGCCACTACAAGGGATGGTGATGGCCTTAAAGGCTCTTCTGTCGCCATACAAAAGACGCTGTTAAATCAGCTAATACCTTTTTATTAGGATTGCTTCTTTTTAGGAAAAAATATCGTCCTTCAAAGCTTAAGAAGCTAAGAGTAGGCGTGCTCCTACAGAAAAATAGCAAGCCTACTTGAAACGCTTGGTTAGATGCAAGCAGTCTTAATAGGTGGTTCCTTAGTAGAGGAGCGACGGGAGAGATGCGGCGGAAATGATAATTACTCTTTACTGGCAGTGCTCATAAATTCGAAATACATTTACTTGTCAATAGTCAATCGTTAAGACGAAGCTGCGACAGTAAGCACTTAGCGAGAGGCTCATTAAGCTTATTGAAAAGGTCTTCCTCGCTACGTCCATGCTACTCACTACCTCAACTGCTCTCTCCGGACTCTGCCATGCTTCCCACTTTGTCTCTGCTGCGTTGAGATGAAGTCTGTTAGCTATTGAGTGCGTATCGAACGCCGCTTAGGCTATAAGTTTGCTATAAAAAAAACTCTCCTGCGTAAATGTGCATAAAAAAGATGCAAACAATCACGGTACTCCACACAATGCATATTAGTCTATATAGGTATATAAATCCTAAACCCTATATCCTACGCACCAGGGAGGGAGTGTCCTAACCGAGAGGGGATTTCGGGGGGCGGGGAAATGTCCGTACTCCGGCCAGCATACTGTGCTACGTAGCCTACTAAGTCCGAAATGCTCTTTAGATCGTGTCGCCGAAGACTGAGACTAATTTAGCTGTCCCTAAACAGAACTGCAGCGCTCTGTAGTGAAACTGGAAGAACACGCAAAGTTTCAGCACCCGAATCCGGTAGCCTGCTCCGTAAGAAAAGGCAACAAACATTTAGTGTGAAAAAAATAACCCGAATATGCACGATCCAGTTCTGACGTGGGTGACGTTGGCAAACGCGCATTGCCATTTTCGAAGAGCCTTTCGCAGTGTGCCGCAGGAGGCTCGCCGATGCGAGGGCCTTTAAAGGACCCTCTAAAATGCTTCGAAGCTAAAATCTTTATAAATAAAGCCTTATAAATAAAGTTTAAAATGCGCCCTAGCATCCTCGCAAAAGCACTCCGGCACCTCAACGATGAGAGCTTTGTACCTCACTCATAAAAGTGCGAGCGGCGAGTCTCGCGTAGGCGTCCAGCGAGTGCTCGCCTGACCTCTAAACTTGTTTTGCTTGTCAACATTGTGCCTGTTACCAGTAATCATTTGATCATGCTTCCTTTGCAGTAAGAAGTAAAGCGTCTAGAAAGAGATAAAGTTATCAGAGGGAGATTTGTAAATATATTATTATTATTATTATTATTATACCCAGTGAGAGCTCCTAGACAAAGAAATATGGGATCGGAGCTGCCATCCTAGCGTACTTCAGGAAACCCCATTGGCCAAGTAAAGAAAAGCAAACATGGCCGCTGGCACTGAGCACTTAGCCTGAGACAGCGCTTCGAAGCTCCGTCCTGTAGTCGGCTTGTAAAAATCTCAGCACTCACAGTCGCTCAGATTTAATTAATATATCCAGATATTAATAATAGTAATAATAATAATATATCTGATATAGCGCCCTTAGAGAACTCGATCTCTTTCTAGGTGCTTTACATTTGCAATGGCAACTGAGTTTTCGCACCGACGACAGCCTCTTTGCCCCTCTTTGCGTAGGAGTGCCACTGGTACCGGCACGGTACTCGCCACTTCCGCTGCCAGGCCCTATCTTTGCAGCTGCTAGAGCTGCCGGGCTAGGGGCCATAACGACAGCAGCTGCAATTATTAGGGCCGCCGAAGCAGCTCCAGCTCCAATGGCTACGACTGCAGTGGCAGTGGCCATGAAGGCAGTTGTAACAGTAGCAGTAGCAGCAGCACCAGGACCAATAGTGCTGGTAGTGGCAGCGGTAGTGATGGTGGCGGCAATAGACAATTTTACGTTACTGTGTCTCCGGCTGCAGCAGCGCTAGTGGAGTCTCACGGAGACACGAAGACACGAGCGAGTGAACGTGAGCGGTTCAGGCACCTCGCGTAAGCCGCATAGCTCGAGCCTAATGCATGTGTCGTTAGAGGCGAGCACCTTACCCCTGGGCCCAATCTGGACGGTGTAGCCCTTTGCACTACAGCCCCATCCGGAAAGCCGACCCTAAGGCCGTCCGCTGAAGCTCAGCGACCCGGCCGGCTCTCCTATTACCTAAGTGACCAAGTGACAGCTAGCCGCTGCAGAAAAACTTGTGACTGCACCATCAAGCACCTCAAATTCTCTCAACTCACTTGCTGCATGCATTGATGACATCCGATCATGGACGGCAGCAAATTTTCTAAAACTTAACGATGATAAAGCTAACTTACTAGTTATGGGCAAACCCAGTGTGATCCAGAGATTGGAAAGGCTGACTCTCAAAATTGGCTCTGCCAGCATATCTCTAGTTGAATCATCTCGAAATCTAGGTGTCATATTCCAAAGCGACCTCTCGTTAGACGACCATATCAGCTCCACAGTCAAATCCGCCTATTTTCAGCTTCACAACATTGCTAAAATTCGGGCTTGTTTAGATAAAGATACCACGTCCAAGTTGGTCCATGCATTCGTGACATTCCGTCTCGACTTTTGCAACTCACTACTTACTGGTCTACCAGCATGTGCGATCAGGCGATTGCAGCCGGTGCAAAACTCTGCAGCCAGGCTTGTCTGTCGTGAGCGTCGCAGTTGCCACATTACTCCACTTCTCGCCGACCTGCACTGGCTACCAGTCAAGCAACGGATTGACTTCAAGGTTTTGTCCCTCACTTTTAGGTCCCTTCATTCTATGGCTCCAGCCTATCTTTCAGATATACTACCCCATCAGGCCAAGCATCGTACCACCCGCTTTTCGGAATCCAACAGCTTACCACTATCTTGTAAAAACCTCAAATCTTTTAGAGAGCATATATTTAGTTCGTATGCTTCCAAAGCATGGAACTCCCTCCCGACTTGCGTCAGAACATCCCGTGACTTGACCACATTTAAAAACAACTTAAAAACACACTTATTTAGGACAGCATTTAGTGGGTCCCTGTGATTCGTCCCTGATGTGCTTATGCGTGCTGACACTGTGCATGCTGCCACTAACCACATTTGCATGCTGACCCTGTGCATGTCATCCCTAACCATATTATTCATTTCGCTTGTTTTTTCAAGCATGATTTTACTTACCATTCAATTGCATTTCACTTTACAGCAAATGTAAAGCGCCAAGAGAGAGATTAAGTTCTCTGAGGGCGCTTTATTAAGTGAATTATTATTATTATTAGGAAAGTTTCGGCCGACGAGCCTCCGGAGCGGCTTTCTGGACCAGGTATTATAATAGTAATCGTCATTATAACAACGAATTTGTTATAGCGCCCTCAGAGAACTCGAACTCTGTCTAGGCACTTTAAATTTGCTGCAAAGGAAACAAGACCGAATGTGGTAGTGGTAGCATGGTGGTTGAGCAAAAAGAATAACGCGGTTAGGGGTGACATGCACAGGTTCAGCATGGAAGTACGCTTATTGGACGCTAGTAGAGTTAGGTATCCTATTCCCGGGGCTGTGGTTGCAGAGTGTGGTGTGGCGTCCAGGACTTCGAGGGCCAAGATGGGTCAGCGACAGGCCGGCTCGGTGCAGACGCTGTGAAGCTGACGCGGGCGAGTAGCCGAAGCCTTCAGTTCTTCTGGCTCGGTCAGTCCACTGACCGGGAAGCTGCCGGAATCCTACGGTTGCTGAGTGCTGAGAGCAGAGTGCTGAGAATGCTAGCAGCCGCAGCCAGACGGCGCTCCGGTGCCGCAGTATCTCGTGCAGGAAGAACGCTTTCGAATGGCGCTCGCTCGCGAAGCCTCGAGCTCTTTGCTGGTATGGGAGTGAATAGTACGCACGTTGGTGATTGTTCGCACGCAATGAATTTTGCTACTTTAGATCACATTGATTCTTGTTCATACGCAATGAATTTTGCTACTTTAGATCACATTGATTCTTGTTCATACGCAATGAATTTTGCTACTTTAGATCACATTGATTCTTGTTCATACGTAATGAATTTTGCTACTTTAGATCGCATTGATTCTTGTTCATACGCAATGAATTTTGCTACTTTAGATCACATTGATTCTTGTTCATACGCAATGAATTTTGCTACTTTAGATCACATTGATTCTTGTTCGTACGTAATGAATTTTGCTACTTTAGATCGCATTGATTCTTGTTCATACGCAATGAATTTTGCTACTTTAGATCACATTGATTCTTGTTCATACGTAATGAATTTTGCTACTTTAGATCGCATTGATTCTTGTTCATACGTAATAAACTTTGCTACTTTAGATCACATTGATTCTCTTTCGTACGTAATAAAATTTGATACTTTAGATCACATCGATTCTTGTTCATACGTAATAAATTTTACTACTTTAGATCACATTAATTCTTGTTCGTACGTAATGAATTTTGCTACTTTAGATCACATTGATTCTTTTTCGTACGTAATGAATTTTGCTACTTTAGATCACATTCCTTGTTGAAGTCGGCACACCTGAGCAAGGATCACTTAGCCGCACATGGATTCGGCCGATGGCAAATCACGCCATCATCTATGCTAAGCTGTCGGGCCCTTTGTCCGAGGTGCGCCTAAATACGTACGTCCCTGTTCCAAAGGCAGCACCGTCAAGTGCAAGCGGGTGCAGATTGCCGCCGCCTCAGTCGAGACCACCTCTATCGTCACATTTAGTGTTTCCATACTCCGGAGGTACCAGGTAATTAAATATCGCTGACACTTCTAAAAGCGACGTAATTGATCAAAATTAATTTAAAACATTATTTTTAAGTTTTAATTTAATCTTTTTCAAGTAATGGAAAGTTATTGTTTAATATTATTGATAAGAGCGATTATTTTACCATGGCGACTGCCTGATTACGGTCCGTGGTTTTGCTCGAGAAGTATTCTCGATACATCTCGGCTCATATATGATTCCGTTTTATAGATCTGGGACTCGGTTGGTTAACTACTCGAGCCAATCAAAAGGCTCCAGGAGTAATTATTTGAGCACGTAAAATGCATTGAAAGTTAACACAGCACTCGATCGAGGTTGATGCGATAACGGAACAGTGTCAGCAATGTCCCTAAAAAGTGGCTACCTCTTTAGCCAGAAGCAAATACTAAAAATATTCGACGCTGTGGCGCGGTGTTGTAAGCACACGCTTCGTCCACAACAATTCGTTGGCTCAGAAGTCGACGTCCGTAGCCGTCTGACGCTGTCGGCGGCTACGACAACGGCGGCATCTTAGGCGTCGTTGACGAGGGTGGATTGACGAGGGCGGCACTCGATGCTCTTCCGGAGCGAAGAGACGTCATTGAGCGACGTGTCATTACCGAAAGTGTTCATCAGCCGGTTAACGGTTACGATACGTCTCCGGCCCGATACGTTGATAGTACAATACTTTACCGAAAGACCATTACAGGATAGAAGAATTCTCTCCAGGAATCTCCAGCGGCTTCTCTGCTTGCAGCTATATAGTATGTAGCGTGTAGCGTGTGGCGTGTGGCGTGTAGCGTGTGGCGTGTGGCGTGTGGCGTGTGGCGTGTGGCGTGTGGCGTGTGGCGTGTGGCGTGTGGCGTGTGGCGTGTGGCGTGTGGCGTGTGGCGTGTGGCGTGTGGCGTGTGGCGTGTGGGCGTGTAGGCGTGTGGCGTGTGGCGTGTGGCGTGTGGCGTGTGGCGTGTGGCGTGTGGCGTGTGGCGTGGGCGTGTGGCGTGTGGCGTGTGGCGTGTGGCGTGTGGCGTGTGGCGTGTGGCGTGTGGCGTGTGGCGTGTGGCGTGTGGCGTGTAGGCGTGTAGGCGTGTAGGCGTGTAGCGTGTGAATGAATGTGAATGCTCCCTGAATTTTCGACGAGGGTGAGGCTATTGTGCATTTCACATTGGACTAAAATAGCGTGCTTCAAATTGATGTATCATTAGCACCAGCCTAAAATTAGCCCACTATTATTGCCGTTGTCACAGCGCTTTCCATTCAGCGCCTAAAATTGGCTTATGAATGCTCGCATGCAATCGGACGCTTACAGTTGCTGCAAGACTATGCAGACACCCAGTCGTCGAAACTGCCTCAAAAATCTCTTGCCACACCCTCTGCCTGGGCTTTTAAGTAAGCTAAGTATCGCCGCTTTCAAGGCTTGGTCGCTCATTCGGTCGCCCACCTTGCAAGGCAGGAAGGCTAAAAATAGCGAAGAGGAAAAATGAAAGATAAATAGAGGGGACGTCTTAAATGTATGGACCATCTGGCTGTTTGTATCTCCCTCTGTAGCTCCACAAAGCAACGAAGACTATGTGGTTGTTACGCAGGAGAGTTTTGCATAGCGTACTCGCAGCCTAAAAAACTTTGGGTACACATTATATAGGCAACAGACTTCATCTCATGCAACAAAGAGAAAGTGGGAAGCATAGCAGAGTCTCCAGAGCAATTAGGGTAGTAAATAGCATGGAGGTAGCAGCTGAGGACCGCTGGAAAGGATGCGCTATAGTCGGCAGCATGAGAGTATTTGTCGTTGAGTAAGAATCGCGGAAGCGATTCCTCAGTCTAGGACCTGCAGAGCTAAAGCTTCTGTCGCCGACGGCTGCGCTACCTTCATCGAAGCAAATTAGAATTGTATAGCTGCACAGAAACGTAATTTACCGAGGAATTGATGCAGAACATCTCAAAAAATTACTCTCGTAGCGGCTGGACAGCTCCAGCGTCGGCGCTCTGCTGGTGGACGCCGATCATTCTTATTAGAGGCAGCTGTATTTTTCGCAGAGCGTCCGATTGCATGCGAGCATTCATAAGCCAATTTTAGGCGCTGAATGGAAAGCGCTGTGACAACGGCAATAATAGTGGGCTAATTTTAGGCTGGTGCTAATGGTACATCAATTTGAAGCACGCTATTTTAGTCCAATGTGAAAAGCGTGCACAATAGCCTCACCCTCGTCGATGCCAGTAGAGATCGTTTTGTAAGTCTGTGGCTTTAGGTCAGGTTTTGCAATGTCGTAAATCGTCTATTCAGTCGGTTTAAAAATTTGGTGGCCCATTTCTTGAATGCCACGCGCTAGACCCCTTGAGATAAGAGGGAACTCCTCACTCGCAACATCCGTCGCTTGAGCATTGAAAATGATCAAATATGGAATGATTTCCGAAGTCCGATCAAAGATGGAAGAATTTCGCAGACAGCTGGTGCTTTTGCTGCAATGCTCTATTCTCTTCGATCTCTTGCTTGCAGGCCGCATAACCCGTGCGATCTAACCGGGCAAATCCGGGTTCCTGGACTCTGCGGGCTTATAAATGATAGATTGAATTGCACACTCAACTCGGTTATTCAGGTAAGGTCGACCATACACTTAAGCGAGAATTGTTGATGCTAAGTTGACAGTTCAAATTGATAGAGAAAAAAGTTAAATATAATTTATAGTTGGAGCTGCGGGGATATTCAGTTGATTCATTAATATGGTAACCATCAATAGTAAAAACCCTAGAGAAACGACAATCTGTAAGCTGAATCTTTTGAAAAAGCAGTTGCTGTCTGCTAAGCCGCCTTTTCGTAGATTGCTTTCTCTACATGTAACGATAAATATTTTGATGAAACTTGCTTTTCATTAGTACTGGCATCTGCATATCAGGCATCCTTCCATAGCATCTGGCATCCTTGCAGTGAGATCTAAGCATCTGGATAAATATTTGGTTCTCTTAAGGTGCTACATTAAGGTTTTATAATTAAAAGCGACGTTATCGTCTTGAATATGTCGCATTACAAAATTTTATTTCTTGATAGGCAACATCTTTTTGGCCACTACAAATTTCATTTTGTTTTCGTTATTCGTAAATATTGTGAGAGTATTGCTCTTACTTACGTGGGTAATCTAAAGAATGTATCCTTTAGTCAACGGTTATCTAATAGGCTTCTTCCTATAATATATAGAATATAGAACTGCATCCAGCAGATGTGGCAGCCAGCTCTATCACAGGCAATTGAGTCTCTTGGAAAACTTACTGTCTTAGCAGATCACGGCACTGTTGAAAGTGTCCTTGTAAGGCTTGTTTCAATCCATGCTAGCTCTCAGATATGACTGAACATGGCTGAAAGGTCGGGAGCAGCTAATCGCTAAGCTATTTTGCAAAAGTTAATGCAGACCGCCAGATTGTGGAAGGAAATCTAGGGACATCTGAACTCCCGATTTATTGCGTTTCACTGGCTAGACACATTTCCGCTTGGCTATATTCAGAAAACTAAATAATGGCCAGCTAACAAATTTACTTATTCTAGAAAATATTATTTTTTCAAACAGTATAGTTTTTGACTAGTTGATTACAGAGACCTATGCAAATTAAGTTGAACGTTGAAGGCTTGCTACACCATTCGGAGCAGGTTTCAAGAAAACTTGATTCATGACACACAGCTGTTTCTTTGCCTTCAAAGTTTGAGTTAAATTCACTGTTTCTACTGAGAGCCAGCTGGTTTCAATTCGCTAAGCTTTGATTTGCTAGGTGTACTTAATTTTCAGTGTCTCAGCAATTCGCCGATGCTGACATCGTCAGTTCTAAGGGATCATGGAGGAACAGAATTCCGCAATGAACAATGTGCAAATGTGTACAGACAGTACAGACAGCTTCTTCGTAAGATCTGGATTGAAAAGAGCGTCACTGAAGAAATTAAATTGCTCAGAGTAAGTCTGAAGCAATGGCGCTTGGTTGCCATTTCACTTGATCCTTTAAAGAGACATTAAAAGGTGAGGCACAAAAGAGAAGCGGTGGCAAAGAGCTGAATTCATGAAAATTCATTACATACGGCATTGAACAGATAGATAAAGGACAGGATCAACTTCAAATAGATCTAAAGAGTTAAATACTCTGAAAAAGGCTTAGGAATAGGGCTTTTTTAATAATAATAATATATTTACTTAGCTTCCTCAGAGAACAGAATCGCTTTCTAACCATTTTACTGATGCTGTATAGAAAGCATTAACACATGATTGGTGGTAACATCCCAAAGAAGAAGCAGGCACAGTGTAAGCAGGCACATGCACACGAAGGACAAATCACAAAGATTCACCAAATGCTGTAATAAGCAGGTTTTTAAGCTTCTTTTTAAATTTCTTTTTTTCAGTGGATGCTGTTACGCGTATCGGTAGTGATTTCTATGCTTAAGAGCATACGAACTAAATGCACGGGCTCCAAAGGATTTGAGGTTCCTACGAAGTATAAGTAAACAATTAGATTCCGAAAAGTGGGTGGTACGATGCTTAGCCTTGTGGGGGAGTAGATCCACCAGATTGGCTGGAGCCAGAGAATGAAGGGACCTAAAAGTGAGTGAAGGAACCTTCAAGTCGATGCTTGATTGTGATCCCGTGCAGGTCGGCAAAAAGTGGTCTGACGTGGCAACCGTGACGCTTACGACAAAGTTTTGCACCAGCTGTAAGGGCCTGATTGCTCAGGCCAGTAGACCACTGAACAGTGAGTTACAAAATTTGTGACAGGGTATCACTAATGCAAGAACCAGTATAGTATCCCTGAAGAAATCCCGAATTTTAGCAACGTTATGCAGCTGAAAGAAGAAAGACTTGACTATAGAGCCGAAGTGGCCATTCTAATAAAATGTCACTTTGGAACAGGACATCTGTAGATTATGTGCAGACTCAGCTGGAGGTATGCTAGCAGAGCCGATTTTGAGCAATAGTTTTTCCATTAATACACTGAGAAAGGGTGTGTAAAGAATTTTTCGTTTTAAAGTGAAAGCCTAGTTTGTTGCTTGGCAATCACCTCGGAAAAAAGGAGAGTAGAAAATGTAGAAGAAAAGGTGAAGTTGGCGCACAGCATTGAGGTATCACGTACTTAAGTGATCCCGTGGATTATCTATTTCCGTTCACATTAATACTCTGAAGTCTCCAACAGAGATAGGACCTGAACCATTGCGATGCGGTGCCACTGATGCTAAGGCTAGACTTTTGGCGCTCAAGAAGAATGCTTAATCTGTGGAGTGATTAGCTCTAAGCCCATACTGGAACATACTTGTTAGGCTAAGAGATCGGCTGGTCTTTCACAACTCGTTCGTGTCTTTGATAGTAATGGGAGAAGGAAGACTGGTCGGCAGGTGGTAAAGTTATCTTGATCTATTGAGGCTTTCGTATTTAGTGGCCTACTAATAACCTATTTTTAAAGGTGCAGGGACATAACCTGGTGCTTATGACATACTTGCTTTGTTTGTTATGCCTGGTAGTAGCAGATCTAAGCATCTTAGAAGGGCGACAGTGGGAATTTTCGAATATTCTTCAAATATCTTGAAAGACTATTAGTCGCTTTTTACTAGAAGATGAATTTCAGGATAAGGTCACTCGTGGCCTCCTCGATCAGCAAGGTAACCCACCACAAGGATCACTAAGTAAGTAACTAACCTGGAAGCGGCAAAAGAGATGCGTGATTTCTAGAAATCCGCATCTTTGGATTGTGCACCTGCGATTCAAAACATTTTTAAGAAGCTACACTTGGCCTTTCCTACGATCGACTGGTATGATTTACATTAGTCTTCCTATGCCTGGTGATAGACAGTCAATCCTAATCTGTTATACGCTTTCTCAAAAAACAACCTAGCTACTGTAGCAGCCTCTTTTGAATAGCGACAGAAGAGCCTTTGCGGCTACTACCACCGCTTGCAGCGTCGACAAATAGTCACCCACCGCAGGATTCGAACGCACAATCTCGAGATCGCTCATCACAGAATTCGAACCCACGACCTCGGGGCCGAGGTCGTGAAAAGCAACCGCTTTACCTACTGTGCCATCACGGCTCTCGAGCTAGCACTTCCTAGGCCTACCTAGTGTAATGTTTGCAGTAAACCATCGGCCGTCTGCGCGAGGGGGCCCAATGTGTCTAGTTAGAGTAGCGAGCTCTTTTATTACATCAGCGAGTATTGTGTTGTCGCATTCTACTTATGACTGGATGGAATGGTAATGAGCAGCAAGGGCGAAGAAGCTCTGACCTGCTCGCTGTGACATCTGATCGAATTTAAGCTTTTTGAGGTTTAGCGATGTCCAGATTACTTTGGATACGGAGAAGGGCCTAGACTGTATATTGAGTAAGATTGGCACATGGTCAGACGAGCAGAATTATGTAACGATAATAAGGAGTGATGGTCTACACTTGTGAGAGAATATGTGATCGAGTGTGCGACCCTTGCTGCGTGTCGGATCTTACACTAGAGCCACAAGAGAAAAAGAGTCGGTCAGTGCGCAAAATTCAGCACATTAGGCGTAAGCTGAGTTTTAAAAATAATTTTTAAAACTGCCCACAACTAGGAAAGAGCGATTTCTCGCACACCGAATCGAAATAAGATCAGAGAAATCTCCGATAAAGAATTTTGTACCTGTGTGCTGTGGATTACTGCCGGAATTGGCAGCTTGTTGTCGAAGGTACTTAAGACAAGAGATTTGAAAGAAGACTTTGAGGAGGCTGCAACCGGTTTTTATTGAGGGAAGAATAGGCCACACTGGCGAATCTTTCTTCTCTTTTCATTGATCTAGGGGAAGAACGGCTAATCCATCGGGGTTCCGTAGAGAAAAGTCGGACTGTTTGTCGGTTTCAGCTAGGTCTTGGTCAAAGTGAGTAGGAAAAGATTTCCATCAACAGCGATCAAGTGTATTTTCATATTTTTATTGAAAATTAAGCGAGCATTCCAAAGAAAAGATTTAATTTTGGCCGTCGTGGTAATAGTAGGCCTGTTGATCATAAAGTTAGAGAAATTCACGTGACTAGCTCCAAAGGTAGATCGGGCAGGGCTGGTGAGACAATGCTTTGAATACCGAACGAGCAGAGCCCGGAGCCGGGGCCCCGGCGGCTCTACCTAAGCCTTTTATTAAATAAACTCATAAACGCATACATCCTGGAAACACCAAACGCATCAACCAAAGCAATCGGACGACAGTGGCGAAATTATAATAGGTACGCTCAATCAGACCAAATATACCTGTTCATAAGTCGGTGAAACTGAGGCTGACCTATATGCATATTCGAAACAGTCAAAAGATTTCAGACCGATTGGGGCTAGGCGAGTGCTGCTGGAATCGAGAAGCGTCTGTATGTAAATAGGAACATCATTTCTTAAAAAGGGCAAACAACAATTGAGTAAGCATTAATAATAATAATAATATTGCACTTGATAAAGCGGCCTCAGAGAACTCAATCTCTTCCTAGGCGCTTTACATTTGCTGCAAAGGGAAACGCAATTGAATCGTGAGTAATATAATGCTTGATAAACAACATGAACCACGTGGTTAGGGGTGACATGCACAGGGTAAGCATGCAAATGTGGTTAGTGGCAGCATGCACAGTGTCAGCGCGGATAAGCACATGAAGGACGAATCACAGGGACCCACTAAATGCTGTCCTAAATAGGTGTGTTTTTAAGTTCTTTTTAAATGTGGTCTAGTCAGGGGATGTTGTGACGCAAGTCGTGAGGGAGTTCCAGGCTTTGGGAGCATAGGAACTAAATGTACTGTCTCCAAAGGATTTGAGGATTGTACGAGGTAGTGGTAAACAGTTGGATTCCGAAAAGCGGGTGGTACGATGCTTGGTCTGATGGGGGAGTAGATCTTAGAGATAGGCTGGAGCCATAGAATGAAGTGACCTAAAATTGAGCGACAAAACTTTGAAGTCGATCCGTTGCTTGACTGGTAGAGAGTGCAGGTCGGCGAGAAAGGTGTGACGTGGCAACTGTGATGTTCGCGACAGACAAGCATAGCTGCAGAGTTTTGCACAAGCTCATCTCAACGACATCTCCCTGCGGGGTAGGATATTTTCCCTGCTATGTTGATAATAATAATATTATATAATTCATTTGTATCGCGCCCCAAGAGAACTTAATCTCTATTCAGGCGTATATATATATATATATATGTATGTATATATATGTATATATATATGTATGTATGTATATATATATATATATATATATATATATACGATCAAATTAAGCTCACGCTCTATTGAAATAAAAAATGTATTCAGTATAATTAGACGTTTTCCATTTGAGTAGTATAATTACAAAAGCTGTACTTTTGTGTTTTGCTCAATGAACTACTGAACTACTAATAAAAAAAAAACGAGCAATAAAATGGTGCAAATAATCACATTACTCCGCACAATGCATATCAGTAGATAAAGGTATATAAACCCTAAACCCTATACCCCAGGGGGGATGTCAGGGGGAATGTCGGGGGGGGGGGCAATGTCCTGGCGAAATGTCAGGGGGAATATCGATCCACCTGCGTAGGTCGTAATGTGCGATCCCTTTACTCGTGGGCTAAGACCCAAAGAGTGATCCTGGATATTATGGCAGGTTCGTTTAATCGCTCTAGATACGACTCTTTTCTCTGCATCATTAAGTCCCACGGCAAGTCGCCTAGGGTCATTCTGCATAAAAAACTCAGTGCTAAGATTACTAATGCCGCTTGTGCTTCCACCAATGTCTTTCTGGGGGTAACCACTGCCCAACAGGCTCATTATCAGTTTTCTAGATACTTAGGTTACAGACCTCGATTCCTTTTTTCTTTCTGAATGACCGTTTTCTTTACTTTTGTGTAGGCAGCCATGAATATTGACCACGAAGATAATGACATAGGTGAATTGATTACAAAATTCGTCAAACTCCTACTGGATGAAACTCTCACTTCCCCGAAAAAACAAGACCAACTGTTGTATGGCAAAAGTCTAAAAGAGAGCATGCAGCCTTGGGTAAGTTATTTGTGCTGTATTTTTTCGTGCACGAGGTGGAATACCAGTTCCACCTGTATTGCCTGTAGAGGCATGCACTGAAGAAGTCGCAGCATCAAGCTTAATGCACTAAAGAAGTCACAATGTGGGTCCGTGTGATTCGTCCTTCATGTGCTTATGCGTGCTGACACTGTGCATGCTGCCA
The DNA here is from genome assembly GCA_009760855.2 of Cristatella mucedo. Classification (NCBI taxonomy): domain Eukaryota; kingdom Metazoa; phylum Bryozoa; class Phylactolaemata; family Cristatellidae; genus Cristatella; species Cristatella mucedo. The sequence goes on along the minus strand of WPIO01000027.1, from coordinate 3,925,628 downwards.
CTAACCACATTTGCATGTCACCCCTAACCATGTTGTTCATTTTGTTTGTTTATCAAGCGTGATATTACTCACCACTCAATTGCATTTCCCTTTACAGCAAATGTAAAGCACCTAGAGAGAGATTGAGTTCTCGGAAGGCGATTAATCAAGTGCATTATTGTTATTATTATTATAATTATTATTACATCAGGCGTAATGCACTAAAGAAGTCACAGCATCAGGCGTAATGCACTAAAGAAGTCACAGCATCAGGCGTAATGCACTAAAGAAGTCACAGCATCAGGCGTAATGCACTAAAGAAGTCACAGCATCAGGCGTAATGCACTAAAGAAGTCACAGCATCAGGCCGATCCTCCGATGCATCATCCGACGCCGCCCTTCCAAGAGCAACCAAACCTCCCCGATCACGTCATTACCTACCACAGTACCTAGTTCATAAGAGAAAGACTAGACCTGACCACATTTAAAAGAAACTTAAAAACATACCTATTTAGGACAGCATTTAGTGGGTCCTTGTGATTCGTCCTCGATGTGCTTATGCGTGCTGACACTGTTCATGCTGCCACTAACCACATTTGCATGCTGACCCAGTGCATGTAACCCCTAACCATGTTATTCATTTTGTTTGTTTTTCAAGCATGATTTTACTTACTATTCTATTGCGTATCACTTTGCAGCAAATGTAAAGCGCCTAGAAAGAGATTAAGTTCTCTGAGGGCGCTTTATCAAGTGCAATATTATTATTATTATTATTACTAGTCGGTCACTGCATATGACAAGCGCTTGAGGACCATTAAGCTGGCAGGCTGGCTAAAAATTGTCACCTAGCTTAGAGCAAGCTGCTGAGATATGGCTAAAAATGTTAAAATGTTCGCGGGAATGTTGAGCCGATCCGACCCGCATACTCGTGTACGTGCTACAATCGCAGCCTGAGAATCCTCTCTGGGGGTCAGCTTTGGCCACAGCCGGTGCGCGGTACTACAGCAGCAGCTACACGCTGGGCGATGTGCGATGCTCCGCAGATACCTCTTGTGCTGATGTGGTAAAGTCAATTTTTTCTTTATGAAGCACAGAGTGTGCCCCCCTCCCCCCGCCGTCGTAATCGTCTTATACAAAGCTCGTAGTTCGTCTGCTTTTCCATTAACGATGTAGCTGCCGCACAGCTTCGGTCTGAGCTTCACTGGCTCCCTATCAAAAATGGAGTAGACGAAATGTAATTGATTTTATTGTTATGCCGCTGGTTCGAATGCTCCAACAGTCAGGAACTTGCTCTTAGCTTCTGTCACTTGTAACATTAACCTAGTATAAATAAATGCTTCAACTAAAGACCTAAGCATGCCCCTAGGTTTTCACTGCTATCCAGTGAGCGTGCCTACTTTTGTGCTTCGCATACTTTATTCAAAGCCTGTTAATAAAGAGGAATCCTACTAACTAACCCTTACGCCCTAAGGCTTAGTTAGTAGGATCCCTGCTTATTTATTTAGGCTTATACTTATATTTTGTCTTTATAGGTATATCCGCAAATTTCTTCTATAGCTTTTGATGCAGCGTTTTTTTCTCGGCGAGCATTTTTATCAGCATGACTATGTTAAACATTATTTTAGTTTCTGTGTTTTTGTCGTCTTCCATTTAGGAATGCTTTTTGCCAAGTTCGAATTTTAGCATGACGTGCAGTAATGGTGTTAAGAGAGCTTGACGTGCTGAAAGGTTGGGTGAGATGAAAGTGCATATACAACAATGTGACTAGTGCATAGAAGTGAAAGCCTATTTTGAGCGTAGCGGTTGCATCGGCAAGAGGGAGAATATAAATTGTAGAAGGAATTGAATCGAGGACAGATCCCTTGGGTACCCTCCACTTTAAAGGCTGCTCTTCAGATGATTGTTGCCGTTGACATCTATGCTCTGGGGTCTCTCACTGAGATAGGCACAAGACAATTGCGGTTCAGGTGAGACCTATCTTCGGTAAATAATAGGCCATATATTTGAGGGGTTGAGTTTACGCCGATTTTTCGTTCGTTCTGCCGATTTCGTTTGGTCCTCGTTGAGACACAGGTATGCTTTACGTGGGACCGGACAATAAAAAGTCGTTGACTACCATTATTACATTATTCAAAGCTTTTTATTGCTACACTTTTTCCTCACCGTTGTCACGCTTCATTAACTGTGTTGCATCTTTGTTAAAGAATCTGTGATTTCAAGTATTGGATTGCCTAGTTTGCTGGTAGGCAATATTAAATTATCGAACCCTGTTAGTGACTTTAGTTAATAAATTTTTCCCGTAGAATTGACTTTTTAAACTGACCTGTTTGAGAGACTACTATTTTTGTTTATCAAGTATGATATTACTCACCATTCAATCGCGTTTCTCTTTGCAGCGAATGTTAAACGCCTAGAAAGAGATTTAGTTCTCCGAGGGCATTTTGTCATGTGCATTATTATTATTACTATTATTTTTCAAGCACGTGAGACGTGTAAAGAATTTCTCAAAATATGTAATGGTTTTGCTGGAAAGCTACAGCTGCGGTACTGACATGGAAAGAGTGTGGAGTTTTTTTTTTATATCGCACAGGATTCGTTCGTCAACGGTCATGTATTTTACGGAAACAAAGTGCTGAGCAAGGCAATCGGATTCACTAACATAAAAGCTACGTCCAGAAACTGCAAGGACGATGAAATTTGCATGGAATTCCTCATTCATATTGATCTCTCAGACATTCTGTGTGTAAGTATGAAAAATTAGTAGCCGAATGGTCCTAAATAGTGCAAGATATGCTTAACAGTACTTCAAACGGCGTCGGGGCTGATGCAACAATTTGTAGTATTAAGCTGACGGAGCCAAATACGGTAGGTTCGTTCATTCGTTCGCTTCAGTTTGTTTGGAGGCTATTTGCACACGCTGTAGGCGTAGGAATTGGTATGAAATGCGCAGCTGCTCAATTTGATAGTCGAATGCTAAAACCGAAAGTCTGCAGCTCATTTTCACGCACGAACGTTTTGGTTTCGGTGAGTGACGGCTCAGAGGCAGCTCAGTATTGTAGAATACAGTTGCACATCAGACTTTCAGGCCCGCTCCTGGGCTTTCGGTTTCAAATGGACGGCGAGTTTTAATAGTCATAAAGTCGATGCTGCCCTTGAGCCCGAGAGCACAGTGCTACTTCGGCGAGCCCTCACCAAACTGGAGCATCCGAGTTCTGTTGCATTGCACAGCGGATTGCTATGGTTGCAGTATTCTCCCGTCCCATTACCGTCGATTGCGTCAAATTCGCCGCCAGCTTGTGTGCGAAATTGGCTAGATACGATTCTAAATCCGACTTCATATTGAAAAGAAAATGTGATCATCGTGTGGTTTATTTCTGTTAGATTTACGGTAGGCTGTAGAAGATTGTGGCATTGACCCGGGTTATTGCAATCGATTGCAGTACATTTTCAGTGATCGTGCGTGAGCAATGGATTGAAATAACATGGGCGAACTTTACAAACAGTGAACTTTAATATTTATTCAAAAACTGAGCATTGAGTATCCGATTTTTGGGTATTTCAAGGTGGAAATTTGGGTATTGTGGTACTGAAAATCATGCGCAATCAGGCGAAACTAAGCGTAATGAACGATCCTGTGATCAAAGGCGCGGCAGTACTGTTAAGGAAGTTAGTCATTGCATTCCTTCGGCACTATGCGTTTTGCTTGAGTGGAGCGCATTTTGCTCAGTCTTCAGTGGCAATATCTAGTCAACTCTAGCACTCTATCTGACTTAGCTCTGGCAATTATGTATTGTAATTGATCTCCATCTGTAACTCCACAAAGCCCAAAGACTAAGTGGGTGTTACGCAGGAGAGTTTAGTGTAGCACTCACAGCCTGGGCGGCTTTCAGTACGCATTCAGAAGCCAACAGACTTCCTCTCACGCCACAAACAAAAAGTGTAAAGCACAGCCGAATCAGGAGAGCAGCTGAGGTAGTAAAATGCACAGGGTCAGCAAGTAAGTGTGATTAGTGGCAGCATGCACGGTGTCAGCACGCAAAAAGCACATGAAGGACGAGTCACAGGAACCCGCTAAGTGCTGTCCTAAATAAGTGTGTTTTCAAGTTCTTCTTAAACGTGGTAAAGCCAAGGGAAGTTGTGACGCAAGTCGGGAGTGAATTCCAGGCTTTGAGAGCATAGGAACTAAATGCACGGTCTCCAAAGGATTTGAGGTTTGTACGAAGTATTGGTAAACTGTTGGATTCCGAAAAGCTGGTGGTACAATGCACGGCCTGGTGTGGAGTAGATCTGAAAGATAGGCTGGAGCCAAAGAATGAAGTGACCTAAAAGTGAGAGACAAAACTAAGGTTGATCCCTTGCTTGACTGGTAGCCAGTGCAGGTCAGCGAGAAGTGGTGTGGTGTGGCAATTGCGACGCTCATGACAGACAAGCCTGGCTGCAGAGTTTTGCACCAGCTGTAAGAGCGCCTGATTGCACATGCCGGTAGGCCAGCAAGCAGTGAGCTACTAAAGTCAAGACGAGACGTCACAAATGTATGGACCAACTTAGACGCAGTATCCTTATCTAAACAAGCCCGAATTTGAACAATGTTATGTAGCTGACAGTAGAGACTTGATTGTGGGGCTGATACGGTCGACTAGCGAGAGGTCACTTTGAAACATTACACCTAAGTTTCGAGCTGATTCAACAGGAGATATTCTGGCAGAGCCAATTTTGAGCGTTAGCCTTTCCTATTTCTGAATCACACTGGGTTTGCCCATAACTAGGAAGTCAGTTTTACCATCGTTTAGTTTGAGAAAATTTGCTGCCATCCATCAATACGTGCAGCAAGTGAATTGAGAGAATTCGAGGTGCTCGAAGGCTGGGAGAGATCAAAGCAAAGGTACAACTGAGTGGCATCCTCATTGATGGTGAGTCATGATGGCACACTAAGTAAGGCGGTTGCTTTCACGCCTCGGTCCCGAGGTCGTGGGTTCGATTCCTGCGGTGGGCGATCCTTTATCGCCGCTGCAAGCGGTGGTGATAGCCGTAAAGGCTCTTCTGTCGCTATAAAAAAGAGGATGTTTAATCAGCTAGGAGTTATTTATTTATTTATTGAAGTGAAAGCCTAGATTGTGCTTGGCAATCACATCAGCAAGAGGGAGATTATAAACCGTGAAAAGAACCGGACCTAGCACAAAGCCCTGAGGTACCCCGTATTTCAAAGGTACTTAGGATGAACTTTGTCTATTCACGTCAATACTCTGGAGTCTCATTCTAAGATAGGACCTGAACCATTACAGAACGCCAGTGGCTGTGATGCCCGGGTGAGATGAGAGGCCTGGGGGCACGAGGAGGCTAAAACTGGCGCAGCAGTTCAGCTAGGTGTGGATGAGCCAAGCCGCGGCGGGCCTTGTGGGTCAGCGTAAGAACTTTGCTCTGTATTCGTTGATCAACCGGCAGCCATCCTAGCTCTTTTAGCAAAGGAGACACGCGATCAAACCTCCGGGACTTGAGAACTAGCCTTGCAGCCATATTCATAACCATTTGTAGCAGCCTAGTTGCTTTTTGATAGCGTAGCCAAAAGGGAATTGCAATAATCAAGCCGATGCAGAACTAAGGAGCTACTCAAATTTTTTGCAAGCCACTGTGAAAGACTGCTCCCAATCTTAGATAGGGTTCGGCCTTGATATCTTTCTCTAAATGCAATCTTCTAAATGAAGCTTTTAAAGTTTAGGCAGCTGTCGAAAATGACTCTTAAATTTCGGGCACTTGGTGACCGCACAACAGCGTCACCTATTACAAGTGCAAACCTTCTAATCCAGCCACACGCTTTAGGTGTCCTGTGAAAATCAGTGAAGTTGTATCTTCATTTAGTTTCAAGAGGAATTATCCGACATTCAGGATTAAATGTGGGCAAGGCAATCATTCAGCTTATCAGTTGCTGCAGCAGATTCCGACGGTTTGAATAACAAACACAGCTGAGTATCGTCAGTATGAAAGTGATATCCTATTCCATGAGCCTTAATCACTTTTCCCAGAGGTTGAGTATAAATGGACAACAGCAAGGGACCGAGGACGGACCCTTGAGGGACTCCACAGGTGAACGAACTCGTGGGTGAGACCTGACCCCCACACGACACTGACTGAACACGTTCAGACAAGTACGATATGAACCATGCCAGTGCATCGTCTGCCAGACCGATCGTTGCTCTCAATCGTTCAAGTAGAACATCGTTACCAATGGTGTCGAAGGCAGCTGATGGATCTAGCAGAGCTAGAGCAGCGACATTCCCATTATTGTTGCCATATAGAATTTCATTGTTAAAACAGAGGAGAGCAGTTTAAGTGGAGTGCTGCCTCTTTAACCCGAATTGAAATGTTTCTTACATTTCATCCTTTTCAATATGTACAACCAGCTGTTTAGCAACAATGCTTTCAAGAATCTTTCGCAAAAAATAAATAAGGGAGACTATGCGATAGTTTGCAAGGATCTCTGCATCTAATCTAGGCTCTTTAAGCATCGTTCTAACCATTACTAATTTGAAGGACTTGGGTACGACCTCTTTTTCCAAATAAGCGTTGTAAATCCTGGTCTGCCAAATAAGACTACGATTATAAAGGGTCTTCAGAAAACGAGCTCTCTTTACTAGACCTTGTTAACATAGCCACATCACATGCAGAAACCTCGGAAAGTCTTTTAAAAGGGTCACGTGTTTTTATTTTGCAATTGCTTTACTCAAGGGGGCTTTATGGAGGCATGAATGTGCACAATTGTTCAGCAAAGAAGGGTGAAAACTTTTCGGTTGAGCCGTTAATATCTGAGGAGTCGGACCTCTCAAAATTGGCCAATAAATTGTGTACCGTTTTTTAAATGTTTTGGGTCTGACTGGCAGGACTTCAGATTTTGAGTTAATGTAATGTATCTCCGTCAGTAATCCACAAAGTCATAAAGACTATGTGCGCGTTACGCAGGAGAATTTTGTATAGCGAACTCGCAGCCTAAGCGGCTTTCGGTACGCATTCGGTAGCCAACAGACTTCGTCTCACGCAACAAAGAGAAAGTGGGAAGCATAGCAGAGTCAGGAGAGCAGTTGAGGTAGTGAGTAGCATAGAAGTAGCAGTTCAGAACCGCTGAAAAAGATGTGCCATAGTCGGCAGTTGGAGAGTAGATGTCGTTGCGTAAGAATTGTGGAAGCGAGTTCCACAGTCTAGGACCTGCAGAGCTAAAGCTTCTGTCGCCAACTGTCTTTAAGCGGAGGAATGGGACAGCTAATTTATTGTCCACACAGGACCTGAGGGCGCGAACAGGCTGAAACTGATGTAGCAGTTCAGCTAGGTATGAAGGAGCCAAGCCGTGGCGGGCCTTGTGGGTCAGCGTAAGAACTTTGCACCGTATCCTTTGCTCAACCGGCAACCATCCTAGCTCTTCCAGCAAAGGTGACACGTGCTCAAACCACTGGGACTTAAAGACCAGCCTTGCAGCCATATTCATAGTCCGCTGTAGTGGCATAATAGCTTTCTTTGGTAGCCCAGCCAAAAGGGAACTACAATAATCAAGCCGAGACAGAACTAAAGAGCTACTTAAATTTTTTACAAGCCACTGTGGGAGACAGCTTCTAATCTTGGATAGGGATCGGATGTGATGGCTAGCTGTAGAGGCAGTCTTCTGAATGAAGCTTTTGAAATTGAGGCAGCTGTCGAACACGACACCTAGATTACGAGCACGTGGTGAAGGTCGCACAATAGCATTGCCTATTAGAACAGCAAAGCCTTTTAATCCAGCCACACGCTTAGGGTGTCCTATGAGAAGCAGTTCGGTTTTATCGTCATTTAATTTCAGGAAGTTTTCCGGCATCCAGGATCGAATATCGGCAAGGCAAGCATTCAGTTTCTCAGTTGCTGCAGCAGATTCCGACGGTTTAAAAGACAAATACAACTGAGTATCGTCAGCATAGAAGTGATATCCTATTCCATGGGCCTTAATCACGTTTCCCAGAGGTTGCGTATAAATGGAGAACAGCAAGGGACCAAGTACAGACCCTTGAGGGACTCCACAGGTGACCCTTCTCCATGTCTGAGACCTGACCCCCACACGACACGGATTGAACACGATCAGACAAGTATGATTTAAACCACGCCAGTGCTTCGTCTGCCAGACCGATCGTTGTTCTCAGTCGTTCAAGCAGAACTTCGTGATCAATGGTGTCGAAGGCAGTTAAAAACCTAGCTTGTTTAAGCTACCTGGTGTAAACTCGAAGAAAGTCTTTGAAATTGACTAGATCTGCACCAGACCCCGATTTCTTAAAATGAAGTTGAAGCATGAGCTTAACATGGTGCTTTTTTTGAAGTTTTTGATAATTTTTAAAGGAATCTCTATGACTTTGCAAATGAATAGAATGAGCTGAGCATGCTTGTCAAAGTGTCTTGCTCACTGCATCAGTAAAGGTATCGAGGCTGTCGGTCGAGCCTGGGTGCAGATCAAGAAGCCCGGCATCTCAAGCAGATTTTAAAAATTTGTCTATGTCAATAATTTTTAAGTTACACCGGTGGACAAGTTCGACATTACCCTGTACGTACAAGGGATTATTGCCATACCGTTTGTGGCACGGAGCTGCTTACTTTCGTAGATCAGAGGCCATGAGGTCATTAGCTTCGAACGCCTTGTACACAATTTCACAGAAGGCCTCTTAGTTATAATGTCCGCATAAGTGGTTCAAGTCGCTAAAATAAAAAACTTAAGGGTTTACTGCAACTGGCGAAGACGATCTTTTCATTAGCAGTTGCGATGACGGTAGCACAGGTTGTGCTCATAGACGCCATGAGGATAGAGCTAGTACGTTAGAAGAACTGATGCCTCCCGATACGGTGATACGGCTACTTCGAAGGTAAGACCGGCAGCCACTATCGAAGAGTCAACGAAGCAGACTGATTAACGAAAAGTAAAGGAATTTAGCAATACGCAACTAAGCGTGTAAACATCTTTGAAAGATGAACGTTGGAGAGATGCTCTGCAATGTGTCGCATAACAACCTGCAACGTGTGCAACTGATCAGGGAAAAGGGGCCACCAAAGGTGGCTTATGTTGAAACTTTGCTTTTGGCATGTGTTTGTGTTGTGGACACAAATGCATAATGTCCCAATAGCTTCTGAAATGTTCCCAGTGTTGTAGCAAAGGAATGGTATAAAAGAATGCGAAGATGCCACGGTATGTCAGCAACATGACACACCATTTACCAGGAGAGAAAGAGAAATCAATTACGTGAAAGAAAGATTACATTTTGAATTTGTGCAAAGCATCTACAGATGATCGCCTCGATCTTCATATCCACGCTGTTTATGGTTTTGAACTTTTGGATTGCTATAACTAGCAATCGGAGAGTTGACCTTGGGGTGCGTCATTCTTTAGAAAACTATACGCACATTCCATAGTTTCGAGTGATGTTCAGGTGTCCTTTTAGGTCTGAATAGATTTCATTCATAAGGTTTATCAGAAGAACACCACACTAAGGCTTTTTATTCACCAGAACCCACAGACCCAGAGTCGAAAATACTACCTCGTTCAGGTCATATGTCAATCAGAGCTTATGCTGCTTATAGCTAGCCTTTCGTAGGTACCAAATGATCGCCCACTGCAAAAATTGTATCACACTGCACAAATCGCATTTACTCCGGCATTGTGACGTGGGAACACCTAACCCCAAGGCTAGAGTTTTGTTCACTTCATGTCAATTAAGTTTAGTTTTAACTGACTTTTTTCAATCTCTTCACATGCGTAATCCGAATTGATTAGTAGTAAGTATAATGAATTTACTCGTCCTTACTAACTGAGCGGTCTCTTGCAGGTCTTTGGACACGTTAAATGGTTAAATGGCCCTACGTAAAATAAAGATAGTCTCTCTCAATCAACACCCTCATTTATGCAGCTGCAGAAAAGCCTTAGTGGCTGTCAGCCGCACTGCCGCACCCAGTGAGGGATTTCTGGTCCAGGATTCCGTGGCCCCGACCTGAGTCGTGAAGTATGAGAACTTAATGCCTAGGCTAAGGGGCGTCTATGATAGCACATCACCGTAAATTCATACAAAGGCTTTGTTTGGAGTGAATGAATTTGCCTAATTTTCTGTAAAGTGAGATTTTGTTACCTTTTAAAACAGAGACCAACTTTCGTGAGATCGTATGAAATGAATCTACAATTAAAATAATCGGCGAAATCATGCCAATAAAGCTTTACTGATTATGTACACGGTTCATGGTTCATTGCAAATGACAGAATCAAAACATTTTCAAAAAACTTCTGCATTTTATTTGCAGGGGTCTCAAAATAAAGAAAGTACGTCGTTCGATCTGAAAGAAATACTTGATACCCACTACCGGTCTAAACATAAATCAAGGTTCGTCAATGTGTCCTCCGATTTGCTGCAGCATTATGTGATAGTCCTCCTTGCAAATAAATAGTGATTACTCTATTTGGATAGTTTCCTAAAGTTCCACTTCAATCCGTTGCAGATTAAAAATCGATCCAAAAACACGTATGCAAGAATTAACGTACAAATTCCGGGCTCTGAATTAAGCGTTTTCTGGTTTATTGATTTAATTTATTAACATCGGCTTAATTATTCTCGTGAAAACATTGCATATATTAAGCTAAACTTTTCAACTTTTACTAGCGTGTTCCCGTAAAAAATTACCACGGTTATGCGGTAATCAATTAAAAAAGACAACACACATAAGCGCATACCTGATCTGAGGCGTAGCCAGCCGCAATAGTCAGCCCTTCGCTAAAGCTGCGTGTACTTTAGCGCGAATGTTCGGATGGGGCTAACCAGAAGGGTCTGAGTCTCGAGAGCCGGGTGGTATACTTCTTAGCTGTAGCTCGGAGGCTGCTGTAGCTGAGGTAGCCGACCCACAGGAATTAACACAAAGAACTACATACGCCTTCATAGACTCGCTGCGTTGGGAGAGTAGTCTGTTGGACTGCAGGAGCTCGATATACAAGAAAGCTGCCAGTAAAAGTACGGTGCTTCGACAAACCTTTAGCATCTTCTGAATTTTCATTTGCTGCCAAACGAGAAACTTAACGACCTTCACACGACCGAGATCACTATTGTTGCCAAGCTAGAGCGAATGTAACAGCCACAGCCGGACAACGAGGCTAGTCTCGACATTGAACTGTACCCAGTAAAGACACAGCTGATTAGACGCTAGTTCTCACAAGACGAGTTCAAATATTTGCCAGTATAAGCACACAGCTGATGACTGACTGACCCTGGTTCAACCTGTGCAATATACCACCTACCCTAAAGACAGTCCAAAGAAAGTCCACGGACAGCGGCTCAGTAAGAGAAATTCCTGCCGACTGGTCGATTGATCCGAGCATAAAAAACTTACACACATTAACGACCATTGGGTAAGTAAGCATTTTGAAAAGCATTAGTGATTGAAAATGCGTTACAAGCATGAGCGATGGATGTTCACGAATTTAGCAATAATGTACAACTGTAGACTTTGAACCAGCCAAAGAGAAAATGTGAGATCAGTCACATTTACAACAAGTACTAAGGAAAGGCCTAAGCACCCATGAAACATTAACGCTATCAACTCGTGTTTAGCTTAACGATAGTTCTGCATGATTAGCTTAGTTGCCCCGGCTTGCTTCGATGATTTTAGGAAAAAGCCCGTCAACGAGTTCTTCCCAGAGTTTCGATAAGCTGAGTCATCTCGGCCTGCTATTAAGTCACGGTCTACCCGCGAAAAATCCCGGGAAAGCGTACATGCTCAAGAAATCCCCGACGAGAATATTTGCCAGTATTAACACACAGCTGAAGACTGACTGATCCTGGTTCAATCTATGCAATATACCACCTAGCCTTAAAAGTTTTAGCAGTTAGAAGTTTTACTATGAGTATGAGTATGAGTAATATGAGTCCAGCCGTTCTGTCACGACTAGTTCCAGTGTCTCTGATAGGAGTGGTAGAAGGGAGACTGAGCGGTAGTTGCTCAAGTTCTCTTTGTCTAGTGTCGCTTTCTTGAGTATTGGCTTGACGAGAGCTTTTTTGAAAGGTGCTGGGACAGTGGGAATAGGGACCAAAAGACTTGTTGTCTTCTTTAATTGGGATACAGACTTCAGGAGCAGGTCACTAGTGACCTGCTTAAATGTAGACATCGAGGAATATGACTAGGGTCCAAAAGACTTGTTGTCTTCTTTAATTGGGATACAGACTTCAGGAGCAGATCACTAGTGACCGGCTTAAATGTAGACATTGAGGTGCTGCAAGGAATTCATTCTAGGTGGATGCTGCATTCGCAGAGATGGACTCCCTGATCTTGTCTATCTTCTGAACACAGATTTGGGCTTGTTTAGATAAGGATACCACGTCCAAGTTGGTCCATGCATTCGTGACATCCCGTCTCGACTTCTGCAACTCACTGCTTACTGGCCTACCAGCATGTGCGATCAGGCGATTGCAGCTGGTGCAAAACTCCACAGCTAGGCTTGTCTGTCGTGAGCGTTGCAGTTGCCACATTACTCCACTTCTTGCCAACCTGCACTGGTTACCAGTCAAGCAACGAATTGACTTCAAGGTTTTGTCGCTCACTTTTAGGTCCCTTCATTCTATGGCTCCAGCCTATCTCTCATATATACTACCCCATCAGGCCAAGCATCGTACCACCCGCTTTTCGGAATCCGAATGTCTACAAATACCTCGTACAAACCTTAAATCCTTTGAAGACCATGCATTTAGTTCGTATACTCCCAAAGCCTGGAATTCCCTCCCGACCTGCGTCAGAACATCCCCTGACCTGACCACATTTAAAAGGAACTTAAAAACACACCTATTTAGGACTGCATTTAGTGGGTCCCTGTGATTCGTTCTTCACGTACTTATGCGTGCTGACACTGTGCATGCTGCCACTAACCACATTTGCATGCTGACCCTGTGCATGTCACCCCTAACCATATTATTCATTTTGTTTGTTTATCAAGCATGATACTACTCACCATTCAATTGCATTTCCCTTTGCAACAAATGTAAAGCGCCTAGAGAGAGATTAAGTTCTCTGAGGGCGCTTTATCAAGTGCATTATTATTATTATTATAAGAATCTAGAGAAACGATAAGCTAGATCATCACAAGGATCATAATAATAATAATGCACTTGATAAAGCAGCCTCAGAGAACTCAATCTCTTTCTAGGCGCTTTACATTTGCTGCTTAAGGAAACACGATTGAATTGTGAGTAATATCATGCTTGATAAACAACATGAACAACGCGGTTAGGGGTGACGTGCACAGGGTCAGCATGTAAATATGGTTAGTGGCAGCATGCAAAGTAATGTAAGGTAATGTATCTCTGTCTGGAACTCCACAAAGTCATAAAGACCATGTGGGTATTATGCAGGAGAGTTGTGTATAGCGTACTCACAGCCTAAGCGGCTTTCTGTACACATTCGGTAGCCAGCAGACTTCGTCTCACGCAACAAAGAGAAAGTGGGAAGCATAGCAGAGTCAGGAGAGCAGTTGAGGCAGTGAGTAACATGGAAGTAGCACCTCAGGACCGCTGAAAAGGATGAGCCATGGTCGGCAGTAGGAGAGTCGTTGTCATTGCATAAGAATTGTGGAAGCGAGTTCCACAGTCTAGGACCTGCAGAGCTAAAGCTTCTGTCACCAACGGTCTTTAAGCGGAGGAATGGAACAGTTAATTTTTTGTCCACACAGGACCTGAGGGCACGAAAAGGCTGAAGCTGATGCAGCAGTTCAGCTAGGTACGAAGGAGCCAAGCCGTGGCTGGCCTTGTGGGTCAGCTTAAGAACTTTGCTCTGTATCCGTGGCTCAACCGGCATCCATCCTAGCTCTTTTAGCAAAGGAGACACGTGTGCAAACCACCGGGACTTAAGGACTAGCCTTGCAGCCATATCCATAGTCTGCTGCAGTGGCCTAATAGCTTTCTTTGGCAACCCAGCCAAGAGGGAATTGCAATAATCAAGCTTCAACACGCATAAGCACATAAAGGACGAATAACAGGGACCCACTAAATGCTGTTCTAAATAGGTGTGTTTTTAAGTTGTTTTTAAATGTGGTCAAGTCACGGGATGTTCTGACGCAAGTCGGGAGGGAGTTCCATGCTTTGGGAGCATACGAACTAAATACATGCTCTCTAAAAGATTTGAGGTTTTTACAAGATAGTGGTAAGCTGTTGGATTCCGAAAAGCGGGTGGTACGATGCTTAGCCTGATGGGGTAGTATATCTGAAAGATAGGCTGGAGCCAAGAATGAAGGGACCTAAAAGTGATCGACAAAACTTTGAAGTCGATCCGTTGCTTGACTGGTAACCAGTGAAGGTCGGCGGGAAGTGGTGTGATGTGGCAACTGCGACGCTCACGACAGACAAGCCCAGCTGCAGATTTTTGCACAAGCTGTAATCGCCTGATCGCACATGCAGGTAGGCTAGTAAGCAGCGAGTTACAGAAATCAAGTCGGGATGTCACAAATGCACGGACTTACTTAGACGTGGTATCCTTATCTAAACAAGCCCGAACTTTAGCAATGTTATGTAGCTGAAAGTAGGCAGATTTGACTGTGGAGCTGATGCGGTCGTCTAACGAGAGGTCACTTTGGAATATGACACCTAAATTTCTAGCTGATTCAACAGGAGATATGCTGGCAGAGCCAATTTTGAGCGTCATCCTTTCCTAATTTCTGAATTACACTGGGTTTGCCCATAACTAATAAGTTCGTTTTATCATCGTCTTGTCTTAGAAAATTTGCTGCCATCCATGTGCGGATGTCATCCACACATGCAGCAAGTGAGTTGAGAGAATTCGAGGTAAGAGGTAAATCATCAGGTAAGAAACTAACCTGGAAGTGGTTGAGGAGATAGTAGACTTGGCCTTTGCTAGGATCGATTTGTACAATGCCTGTCTATGGACAGTCAGTCCTGATCTTGTATATGCTTTACTTAAGCTTGCACTTTGTAGACCTAGCTAGTTTAGTGTCTGTGATAAAACATAGGGCCGTCTGGGCGAGGGCGCAGAGTGCACTTAGTCAGAGGTTCAAACTTGTCGAGCGTGTCAGCTAGCATGTTGTAGCTATCTACTAATGATGACAGACCGGAAGGGGGACTGAGCAGCAAAAGCGAGACAGGTATTCTCGCACGGACAGTGTTGATGTCACGGGTCTTGAGGTTTAGCGATTCACGTGTGATTTTAGAGGAAGAGGGGGAGGAGGAAGGCACACATTGTAGACTGAATGAGATTTGCATGTGATAAGATAAGCAGGATTTGGTATTAATTGGTGATGATAGCGTGCAGTCGCAGGAGACATGGTTGAGTGTGTGACCCTTGATGTGAGTAGGGCCGTGCACATGAGCCACAAAGGACAATGAGGCAGTCCATGTACGAAAATTCAGTGATGAAGGCTTTGGATAAGTTATCAAAGTGAATGCTGAAATCAACCGTAACGAGGAAGGATCGATTTCCTTTACACAGAATCGAGATAAATACGAGAAATCTGAGATAAAGAAGGATTTGGTACTTGATGGGCGACCTACTGCCACCATCGCTAGCTTGTTTTCGCGTGAAAGCAAGACAATCGATTCAAAAGACTATTTTGAGGGTACTGCAAATGGCTTGAAGTTGAATTTTGAGCGCACGATAACAGCAACTCCATCTCCAGTTTTGATCCATCTAGTGGAGTGAAAGAAACCAGTCGGAGTAGCGTTTTTATTTGTCGGGCAGTTTACCGATTTTAGCCAAGTTTCAGTCAAGGCAAGCAGGTCGAGACCACTTTCCAAAATAAGGTCGCTTCTTACCAGAGGTTTATTGCATATTGAGCGAGAATTCCAAAGACAAGCGTTTAGTTGAGCCGCCGGAGTTATAATAGGCCTGATGACGACTAAGTTGGAGAGATTCGCAGTGGCGCATGTAGGGGAAAGTATTGAGCGGTTCGAGACAAAGCTAGTGTGGTTCGGCATAGAGAACGCTGGCCCAGAACCAACGCCAACAGTTTATTCTACTGCGCTCGGAGCCGAGGGACGCACGGCTCCGTGCACCCCTTCTCCCGACTCCCCTCCTCGACTCCCCCCCTTCCCTGGTTGACCCCGATGGCGAATCCACCATCTGGCCACCAGTGGGTTACCGGCCTGTGTCAATGCCACGTCACAGGCTTATCAGAGCTACAGTTAGGAATACCAAACGAGCGAGCACTCAGCGCGCAGTTCCAGCTAAACGAGCAGCATCTAAGCTGGTGGCTCCGGCCACCGCAGCGGCTCCGGGGTGCTTTTCTTTTGTTAATGCATTATTTACGAATCTTAAAAAGAGCAGTAACTTCTAGGAATGCATATGATCTACGATGATATCACAATCATAATTAACAAGCAGGTTACTAGACGCCGGCGTAGCTAAGGCCGCCGTGTGCGTAGGAGACCCAGCTACCCGAAGCAATAAGCGTTTAGATATCCATAGGCACGTAATTTCTTACGCGCTACGGTCAAATAGCAATCACATTAACTTTAAACAAGTCTTGTCTGTAACTTTTCCGTATACAATATTCGCAAGAACTTCAATTTTCGGAAGAATTCTGCAACGAATGATGAATGCGCGCGGGTCAACACGCTCTCACATCGGGAAGGGAGACTTTCTACGCCTGCCGTGCAACTCCATTCTTTCAGGGGACTATTCAGGACTATTCTTGCCATAACATCTTGTTTCAAAAAATCGTGTTTTTTCCTGCTTTTAGCTTATCGACCTATAGTAATAACACCCGCTCACTACCTCGGCTATTCTTCCACACATCCTTACTGATCTGAAATGTTTAATAAGCAGACTTCAAATCGCATCATCCCGTATGCTGACTATGTTAATCAAGCTGCGCCTCTTATCTACATAAAATAATTTGAGACCATGCTTTCAGATCCTATGATCTCAAAGCCGGAGATGTCTTGTGAAAGCATTTAACATGACGTAAAAACCAGCATGGAGGAAAAAGCTTCAAACCTACTTGAACTCGTATTTTCTTCAATCCAATTAATTTTTATTTGGATACTTATGCATGCTGAATCTGTTCTTTTTTTATTAATGATCAGTTGTTAAGTCTCCTGATACATTTAAATAAACAAGTAAGTGATATAATTCTCCTACGGTGGAATACAAATAGAATATTAGCAACAATATGATATGGAATATTCACTATTTCCAAATATTTTTAAGTGAAATTGGATGCATAACTCAATAAACCTTAAGCTAATTTAAAAATAGCTTCTAAACACCCAGATGTCTACTTTTATTTCATTTCAGTCTCTGCAAATATTGTCTAACTCAGGGCACAAAGACCAAACAGAACCTCGCATGGACTCTTCCTGATGTCCTTGTTTTTACTTTCGCTGGTGGTTTGAATGCCAAGCTGAGATTTCCGATCACGTAAGTATTAATCTGTATCGTAATCGTATAATTTTTGAACTAATTGTAACGCCGAAGGCTCGGCGGGGTAGGTTTGACCTGCCGCTTATCTAGCGGCGTAACCTAGCGCCTAATGCCGCTCGGTGCGCGCCTACGCGCAATATGCTGGCCGCCACGAAACGAGCGTTTCTGGCGCTGACCTTCTTACCGTTACTAAAGGGGGTCATGAGTCCGCGGCGTGAATTGGAAAGCGAGACACACAAAGTGGGGATTTTACTGAGCTTTATTCGCAAGCGCACAAAGTCGCTGCGCGCCTAGCTCAGCTTTATCTCCACACTCCTCGCACGTTCTCAACAGCACCAACACTCTTGCAGAGGGAATACTTCTCCACACTGAGCGCGAACCGGAGCCTAAACCCTAACCGGAGAACTAGAACTCGGTTTCCACCAGTGCGGCAGGAATACTCCACACACGCCACCTCAAGCACTCTTGCGGAGGGAATACCTCTCCACACTGAAGCGCATACCGGAGCCTAAACCTTGACCGGAGAGCTAGAACTCGGTTTCCACCAGTGCTGCAGGAATACTCCACACATGCCACCCCAAGCACTCTTGTGGAGGAAACACGTCTCCACACTTACGCTACTTACATCTATACTGGGGAACGACCCAAATAGACGGGGCTCAAACTGGAGCCTAAACCCTAACCGGAGAACTAGGGCTCCACACACGCCAACTACGCCTAGCTCGCACCAGCAAATCTCTATGCCGAGACCGCGTGCTAGCGCGCGCACACAAAACACAAAAGAATCACAAAATGCCAGCTCGGGCGCGATACGACCGTATTCGGTGGAGTCCACCGAATCCTCCTAGCGCTGTCTTGTCCTGTTCCGTCCATCTTCGGCGGACAGCCCGCCCTCCTCCCTCGCTTTCAGAGAAACGAGTGCCCGACGGCATGAAGCGCAGAGCCGGACAGAAGACCAGACGAGACCAAAAACACAAGACCCAGAGCGAGCGTCACTCGACTCTTAAATACTTAGCTGAGACAATGGGGCAAGAGCTTAGTGGTATTGGGCCCGACACCAGGGCCCATTACAGTAAGGAATTAATACCGGCACTAGGCCACTGGAATGTCCCCTCTGTCCAGCTTGAATGGCGAATGGGTTCCAGACGATTCTTTTGGACAGAGTGAGGGCGGAGGTTGACAGGCCAGCTAACATCTATCAGCAGCTTCCGCGGGTATCGGACCAATTCTAAAGGCCGAATCGCCATCGCTCGTCTCAGAGCTTCCTGGCTTGCTCTTAAGCGCTTCCTCTCTAACCACACTGACGCTCCTCTCTGGCTCACTGCTCCAGGACAAAGGAGCTCTGGCCCGCCGCCGAACAGCTCTTGTTCGCGCTAAAATTCAGCCAAGGTCAGCAAAGTGCTACATAATTAAGAGATCGTCTAGGATATAAATCATTTCTATAGTAATATATCGTAGACTTCGCCGCCGTTTATCTCCGTCTGTAAATTCACGAACCCAGAAAGCCAGAAAGAACTATGCAGGTGTTACGAGTTTTTTATAGCATACTTAATGCCAAGGCGGCTTTCGGTAGACATTTTGTAGCCAGCAGACTTCATCTCAAGCAACAAAGAGAGCGTGAGAATCAGAGCTGAGTCAGGAGAGCTGGTAACAAGCACAAAAGTAGCCGCTGAGGGCTGCTAGAAATGATGCAGTCGGCAGGTCGGCAGCAGGAAAGTTGATGTCATTGCGTAAGAACTGTGGAAGTGAGTTATACCGTACAGGTCCTTAAAAATTACTTTCAACCTTCTAGCAAAAGTTTCTATAGCAGATGGTCTTTGTTATTTTTGTGCTGGCAGTCGCGCACAGATCAAGACGGCTCAGGCAGATGCCGTTTATTGCGGAGACGCGGAACCGGACTGCACGGCCGGCACGAGAGCCTGGAAGCAACTGCTGCAAGTGGGTCCGCTGTTCTGGCGTCAGCGGCTTCCGTCGACTAGTCAGCTGTCGCAGAATAGCAGACCCAACAGTCTGTAAGTGGAGGAATGGAAGAGCTAATTTGATGTCCTTAGAGGACCTGAACGCACGAGGAGGCTGAAACTCGTGCAGCAGTTGATCTAGGTACAAAGGAGCAAATCTTTGGCGATTTTGCATAAGAACATTTCTTTGTATCTGTTGATCAACTGGTAACCGCCGAAGCTTTTCAGCAAAGAATACACATGGTCAAATCTCAGGGGTTTTTAATCTACCACGGCAGCCATATTCATCGCCAGATGGAGTGGCTTGCAGTGGCGAGTGGCTTTTTGCGGTAGCACAGCCAAAATGGATTAGTAATGACATTGCTGAGACAGAAACACAAAGCTAGTTAAATTGTTGCCAGCCACCGTGTTAGACACTTCCTAATCTTAGATAAGGATCTGACGCGATGGTTAGCTATGCAGGCAGTTTTCTTAAGGAATCTTTCAAAATTTGGGCAGCTGAAAAAGACGACATCAATATTCCGAGCACGGAGACATTCGCCGACTAGTCAGCTGTCGCGGTACAGCCGACCCAACATTCTCTCTCCAACATTAACCGACTGAGCATCGGTCGGCTTCTACTGGCTACGTGACGAATACTCGTAGGAGGCACACCAAACCACGGCCTTTGGTGACCAGCTGGATGAGTAGGCCACGAGCTTTAAGCCACCGCTGTGGCATAGGCAGCGCCCTTCTCACACAACCAGGGATTGGGCGCGTGCCTCCTCCCTTTGCCGCACGGGTTTCGGCATTCTCCGTCGCCTTGACGGCTGCTTCTACATCGCCGGCTCTTCTTGCCAGCATAGCAGCTCTGGCCGACTTCGTAGCAGGGCGACTGGCGTCGTAGAACCAGCACCGACCGGCGTCGTAGTCGCAGTACAGATCGGCGTCGCAGCGCTTGCCGTATCGCTGAACTCGACCACTGCTTCCTTCACGCGGACGTCCGTCGTCGGCAGGCAGGCCGTTTTGTGGGCCGCCGCCGTCGCGGATACCGTCCCGTGTACTGGCACATTCTTGTGCGCAATCTCGCCGCTACACCGACCAGTGCTTTCTGTTCCACAGCCTCACAAACCGCCGCTTCGCAGGCTACTACGGTGCAGGCCGCTGCAGGTGGCTCCTCCGCCGTCGCTACCGCTCGCTGCCACTCTGGCACCGTCCTGACAGTCACTTGTGGCACAGACACGTTAGACGGCAGAAAATGTGTCCCATTATTAGAGCTTATATCAAAGATCTTACAATTGCGACCTGAACAGGAACCTCCACCGCAAATGTAGCAAACCTCAGGCGCAGAGGCAGAGGATAGAGGAAGAATCATCCTGACAATAGCCACAAAGTCCTGCAGCTGGAGTTCCGCCGGTTTACGCGGAGCTACCTCCGTCTTTAGCATAGAATGAAACTTACTCGGAAGGATACTTGTAGCGTTGCCTTTCGTCGGGTTTTTGCCTCTGAAATGTTTTTTTTCCTCGCAGCAATAGCGACGTAGTCTGCATACGTCTGCTCCCCGGACGCTGACGGAGCTCTCGTACCAGATCGGTCGTGTTCCAAGTAACGTGTTTTTTTTATTCCCATTCTCGTCGCCACTGTTATGTTTGTGCGAGCAGTCGCGCACAATCATACAGTTGATAAAGTGCCCTCGGAGAACTCAATCTCTTTCTAGGCGCTTTTCATTTGCTGCAAAGGAATGGACTCTTATGGAAGGGTCTTAACTATCATATCTACCTTAATTTAGGCATTATAATTGACTGATTTGGCAAGTATACCTACTCACAAACGTCAGGTTATGTATCTTATACAAGCCTGGCTCATCAAGCTGGGAAATGAGCTGGACGGTCTGGTCCATGTACCGGAAGTACTTTCCAAAAGCATCATCGATCTGGAACACTTGCTCCTCAGACCTCTTCACTCGTATCACGTGCTTCTCTGACTTCTGGTTCGTATTAGCTGATATTTAAAGCTAGGCCACAGAATTGTCGCAAAACGTGCATGCCTGGTGTATGCATTTTTCCTTATTAGTTAGAGTGTACTTACATATTATAGCTAATAGCAATAAGTAATTGTATATCTTTGAAGTCTGTCTAGCTTCATTTAAAGTAAATCCGTGTGCCTATAACTCGCTCAAAACGTAATGAATTAACGTGATACTTACCAATTGAGTTTATCTCTGCCTGTGCATGACTGCATCAATGTACTGTTTAATTTTTTCAGGACATGGTTTGCTATTCATGTCAGCAAACATGACTGAGCTTTATTTTCCGCGATCTCGGACGTAAATAGCAATTCTTATTCAACTGAAATCACAAATTATAATTCGCAGTGACGTACAAGCAGAGCTAACAACTGGCGACCACAAAACTCCTCTTGTGGTTTTGAATGCCGGTCTTAGCACAAGACTGACGCACTTGTGTGCTTGTGTTGTCTCTGCACCATACCTTTCTTTGCCAATAAGATTAATTTATTGCTTCATAGAAAAGTGTCAGCTGTATTCAGATATTTAGTTTTAAACGTTAGCCTACGTCAGCATCAAGAACCCTAATGGCTATTACTACCAATTACTGTGAGCAATAAGAAATTGCCCACAGCATGTCTCTACAAGACCTGATCGTAAAGTGAGCCCTTTCGATGACCTTGACATTTGTAATGATCAGAGGCCATTATTAAGGGAGCATCAATGGGAAAGAGGATTTATCAAATAGCTATATGAGTAGTGTCCATCAATGGCTAGTTTTCATTCTATTAATTTGTTCGAGTATATGGAAATGACGTCATTGTTGGGTTTGACTGCCTTGGCAGGACAAAGTGAAAAGTCATTCTGGCCCAATTCGGGAAGTTCAGAGAATCCTGAACACATTTTCCATGGAATCGGTAGAGCCATTTATATTGACATCCTCAGAGTCACAGCCGGCCTCGCTTGATCATCCGGGCGACCTGACCAACTTTCGGCTACCACGTGATAAGTGCAGTTTGATATAGTAACTCACTTTCCACATTGTTTATATCGGGCTGTCAAACTCTCGTGCGGAAAATCAAGACATGGGCGACAGGTCATGTGAAGCACCAAGTTTCCCCCAGTTTAGATGCTGTCCTCCGTAGCGTAAAATCCTGCTCATCCTGTGTGGGTAAGGGAAACACTCCACTATGGCAAAAACCATTACCATTTCACAATGAGTAAAGTCGGTCTCGGAGAGATGATCGTCTTTGATGAACCGGCGGCGGCAGCGCAAGATTGTCAAAGAAGACTTGGTGAGAGTCGCCTCGGTCATTTTGATTTGCCAAGTTACCAGTTTCTCTGACAGCCACTCCTCCAAGGAGCGACAAGTTACCGGTTTCTCTGACAGCCACTCCTCCAAGGAGCGACAAAGGCTGGCGCACACCGTTGCTGAGCAGTTGGCAACCGGCTTTATATGTATTTAGTGCTAGCTGAACGCATCGGTCACTGCAGTGCATCTCCATCATCTTGACAACATTTACATGAAGCTAAAATCCAACTTTTCCATACACCGTGAGCTGTATCGCTGTGCATTTGTTTCTTTATTAGCTTATGCTTGCTAGAGGTGTGCATCGACTGCTTATTGCGTTACATGCTTCTCGGCCCATGCGATGGACGGAGAAGAGATGTACTCTCTTAGTGTGACATGCAAGCTCTTTATTACTGCGTTAAATGTATTAAAAAGTTAAAACGGCACTTACTAACAGAGCCTGTATAAATAAATATATTTACATTTCTATTTTATTCTCTATCGCAGCCCTTACAGCATATTTTTAAAATAATAACTAACCGACTTCAATTTTCAGAGGTCTTAATATGAAGACCTATCTCGCACCTGATAGCCCTAGCTCAGAGAACGGTGACTACACTTACAACCTGTGTGCTGCGGCGATGTTCGACGGATCTAATACTGGACGCTTAGGGCATTGTAAGTATGTGTTCTTGCGTCCTGTTGCTACCAATAAATTTGCTGACTTATGGTTACAGGTAAATGTTGTCGTACTTCAAGAATGAAATTCTGCCAACCCATTTTTGTTATTTTAGGCCCTCTGTACTACCTAACTCCTAGTTGCAATAATCGCTAAGTTCGCTTCCTTGGTTGGGATTTTAGTGGATTGCAAGTGTGTAAGGAGAACTTCTTCATTTGCACTAACTTGCGTAAGCCGGCAGAAAATAATTTATCCGATCGCCGAATGCTAATGTAACCGCAGTCCGGACAGGGCTAATTCTTTATAGCAAGAAGACGCACACCCAATCGGAAGACACATCACAATTATGCTCAGTCACATAATCAGTTATATAAAACTAAGTCTGTACGTGTTTGTTGAGTGTAAGGCAACTCAGTTGGCTCAATGGCGCCAATACTGAGCGCTGGTGCAATCTTCTCTCAGGTAAACATTATGTTCTCAGTATATAAACCAACAGCCTATAGTTATGCATATTCACATTTTAATGTTAATTTTGTTCTCAGCGTAATTATAAAGTAGAAAAAAATGGTTTTATTTTAAAAAATTACTTCATAATATCATACCAAACACGGAATTTAATTAGAAAAATACAGAGTAATATTACGCTTTATCGAGTTATATATATCTTAGAAGTAAAATAATGAGAACTTGTTGACCGCTTGATCAAATACAAATGAAAATAATGACGATCGCCAATACCTGCCATGAAATGCATTTAATTACGCGAGTATTTAGTGTCCAAAAATAGTGGCTACCTCCATCCTGCATATCATCACGCTTGTTGCTATTAAAAAAGTGCAGTACCTTTTTGTTACAAGTATGAAAAGAGCATACACAATACACCTGGAGCAACTTATCCATCGGCTGTACCTGAAATATTAATAGCTCATCTAGATCTATGCATTTATGTCTTTTCATAACTTTCTAAATATACACACATGCCACCAAAAACAAAGGAAATACAAAGCCTGTAATATATGAAAAAGTGTTAAAAGGGCTGAAAATTGTTTCATCCTTGGTCCTTTTGAGCTTTCTTTATATAATCCTATGAAAGCTGATGCTTAGGCTCATTTGTCTTGTTTTGCAACTTAAGTTAACTTGATTAGCTGTTTTTTACCAAATTCATGACTATCCAAATATTTACCTTAACAGCCTTGAATACACTTAGCTAGTCTATTAACAAAACTTTTGAAACGGCTTGGGTGCAAAACTTCTTTATTACATATGACAAAATGTATTATATGTCAGAATTGTCACACGTCATCACCAAGTATTCCATCAGCGTCATTAGAGTTCTCAGAATAAGCTGTGGCAATTGGTAAATTGAATGCCTTGCAGTATTCTATTATAGTATATTATAGTATATTATATATATAGTATATATTATAGTATATTATAGTATTCTATTCTAGTATTATATCTATTCCAGTAGATATTAATAAGAAATAAACTATGATAAGGTTAGAGTAGGTAATTTCGCTCACCTATTTGCTAACCAATTTACTCAATGCGATCACTCTTGTAACTACTGGTTGATGTTTAAAATTTTATTCAGAAGACCAGACACAGTAGTCATGGTCGATCGCATCCCGGTTGAGAGACACTTACCATAGTAGCTAATCAGCTCACGTTAATAATAGCAACTCGAGGAAAAGAATTACTGATAGAAGCGCTCTGTTTTCAATTGCTGCTTTTATAAGCGCTCCGAGTGATGGATCTTATTTCCAGATTATGTGCACGCACTAAATGCCATGGACAAAAATTGGTACTTGTTCGACGACACAGTCATCCGACGAATTGATCCCGAAAATATTACGGTAATTTTCTTTCTGTCCGTCGCAATGGCCATTGCTATTGTGGCAACCAGAAGCCAGGCTCCAAAAACGAATTTGTGACCATTTCTGCCAATGCAGCACTTTTCAATCTGGCAGCAGGTGCCTACCAAGCACTGTGCTGGAACTAGGTCAGTCACTCAGACAATTTTTCGGTCAATTGGTCGGGCACTTAGCAAGCAGGCACTTAGCCGAGCAAGCAGCCCATTTTAGCTTGCGGTTTTATATTGGCTGCCTAGGATCCAGGAGGTGGGAGGTGCTCTATATAAATGGCCTGCCATGTTGTGCCTGTGTCGATGCAGCAGCTCAACTCATGCAGCCTCCAGCGATGGCTGCCATGGCCACTGCCAGAAGCTGTGCTGCACAGTGGAGGCAGCGGCGCCACGGCGCCGAGTCTCAGGAGAGCTTGCTCGCTCTCGCGCTGCAGCTCGAGCCTCGTACTCTGGCTTTGTTGGACGCACCGGCTCGGGCACACGTTCAGCGAGGTCTACCTGACTCAGCTGAGAACGCCAATCTAATTGCGTTTGACATCTTCTAATTAGCTCGCCCCACCCGCGGTCATGTTCTTTTTGTCATGCACATCCGTTGCAAACCAATTTCGTTACTTGAGTTTACTGGTGGTGTGAAAAGATTTGTTCCTTCTGTTCACTGACTATCTACCTTCATCGCACGTTACCTGCATTGACCCGCGTGAAGCTGCTGCAGTGTTATTGACGAGTGAATGACCCCAAAATATGCCTTTTTCATAAAACCTAAAGCATCTAAGGGCTACTAGATTGATACTTACAAAAGCTAGGCGATCAATACTTACAAAAGTACCATCTCAGAGCATAGCTAACAATCCGCTGAATCATCACTCATGAAATACTCTGCATAGCCCAAAGCTAATGCAATCAAATTGGTCATAGATGGAGCAATCCATTACACCTCCAAGCGAGAGCATCTGGTTCGATTCAACTTCTTTCGTTAACCATTTGACAACTAAATACAATTAAAATACAATTAAATACAATTGTCAACTCACGTCATATATATTCTATTAAATTGCCTTAAATAGCATACTTTATTCAAATTTACTAATTATGAAGCCGAAGATTTTGAAAGATAAGATTCTAAATGCTACTAGCACCTATAATCAATAAGCAGTATAAGCAATAAATAGCTCCTCTAGCACCTATAATCAATGGCTTATTAGCAGTCCTTCGCTTAGTCCTTCGCTTCTTGCTACACGAATCAAAAACATGAAATTTTAGTAGACGCAAACAAGAAGCCCCCACGTTCAGGCTTTATCATTCTTTCAGTGGCAGGCAAACTTCTCTGAAAATTAGATAGCTGGCAGAGTCTGAAGAAACTTCCGATCTCACCGTTCTTGTAGCCTCCACTATCATATTGTATTTAGGCAAAGTTTGAAGCTATGTGTTTCAGCCGTCTAATCCTCATATAAACATAGGTTGACCATTGTGCAAACATGCTGGCCTTTAAAGCACCCTTTGCATTGCCGGCGTGTCTTATATCCAGGTACTGCTATACTAAATTTATCAGAAACTCTTGGACGAACCATATTGCCTCACTAATATATAGAATAATAAAAATCTGTACGACACCGTAAGAAGTAAATGTCTGAAGCATGATAATTACTTAATGATACCATTATAGTATCAGCAGGAGAAAGCTCGAAAAATTTTTATTATCCCGGACTGAATAAATACTGGGACGAACAGGTAGACTGGTGGCCTTTTTCAAGTACATTCAAGTCATGAGATATCTCAACATGAGAGTCGAGAGTAAATTGCAGAGTTTGGGAGCATATGAACTGCACGGACTCCAAAGGATTGAAGATGGGTTTGAAGCGAAGCTTTACGACTTGATTCTATAAAATGGATAGTGAGAGGGGAAGCCCATTGAGAACAGACTTCGGAGAGTTACACCAAAACAAGACAATATTCATTAAATTTAGCCAGACAACATTAATTTTGACATGCTGTTTGTGAGAAACTAAGGTAGGGCGTTGATAAATAATAAACCGTGGCAATTACAACTTTCATGTCAGAAAAGCCCTGCTGCTGAGTAAACGATCAACTGTAAGCGTCTTATTACTGAAGTAGGAAAGCCCGTTAGTAATGAAGTATGCGGATGGAGTTGTGACGTCACAAAATTATGGATCAGCTTGGCTGTGATCTCCTTGTCTAACCAAGCCAAAATATTGCAAATGTACATATTTTCAAGTATCCGGTGAAAGATTACATTGATGGGACAGCCTAACTTGATATCGTGCAGATGCTAAGGGCTTGTGTAGGCCAAGCTCATTTTGGCGCTGAGGCTTGGTAGGTTGGTCACCGCTTCAAGCAGTCTGCAAAGGTTTGCTTGCATCCAGGCACTAATTTCGGTGATGAATTTTACAAGTTAGTTGAGCGTGCTGGCAGGTGGGGCTTAGTTGAAGTGCAGTTACACTTGGCTGGCATCTTATACAGATGAAAGCCTTGATTGTTCTTGGCCCAGCATATCAGAAAGAGCCGCAGTACACATTGTGAGAAGAAGTGGATCAAACATGATTCCCTTGTTTATCGCGTACTTTAAAAGCTCAGAAATGATATCTCGCTTACTCACATCTCAATTATGAAATCTACTGAGAATGGTTCTACACAATTGCAGTGCAGTACTAGCGATACCCAGAAGAGCGTATTAGTACTAAACAAGAACGTGGTAATAGAAGGCACCAAACGCTACCGATACATTTAACATTAAAAGCATAGATCCTACGGAATTAATTACATTGATTAAATATATTAATCTAAATATATTAATATACATTATGATTATCTAATAATTAAATGTAATTAATCATTCCTGTGAAAGTCATTACAGACCACCAACCAGGCTGAGCTCTTAGTCGATTATATACAAATACTGAATTAAATTAAATTAATTAAACTGAAATGTGTGAGACAATAAAACATCAGACAACTGTGAATCTGGGAAGGAATTGCACCCCTTTCTTTTAGCGAAATGTTGTTTGGAAACCCTAGTGTGGCCATAAAAGTGCAGTTGCGAAATTGCATAGGGGCCCTGAAACGCTCCATTTAGCGAAAAACTGGAAATAAAGAATAAAGAGTGCATCAAGATCTCACTGCCACTTGACTGATACTAGCGAACTTCATTTCTCATAGCTTTAATAGCTAGCAAATATAGCTAGCAAGTAGCAGAAGCTGCTCATTTATGCCAATAATATGGCACAATATGAAAATACTTTCGCTACGATAAAAAAATGTATACGCTTTCACGATAGTCTCTGGTTCTGGAACAAATTAAAAAGTGCACAAGCAAACAAGTTCCAGGAAAATGTTTGGCTTGAACTGATTAACTAAGACATTAACCATATTTAAATGAGATATGAACCCGAGACGTCAAGTTCGTAATAATCGCAATTCAGAAACACGTTTGCTTTAATCCTCGTGATGTTAATTTTTTCTATTCCACTCCGTAAAACCATTACGAGTGCCACTCCGTAAAACCCTTTCAAGTGCCGTGCAGGATTGAAGCACTCACGAATTTCTAAGGCCGTCCTATTTTTAGGTTTTCAGCTACTCTAAAATATGGTCAGCAGTATAGCAATAGGTGTGTATATTCGTTTTTCGGAAGCCTGCTATTATGTATTTATATATATATATATATATATTATTTTATTTAGTATGTTATATATATATTAATATATTATATATATATATATATATATATTTATATATTATGCTATTATGTACATACAGGTGGCGCGAAGATCGAAGAAACTTTTCTCTGAATATTGAATAACCTATCGGTTCATATCGGTTTCTCGAAGTAAATTTTTACGTTGACCTCTTCGGCTGTACTATTTATTCTTTTAGGACGGAAATGTCACCGTACTTGTGTACCAACGAGTCGGCGCAACAGAAAATCCATTAGAAGGAGTCAATCTGGACCTCGACTGAAGCAGCCAAAGCATTTGAACCGTCAAGGAAAGGAAGCCTTGCCTTGCATTGCCCAACAAAAGACTCTCGGGCTCAATCATCAAATAAATATTTAAAGTGAAACAATATCCTTATAAAATAGTGACTTGTTTAGTTGATTTCATGCCCAGTCTTTCTCACCTCCGTGCATTACTCACACTTCTTTCTGGTGGCGTTAATCTCAAGTCTGTCACACTGTAGCATATCACATGACACATAGCTTAGCGCTCGGCGTATGAGTATAACTAGGAAGAGTGTTTAAGCCGTGTGCCTTACTAAGGTTAATCGTTTTGGTCCTCCTATTTGTCTCTTTTTTACACATCAATGTGTACTTAAAGATTCTCTTGTTCAGAGGAAGGCTGTAAAAAGGGTAGGCCACTCATAGAGAAACAGCACCCAATTCAGAATCAAGTTATAAAAACGTGTAACGACCAAACTTTCCCCTACCTTAAATACAAGCTATCGACTTCTTTCGTTCGAACTGTGAGACTTCCACATTACGTTCAAAAAATAGCTGGATGACTTCAACGCTAGCTGGATGCGCACTGGAATAGTAGGCATTCAACGCACGTGAGATGATTGCAGGCGTACTTTTAATCCATGCGGAAACTCCACGATGCAAGAGCAAGCACGAATGCTAGCAGTCTCTCATGAAAGTTACCCTTTGTTTTATTGCATTTGTTATAGTGCCCTTAGAGAACAATCTCTTTCTATACATTTGTATCAAAGGAAGCATGATAGCATGGTTAGTTTGTTGGTGGTAAAAACCTCAATGGCAACAAGCATAACATGTTTCGAGTTGACCGGGTCGCATGCAAAGTTGGCTAGTGGCAGTAAGCACAGTTTCAGCATGCATAAGAACAAATCCCGTGGACCTACTAAATGCTGTGATAAAAAGACGCGTTTTAGCTTCGTTTTAAATGTCAATTCACGAGATACCTACGCCTGCCGAACGTCACCAACGACGAAATTAGGTCCTAATTCCTGTTTATTCCCGCCGAGTTCGTATCGAATGAAAACAATGACCGTGTGCTATAATTGTTGATTACTTACCGGTCTTACCCTCTACATGCCTCATCCTGCCGGTCTTGCCACCATTTGAAAATCCTGGCTCCATTTCTGATAGCAACTCGGCCATGACTGCTACGGCGTGATCCTAGCATGTGGACGCTAGCTAGCCAAACCTCATGTCCGTTTCCAAAGAAGGCTTAAGACACCATCCTTGGGTAGGCCGAACTATGAGATGACCACAGTCATAGATCAGCCATCGACTACTGGCTAGGCACGCAGTGCCATAGCTATCGTTCTTTCTGATCTTTTTTCTAGCTTCCGGTGAGCCGTGATGGCACACTAGGCAAGGCGCTTGCTCTTCATGACCTCTGTACCGAGGTCATGGGTTCGAATTCTTGGTTGGGCGATCCGGTATTGCCGCAGCAAGTGGTCGTGATAGCCTTTAAGGGCTCTTCTGCTGCTATACGGGAGTCGGTGAGCTGCAAGTCGGAAGTGAGTTCCAGGCTTAGGGAGCATACAAACTATATCGCTGTCTCCAAAGGATATGAGATTCGTACGAGGTAAAGATAAACAGATTCCGCAAAGCGAGTGGTACGATGCTTAGTCTGGTGGAGAAGTAGATCTGATAGGTAGGCTGGAGCCAAATAATTAAAGGTATAATAAGTGGGGGACTATCTTGAAGTCGATGCGTTGTTTGACTGAGAGTCAGTGCAGTTCGGGGAGAAGTGGTGTGATGTGGCTACTGCTAGTCTTGCAACAGACATCCATAGCTGCAGAGCTTTGCACCAACTAAGCAAGCGCAAATGCGAGCAATATTATTTAGTTAAATGTAAGCGTACTTGACCTGTGATGCGGTCGTCTAATGAAAGGTCACTTTTGGAACATGACACCTAGATTTTGTGCTGCTTCAACAGCAGATATTCTGCAAGAGTCGATTATGAGCATTAACCTTTCCAATTTCTGAATCAGACTTCGTTTACCTATGACTATTATGTTGGTTTTTATCATCAAGTTTAAGAACGTTTGGACGTGCTCGAGGGCTGGAAGGGATCAAAGCAAAGGTACAGCAGAGTGTCGTCTGCATAAAGGTGGAACGCCGAAGGCTCGGCGGAGTAGGCTTGACCTGCCGCTTATCTAGCGGCGTAACCTAGCGCCTAATGCCGCTCGGTGCGCGCCTACGCGCAATATGCTGGCCGCCACGAAACGAGCGTTTCTGGCGCTGACCTTCTTACCGTTACTAAAGGGGGTCGTGAGTCCGCGGCGTGAATTGTAAAGCGAGACACACAAATTGGGGATTTTACTGAGCTTTATTCGCAAGCGCACAAAGTCGCTGCGCGTCTAGCTCAGCTTTATCTCCACGCTCCTCGCACGCTCTCAACAGCACCAACACTCCCTTTGCAGCAAATGTAAAGCGCCTAGAGAGAGATTGATTTCTCTGAGGGCGCTTTATCAAGTTCATTATTATTATTATTAGTATCACTCTTGCGGAGGAAACACGTCTCCACACTTAGGCTGCTTAAGTCTATAATGGGAAACGACCCAAATAGACGGAGCCCGAACCGGAGCCTAAACCGTAACCGGAGAACTAGGACTCCGTTTCCACCATGCGGCACGAATACCCCACGCACACCAATCACATCTAGCTCGCACCGGCAAATCCTTATGCCGAGACCACGTGCGAGCGCGCGCGCTCAAAACACAAAAGAAACACAAAATGCTAGCTCGGGCGCTATACGACCGTATTCGGTGGAGTCCACCGAATCCTCCTAGCGCTGCCTCGTCCCGTTCCGTCCATCGCCGGCGAACAGCCCGCCCTACCTCGTTTTCAGTGAAACGAGTCCGAGGGCGTCGACGTGCGGAGCCGAGCAACAGACCAAGAGCGAGTGTCGCTCGACTCTTAAATACTTAGCTGAGACAATGGGGCAAGAGCTTAGTGGTATTGGGCCCGACACCATGGCCCTTTACGATAAGGAATGAATACCGTCACTAGTGTTATCTTACTGTGTCTCCGGCTGTAGCAGCGCTAGTGGAGTCTCGCGGAGACACGAAGACGCGAGTAGGCGAACGTGAGCGGTGAACGAGACTCTCTCTTTATTCCCTCAGCGGGTACATGTATGAGCTAGGGGCTGACTCACCACAGATAAGGGAGTGCATCCGTTGTGAGCCACCGTGGTGGGCCACACGCCCACATCAAAGGCCGCACCGAGCCAACCGCCCAACCACCAGCCGTGAGCCGGGCACACACCAGTGGCCGAGAAGCAACAGGCACACACAACACTAGGCCGCTGGAAGGGTACCTCTGTCCAGCTTGAATGGCGAATGGGTTCCAGACGATTCTTTTTGGACAGAGTGGTGGCGGAGGTTGACAGGCCAGCCATCATCAATTAGCAGCTCCTACGGGTATCGGACCATTTCTAAAGATCAAATCGCCACCACTGCTCTCAGAGCTTCCTGGCTTTTGCTCTCTAACCGAACTGAGGCTCCTCTCTGGCTCACTGCTCCAGGACAAAGGAGTTTTTGCCCGCCACCGAATAGCTCTTGTTCTTGCTAAAATTCAGCCAAGGCCAGCAAGGCGCTACAAAGGTGAAAGGCTAAATTGTGCCTGGAAACCACATCGGCAAGAGGAAGAGTATAAACCGTGAAAGAACCAGACCAAGCACAGAGCCCTAAGGTACACCGTACTTCAGTGGTTCTTCGGATATTCGTTGTCCGTTCACAGCAACATTCTGGAGTCTCCCACTGAGATAGGACTAAAACAATTGCAATGCAGTGCCACTAATGCCCAGGTGAGATGAGAGGCACACAAGAAAGACTTTGTGATCGATAGTATTAAAAGCTGCCAAAAGATCGAGAAAGACAATCAGAGAGACTCTACCTGAATCTGCATTCTTAAGCAGGTCGTGTAATAGGTAATGGATACACCCAAAGCAAAAGCAAACTCTTTGGAGTTATTAGCTCTGAAACCAGACTGGAACTCACTAGCTATGTAAGAAGTTTCAATGTGTGAGTTCAGCTAGTCTGCCACAACTCTTTCAGTGCTTTTGATAGAAACGGTAGGAGGGAAACTGGGCGGAAGTTGCTTCAACTTCTCTTGGTCTAGTGTTACTTTCTTGAGTAGTGGCCTGCCTACCTTCTTTTTGAAAGGTTCTGGGATATGGCCTGAGGCTAATGACATATTTATGAGGTTAGCTGTGCGTGATAGCAGCAGATCTATGCATCGTAGAAGAAGACAGTGAGAATAGGGTCTAGAGGACTAGTTTTCTTCTTTGATTGGGACATGGAATTCAGGGTGAGGTCACTCGTGGCTTCCTTGGTTGTAGGCATTGAGGTGCAGCACAGAACTGAGTGGCAGAATTCCAGAGGAGATGCTGCCACCCTAGAGATGGATTCCCTGATCTTGCCTACCTTTCTGAAAAAGAAGCTAGAGAAAGAATCGGCTAGATCGTCACTAGGATCCCTAGGTAAGGAGTTAACCTGGGAGCGGTTAAGAAGATGGTTGATCACATCAGCTTTTTGGATCGTGAATCTGTGATTCAAAAACGTTATTATAGAAGCTAGACTTGGCCTCTGCTAGGATTGATTGGTATGATCTACAGTAGTCCTCGTATACCTCAAGATGGGCTGAAGGTCCTGATCTTTTATATGTTTTTCAAGCTTGCTTTTAGTTGAGCTCATGTGACCTTTGTTCTTTAATGTCTGCAGTAAACCATAGGCCGTCTTTGCGAGGTCGCACAGTTCGCTCAGTCAGAGGTGCAAACTCGCTAAGTATGTCTGCTTGTGCCTTGTTGTAGCATTCTAATAATGATGATTGAGCAGCAGGAGCAAAAACGATATTCTCTCGCGGACAGCCTTGATGTCAAGGGTCTTGAGGTTTCGCGATTCACAGGTGACTCTGAATGCAGAGGAGGGCACACACTGTTAACTGAATGAGATCTGCATTTGGTCAGGCAAGCAGAATTTGGTAATAATAGGTGATTACAGCGTGCAGTTCTTGGAGAAAATGTGCTCGAGTGTGTGACCCGTTGATGGGAGTACGGTCATGCACATAAGCAACCAGAGAAAATGAGTCAGTCAATGAAAGGAGTTCAGTGCTGAAAGTGTCGGATAATTATCGGAATGAAAGTTAAAATTACGAACAATTGTTAAATCTGAGAGAAAGAATGATATGGTGCCAGGACGATAGACTACTGCCACTATTGGCAGCATGTTGTCTGGTGAACTCAAAGCAATAGATTCGAAAGACTGCTTCGTTCGAGGGGTCTGCAAACGGCTTGAAATTAAAGGATGAGCTGTGCTAACGGCGACTCCGGCACAATTTTTTATTTATCTAGAGATATGAAAGAAGGAAAGGCCGGTTGGGTTTTGCGTCGTTAATATTCAGGCAGTTAACCGATCTCAGCCCCATGTCTCGATCAAGGCGAACAGGTCCAAATCGTACTCGGTAATTATATTAGATATTATTACGGGTTGCTTGCACATTAAGCGACGATTCCAAAGACACGTCTTAAGATCGGCCACCGGGGTTATGATAGGCCTGATGACCGCTAAGTTACAGAGATTTGCAGCAGCCCATGAAGGAGATCGCTTGGGCCGCTTCATGACGATGCTGGAGGTTCCAGATGAGTGTGGCCTCCGGCAGCGACCCCCCCCCCCCCAGCAGCGCTCCGCCGTGCTTTTCTTCTGTTAATGCATAATTCACAGACTTTAACGACGGTAATGTAGGAATGCGCGCAAATTACGACAATGAAACAATTATAGATGATCACGATCGTGCGTACCAGACAAGTTAAAAGCAACCGGAGAATCTAACGCCGCCGCTGCCGGCGTGACTGGCACAGCCCCAAGCAGTAAGTGCTTAGGTGTCTATAGGCACGCAATTTCTTGCGCGCTACGGTTAAACAACAAACGGATAAGCTTTAAACAGATCTAAGCTGAATCGTTTTCCGCATACGATGATCGCAAGAACGGACAAGAACTTGCGATAGGAGCCCATCACTCACTGCAACTGGAGAAACGCCTACTGCACGAACGGGCAGTTCGATTCCTGGCCTGATTTGTAACGTATTCCTGATAGGTGAGCAAGAGAGCGAAAATGCGTAAAAGTGAAAACCCAGAAGGTAATACACAGTTTGATGTGAATCCAGTGTAGGGCGGTAAAAAGGAGGCCTTTAGAGCTCAAGATTTCTGCGCGAACTATGGGCGTCTTATTGCTCAGGCAGGCAGACCCGCAACTATTTATTTACAGAAGTTAAGACGTGCTGTCGCATACGCATGGACAAGCAGCCAGGCTGTGGTTTCTTTGTCTGAGCAGGCTTAACTTTGAGCCATTTTAGGTAGCTGAAAGTAAGCGGACCTTACTCCGGAGTAGTGTTTCTGGTACGGTTTAACAGTAACAGTGAAACAACTGTTTTTCGTACAAAATTATTAAAAAAAACAGTAAACAGCTGCTTTCTGTTTACTGTTTCTAACGGGAATTTCTAAACAAGACGATGCTCCAACTTGAGCTCCAGCTTTGATTATGGAATATGGAATATGTAATCGAAAACAAATAGGCAAACAATTTTCTTTTGAATTGTTTAGTGATTTGCTATCATGATTTTATCTAATTGACTAAAAAGGTAAAATTAAAGTGCAACTATGCAAACATTAAATAAGCTATTTATTCAATTAATTTTGCGGCACTAAAAAATACTGATGTTCCTTTCAGTCATGTGTTCAGTTGGGAAAAACGTCGCAAAAAGAGTCAATCGCAGAAGAGCTATAAAGTCAATGCGGACGATGCAATAAAATCATCAAATCTTCTGAAAACTTCTTTGAAGAATCATCTGAAAATACGTGGATTTATTTTTGATAAACCAGCGGGAGATTGTACATCCAAGAAAGAGCCTGTGAACGATAAAAGAACAAAAACGATTGCCGATTTCTTGGGGCGAAAGATTCTGGAAGAGATTGTTACTAATTTGGCTATTGGTGGAATATCGATTTGACTTATCACTAGAAACAAGTATATGCGGCAATAAATCTCCCAGTACGGATTGAAACTTCCAGCGAACAAAAGCGACATGGTGAAGCTGATTATTGATTACTACGAAGAAAAGATAAATATAGCGATTGCCGACATCAAGGGAAAACTGAGAGGAGTAACGTTTTGCTTGACTGTGAATTAGTACACAACCGCGTGAGAACGTCAAATCTTCGGTGTCAAAATTCATGACAGCGGCGATGAAACAAAAATATAAAATCAATCAATAATAAAATTAAAATCAAAACTAGTCTTATTCACAAATTTGGTTTGTGCACTGCTCTTGATACAGTCGGATCAACGAAACAGTATTTGAGCATTTTTGGAATAACGTAATAATGTAATGTAATTTATCTTCGTCTGTAACTCCACAAAGCCATAAAGACTATGTGGGTGTTACGCAGGAGAGTTTTGCATACCATACTCACAGCCTAAATGGATTTTCGTACGCATTCGGTAGCCAAAAGACTTCATCTCACGCAGCAAAGAGAACGTGGGAAGCATAGCACATTCAGCAGAGCAGTTGAGGTAGTGAGTAGCATAGAAGTAGCAGCTCAGGACCGCTGAAAACGACGCGCCATAGTCGGCAGCAGGAGAGTCATTGTCGTTGCGTAAGAATTGTAGAAGCGAGTTCCGCAGTCTAGGACCTGCAGAGCTAAAGCTTCGGTCGCCAACTGTCTTTAAGCGAAGGAATTGGCAGCTAATTTATTGTCCACACAGAACCTGAGGGCGCGAACAGGCTGAAACTGATGCAGCAGTTCAGCTAGGTACGAAGGAGCCAAGCCGTGGCGGGCCTTGTGGGTCGTTTCAATCATTCGGTTGAATGTGCCTGCGAGTTGTATTTGTCCACCTTTCAGCTAGGTATATGATAACTCGTTCAAAGCCTTGCCGAAGACAGCTTACCAATAGGGGACAGATCCCGCCTAGGGTGATAGCGCCGCTTCAGTGGCTTAACTATTGGCCACTGGTGAGGCATGTACATTAGTGTCACGCGCTTCGCTGATCCCAGCAGAAGCCGGAGGTGGACACAACACCTTCGACATAATTGATCACGAGCGCCTAGAAGGAGATTGAGTTATCTGAGGGCGCTTTATCAAGCGCATTATTATTATTATTACTCAGTTTATCAGTTGCGGCAGCAGATTCCGACGGTTTGAATAACTAATACAGCAGAGTATCGTCAGCATAAAAGTGATATTCTATTCCGTGGGCCTAATTCACTTTTCCCAGAGGTTGAGTATAAATGAAGAACAGCAAGGGACCGAGAACGGACCCTCGAGGGACTCCACAAGTGACGTGTCTTGAGTGTGAGACCTGACTCCGACACGGCATGGATTGAACACGATGACACAGTACGATTTGAACCACGGCACTGCCTCATCTGCCAGACCGATCTTTGTTTTCAATCGTTCAAGTAGAACATCGTGATCAATTATGTCTAAAGTGTTGTGTCCGCCTGCGGCTTTTGCTGTAATTAGCGAAGCGCCTGACACTAATGCACGTGCCTCGCCTGTGGCCAATAGTTGCGCCATTGAAGCGGCGAAGCGTCGGGCCACTAATGCAGGTTGTATTTCGTGCCGTCTGCTGCGATTGATCGAGCTCTCATATATGTGCCCGTTGAGAGGAATAAAGCAGTCTCTTTTATGGCGCACGTGCGCCCGCTATGTCTCCGTGAGACTCCCACTAGAACCGCCGCCGCCGGAGCCACTGTCATACAACAAAGTCAGCTGACAGATCTAGCAGAGCTAGTGCAGTGACATTCCCGCCCTCGTTGCCATATTGTTAACACGGAAGAGAGCCGTTTTAGTGGAGTGCTGTCTCGTGAACCCCGAATGAAACGTTTCTGAGATTTCATTCTTTTCAATACGTGCAACCAGCTGCTTAGCAAAAGAATTTTCAAGAATCTTTGACAAGAAAGGAAGTAGGGAAACTGGGCGATAGTTTGGTAGTACCTCTGCATCTAATCCGGGCTTTTTAGTACGCGTCTAACGATTGCCGATTTGAAGAACTTGGGTACAACCCCTTTTTCCAAAGAAGCATTAAAAATCTTGGTTATGGCAGGACTAAGTTGGTCTACCAGTGAAGACCACAGTGATGATTGTATAGGGTCTTCAGGAGACGAGCTCTTTTTATTAGACCTTACTACGGTAGTCATATCGCATTCAGAAACCTCGGACAACCTATAAAGATAAGTCACAAGTTGTGATTGCGCAATTGCTTTATTTGGAGGCAACTTTATGGAGGCACGAACAATTTTTATTAGTAAAGCAGGATGAGAACTTTTCTGCTGAGCCGCTAATATCTGGGGAGTCAGACCTCTCAGCATTGGCCAGTAAACTGTTTACTGTCTTCAGCATTGGCCAGTAAATTGTTTGCTGTCTTTTAAATCTGTTTTGGGTCGGACTGGCAGGAATTCAGTTTTTGAGGGAAAAAAGAGGCAACAATGGGGGGATTTGTAGGATACACACAGGACAGGACGGCGCTGCACTAAATAAGAAATGTATTAGCTACATTGATGTCATTGGACAGTTCTACTAAGCCACGGTCTGCACCTTGAATTATAGTAATAATAAAAATAATAATGCACTTGATAAACCGCCCTCAGAGAACTCAATCTCTTTCTAGGCGCATCACATTTGCTGCAAAGGGAAGTGCGATTGAATGGTCGGTAATATGCTTGATAAACAACATTAATAACATGGTTAGGGGTGACATGCACAGGGTCAGCAAAATGCAATTGTGCAATGCAAAATGTAGTTAGTGGCAGTTATGCGGCACATTGTACAAGAAGAGTACTGAGATGGACGATTTAAACCTGGATAGTGATAATATTGATGAAATGGACAATTTTGAAGTAAGTATAGACTTAAAAGTGATCAGCGATGATAAATTAGGAGACGTTGATTACTAAGATCTGCTCACGAAATCATCAAGCTGGTCAAATTCATCAAAAAATCAGCTGTTCAAAATAATGCTTTCTAATCTAAACCTAAAGATCTAAAATCTAAGATCCTAACTAAAAGCTGAGCTTGGACGCGAGATTGAACTGCATCTGTGAAGACGCTCTGGAACTTCATCCCAACAATGTTCGAGCCGCTAGAGTAAAGGCAGAAGTTGTCATCCGCGAGACACTAATCGAGATCAAGCCGCTGGAAATCAGTGAGACATTGGATATTGACGTCCTCAAAAATCTACTGAAGGCAATGGAACCAATGAAACTTGCTATTGAGATTCCAAGTCGAGAAGATGGACTTTGATGAGTTCTGACAAAATTTTACAATTAATGTTCCACAAGATCTCCAAGCTGAATAATGATATTAGTAGCAAGCTCATGAAACATTTAAAGTATCACATTGAAGAGCGATTGAAAATTGATTTCACGAACCACTTGCAAATTCTTAAATCCATCTGTCACCCCATTAAAAAACTTCGCTAAATTTCGCAGGAAATCTAGCTTCTCTTCTATTTGGAGTCAACTATTTAGAAGTCACCGATCATTCATAAAATGATGCTGAAAGTGTGAACTTGTTTCCTTGAGATTAATTGAATTATTTTTGCTTCAAAAAGATAGATCGCCAATTTCAGTCGGAGGGCAAGACAGTTTTAAATGCCTCAATTCCGAATTCATGCTCTTAAGAAACTCTGGGCAGTGCATTAAAAGTCTCTAGAAATTGTAAAGTGTAATTCTATCCATCAAACCGACATCAGCGGAAGTTGGAAGAATTTTTTATCCGCACACATTTTCCTACAAAATTAAGATCGCTTCCCTCAGACAATTCGCTTGATTCACTTATATTCTTGAAATATTATATAAGCAGTAAAAATGTGCTGATTTAGAAATATAAGTGACAATACGGTGTTCATCATAAAAATAAGCTATTAACTGTAAAATTAGTGAAAAATGGGAAAAATCTATAAAAACAACATTTAGCAGCTGTTTTTTTGAAAATTAAAAACAGTAAACAACTTGATAAAATGCCCTGAGAGAACTGAATCTCTTTCTAGGCGCTTTGCATTTGTTGCAAAGGAAACACGATCGAATGGTGAGTGGTTTCATGCATGATAAACAACATGAATAACAACATGAATATTCCGTGAAGATTTCATAAAGCTTAGGGCTGGGCAATAGAAATCGTACGAACGCTTCGGGAGATATGCTCGCCGAGTCCATTTTGACGGTTAGGTTTTTCTACCTTGTACTAACAAGAGGTTTGCTCATAATTAACCACTTGGCTGTGCTGTTGGAAGAATGACTTGGAGATGAACTTCGAGATATGGCTACTAGCGGCAGGCTTGAAGGTAAACATTGCTGTGGATCATGGGTGGCTTGAAAGTCGAAATTGAGGTAAAGCATGAAACTGAGGGCGTGACTCAACAAGGTTCATCCTAATGATATGTCTTAGGTCCATTAGCTGATGAGCGACGTCTACTTTCGCCAGGCTGCCTGTTGGGCTTGGCGAGATTTACTTACCACTGCTGTCGAAACGAAGTTGTTTAATTTTTTTTAAAACAGGTTTTTTGACGACTGACTTATGCTCGTTCGAGAACCAACAATTTTATTTCACAATGCCTTGGCGATTGTGCCGACTGATTTCGGTAAATGTGGCGAGGTATCGGAAGCCACTTTAGTACTTGTAAGCCTAGGTCATGCAAGATCAGTCAGTGCGCGCTTGCCAGTTTGTGCCATTTAGTCAGCTTTGCTCTCTCCCACCGCTGGGATAGGTCCAAGGACGTATTCTGAAAGTTGGCATAGTTATTGCTGACTTTTAAGTCGTGAATAAAGGTCGAAGAAATCGAAATCTGTGAGCAAATGCTCTTTATCCAATCAAAACTTGATATCGTCATTTCCGCGGTGCACTTTGCGTGTTAGTTCAACTCTTAAAAAGAGGGTTCAACAGATAATTTGCTCAATTAATCTCACTGAGGTCCTTAGCTAGAGGAACCGTGAACGACCTTGCTGAACATTACATACCTTGTGCTACCTGGTGTGATTATAAACCGCAGGTCATTATTGATTCACAGCATGCAGAGCTTATTTATCAATGTAACCTTTAATGGGAGAGTCTCCCCAAAGACTGACTTTGAATTGGAGCTCCAAAGAGGCGTCGCTCGAAACGGCTTTTTTAGCATTCCGCAAGGCCTTGCGATCGCGGTCGAGAGAGACAGTAAAATTCTTCGTCAATGGCGCGACGAGCGGGCATGTCTCGGTCGTCTTCCCTTTAAAATTCCTTAGATTTATATAAAAATTGCAAGAGCCTGTCTTAGAAAATTACTCAGATTCTCCTGGCATAAAAACGTGATTAAAACGGGCTTTTAAGACTGTTTCGAAACGATTGCTACGCCTGATTTTACTTGGCGATAAAAACATTCTTTAAAGATTAAAATTCATCGGGATGTGCGTGGAGGAGGGCCGTTTGCTATCTCCCTAACAAAAGCCATTTTCCATGAATGCCAGGGGGTAGGGCGAGTAGAAAGCCAAAATTAGAGGACGACTAACGTGTAAGCTTCCTACAAAAATGAAGGTTGAAGTAGGATAGTAGGTAGATAGAAAGCAGTTAGAAAGCAAGACTCGCCACGTTAACCCTGGATTTGAGGGTTTAATGTGCTGAAAAGTAGCCAGTTTTCTTTGACGAGCTTGAAAGGACGCTATCACGGCACGCACGTATTTTAGAAAGTCTTAATGCCCGCATTCAAGCAGCAACAGCCGGAAGCCTTCAGTCTAAAAAGAAACTGGTATCACCACTCTTAAAGACCTACACGGCGCTCTCACCTAGACTCCCACGCGTGGCATGCTCAGGCAACCCCATCTGAAAATATCGATTGCCTTTATCTGGATGATAAGCTTGAAGCTGCATGCCGAAGGCAATTACGCCCAGCCTCTCTAAAAACTTTTTATTTCCTATTTTTCAAAGAGCCTGACACTCATCACCGACCAGGAACCTCTGTCTACCTATTAAGAAATACCTATTTAAGAAATAAAAGTGCACCCCAATTTGAAAAACCTGAAGTTTCGCGGCGAACTGGCAGTACTCTGTGGACCTCTTAAGAGCTGTAAAATTATTGAGAAAGAATTGACCTCCTGAGGAACTCTATAACATTTAACCCTCCTGAAAGAAAAAATAATAGCTCATTAAACTGCTTCTTTTTAAAGCGACAGAATAGCCTTTACGGCTATCACCACTTGCGGCAGCAATAAATGATCGCCCACCGCAGGATTCGAACCCACGACCTCGGACCAAGGTCGTTAAAAGCAGCCGCCTTAGCTAGTGTGCCATCACGGCTCAATTGTGACATCAGGAGGCAGACGCAACCACAAGGCTTAATATTTTTACCTTTACTTAAGAAAAATTATTATTTTCTCTCGTTATGGCAATTTCCCTACGATCAACACGCCGACAATTGGGAGCCTCTTGGACCGCTCTCGCAGCCGAGCACACTTCCCCAGCAGGACTGGTAGCTCCTCGGAAAGGGAAATCAAGGAAAATATGCAGGGTATTTTTTAGTAAAATCTGCACTTAAGTTATCGTAATTTTAGTTGGGGCAGCCCAGCACGCCCTCTCAGCTAAGACCGATGGATCTTAGCCCAGGATGCAGGTGCACGAACTTTAGGATGTCGTGAGGTCGTGGGTTCAAGTCCTGCGGTAGGCAAACTTCTGCTTCGCACAGCGGGGTAGTCGGGGGGATGTCGGGGTTGTAGTCGGGGGGATGCGATAGTCGCCAATGCTCTTCTGCCTCTAGGAAAATGAGGCAGTAGAACCTGCTCACCTTTCCTTTTGCCGGTGGGGCTTTCCTCACCCCCCCCCACCCCCACTCTCGCAGTCAAACACATTACACCCATCGCCGAAAAGAAGGCATGGCGGTCGCAGCCAGTTCGCGACTCAACGGTAGTCGGATGTAAGATTAGTGCTAAATAACATTAAATTCAATGCGGTAGCTTTCTACCGAGTTGTTCCTAGTTTTCTGCATTTACTGCTAGTCACCCGGACGATGAAGCCATCCTAGCTATAAGTTCGCATAAGGCTGTGACTGAAGACCCGCTTTTATGGAAAAATTAGCGGAAGCGATATGCTTCTGACCAATCGAAACTTTTAAACACTATCTAGAATGCCTTCATTGGCATTATTTACATAGAATCCAACTGTTTAAGTACAGTTTACTACCGTAGTAGCGTTGATAGAGGTGCACGGCGACAGCTCATGTTTAAGCGATAACCTGAGCTCCGACAGACCATGTATGAAATGGCGGAGCGAGTGACAAAAGCGTGGCAAACTGCGTTTATGAGATCGACTTTCCTCCTAGTTTGAGCGTTTACTCTACCGATTCAGGAAATGCAGATGGTCGATTTTGTCGTGCCAACAGTGCCTTGCTTTAATGCACGAGGCTGGTATGAAAGGG
Organism: Cristatella mucedo; assembly: GCA_009760855.2. Taxonomy (NCBI): domain Eukaryota; kingdom Metazoa; phylum Bryozoa; class Phylactolaemata; family Cristatellidae; genus Cristatella; species Cristatella mucedo. Next base: position 3,882,058 of record WPIO01000027.1, on the reverse strand, counting down.
AGTTTGTCTGAATGCAGCTAAGCCAGGCACCCGCTGACGTTGATTTCGCTTGTGCATTCACCATTGGAAATTTTAGTATGTGAAGAATACAAAGAAAAGGAAGATTAGCATGTAACAAAACTTTTCGGGAAAGCGCATAGCGTCAAGTAATGTGCTCCGTTACGCGCTTGTTGGTGAATATCTTAAACGGACTCGCGGCGTCTTATTATTGAAAAGGGTCGACCCACGGATACCAAGCATGGGCATCCCATGTTCAGTGACTTGCTGTGGACGCCTCTATATAACTCGAGCCTACGAGCGTCCGCCATTCTTATTTTGACCATATCATATATGCGATGAGCCTCGGGGTTTCTATTGGTCGGTTGATCTCACTATGAGTCAAAAATTAGAACCAGCTTCTCCTTCATGAGAGTCGACCGACTTAGCGCCTCTCCCAAAATGTGATTACGTACGGTGACGTAGTAGCCAAACCAGGAGATCGCTCCAAAATCGGGACCTGTTTAGGAGCTAAGTTGATAGTGTAAACGCAGCTTAAGTCAATGGTCAAATCAAATATTGCCGGCCGTGATACCTACTATAGCCCAGGATGTAAGAGGCTAGATCTTCATAACCGAGGTCGTGGGTTCGAATCCTGCAGTGGGCGATCCTTTATTGCCCACTGCAAGCGGTGGCGATAGCCGGCAAGGCTCTTCTGCCGCTACTCAACAAATATAAGTTGCCCAGAAATAAATTGAGTTGTCTTAGGATGCTATACAAATGTATTATTATTGTTATTAGTTTTCAAATGAGGCCCTTAAATCAAACAGTAGAGACCCATCTTTATGGGTTTGTAATATGGCACCAAGTTCCTCACCCCCCAGGGGCATTCAAGGGTCCCCAAGCATCTTAGCAGTACTGCTCGTTGTAATGGTTTTGTTTCAGCTGGAATGTAAATGAAATGCAAACACGACCTTTGTCACAGTCGTTTACTATTACTAAATATTGTGGGTTGGCAGTGCCATCACGTGGTTCTGCTCCAGCCAAGGCTCCGCCCGCCCTATGGGCACGCTAGACGCCGGCACGTGACTGCATCCTTGCTGGGCTTTTGGAAATTATTTCTTTTTTACCTATCTGTGTGGACGCTATCTCTCTCTCTCTCTCTCTCTCTCTCTCTCTCTCTCTCTCTCTCTCTCTCTCTCTCTCTCTCTCTCTCTCTCTCTCTCTCTCTCTCTCTCTCTCTCTCTCTCTGTATTACATACTATAGAAAGGAAACATCAGCTCTGGATCATGTATCTCCGTCAGTAACTCCACAAAGTCATAAAGACCATGTGGGTGTTATGCAGGAGAGTTTTGTATAGCACACTCACAGCCTAGGCGGCTTTCGGTACGCATTCGGTAGCCAACAGACTTCGTCTCACGCAACAAAGAAAAAATGGGAAGCATAGCAGAGTTAGGAGAGCAGTTGAGGTAGTGAGTAGCATGGAAGTAGCAGTTCAGGACCGCTGAAAAAGATATGCCATAGTCGGCAGTTGGAGAGTAGATGTCGTTGCGTAAGAATTGTGGAAGCGAGTTCCACAGTCTAGGACCTGCAGAGCTAAAGCTTCTGTCGCCAACGGTCTTTAAGCGGAGGAATGGGACAGCTAATTTATTGTCCAGACAGGACCTGAGGGCGCGAACAGGCTGAAACTGATGCAGCAGTTCAGCTAGGTACGAAGGAGCCAAGCCGTGGCGGGCCTTGTGGGTCAGCGTAAGAACTTTGCTCTGTATCCTTTGCTCAACCGGCAACCATCCTAGCTCTTTCAGCAGAGGTGACACGTGCTCAAACCGCTGGGACTTGAAGACCAGCCTTGCAGCCATATTCATAGTCACCACTCCAGCTCAGGAGGCTGAGGTAGGAGCACGTTGAGTCTAATAGCAACCTTGGAGATTCTCCGCTTCGCGGATTGGTCGTGCCAGTCGTGAGCTTTTACGTGGCTTCCTGCAACTATAATGCCGGCCATATTGTCGATTCGATCTTCTAGTGTGCGACTGCTCACACAAATACTCATACAAAACAATGGCGATGGGAATAACGACCAGAAAATACGGTGCGTGGAATGCGGCAGGATCTGGTACGAGAGCTCCGGGAAGCAGACATATGCAGACTACGTTGCAATGACTGAGAGGATAGAATTGCCAGGAGAAACTTATTTCACAGGACTAAAGGTAATGCTCATAAGCATCCTTCGGGGTGAGGAGTATTCCATGTGTTCGCACAGCAGACAGACAGCCGATGCCCAACACCGACAGTTTATTACTAACGCACGGAGCCGAAGAGCGCACGGCTCCCCTCAGCCCCTGCCCTCGGACGACTGCCCTCCCCTGGTCGACTCCGATGACTCATCGACCACAACTGTGCACCGGCCGACCCTGATGGTGAATCCACCATCTGGCCACCAGCTGGTCCATGCCACATCAAAGGCGGACCACAGCTGTGCACCGGCCCCTCTCGGTGGTGCTTCTAACAGCTCACCAGTGGCTTATCAGACATACAATACATACATACAAACTACACGCTCCCTTGACCTTACGGTCACAAGTCAGGAGCCGCCATAAAATATATACATACATACGTACATACGAACTACACCATGCTCAATCTTGAGGTACCTCTGCGTAAACTTCCACTACAGGACATTGTTGCACTTGTCAGGAAGACTCTTCCGCCTTCATCTGCCTCTGTGCCTGCTATTTGCTACATATTCGGTATACACTCCTGCTCAGGCGGCATCTTCGCTAGTTTCAATGCCAACTGTATTAATGTAATGAATGTTGTCTGCCTGTTTTGTTTGGGCCACAAGTGCACGTGCCACGACATTTTTAGTGCGGCAGCTGCTGGCAGCTGGTGTCGGTGGAGAAGCAGCAATAACTGGAACGAGATTTATTATGGCGTACTTGGGCCTTCGAAGTTAGGGGCCCGTGAGTCGGCTGTTTTTGAAACAGCAGAAGATGTGGTCCACGAGGTGCAAGTGGTCGGCAAAACGGTGGCGGGCGAGATGGCGAGGTGGAGGCCCGGAAGGGTCCAGTCCGAAAAATTGCTCCCCGCCAGACGGTAACAGAGGTCCGCCCGAAGGTAGTAGTTGTGGAGGTTACCGAGACGACGGAGGGGGAGGACGGGTAGCGAGACGGCTGCAATGGTGATCAGCATTTCAACGATGGCAAGCCCTATGGTGCCGGCAAGCGCTGCGGCGCTGGCATGCACTTCGACATTAGTTATCACTGCGACTGCGGTCAGTGCCGGTCAGCGCTAGTTCAGGTCGGGGTCGAGGTCGGAGCTGCCACGACGCCGGTTGGTTCAGCCAGGACTGCTATTGTGGCGATTAGAGAATACGACATGAAAGCAGCCGTCAATGCAACGGGGACATTCGACACCTGTGCATCGGAGGGAAGAGGCAGGTGTCGAATCTCTGGGCATAGGAAAATGGCACTAGCTATGCCTTAAAGCTGGTAGCCTAAATAGGCGGCTGGTCACCAAAGGCAATGCTTTGGTGAGCCTCCTCCGAGCAGCGGTAAGGTAGCCTCCATGTCAGTAAGAACTTGTTTACATACCGCATGTCAACTTATGCTTTGTTTTGCTTTCTCTTGCCAGATTTCCACTCCAAACTTTATTGCGCTTCTCACTTTCTTGGCTGTCCTTTCAGAAGCTAACCGATACGCAATCACCTTCTCGTGGGAAGCATAAATGCATGATTCATTTGTATAGCACCCCAAAACAACTTAGTCTCTATTCAGGCGCTTCACATATGCCTCGGACTCGAGCCTACGACCTCAGCCAGACCTTGGCGGGGGCGAGCAACTTAACCGCTGGACCAAACCAGCTCGGCAGAAAAGGTTTTGGGTCACCTGTACCGTATGAGCGTACTACATAGGCAAAAGGTTGAAGAAGAAGAACAGTGGACTCAATGGTTAACTTTGAGATTATCTGGGGCTAGGATCGGTCATGGCGGACGTGAGTTCCTGCGTGACTTTCTACAATTTTTACACATTGCCTGCTGTATTGTTGATTCTGTTTTCTGGTGTGCGACTTTTCACAAAAATACTCAGACATAACAGAATAAACGTCAAAGCTTCAATGACTGCGACGGCCAACGTAAATCATACAGCAGTTAAAACTGGAGAGAAAATGCAAGTGGGCCGTCTGCCATTCCAGCAGGCAGAAGACTTGCAACAGGAGTTAACGAGTTTCTAGAACGTGGTGATGTTTCAGTTCAGTGTCTGTCTACTGTCTGCTGCTCTACCGACCTCAGCAAATGGTCCATCGAGATATTCGACGACATGCGAGTATTACTGGGTGATAGCAGGTATTGCGCAATGTGCCCATTGGGACTCTGATTTCGCTCCAGCCAGATTTGTAGCTGGTGGAAAAGCAAGAAAATGCTCACGTAACCCATTCAAAACAACTCGTCCTCTGTTGAGGGAACAAATTGATTGTGACTGGCATTGCTATTCAATACCTAAGCTTTGTCTATTTTGCTTTCCATGCAAGCCAATGTCAACAGAAGTTATAACCTTCGGCACCAAAGGTTTTTGCAACTGGAACCATAAGCCACAAATCAAGGAGCACGAGATCAGTTCTACTTATGGGGCATCCGTGATTAAACTGCTAATGCGACGTGACACTGTGAAACGTGTTGATTAGGCACTAATAAAGCAGCGTGAGTGTGTGAAGTGCAGCTCTCGAGCTGTGGTTTGAAAATATTTCCTTTTTATCTGAACGTGGCTTGGCCTTTAGAGGTGATAGCCAGATTGTTGGCTCTCCCACAATGGTAATTATTTGGGAATAATTGAACTTCCATCACAATTGTATCCCCTCATGGTGCAACACCTGCAGATGCTTCCTAACAAGCGTAAAGAACACACTTCATACCTATCTGCCTACATCTGCAATCAACCAATTCAGCTAATTTACCAGTGAGTTGCCGATCGGATTAAGGCCAAAGTTCAGTCTACCAAGTACTTCTCGATCTCAGTTGATTCGATGCCCGATATAGCATATCAGGATCAGCTGAGAGTGATTATTCGTTACGTATTACCATCTGGTCTAGTTAAGCGGCTTCTCGTATTTTACCTCAGCAAGGTCACAAAGGTTATTAGCTTGCAGACAGCCTGCTTCAGCTTCTGCACAGCTGGAGATTAATATTGCCGATTGTGCTGGGCAGTTGCATAACAATGCTAGCAACGTTGCGGCTAATACAGGGGTATGCAGGCTCTTATATGGCAGGTAGACGCTCATACTAACTACATAACCAGTTAAGACCTTCCTTGATTCTCGTTGCTCAGTGTGCGTTCTTTGACTTTGCCCGACGACTGCGCACGTTTTTGCTGGCTCAAACGGCCTGTGCAGGGCCGCAACCCACCGGCTTGTCGCGTGGTAGCGTAGCCTTCATGGCTTTCGCTTCATCGAAGGCTATTGCCTCTCTGGCGGACGCTACTGCCTCTCTCGCAGACGCTGTCGACACTCGTGGACGCCGTCGATACTCTCGCAGATGCCACAAGCTCTCGCGCAGACGCCGCCGACTCTCGCGCGGCCGCCGTTCCCTCTATCGCCGACGCCGCCACATCCCTCGTCGAAGCCACCACCTTCCTCGCGGACGCCGCCGCCTCCCTCGCGGATGCCGCCGCCTCTCTATGCGCCGCCTCACTGCCTGTTTCCTCAGCCCCACCGCTGTCCGTTGCCTCACACAACCGTCGTTGCCGCCTGACCAACCGCTACTGCTTTGAGAGCCGTTGCCTGCTGCCACCGTGTGGCAGCCTGGCAAACCTCTGTCGCCCGGCACACCGTCGGTGATTGCTGCTGCCGCTTCCAGTCACTACTGTCGGCCCTCTCAGTCAGACCAGCCTTTACCCGATCAGCATGCAACAATCGCGCTCTATCGGCCGGCCAGGTGAATGCTCTCACTAGCGTCTCACGAAGCTTGGCGTAGTCATCTTGCACTGCCTGCGGTAGCCTCGAGGCAAACGTGAAGGCCCGCTATTCTTGAAAATTGAGCCAATGACGCCCTTGGAGATGTCTTTGCAGCGTTCCAAAGCTTCGATGGCTTCGGAGACTTCGTTGGCTGGCTGCTGAACTTCCAGAGGGAGATCGAGAAAAGTCGCTAAGAACCGAGTCAGTGGCACTTGTTTTGCTCTTTGCGATGCAAGGCGGGCCTTCTCGCGTCTACGCGAGAGTCGGCGGCGTCCGCGAGAAAGTCCGCGCGTCCGTACGAGAGTTCGCACAAGAGTTTGCGGCGTCCGCGAGAGTGTCGACGGCATCCACGACAGTGTCGACAGCGTCCGCGAGAGAGGCGGTAGCGTCCGCCAGATAGACAATGGCCTACGACGAAGCGAAAGCCATGAAGGCAACGTTGGCCGCGGCAAGCCCGTGGGTAGCGGCCCTGCACAAGCCGGAGAGTCCGAGCGGGCCGGAGACGCTGCGCCACCACACGGGGTGTCTGCTCAGAACGGAGGGGCTGTGCGGGCCGTGGAGTCTGCAAAGGTCGGAAAGGCTACGCAGGACAGAGGCTACGCAGGCCAGGGAGGCTGTGCAGGCCGGAGGGTCTGCACACGACGGAGAAGCTGTGCAGGCTGGAGAAGCAGCCGCCAAGGTCGGAGAAGCGGCAGCGGCAGAATCAGCAGAAGCTGGTGGAGCGACGGCGGCCGAGGTCCGCAGAACGGTGGCTTTTTGAAGTCATCTCGGTGACGATGGCGGTGGCCCACGTTGCTGGCTGGTCGCGAAAGGCCGCGCACCAGCCAGCCTCCCTGCGAGCGGCTGTAAGGTTGCCAGCCTGCCTGTAGGGTCAGCTATTAATGTTGGCTGCTATGCCGATATGCACGGCTGCGATCTGCCTGTGATGTGGCGTGGACACAGGCCGGTAACCCACTAGTGAACAGATAGTGAATTCACCATGGTCAGCCGATGCACAGCTGCGGTCATCCTCAGATGAATCATCGGGGTCGGCCAGGGAACAGCCGTGCTAGAGGAGAGGGGACTCGAGTTTGAGAGAGGGGCGAAGGAACTCGTGCTCCCATCTGGTCCGTGCGTCGTACAACAAACTGTTGGTGTTGGTCATCAGCTGGCTCTCTGCGTTCGTGAACCGAACGACAAGCACGACGGGCCATCCTTGACAACCTGAAACAGACTGCATTCCAGATAACACTCAAAAGACTGTTCGACATACAGTGGTCAGTACGATTCGATGGGTAAATATTCTGGTATGAGAATATTGTCGAAGCTCTGCAGGAAAATGTGGAAGACAAAGCGGGCTACCACAAGGTCCGTGACAAAAAGTCCAAAGGATGGCACAATCGAATACAGTGCCTTGATTCTGGCATGATGGCTGCTTTCTGGCAGAAGGTTTTCGTAAGATTCCAAGTCAGCCACAGGTCAATGCAGTCAGCTGATCAAAATTTGAATTGTGTCGCTGCGATACACGACTCACTTCAAATTACGTCCAAAGCCTACGTGAACAGTTCAACCCCTTGGAAGCACATGGCTACCACCTGTCATAGTGTGTAAACTATCTGGCTGATCTCAGCCAGCCAGTAGGCAGACAAAATAGTAGATATGCCAAGTTCTGGCGTGGACACTGAGATTGAGTTGCAAACACTTGATAAATTCCGTGCTGACATTCATCAATATCATTGACAGCGTTGCTGCTGCACTGTCGAAGTGCAAGGAAGCATATGTTGAATCATAGTTCGATTAATCTGCTTTCTTGCGTAAAATTTCATCACTTTCTGATGAAGAAATTTGAGAAAGTGCAGCACATTTGTTCTCTCACGTCGCTATGCCTCCGAACTGCAGTCTGCACTGGTGATAGAGTTGCTTCAATTCAAGGCAGCTCTGCAAGAAAAAGTTGGGTAAAGAAGCATTGCAGGCGTTGGAGTCAGACGATCTAGAGGAAGGTGAGAATGACGATCCTGATAATGCTACAATCTGCAGCATGATCTTGTACCGCTTCGTCCTTGATAATGACCGACGTAGCACGTCTGTGAACCCACGAATCGCGCTGCACATTTTCCTTTGCCTCACGCTGCCGAACTGCTCAGGCGAGCGGTCATTCAGCGAGCTGATAATAACAATGCACTTGATAAAGCGCCCTCAGAGAACTCAATCTCTTTCTAGGCGCTTTACGTTTGCTGCAAAGGGAAACGCTATTGAATGGTGAGTAATATCGTGCTTGCTAAACAATTCGAATAACATGGTTAGGGGTGACATACACAGGTTCAGCATGCAAGTGTGGTTAGTGGCAGTATGCACAGAGTCAGCACGCACAAGCACATAAAGGACGAATCGCAAGCATCCACTAAGTTCTGTCATAAATAGGTGCGTTTTTAAGTTCTTTTTAACTGTGGTCAAGTCAGGGGATGTTGCGATGCAAGTCTGGAGTGAGTTCCAGGCTCTGGGAGCATACGGACTAAAGGCAATGGTCTCCAAAGGATTTGAGGTTTGTACGAGGTATTGGTAAATTGCTAGATTCCGGAAAGCGTGTCGTACAATGCTTGGCCTGGTGGGGGAGTAGATCTGATAGATAGGCTAGAGCCAAAGAATGAAGTGACCTAAAAGTGAGCGACGGAACCTTGAAGTCGATCCGTAGCTTGACCGGTAGCTAAAGCTTAATAAGAGTCTACTCCTATCAACGATTCCGCACGAGCGTCTGAACATGCTTAGCTTGTTGAGTATCGATCAGGGCCTTCTGAGAGAAGTTGGCTATGAGCGTATTATCCACCGCTATTTTGCATTGACACATGTTCAAATTTCGACATATTCGCATTTAGCAAACTTTCAGCAGTCAGCACGTGGAATATGCATTAATGTCTTGCAAAGCTAGAACTATAAATTTCCAATTTGATTGTTAATTGAGTTTGTAAGGCTGACAGCAGTTTGTAAATTTTGATGCGGACATATTATTTTCGGCTTTGTCGGTGAGTTTGTCACTGATGTGTAACGCCGAAGGCTCGGCGAAGGAGGTGTAACCTGCCTCATACCAAGCACAGTAGCCTATTGCTGAATTCGGTGCGCCTCTACACGAAATAAGAGATGGTCACGAGAAAGAGCTTTTTTGGCGCCAACCTACTTACCGTTACTACGGGGTCGTGAGTTCGTGCCTTGAATTGTAAAGGGAGACATACACGAATAGGACTGAATATTAATGAGCTTTATTCGCAATCGCACAACGTCGCTGCTCGTGCTCCTCAGTTTTGTCTTCGCACTCATCGCAGGCTCTCAACAGCACACACACTCTTACGTAGGAAATACGTCCCCGCACTTAGGTTAACCACGTCTATAGTGGGAAACGACCCAAATAGACGGAGGGGTCCCGAACAACAGGAACCCAAACCCCGACCGGAGAACTAGGATTCAGCCTCCACCTTCGCAAAGGCACGAATACTGGGGACCTTTTTGCCTACGAAGAAATGCCTCCTCTCCACTGCACCGGACTGCTTCCAGCTCGCAGCTGCAAATTCTATGCCGGAACGTCTCGCCGGCCTACAAGCAAGCACAAGATGCGAGCCACGGCGTTGTAGAACCGTATTCAGTGGCGTCCACCGAATTCTCCTGGTGCTGACTCGCTCTGTCTTGTCGATCGCTGTTCTGAACAGCTCGCCGGCTTCCATCGTTCCAAGAGAAGAACTAGTCCCAACACTGTCAGCCGACTGACGGAGGCGACGACGACCCACTGGCCGGAACAATAGGTTCGACAGGTCAACCGATATCAATCAACCGCTCCTGCGGGGAGCAGGATGCTCCAGCTATTAAACAATCCGACTCGCGTTAAGCTCTTCCTATCTCACCAAACGGCTGCACGTCTTGCTCCCTGCTCGAGGACAAAAGTTTTTCAGCCGAGCAGTTCATCTGCGCCATAAAATTGAACCAGACTGACGCTGTGCTGCAACTGATGAAAGTTTGTCACGGGTGACTTCATGGGCTAGGCAGCTGGACTCATCCGGACGCCCTGCAAGCAGCCAGGTTTCCCTGGGGCCTCGCACAGGCCAAAGACGGTCCTGAAGTAATATGAGGTGGGCTTGCTGTCGTAGGGAGAGGTGTGTAGTTCCCTTCGCTCGTGCATACACCGTAAACGCACTAAAAGAACTTGAGAAATAAGAGAAGAATTTAAGACAGACTAAATTCAGCTTAAGCAGGCTGTAAAATAGTAAGCACGTCTCAGAAGGGAATCTCTGCTTCAGTAAGATTCGGATCACCGATAGGCGATCCTTAAGACTGACCGCAGCCGAAGGGCGGGGTGAGAACCTCCCACGTGACAGCTAGCATCCTCTTCTCGTACACTGCGTTGAATGCAAGTATAGTTTAAGTGATATTTTTATAATATAATTAATACTAAGTATTTCTATTAAATATTAGTGAGTTCAACTGCGGAAAACATACTGACTGACTTTTAACGCGTCGTCTCGCCGGGCCCGCTCAGCTGCAGGGTCTTGCTCATCGTGGATTAGCCAACGCAGGTGGATACTGTACAGCCATGCATTTTGGGCCGATAGTCGAGTTGTGTGTGCATTCTTTTTTCTTCTGAACCCATATAGATAGCTTACTACTAATAGCTGACGTGTATGCCTTAAGTTTCCTGCCTATCCGCCCTGCTCGTCCGATCCGCGCGTGCGTGCTTATCGAGTTGGGTAGTGGGCTGCCGCCGCCCCGCTTGTACCTTCAAGTGCAGCCCTATTCGCCGCCGTCCCAACGCCGTTGCTTCTCAGTCCACCAGTGCGTTTCCGCTCGCCGGTGTTCGAGATGTACGGGCTCTGGCCAGCGAACCGTCCGTGAACTGGGAGGCGACTCGTCGGACCACAATCAGACGGACGTTTGCTTGTCTCGCCCGTTGTATTTCCGCGTCCGTATATTTCGAACACATCCCCGCCCCTCTGCAAACTCGGGCGTACCGCGCGTTTAGTTTGCTGTTACGGCCTGTCACTACCGGTTGACGCCCGGCCCTAGCGTTCAGCGAGCTCGCCCGGCGCCGTCGACTGCGGCCTTGCCCTCCGTTCAGCCGTATTTGCATTCCGGACGAGGTTTTTTTAGCCGAGAGTGAAGCTTTGTTGCTCGTGCGCAGTAGGGCCCTAGTCCGCCGGGCACTCTCGCTTCCAAACCGAGCTGGAAACTCGGACAGCGTCGCGCACGCTAAATCCGCCTGTCCGAGCTCATCGGGTGCTGAGGAAGCCAATGTTTTTGAGGAAGAAAACGCACAGTCCTACTGCTTGCTGTTTTCGGTGGGAGGCTCGCGTAGCTATGTCCCGGCGCCCGGGGTTGGATTATTTCCTCTTCGTGGCTGAGAGAGTGGTATTGATAAGACTGAAATGTGACTGAAATGAACTGAAATGTGAAGACTGGAATGTGTGCGTATCTGCCGTTTTCAGGGGACTAACTGAACTGAGGGGTGAAACTACCCCCGTGCCTTACTTAAAAACGCTAGGTTTTCCTGCAGTGAGCAGCGGCTTGTTTTACACCATACGTTTACAATTTGCAATACCTCTTGGCTTTGCCGTTGTCAGCATATGCAATGACCAAACTCTGAGTGCCAGTAGAGTGCGTCTGCTCATAATTCTTTTACTCTTGTAGATGTATTGACATGACCGTGCCAGAGCCAGCTGAGCAGCGAGAAGTAGCCAAGTCTTATTTGAGTCATTCACCGAAACTAGGAGAGACCTGGTAAGTAAGTGCATTGCATACCCAGCTTTGCATGAGTATTCTGTCGAAAGCTTTACGGAAAATCTATTATAAACATGGTGCCTGCCAGAACCTCGTATATCATACTCCATGATAACTATTGCATGTATATATTTCTATAGTTATCAATACAAGCTCAACCTTCGCGGCTAGTGGTTGCCCCGGCAGTGTTTACTTGGAAGGCTGTCAGCTGCCAACGTTGTCACGAAGGGGTGTGCAAACGTTGCAGCACCTCTTAAATTAGCGCCCCGGTTAAAAGAACCCGCCCGAGATGCAGTAGACCAGAACTACCTTTCCCGAAGCCCTGCCCTGAGTGCAGTAGACCAAAGTGCTAGTATCGGTAGACCTTTTGATTGGCCATTGGGCAGGTAGGCCAAAAGCTCGAGTTGAGTTTTTCGGATCTCGTTGCTGCGAGCAGCTCACTCACTGCCTGTGCACTTCGCTTAGTCATAGTAGTTCCGTCACTGAAGACACCGCTGAGCTAGCATGCTGCCTGAAGGAAGTTTGCCATCTTGCTACGTGATGCAAGTTTGCCATCTTGCCTCGTGACAGACTTTCTCACCTTAATTAGTAGAGATGGCAGACTGATGCTGAAGGGGGACAGGGGCAAGCCGAAAGGAGGCATTACATTTGCTCGCGTCTTTGGGTTGCTTTTTAAGTGCACGTCTTTTATATGGCAGCTATATTATTAATAATAAAACATTTGTAAAGCACTCAAATAGAACCAACATTTCTATGTACATATTGTAGGTACATAGTGCATATTGTAAAGCACCGTTATTGAGCTCATGTGCTGTGTTTCAAAATATATTCTTTGCTACCGTGGCTACATTAGCATGCAGGCAGTAGCGACAGCAAGTTATTCAGTGGCCTTTATACCTAGTGCTAGTACTTTCTCGGCATGATGCAAAAAGCCTTTTGGGGTGCTTGCCTCATCGCACTTGCTACTGTCTGTTTTATTTGTGGAGTTACAGACCATACGTTGATGTATACATGCTGCCTACCACTAATGGCGATCTTGAAGCCACAAGCTCTGTGCTGAGTGCTAGCGTGAGTGTTTGCATACCGACGCCCTACCTATTAGGAGCATGCAGGCATGCACAGTGATGCCTGTACAAGCACCAGGCTGAAGCCTCGTGCTTGCAGCCTCCATGGTAAAAAACAATACCGGCTGATTTAACAGCCTCTTTTTGTATAGCTCCAGAAGGCTATCGCCACCGATTGCAGCTGCAATAAAGGATCGCCCATTGCAGGATTTGATATCCGAACCCACGACCTCGGGACCAAGGTCATGAAAAGCAACCGCCTTACCTTGTGGGCCATTACGGCTCACCGGGTAGGCAGCCTTTCTGCATATGCCATGCCTGTGGCATTAGGACAGCCAGCATGACAGGTGGATCTGCAGCCTGACCGTCCTCTGCCTTCCACGAGCTACAGCTGAACTGTGCCTTGCTTCCCTAAACTAATTCAAATGCCAAACTTCCGAGGAAAGGGGTGCACTTGTCATGTTCTGGATAGCTAGCCCTGGGCCGGGTGTTCACAGTTTTGGTTGTTAGCCCTGTCGTATAAAGCAAGAGCAAGTCTATCGAATGCTGCACTGAATCACTAGTCAGTCTTGGGTGCCTAGGTCTTAGCCAAGGAGGTGGCTTGTTCTTCACGACCTTGGTCGTGGGGTCAAGTCCTTCAGCAGGCAATTCCTTTTGGCCCTCTGCAAGTGTGAGTGATAGCCACCAAGACACTTATATCGCTATGAATGTGTGCACGTGTGTGTGTGTGTGTGTGTGTGTGTGTTAATAATAATAATAATGCACTTGATAAAGCGCCCTCTCAATCTCTTTCTAGGCGCTTCTCATTTGCTGCAAAGGGAAGTGCAGTTGAATGGTGAGTAATATCATGCTTGATAAACATGAATAACATGGTTAGGGGTGGTTAGTGGTGACATGCACAGGGTCAGCATGCAAATGTGGTTAGTGGCAGCATGCACAGTGTCAGCACGCATAAGCACATCAAGGACGAATCACAGGGACCCACTAAATGCTGTCCTAAATAGGTGTGTTTTTAAGTTTTTTTTATTGTGGTCAAGTCAAGGGATGTTCTGAACCAGGTCGGGAAGGAGTTCCAGGCTTTGGGAGCATACGAACTAAATTCACGGTCTCCAAAGGATTTGAGGTTTGTACGAGGTATTGGTAAACTGTTGGATTCCGAAAAGTGGGTGGTACTATGCTTGGCCTGGTGGGGGAGTAGATCTGAGAGATAGGCTGGAGCCAAAGAATGAAGTGACCTAAAAGTGAGCGACTAAACCTTGTGTGTGTGTGTGTGTGTGTGTGTGTGTGTGTGTGTGTGTGTGTGTGTGTGTGTGTGTGTGTGTGTGTGTGTGTGTGTGTGTGTGTGTGTGTGTGTGTCTGTGTGTGTGTGTGTGTGTGTGTGTGTGTGTGTGTGTGTGTGTGTGTGTCTGTGCCTGTGTCTGTGTGTGCTTGCATGCGCATGAATGAGGCTGTTGAACCAGATCAATGGTGGGCCAGCTTTTTTACTTTACTTGCCACAGTGCTATGATGAGCTTGCTGAAGTGAGTGACTACATGAAGCCGCTGCTAAGGATGGCTTGCCTGATTCGTTTATAAGAGATGGTTCGAACTAATAAGCAGCACGCAGCAGCTTTATACCTGCGACTATGGCACATCTTCAAGACAATGTGGACTTGTGATGCACTTGGGCAACTTTATCTAGATGGATCTTGGGAGCTCCATGTGAGCATTGCCATTGTGAGCATTGCATTGCCCTTACCATGGGGCTGAAGGACTAGCCAGAGTAGTTGGGTACATGCATGTCCATGTAGCACCTTCTGCATTGCTGTCTCTAGCCTGAGTAGTCTGTCTACTTTAAAGGCATCTGTCGCCCGCTCTGCAGGTCCTGCAGATGCATGTACTTTTTTAATACTTCTTGTTCGCCTGGTAGTCTGCCAGGTTAACACGTATTATAAAAGTCGTTGCTGCACCTCTTGCCGCCATGTAACTTACCATCAGATTGCTTAAGAGTTTGAGGCTACACCGGTGCACAGCTGTACTTTTGTGCCATGTAAAGGAAACACTTCTCATGTGGTCACAGCAGTGTTTTGTAGATCACTAGTCACAGAACCTCGCTAATCGCTTCTGCAGGTATGTCATAGACACGAAATGGTTCCAGCGCTGGAAGAATTACGTGAAAGTGAATGAAGGGTTCGATGCAATTTCTGACAGCAGCTCTGAGCCACCGGGACCACTGGACAACAGCCGCTTACTCGAGGGTGAGTCTGCCCATATAGTGGTAGGTCTTAGCATTTGTTATTTCTCGATTGTGGACCCTTTATATCGGAACGGCTGCTGTTACTGTCCTTGAGCCGTGCCCTGACTAGCGGCGTGCATTTATCGTTTTGCCAGCCCGTCAGAGTGCCTCAGTAACAGGTTAGCTATCTGTGTTAGCTATCTTGGTATTGGTATCTGGTTAGCTATATCGTATTAATAACAACAATAACTTCAATACTAGCTGATTTAACAGCCACTTTTGTATAGCGACAGAAGAGCCTTGACGACTGTCACCACTGCTCACAAAGGCAATAAAGAATTGCCTACTGCAGGATTCGAACCTCGGGACTGAAGTCGTTGACAGCAACTGCCTTACCTAGTGTGCCATCACTGGTTAATACGTCGTTGGACATACGGTCATATTTTTTATACCCGTGTTGGCTGGGGAGAGAGATGCATGTTGTATATGAGTGTTCGACTGTAGTCACCCTCAACCTGTATAATTTTGAATGTGAGTGAATGCATGAGTGAGTCCTCCAAATACGGCTCTGTCATCATGTTTAGGTTGTGTCCTTAGTGACATTTTTAGTACTACTTTGATAGTACCTCTAAAATTAGTAGCACGGTCATGTTAAAAATATCAGGGTGGATAATTTACTAATTTACATACGTAGCTGCTAAATTGTGAATTTTTTATGAAATAACACTGAGCAGGCTAGTAATCACTATTTGATTATGCTTTTAAGTGCTGTGGAGATTAGCTCTCAGTTGAACGTCTTTTTTCTTTGATTAATTTTGAAAAATGTTTTCATTCAAGTATCCTGAACGTCTTAAAAAATTAGTTTTTCTGTGATCATGCTAGTATTTACATGATTGCCATTCCCGACAAGGTGCAGTACTAGTGTGAACCTGTGATTGGGGGCTATGCACTTGAAGCTGTGAATGGATTATGATGAACCTGTGAATGGATTATGAGCAGTTAATCTGTGTGCCGGACTGAGAGTATCTGCCAACCAATAAAAGACCCAGTGATTTCGAGAAACTCGTGGTTGTCGACAAAAGCTACGATTAGGTAGTAGGTGCTACAGTTTTGATATCCCTCAAACACTGTCCTCCCCTATAGTAAAGAGCCAGGGAGCTTTGGCCTTTATTTGACTTATAAATATCTCTTTTTCTACTATTCGGGGATATTGAATTAGCAGCTGATGGTGAAGATGTTCTGTCAGAAGGTTCGCCAACCTAGGTTGCCTAGCTTATGTTTCAGGTATTCATAAGCACTGTCATTAAGTAAGCTTGAAAAAGTTTAGCTGATTTAACAGCCTCACTTATATGGCCTTTATATGGCACTTATACAGCCTTTA
Source organism: Cristatella mucedo (assembly GCA_009760855.2). NCBI lineage: Eukaryota > Metazoa > Bryozoa > Phylactolaemata > Cristatellidae > Cristatella > Cristatella mucedo. The sequence continues at coordinate 3,865,740 of WPIO01000027.1, read as the reverse complement.
TGGCTATTGCCACTGCAGGACTCGAACCCACAACCCTGGTCAAGAAGAGCAAGCACCTTGCCTCCTCGGCTAAGACTCGGGGTAATGTAGTGAACAGGTCTTTATTCTGTACCTGGGTGCTTACCTGAAAAATATGTGGCAGAGCAAATATACTATGCTAGTAGCACACCTGTATCAAGGTTTAATGGCAAGAAAACAGTAATACTGGTCAGGCAACATGATATGTCTATGGGGATAGGTGTGCAACAAGTGCGACCTCAATTAGGTGCTTGTTTATTGTTCTCTGGCCTTTACCCTACATACCCATCAAGTAGGGGTATGTAGGGTGAAGCAGAAATTCGAGCATCTGCAAACTGCATTGCTATATTAATAGCATGTGCTAGAGTAAATAATAATAATAATGCCTCTGATAAAGCTCCCTCAGAGAACTCAATCTCTTTCTAGGTGCATTATATTTGCTGCAAAGGCAGCACGATCGAACGGATAGTGCATGCTCAATAAATTGCAAGAATAACACGGTTAGGGTGACATGCACAGTGTCGGCACATATAAGCACAAAGGTCGAATAACAGGGACCCAGTAAATGCTGTAAAGGCAGCTATTTTGATGCATGCTAAAATAAATATCTCTTTATTGCCAAAAGCGAAGCATGTCCATTGATTAGTGCTAAATGCACAACTTTAGCAACCATAAAGGGCAACTCACACGAGCAGATTAAATGTTATGAGTAACTGGTGGGTTTCTAGCTTCTTTTTAAGTCTAAGCGCCTAGAGAGAGATTGAGTTCTCTGATGGCACTTTATCAAGGGAATTATTATTATTATTAGGTGTGAGATATTGCATATAGATTTGCCCTAGCAAGAAGATAGGGGACCTATAAGTGAGTGAAGGAGGCTAAAAGTCGATGTGCTGCTCGATGGATACGCTAGATGTTGTGACTTGGTATAATCAGACTAATAATAATGATATATTTGAATGGCACCCCCTAAGAACTTGACCTCTTTCTAGATACTTTACAAATGCTGTAAATGAAGCATGCACAGTATCAACATGTATAATATGGCTAGTGGTAAAGCAGCCTAGTGCAAGCATGTATAAGCACTTAAAAGGAAAATTTGGAGGAACTTAGCAAAAGGTATGAGAAGCAAGTGCGTTTTAACTTCCTTTAAAATGTCAAGTACAGTGATGTCGTGAATCAATCTGGAGGGCATGGGAGTCTATGCAAAAATTTAGGGCTTCCATGATGCACACAGGAATACAGCTACAATATAATCTGTAAGATCAGTGGCCATTCTGCAATGCTATGATGTTTGGGCTGCCGATGCACATGAAGTAACACTGTGAAGCCAGTAGAACGAAGAGTTGCATAGCTGCTAAACTCTTATGTCAAAATGTCAAAGCTAGCAGGCATGTTCCATCCAGATTTGATATCGAATCACTCAACTGAGTTAGTGCTGTTAAATATTATATACCGACCTTCACAGGAATGCTTGCTTGGGTAGAGTATCACTGCTAGTTCTGCTGAATATCTCGGCAGCATTTGATACCATTAATCTAGACATTGCACCTAGATTACTGCAGTTGCCTATATTTGGTACTCTCGACCTGAGCCCTTAATGGTCTGCAGCTTTGGAAAACCCAGCAACTCGGCCGTAGTGTCGTCGATCTGTCACTAGTCTGACCTATCGAGCTTCGAGTCGACTCCCAAGATTCTCTCTCTGGCCTACATATTACTTCACTTGGTTGCACCAGCCGACCTATCCGATCTCCTTGCTCTCTCAGTGTACTTTTGCATCACATAGTCCTCGGGTTCCAGTAATAGCATGGTTCCTCCCCACAAAATTGAAATCTTGTGTTGACCGGACCTTCAGTTCGTATGCACTGTAAGTTTAGAACTCGCTTCCGGCTTCTGCTACCACCGTCAATGACTTTGCCATAGTGAACTGTATGTTTTTTTGGCCTACTTATGCATGATTCAGTTATTGTTACTAGTATGGGTCCTACAAGCATGGTCATGGCTGGCTTCTTGTGCACTTTTAAACGGTTGTCGTATAATGATAATTGTGTGCTTATTCAAGTTTGTCTAAGCATAATACCTTGCTTGTCATTAACCCTTGGTTAGTTATCGCTTCACTTGCAGCGAGGCCCAAGTGAAAGCCTCAGTCGTCACTTCTGGTGACAGCAAAGGTAGAGCATGCATTGTTGGAATGCCATTGCCACCCTTTGAGCAACCTATTTAAGTTAATAATCCTGTTCAGCTTAGTTTTAGCTTTTTAATGCTGAGTTGCAACTAAGAGTATGCTGTAGTTACATATGCAAATTTCAAGTAGTCTCCTTTTCCCTTACTGTCACTCACTATTACAGTACCATCGTATTACTACTATAAATATCACACCAAGGGCTCATCGTAAATGTGGCATAAGTGTCAGACTATGGAATAACTTACTAATGGACTGAAAAACCTAGCAGTTGACTCCGCCTATTCACTGGGACAGGCAAATGGCCATTCTTATGGGTGGAGTATTCCCATATGTGGAGTGACTATAGCTGTGAGTAAATCTGAGGTGAGGAATTGCTATTCTTGTAAGCAGAGAATTCCTATAACCGATATTCTTATACACGGAGTCGACTGCATGAGGATAGATTGCCTCTGCCATAAATTATTGAAAATTGCCCTTCCCAACAAACTTTTCTTTGTGACTAAGACGTTAATTAAAATCCATGATCTATTTCCAATAAGAAAACTGAAAGTGCACATAGCATGGTCACATTTCGTCAAAAGAGTGGTAAACCAATCAAAATTAGAATTTATTTACTCTGAAGTCATACAAAATGTTCACTCAAAAATGTTCAGAATTAAATAGATGTTCTTGATTTTCGGCTTTTTCGAAGAAGCCTCCAAACATTTTCCCAATTTTTTCCTATACTGCCCTTGGTAATGACGTTCAAAGTCTAGTGTGGGTACCAGTGAAAGTGTGTGCCTTGCTTCTCTTGAGTTGTGCTTTGATTGTCTCCTTGAATTTGTCAAGATGAGAAGCAAGGATGTGGACTTTAGGTAACATCCTGAAACCCATTTTGACATGTTTTTTTTTATCAGAGCAGGTGCTGGCTCCTCATGCCAGTTCTCTTGCCAGTGACTCTCCAGAAAGCCGTGAACCACTGCAAAGAAATTGTTCCAAGCTGCTTTTTCAGTACTGTCAACCTTCTTGGAAAATTTGTCACGTTCTTTTTTATCTGTGGGCCGATGAAGTTTCACTTCATCCTACAAGTACCAGTCCTTGAGCCTATGTTTAATAATAATAACGCACTTGATAAAGCGCTCCCAGAGAAATCAATCTCTTTCTAGGCACTTTACATTTTCTGCAAAGGAAACACGGTCGAATGGTGAAGGGTATCATTCATATATAATTAATTTGTATAGCGCCCCAAGAGAACTTAATCTCTATTCAGGCGCTTCACATATGCCTCCGGGCTCGAGCCCACTACCTCAGCCAGACATTGGTCCGGGGGTGAGCACAGGGTCAGCATGCAAGTGTGGTTAGTGGCAGCATGAAACAGCAGCAGCACGAATAAGCACATAAAGGATGAATCACAAGGATCCACTAAATGCTGTCCTAAATAGGTGCATTTTAAATTTCTTTTTAAATGAGGTCAAGTCAGGGGATGTCGTGACACAAGTCGGGAGTGAGTTCTGGGCTTTGGGAGCATACGAACTAGAGGCAGGGTCTTCAAAGGATTTGAGGTTTGTACGAGGTATTGGTAAACTGATTCCGAAAAGCAGATGGTACTATGCTTGGCCTAATGGGACAGTAGATCTGAGAGATAGGCTGGGGCCAAAGAATGAAGTGACCTAAAAGTGAGTGACAAAACCTTGAAGTCGATCCGTTGCTTGACTGGTAGCCAGTGCACGTCGGCGAGAAGTAGTGTGATGTGGCAACTGCAATGCTTACGACAGACAAGCCTAGCTGCAGAGTTTTGCACCTGCTGTAAGAGCGCCTGATTGCACATACCGGTAATCCAGCAAGCAGTGAGTTATTGAAGTCAAGACACGATGTCACGGGTGCATGGACCAATTTTGATATGGTATCCTGGTCTAAACAAGCTCGAATTTTAGCTGTATTGTGTAGCAGAAAGTAGATAGACTTGACTGTGGAGTTGATGTGGTCGTCTAATGAAAGGTCACTTCGGAACAAGTCACTTAAATTTGGTTCAGATTCAACAGATGATATGCTGGCAGAGCCGATTTTGAGCTTTGGCCTTTCCAATTTCCGAATCACACTTGGTTTATGTTGGCCAGTCAATGGACAGTCAATTACGATTTTTCTATGCTTTTTCAAGCTTTGTATTCCAAACTAGTTTAATATTTGCAATACACCATAGCAATCTAGATGAAAGCGTACATCGCGTTTGACTTCCAGACTTGTCTAGCACATCCGCAAGTGTCGTTACAATAGTTTGCCATGTCAGATTGTAAGTTGAGTACTGGTCTAAAGCCAGTATGATCGTATCATTAGGAAGAAAAGGAAGACCTAAATAGACACCAGAATCTGTAGCCACGTGGTTGCAGTGCACAACATACATTTTGGTGCTGACATGTTAGCATGAGCCACTGCAGCAAGAGCAGTTCCAAAATGTAGTTTGTGATGTTGATAGTGGCAAATGCATCACAATCACCATGAGTATGTTGCTGGCACATGCTTTGTATCTGTATTGTTTAGACCTATCTCATACATGTGCCAACACGAACAACCAGCTGCTAACGGCAATTCAAAATATAAATGCATACTTAATGTGCCTCTTGAGGACACCGTGCTGGGGACCTCTGCTTTGTTTCGTAAATCGATGGAAGAAATGTGATTGCTACTTCTGATTCTCACACATGCTATTGTGTGCTTTTGTAAGTTCTGTAGTGAATCCTCATCATAGTCGAAGCTGGTTGGCCCATTGCTTAAGGAGTTTGTCCGACCAAGGTCAAGGTGAATGTACTTAATAGCTGCAGGCGTGGGCTCGAGCCCATGACATTTAAAGATTAAGTTCTCTTAGAGCCTTATACAAAGGAATTATATATTTTTATATTTACAGTTCTTGTGCATACTTACCTGTTTCTAGGTGACAGTATGCCCCACGTGTGCTGGTTTTCCCTCAAAAGAGCGAAAGGAAGCGCTGTGAAGGAGCACTCAGATGGTTGTAATAAGGAACACATTTGTATAGCGCAGTGAGAGAACTAAGTCTCTTTCTGGACTATTTGGGTATGCTGTAAAGGAAGCATGCATGTTGATTAGTAATAACATGCACAATTTGAGCACCCACGACCACGTGCAGGACAATTCGTCCGGGTGGACCAAGTACAGCTAGGTTTATAGCTTCCTTTTAATTTCGTCAACTCGAGATGTGTGATGTCAATCGATTGTGAGTTCTGGCTTTGGGAGTATAAAAACTGAAGGCGTGGCCTGGTGTGGATTTAGAACGTTGTCTTCCTCCTTATTACATCACAAGTTTTTCTGGCAAAGATATGTGCCTTAATACCTCGATAATGCTTCATAGTCTTAAATTCTTGAAGGCTTATAGCCTCTAACCGGCACCTGGTTACCACAGGCTTTGATGTGGTTGGTCTCTTTTGTGTCGTAATGGCTAAAAGCAGTTGCTCAGTGTCATTAGCAGATGTGTTGTCCACACGGTATGTAAACAGAGATTGGCCTGGTGCTTGCACTTAGCTGTGGCTGGTATGTTTGTGTTTTCTTATGAAAGAAATTGTTATAAAACAAAGTGAAATCATGTCAATATATCCAAACAAGGTGCCCAAGTGTCTAGAATAGCAGTGCTTATTATTGTTCTGGCAGCCTCAATATAGTAAGTTTATCTGAGCCTCTATTTTTCCAGATGGTCAACTTAAAGAAAATCTCCACGAGGCACAAGATTATGACCTAATACCTGAGCCATTATGGGACAAACTGGTTTTTTGGTATAACGTGAGTAAAGAGGTGAGCAGAAAGTACTGTGGCTATCACATGGTATGCATAATGCTATGCTGTGAGGGCATTCCACGGTCAACCGTGAGAGATTGATTACCCAAAGGTTGGCTCCATGATTTCCTTGCTCTCTCTCTCTCTCTCTCTCTCTCTCTCTCTCTCTCTCTCTCTCTCTCTCTCTCTCTCTCCCCTCTCCCCCTCTCTCCTCTCTCTCTCTCTCTCTCTCTCTCTCTCTCTCTCTCTCTCTCTCTCTCTCTCTCTCTCTGGCTTGATTACCGGCTCCTTTGTCAGCTTATGATAGTTCGGGGAGTGGTATAGCTTAAGGTAGCTGTGTCGAAGTGAAGAATATCAAAACCGTTCACCACACGACAGGGGCTCTGAGTCTTTGACCGGCTTGCTGTGTCGTGGATTCGAGCCTTAAATGGGCAATCCTTTATTGCCGGCCACAGTTGGATGAAAGGCTCTTCTGATGCTATATAAATAATAATTATAAGACATCCGTAAGCTTAAGTAGTACTCAACCTCTTTATTGCCATTTTGCCTATTCTGGCAGGGAAGCATGGCCGTTGGTTAGTGATAACGTGTGCAGTCTCAGCACTCTTAAAACAGATAAAGTACAGTGCAAACGGACTGAGCAAATGCTCGGGGGAACGTGTGGATTTTTAGCTTTTTTTTATTTACAGTCAAGTGAGGAGAGGTTGTGACATTTGTCGTGAGTACTAAACTTATCGAGCATACAAACTAAATGTCTCCGAAGGATGTGAGGTTTGTTAGATGCACTGCTAAACGACATGGTCAGAAGACCGAGGGGGAACGATGCAAAATCGGGTTATGGAGTATTGCTGAAAGTTAGGCTGGAGCTAGAGAATGAAGGGACCTAAAAGTGAATTACCGAACATTGAAGTTATTGCGATCCTTAATGGGGAGCCAGTGCAGATCGGTGATACGCGGTGTATAGCTGCATAGTTCTGGACCTGCTATAAGCACAGGCATGAAGACCCACTAGCTGTGAGTCACAGAAATATAGACGGGATTTTATTACAAATGTGTGGGCCATCCCAGCTGTGGTATTCTCATCTAAACAGGCCCAAATATTTTTTAATGTGACCTAGTTGAAAGTAAGGCAGACTTGACTGCCTAGCTGATATGGTCATCTAGTGAAATGTCACTTTGGAATAGGATGCCCATATTATGCAGATGTAATGTATGTTTATCTACGTTTATACATCACAAACCCACAAAGACTAAGTTGGTGTTAGGTATTAGAGTTTTCTATAGCAAACTCAAAGCCTAAGTGGATTTCTGTGTGTATTTTATTCGTTAGCCAACGGACTTCATCACACGCAACAAAGAGAAAGTGAGAAGTATACAGAGTCAGGAGGGCAGTTGAGGTAGTGAGTAGCATGGTAGTTGCAGCTCCTCAGGATTACTGGAAAAGATGTGCCACAGTCGGAGAGTATAGAGTAGATGTCGTTGCCTAAGTATTGTGGAAGTGAGTTCATACCTGCAGAGCAAAATTGTCTGTCCCTAACGGCCTTTAATTGGAGAAATAGAACAGCTATGTCACGGGGGCTGTGATAGCCGAGCCCATTTTGATCATAGTTTTTATTTAATTTCTGAGTAAAATTAGGTTTGCCGAGGACAGGTACACTCAGGCACACACAAACTCCTCGCAGTATATTACTGCCGCCTCTGCAATGGCTGTAAATTCGTTCGGGTAAGGAGGTTTTTCTATTACACCAGGCATACTAAAGTAATGCAAAGCATGGCAAAATATTTGCTGACAACCCAAAAACGAGCACATACGGTTGGTGTGTATGCTTTTAGTGTAACGTCTCCTACTACGATTCTTTACCCTTGTCTCGCCAGGAGTAGAGGTAGCTAGCTTCTGCGTTGTCTCACCTGCTGTAGCACATTTCAAAGAGCCCAAGTTGTACTGAAAAAGACGGTTACTGGGGTCTGATCAAACACCCGGCCTCTGCCGCCTGTCGATATTGCTATATAGCAGTTGTATATGGTTCAAATCAGGCGGCTGGCTGAGCCACTGTACCAGTACCAAATAAGGATTGATAAAAAGTTGTGGTAGGAGAACGTTACACTAAAAGCATACACATCAGCATGTGTTTGTTTTTGGTTGTCGGTAAATATTTTTCCGTGCTTCACATAACTTAAGTATGCTTGGTGTCATAGAAAGCCTCCGATGACCCGAATGAATTTACAGCCATCACAGGGGTGGCCATACTGCAAGGTTTTTTGTGCGTCTGAGCATGCGTTTTATCGACATTCAATGTGAAAGAGTTGGTTGCCAAGCAAGTGCTAATGTCACCAATGCATGCTGCAATGGAGTTATGGTCACTTGTACAGAACCATAAGATAACCTACATACCTACACCTCTATCCAGGCACTTGACAACTCGCTGCAAGAGAATAAATAACTATGAGATAATAGCTTGCAAAGTACCGTACTTAGGTAAGAAAGCATAAGTATCATGCTAATACAAGCAAGTAAGACCACTTAAGACACTCAAGGCCTCCGGTTAGCCGGACCCCTGGTTAGTAGCATGCACTGAATAATGCACAGGCCAGCATGCAATGCACATAGGGATAAAAAAAAAGACAATTTCACTGGGTCTTATGGGTTGAGCAACAGATGCATCTTTAGCTGAGTCTTAAAAGATGTCACTTCAATGCAGGTGGTGGCAGAGGCCGGGAGCGCTTTCCAGACTTTCAGTGCATACGAACTGAATGCACGATGTCTGAAGAACAGCAAAAGGACAGGAAGCTGAGAAGCTGGGTTTTTTATAGCTCACCAGATGATTGAGAACGTCGGGTAAGTGAGAAAGTCAGGAAAATACTTAAAAAATTGGTCCGGCAATCAAATATTTGCTTACGGTACCTTTCAAAAGACGAACATGTTAGAAATGAGATTGTAAGTTCTGATGACTTCCACGTAAAAGAACTATGATTGTGTAAACTATGGCTAACCTTAATGTAAACCGGAAGCAACATATGCGACTTGTATCTCAACTTGTTGGACCTTAGTAGATCGAGGTACCTGCGTGAAGCTTGTTGATGTGAATGCTTGTGACTTTTAAAAAGCTTCATTTTCAGTGTAGCTTTGCACCTTGTAAATTGTATAACTCGGCCACAACTTCAGTTCTGCTTGCTTAACGTAGCCCCAGAATTATTCTTGATTTCGGTCGGGTAGGTTTTACTATACTTGTCCATGATTGCAGAAAATAAAGCTCCAGGACGTTTGATGCCGTGTAATGGCTTTTTGTTTATGTTGAAGTCGACATAACTTCCGATCCCATTTCTAACACATTTGTCTTTTGAAAGGTACCATAAACAAATATTCCGATGTCGTATAAATTTCTGGCGAAAGTGAGTGAAGCAACCTGTAAGTCAGAGAAGACCTTCGATTCGATGGTTGATTGAAAGCCAATGAAGCTCATGCAGAAGTGCTGGGATATGGCAGCTACTCCTTTGATGACGCACCAGACGAGTTGGACCGAGGTTTTTGTGGTAGTTTACCTGACTTGGTCGTACGCTATTTAGTCATGGGGCTATTAAAATCTCACATGCAGATCCACACGGCACACACAACTTATGACTTACTCAAAACTAGCTCCCGGCTGTTTGTTGGTGCTGGGCATCGTTGCTGTGTGAGCAGTTGTAAGACTTTCGTCGCCAAGTCTGATGTGTGTCCAACTTATCTAGACGTTGTGCACGTGTTTCTCACCCTTTCACTGTGAAATATAAGTCACTTTGTATTTAATTTCCAGGATGCTATTTCACGGAAAGTTATTGAAATTGGTTCGCTTACTAAGGAATGTAAAGTTGAAGTGTACCTACTGAAATTGACTATTTCACAGTCTGGGTCACAGGATAAGGCTGAGCTTATGTGCAGCCAATCGACGACTGTTGGTACGTATATTTTCTTCTATCAGTTTTTATTATTTTCTGGTATTCTGTTTACTTTATGCCTGCTCAACTGGGAAATGCTAACTTAGTTTGCCCTCTCGGAACCTGCTGTCTTTCTTTTTAACAGTGCAATGTGTGCAATAAATAAATTGCTAGAGAAGCTCGTGTGGTGAAAGCTGCTTAGGCTTTGAGTGCGCTATAGAAAGCTCTCCTTTGTAACATCCACTTAGTCCTTGTGGCTTGCGGAGTTGCAAACGGATATGCATTACTTTTCAGTTCGTCACATGGCTGTGATTAGAATCAGCATGTGCATGTTAACGCCGAGCGGTTGCCTGTGCAACCAACTCAAATGATTGAGCGTCAATTACTCGTGGTAGCTTCCCATCTTATACATAGGCTTCAACACAAAATAAATTGGCCGACCTAGAATTTCCTAACCAGCAGTAGCTTTTTTTAAGACCCTCCCAGAATGAACTGGAAGTAGATTTTCTATGCTAATTACATTCGCCTGCATTTAAACTGTCAGTTTTCAATCTAGTATGTGATTCAGGTAAGTTTTGGTATGCTCTGTCGGAATCTGACTTGTTTTAACCCCATGATGTCAGGACTTTCAACTATTTGTATTTTTATTTACGATACTTTCACATGCTATGCATACAGTTTATACGATCGTTTAGTAATAATATCATCTAGGTTATGCACATTTTCAACAATTCTTCCTTCTATTTAGTTAAATGCTTTTGAATTCCCTCTTTCTCGACTTTCTGCTGGGCTCAGCAGCTGGATTGTGGTGCTTCAGTCTCCAACAGTAATCGGCCATCATCATGTTAACATTTCATTGGCCTTGATATCTACACCTCCATTTCACAAATATCCTGATGGAATCTTTCACCCTGTTCCTTGCTGAATGCTCCTAAATTTGATGGGAAATAATCAAGGTGAGAGTTTAGACAATGTATCTTCACACTCATTCTGCTGCTAAGTGCAGCATAGCGCTGAATCCTAATCACAACGATTCGCGCATAGTCAGCAGACTTGTGATTGCCGTGAAAGTTCTCTACCAGACTTAAATCTATTCCATGCCTGCAATTCTAAATCCATTCCACTGCATGCAATTGCCGTGCTAAATTGAGGAAACTTTCTTCTAAGTGCTTAAAGATATTGCCATCTTGGTTTAGAGCCGTAACATGGTTTATCATTAGTCCAAGCTTTATGTGCAAGGTAGGAAGTAGCACTTTCTTGCTGTCGACAAGAGGAGGATCTCGGACGTTGTCACTCCCAAGCAAAAAATGTGTTCGATCTGGCTAGTCTTTTTTCGGTAATGAAGAGCATCAGTTTGACTATCCGACATACATAAAAAGTACAAATATTTTGTATAGCCACTTTGAAGTCCAAGCAGAAGGCCAATTGCCTTTAAATCGCTGCATACCTGCCACTGGTGTTGATCGTATTTGATTTCATCTAGAAGTATTTTCATGGTTCTGTAAGTCTCTTTCATCTGTGCAGAATGTGTTACCGGCAAAGTGGAAAGCTCGTTTTCATTGGGAAGTAAAACTTCCTTTAAACTGGGGTTCTATAAATGAAGTCTCTGCTCAGTAGAATCATAGCAATTTTTTATTTGGTTAACTAGACCTTCGACGTTGCTGCAATAGACCGGTGAATCATTTGTCGAAAATGCCTCTTTTTCACGATGTCTATACCACAAAAATGTTGTAACCGGCACAAGAAAATTTCTCTCTTAATCTAGAACCGAGGAGTTCAGCCGACTCTTTGGGCAGGTCAAGGCCTCTCACTGTGAGTCACTCACTGAGTCATCAAGATCAGATTGTGACATTAGTTTAGGTGTTGGAGCATCAAAAACATATATTTGTCATCAACGTCACCTTGAGTTGAACTCGAATCGCTGTCAGTCATTATATTATCAAGTGTAACAGGTGGAACAGGAACTCCGCCTCGTCACTGTGTGGTATCGGTCCTATCGCTGGCGGTAGATTTGGATATTCAATTTTATGCTTACTCTTGCTGAAGCCTTGCTTGTTAGCAATGCTGCAATAACAATCCTAAATATGGTCAGTTTTTTCACTCCAAATTATCGGTACTCCAAATGGCATGCATTTGCATTGACCTTTAAACCATTGTCTCAAATGTTCTACACACGGCTTGCACACTCTATATGTGGTGCCCATGTCTTATCCTGATCGTTATACTTAAATCGTAATGCTAAAGTTTTCTGATCTTTGATGAACAAAATCTACCAAACCTGACGTGCCACAGCAAAACAAAAAATACGCTATTAAACATCTATTGTGACGTATATTTGGGAAATAATAATCAAATGCCAGACAAACTGATATCATGTTGTTGGATGCCTAAGAGCAAATTGCCTCTATATAGAGGCAAGTTATGGTTAATAGGCCCAAGCTTTGCCTGGAAGCATGTAAATCCTTTTAGAGATGGCAGTTTATGCCAGAATGGAGCTTTGTAAAACGACCTGGTCATCGGCTCTTGTCGGAACCATGGGGCATACGAACCGGCATTGTATAGCAAATCCATTGAACATTATCTGTTTTGCTGGGAAAATTTCACCGGTCATACTGAAGGCAGCCACATTGTCAAGCTTTGGCTGATGGCAAAAGGATGACCCTCCATGAGGCTGGACTCTCGTATTGTCGAATAGCTACTTCTTTATTTAGCCGAAGTGTACGGCTTTGAACATTTAAAAGAAGGAAGTATGTGAGCTCTAAAAGTGTTCCGAGATTGGCCACACCCCTTCTACCACTAGACCATGTGATCCTGTTTTCCCTTTGCTAGTGGTAGTGTTAGCTATAAGCTCTAAGGCTCTTCTACCCCTATATAAATAAGGCTTTTGAATCAGCTAGCCTTTATAAGCATTGTCTGGGAAGCAACGGCTATGATTGCTGGCAGTCTGTATCACGTTTGCTGATGCTTTTTTATCCATTTGCAACAAACCAAGAGGACCATAAAGGCCGATGTTCGGTAGTGGTTGATCAGCTCTATGCCTGGCATGTGTAGCAGGTCGTTGCAATTAAGGAAGGTGTAACGTCATGGTAACTCCAGAAATTAGGCACGATACTTGATAACTGCCCCAAGATGGGGCTTTTTCATAGTGCAACTAATGTGCATGCTTTTGGTAGCAGCAACATTCAGCCGAGTAGGCAGCCATCGTGGCAGCTGCTCCAGCCGTCCAAAATGCTTGAGCGTTTATTGACCTACCCACTGAAGTAGTGCAAGCTACAGATGTGTTAGTAACTATTCACACCTACCTATGCTCGATCCTGAGTGCTTGTGCCGCAGAGACCCAGATGTCTTGGATTCATGATCTTGAAAAGCTGTATGCTGCTTGCTATGTTGCATCTTACCCTTTGGGTCTCATGATGGGTGCTTCACGTGCCCTTGAACATTATTTTGAAAAAACGTGTATGAGGAAGGTGATTGCATTGCATGGGAATTTAGCTACGTTGGTAACTTTACGAAGTCACAGGGGCTAAATGGGTGTTATGCTGGAGAGTTTTCGGTTGCATACTCTAAGCCGAAGCATCTATCCGTGCCCATATGGGAATCAACTGACTCCCATCTCATGCAACAAAGAGAAATTGAGAAGCATATCTTATTCAGAAGGTATGTCGAAGAAGTGGGTAGCATGGAATCAACAGCTCAGGACTACTTGAAAGGATACGCCACCGTTGGCAGCAGGAGAGAAGGTGTCGTTACACAAGAACTCCGGAAGTGAATTCCACGATGCCTAGGACCTTTGAAGCTAAAACTTGTGTTGCCAACGGTCTTTTAATGAAGGAATGGAACTACTAATTGGTTGCCCATTCAAGACCTCGTGGCATGATGAGGCCTTATACTAGTGCAGCAGTTCAGCTATGTATGAAGGAGCCGGGCCATGGTGCCCCTTACGGGTCAGAGTAAGAGTTGTGTTCTGTATCTGTTGATCAGGTGTGAGCCATTGAAGCCTTCGTCAAAGAGGATGACACTTGGCCCTCCTAAATGTGTTGACCAACCCTACAGCCCTAATCATTGGCAACTCCGGAGGCTTAAATGACTGTTTTGGTTTCCCAGCCAAAGCTGAATTACAGTTGTCCAGCCCAGACAGAATCGGGTAGCTAGTAAGATCTTAAGTCTGCCACCATGGTAGACGGTCACTAATCTTGCACATGGAAGAAATGCGATGGATGCAGTCTTAAGGAGATGTCTTAAGGAATGTCAAGAAAATACTTTAAAAATCTGTCCGACAATCGAGTTTGCATTTAGGGTACCTTTCGAAAGACAAATATGTTAAAACCGGGATCGGAAATTTTGGCGACTTCCATGTGAAATAAAAAACGGTTGTGCAAACCACAATCCGGATGTCAATCGAAGTAACAAATCTACAAATAAAACATTTACCGATCTCTGAATCATATGCGACTTGTATCCAGCTTGTCGAACGTTGGTTCTGTAACTCACTGCTTGCTGGTCTACCAGCCTGTGCAATCAGGCACTTACAGCTTGTGCAAAACTCTGCAGGGCTTGCCTGTCGTGAGCGTCGCAGTTGCCACATTATACCACTTATCCCTGACCTGCACTTGCTCCCAGTCAAGCAACTCGGCGACTTCAAGGTTTTGTTACTCACGTTTAGGTCACTTCATTCATTGGCTCCAGCCTACCTATCAGATTTACTCCCCACCAGGCTCAGCCTAGTACCGCCCACTTTTCGGAATTTAATCTTTTACATATACCTTGAGCCGTAATGGCTCACTAGGTAAGGTGGTTGCTTTTCACGATCTCGGTCCCGAGGTCGTGGGTTCGAATCCTGCGGTAGGCAATCCTTTATTGCTACTGCAAGTGGTGGTGATAGCCGTAAAGGCTCTTCTGTCACTATACAAAAAGAGGCTGTTAAATCAGCTATTGTTTTTTTCTTCTTTTTTACGAACCTCAAATCCTTCGAAGACCATGCCTTTAGTTCGTATGCTCCCAAAGCCTGTAACTCACTTCCGACTCACTCACGACATCCCCTGACTTGACCGCATTTAAAAAGAAACTAAAATCACATCTATGTATCACAGCATTTAGTGGGTCCATGTGATTTTCCCTTTACTTGCTTATTTATGCTGACACTGTGCATACTGCCACTAACCCTATTTGCATGCCGACCCTGTGCATGTCACCCTTAACCATGTTATGCTTGTTGTCATTGAGCATGCTACCACTAGCCAGCCATTCGATCGTGCTTCCTTTGCAGAAAATATAAAGTGCCTAGAAAGAGATTGAGTTTTCTGAGAGCACTATATCAAATTTATTAACGCTAATATTATTGGTAGATCGAGATATGGGCTTGAAGCTTGTTGAGATGCATTCTTCTGACTTGTATACAGCTTCATCTCCAGGGTAGGTGGGTGCCTTGTAAATTCCAGAACTCGGCTAATATTTCACATATCTGAGTGAAATTTGAAATGCAAGTTCAGCTCTGCTTGTTTCAAATGAGACAAGAAAAAATTCCTATTTCGGGTGATGCATTATTCACTGTATGTCTGCCATTACTGAAAATTATTCACGTCCTTGCAGAAACTAATAAGAGAGCATGTGATTTTATGAATTCCTTAATATTTTTTCTTGTTTCTACATATGCAGAACAACTGAAAGACATTTTGAAACAAAGGTTCCTTGGGGATACGAATAAAGAATGCCGCCTATGGGCCTCTTATGGTACAACATCGGAACTTGTGAAAGAAAGTGGTAACACTCCACTTGGTCAACTCGGACTTAACCATGATCAGGTAAGCTTCGATACCTTAATCTGCTGCTCCGTCTGGGCCTATGCTGGGCCAGTCTGTTTCAAATGCTTCCACTTTTGGAGGATTAGACTTCTGAATAAAAAAGGGGGTCGGCTGATTTTACCAGCTTTTCTTATTATATAGCAGAAGACCCCCCCCCCCACTTGCAGTGGCAATAAAGTACTGCCTGCTTAATGACTCGAGCCTGCCACTTGTGCCTTGAAGTGCTACCACGGGTGGAGCCAGGGGGTAGGCAGCAGAAAACTCCTCCCATACTCGGCAGGAGGGGCCGAGACCCTCATGCCTACCCCCACCCCACCCCACCCCAACCGTCACCAACGATGAAATTGTGTCCTGTTTCCAGTCATTGAGCAATGGCCGAGTGTATGTCGAATAAACTATATGATTATGCATATAATTTGTCGTGGCAGCACATGTAAAGTGTCTTAAAAGAGCTTTAGTTCTCTGAGGATGCAATACAAATGTATTATTGTTATTGTTATTCATTACTTGCAGATCTTGCATGAAATTGATGGTTTCACCTCTAAGTGCAAGCACCTTACTCCTAGGCTAAGTCTCAAGGGCTAATAGAGGGACAGTGATTGCAGTGCTTCAATCATCAAAAGGAAGATGCCATGTCTCTCATATGAACCTATTGGCAGGACCCTGGTCGTCGAAAAGGCCCCATGCTCAAAATGAAGTAATTATTTTCTAGAAAATAGTCAAAATCGTTTTTAAAAAAAAACTCATGTTCAGTTATACCTGTCATGTTAAAAAACTGAGGATTTCAACACAGTTTCCACATCCGCTAGCAGCATCATACACGGAGTTAGCAAAAAATAACTGGCGGTTTTTGTCGAAACGCCAAAAGCATCCAAAGAAACCCGCTCTACAGCCTGGCCAGACCTCACTCCTGCCTTTCTTTGCCAACAAGTAGAGAATTAATATTGAACTCTGATCTCCGTATAGTTTTATTGACCAAAAGACGACTGAGCCTATAACGAGGTCTATCTGACTATTATTTGCGGCGTTATAGAGTTTTTGCGAGACCCAGGTCCCCAATCAATAGGTTCATACGGGTACTGGTAGTGCCATGTAACCTAGGCTGCCCATTTATGTATACTCTGCGGCTGCATACACTCAAACCATCTGTAGTTCTGTGCAGGTCAGAGTTCGTGGTGCTGGTGAATTGAAATATGGAGGCATATCTCTTTGTGTCCATTTAAGTAGTGTACTCGGTGTCTAGTAAATCATCACAGAGCTCAGTCGAAGCTTCTGCAGCTGTAAATTCGGTAGCTTAATGGGTTTTCTACGACGCCAGGCATACTAAGGTTACATGCCATGGCTTGGCTCCTTCGTACCTAGCTGAACTGCTGCACCAGTTGCAGCCTCTTCGCACCCTCAGGTCCTGTGTGGACAATAAATTAGCTGTTCCACTCCTCCGCTTAAAGCCAGTTGGCGACAGAAGCTTTAGCTCTGCAGGTCCTAGTCTGTGGAACTCGCTTCCACTGTTCCTACGCAAAGACAACTACTCTTCTACTGCCGACTATGGCTCATCGTTTTCAGCGGTCCTGAGCTGCTACTTCCATGCTACTCACTACCTCAACTGCTCTCCTAACTCTGCTATGCTTCCCACTTTCTCTTTGCTGTGTGAGATGAAGTCGGTTGGCTACCGAATGCGTACCGAAAGCCGCTTAGGCTGTGAGTGCGGTATACAAAACTCTCCTGCATAACACCCACATGGTCTTTATGGCTTTGTGGAGTTACAGAAGGAGATGCATTACAGTATGCCGTATGGGAAATTAAAAAGTTATTGGCAGATCAAAAATAAGCACATGTTGCTTGTATTTATGCGTTAGTGTGATGTCGTCCTACCACGATTCTTCATGACCTCCCTTGTCAGTTCAGGGTGAAGCCCACAAGCTCTGCGTTAGCTTCTGCTTCAGCACATTCAGCAAAGCCCTAGTTTTATTGAAAATGTCTGCAACTGGTGGAGACCGAATACCCTCGTCAGCCACCTGTCGATATCGCTCCATAGTTGGTATCTTGGGTTCAAATCAGGCAACTGGCTGGGTCACTGCATGAGCATCAAACAAGGATTCGTCAAGAAGTATATTACACGCCTGGCAGTGTGCTTATGGTTATTATCTTGCTGTTAAATGTAACAACCCTGAGCTTAGTATTTGAGCTTTGGAATCCAACTTGCTTGACCAGCCATAACTGGAGTGTTGTTTTTTGACGAATCCTTGTTTGGTGCTGGTGCAGTGGTCCAGCCGTTTTTGCTCATCATCAGTCTAAAGCTATCAAATCTAATCAAATGATAGTTTTGTGTTGTTGCTGCAAAAAAAGACAAGCTTGATATACTCTGAAATCTAAAGAATCGCATACTCCAAGTGATTAACCAACAAAGCAAAGTGAAATGCTACTGAAAAGTTGAGTGTCTGAAACTACAGTCTACTTATCAGTTTGATTCGTACTAGTCTCACTTATCTAGCTATGTTGGTGTGTCAGCCTTGCAGTTTTCTGTGCATCTTCTAACAAATTATACGCTTACATAATCCTGCATTGGTTAATCCATTTGGTTCCGAGTTTGTGTGTGTGTGCATATATATGTGAGTGTGTATATATATGTATATATATATATATATATATATATATATATATATATATATATGTATGTATATATATATATATATATATATATATATATATATATATATATATATATATATATATGTATGTATATATATATATATATATATATATATATATCTGCTGCTCTATTTTAACTTTTAGTCGTTCCGGGTTTATTTTATTGTACGTTATTTTTTACTATTGTGTTGGTCTGATAGCTGTTCCCGGGGCACAAACATATTGTAACCTACTGAAATGATGAACACTAGAGAGAACGAGTTTGCATTAGGGCAGCTTTGCTGCTGCAACCTGTATGCAAATCGAGTTCACTGTTTCTCTGGGGGCTGACAAAATCAATATACATCACAGTTTAATCTTTCTGCCAGTGTGTGGGTTGTATTACAGTGTGGAGTCCGACTTGAAGTGCAACAGGATGATGGGAAGTGGCCTCTCGAGTTTTCATCTCCATATAGCAACTCTAAAGCATCGCATACCATGTCATCAATAAGTTCAAGTAGCAGGTATGGATGATGCCTATAAATTGCAAATGCAAGTTGCTGCTTCGATTTACTATCTCGCTTTGCTTTGTGTTTGTCTGTCTCCACCCTCTGCCTTCACTCTTCCATCTGTGGTTTGGCCCTGTGGTTAAGGTGGGTGCCCGACTAAGGTCAAGGTTAATGTGTTAGATGACCGAGGCCGTGAGCTCGAGCCCAGTGGCATATCTCAAACACCTGAATAGAGATTAAGTTCTATAAGGGAACTATACAAATTATATTTATATATATATATATATATATATATATATCCCCTTTTCCTCTATGCTTCATATTATTTAGTTCTCTTCACACACTGAAAGCCGCCAGGGCATGCCCTTGATTGGGCTGACTCTTAGTGCCTTTTATTTAGGAGTACTGTTGCTAACGGCTACGACTACGCAAACTACGGCAACTCGAGGTCACCGAACTCGGTGCATGGCTTGTGCGGTCTTAGCAACCTGGGAAACACTTGTTTTATGAACTCGTCTCTGCAGGTAAACTCAGATTGCATAGAATGTGCTTTTCCTTTTTCTTTGCCAGACATTTGCATGTGGCATTATATTGTTAGTTTGGACTTGAAAAAGCAAGGTCGGGAACACATGAATGTGCTATTTGCAACGGTAGATTCTCTCTAGTTCTTGATCGGGGTGCAAGTCACGCCAAGATTTTCCAGTTCACAGTGGTCTTGGCTGTATGCCTGTCTGCCTGAGCCGTTGCTGCAGCTGTCAGTTTATATCCTGAAGTTTACTTTGGAAAATAGGCTTTGTTGTCCCTTTTTGTTATCGATCGGCATCAGCAAGCCAGGCACTAAGCCAAGACTATAGCCAAACTTTGATACGGCACCGGTGGCTTGTCGTGGAAAAGCTGAATGGTTGGCGAGCTGCAAGGTTCCTGGCATCCTCCCCCCCCCCCCTTGAGGGCACTCCAAGAGGACCCAGCGAACACAATGTCCGATTTATTTTTTGGTGTGGGCAATTCGGCCATTGGTGTTTTGGTTACAATTGTTTAGGTAGCCGCCTAGTGCTGATACCCCTATCTCGATAAGTTGACCAGTGGCTCTATATAGCAGAATGCTAACTTATTACGAGTGTTTGTATGCAGTGCAACAGCTGGAGTTAGTAAATTAATCGCTATCCAGGCGCTTTGTATATGCAGCATGGCTTGAGCCCACAACTCAGTCATTAGATGCATTCACCTTGACCTTGGTGTTTTAAGGCGAACACCTTAACCCCTGGGCCGAACTACGGCTGGCCGAAACGTCCTGCTACCCGGTCCTCTGCCCCCTTTTGGCATGCCTACGTCGGCAGATACATGTGTCCAAGACTAAATGATGCCCCTCCACGATTCATTGTACATAAAGTCTGACTGGTTTCTACTGCTGATCTTGAAATCTTTGAAATTAAGGGATATGCAAGGAAAATACTTGTAAAATGTGTCTGACAATCAAATATTTTTTAGGTTACCTTTCCAGAGACACATGTTATAAATTGAATTGAAAGTTCTGACAGCTTCCATGTAAAAGAAAAAATGATTATGCAACTATTTCTAAAACCATTGTAAACTGAAAACAACATCTCTACAAATAACAAATTTACCGATCTCTGCATCATATGCGACTTGCATCTTTACTTGTCCAACCTTGTAGATCTAGTTAAATGAATGAAGCTTGTTGAGGTACAAGCTTATGGCTCTCAAACACTTATTTATTTCCAATGTAGGTTTGTGTCTTGTAAAATTCATAACTTGTTCGGTACATCGCCGATTAATGATGAAATGTGAAGTGAGAGTTTAACCCCACTTGTACAACAGTGGCTAGTAAAGCTTCTTATTTTGGTTGGATGCACTTTGGTGTTCTTAAATTGATGAGCCCCACTGGAGGGGCTATATGACATGTGTAGCCATGCTTGCTTATAGTTGGGCTTGATGACTGCCCTACTTAATCTTTGTCATCGGGAGCTGTGTACAGGGCGTTCGACATTTCTGTACAGATAACCTATTCAGACTGAGAAGAAACCGGTAGCTTTTTTTAAAGCGTGCTTAGCTTCTTTTTGCATTCTCCACGTTTACCCCGGCTGTAGCCTGTTAATGGCTAGGAGAGAGTGAATCACGTGAGTGCATGCTGGTGCCCCTCATGCTTCCATGTTGCAGCATGCCATTATCCGTATGTGTTCCGTGCGCCGTGTGTTCTAACTACTCACTGGCTTGTATTTTTAGTGTCTCAGCAATGTTCCATCTTTGACACAGTACTTCCGGAATAACAAATGGGAAGTCGAGATAAATGAGAGCAATCCATTGGGTATGGGTGGCAAAATAGCAGCCACTTATGCAGATGTGATCCAATCACTGTGGAGTGGGCGGCTCAGTTCGACGAACCCAAGGAGCTTCAAGGTCAGTCGGGCATGTTTGTCATCTGCAGCCACATGTGTGGGGCTTGCTGTTTTGTCTATGCCCCATTTGTCTGCTTGTTATGAGCATGCATGTAAAAGTGCTTGTGCGCAGACAGTGACCAGTTTGTGATCAGTTATGTGGCAATCTACGGCTGTCGTGAGTTCATGAGCCCATCTCTAATCAGCTTGGTTATTTTGATCTGCAAGCCTTATCTTGTGAGCTAACATTACGTCAGAGCAGCACGTGGCATGGCAGCGCTTGTGCAAGGCATTGCCGAGAGCTTGAAAAGGTTCGTCCTTCTTTCTAATCGTGGGCTTGCAGGATACTAAACAGGAAGTGGCATTTAACGGCAGGGGGCTGGGAGGATGATGGTGACATCATGCAGTTCATGAGTGAAACGTCTTATTGGGCTCACTTGGCTCTATAAGCCGATTAAGGTGCCCTCTGGGTTAGGGTTGTGTACACCTCGAGATCTGTATACTCTTACAGTCAAGCCTTAAAAAAAAGTATTCCTGTACCATTTTAGCGCGTGCCTCTTGTTGTGTTACGTTTGCTTCTCGCTTCTACCACCGTGCAAGCTCGTGGTGCACCATTTGCATTATTGTACTGCCCATTTAGCCTGCTTGCTTGAAGACATGCAACAGCCGATCTTCGGTCTGCCTGGCTTGCTATGCCCCCTCGATTAATTGGCAAAGCTGCCAATTAGATTGGTGTGCAGGCTGAGTGGTGCAACCTTTGGTTGCCTTGGTTTTAGGCGGTAGTGGGCGATTTTGCTCCCAGGTTTTCTGGGTATCAGCAGCAGGACTCTCAAGAGCTTATGGCCTTTCTTCTGGACGGTCTCCACGAAGATTTGAATCGTGTGAAAAAGAAACCATACGTGGAGCTCAAGGAAGCTAGTGGCAAAGACGATGAGGTATGTGCTGACCCATGCTTGCTATTCCATATTTATTGCTAGGAGTTCCATGGCTCTATCCTTACATTTCTTTATTTTATCGTTATCTTCTTTTTCTCTTGTATCTTTATTCTGTCGTTACTTTGTGTGTGTGTGTGTGTGTGTGTGTGTGTGTGTGTGTGTGTGTGTGTGTGTGTGTGTGTGTGTGTGTGTGTGTGTGTGTGTGTGTGTGTGTGTGTGTGTGTGTGTGTGTGTGTGTGTGTGTGTGTGTGTGTGTGTGTGTGTGTGTGTGTGTGTGTGTGTGTGTGTGTGTGTGTGTGTGTGTGTGTGTGTGTGTGTGTGTGTGTGTGTGTGTGTGTGTGTGTGTGTGTTTGTGTGTGTGTGTGTGTGTGTGTGTGTGTGTGTGTGTGTGTGTGTGTGTGTGTGTGTGTGTGTGTGTGTGTGTGTGTACCTCTTTCTCTCTCCCTCCCTAGTGCCTTCCTTACCCAGTCTTGGGGTTTGTTGCCTGCCGCATGATAGTGCTTCTGTGTTTGCTCACTTTCCCATCCCATTTTTACAAATGTCTGTCCACCTCCATGAGATAATAATGCAGATCATCTCAGGGACATTGTGGCTGACTCGAATTAATGTATGTATCTCCGTCAGTAACTCCACAAAGTCATAAAGACCATGTGGGTGTTACGCAGGAGAGTTTTGTATAGCGCACTCACAGCCTAAGCGGCTTTCGGTACGCATTCGATAGCCAACAGACTTCGTCTCACGCAACAAAGAGAAAGTGGGAAGCATAGCAGAGTTAGGAGAGCAGTTGAGGTAGTGAGTAGCATAGAAGTAGCAGTGCAGGACCGCTGAAAAAGATGTGCCACAGTCGACAGTTGGAGAGTAGATGTCGTTGCATAAGAATTGTGGAAGCGAGTTTCACAGTCTAGGACCTGCAGAGCTAAAGCTTCTGCCGCCAACGGTCTTTAAGCGGAGGAATGGGACAGCTAATTTATTGTCCACACAGGACCTGAGGGCGCTAACAGGCTGAAACTGATGCAGCAGTTCAGCTAGGTATGAAGGAGCCAAGCCGTGGCAGGCCCTGTGGGTCAGAATTAACTACCTTTCTGCCTGTTGTCGACCGTAATCTCCCTATAGGCTTATCTACAAAAAATATATAATTCATTTGTAAAGCGCCCCACGAGAACTTAATATCTATTCAGGCACTTTGCCTCGAGGCTCAAGCCCACGACCTCAGCCAGACCTTGGCCGGGGCAAGCACCTTAACTGCTGGACCAAAGTAGCTCAAGCCTCGGTAATAAATCCATCCACCTTGATTGGCCGAGCAGCCACAGTGGCTTTCATCTGCCTGCATTGGCCATTGTTGAAACCACAAAACAGAATTATGACTGATGCAACTGATTTATCGGAATGCTGGTGATAATCCAGTCATTAAAGCTGCCTGCACTTCAAATCCATCGGTGCACCAAAAAGATTGGCTTATTCAACAGCCTCATTTATCTCTACTAATTAAAGCGAGGAAGTCCTGTCCATCACTCAGCAAGATGGCGACCAGTGCTTCCGGAAGGGATATGTAATAGGCAAGTACTTCTACTATGACTCAGTGAAGCAAGTCCAAAGGCAGTCCGCTGTAGCAGCAGCAGAAGAGCCTTAACCGCCATCATCACCACTTGCAGTGGGCAATAAAGGATCGCCCACTGGAGGACTCAAACCCACGTCCTGGGTCGTGAAGAGTGAGCACCTTACCCCTTGACTAAATCTGGCACCGACCCTCCCCCAGTGAGAGTTGTCGGCCAATATGGAGTGCTAAGCTTTCTGTCCCAAGTGCCCTAGAGGCTATCCACAATGTGACTTCGCAGCTGTATAGGAGCTCAGTTGCATACATAAATACTCGATAATCGAGCATACTTGAGTCTGCCTAAAATTACTGCCAGACCCTAAGCATCCAATTCTGGTATATATATAAAACACGTGACTGCAACCTCCTGTAATCACGTGCAATTTATAAAAAAAAATAAGCTCACTGAACGTGCTTTTAAGTTATGGTGCACAAATATTAATGTTTGGTGCTAAAATGAAGTTACACTACCACCACGAGTAATAGCCTGTCTGAGCTGCTTGGGTATAGAGCAAACTTGAAAAAGGCGATTCTTCAGATTTGATTGAACCCACCTGAGCTCTCAGCTTTCTATTCACTTGACCCCCAGGGACACAAAGGGTATCAGGTCTGCAGATTGACTAGGCTACCTCTGGTAGCATAATGGTGTGACTGGTAATTCAACTGAGTAGTGAAAAATATTGAATATGCTTTGCTGCGTGCTTACTCTCGTTGCCCTGTTTGAAGAGAAAATTATCTCTTCTGAGGCTCAGTGACCTAGGTACTGACATTGACGTTCTGGATGAGTTTAAAATAAAAGTCGTGATGCTTGGTATCTGATTCAGGAGCAGCCCCAGACCATTATCAATTTGCCTCAGATTTCATGGATTGCATGCAAATTTTCCGGAAAAAAGTCTTCCATAGGCAACTATCATTGAAACCTTCATTAGAGCAACGAGCCACGTGCGAAAAAGGGTTAATGTGCTCTCATTGCCCTTTTTGAGTTTGCTCGTGTCTTCGTGGGTCGAGTGTACACTTGTCCTAGCCCACTGGAAACGACCAACTTTATGATTGATGGACAAAGCTGGCTTCCTTTTTATTCTGAGAAAAAAATACTTTGTTCGTCTAGTGGACGAATGATCTATCCGTACTAGCTAGATTCCCCGGTAACAGTTTTAAGGCTTTGAGCTCAAACCCTTACTGGGGTGAAATGATGTCTAAAGATTCACTCTTTATCGGTGTGTCCTGGCAGGTGTATTGACATGTGGGTGACTGGGTCTCTCTACATTATCGATGGTACGGGTCGTAATGATAGTAATAATACATTTGATATAGCGCCCTAAGAGAACCTAATCTCTATTCAGGTGTTTCACGTATGCCACGGGGCTCGAGCATGCGACCTCGGCCAGACCTTGGTCGGTGCGAGCACCTTAACCAGTGGGCCAAACCAGCATGGCTAGGGGTGACATGACAGGGTCAGCATGCAAATATGGTTGGTGGCAGCATGTGCAGTGCCAAGCAGGCTTAAGCAGCCTTCTTCCTTGGGTTGTACTTCATAGAAGTCTCACCAATTCGCAATTTTATAGCAATTATATCAATAGCAACTGCCAAATCTTGTTTAGTGCAAAACCCACTTTTGAGATGATCTAAGGCATGACGATTTACGATAGCAGAAGGCTATGAAATGAGTTAAGTCAATGCACTGTGCGTGTCTAAATACCTCCAAAACGAGTGATGAAGTCGTTTTCAATGTGCTTTAGAAAGGGTGTTCGTCATTTTTATGACTGTTACGAGTCGAAGATGCTTTCTTTCCTTATTTTGATTCACTGGTTTATTATTCGTATTCACTGGTTTATTAAAACGTCAGTATGAAAAGCATTGTGTTAATCGGGTGAATTCGTTCATTATGCTCTGGTGTAATGTTTTCTGGTCAAATGCATACTGTTCATCATATACAAGGGGTTGCCGATACTTGGGCACTCAAATAAATGTAGGTATATAAAGCATGCTCAGTGAGAACATTTGAGACGGGAAGCTATCGGAAGCACCTAATGCCACCGGATCTTAGACTTGTTGTCTCATTAACTTGCATTTCTACTTTTTGTCACTGGGTGCTTCACATCCCAGATGTACATAGATAAAAGTGCAGGCTTGAGTGCTGTCTCGAAGTGAGCTATTTCTATTCAGGCACTTCACTTACGCAACGGGCAAGCACCTTTATTACTGGGCCAAACCAGCGTGGCAGTAGCTTTTTGGTACTTGCAAAGTAGCTTGCATGTCACCGACACTCGCAGATACCCTGTACGGCTGCCAATGTCTCTACTTAAGACTGATGCTGCCGAAGCTTGGCAAAGGTACAAGCAGAGGAATGATTCAGTCATCGTCGACACCTTTCATGGTTTGCTCAAGTCACGGGTCATGTGCCCTGAGAAGGAATGCAATAAGTACAAGTCGGTCACGTTTGACCCCTTCTGCTACCTGTCACTCCCGATACCGCAAGAGAAAGACAAGATTATGGACGTCATCTTCATTCCTCTGAATCCCACCAGCAGACCTCTTCATGTAAGTCATGTTGCTATCTTTTGCATTGACACGTATGCTAAAGACCTTGGTAAAAGCCGTGCTGCACAAATGGCCGACTTTTAATTATAATAGTAATGATAAAACATTTGTTTAGGTTCTCAATTGAGTGAGATTTTTGTATGTGCTCTTTGTGGTTCCTAGTTAAGCCATTGAGTGTTTGAGTTGTTCAGGAGAGCCACTCTGCTTGCAGCTGTTCGTCCTTACTTCACTACTGCTCATAACATGCCTTGATTGACTAGGTGGTGTCCATTGACAGTCATTACTCGGTTCGTGCTTGCTGGTTTTATCCTGCTGTCCGCCGGTATGTTTACTCACTGAGTGATTGTCTGCTTTGCAGTGCAAAAATATCCGAGTGCCCAAACGTGGTGTGATCGCTGACCTGTGTAACGCACTTAGCAAGCTACTGAATCTGGAACCGGACAGGGTAACCGCACTAGCACTTGTTAAGTTTGTGCTGCGCTTTCTTGCCGAATCTGTTTGTGCATTGAATACCTTGCACAAACGTGCCTACAACTCTGTATCTTGCTCTCTAGTCTGGTTAATTAATTTGTGGATTAAACCTGGATTCTTTTTCGTCATAGCTGATCGTCACCGACGTATATAACAACAAGTTCCATAAGGTCTTCAGTGTTGATGAGTCACTGCAGTACGTGACAGATAAAGATAAGATATATGTGTAAGTTTCAAGGTTGAGTATGAGGACTCCACCCCCCCCCCCATACTTTTGGACCATAAATCAATAGTACTGGTTCAATATTTGAGCTCATAAGTCACTTAGCCTAAGTTTTGGAGCTTTGTCGGATTAACCAGGTCATATTATGTTATGTCCTTGGACATCTGCTGTCTGAATTTCATCAATTGCATGATGTGTTGCAGTATTGTGTTTAATCTCTACTGTGCTTGCTTATAGAACAAATCGTGTGGCTAACCGTGACTTGGTTTAAAGCACGTCGTTAGCAACTGACAGTGAAAGTGGAAGTTAAAGGTTTCCGTGACTACCCCAATCAATTTCCGGAGCTATATCTTGAGGCATGAAGCAGAAAGTTGTGCTTGGCCACGTTGTCCATCTTGTAGGACCGTGTATCAGATATTAAGCCGATAAGAACAGATTAATAAAGTTCATTAGATTCTGTTAATATTACATTTGGCCTCAATCTGCCGGGACGACACCCGAGCGCGACTGATACACAGCTGACCCGGATGGCCTTTCTGGGGCGCTAGGAGCAGAGTGGCTTATTGCGAACACTCTTCGCTGCTGGTCAGCCAGCTGCGCTCGACCTGCCTGCAGAGCAGGTTCCTGCCGCCGGGTGCCGGCACTAAACCTACGCTAGCACTATCGCTGGCCCTCACGAAAGTGATGGGCCGTGTGCACCGCTGTGCGCGCCGTTGCCCCCTTTAGCGGGTGACAGCGCTATGCACGACTGGGTGCCGCCTGATCCCCTTGCGGGAGCCTGCGTTGCACTGCTCAGTGCGCCGTCCACCCCCTAGTGGGTGCGGACGCTAGCAACGCTTTCGCTCCGAGTTCTGTGTCCTTCTCGCGTCTGGGGAGGCCGACAAACTTCCTCCACACCGCAGCTTAGCCGCTGATGGCGTCGCTCACGCAGAGCTTTCACATCAGCTTGCAGTATTTTAAGTTCACTCGCAATGCCAGCAGCATGGCCTTGTTCGCCGGATGCCAGGTGCCAAGGGCTCCGACGACGAAGGCGTGCTGCTCGACCTGCCTGCCGTGCCTGCGTAGTTCGTCGGCCAAGCCCTGGTATTTCAGGACCTTGCGGGTAGCTGCTTGGTCCAGCGCATCTATGCCGTTGTTGAACGGCACAGCGACGTCGACTATGACCGCATAGCGGCCCGTGTCAACGACCAGGTCGGGGCGGCGGAGGAGGACCGGGTCCAGCTCGTGGTGATGGTCCACCTGGGCGTAGCGCTAGAGTGCCCTCGGGAGAGCTCCAACGAGGCGCTTCAGGATCGTGTCGTGGCACTCCGCGATGGTGGGCATCATCGGCTTGCAGTTGTTGATCGCATGCGGTAGTGTCTCGTCTACGCCACACCCACGTCGGCATTCCACTGGGTGCTCCGTGTCCCATCTCGCTCTGACGACTGCACATGGTGGCAGATCCAGTCTGGCCCTAAAAACAAACCGCCAAGATGCTAACGAGAGAGCAAAGCCCGACAGCAAGAAGTGGGAATGATTGGCATGCTTGTCTGTCGCCAGACATGCAGCCATTTTGCCCTGATCTTGCTTAGAGCACCACTCTTTGGCCCACCCAGCCGATACATCCTTGCGGATGACCGACACCATCGTCTTGGAGTTGAACTGTGGCGTCGCATGCTCTCCGGCACTCCATCCCAGGTTCAAGGCGCCCTGCGTGTAGATGGCCGCTACATTGAGCCGTTTGAGGGCCTGTCGGGCTTCTGACCACAGGGAGCGCGAGCCATGGTGAGCGCCTTCCTCGAACGATCCTCCTGAAAGAAAAATCGTGCACCCTTCATCCGAAGGCGTGCCCCGGAGTACTCTGATGGCGTTGTTTAGGCCTTCTATTGCGACCGTTCTCATCAGTTCGTCGCTGGAGACCAGCATTCTGCACGCCTGGGTAGCGGGGAGGATGTCGATCTCTTGCTTCATGTGGATGAAGCCAAGGCCTCCGTACATCCGCGGGGCGTGGAAGAAGCCGGTCGTCGCCCTGAGCGGAAGAGAGCAAGTATGCCTGCAGAGGTTGCCCGTGGCTCTGTCTACAGGCTGCAAGAGCTTCTTCTTCAACCACTTTGCTCTGCCAAGGTATTCCAGCCTCGGGAGCATGAAGGTACGCAGGGCATCAAGCTTCTGCCAGGGCGCAAGGAGCAAGTTCTGCAGGAGGAGAATGTCCCTAGAGATGGACGTGCAGCCTCAACTTCGGCCCAGGGGTAGGCAAAGCCCTGTGGCGCTCCCAGGTATTCATACGCCTCTTCTTGTGGTAGGAGATGGATCTCAGCACCTGCAATGAGGAAGGCAGAGCAGTCGGATGCGGCTACGTTTCGGAGCAAGATGCGGCACTTACCTGGGCGAAAGGTCAGGCCAACCTTTGCCGTGGTGGTGTCTGCCCGGTGGAGCCTCTGCAAGCTGGCGGGGGGGGGGACCTGGCGACTCCGAGCCTAGGCGCAGCACGATCGTCGATCCTTGGTATATCTTGGAGACGAGGTCTATCAGCTGCTGGTCCACTCCCAGGTGCCGCAGTGTCTCAAAGAGAGTCGTGCGGGACGTTGGGGAAAGCGTTCTGGAGATCCAGAAAGGCTCCGCAGAGCTGCCGCTTCCTCTTCGTGGCGTCTCGGAGAGCCGATTCGACCAGAAAAGACTTCGAGGCAGCCCTTGCAGCCCGGCAAGAAGCCCTTCTGTTGCGGGGAGAAGAGCGCATGCTTGCGTAAAAAGGCGGTGAGGCGCAAGAACAGCAGAGAACTCGCGACAAGCAGCACTGTCGCCCGAGAAGACCGTAGGCATAGGCTGGAGCATGCTACGCACTGCCCTGCCACTGTTGCAGCGGTATAGCTTCTGCAGCCTCGAGGCCTGTTGCAGGCTCCAGCCCCTCCTGAGGAGGGAGGGCTGGCTCGAAGGCCGGCGCTCTTTCAATGGAGGCTCTTTCAATGGAGTGATTAGCTTGTAATCCTCACTAGATAAGATTAGTTAGTGACCTATACATTGACACATGGGTCGTGAGTGATGTGGACTTGCATTCAGCTGCTACATCAGTTGGCCTTTTAGCACTTCTGCATATCACTTATCTTAAGTGCCTCTACAGTGCAACATACTACACTGGCACTGTGCAAATAAAAACAGCACCATCGGTTGCTCCCTATCCTCCATCGTAGTTTATGTCTTGGCACTTTGTGTTCATACCTTCTGGCTTAGCAAGTTGCAGTCGAGAATCACTGATCAATGTGTTTGCCTGCTTGAATGTTCTTGCTGCAGGGCTTGTAACAAGTGTTTAATTCTTGCCTGCATGCTACATCTAGGTATGAGAAGGAACAAGACGAAGGAATGTTTACAGTTCCGGTATATCTGCGTAAAGGGTTAGTATTCAGGTTCAGCGCAATCACTCCTTGCGTGAAATGTGGTCATATCACCAAATGGTTGTCCGTGTTATTCTTCTTTCAGACATGATACTACCCACTTCTTTGGAATTCCTCTTCGTGTACCACTGTCAACCTTGGAAGAAATATCATACGATCAACTATATAATTCGATCTTTGATAGACTGCAGTATGTCCATAATGCCGGTTGTTTGTGGTCTAGTAGTGATCCACCTTTGGCACTTCTCATGCGTCTTGACACCTGAGACATCAATCCCGCAATTCTTTGCTTTGCCAGATGGTACCTTGGTCCTGACAAACACGGTGACTGCGAAAGCATGGCCTCTGCTGGTAGCCCAACTATAAAGAAAGGGGAGGGATTCGAAGAGAAAATGGATGACTCTAGTGCAGACGACCCGGTAATACTGTCGAAGGGTGAGTCATACTTCATATACTGGGTACAGTGGATATGAGAAAGCTTGCATTGCTCTGATATTGGTTCGTATATGATGTGTGGGTATTTATTGCACTGCTGCATGTCTAGAGGTTTTCGTGTATGCAGTTAGCCTTGGTCAGCCATACCTTGGTTGGGCCTCCACGACCTGATTAGCCTAACAGCCCTACCATCCTGGTAGGCATGTAGCACTTCCGAGTTACCATCACTGTCAGCCTCTGTCAAATGAAGAAATCATATATGTATCCGTGACAGCATTTCTGATACCGTCGAGCATGATAGTCTATTAAGTTATGAAAAACCTGCTGTTTCCCTAACACAGATCTTAAGAGTGCTTAGAGATTCCAGAATTCGTTAAAGTAGTCGCGACCTGACAGATGCCACTGTTTTACACGGTCTTCTTGCTAAGCAACAGTAGCTGTGCCAGTAATCTAACAACCTAATAGCTCAGGGCGCCCTGGAACGGTGAGTGACAAAGTGAAGTCAGGTTGTGTTGGTGCAAGCTGTTGCATGATTTGCATAAACTAACTAACTCGGCACTTCGCAAAGGCTGCATTTGCCCAGACACTGTAAGGCACTGCACTTGACTGTCGGGTCAAGCATGCATAGTAAGTTTCAAAATGCATGGCGCTGCTCATTACAGCTGATCTGATACACGCGATTGGCCTCTGGATTCTCAATAGATGAGTCTGTCGTAATCCTGTTTGAGCAGACTTTCTTAAAATTGCTAGCACGTGTAAGCGGTTGGTACTCACCATGACCCAAAATTGGCTGTTGAACCAAAGAAAGGGTCCACATCGTGTTTTGAACTAGCTACAGAAGAGCTCCCCGTTGAGCCGTGGTTGCAAAGCCAAATATTCGAATACTTAGTCTGTGCATGCACACTCCCCCTTTGGACACCTTGCTCTCTTAAGTCCACCATGCCAAAGAGTCGACACTGCAGCCTCTCACAGGTCACTCCAGAACAACATCTTGACTTCCTTCGGCTGTTGCTTACTGTTGGCAACATTGTAAACCCTGGGCAGGTTCTCGGCGTCTGCAATGATGTGATCTTGAACTGTGATCCTGGCATTTTTCTTCCACGAGCAAGCTCGTGAGCTGCACATTACCTCCGCCATCCTTTGGCTTCTACTCTACCTGATGGTCTTTGTGCAGCTGTAAGCTATTGGCTGCAGAATGGGGCAGTTCAAGAGAGACTTTGGTCTGTGGCTATGCTATTGAGAGTTCTCTGGTGTGCATCAAGCTAGTTTTGTATCTTTGTTGAGTTGCTGGCCGAAGAGCTCTACTTCAAAGGCTGAGTGCCGATTGATTAGCAAGAACGATTAAAACCTTACTGTCTCTATGACCTTCGACTTACAAGTCGGTGAGCTCTTTCAAATATAATTTGCCTATAAGTTGAAGAGAACATCGTATTTCATAGCGAGCCTAGGCAAACATTAGGTGCTGCTTCAAAGTAATTTACAGTCATATGATCGCCCAAGAGCAGGTATTGAGCCGAACGAATCTTGCCGAAATATTGAGTCTGGACTTGCTTGGCCCTGAGTCTTTGCTAATCTGTATTTTGGTGAAGCCATCAGCTGCTATTCATTTAGATTCGGCATCTTTTTTTAAGTTTCTCGTTATTTTACTTATTGCTTTATGCACATAGGGAATTATTGCCTTGTGTTGTGCAGCACTTGACGTTTGGCCATGCCATTACCAGCCGGGCCACTAGGTGCCTTTCCATGCTGCATCCTGCCCTCTGCATGGCTAGCTAGTTGCCAAGAAAAATAAAATTTGTTCTATGGGGCCTTCAATGTCACCGTTTGCATGCAGCAGCTGCTCCAGTTATGTTGCTTTAAGGGAGGTAGTCACGACTGATAGACCTACCTTCGTTGCATCTCCTTGAGAAGAGCCCCTGGGGGGGTGAGGAGATCTCAATGTGTGCATCTTTGAGTCATGCTACTATCCACACAGTGTTGGTAGCATTGCTTTTCTTCTTTTCTTATATGCTGCTTCTTAAGTCTCGTAAGCCATTAAGAGCACCCTATTTTTTTACCTGTGATTGTGTGATACTTATTTATAGTTTACGCACTTGCAAGAATTTGTTATAATTAATACTACTTGTCTTGTGCTGTTTAATTGGTACAGAAATTCGAGTTACATTAAAGTTTCACCTTAGCATTACTTTGAAGGCAGTAAGAATTACTGAATAACGAATCTGTAAGTGTTATTTACCTGTTTGACGACCTACAGGTATGTGTGAACTAGATGCCGTTGTACCATGCTGAAGTATTTAAAGCACTTGATACTGCATCCCTTGCCACGGTTTACCTTCTTTATTGAGTCTCATATTGTAAGTCATCTTTAGAACCTCATGCTCAGCGGATGTTGTTGCTATTTTCAGGTGACAGTGATGAATGCATTGATGGGAAGAAACCGTTGTTTAAAATCTATTATACATGGAACAACAGCTATGACGAACAATTGATCGAGCCTGGTACTCAGATTCCACGTTTGAGCAGTAAGCTGGCTTCCATTTCTTGCTTACTGTGTGTATGCACTCCTGCTGGGTCTTTGTGACCGAGGTCGTGTGTAAGAGGTTAATAGCAGGCGTTTCTTTATTGCCCACTGCTAGTGATGTGAAAGACACTAGGTCTCTTAAATCACTGCTGAAATGACCTTGTTGAGTCTGCTAACCTTAATTTTTTTTTACCTGTACTGAAACCAAACTCAGATGCCACCTGGTCTACCTAATTCTGGCATCAAATAAAATTGTACAACTTCGATCATTTGCTCGAGTTAAATTTCACGTGTTAGCTTCTGCCTGACTGTGCAACTCGGCCGTGCTAGTCCTTTGTATATTTTTAAAAATGCTACCGGAATGCAATTCTTCTTTGGGCACTGGTTTGGCCTATGATTTAAGGTGCTATTATTTATCGATCAAGGTCACGGTGCTTATCTTGATAATCGACGTCTTAGGTTCGAGACGTGCAGCATATGTGAAGCACCTGGATAGAGATTCAGTTCTTTTAGGGTGCAATACAACTGGTTTATTTTTAAGAGGTTAAGAACACCTGTGTCTTGCTGCATTTTCTGGGTACTCGCGATGTCTTTCCTTTGTGGTCTTATGCATGCTGACACTGTGCATGCTACCACTAACCATGTTTGCATGTTGACACTGCATGTTTCCTCTAACCATATTATGCTGGTTGACACTGTACATGCTACCGATAACCATTTGATCATGCTTCCGCTACAGCTGAGGGGGCTATACGAATGTATTATTAATTGTCGGTTGGCTTAAAACACCTTGGTAGTCGGCCAAGCAAGGCTATTATGCATGGCCAGTTTAACAGTTTCTTATAAATGTTTGATACCTGTGCATGCCAACAGATATCCTGCCGACGGCTCAGATGATTCGCTGGTGGCGTGCCCATTTTGAGCTGCTGAACGTTGCATACGTAAGGCAGGACAGTGGGTCGTTGTGCTTGCTCTGCTGCAGATCTGATGCTGAGGTCTTGCTGCTCTTTACTGATTACATGAGACCCGTCACACCTCAATTTGTGGTACCTGCAAAAGTAATGTCACAACAGGGAGAAGATAACATCTACTGTCACGTTTGCCTCTATGTCTGCTCTACGGCTGATGCTTTGCCGGGGTGGGATCCAGTTCTCTTAGCAATTTGTCACACGACCATCACAGTACGCCACCATGCACTGTCTATAGGCTCTGGTGGAAGAGGTTATATGAATTTATCGTCTTCTACATTCATGATGCACATAAACAATACAAAGTCACTTTGAGGTCCATTAAGTATATGGACTTCACGTACACTCAGGCGAAAAAAATCTTCACAGTATGGCTGCTGCCACGGTTGCTGTAAATTAGTTCGGGAAACATAAGAGTTTTCTATGACGCCTGGCATACTAAAGTTCTGCAAAGCATGTGAAGTCTGTTACTGGTGTAGGCCGAACATACGGCCTCAGCTGCCTGTCGATATTGCTCTATAGTAATTCTATAGGGTTCAAATCAGGCGGCTGTCTGAGCCACTGCACCAGCACGAAATAATGATTCGTCAAAGAGTACTTTACTCAAGTCATTGTTGGTCAGGAAAAGTGGCTTTCAAGGCTCGAATACTCCATTCGGGGTCGTTACATTTAGTAGCAAGATCCTAAGCAACTGTCTGGCAGCTTAAGTAATTCTTGACGAATCCTTGATAAGAAGATAAGCATCCTTTCAAGAGCCAGCTCAGAAGCTGGTAGCTTTTATTCCTGGCCAGACAATGGAGGTCAAAGAGAATCTTGGGTGGGATGACCTCACACTAGACACATGGAACAGCAACAGTCTTTGTTTTTGGGTTGTTTATAAATATTTTCACATGCTTCACATAACTTAAGTATGCTTGGGGTCATGGAAAACCCTCACATTACCCAAACGAATTTACAGCCCCTGCAACTATACTGGAGATTATTTTTTGCACGTGGGTGTTATCTTTTTCATGCTAATGGTGGAAACCGTGTAGCATTGATATAGCTGCCATGCAAAGGCTGACTGTGCAGGCTAAGTTGGCACTCACCTGTTTTTTTTTATTTCAGAAGCTACCCTCATCCTTGAATTTGATGATCAGCAACGCCGTCGCTATAACGATGCTATAACGGTAATCATTATCACTGTCCTCTTCGTCTGGGCCAATCACTCGTGCTGCTATGTGTTTAGTTTGTATTAATGCCAGGGTACAGGTCGTGTTTGTCCGGATGTCTGTGCACAAATCTCCATATAAGGCAGCACAATTTTACTAATTTAACCTTCAGTCTGCAAAACCTGGCCTTGGGCATGACTTCAACGTGCTGGGAGTCCCAAAAACCTGCTTTAGGCAGATGGTTTGTTGTGTTGTGTGAGTTCTGCGTAAAAGTGACTTTTAACTGTTATCATTCCCTATCTTGTCGGTTCTTCACACTGACATTATTCCTAATCGCAAACCTTGCTTGATTCTTCCTCCCTCCCTCCTTTTCTCCCTCTCTTTCCCTCTTTCTTGTTCCATTGGTATGCCCTCTGCCAGTTTTCGTGTCCACCAATTGCCTTACTTTTGCAAGGCTTCTTTTCGGCTAGCTGGAGTGGAAGGGCAATGCCACCGTCTCCCTTAATCTCGCCATGCCATGTCAGCTGGTCTTAGGCCTTTTTGCAATATCCATGCACCTATTGTACATGCATAATCGTTTGCAATTGTGGCGTTGAACTCTTTGCAGCAGTTTGACGAGGCATCTGGCAGCGAAGAGAGAAAACAACATGCTGTGCGTACAGTCACCCTGAGCATGTGCTTAGATTTATTTACTCAGGAAGAGGAGCTCGGTGCATCGGATTTGTGGTAAATATAGCATAACAAACTTCGTGATCATTGTTGTTCCCCTGTCGTGCTGCTACTTGGCCAGCAGTGTCTTGTTTCACCAAAGGTACTGTCCGAAATGCAAGAAGCACGTCAGGGCCATGAAGAAGTTCGATGTTTGGAGTTTGCCCGACGTGCTTGTCATCCACTTGAAGCGTTTCTCATATAACCGCATATGGCGTGACAAGATTGATGTGTTCATTCAATATCCTACCAGGTGAGAAACTTCAAATCCCCAATATTTCCATTGGCTAAATGTAGGCTAGATCAGATGCTGCACCTAGGCAACCGTCAGCATTATTTAGTGGTGCTTTTTGCCCTTTGTGTGTGTGTGTGTGTGTGTGTGTGTGTGTGTGTGTGTGTGTGTGTGTGTGTGCGCGCGTGTGTGTGTGCGTGTGTGTGTGTGTGTGTGTGCGTGTGTGTGTGTGCATGTGTGCATGTGTGTGCTCATATTGATATACACATACGTATGCATTTTCGGCTTTGTGTTTGTGGCTGTGCACACTCAGCAGCACTTGCCCCCATGCCGGCATGTTTTTTGTGTGCTAACACTTTTAATTACCGATCTCTCCCGAGTGCATTAATAATGACTCTTGTGAATGTACACAAAACCAGCGCATGCCAGTTCGAGCTCTGCAATGTCTCTCACGACTGTCTGGGATATACGATGACCAATAGAACAGATAGTTGCACTTCTCCATGCCTCTGTTTAGTCATTGAGTCACCATCTTTTCTAGGCTGTGGTGAAGGTAGGGGCATCAGCTTGCACTTGATGGCCAAAGGACACACTGAAATCTTTCATGTGCAGCAGACTCGTAATACCTTATTGCTTTGGTTGTTGCTTGCTGCAATCAGTAGAGCTGTCTGCCAGGCCTTTTTTTCCTTTTTTCCATGCCAGTCCATTGTCACCCTGCCAATTTTTCCTGCCAATCCATCGTCCACTGCTAATCCTTCATCCCTCTTCCGTATTTGATCCCATCGTGATTGAAGGGTTCTTGAACTAGCAGTAAGGCGTCGGTCTTTGGTTAGTGATTTTTTATTTACATGTTTGCAGAGACTTGAACATGGCACGTTGGGTAGCAAGCTGCAGCCACAAAGATGCTATGTATAATCTCATCGCAGTCTCCAACCATTATGGCGGTCTCGGTGGTGGGCATTGTAAGTAGTGCATCGCAGTCATACGTTCCAATCACGAGGTCTGTTGCTTTTATCAGCTGCTTATTGCTGCTGTAGTCTTTCAGCACTGTGCGTGCTCTGTCATTCCCAAGCTGCCCCAACAAGTGGCTTAGCCTGTCATTGCTATTGTTGATCACCACTGATGCATCCCTAACTTTATGTAAAATGAGTATATAGTTTCTGCTCACTAGAAGTGAAAGTGTCCATCTTGTTTTTTTGGGTCTCACTTGTAGATACAGCCTTTGCAAGAAATTGTGAGAATGGGCGCTGGTACCATTTTGATGACTCTAGTGTAACGTCAGTTGATGAAAGTTCAGTAGTGGTAAGTATTAGCATTGCAGTTTCCAGCCATTCATGCTAGATCATAATTATTAATGTTTTGCCTTTAGTCGGTGCTGCCGTGAGTTTCTTTATAGGGTTAGTGTTCTTGCTGTAGTCTTCATCATCATGCATTCACATGTCAGTCGTGTGCTAATACTTTATGCAAAGCCCATGCCACTTGTTGAGCTGTGCCTGCATGCTTCCATGCCACCTAGCTGCTATGCTGCATTCTCTCATAGCAATATGATCCCACTGGGGTTCCATGATCAGAGCAGCCGACCCCTATAAAGCATGTCTTGCCATTTTGTTGTTCACAGCAGCTGACATTATGCACCCGCGTTTTTTGTCTTAACGCACCCCCACTCTAGAGTCTAACTGGTAGCACGTCAGGTGACAATCCCGTCTATAATTTTGGTCAAGGTTTGTTCTTTATTTTCACTTCACATCGCATTAGGTTTGATCAGCATTGGCAGCACTTTGCTTTTAGCATGTTGCTCGGCCGTGACACAAGCAATCTTCGGCTGGCACGTGTACCGGTTTCTGACGTTGCCTCGAGTTACAGGAGGCTTGGCATTGCGACTATGTCGCTCACTTATTTGGCTGCCATATTCTCTTGCTTTCAACCCCACAAATAGTACAAGTTTGTTGTATACATGTATTGTAAGTGCTTACCGTTACTGGAGTCGGCTAGCTTTTCCCTTGATCCCTCCTCAATGATCCGAGGTATCGGTCGTTCATTACATTCGCCTTGGCAGTCGAATACTGGCTGCTACTCTGGGGACTTGAGCTTCAGCCAGAATGTTCACGGGAGGCCTCAGATGGCAGGACACAATTCATGCCGAAGAAGGTTAAATTTTTTTCCCTGGCTGTGTCGTGTGGGGAAAGAGCTACTACCAACGATTCCACCAACAGGCGATGCATGGAAAGTCGTCCGGTGGTCAGTGTAGGAGCCGATGTTGCAAGCACTTGAAATGCCCGGCACCTTAGATCCCAGCAGTCATTGGAAGCTCTGGTATTCTGCAACTTTGTGGGTTCAGCTAGGCTTTAGTAAGGCAACCTCTCCTTCCCACCCACCCCAAGAATGTCTTGCGGTCGGCGATGTGCCCAAGGGACCCAAGACCTCCCACCTGGCCTTGGTTCTGGCCTGAGATGCAGGCCCAACCATCCCCCGAGATGTATATGGTGTTATAGATGAAACCTACTATCTCTAATTTCGTGCTACGATAGTTGTGCTGCTGACTTCTTTTCTACCTCGTAGGGCACTGACTGTCTGTGGATATAGAATTCTTAGGGAAGGTGGTTAGTATAGTAGGCCCGTTACTACTTTATTGGGCCCACTCGTCAAAGTCAATGCCTCTCACTGTTGTGATATACCGGCCTCCTTCTGGCTGTCTAAATTTGTTTATAGAGGAGTTTTTAGAGTTCCTCGCTAAAATATTTGTGTGTGACAGACCGTTACTGATTGTAGGAGGCTTCAATATTCACGTTAACAACCCTAGCAACAGCCAGGTCCGCTCATTTCTTGACCGTCTGGAGAATTTTGGTTTGGTCAAACACGTTAATCATACCACCCACGTCGGTGGCCACATTCTAGATCTCGTGATCACTAAGGATGTCCTCCCCACTGACCTTGTGGTGTGCCCACTGACCCTCTCAGATCATTGCTCGGTCTCGTTTACTGTTCCTGCTCGCTTATATGTACAGGGTAACGTCGAACTTGTCAAACGACGTAACTTACAAGGCATTGATATAGACAAGTTTTTTAAATCAATTTGTGATGCAGGTCTTCTTGATCTGCATTCAGACTCGACCGGCAGCCTCGATACCCTCACTGATGCAATAAACATGACACTCAGGAGTGCTCTTGACAAACATGCTCCCGTTCATTCTATCCGTGTTCAAACTCGTGGAGATTCCTTTCAATTTACAAAAAAACTAAAGATGTGCCGGGTTAAGCGCAGGCTTGAACGTCGTTTCAAGAAATCGGGGTCTGATGCAGATCTAGTCAATTTCAAAGGCTTTCTTCGAGTTTACACCCGAAAGCTTAAAAAGAAAACAAGGTTTCTTTTTTCATCCGAAAGCCGAATTCCTGCCAGTCGGACCCTAAACAGATTTATAAGACAGTAAACCATTTACTGGCCAATGCTGTGAGGTCTGATTCCCCTGATATTAAGGGCTCAGCCGAAAAGTGTTCAGCCTTCTTTACTGAAAAAATTGTGCACATTCGTGCTTCCATTAAGCCCCCTCCGACTAAAGCAATCGCGGTTCCACAACCTGTGACCTTCCTTTAAAGGTTCTCCGAGGTTTCTGCATGCGATGTGGCTACCTTAATACGGTAGAGCAAAAAGAGCTTGTCTCCTGAAGACCCTATATCTTCATCTCTGTGGTCTTCACTGGCAGACCAACTTAACTCTGCCATAACCAAGACTGTTAATGCTTCTCTGGGAAAAGGGGTCGTCCCCAAGTCCTTCAAATCGGCAATCCTTCGACCCATACTTAAAAGCCTGGATTAGATACAGTGGTCCTTGTAAACTATCGCCCAGTTTCCCTTCTTCCTTTCTTGTCAAAGATTCTTGAAAAAATTGTTGCTAAGCAGCTGGTTGAACATATTGAAAATAATGAAATGTCAGAAACATTTCAATCAGGGCTCAAGAGGCAGCACTCCACTGAAACTGCTCTCCTCCGTGTAATCAATGACATTTTCCGTGGCAATGACGACAGGAATGTCACTGCCCTAGCTCTGCTAGATCTATCAACT
Organism: Cristatella mucedo; assembly: GCA_009760855.2. Classification (NCBI taxonomy): domain Eukaryota; kingdom Metazoa; phylum Bryozoa; class Phylactolaemata; family Cristatellidae; genus Cristatella; species Cristatella mucedo. The sequence goes on along the minus strand of WPIO01000027.1, from coordinate 3,825,326 downwards.
GCCTTCGACACCATTGATCACGATGTTCTGCTTGAACGATTGAGAACAACGACCGATCTAGCAGACGAAGCATTGACATGGTTTAAATCGTACTTGTCTGATCTTGTTCAATCCGTGTCGTGTGGGGGTCAGGTCTCACACACGAGAAGGGTCCCCTGTGGAGTCCATCAAGGATTTGTACTTGGTCCCTTGCTGTTCTCCATTTATACACAACCTCTGGGAAAAGTGATTAAGGCCCGTGGAATAGGATATCACTTTTATGCTGACGATATTCAGTTGTATTAGTCATTCAAACCGTCGGAATCTGCTGCAGCAACTGAGAAATTGAATGTTTGCCTTGCCTACATTCGATCCTGGATGTTGGAAAACTTCTTGAAATTAAATGATGATAAAACCGAACTGCTGCTCATAGGACACCCTAAGCGTGTGGCTGGATTAGAAGGCTTTGCTCTTTTAATAGGCGATGCTGTTGTGCGACTATCACCAAACGTGCTCGAAATTTAGGTGTCGTTTTTGACAGCTGCCTCAATTTCAAAAACTTCAGAAGACTGCTTCTACAGCTAGCCACCACGTCCGATCCCTATACAAGATTAGGAGCTGTCTCCACAGTTGCATGTAAAAAATTTAAGTAGCTCCTTAGTTCTGTCTCGGTTTGATTATTGTAATTCCCTTTTGGCTGGGCTACCAAAGAAAGCTATTAGGCCACTGCAGCTGACTATGAATATGGCTGCAAGGCTAGTCTTTAAGTCCCATATGTTTAGCACGTGTCTCCTTTGCTAAAAGAGCTAGGATGGATGCCGGTTGAGCAACGGATACAGAGCAAAGTTCTTACGCTGACCCCCAAGGTCTGCCACGGCTTGGCTCCTTCGTACCTAGCTGAACTGCTGTATCAGTTTCAGTGTGTTCGTGCCCTCAGGTCCTGTGTGGACAATAAATTAGCTGTTCCACTCCTCCGCTTAAAGTCAGTTGGTGACAGAAGCTTTAGCTCTGCAGGTCCTAGTCTGTGGAACTCGCTTCCACTGTTCCTACGCAAAGACAACTACTCTCCTACTGCCGACTATGGCTCATCGTTTTCAGCGGTCCTGAGCTGCTACTTCCATGCTACTACCTCAACTGCTCTCCTGACTCTGCTATGCTTCCCACTTTCTCTTTGTTGCGTGAGACGAAGTCTGTTGGCTACCGAATGCGTACCGAAAGCCGCTTAGGCTGTGAGTGTGCTATACAAAACTCTCCTGCATAACACCCACATGGTCTTTATGACTTTGTGGTACAGACGGAGATACATTACATTACCCAAAAGAGCATGCCTTACGCTGCCCTTCGCCCTCTTTACAATTGGCTACCTCTGGAAAGGTCATGGACATGCCTACTTCCTAGCTTAATCCTGGCTTCAGCCCCATGCATTCTGGTTTTTCCTCTCTCCTGTGACAGATTGTCATTCGCAACTCTGATGTTTAGTTTCACTGATGATGGTAACAAGGGCATCACTTGACTTGACCACATTTAGAAAGAACTTAAAAACACACCTATTTAGGACAGCATTTAGTGGGTCCTTGTGATTCTTCCTTCATGTGCTTATGTGTGCTGACATTGTGCATTCTGCCACTAACCACACTTGCATGCTGACCCTGTGCATGTCAGCCCTGAGCATGTTATTCATGTTGTTTATCAAGCATGCTATTACTGGCCATTCAATCGTGTTTCCCTTTGCAGCAAATATAAAGCGCCTAGAAAGAGATTGAATAATCTGAGGGTGCTGTATCAAGTGCATTATTATTGTTATCACAACTGAAGAATAAAGTTTGATATTCTATATACGATACTTTACGATATTTATTTTATTTTACGATATGTATACGATCTCTTTCAGCAGGCAAGTAGCCCCATGCCGTGGCAGCTCTTTTCAACTTGCTCTAGGCATTCCTTAAATAAATAAATCCTAGCTGATTAAACAGCCTCTTTTTGTATAGCGACAGAAGACCCTTTACGTTTATCACCACCACTTGCAGTGGCGATAAAGAATCGCCCACAGCAGAAATCGAACCCACGACCTCGGGACCGAGGTCGTGAAAGCAACCGCCTTACCTAGTGTGCCATTGCGGTTCCTTTGCTTAATACTTGGTTTGCTTAGAGCAATAGTATACTGTTAATAATAATACATTTGTTACAGCACCCTCAGAGAACTGATTTCTTTCTAGGCAGCCTAACATTTGCTGCAAAATAAGCACGATCAAGTGGTTAGTGGTGGCATGCTCAATGACAGCTAGCATAACATGGTTAGGGGTGACATGGACAGTGGCTGCACGCATAAGCACACAAAAGACGAATCACAAGGACTCACTACATGCTCTGATAAATATACACGTTTTTAGCTTCTTTTTAAATGTGATCAACTAAGTGAATGTCGTAACACCAGTCGAAGTGAGTTTCAGACTTTGGGAACATACGAACTAAGGGCACGGTCTCCAAGGGATTTGAGGTTCGCACGAGGTGTAGGTTAACAGTTAGATTACAAAAATCTGTTAGTACTGTGCTTAGTCTGGTAGGGGAGTAAATCTGATTGGTAGGCTAGAGCCAAAGAAGGAAGAGACCTAAAAGCAAGTGACAGAACCTTAAAGTCGTTGCACTGCTTGACTGGGAGCCAATTAAGGTCAGCTAGAGATGGTGTGATGTGGCAACTTCGATGCATACGACAGACAAGCCTAGCTAGCTGCCGAGTTTAGCACCAGCTGTAAGCACTTGATTGCACAGGCTTGTTCACCAGCACCAGTGAGTTACAGAAGTCAAGATGGGGTGTCACAAATGCATGGACCAATTTAGATGTTGTATCCCCTGTCTATTCAAATCCGAATTTTAGCATTGCTGTGTAGCTTAAAGTAGCCAGATGCTTATGTGATTGTCTAATAAAAAGTCACTTTGCAATGAACATATAGAATTTGTGCAGACTCAACAGGAGATATGCTGGCAGAGCTGATTTTGAGTGTTATGTTTTCCCAGGTCTGGTTTACACTTGGTTTGCCCATAACTAGTAGGTTGGTTTTATTATCATAACTAGTATGTTGGTTTTATTGTCATTCAATTTAAGAAAGTTTGCTGCCATCCATGTACAGATGTCATCAATATATGCAGCAAAGGATTTGAAACATTTTGACAGGCTGGAGAGCTGAGAGGGATAAAAGCAAAGGTACAACTGGGTGTCTTCAGCATAGAAGTGAAAGCCCTGATTGTGCTTGGCAATCACATTTGCTAGAGGAAGTATAGACTGTGAAAAGAATAGGACCAAAAACAGTGCTCTGAGATACCCCATACTTCCAGGACGAGGTCACTATTTGCCTCCTTGAATTTAGTCTTTGAACTGAGGCATTGAATTGAGGGACAAGATTTCCGGGGGGGGTTGCTGCCGTCCTAGGGATGGGATGGATCCTTCTCTGATCTTGTCTATCTTGTTGACAAAGAAGCTAGAGAAGCGATCAGCTAGATCATTTATAGGATCACTAAGTAAGGAGCTAGCCTAGGCATGGATATTGAGTTAGTAGATCGTCTTCTTACATATATATATATATATATATATATATATATATAAGGCGAATTGTAATATGATGCCTAATCTGCCGGGTTGCATGTGACTGTATATGCAATTTTCTGTCCACTTATTTCTTAGAGGGCTATGTAAAACAAATTAGCTACGATGTGAAGAGTTGGTTGGAATTTGCCGTATTTGCATGAAAATAGGAAAGATAGCTGCCATGCGAAATTGCTGTTGATGATAAAGTACTTCCCAACCACCGAAAATAATGTATACTTGATTGTGGCTATATAGAAAGGCTACTTCAATTTCGATGTTTCAAAGCCTATCAGTCACATGTATGATTGGAGGTTGCAGCCTTGTTGGTGTTACACTACTGGCCGACTGGTCATAGCCGACGAAATGTACAGCCAGGCAACATCTCGAACACACCAACATTTTATAATAATAAAGATAATACATTTGATATAGCGCCCTCAGATGACTCAGTCGAATGGTTAGTGGTAGCATGTTCAATGACAACAAACATAACCTGGTTAAGGGTGACATGCTCAGGGTCAGTATGCAAATATGGCTAGTGACAGCATGCACAGTGTCAGCACTCATAAGCATGTAAAAGACGAATCGTATGAATCCACTAAATACTGAGATAACTAGATGCATTTTTAGTTTCTTTTTAAATATGGTCAAGTCCGGGGATGTCGTGGTGCAAGTCGGAAATGAGTTCCAGGAATGTGAAATTGATTGCTTAGGGGCAAGTTCACTGTATGATCTTGTCGTTTTGTCTGGCTTGCTGTGGTGTCGTTCGCCCACTGGTTATATGGTACATGTGATTTACTAGTGCCATTTATTGTAGACAAAAGCAGGCTACTTGCTCATTTATGAGAAGGTGAAGCGTGATGATCAAGTCTGCCCTGAAGGTAGTGGAGCTACATAAAAAGATCGAGCGCCGTCGACTTCGATAGTGTTAAGCTCTTCTGCAGCATGCTCTTCGTATGTCGAGTACAATGATCCTATGCTTGTGCTTACTGGCGACAGAAAACATGGTCTTGGTTTTAGCCAGCTGTGGCCTATTTTCCTGCCTTCTGCTTGATCAGGAAAAAATTTGAAGCAGTGCTGCTAGGACAGAAGCTTAGGGCTGGCGGTAATCCAAGCGGTTAGCAGGCCATCGAAACTTTCTGGAAGAAAAACGAGAAGCAGGCACGCCCTTTTTTGTTGATACCCATGCACATCGTGGTTATATGTTATGCTATCACCATGTCCATCCCTATTCATTATACAATTTATGTGCCAACATAGCTTGGGTTGTGTACGCAGAATGTTGCATGGGCATTGCTTCCATCTTGATAGCTAATTGCATCTGCAATGTGTTATATCGATGCTGTGTCGGTGAGTGTAAATTGATAATATTTAATTTAATAAAAGCAGATAGCATTGATTTTACTCTTCCGATATGAATCATCCAATCGTTAGGCTGGCAGGTACATAAATCCGATGCAGAAAATTGTAGTTACATTTTTACATCCTGATTGGCATGCACAATTAGCCAGGCAGGGAGGTCCTTGTGTCTTGCTGCCAACTCAGCCTGTCTGTAAGCAAAGTTGAAGAAACTTCATCCCTCCCGAGCTGCATTGCACACTGATGATCGTAAGGCTATCTACAGATGCCTATTGCAGATAGGATGGCTATATTCGAATGCCTGAGAGCAGAGGCTGAGAGAGCCGTGATGGCACACTGATAAGGCGGTTGCTCTTCGGAGCAGAGGTCGTTGGCTTGAATCCTGTAGTGGGCGATCCGTTATTGCGGCTGCAAGCAGTGGTGATAACCTTTAAGGCTCTTTACCACTATACAAAAAGAGGCCTGGTGAGGTCCAACGAAAATTGGCGTTAAGGTAAACCAGTGTGGTTGCTCCAGGATTTTGCCTCCCTCTATGTAGTGTATGAAGACAGAGAATATGCTGGTGAGAACCCCCTCACCAGTTAATGGTTTCTGCTAAGCTTTTACAGGGAATGTAGCCTGTGACAGATGAAGGGTAGTACCTCCACATGTGTCACAGCTCCCCGGTTAACAAGAAGGGTATCTAGCTCGAAGTAAATGATGCGGCAAACTTCTCCACAAAAATGTATTACGACCGAACAGTGGCCTTGGACTACCTCTTCTCAATGAGTAGGACGAACACGTCCACTAAGGCCTGAGAACAGTCGAAAAGGGGTTCAGAATACAGTGGGAAATGGTCACATGACCGACGTTGCCAATATTAGTCAATCTGCTCATAGCCCGTGGAGTGTCGCCAATACGGCTGGGCATCGAATGGCATGGCTGCAATGTCACATCAAAATATCCCAAGTCAGTAGTCAGGCCTGAGGATGAGCTAATAGCTACTGATAGACTAATAATAGTACTAATACATTTGGTATAGTGCCTTTAGAAAATTCTATCTCTTTCTAGGCACCTAACATTTGCTGCAAAGGAAGTATGATCAAATGGTTAGTGGCGGTATTCTCAATGACAACAAGCATAACATGGTTATTGGTGACCTGCACAGTGGTTAGCATGCAAATATGGTTAGTGGCAGCTTGCACAGTGTCAGCTTCGCGTAAGCACACAAATGAGCGTATCACATTGACCCATTAAATGCCGTAATAAATAAATGCGTTTTTAGTTGTTTTTTTTAATGTGGTCAAGTCAGGAGATGACCTGAGGCAAGCCGGACGTGAGTTTCAGGCTTTTGGACCATACTAACCAAAGGCCAAAGGTCTCTAAAGGATTCGAGGCTCGTACGAGGTATAGGTGATGCTTGGCCTGGTGGGGCAGGAGATCTGAGAGATAGGCCGGTGCCAAAGAATGAAGTGACTTAAAAGTGAGTGACAAAACCTTGAAGTCGATCCGTTGCTTGACTGGTAGCCAGTGCAGGTCGGCGAGAAGTGGTGTGATGTGGCAATTGCGAAGCTCGCGTCAGACAAGCCTGGCTGCAAAATTTGCACCAGCTGTAAGCGCCTGATGCACAGGCCAGCAAGCAGTGAGTTACATAAGTTACAGAAGATGTCACAAATGCATGGAACTACTTAGATGAGGCATCCCTATCTAAACAAACCCGAAAAGCGGGTGGTACGATGCTTGGCCTGGTGGGGGAGTAGATCTGAGAGATAGGCTGGAGCCAATGAATGAAGTGACCTAAAAGTGAGCGACAAAACCTTGAAGTCAACCCGTTGCTTGCCTGGTAGCCAGTGCAGGTCGGCGAGAAGTGGAGTAATGTGGCAACTGTGACGCTCACGACAGACAAGCCTAACTGCAGAGTTTTGCACCAACTGTAAACGCCTGATTGCTCACTCGGGTAGACCAGCAAGCAGTGAGTTGCAGAAGTCAAGACAATGAGTCAAGAAGATGTCACAAATGCATGGACCAACTTCGATGTATGTGGTATCCTCGCCTAAGCAAGGCCGAATTTTAGCAATGTAGCTGAAAGTAGGCAGACGACTTCGGAGCTGATGCGGTCGTCTAATGAAAGGTCACTTTGGAAGGGCGCCAACATTTCGTGCAGTGCCTAGCAAGTTTTTACTTGTGATGACGTAGTAGCCCAAATTTGTGGGGGAAAGTCTGCCGTGTAAGCACAGCTTTATACGAAATCACACGTCATAAAATTTTGGGGGAATAGTCTTCAAACTCATCGGAATGAGAATATGTCAACTTTTTGGCTTCTTGTTTGTCCGGCCGACCAATTAAAACCCGGGGCTATACACATACCCGGTCACAATACACCCATGGCCAAAATAAACATGGCTGACGTTTTTAGGCTCGAGTATATCGAGGCAAGAGCAAGTCCTTGAATATGGGATGCTTATGCCCAGTAACCAATTCTTCAGCCTGTTCTACATAGCTGGGTCCCGTGGATCTGTTCATCAAATCCACCAACAAACCTGCACATTGCTTAGCAGTATACGCCCTCACTCCAGTAATGGTGAACATTACTTGGTACTGCTCGCTTTCCCATAAAAGCTTTTTAAATGTTTATCTTCCTTTTATATATGTATATATTCTTCTCAAAATACTCTACAATGATGACTGCAGCGGCGAACTAAACTTATACTGGTGTTGGCTTGGCGTCTTTCCGGGGAACTAACTTTCATACCAGCTTCCCGGATTAGAGCACGGGCTGTGGGTGAGACTAAGTCGGCCATCAAATCTATCGTGGGCGGGACTAAATCTGTCGCATAAACGTCCTAACTAGTAGGAAAGTCAGCGTCTGTCTGGAGGAAAACCTGCCAAATAAACGCAGCTTTGTGCGTGCTGCGACTTGTGTGGGAACCGCTTCGCAGTTCTTTTATTGAGTTATTGAGATCGTACTCACGTTCCAGCCAATCCGCCAACACGCGAATTCACGAAGGTAACATTCACACAGGTATCTTGCCGCCGCTTTCCAATGCGCAGCAGCTACCCCACGAGACAGCTTTAGGTTCGAAATGTTGACTGCTTATAAATTTCTGTGTTGTCGCTTGTGTGCTGTCGGAGCGTCAAACTGCATCTGCCTGATGCAGAAACCTATCTTACTGCGTGAAATTGCTGAATGCTTTCCACTTCTCGCCGACCTGCACTGGCTGCCAGTCAAGCAATGGATTGACTTCAAGGTTTTGTCGCTCACTTTTAGGTCCCTTCATTCTATTGCTCCAGCCTATCTCTCCAACATACTCCCCCATCAGGCCAAGCATCGTACCACCCGCTTTTCGGAATCCAACAGTCTAGAAATACCTCGTACAAACCTTGAATCCTTTGGAGACCGTGCATTTAGTTCGTATGCTCCCAAAGCATGGAACTCCCTCTCGACCTGCGTCAGAACATCCCCTGACCTGACCACATTTAAAAGGACCTTAAAAACACACCTATTTAGGACAGCATTTAGTGGGTCCCTGTGATTCGTCCTTCACGTGCTTCTGCGTGCTGACACTGTGCATGCTGCCACTAACCACATTTGCATGCTGACCCTGTGCATGTCACCCCTAACCATGTTATTCATCTTGTTAGTTTTTAAAGCATGATTTTACTTACCATTCAATTGCATTTCCCTTTGCAGCAAATGTAAAGCGCCTAGAAAGAGATTAAGTTCTCTGGGGGCGCTTTATCAAGTACATTATTATTATCATTATTATTAGTGTAGTTCTCTATTAAACTTCGGAGTCACCCGTTAAGGATTTTGATGGTGGCCAGCGCTTATAGAGAGTGTAAGCTGCCGGGCCTCGTGAGCATTCGCTAGCAAAGAAAGTGCAGTTAATTCCTTACATAAGTCTTGTCCAAAATGTAGAGCCCGTGCGTGCAGCTATTTGTACTTGATCAAACTAGGCCGAAGAATCCCAAACACTAAGTTGATAAAGTGTTGAATAGAAAATGGGGAAAAACTTTACAATCGTCGACTAGGCAGATATGAGTTTATATCTGCTGGGCCGGTCATGCATAACTGATAGCTGATTTAAAAGCCCCTTTTTATAGCGGCAAAGAGACTTAAAGGCTATTAGCACCGCATGCAGTGGAAATAAAGGATCGTCCACAGCAGGATTGGAGCCCACTACCTCCGGAGCGAGGTCATTAGCAACCGCCTTACCTGTACCATCACGGCTCACAATGAGAGCTCACTTTCAGCAGCCGTTACAACAATGGGGCCAGACCGCCTTCCTGCTAATAGACGTCACTTCTATGACGGGTGGTAATCGGAGGTCTTCTTCGATTACCGTCTTAGTCTTAGCTCACATCGCTCCTCGGTGTGAGAGCAGCATAAGATAATCTCATGCTAGCAGATAACTTTCTCTTGAGCGAGATGCTTTTTAAATAGCAGCGATAGCACTTCTTCCTACAAATCTACTCTGAATCCAATCTGAAAATCTCATCTAATCTGAAAGAAATAATTCTCCCAGAGGCTTCATTCAGCAGCCTTGGGAAACTATACACACGAAAGAGACTTGCTGGTGAAAGCATTTTTTAATCGCAGATGCACAATCCAAAAGTGCTGCTGATGTCTACGATCAACCGTCTCCTTAAACACTCGCTGGGTAGCTTCTTACCTGACGATCCTCGTGGTGATCTTGCTGATAGCTTCTCTGGCTTGTTTGCTAATAAAGTTGACAAGATCAGGGAGTCCATCACTAGGGTCGCAGCATCCCCCTGGAATCATGTCCATCAGCTCCTTGCTGCACCTTAATGTCTACATTCAAGGAGGCAATGAGTGACCTTATCCTGAAGATCATATCAAAATCAAAGTAGACAACTAGTCCATGAGACCCTATTCCCACTGTCCGGCTTCTACGATGCATGGATCTGCTGCTGTCATGCATAACTAAAATCATAAATATATCCTTAGCCTCATATAATGTCCCAGCACTTTTCAGAAAGGCTCAGGTCAGACCAATAGTCAGGCCAATAGTCAAGAAAGCAACACAAGATCAAGAGAACTTTGAGCAATTCCGCGTAGTATCTCTTCTACTGCCCCTATCAGCCACTGGAAAGTGTCAAGGCAGACAAGCCGAACTAATATACTGAAACTTCAAACCTTGCTAGTAAGTTTCAGTTTGGTTTTAGAGCTAATCACTCCACAAAGTCAGCATTGCTTTGAGTGCATTATGACCTTAGGAGTGCAGACTTTTTACCAGGTAGAGTATCTGCTTGTTTTGCTAGATCTTTCGGCAGCTTTTGATGGTTCGATCACCGAGTCCTTTTTGAACACCACTCATCTCGCCTGATCATCACAGGCACACCACTGAAATGATTCAGTTGATATCTCAGTGGGAGACTCCAGAGCTTTGGTGTGTACGGACAAAGATCATCTGAGAAACCACTGAAGTACGGCATACCTCAGGACTCTAGCGTTGTCCTGCTCTTTTTGCAGTTTATACTCTCCCTCTTGCCGACGTAATTGCCGGGAACAATCTAGGCTTTCACTTCTATGCAGATGACACTCAGTTGTACTTTGGCTTTGATGCCTTCCATTCCTCTTGCCCGTTGAATTTTCTCAGCTCTCTTGCTGCATGTATTAATGACATCCTCACATTGATGGCAGCAAACTGTCTTAAATTGAATGATGATAAAAAACCAAACTACTGGTTACTTATGGGCAAACCTAGGGCGATTCAGACATGTGTAAACCTAACGCTTAAAATCGGCTCTGCCAGCATATTTCCTGTTGAAGCTGCACGAAATCGAGGTATCATGTTCCAAAGTGACTTTTCATTAGATGACCACATCAGCTCCACAGTCAAGTCTGCCTACTTTCAGCTTCACAGCAGTGCTAAAATTAGGGCATGCCACAGGAATACCACATCTAAATTGGTCTATGCATTTGTGACATCCAGTCTTGACTTCTGTATCCCACTGCTTGCTTGTCTACCGGCCTTTGCAATCAGGTGCTTATAGCTGGTTCAAAACTCTGCACTTAGGCTTGTCTGTCGTAAGTGTCGCAGTTGCCACATCACACCACCTCTAGCTGACCTTCACTGGCTCCCAGTCAAGCAGTGCATCGACTTTTTGTGTGCTTATGCGTGCTGCCACTAACCATACTTGCATGCTGACCCTGTGCATGTCATCCCTAACCATTTATGCTTGCTGTCATTGAGCATGCTACCACTAACCACTTGATCGTGCTTCCTTTACAGCATATGTAAAGTGCCTCGAAAGATATCAAGTTCTCTGATGGTGCTATACAAACGTATTATTATTAGTATTGTTGGTAGCATGAAGATGATACATTTGATCCTTTTTCATGCTTATGACTCTACTGCCTGTCGGTGCCGTAAGATGTAGTGGCAAACTGGGCCTATTCTGATTGCCATATTAGTTCAGGCGACTTTTTATTGCTTCGTAAAACAAGTTAAAAAAATCTTATGCCGACCTTGAATTGCCTTGTGTTACAAGAACCAGCACCACAGTCGTCAGGTTAGTTTGAAGAGCGGCTATGCCTTTACTTTACGCGAACATAACGGGAAGTAAATGGACATAGATGTAGGTAAGCTTACATAAATGGGAAGGATGGCGCATACCACTCGTTAATAGCTGAGAAAGCCTGCAGCATATATGTTTCATCACAACAACGCCCCGTTTGCTTGAAAAGTCAAGTGGCTGGATACGAGAGTTGCTTCCTCGACTTAGCTACAGCGTGGATAAGAGCGTATATATAGAGCGTGGATAAAGAAATTATTGTTTCTAGTGACTGACTTCGGGTTCAAAAGGAAGCTGTAGTTAGGGTCACTCATCTCTAGGATTTCTAGGTCAATATTTTGGCAATATTCGTGAAAAACTATAGAGACTAGATGGCTTTACAGGTAGCCATAGCCATTCTACTCATTGTCATTCAATGATCAGTCAGCAAGCGACATTATGCTGATGTCATTGAACATTGATCAGCAGGTACCACTCAGGGCGAGAAGCCGCTCGACCGGAGGCGGTCATCAAGGCGAGTTATTGAAAGGATATCTGTTCGTGTATCTGCGTCTGTATTTTCCTTTATCATTCGCTTATCAGTTTTTCAGGGAAAGCATGAGCAGGAATGACACTGCTTAATGTTGAGATTCTTGGTGAACTTGCAACGGCTACAACCGTCCACAGGTCACACCTGTTGACCAGATTATAGAGCTTGCTTCTCGAGCTAAAAATTCTGGAAATTCTGTTGCCACACATGTCTAGAAAGACTTTAGCTCTCCCACGCAAAAAGGAGCTCTGAATCGGAGTCCTAAAGGGTTGCCTCCAAGGGTTGCACCCATTTGGCCCCTCCCACTCACAGCCTTCCTGCCTGTGACCCTGGCAGTCACAGACTGTGCGATCGGCTTTCTGTATGCCAAATTCGTATTAACATTAGCAAGCAATTGCGACCACTGTAGCATACCATTGCAGGTGCAGCAGCTTCTCTATTGAATATGAAACTAAATTTTGCTATCGCTTGCTGACTGTTTCTACTAAAAAATAATAATAAGACATTTGCCTGGCATCCAAAGAGAACTAAATCCCTTGCTATAGGAGGTATTATATTCCTATCAATGGTCGAGCATACGAATGGCTATGGACTAGTGGTTTTTCTTGCTAGGAGCCAGCAAGGATTGTGACCATCATATATAGCATCATTCGAATTCCAAGGTCCATGCTGCTAGTATCATAGCCGATGAGAGGCGATCAGAAGTAGATCGTTGGCTTTGGAGCAGCGGTCCCTAATTTTCATGTGAAATGTACGGTAAGTGGTACCTGTAAAGTCAGTGGTACCTGTCGGCGAGTAGGTACTTGGATTCTGTACTGAGGCTTGCATTGCGTTTGGTTGACGTACAGTCAACCAAAGTTGTCTAGGCAAGCAAACGGTCTCGAAAAGCTTGTCAGAGTCAGGATCTCTCCACAAAACCACTGTGCATGACTGTGCCTGTATACTTGGACCTTTAAAGGAGAGGTTATGGTGGCGCGATAGGCCAAACCTTAGAGAAAGGGCTTGCATCTATGCCTTATAAGTTGCTCAGCGTTTGAGATTTACCATTGTTTTTCTTTATGCACCGTTTATCGTGCTTAATTTCCTCTGCTCTTGCCGTCGTGTTCAAACTTTCAAAATCGGCTGATATTTGGACTTGGCTTAGGCTTTTTTTCGCCATGGATGTGCCCGTGTAGTGTGTATTGAACCGTGCTAAGATGAATCGTTATTATTGATATAAAATAGTGGTGCTATGACTGTCTCAAGGACAGCTGCCCTGAAAGTTGTCCAGCAGGTTCTTCCAGCTGAGTACCGAGCTCTTGCTATATACGCAACATTGAAACGTTCTTACCAAATTTCTCAGGATTTCTTCAGAAACTTAAAACTGTTCTGTCAGAAGTAAGAAACACGTCATTCCGCAGGAATTCAACTTCTTTGCATTCAGAAATATGCACGGCCAATCAGAAGCCTGGTATATCCAGTGCTTCTATTTTGCCTTGCGGTGTCGATTTTTTAAACGAGTTACTTATCAATAATATTGCTAACTCTTTTTAACTGCTTGAATAACTGTTTTGGTCAAGAGCGAATGCTTCATACATTGTCATGCCAAACACACCTGGTTCGTACTGAAATGGTTCGAGAGTGCTTAGATAAGGATAAAATACCAATATAATTCCTTTGTATAGCAGCCTGAGAGAACTTAATCTCTATTCAGGCGCTTCACGTATGCCACGGGGCTCGAGCGCACGGACGCTCGTAAAACATTCTGTATTTCTACCCAATAACTGATGCGGGAAGTACAAAGTTGTGTGAGCGTTCTCTCAATTCAAGCCTCGGCTAGCGCTTTCTGCCACCCCGGAAGATCTTGACTGTTGCATGAACTTGAGAGTGCCATAACACACGATAATATTAATAATTGTTTATGTGTGCACAAATCGTACATTTCTGAGTGAAATCGCCAAGTTTGGTCGGGCATTTGTTTTGACGTTGTGGCCCGTCCACGCAGATCCCGTCGGCTGTACGGGGCTTTTTAAGCAGTTTATCTTGAACTTAGTTTATCTTACGGTCGGTGTTTTTTACTAAACTATCACGTGCGTCTACAGCCCTCCCAAACACTTTCTCGGGTTCGACGAATTACGGCAATCCACCGCAATCTACTCTATTTACGCTAGCAACAAACAGACGTAAGCGTTGCCAAGCTCAAATTTTTTGCTGATATTGTAGTACACGTTCGAATTTACCTGTCCACAAAATTTCATGCCGCTTCGCGCACGGCACTTACGCAAATAACCTTTGACACCGGACGCCTGTACCGCAATTCACCGCAATCCATTCTAGTTCTCGTCAAATCCACTCCAAATCTACTGCGAACAGCTCCTGAAAGTCTGGAATATCAAACTATGCTACACGCGCAATGTACCCAGAAAATTTCTCACGCGATTCCGCTCACGCGTTCTCATCAAGTCTACTGAAATAAGATTGCAGTGGCCCAAGCCAATACCGCGATCCACTGCATTCCACTATGCAACGAAAGAAATCGTGATCGAAAATCTCCTTTTTTTATTGCATATGACAGCACTCTCTGCGACAATTGCATTAAAAAATTTCACTTGCATTGGCAAGCCCGTTCTCGTGCAATGCGCTGCAATCGACTGCAGTAGGCCGGGCCAATACCGAAATCCACAGAATCCGCCGCATAAAAAAAAATCGAAATAAATTTCGCCGAGCTCCAGTTTTTATTGCATATTAAAGTGGACCGCGCTGTGTGCACAACCACGTAAAATAAAAAAATCGTGCAGCCTCGCACTATGGCAATTGGCGGCAATCGCCTAAAATGACCTGGAAAACAACCGCAATCCACTCTATTCCACTGCAAATCATCCTCAAATCGCCATCGCGAAGCTCTAATTGACATTGCCTATAGGACTAGACTCAGTTTAAAGTGCGTCCACAAAATTTCGCTCCATTGTGCACACGCGTTGTCATGCAATGAATTGCAATCGACTGCAACGACCCGGTCCCATACCGAAATCCACCTCAATCCGCCGAAATCCGCTGCAATCTGCTACACAGCGATCAGAACGCATACACCAGAAGCTCTAATTATGATTGCACGCTGCTCTACTCTTCCGTTATTGTGTACTTGAATAAATTCACTGTAATTGCCTCGGCCATTCTTCAGCAATGCACTGCAATCGACTACAACTGCCCGGGCCAGTACATCAATGCACCACAACCGGCTGAAAAACGACCAGAATACGCACACTTTAAGCTCTAATAGTGATTGCACGTTTCTCTAATTTGTGGCTACTGTGTAATCCCACAATTTCCCTACAATCGCCTCGATCATTCGGCAGCAATGCACTGCAATGGCCCGGGCCAATACCTCAATCTGATGCAAAATGCTCTGAAATTAGTTTCGCAGTGCTTCAATTTGTAATGCATGTTACAAAGCACACTGGTTAAAGTCAAGCACATCATTTTAAGCAATTGCGCTAGTACAATCTCGGGCATGCAACGGCTCGGCTCGAAGCAGCAATCCAGCAGCTTCATGATAATGGAACCTGCAGATTTGCGAAATCTGGTCTGGCTGCGGGTGGCAGCGGTTTCAGAGTGCTTGGCCAGCATGGCCAGGCGATTAGAGGCAACTCAAACAAGAACTCGCAGGTGGCATTGCATCATAACTTTCCTGCCAAACTCTGGACAGTGTTGCAATTACATTGAACCGTAAATTCAGCTTCCGGAAGCACATTTTGGAAATGGTAGTAGAATGGCAGTTCGAACGTGTCCGGCTGCACGCTCGGAAGTAATGTTGCACGAATAACTTGCATAGGAAATTCCGTGAAAATTTATGTGATAAAGCAGGAGCCTTGTTGCCTATAATATTGAGCGTAGCCGGTATCTTCATCGGACTGCAGGTAGCTGAAATCATAGAGGGTGACTGTTGGGTCTGCTGTACTTGGACAGTGCATGAAACCGGCAAAAGTCGCTGAGAGTCAGACAGTGGGCCCAATAATAATAGTAACATTGTGTAGCGTCCTCAGAGAGCCTAATCTCTGTCTAGGCATTTACGTAGCAGTAATGAATTTTTCAAAAAGATGAACAGAATGGAGAGGGCTTGGACCCGTTTCGCTGTAGAGTTTCTAGTCTTGATGGGCAATAGTCGAAATGCTAAAAACTATGGGCATCTGTTTTAGGCTCTCTTAAAGGACTGTGCCAAGATGGGATACAGAATTCCCCTCAAAGTCCATATTCTGAACGCTCATCTGGAAAAAATAAATGGGCAAGCCAAGTGCTTTGACAAAGATTCAGTGGACTTTGACCGCAGTTACCAAGGACAGTGTAACAAGAGCATCGTGGTACAACAATTGGGGATGTCTGCGAGAAAGCGATGTATGGTGTGGCTTCAAATAAAGGCTTGATATCACATTTCCTTAGGCCAATTAAATAATAATAATAATAATGCACTTGATAAAACGCCCTCAGAGAACCCAATCTCTTTCTAGGCGCTTTACATTTGCTGCAAAGGGAAACCGCGATTGAATGGTGAGTAATATCGTGCTTGATAAACCATATGAATAGCATGGTTAGGGGTGACATGCACAGGGTTAGCATGCAAGTGTGGTTAGTGGCAGCATGCACAGTGTCCGCGCTAATAAGCACAATTAACTCAAGACCGCATCAGCTACGGCTGATCCGAGCAGAGACACTACGGGAATTAAGATTTCTATGCATGATGGCTTGCTCAGCCAATCGTGATCATTTGGGACTACTTGGTTGTTTGTACTTTGTTTGTCTTTGCGACGGTCTACGTTCAGTTGTCGGCTGCGTTTTTAAAAGCTCGTAATTTTTCCTACCATTGACTAGTGAATGGCTTCACTGCAGCACTGCGTCTAACAGCTACCACTAACAATATTTGTATGTTGACACCGTGCTTGTTACCTCTAACAAAATATGCTTGCTGAAATGTGGACGTTGCCATTAGCCATTTGATCATGCCTTCTTTACGCATTTGTAAAGTACCTGAATCATGAATCATGAGCACCTCGGCACGACAGCTCGGCAGAACGAAGACGATTAGTTCTTTTGAATGCAAGCAAAGCTAAGCCAAGGCATTGCTGCGACTTCACCTTAAAAATAGTGCACAGTGAACGCAGGGGGTGACAGAAGCAAGTTGCATATACCAGACTGTTGGTACACGCGAACTGATAGCCCAATCACCAAAATTTTGAATTTATTGCAAGAAACGAAAAGGCGCTTGAATGCCGATAGGCATTCAAGTGTGTAAGAGCACACTTGGGAGGCAAGGAGGCTAGATAGACAGGCTAGTGCAGCACTAGAGAAGCAACTTCAGGCCTGAAACGGAAGTCGAGTGGATTCTCTACAGAAGTGAATCTTGAAGTCGAATCGATACTTGAAAGCTATCCCGTCAAGCTCAGACCGAAGTTATGCGACACGGTAGCCATGCAACTGAGTTATGCACCAGTCGCAGACGACTTCGAGCTAAGGTCAGGAGTACTGAATATATTCGAATAAAGGAAATTGCGTATTCCAGACTTATAATAATAATAATGCACTTGATAAAACGCCCTCAGAGAACTCAATCTCTTTCTAGGCGCTTTAAATTTGCTGCAAAGGGAAATGCAATTGAATGGTAAGTAAAATCATGCTTGAAAAACAAACAAAATGAATAATATGGTTAGGGGTGATATGCACAGGGTCAGCATGCAAATGGCTTGACATTATAACTTTTTTGGCTGCCTTACTGTTTTCTAAGCAGGCCTCTAACTTTAGCATAGATCATTATCTGACACTAGCCGACATGGAAATCGAGGCAGTGTGCTAATTCAATGGCAAGTTATTTTGGAATAGACCGGGGGCAGAAAATACCGCAGTGAGTAAAAGTAAAAAGTAGTGACAGCAGTGATAATATAAAATTTGTTGCAGCGTATCCTTTCTATCGCTGTCACATCTGTCCTATTGAAACGGCGGTGAGCTAAATCAGTGGTATTTTGACAGCCGAAATATTTATTCTTCACGCTTCCTGAATTATAATTACTAGGCTTTGGCTGCGTCGGGAGTAGAGCTGATGACCTCCAGTCAGGTAGCAGAGTCGGGCACTCTTGGAACGGTTCGAGTGCTGCTGTGCGCTGGACTGGTTCTGGAAATCTATGACCGTTCATCACTGTAAAATATCTTCCCCACGCTAAGAATATGGACTCGCTGTGTTAAGGTTCTCGGACGCTCTTCGCTGCTGCATACCTGCGTGTATTTGAGCTGCATATCAAAATCATTAGCCACAATTCTAGGGCGCAGGGCTTTGTTTTGTCACGTGTATTTGTCACCTGTTTGCAAGGACAAGCCCGTCACTGGAGGTCAGTTTGAGGCCTACTCGTCTCGTATCCTGTAGTCAAAGCCGCTACACCCCTTCCGTAACGCTATTGTTCAGACACTATGGCATGAAAATTGTAGCGAGATTATGCATTCAGTCGCTTAAGTACAAGTGCAACACATTCGTTCAAATTATTTGTAACAAGAGCTCGGAGCTAAACGCACTTCCTTTTCACACGCGTGCAGGACTCGGGGTCGTGATAAAGACGCCCTCAATATTTAGCTTTGGCCAGCCACTCACTTCTGTATGTCACACGGACTTGCTTCTCACGCGGCATAGTTTTCGTTCAGAGAGCTGCGCAAATCTGCAAGCGGACAGTGTATCTGAGAACTGTTTTCGCCCTTCCTAGCGCCCATACCAGATGCCTACCAAAATGAGCAGCAACGCGTGCGGCGGCGTAGTAGCATCTGATGGAGCATTCGCTGACGCTACAGCTTTTACACGCCCTTACCGTTCCCTATAATAGCATTAGTCCTATATTCAATTGGAAGTCGTTTTATATAGTGATATAAGTGATAAATAACACGAGAGTCGCTATTTGCCGGTGTTAAGGGTGCGTGGTTCCAGCTTCCGCCATATTTAGTGCCAGCACCTCCCAGTCTAGTGGGAGTTGCTCGTCCGCAGCGGCCGCAAGGACCTGAGGATGCAGCGGCTCAAGGCAAGTAGCCTGCTGCAGCTCTGCTGCTTGAAATCGGTCACCGGGTTTATGAGGCGTTAGACTAGGGGCGGAGGACGATGGATCACTATATACTTCCGCCAAGTGCTCGAGGTTCTACCGGCTGGCCGATGGATCTTGATCGCATAGCTACTCCTGCATGCTCCTTTTGGGGATAGCTTCGGTAGCCAGTTTTCTTGGCTGAGCTTATGCGCGACCTTTGGCTGTCATTTTATACCATCATCCCCAGACCACGTCGTATAAGATCTATACAGTGCCACTCCGATGCTGATCGGGATAGGATCTAGCTGCCAAGATGTTCCAAGTTCCCTTAGTCCGAGCATGTCATGGGTTTGCTTATAGGATGTCATATCTCCTGCGCCAAAACGGCTGAGAGATCTCATCCGGGAAATACGCGCTGCAAAAACGGCTGTCGAGGAACGGGCTGTCGTAAACAAAGAGTGCGCTGACATAAGGAACAGTATCCGAGACGAAGACAACGTGTATCGGTGCAGAAATGTGGCAAAAGTGCTCTATATATACATGTTGGGCTATCCGGCACACTTCGGACAGGTAAGCTGTTTGATGCTTGATCAGTTTGCGAGGTTCTCGCATAATCGTATTGCTGCTCCGCATGGCAGCACTATTTAAATTCCGTGAGGGTAATCAACGCAAAGCTGTCGATGCTCACTGAGGGTAAATGATACGAGTAGTTTATTTGTAATTTGATTTAATTTATGCAGCTGGAGTGTACGAGGCTCATTGCATCGCCACGCTTCACGGATAAGCGCATCGGCTATCTTGGCGCTATGCTTCTTTTGGATGAACGAGCAGAGATTCATATACTGGTGACCAACACACTGAAAAGGTACTCGTGTTGTGGTGTTGCAAGCCACTCAGCCAAGCCTTCGTAATCGAGACCTGCTTCCTGGTGATCTGGCCGGCGTTTATGCAGGCTTACGTGTCTACTTGCATTAAAGGAATCGCTTGCCAGGCCATTAGCCTCAAGGTTTAAAATACATGTGTGTATTGCAACTGAGCATTGACGGCTGACCGTATGCTCAGTTGCTTTCCCACATAGTCGAGTCTGTGCTTCGTGGTCGGTGCATTTTTTGTTGTGTGCTTGCTACGTCCCTTGGCCTTATGACGGCTGCCTAGTTGTACGATCAGGAGCTTGCGCCCTCAGCCTAGCATTTCGGCAGGCGGCACCGAGTCGTTATATGTGACCCCCCTCCCCAGTCTGGCTTACGCTGGCCTAGCCTGGCCAGAACTGCTGTCGGAGCAGCGTCGGCCTGTTGTGCCTTGCCTTATCTTCTCTGGCTCGGCTACACTTCCGATTGGCCCAAACTGGAGCAGCAGCTGTCTCATTTTATTTAGCTCTGGCTTTAGGGCCCTGCTCACCAACTTATGAGTGCCGTGGCTGCCGACACAAGCTTTCGGTGTAGGACGGAGGTCGTGTGTGCGTGCATGCGCAGGTGTGCACTCGCAACTAACTCCTGCGACCCACAGGCCGAGCTTGCTATCTCGTCTATTTCTTTGGCTCTTCTCACTGCTGCCGACTCCTTCACAAGTCCTTTCTCTTGCTTGAGCCACACGGACCTCTGCAGCAAAAGGCTGCCGAGTCGGTGTGCGCACACGAACAAACAAAATACAAACCCATAGCCGAGTTATCAGGGAGAGAGAGAGAGAGAGCAGTGGGCGAGCCGACAAATCGGTGCCCATTGTGCCCATGCCCGTTGCTGCTCTAAAGTGAGACTTCGCTTAGCTCGGGCGAGCACACTGCTGAGCCGAATCGCTGCCTGTTGCTGCTGTCGATAATGCCTGACTGCAACTTGTCTGCCAGGTGTACTCGTTTAGCTGCCTTGGTGTGTTGGTCTCTGTGGACCTGTGGCATGCCCTCTTACTTTGTTGTGTTCCATCGTGTCTTTTGTCGTGTCTGTATGCCATCGTATCTATCGCATGGCATATCTGTCATGGTCGCCCGGTCCCAAGAGACATGTGCTCATAGAGCTGTGCTTGAACTAGGCATCTGGCCATAGTACATCAATGCTCGGACCAACTCAGCAGTGGCTAGGGGCCCTTAAGCTGATCTGCTCCACATGTTGCCTGGTTGCTCCAGTTAGTCAACGGCTGCAACATCGGCTGGATCGTCCTTTGAGTGAAGGCTAAGTGTACCATGGTTAGTAGGCCGTGTGAATTGAATCATAGAACTTCCTGCTGCTGACTCTGTGGTTGCTGGCCTATTAGATTAAGTGAGCTAGTTGATAACTCATGTCGCTGCTTTTGCAGTAGCATCGGCAGGGCAGGCAGTAGCCTTTGTGATGGCGATATGGTGGATTTGTTGCCAAAAAGTTGTACCAAACATGGGTGTTGTACTTCGGTGGCCTCCTTCATCGGCTTTCGAGCTGTTCAGGTTGGCGATCAACTTGTTTCTATCTCTTCGGTCAAACGTCCCTGTTAGTTGCCGTTGTTGGTTGGCTTTTTGGAAATGTGCAGACAGGGCATACATGTCTTAGGCAGATAATTATTTTGCACATCGAATTGCACCTTTTCCCCTATAATATTTCCGAGGCACTGAGGTTAGCCCTGCACTCCTTCTTGTGTTGATGGATCCTTGTTTGTTATCAGTGTTGTCACTGCTTTCTAAGTAGGGTTAGATTTCCTCTTTAGGGATGGTATCATTTTGCCTTGGGACATACAAATCAAATATGAATCGTTCTTTGTGTATGTTTGTTGGCTTTCGCTACGGTGACCTTCCACCACTCCTTTGCTGGCTCTGTGCAACTCGGTTTTTACAGCTAGACTGTGAGTGAGTGTGTGCCTGAGAGCTTGCACGTGTGCAAGCAGAGATCAGTAGCAAAGCTTACAGTACAACAACAAAAATAATAATAATACGTTAGATTTAGTGCTCTCAGAGAACTCAATCACTTTCTAGGCACTCTACATTTGCTGCAAAGGAAGCACGATCGAATGATAAGTGGTAGCATGTTCAGTATCAGTAAGCATAACATGGTTAAGGATGGTATGCACAGGGTCAGCATGCAAGTATTGTTAGTGACAGCAGGCACAGTGTCAGTAGGCATAAACACGTAAAGGGCGAATCACATGAACCCACTATATGCTGGGATAAATAGACGTGGTTTTAGTTTTTTAAATGTTGTCAGGTCAGGGGAGGTCGTGACACAAGTCAGGTGAGTTCCAGGCTTTTGAAGCATGCGAACTAAAGGCACACTCCAAAGGATTTGAGGTTCATGTGAGGTATAGGTAAACGATTAGATTCCAAAAATTGAGTGGTACCATGCTTAACCTGGTGGGGGAGTAGATCTGATAGATACTTGTTCATGTTAACTGCTGATGGATGGTTTGTCTCGTTTTTTAGATATCACTATTGTAGATCCTTATCTACATGGGCTTTGACTCTGGCTGGTGTCTACGCATTTTAGATGATGCCTGTCCCAAGTTCTTTGGCTTATCCTGAATGCAGATGTACAACCGAGTGTGTACTCTCTCCAGCTCTCATCCAGTCCTTCAGCAAGCAAAGCTCCAGCTAGATCCCCACCCATTCCTGTAGCCTGTGATCAACCTGCTTCCTCTTTTCTCCTATCCTCTATGCCACTCCACTCCTCTCCCATCCCCTCTTCTTCCCTTCTTGTCCCATCATCTGCCACTTACCTCCCATCCACTCTCGTCCATTTAAACTTCTTCCTCTCTCATCCCCCATCTTATCGTCCTCTTTCATCCGTCCCTCTTTCATTCTACTCCGTTTTGTCCCCTCCCCTCCTATCTCTCTGCCTTGTCTTTCGGCATCGATCCTCCTTCTCCCCTAGCTGCAATGTATCCCCCCTTCCCCCAGCATTAATGCTTTTCTTACCTGAACAGTGTGTGGGTTGTGTCCCAGCTGTAGCCCGATGTGGTAGTCGTATTGCCAACTGCAGCACAGCTTCAGCTTTTTGCTCAAATCGTATCTGCATTTTGAATCACATATTTGGCAATGCAGTGGCTGATCGTCTCAGACCAGTGCCACTCTGGTGGAGTGTTGAGTTGGAGTCTCGGCGTTGAGAAGCTGAGTGAATCGAAGGGCAAGGGCATAGCAGGAGGCAGCGAGAGCAGCCTTGAGTGCAGAGCAAGGCCTGCTCGATGCTCGGCATGGTTTTGGGAATGAACCCTGACCATGTGGGATTGACTCTCCAAAGCCGATCTGGAGTAAACTTGTGCCGGCTAACACTGTTCAGGCAGGAGAGCTGCTGGACTTATGCGCTGCTTGGGGGATGTGCAGTGGTGAGGCCTCGACCACGGTTCTATGCTCTGCATGATGCCCCGGTTTTGAGATCTGATCAGAAGCTTGTTTCCTGTTGATTTTGAGCTTGAAAGCATGTGTGATGCGATCTTGCATGTAAATTTAGCAAAGCACCAGAGCCATGGAAAGCCTAGGCCTCTAGCAATGAGTGGAACCTCAGTGCGATCTCAGCTGCTGAAGCATTCTCCTCATTAGACTCCCGTGCTTTGCTTGCTAGAGCAATAACACTGCTTCGTTGGTCTATGTGATCCCGGTGGAGGATGACTACATGTCCTAGTTTCTTGTAGGGATTTGTTTGTGCATCCATTAGCTTGTGACTTGAGGGGAGCCTGTGGTGACATTTACTTTGGCACCAATTAGAGCAGCTCACTGGCTTCAAAATAGAGCCTTGGCTCCGTGTGACCTCCCTTGCTCCGCGTGACCTCGTTTGCAGGTGTCATGATTGCGACCTTTCAGAACTTCCCACATCACTGGTCTAATTGCAAGCCCGGTGCCATTCAAGGCACCGTGCTGCTGCATTTTTAGAACTGCTTGATGTTTATTAGTCACTATTGTTGTAGCTGGTTCTACCTTTAAAGTGCTACCCGGACTGCTGGTTGTAGGCCGCAATGTTAGTGCAATGGCACGTGAATGAAACTACCATTATTGGTGGTAGGTGGGACAGTTGTGGGTTGGCTGCATCGCCATCAGACCAGCAGGCGAGCCATTACTTCTCTGCCAGTGCAGCAGGCGAACAATTGCAAGTTTCATTAAGCAAATGTCTTTCTTTCGACCTGCTAAGACTCTAAATATACAGCTGGTTTTGGATACTGTATTTTCTGTGCTTTTCAAGGGTGGGATCAGAAACTTTTGAACAGCGAGAGCTAGCTATTTATCGTTTCTTTTAGCTGGAATTCTTGTAGCTGTCGTTTGGCTTTGGCAGCTGAAGCCAAAATTTTGCATTCTCGACCGGAGCTCGCATTTATCTCAAGCGACACCCGTATGGGGATGAGTTTCCTTTTACAAACACATTCTTTGTACCTCACTCGGTCTTTTTAATCTATGAAAAAACGCTCATGTAGTGTATATCTAGTATTTATTTTATTTGATTCTGCCACCATTCTGGTTAGGTTATTGGCTGGACATGGTTTATGTGGCACAATCGGGCATTGGTAATAATCAGGCATTGGTAGGCTTAGTTGGCCCGGCCACTATAGCCTGCACTTTGAGCAGGCCTTGTTTGCTTGGCTAGCGAAGCTCGTGGAGTTGTGGTGCCATTTGCATCGGCGCACAGCATATCGGGCTCTGACAGCTTGCCCTCAGCTTTTGCCTGACATGTTTGACATATGTCTGCAGTGGCGAATTGTATGATTGTGATGTACGATTGATTATCCATGTTTGAGCGTGTTCGTTTTTATATTTGCAGCGACCTGAGCAATCAGAACCAGTACATAGCATCTTTAGCAATGTGCTGCTTGGGAAATATTTGTTCGCCTGATATGAGCAGGGACCTTGCAGGCGAGGTCGAAAAGCACATGAAGTCATCGAACGCGTACCTGAAGAAAAAGGTGAGTATTTCTGTGGTTAACATCGATGGTAACATCGATCGTTAACATCGATGTCTTGGGAGGGGGACAATCTGTTGCTGTGAATGGTAGCCCGCCTGGTGGCTGTACGCGGAAATGGACTGTACGATAAGTGAGGCGTACCGGATCCCAAGAATCAAGCGGCACAGCGCATCATTCACTCAGCATGCAGTCCTCTGCTAGGCTTTTTGTTTGTAAACCATTTCCGGTTTACACGACCTTTGCCGGGGTTCTTCACTTTGCATTTTCTTGGCAAAAGAGTTGTATCCACACTCAAAAAATTCACTTGCTCTGCAAGTGTCTGCCGCAGCTGTCGAAGCAATGAGGTGGTAGCAGCACATCACTACTGACTGTTCTCTTCGTTGCCAACGATTGACTCTGCATTGCAGCTTAAGCGCTCATTGCGTATTCATTAGTCAGCACATCTTGAGAAAAATATAAGTAGCCATCCTGTCGATGAGTGCTTCTAGTCACCGCCAAGCATAATCTGGGCTGTTATATCTGTGCTGCTGATACTCGACACATGTGCTCCTATCCATTGGTGCCTTCTTGTAAATCAAGACTACCTTAACTTGCTGGCTGCTTGCGTCAATGGTATTTGCACTTGGATGGCAGCCGTCTTTCTAAAGTTGAATGAGTGACACGGCGAATCGAACAGTTAGGGAACTTTATGTCTTTCAGAGCTCGTAAATCCTCAGTAGTGGCTCAGCAAGTATCTCTCCTACAGGGTGTGTACAAATTCGTGTCACCCTCTTCAAAAGTGACCTTTAGCTAGATGAACGCATCAGCTCCACTATGAACTTGGTCTCCTTCCTGTTATATGAAATATTAAAATTGCGTTTAGTTTAAGGTGCCGTAGCCAAGCCAGTGTATGCATTTGCTGCCGTGCCTCTACGCGGGAGTAGAGCAGGTCACTCCTCCTTGCATGTCTCCTCATCCGTGCAAGAAGCCATACGAAGGTGGTGCAAAACTCAGCAGCCAGGTTCCTAGGCTTCTGCCATGAGCATTGCAGATGCCTCGTTACACACCAACGTTCTCTCTGGCCTGAGCTGGGTCCTCTGCGTTGAGTTGTACATCGGCTTCGAAGATTAATTTGGTCAATTTGCCAGTCAATTTTTGGTCGCTTCGTTCTCATGCTCCTCGGGCTCTAACTTTCTGAAAGGCTTGCTCCGTGTGCCTCTCTACTTACTGTTAGCTCCTCCTCTAATGTACCTCAGTCTTTAACTCCACAAAGTCATTAAGACCATGTGGGTATTACGCAGGAGAGTTTTGTATAGCGCACTCACAGGCTAAGCGGCTTTCGGTATGCATTCGGTAGCCAACAGACTTCGTCTCACGCAGCAAAGAGAAAGTGGGAAGCATAGCAGAGTCAGGAGAGCAGTTGAGGTAGTGAGTAGCATGGAAGTAGCAGCTCAGAACCGCTGAAAAGGATGAGCTATAGTCGGCAGTAGGAGAATAGTTGTCGTTGCTTAAGAATTGTGGAAGCGAGTTCCACAGTCTAGGACCTGTGTCTGACTCGGGTCGTGTAGCTGTGCCGCTGGCCAACGTCAAGTGACCAGTTTTCAGTTCTTGTGCAGCTAAAGCCTCCCTACTGACAATGCTTCCGGCTTCCTCTTACGACATATAGCAAAACTTGAAATCTTTGTTCGTAGTGGCATAATGTAATAAATGATATATAATAAAAGCTTAATTTGTGTCTGCGTGTGAAGTGCCCAGAAAGAGGAGTAGATCTCTTGGGGCACTGTACATATGTTTATTTTATTACAATTATTGGTATTACTGTTCTTGGCCCTTGCGTGTGCTTACATGCAGTTTTTGAGCCTTCCGGACCACTTGAGCTGTTACTGCCTCTTCTCAGCATTAGCTTGGCGAGGGCACTAGTAGTAGAAGTTAAATTCTTCGTTCGGTTCGATCTCGCATGATCAGCATTCTTGTATGAGTGGTGAGAGGCTTCGATAGCATGCGACTGGTGCTTGACTTTTTTTTTTATTTGGCTTTGACTTGTTGCTGGCCACAACTTTGAGCAACAAGATTTTCCTAAAATACCGCCAGCCTACCAGATGGCTTGCATATTATCTAGGACTGAGAGCGTTACCTCTGCCCTGCGACAACTCGGTATGCTGCTAGGCATCTTTCCCGTGCTCTCAGCTCAGCAATGTGCTCTGTTCCTCTAAGCTGCTGCCTCGTCCGCAGTGAACGGCTGGCGCATGCTCGTCAGGGGTCTGACGTCAGAGGTCATGCCAGCGTCGGCATGCCACCGAAGTTCGCCGTAATGGCACCGCTGTCGACTGACCAGCGGACTATGCACCCACCCCTTGGCTACTTCTCGGCGCTGGTCTGACGGTCCGAAGTTCCGAGATTCGCTCCGCTCTCGTGTGACTCTTCCAGGCGATCCTGTGTGCTGTGAAGATCATACATAAGGTTCCGGAGCTCATGGAAATGTACATACCCAGCACTCGTTCACTCCTTAACGAGAAAAACCACGGTGTTCTCCACGCTGCCGTCTGCCTCATCACCGAGATGTGCCTGAGAAGCCCCGACACTTTAAACCACTTTAAGAAGGTATGACGCAGTGGCTGTGCTGCTTCTGAGCAGCTGCTGTGGTCGTTTGTGCTTGCAGTGCCTTTGCTGTTTGTCACTTGGTCGGCATGCAAGCAAGCCTGCTGTTTATTGACCCCACGGGCCAAATGTGGTTTTGCCCGCTCTGGGTTTTTAACTACTTAACAGTCCGTTTCGTCGTTGGTTCGACTGCTGAAGAATCTGATAATGGCGGGTTACTCACCTGAGCACGACGTCGGTGGCATCAGCGATCCGTTTCTGCAGGTGAGCAGACACAGACGAGCGAGCTTCACCTGCTTCACCTGCACCCCACCGCCGCTGCTGCGGACGGTCGAACGCCGTGCTTAGGCCGCAGCTGCTGCTGATTGTGCTGTAGGTGAAGATATTGCGTGTCTTGCGCATCCTTGGTAAACACGACGCTGAAGCCAGTGATGCTATGAACGACCTGCTAGCACAGGTAGCTCAGCCGGCCGGAAGCATTTGTTACAGCACCTCATCGACTTCCAGTGCAACCCTCGGCAGCTGCTGTTTCTTGCCGTGTGGCTGCATCTGATTTAGGTGGCCACCAACACGGAGAGCAGCAAAAATGTTGGTAATGCTATTTTGTACGAAACGTGCCTGACCATCATGGACATCAAGTCTGAAAGTGGCTTAAGGGTCAGTTGCTGGCATAGCCTTTTGTCGGCCTATTATGAAACTGTCGCGATTGGGTTTTTAAAGCCCATCTCTTGCTCATGCCTTGAAATTTGTTCTCTTGCTGACTCGTGTACTTTGGATTTTGTAGGTGTTGGCCGTTAATATCCTCGGTCGCTTTTTACTTAGTTCCGACAAGAATATCAGGTATTGCATGCAGTGGCAGGTGTGAGGGTATGACGTGAGAGTTGCCTGAGAGGGCTTCGAACACCTGGCTCTATCTGTTCAGCACGTGTCACAGTCAGATGTAATGTTACATATCTTGGTCTGTAAGTTCAGTTAACACACAGTAGCCAACGGACTTCATCACTTGCTACAATGAGAATTTCTAAGGCTTAGAATGTGTGGTCAGAATGGCAGTCAAGGAAGTGAATAACTTGAAAGTAGCAGCTCAGAACAGCTGGAAAGGATGTGCCACAGTCAGCAGCAGGGAAGTAGATGTCGTTGCACGAGAATTGAAGAAGTGAATTCCATGGTCTCAGACCTGTAGAGCAACAGCATCTGTCACCAACGGTTTTTAAGCATGGGATTGGAACAGCTAATTTATTGGCCCTAGTGGACCTGAGGGTACAAGTAGGCTGAAACTGGTGCAGCAGTTCAGCTAGGTATGATGGAGGCAAGCCATAGGCCTTGTTATTTAGTGTAAAAACTTTGCTCTGTATCTGCTGATCGACCGGCAGCCATCTTTTAGCAAAAGATCTGCATGGATGAGCATTGGGATTTTTTTTACTGTCCTTGCAGCTATATGCATCACCAGCTTCTTTGGCTTTTCTGGTTTCCCAACCAAAACAGAATGTGTGTGTGTGTGTGTGTGTGTGTGTGTGTGTGTGTGTGTGTGTGTGTGTGTGTGTCATGGTGCTCGAGCCTAGGATCTCGGCCATCAAATACATTCACCCCGACCTTGGTCGAGGCAAGCACCTTAGTCACTGGCTAAACCAGCACGGCTAAGATGTTCGTAGTAACAGCCCAGGTCTTGGGTTCGAATCCTGCCGAAGGCAATTATGTACAGCCCACTGCAAGTTTGGTGATAGCAGCTTAGGCTCTTCTGCTGATTCTGTACGAATGAGGCTGTTGAATTTGCCGACCTTTGCTTTTACTATGCTGCAGCGCGACTTCAGAACAATTATTAGTCTTTAAGGTGAATCCACTCTTCTCCGAGCCAACACAGTAATGGTTGTAGGCTCCGTGAAACGTCTTTGGCTTGGCTTTGCAAGACGGCAACATCACGCTGGCAAATGAGATGAAACATGCAATGGGCAAATGGGAATAGGGGTTGGCTTAGTACCTTACATGGTGTTAGTTGAGCAGCATGTAACAGCCTCGTTTGTATAGCAACAGAAGAGCCTTTACGGCTGTCGCCACAGCTTGCAGTGGGGATAAAGAATTACCCACCGCAGGAGTCGAACTCACGACCTCGGGACCCGAGATTGTGAAAAGTAACCACCTTACCTAGTGTGCCATCTACAGCCTGTCTGTCCCTTTCTTGCTGAATAGGGGGCTGCTTGTATCAATTGTGCCTTCGTCTCCGACAGTAGGTGGCCGTAGCACTGCATACTGGGTTTGCTGCTGCTCCTGCTGCTACCGGTCTCCGACACCCCTCGCGGCTACCTTTATTTTGTCTATTGGTTTGCCAGTGCTTGTCGGTGTATTCTTGCCTTTTCATGAGCGGGTTGTGCTGCTTGCATGCTGCCATCACGAGGATAACTGCGTTTGCATGGCATGCATGGCCACACGTTGGCTGGTGCATATGGGGCTGGATGTTGCTGTAGCACAGTCAACTGTGAGAGTGCGCTGAGACTAGTGGTCAGTTGCTGCTTCATCTTGTCGTGTCCTCTTCGACCCATCGTTAGGTGCCATGCCGTGGTATGTCATTGCGTCACCTGCAGTCTGGGGGGATCCGAAAGGTCTCCACTGGGTCACTTGGTTGGTGGCACGTTGGAGGAGGAGGTGGCGGTGGTGGTTGCCTAAGGAGGCAGTTGCTGTTGGTTTTTCCCTCTCTTTTATTCCCAAAGACTGCCGTTAGCTTTCCTCGTTGACGAGGCTTTACCCCATTTTTCAACTTGCTGCCTCCGTTAGCGCAGTCGCACGACAGAATCATCACAGCCCTCACCATGCTCATGCGTGTCTTGTTGCGCACCTCCGGCCCCTACTGCCGCGCCGATTCTTTGAGCGGTGCCCATTATTTTCATTGATCAACTCAGCGTGCCAATGTTTATGGCTGCAGGTATGTAGCCCTCAACACGTTGCTGAAGGTGGTGGACCTAGACAATAATGCAGTCCAACGGCACCGAAGCACCGTTCTCGATTGTCTGCGAGATTCGGATATTTCGATCAAGAGGTAAGGCCCGTGTCTGTCTTGTCGCACTGGCCTGTCATAGTTGCTACGCTAGCACGGCACGCTGTGGCACCTAAAGACCGCCCGCCATTCCTTGGCTCCGCTGAAGGGCACCGGACATCAACGTAGAAGCTGTTGTGCAATGCTTTTTCCTGGTGTTTGTTTTCTTTGCTGTTGCCATGCATTCTATCGGTCTGAGCACACTGCCGTGTGCTTGCCGGTGGGCCAGATTCCTGCACTGCTAAACTGCACTGCTGTTGGTGCCGGACACTAAACGGTGGTGCCTCCGTTTAGTGTCTGTGATTGGCGACTCACTTGTGTATTTCTGCATGCAATGCGACCTAGGTCAAGGCGCTTGCCGTAGAGGATCGAGGTCGTGGGCTCGACCTTCACGCGGCATACGTGAAGCGCCTGGATAGAGATTCAGTTCCTAAAGGTTTTGATACATGAATAATAGCTGATTTAACAGCCTCTTTTGTATAGCGACGGATGAGCCTTGACGGCTTTCACCACCGCTTGCAGTGGCAAGAAAGGATAGCCCACTGCAGGATTCGAAATCATGACCTCGGACCCAAGGTCGTGAAAAGCAACCACCATACCTAGTTTGCCATCATTCCTAGAGTTGATGGTACTGTCTCAAGGTAGCCAAAGGGGGTACAGACATCCCCCTGGACGTTCCCCCTGGGGTAGGATATGCCCCCTCTGGGTTAGGATATGCCCCCCCCGTGGGGGGTATATGGTTGTGTTTATGGTTTTAGTGTTTTGAGCGAGCTGCGCCTCCACCACCTAAATCCGCCCTTGCTCGTATTCCGAGCTTTAATTAGTGTGTATTAGGGTATAACGAGATCTTTTGAGATGGAGTTATACTCAGTAGACCTCTGAGGCTTCGAGCTCATTTGCAGGAACGTGCCTTGCAGCATCGAGCGGGACCGAACTGTATAGCTCACGGATGCCACTGCAGCTGCTGCCGCCGCCGCTCGCTCCTTTAGAAACCATCCTTCCAATCCATCCAGCCTTCTAATTATACTGAGTTGGTTGTATTTCAATAGAGTGTGAACTTCATTTTATTATGTACATATATGGATATATTTTTATACATTTTATATATATATATATATATATATATATATATATATATATATATATATATATATATATATATATATCTGTATTCTTAGTTATACATTTATCTACGTAGGGAGAAAGGGGGAAATGACCTACAACCAACCAAAGAGACCACTGAACCGTAGCCAGACTTGCTTGATTGCTGGCTTGGACTCTACAGCTCTGTCTTCATTTCAATGCCAGCCCGGTCATGCTCAGCTATCTGTGCACACAATCGCAGTGACTTCGGCGAATGTTTACTCGCCCTTCCAAAACCAAGGTGCTCAGCAATAAGAACTTGCACGGTCAGATGATGCACCAGGCACGTGGAAGTGTTTTTGGAAAGGGCACCACCTTAGCTGTCTGGGTCTGGCGAGTAATGGGGCACTTGTCGGCAGAATAGTTACCCAAATACCGCAATGGCGTGGTGGCAAAATGTATCATGCTTTGCTACCGTATGTTTGCACCAAGTCGCGTGCATGGGCAGTTCAGGGGCAATCGTCCTCGGGGGTCGACCTATGCTAGGAGCTGACCGTGCTTATTGAGCAGAGACCTCGGAGGCCGATGGTGGAATCGATGCCTGGCCGCACTTGCATACGTCCTCCCCCACTTAGCCAGTCATCGTGCTCGATTGCTTTCCAGGATTAGATCCGTGACACTGGGACACAAAGTAGAGCCGTGTTCTACTGCTTTATGCTAGCTTCCTATCGAGGACTGTGTACTGCAATATCGCCCGTGTTTATGCATCAGAACTGAAGAAATGATTCATTTTCAAGAGATATAAATTACTTAAAAATAGATTTTGTTTTCATTGGGTGCTACACAAATGTTATCTTTTGCTGTCACTCAGTATTGGCTTGGTTGCCAAACAGCCAGTAGCCCTCTATAGTTGGTGCTAGAAACAACCTAGTTCAGTCATGAAATCCAAGAAATTCAGTCGTCTGCCCTTACAGCTAATAGGGTGTCGTTTGTTCATACAGCAATATCAGATCTGTTATGGGCACAATGCTCATAGCAGGCTGTTCAAGACGTTCGCCAGGTTATGTTTGTACTTTTGTTAAATAAACACGTTTTTAGTTATCTCTTTGACTATGGTTTTATCTTTTTAGCCTAGGGTTTATTTTTTGGGTTTGGTATTTAATGGTTGTATGTTTTTGGGGTTGACGGCTTATGGTTTACTGGTTTGATTTTGTATTTTTTGGGACAGTTTGAATATTGGGTTTAGAGTTTAGATCTTGTAGTTTAGGGTTTAGTATTTAGGTATTAGAGAGAAACTCTAAATGGAAAAGATAAATAAAACTGTGTTTATTTAACGTAAATATAAGCATATGCTGGCGACCGTGTTGAACAGCCTACTATGAGCATTGTGCCCATAACAGATCTGATATTGCTGTATGAACAAACGACGTCCTATTATCTGTAACGGCAGACGACTGAATGTCTTGGATTTCATGACTGAGCTAGGTTGTTTCTAGCACTGTGCCCATAGCAGATCTGATATTGCTGTATGAACAAACTCTGCCGTATTAGCTGGCCCTTATGCTTGGTAGCTGCAGTGGCTCTCTCCCCGTTGATCATTAGTGTACTCTAGTATTGAAATACATACTGATTGGAGCTCTCACTCACCAGCGCCAGTGCATAGCTCCCTCAGCCGATCTGCTGAACCACTGTTAGCCTCCTCGAGTCATCTCAGGGCAACCGATTAACTGTGCCTCTTGAGGCGCCTAATGGCCCCTGACAACAGAGCCCTGTGGAACTCACTTTCATCACTCTTGCACTACGACTACAAGCATTCTCCCTCTGTAGCTGCCGACTCGGGCACTTTCTTTTCAGCCTTCTTTGGCAGCCACTTGTCTGCTCCTCACTTTCTTGACGGTCTTACTCACTCGGCCAGCATACTCGTTTTTTTTCGTCGCCACAGGAGGTCAAGTCTGTTGGTTGCCATCTGTACACCAAAAAGAAAAGTTGCTTAAGCTTTTGGTGTGCCGTAGAAAACTCATCGGCTTAATATTCGCTTGAGCTTCATACTACATTTTGGGACTTCGTGTGGACATGTATGTACACATATTATGTACAATCTAATTTCAAAATGCGGAGCAACTACAGGCTGACTGCCTTTTAGCAGAGCACCGAAAGCGTTTTTCAGCTCAAATAAATAAATAAATAAAAGCTGATTTAACAGCCTCTTTTTGTATAGCGACAGAAGAACCTTGATGGCTATCACCACCGCTTGCAGCGGCGATAAAGGATCGCCCACCTCAGGATTTGAACCCACGACCTCGGGGCCGAAGTCGTGAAAAGCAACCGCCTTACCTAGTGAGCCATTACGGCTCACTAAGGCAGACGATCCCGTAACCCCTGGTTTAAGAGCCCGGTGGCCCATCGAGGCCACCCTCTATTTGGTTCTTAGCAACTCGGGCATTTAGCCCTGAACACGTGTTCGTGCCAAATCCCGAATTTACTGCGTGAATGAATGTACTTGTTAATAACTGCAAACTGGACATCAAGCTGCAACCATTATTCCTGCTACCTGTAGTTACAGCTAGTCTTGGACAGGTGAAGTTCTTCTACAACCCTTATTGCAAATAGGATCAAAAGGGTTAGCTGATTCAAAACCCCATTTGGGTAGCAGCAGAAGAGCCTTATCGGCTGTTACCACCACTTACAGTGGGCAATAAAGGATCGCCCACTGCAGGGCTCGAACCCGCGACCTGGGTCGTAGAGAGCGAGCGCCGTACTCCTGGGCCAAGACACAGACGGTGCGCATGTAACATTTGATAATTTGAACCCTTAATTATAAATTGTAAGGTTGTGCCATCTGCGTAGATTTTCTACCCGGCTGATGAGCAAAGTGGAATAAATACCGATAAACTGTCCTTGTAAATGTCGACATTCATGTCTGTTGACGTTTCATAAATGTGTGCAATCACATACGGTTTCGAATTGTTGCAGTTTTGCATCTATTGCTGCTCAGTTTGAACGTATGGGTTTGTTAAGGTGATCGTGAGATTTAAAAAAAAGCAAACACCCGGTTGGCTTGCAAGATCATGTGTTTGTTAACTTCTAAGGTGATTTCGTGGTGATTTCAAATAGGGTGCTTTGCCCTGGAGTTTGCTCCTCTCTGCTCTCTCCCCCCCCCCCCCATCCTCCGACCAAAGTCCTCCATCCACGGTTCCTTGTAGTGGCCCGTTATCAGCTGCTGCTTGCGATTGGGTTTTTACACGGCCGTTGCCTTGACTTTGCAGGCGTGCCATGGAACTGGCCTTTGCGCTCACCAATGGCAATAACATTCGTCTTATGGTGAAGGAGTTGCTGAATTTTCTCGGAAAATGCGATGTCGAGTTCAAGTCAGACTGCAGCTTTGGGATCGTTCACACCGCAGAAAAGTGAGTGGCGCCGTGCACATCTGCTGCCGCCACGGCGGGAGCTCCGGTTCCTGGGTGGAATTGTAAGCAAGCCCTCCCTCTCCCCTCCTCTCTCTCCTCCCCCCCCCCCGTGCACCTATTTATTATCTCCTGTAGGGGCGCATGCCCATTTACCACCTGCGGCTGCTGCTGCCGCCGCCACCGCTTCCTGCAGGTTCGCCCCCAGTCGCCGCTGGCACGTCGATACCGTGCTCAAGGTGCTCGCGGCGGCCGGAAACTGCCTGCGCGACGACATCAGCAGCGTGCTGGCGCAGCTCGTGGCCAGCACGCCCGAGCTGCACCGCTATGCCTCTCACTGGCTCTTCGTCGAGTCGCGCCGAATCGTCGACAGCGGGGAGGCGGCCGGTCAGCAGCCGCTGCTGCAGGCCGCCTGCTGGTGCCTGGGCGAGTACGGCGACGCTCTGCTGCGAGAGCCGCTGCCCAGCGACGAGTGCCCCGAGCGGCCCGTCGAGGTAGGAGCGGCCTTGCCGCCGTACGCACCCGCTGACGCAAGCATGCACGTCCCTGCGGGCTTGGGCCTACTCATGCCTTGCCGCCGTACACACCCGCTGATGCAAGCACGCACGTCCCTGCGGGCTTGGGCGTACTCACGCACTGTGCATTGCTCCGTCGTTGCAGGTCACCGAGACTGCTGTGCTGGGTGTGATTGAGAAAATTCTGGCCTCGTCGCTGTCGACGATCGTGAGCAAAGAGTATGCTCTGACAGCGTTGGTCAAGCTTAGCACCAGATTCTCGTCAGCTGTAACACAGTAAGTGCGCGCAGGCACTGCCGGACGGTGCATCACACTAAGGTTACTTGTTTGGGTGACCGAAGTGACCGCAGTCCATGCAGTGTAGCATTTAGCCTCCTTCTGGTACCTGGGTGTTACTACGGTCACTGCGTAAACTCGGAAGGGGACCCTTGTTTATGTTCCTTCAATGGGCAAATTATAATTATCGATTTCACATGCCTGCACTTCATTTGTTAACATTGAACCTTGCTGTCACTGGAGTATGAAATCTTTTTTTTTCAAATTACTCTTTCTATTGGCACTGATTTTTCTGGTG
The DNA here is from genome assembly GCA_009760855.2 of Cristatella mucedo. Lineage (NCBI taxonomy): Eukaryota > Metazoa > Bryozoa > Phylactolaemata > Cristatellidae > Cristatella > Cristatella mucedo. The sequence continues at coordinate 3,789,304 of WPIO01000027.1, read as the reverse complement.
CCTGTAACTAGAAAAGGGCAATGCTTCGTTTCTCGGCAGTGCAGTATTGCAGTGTTCCTATCTCACTCACTCACTGAGTCTCTCTCTCTCTCTCTCTCTCTCTCTCTCTCTCTCTCTCTCTCTCTCTCTCTCTCTCACTCTCAGCGTAGTAGCACACAGGCTGCTACTTGCTGTTGCCGGGATTGCTGTATTTCACAAAAGAATTGAGCTTACGAGTTAAAGCCGTTAGACTGACTTATGTCAAACACGAAATGTAAGAAGACAGCAATCTCTTTTTGTAACGTATCAAAGAGCTTGGACCATTTTTAACCAATTACCTCTATCTTCCATACTTGGGTAAGTTGTGCTTGCGCCCTTTGTGTGTGTGTGTGTGTGTGTGTTTGTGTGTGTGTGTGTGTGTGTGTGTGTGTGTGTGTGTGTGTGTGTGTGTGTGTGTGTGTGTGTGTGTGTGTGTGTGTGTGTGTGTGTGTGTGTGTGTGTGCATGTATATTAATTTCAGGGTTTGCCTGTTAGTGTATGCGTAGAATAATAAAACATTTGTTTAGCGCCCTCGGAGGACTCAATCTCTTTCTATGCACTTTACGTCTGCTACAAAGAAGTATCTCTGTGTGTTTGACTTGATATGTTTGTACACTAAGTGGCTCTGTTGTCCACCAGCGGATCGCTCGATGCACATAGCACACGTGCACGGTCAGCCCCTGATTCAAGGTCATTTGATCAATGTCCGGTGCAGCCATGCATGAGCATCGCATTGCGGCAGCCGGTAGCCTGAAGCCCTATTGATGTTCTGCGATTTCATCCTGCTGCTTCGTTGCTTGGCCGGATTTCTGCCCGAGAACAGGCCATATTGAAACGATTAAGTTGTTATTGGCATTTGTATGCATCAGGAAGATTCGCACCGCCATTGCCCCCTACGGCAGCAGCACCAGCCTCGAGTTGCAGCAGCGGTCCGTCGAATTCGGCCAACTATTTGGCCGTCACGACGGCATCAGGGCAGCATTGCTCGACCGGATGCCATTGGCCGAGGCCAAATCGGGCAGTGGTGGTGCAGCCTTGGCTAACGGAAGCAGCTCTGTGGTGCCTAATGGAGAGACAACGGTGACAGCTGGGGTTTTAGTAGGCAAGGCCAGCAGCTCCAGCTACCAGCCGGTGAGTAGGTTAGGCCCCCCTGCAAAGGTTGCCCCGTGCTGCGGTGGAGTCGTTGTAGCAGCAGCTAGCATGTCTCACATCGTCGGCCTTCTCAGCAGATGCCGCGCGTTCCTTTGTCGCCTCAGAGCCAGAGCATCATCGATCTGCTTGGCGACGTGGGAGCTTCGTCCCCGGCGACGGCCGTACAGAGCAGGCTGGTGCCTGGCGGCAGTGCAGGAGCCAATCTTCTGGACCTGCTGGGCAGCTTGGCTGGAGGCTCCGAGCCGAGCTCTGCCTCCTCCTACGAATCCTCCGGTAGCCGGCGCTGTCAGGCCTCGAGGTCGTGCGTGTGCACGTGCTGTTGCCGCTAGGCCTCTGCATTCACTTGCTCGTGTTCACTTGCTGCATGCATGTGTTGAAGGCCTGAGGCCGGTCACCACGATGCTGCCGACACAGCAGCAGAGCGCTTTGATCGGTGACTTCGACCTGCTGTCGGGCCTTGCAACAGCAGCTGCTCCGGCTGCGCCAGCTGGCTCGTCGCAGCCTCCGGGACTGCTTCTGATCGATGACCTCAGCTTGATGAGCTCACTCCACGGTCACGACGCAGCCGGTACTACTGCGCAATATGCGAGTGCAAGTGCTCCGCTTTGGTAGAGGCTGCGAAGCATTGCTTTCGGTGCAGCCGAAATCTTTGGGCGATCAGGCTTGTGTAAAAGCCGTTTGTCAGGCTTTTGTTGTTTGCTCACAAACGATTTTCACACGTCAGCAAGCTGTTAAACACCTGAAACATTGTCGAATGTGCACACTGGCAGAGTGCCGAAGGTGGTAGTCAGCGAGCCATAAATCCTCGAAACATGGCCATTTCTACGATGTCTGTAGTCACAGACACACACACACACACACACACACACACACACACACACACACACACACACACACACACACACACACACACACACACTTGCAGCATTCGCCGATCCCGAATATGTATGGCTCCTTCTGTTTTATTAGGTTACTTGTATAGTTGCATTCTGTGGGCAAAAGGGCCTATGTTTTGTAATTTTATTCCGTATAATTTTGCTGACCTGTTCATTAGCTTCAGAAGTAGTTCTCCACTTTTGCGTGCTTAAAAGCTAAATAGTTGTCCTCTTTCCCCAAATCTCACTTTAAAAAATTCAAAGAATTTAGTTGTTACCCAGTAAATGTAGAACTTGGCGAAAGCAACACGAGTGACTATAACTTTGTTCAACCATGATTGATCATATATATGGACCGTTGACCCTGAATGGCAGAGTAAATGTAAGGTGGCTTAAAAAAGCTTTACTCTGAATTAAAGGTCCTAAAATCGTGCCTCATCCATCTTTTGATCCAGAATGTTGGAGAAAGGTTTTCAAACTGTTGCAAGCAAATCTCGTTTGAAGTATCTAGTATTTACTTTGCTTAGCATTGTGCCAAGTGCCAAGTGTTCTCTTGCCTCCCACTCGGAGAGCATAAACGGTTTTCATTGTGATCAGTAGCCAACAGCCTTCAACTCATAAAATTTGGAGGGAAATGGGGAAGCTTGGAAAAATAGGTTGAGGACGGTTGATGAAGTAAGTAGCTTGGGAGAAGCTGTAGATGTCAGCAGGAAAGGAAGTTCCATAATCGACAGCAGAAGAAGAGGAATCGTCTTATATTTTATTTGAATTTTGCGAGTGAGCCCCACAGCTTAGGAGCTTCGGAGTGAATTCTCCTTACCGGCAGCCTTGTAGGTGAGTGGACCAGATGCTGCACGATGATGTTCATGCTGCCACAGACGCCCCCCACACTGAAGAGCGGCCTCAGGCGACTCCTACCCTGGTGTGTACCTTTACCTGACTTCTCCGTGCTACTTTCGGTATTCCGCTGCTATCTTTGCTGTGACTATTTATGAGCTGTCCTCGGATATGCTACACAAAACAGGACCTGCTTAGCATAAGGTGCGATGTCACCATTAGTCGATTCCTACCGGCAGGTGTCTTCGGCGGGTCAGTGAGAACCTTCTTGCATCCTGCGTTCGCCCTATCAACAGCTCGGCTATCAAACCTACGACCCGTAAGTTTTAAAGTGCTGAATAGTACTTGTTTCGGTAGTAGCCCACCCGCCGTAGCCCAGCACGTTGTGAAACGTCGACCAGCGGCCGTTACTAAGGTCCGATTCAAATTCGAAGGGCCCGCGTCCACCGGGCCGGATACACGCCGACGTGAATACAAGCCACTTCATCGCCGTCGCCCAGTTGTTGGACAGCCTCTTAAATTCTGCCTACTAAATGTCTGCTCGCTAAAAACCAAGGGGTTACTTATCCGCGATCAGGTGGTCCAGGAGAAGCTAGCTGCATTTCTTCTTACCGAAACTTGGATGACACAATGTTCCAGTAGCTGTATTTCTGAGACCTCTCCACCCGAGTTCTCATTCTATCAGTCCATGCGTTCTGACAAGGTTGGTGGCAGGTTGCAATTGTTGTTCGCGAATCGTTTGGCTATAAGATGTACAGTTTTTCCAATGGGCCATAATAATAATAATAATCACTTGATAAAGCGCCCTCAGAGAACTTAATCTCTCTCTAGGTGCTTTACATTTGCTGTAAAGTGAAATGCAATTGAATGGTAAGTAAAATCATGCTTGAAAAACAAACGAAATGAATAATATGGTTAGGGGTGACATGCACAGGGTCAGCATGCAAATGTGGTTAGTGGCAGCATGCACAGTGTCAGCACGCATAAGCACATCAAGGACGAATCACAGGGACCCACTAAATGCTGTCCTAAATAGGTGTGTTTTTAGGTTCCTTTTAAATGTGGTCAGGTCAGGGCATGTTCTGATGCAGGTCGGGAGGGAGTTCCAGGCTTTGGGAGCATATGAACTAAATGCACGGTCTCCAAAGGATTTAAGGTTTGTACGAGGTATGGTACGAGGCCATCGTTTGAATCGGTTGCAATCAGGTCTTTGTCAAAGACAATGCCTCTCACTGTTGTGATATACCGGCCTCCTTCTGGCTGTCTAAATTTGTTTATAGAGGAGTTTTTAGAGTTCCTCGCTAAAATATTTGTGTGTGACAGACCGTTACTGATTGTAGGAGGCTTCAATATTCACGTTAACAACCCTAGCAACAGCCAGGTCCGCTCATTTCTTGACCGTCTGGAGAATTTTGGTTTGGTCAAAAACGTTAATCATACCACCCACGTCGGTGGCCACATTCTAGATCTCGTGATCACTAAGGATGTCCTCCCCACTGACCTTGTGGTGTGCCCACTGACCCTCTCAGATCATTGCTCGGTCTCGTTTACTGTTCCTGCTCGCTTATATGTACAGGGTAACGTCGAACTTGTCAAACGACGTAACTTACAAGGCATTGATATAGACAAGTTTTTTAAATCAATTTGTGATGCAGGTCTTCTTGATCTGCATTCAGACTCGACCGGCAGCCTCGATACCCTCACTGATGCAATAAACATGACACTCAGGAGTGCTCTTGACAAACATGCTCCCGTTCATTCTATCCGTGTTCAAACTCGTGGAGATTCCTTTCAATTTACAAAATAACTAAAGATGTGCCGGGTTAAGCGCAGGCTTGAACGTCGTTTCAAGAAATCGGGGTCTAATGCAGATCTAGTCAATTTCAAAGGCTTTCTTCGAGTTTACACCCGAAAGCTTAAAAAGAAAACAAGGTTTCTTTTTTCATCCGAAAGCCGAATTCCTGCCAGTCGGACCCTAAACAGATTTATAAGACAGTAAACCATTTACTGGCCAATGCTGTGAGGTCTGATTCCCCTGATATTAAGGGCTCAGCCGAAAAGTGTTCAGCCTTCTTTACTGAAAAAATTATGCACATTCGTGCTTCCATTAAGCCCCCTCCGACTAAAGCAATCGCGGTTCCACAACCTGTGACCTTCCTTTAAAGGTTCTCCGAGGTTTCTGCATGCGATGTAGCTACCTTAATACGGTAGAGCAAAAAGAGCTTGTCTCCTGAAGACCCTATATCTTCATCTCTGTGGTCTTCACTGGCAGACCAACTTAACTCTGCCATAACCAAGACTGTTAATGCTTCTCTGGGAAAAGGGGTCGTCCCCAAGTCCTTCAAATCGGCAATCCTTCGACCCATACTTAAAAGCCTGGATTAGATACAGTGGTCCTTGTAAACTATCGCCCAGTTTCCCTTCTTCCTTTCTTGTCAAAGATTCTTGAAAAAATTGTTGCTAAGCAGCTGGTTGAACATATTGAAAAAATGAAATGTCAGAAACATTTCAATCAGGGTTCAAGAGGCAGCACTCCACTGAAACTGCTCTCCTCCGTGTAATCAATGACATTTTCCGTGGCAATGACGACAGGAATGTCACTGCCCTAGCTCTGCTAGATCTATCAACTGCCTTCGACACCATTGATCACGATGTTCTGCTTGAACGATTGAGAACAACGACCGGTCTAGCAGACGAAGCATTGACATGGTTTAAATCGTACTTGTCTGATCGTGTTCAATCCGTGTCGTGTGGGGGTCAGGTCTCACACACGAGAAGGGTCCCCTGTGGAGTCCATCAAGGATTTGTACTTGGTCCCTTGCTGTTCTCCATTTATACACAACCTCTGGGAAAAGTGATTAAGGCCCGTGGAATAGGATATCACTATTATGCTAACGATACTCAGTTGTATTAGTCATTCAAACCGTCGGAATCTGCTGCAGCAACTGAGAAACTGAATGCTTGCCTTGCCGACATTTGATCCTGGATGTTGGAAAACTTGAAATTAAATGATGATAAAACCGAACTGCTGATCATAGGACACTCTAAGCATGTGGCTGGATTAAAAGGCTTTGCTCTTCTAATAGGTGATGCTATTGTGCGACCATCGCCACGTGCTTGAAATTTAGGTGTCGTTTTTGACAGCTGCCTCAATTTTAAAGGCTTCATTCAGGAGACTGCTTCTACAGCTAGCCATCACGTCCGATCCCTATCCAAGATTTGGAGCTGTCTCCACAGTTGCATTTAAAAAATTTAAGTAGCTCCTTAGTTCTGTCTCGGTTTGATTATTGGAATTCCCTTTTGGCTGGGCTACCAAAGAAAACTATTAGGCCACTGCAGCTGACTATGAATATGGCTGCAAGGCTAGTCTTTAAGTCCCAGAGGTTTGAGCATGTCTCTCATTTGCTAAAAGAGCTAGGATGGATGCCGGTTGAGCAACGGATACAGAGCAAAGTTCTTACGCTGACCCCCAAGGTCTGCCACGGCTTGGCTCCTTCGTACCTAGCTGAACTGCTGCATCAGTTTCAGCGTGTTCGTGCCCTCAGGTCCTGTGTGGACAATAAAGTAGCTGCTCCACTCCTCCGCTTAAAGACCGTTGGCGGCAGAAGCTTTAGCTCTGCAGGTCCTAGTCTGTGGAACTCGCTTCCACAATTCTTGTGCAAAGACAACGACTCTCCTACTGCTGACTCTGGCTCATCGTTTTCAGCAGTCCTGAGCTGCTACTTCCATGCTACTCACTACCTCAACTGGTCTCCTGACTGCTATGCTTCCCACTTTCTCTTTGTTGCGTGAGACGAAGTCTGTTGGCTACCGAATGCGTACCGATAGTCGCTTAGGCTGTGAGTGCGCTATGTAAAACTCTCCTGCGTAACACCCACATTGTCTTACGGATTTACTTTGTTAAGTACAGACGAAGATAAATTACATTACATTACTGCAGTCCAACATCGTATGAGGGAAATTGTGAAATGCACCGGTTACTTTCTTCATGCTCGCACTCAACACCGAGGCTATTGGCCGTAGATGATTCCATTCTATTTGTCGGTCGACCGTAGGTAGGATGGCAGGCAAACAGGACTATTGTGTGTGATAACCACTCGGTGCTGATGGGAGCATATTGCAAGACATGGTATTGGTGCTCAGCTAGCAGAATCCTCTACTGATGTCAGGATATTTACTCTTGCATTCGGCTATTTGCTGAAAAGATAAAAATAGTATCAATTGCATTGGTATAGCGCCTTAAGAGAACTTAATCTCTATGCAGGCACATCGCATATGCCACGGGGTTGGGGCCCATGACCTTGGAAAGTGGAGACCCGTCGTCGTGACTGATTTTGCCATGCGGCGGTATGCAGAAGAAGCAGTAAATTGGGAGCAGGTAATTAGGAAGAGCTGGCAAAACGAATGAGCCACTCAGCTGTCAGTTGGGTGCTCAAGCCAGAGCTGTGCCTTAGAGCATCCCGTGGGGCCTTTCACACAAGTTCGGCCTTAAGCAAAACGATAGTGCATGCTGGAGAGGCGAGTGGCGCTTTGCAGGCGGCCACGGCTGGCTGGCAGTGACACCCACTGTGAAGTTCGAACATTTTCAAACGGCAGCTAAGAGAAAGCAGTCTAGCTGGAATCACTAGTAAAATTGCCAGCCTACTATTTTTATAAATCGATGTGACCGCTTGATGCTCTTGCTAATATAGTAGTCGAACATAGCATCGTATTGGTTGCCCTGGTCAGGCTTTTTGCTGTGCACAGCCTTTCTTTCACCATCGTGCTGCGATAAATAGAAAGTTTACTTGCTGGTCGGTTCGTAAGCGTTGAGGTGACAAGTGTGTGCTCATTACTACTACTGGTCATCGGTAGTCGTGGTATAAATCACAAACCTATGCTCACAAAGTAAAAGTAAGGGTTTGGCTGATTCAGCAGCCTTATTTATGTCGGAGCGCAAGCGTCTTAGTGGCTGTCGCCCGTTTGCAGCGGGCAATAATAATACAAATAATATATTTGTATAGCACCCTCAGCACTGAATCTCTCTCTAGGCACTTTACATATAAATGATCTCTACATTGGGACTCGAAATCACGACCTGGATTTTGAATGGCAATCACCTGACACTCGGTTGAAGACATAGGCGTGTGTTTGGTGCATGCTTATTGTTTGTCATAATGAGCCGTGAGCCATTCTTGCCACTTGCCCGTGCAAATAATTTATATTGCCCGTGCAGTGATTCCATCGATAACAGCTTTTGATAAGAGTGGGCTACTAATCAAATTCGACTTTGAACGTGAAGAATCCTCACCTCTTTGCACTGTCAATGTGGTTGCTACTAATTCTTCGTCTGTGCCGTTCAGTGAGTTCGTCTTCCAAGCAGCAGTACCTAAGGTGAGTGTACAACTCTTTGCTCGGCCTTCAAGCACTGCTCTGTCTCTTTCGAGTAGTTCTGTTCGCAGTCGCTTGCCATAGAAACGGTAGAGGTGCGCAGACGGTGCCACATGCATTATCATCGCCCAATAATTCCCACCCGTGCCTTTAGTTGTCAGCAAGTATGCTTTGAATGCATAGTTTGACGAGCAGGACGTTAAGGAGCAGCAGGATGAGAAGGAGAACATCGAGAAGGGGAAGAACACGGGATCAAAAAGGGGGAAGAAGAGGAGGACGTTCGGGAGGCGGAGAACGTGCGGGAGGGTGAGGCGAGGAGTTGGAAGGGGAGAGCAGAAAAACGATGAGGGGGAGGAGGATATTAATTGGATGTTTATGAACGTTTTGAATAAATTAACTACTCTATTAAAGGTGCCATATTGTGAATACAAATACGTCTCGTTATTTTAGTTTGCTAGAGTATAGTGGCATATGTTTGATTTTCTGTTATATGTAAATACTATATAGCAGTAGCCACGACTACTGCTTGGAAAAGAAATATGCTTACAATCGAGAAAAAGCTGCAAGTTTTGAAGGTGTTGAAATAAAAAACAGCTTGCTGTTGCTGAGGAGTTCAACGTGAGTCAGTTGGCTATCTTCAAATAAAGAAGGCAGAAAAAGAGATTCGCCATGAATCTCTAATCAACAGGAATCTGAGCCGAAAAAGAAAACAGGAAAGTCCAAGCAAAGAAGTTTCCGATGCACTGATGGAACGGTTTTATCAGATGTGGCAGCAAAATGCTGTGATCAGTAGCCCATCAATGATGGAGAAGGCGCAGCAACTAGCTGTGACGCTCGACTGCATGTAATTTGTTCGAACAAATGGTTGGCTTGAGCGGCTTAAAATTCGGCGTAGCATTACGTTTACCAAGATTGGTGGTGGAAGAGCTGCAGCAGATCATACCAGAGTCGAAAATAGGATTGCCAGCGTCTTGCCCACCTCTATTGAAGAGTATTATGCATCCAATATCTTTAATGCTGTCGAAATAGGCCAATTCTGCAGCAAAGTGGCAGCCTCCGGCACATTAGCTGTCACTGGTACTCAACCAGCTGGTGGAAAGATGCCGAAAGAAAGAATGACTCTGCGTCGCTAATGGCACCTATGTAGTAGGGAAATTTGCGAACTCACGATGCTTTTGAACGCTCGAGTGCCTTCACCATATTTCAGCAGTAGCAACGCTTGGATGATCAGTCGAATTTGGGCTGATATTCTTCTTAAATTCCATCGAGAGCTGGGCTATCGAAAAAAATTCTGTTTGCCGGTAATGCTGCTTGTCATAAAGTAGAGGAACAGTTCGGGAACATCTGGAATCTATGCCGCCGAACATCAGCCGCTGGATCAACGAATCATCAGCACCATGAAAGTCCGCTACAGAACGAAAGTGATGCAGCAAATGCTTCAGGTCATCGAAAAAGGATGCTCAATTATTGATTAGGCAAAATCAGTTGATGTGCTAGCTGCCTTGTACACGCTGAAGCAGTTGTGTTTGCTAGTATTGCCAGCTACGATACGAAACTGTTTCAGAAAAGCTGGCTTTCCAACTGTTGGTCCGGACGACAATGTAGACGATATTCGGCCAATTCCAGCTGTGGCTGCTGAGCTAGGAGAAGCACTCATGCAAGAAGATTTTGAGGCTATTGTACACTGCGATTATGTAGTCGCATGCCCTGGCACGTTAACCGATACTTAAATTTGATAGCAACTGCTGTGTAAGGACCAAAATGGGAACGCTGACAACGACACAGAAGTACTTGAGGAGATGCAGTTGCCGGAGGTATGCAGAATAACGCACAAAGAAGCATTACATGCACTGGAAACCGTTCGTCATTACTTGGAACAAAATCTTTCACATTGCGAGTACTATGCAATTGCATATAAGATCGAGAAAAACTCATCCAAAAAACGCTTCCAGCAGGAAATTACTTTTTAAATAATAAGTATAATTATGTGTGCTTTGATTAAAATGTTGGCTATAAAGAAACTCGGTGACTTTTTTAAGTAATCTCACTCTAAATATAGGATGCGGGAGCGTATTCTTACAAATGGAGTCGGCTGTATAACGTACAGGTGATGCATTTTACATGCTTAGGATTTTGATGCTCTTAACCAGGAATAGCTGGGGAATAATTGAGATGGAATTTAGGTCTATATTTAACATTGGCCTGCTACTGAATCTTGCCTTTATAGCATGATTCTTCTCATTGCAGACGTTCCAGATGCAAATGCTGCCCCCATCAGCAGCAAGCATACCTCCACACAACTTTGGTAGTTTAACCCAAAGCATTAAAATAACGAATCCAAGCAAGGTAAATATGTGTGTTGTGCTGAGTGAACTAAATGCATGCCGTGTAGGGTCATTCCACCCATGTGTGCGTAGGACGATGAAAGCTTTCCTCCTTGTTTTCTAGTGTTAAACTAGTTGAACCATTTCAGGATTTAGAATTATGGGTTTATCCTTGTAAGCCTAATCATCTGTAGCTGGTACAAAACTCTGCAGTTTTTCTGGTCTGTCGTCATCGGTGTAGCTGCCACATCACACCACTTCTATTGACACTTCACTGGCTACCTATCAAGCATCTAATTGATTTCAATATCCTATCCGGCTCACAGCCCAATTCACTTGCCTGTTCCAGCCTACCTATCCGAACTACGTGCTCATCGAGTGTACTCTTGCACCACCCGCTCCTGAGCATCTAGTGATCTCGAAGTCCCTCGCACTGAATTGAAATCTTTTGATGATCGATCCTTCTGCACGTCTGTACCAAAAGTCTGGAACGAGCTTCCGGTTACCGTCACTTATTGCAATAACATTGCATCTGCGAAGTCTCTTAAAAGATGCATCTGTTCAGGTAAACTTTCCCTGACAATAGTGAACTGACAGCAGTTTTTGTTGCTCAGGTTTGTTCTGTTGTGTTTTTCACGCGTGTGTTTGTTTGTATGTGCATGTGTCCGCCTGTGTGTGCTGCATGCCTAGGTGCCTAAATGTTTGCTTTAACATGCTGGCCTAAGCATGATACTTGCTTTTTCATGCTTGCTACCATGCGTTTCACTAACCCTTGGCTATTGATGCTCTTGCAGCTCTTAATCAAGATTGGCCGGGGAACAATTGATATGGAATTTAGGTCTATATTTAACATTGTAACAGTTGTAAAGCACCTGGATAGAAGTTTTCTTAGGCCACTCTACAACCGACTTATTATTATTATTATTATTATTATTATTAATGTTATGAGCGTACTAGTGCTAACTGATGTGCTTTGTGCTTGCAGCAGCAGCTACGAATGCGGATAAGAATTAACTACAAGGCGAATGGTTTAGCAGTGAGTGACCAAGGTGAAGTGAATGACTTCCCTGAGGCAACATGGCGATGAGACTTCACCGAATCAGCACCCATCGGTCTTCAGGGGCGGTCTGCTTGAGGCCGGGTGGTAATCAGGGTGTGCATCGTCGGCTTCGGTGCCAGCTCAGCAGCAGTAGCGCTGCTGCTTCCACCGCTCACGTCCCGGCTCGGATCTGTGCTCGCTGCTCAACTGCTTCGTTGCTGCATTGTATCTTACATCTGCTGCTCGACTTTGTTATCCCGGCACCGGCTGTACCCACTCATCGGCCCACCGATCCGGTGCAGCGACCGTGACTTTTGCCAGCTGCTGTGGAGCCCTCTGTTGCAGAACGGATTTCGTCCATCTGTGCATTGTTTGTGCCAACTTGACTCTGAGAATAGTTCATTGAACTTGGCATAATTGGCAGTGTTTAAAGAAGTGGAGAGTGAAAGCAGATTCAGCTTGGGTTGAATGGCTGATATTTATTTATGTTTGGCCCTCATCCCAACTAGTCTATACAGCTTTATCCCCCCCTTGCAAATAAGTCAGTTAGCCGAACCTCGTCAGCTTGTTGTTTCGAGCCATTTGTGCTCATGTACGTAGAAGCATTGTTGCTACAGTAACCCTAGGGAATATATGCATCAAGTACTTCTAAATACATTGTTTCCTTTTTCTAGTGCTCGTGTTTACAAACATCCGACAAACGAGATTACTTCACATACACTCAGTGTCAAAAACATTCTAGCCGAAGCTGCAGTGGCTGTAAATTCGTTCTGGTAATAAGAGGGTTTTCAAAGATGCCAGGCGTTCTTAAGTTATTCGTAGCATGTGAAAATATTTATTTACAGCCCAAAACAAGCACAAATGCTGATTGTATGCATGAATGCGTTTAGTGTGACGGCCGACGTAGTTTAGTCGGCCCACCACGATTGTTAATTACCTCCCCTGTTTGGCTAAGCATAGAGGCTACCAGCTTCTGGGTTGTCTCTTCTATTGTAACTTATTCTATAGAGCCTGAGTTTTTCTGGGAAGGTCGGCTACTGCTGTAGGCCAAACCATCATGGCCTGAGGTACCTACCTATCGATATCACTCCATAGTCGCTCAAATCAGTAGCTGGGCCACTGCTCCAGCACGAAGCAAGGATATTTTGGTCAAGCAAGTTGGGTTTCAAAGCTCAAATATTCTGCTTGTAGGTTGAAAAATTTGGCAGCAGCAGGCTTTATCGTAGACTTGAGCTATCGTAACTGAATCTAGAATATCTGTGAACTATGCCAAACCATCATTGCTATTGAGCCAAGTGATCCTGACTCCTGTAAGCAATGCATCTCGATCGCAAATTACTATCAGTAACACCATTTTTTATCGCGGGTAGTAGTAATAATAATAATAATGTTGCATTTGATATAGCGCCCACAGAGAACTCAATCTCTTTCTAGGCACTTTACATTTGCTACAAAGGAAGCTAGATCAAATGGTTATTGGTAGCATACTCAATGACAGTGTGGTTAGGAATTACATGCACATGGTCAAAATTCACATATGGTTAGTGGCAGGATGCACGGTGTCAGCACGTATAAGCACATTAAGGACAAATCACAGGGACCAGCTAAATACTGTGATAAATAGGCGCGTTTTTAGTTTTTGTAATGCGGTCAAGTCAGGGGATGTCGTGGCGAAAGTCGGAAATAAGTTCCAGGTTTTGGGGGCAAACGAACTGAAGGCACGGTCTCCGAAGGATTTGAGGTTCGTACGAGGTACACGTGAACGTTTAGATTCCGAAAAGCGGTGGTACTATGCTTAGCCTGCTGGGGGAATAGATCTGACATGTAGGCTGGAGCCAAATAATGAAGGGACCTAAAAGTGAGCGACATAACCTTGAAGTCGATGCCTTGTTGACTGGGAGCCAGTGCAGGTCGGCAAGAAGTGGTGTGCCGGGGCAACTGCGACACTCACGACAGAAAAGCCTAGCTGCAGAGTTTTGCACCAGCTGTAAGTACCTGAGTGTGCAGGCCGGTAGACCAGCAAACAGTGAGTTACAGAAGTCGAGACGGGATGTAGTATCAAAAGCTGCCGAAAGATCGAACAAAACAAGCAGAGAGACTACCTAAGTCTATCCCTAAGTAGTTCGTAATACACCCGAAGTAATGCTGACTCTGTGGAGTGATTGGCTCTAAAACGAGACTGGAACTTACGAGCAAGGTTTGAAGTAAGTTTTACTTCGTAATTGCTTGTCTAACAATTGTAGGGAATGGCCATTATTTGCCACAAACTTGGCTTATGTGACCAGAACTGGTATACGTTTGAAATTGATTAATGAGAAAACGACTGAATTTGCAATTTTGTGACATTCAGTCCACTAAAACTAATCAAGTTTGCACGTAGTTACACGTAAGTTAAACAAAAATAATCGCAAGTATTTTTCCGAGATGTATCAAAATTACCATCAGGCGTATGCGATCGGACTGAAGTTCTTCTCCAAAGTCTCAGCCAGGTCTACATAGTCTGTCCCCGACCTACTGTGACGTTGCTATTCCAAGCGGCTTTCTCCTTACCAGTGACCTTCTTGGGGAATATATTGTCTGTGTTCCCACCAAGAAAAGGTTAGATGATACAACAGCCTTGTTTACGTAGAAGCAGAAGAGCCTTCATGGCTATCACCACCGATTGCCACTGCAGGACTCTAATCCACGACCCGGGTCTTGAAGAGTGAAACCTTACCTTCTGCTGCGACCCAGAGGTAAGACATCGGGCTTGGCATTTGCCTCAGCTTAGGGAAGACATTTTAAAGGCTGCCAACTTCTTATCTAGAGCTTCGACAAATCGTTTCATAAGGCCCAATTTTATGTGCATGGGTGTCAGCAACTACCATCTGCTCTTGTCGTTTGTTATACTTTATTTATACCGAGCATCTCAGAAAACCCAATGGGATCGGCTATCACTTCTGCGCTGACGATACCCTGCTGCATTTTTTGTTTAACTCGTCTGAAGCTGCTGCAGTGACTGATAAACTGAATGCATGCTAGCCTTGCACGCATTCGATCCTTGATGTCGACCAATTTCCTTAAACTAAGCGGCAATAAAACCGTACTTTTACTCATAGGACACCTCAAGTGTGTGGCTGGACTTTAAGACTTTGCTCTTCTAATACGTAACGCTGTTGTGCGACCATCACCATGTGCTAGGAATTAGGGTGGCCTCGTTCTGTCTAGGCTGCAGTACTGCAATTCTGCCTTAGTTGCTGGGCTGCCGAAAAACCCACCAAGCCACTGTAGCTTAAGATGAATATGGCTGCAAGTGGTTCGGTCACGTGTCTTCTTTGCTGAAGGAGCTGCAATGGCTCCCAGTCGAACAACGGATACAGAGCAAAATTCTTACTCTGACCCACAAGACCTTCCACGGCTTGGCTCCTTCGTATCTAGCTGAACTGCCAAACCAGTTTCAGCCTCCTTCTGTCCTCTACGGACAATAATTTTGTTTAGCTGCTTCATTCTTTTGCTGAAAGATTGTTGGCGACAGTAGCTTTGGGTCTGCAGGTCCTAGACTGGATCTCACTTCTACAACTCCTACTCAACGACATCTACTCTCCTGCTGCCAGTACTTAACGAGTCGTAAAAATCTGCAAACTCATGGCAATGAAAGGATCAGCAGAAATAATTCGAAGCCAGCAGTCTCATTTTTATGTATTTTGAATATATTTCACTGCATGTGTTTACTTAGCTTCTAAGCCAGTGTAGCATCAACAAGGTTCTCATTATACACCGCCCCTAATTCATCTGCCCGTCGAGGCATACAGTGCGGCGGAGTAGAGTCTATGTTCACACCGATATCAGCGTCTGGGCTAGCACCTGTTGTGAGCTTGCGTATTGCTGAACAGAAAATGGCTTGGAGGACTCGGAACGAGTGAACACAGCCGAACTCGACAACGTTTATACAATGACCCGTCTGCAGACGTTAATCTAAAGGAACTTCCAGTCGTCTGTGCCCAGGGATGCTATGATAGCGCCAGCAGCAGGACCACTGCTGCCTCGATTGGTCAGTCAAGGTCGGGAGGGCCCCCCAGCCTAGTACCAGCAGACAACATGTAGGCGTGGCACTATCGTAGACTAGGGTATGCGTTCTCTATTACGATCTAAACACACCCATGACTGCTATGCTTGAAGTAGGCCACACTGCTGGGGTAGCATTCTGCTTAGGACAGCAACAGACAGCAGCCACTCTTAAGCCACCAAGAGTAGAAGGTGGCTGGCACTTCCAGAGTCGAGACACTGGCACTATATGAGCAGATGGTCCGTTGATAGCAGCAGATTCCTTGTAGTTACAGCTTACATCTTTGCACCACAATACAGGTAATATTGATAATATGATGTTGGTTCTCACGTTCACTACACATTAAATGCTCTTTCCTATTCAATCAAAATTCTGAGCTCAGGATGCTTAGAAGTTAGCTTCACAGAAGTTAATATACCGAGGTTAACTTCACAGCCGCATAGATAAACAATCAGCAATATCAGCTGACAGCAGAGCACCTTAGTGCTCTTTACGAGCACCCATAGACATGAATTCTTGCAGAGGAATACAAATCAGGATTGCAAAAAATCCACCTGCCTGAACTCAGCACTCACTCACCTAAGCATGATAGATGGCAGTCGTGTACTAGGCCATTAATGAGTGTGGCTGACGCAGTGTACAACGAGCTTCTCACACCGAATGTTGTCACAAAGTGTGTGCTTTCTCTGTTCTATTGTATCTGTCTCAAGTTTTAGCATCATTCATCACAAAATCCTTCTTGAGCTCGTATAGTATCATCTGGCAATAATAGAACTGCTCTGCAATTTTTTACGTTCCGTTTCAGTGGAAGACTTCATTGCGTTAATATTGACGGTCCAATCATCCGAACAGCCTTGAAATACAGGTTACAGGAGGGATCGGTGGTCCGCCTCTTTTCAAAATGTATACTCTTCATTTTGCTAGTGTCATTTCCGAGCGAAATCTAAGTTTTCATGTGGTTTTAGACTACAGACAATACAACCTGTTCTTTTATCCCTGCCTTTCAGCTTGCCAAACTTCCTTAATTCCTTTGCAGAATTTATTGCTGAACTCGGCACTTGACCTGCAGCAAAGTTTCTCATAGGGAATGATTATGAAATAATTTACTATCCTGGTTCAAACGTAGCGATAAACAGACACTGGAAAGTATAAAACTCGAAATCCTCTGTAGCATCTGCACACAATCTGGGTGTTACATTCAGAAGTGACCAGATACTTGAATATTTCACTTAGAAATGCACAATTTGTGCACACAGATAAACAATTACTTTTATCGTGTGCTATGGAATCCTTAAATTCATGCAGAAGTTAGCGCTCTTTTCTTGAACTGGAAGCGCTTAGCCCCGCTTAGCAGGCTCGCTGACAGCGCTTGTCGAGGCTTGAATTGAGCTCAAAGACGGGAATAAAACCTTGAATTTTTCGTCAATAACTAATAAAATGCAAGAAATGCGAGGTTTTACGACCGTTCGTGCGTTCAATTCAAGCCTCGACAAGCGCTGTGAGCCAGCCAAGGCGGAGCCAGGAACAAGGCGAAGGTCGGACGGCAGTATTTGTGTGTGTACGCCCTTCCAGTTCACGATAAGAGTGTTTCTAAACTGTTGCACGAAATTACGGATTCCATAAAACAAGCTAATAATATTTGTTTATCTGTGTGCACAAATTGTCCATTTCTAAGTGAAATCGACAAGTTCAGTCCGGCGTGGCGACGGGCCGGTGCACGCCGCCCCCGTCGGCTGTACGGTATTTTTTAAGCAGTTCATCTAAGACTTAGAATCTTACGATCGGTATCGTCACTACGTCATCACGTGCATTACATTTTTATCTTATTATAATGAAGATGTGCGATGCGATTATTGAGATGTTAGCGTTTGTTGTGAAGCCATCGCCGGCCAAACGCTCGCAAAATTATGACCAAAACTTAGCCATGAAATCGAGTTTTCCGTAAACGAATTTCCAAAAACTCAGGCATCATTAGGATTCACTCCGCAGACAAAATCTTTTTGGAAACGGATAAGTGGCATTTCCGGAAATCGCGGCACTTGACGACTGTGGCAAATGCCCACACCCTCACTCCACGTGTCCGTGAGGGAATGGCCGTTTGACGGTGACCTATGCAGACGACAGAAGCCAATCCGGTAAGCCACCGCAGACGTGCTTTATGTGTATTTACATGTGTGTATCTTAGTCTGTATCTCCACAATGATTTGTTTTATAATTCGCGTCTTGCTAACTGTATAGCTTAGTGCAGTACTTGGTTCAACTTTGACCAAAATACTATTAGTAATGTGGACGTGGGATTCTTTACCCATGTTTAGATGATTAAGTTACGATTGCAGCACTGTTTATTAGCTGTTGTATGTATTTTTCGGTATTTAGCGGACGAAGAATTTGTTGTTTACCGCTATCTGATGAGCCAATTAGGATAGAGCTGTTTGTGCTGATCTCATATAGTAATAATAACAATAAAAGAGCACATTTATTATGGTGCCCTCAGAGAACTCAATCACTTTCTAGGCACTTTGCTCCACAGGAAGCACGATCAAATGGTTAATGGTAACATGCACAATGACAACAAGCATAACATGGTTAGAGATATGCACAGATTCAGCATGCAAATATGGTTTGTGGCAACATGCCTGGATCCACTAAATGCATGGATAAATACATGTGTTTTTAGCTTCTTTTTAAAGGTGGTCAAGTAAGGGAATGTCGTAATGCAAGTCGGAAGTGAGCTCCAGGCTTGGGAGCATACGAACTAAAGGCACGGTCTCCAAAGGATTTGAGGTTCAACCGATGTGCCATGACTCGTTCCAATGTCTTTGATAGGAACGTTAAAAGGGAGAATGGGCAGAAGTTGCCTAAGTTCACCCGGTCGAGTGTTGCTTTCTTGAGTAGTGGCCTGACTACATCCTTTTTGAAAGGTGCTGGGATGACCTGAGGCCATTGACATATTTATGACGTTAAGTTATGCATGGCAGCAGCAGATTCATGCATTGTATAAGCAGAGCAGTGGGAATAAGGTCTAGAGGGCTAGTTGTCTTCTTTGACTGGGATTTGAACACCAGGATTCACCCGTGGCCTCCTTGAATTTAGAAATTGAGGTGTTGCACGGAATTGAATGACAGGATGAGAGGATGCTGTCATCCTATGGACGGGCCCTTTGGTCTTGTCTATTTTGTTAACAAAGAAGCCGGAGAAGCTAGATCACCACAAGAATCACTAGGTAAGGAGCTAGCCTGGGAGGGGTAGGGGATAGTTGATCGTAGACATCGGCATCTTTGGAATGCGCACCTGTGATTCAACATTGTATTTATAGAAGCTAGACTTCACCTTTGCTAGGATTGACTGGAGTGATCTACAGTTGTCCCCGTATGCCTGACATGGTCAGTCCTGATCTTGTATTTGCTTTTTCAAGCTTGCTCTTAGTTTACCCAAATTTCGGTGTACCCCTTGCAACGTGAGTCCTGAATCTTTTGTATGCATCAGCATGCAATGTCCAAGCGCGATACATGTATTTGCTTTTCAATGCCTGTTTAAGCCTGATGCCGTGCAAGTCACTAGCCCTTGTTTGTCAAAGCTTTTGCTGTGAGATTTAGTTCTCTTAGGGCGCCAGGTTAGCAACCTTTTAGCATTTATTGTACCGTTACCATTATTATTAGGTGACTCAGTTGCCTCGGCAGCCCGGTTAAGTGGCTCTCAAAGGCACAACAGCTCTTCAGAGAAAGCACCGTCGAGTAGTAGCTCCTACGTTCATGAGAGCTGCTCCGATTGCTGCACGACAGTTGGCCCCTAAGTCTTTACTTAGAAAGTTTGTAAGGAACCTGCTCAATTCCTACTGTTTAATTTGTGAGAGCAGTCGTGCACGGTAAACCTAGAGTCTCACGAAACATTGTTCTGTAGATAGGCAGGGCGGTGCCTTGGTTGCTACAAGTCGATGTATGTATTGTTGCTTGCTTTAAGCTGTGCTTGTCGGCTGCATGGCTGTCCGAGATAAATTCAGCTCCGATGTTTGAGGTATTTATTTCCAAATGTTCAAGAGGGTTCTCTGTCGATGTGCCGGTAATAAAATCACTAGTGTTACTAGAATCGAAGTGTTGCTGCGAGTCAATGCGACCCCATATACTCTTAGCTGCTTAGTTGGGCCTTGGCTGATTCCATCAGTGGCTTCTGCCACAGCTGAAGCATTATTTTTTGCGATATCGTTACATCTTTAACTGGTAGCGGATCTTCTTTCCTTCTGGCCGTGCTCACACCTTTCTTGCATCACCTGGTCAGTGTAGGAAATTGCATCTTGCCGGCAAAGCTGGTTTTGGTGACGAATTACGCTGTCAGCACCATCTTCTGGCCCTACCAAATACATCACACAGCCTTCAGCTGCCTTAATGGTTCCTGGAGACCAACTTGTCGTCCAGCTACGATGATCCCTGTACCAGATCTACATTCGCATGTCTGAGAGGCGTAGTTGGAGATGAAGGCATGGCAGCACCTTCAGTGGCAGGGCAAAGCAGGTCCAGGCACGCGCTCAGATTTTAGCCAAGCAGTAACTGCGATGGGGTGGATCCGGTCTTGGCTTTCTCAGATGAGCGGCACTTCAACAGGAACTGGTCGATGCACTGCCACGGATCGCCCGCACTAACTGTATATGCCTGCTTGAAAGTTTGAACAAAGCGTTCAGCTAGTCTGTATAGCTCGACGGATGATGTGGTGCTGAAAGGAAGTGCCGGATGCCATTAGCCTGTATGAAACAAGCATAGACTTTACAAGCAAGTACGCGCGTTAGACCTAATCGAGCAAAGTGTCGCAGAGTTGAGATTGTGATGCCAGAAGTTGCCTCCCTCAGTCGGAACACTTCGGGCCACTTCGAGAACGTATCTGCCACTATTAGGGAATAGTGGTTGTTAAGTGGCCCGGCAAAATCAATGTGCTGCCCGGGTCTTGCTGGCTCGCTCCACTTATGTGAGGTCGCTGGTGGTGCATGCCTGACTTGGTTGCAATGAGGGCAGCTACAGCACACAGATTTTATATAGCTATCTATGCCCGGCCACCAAGCGTAGGATTTAGCAGTCGCTTTCATTATAATTATGCCGAGTCGGCGGCCGTCGTCAAGCTCATGCAAGAGCTGGCCACGGAGGAAAGTGGGTATTGCTTGTCTCGTGCCCCAAAGTAGACACTTATCATTTATTGCCACCTCCTATGTTCAGTTGTAGTGATGTTGGGTCGCTTCTGAGCCCTGCCGGAACCATTTTCATAGTTACAGGAAGCATAGCAAAATGGTCAACGTGGAACAAAGTGGTCTCTCGACAGGGATCTTCCATATGTGGCAGTGGTAGTCATGACATAGCATCGGCATCAGCATGATCTTGTGACTGCCTATGGCGAGCCGTGATGGCACACTAGGTAAGGCGGTTGCTTTCACGACCTCGGTCCCGAGGTCGTGGGTTCGATTCCTGCGGTGGGCGATTCTTTATCGCCACTGCAAGGGGGGTGATAGCCGTAAAGACTCTTCTGTCGCTATACAAAAAGAGGCTGTTTAATCAGCTAGGATTTATTTATTTATTTTATTACTCGATGCTATAGGTATATGCAGACAACACGCTGCTCCTGTCCGTTGGCTAATCGATGAGACAAAACTCTACCCAGTCCATATGTACGCTGCCATGGCGCTTTCAGAGCAAATCATTTCCTTAACTGTTTTGAAAGCATTAACAGTCCATAGCCACCAGCTTTTTTTGAAGCAATTCATACAAAGGATGTAATATTTGTGCCAGATTGGGCAAGAACTTATGATGGTATTGTACCATTCCTGTAAATGGCTGGAGACCACTGACGTCCGTAGGCAGGGGCGTTGTTATGGGTGCCACTTTGTCTTCCGTGGGATGTATGCCGTTCTTGTCTAATTGACGTCTAAGGTGTTCTATAGACAGTTTCGAAAAGGCGAAGTTCTCTGCTTACTCGAAGGCCAGCGCCTTGCAGTCTTGCCAACACCGAGGCAAGATCATGCATGTGGGAAGTCCGGTCCTTTCCTGTAACAAAAATGTCGTCTTGGTAGCACAATAGACAATAGGCAGCCCAGACGGCAAGTGATGAATAGCGGGAGCAGAGGCAACACCAAACGCTAGGCGGTTGTAACTAACGGACTCTTGTGATGACAACAAAAGCTTTGTACTAGTCCTCAAGCTCGATCTGCATAAATGCATGAGATAAGTCTTTAAGCTTTAAAAATAGTTCCTGCCATTTAATTTCTCCTGTAACTCGTCTATCGACGGCGTTGGATATGAGTCAACTTTTAGCTTAAAGTTCAGCATCACTTTGTAGTTCCCGAAGAGGCGGATCGAGCCGTCAGCCTTAATTATTGGCAATGCTGGAGTTGCCCTTTTGTTCTGCTCGACCTGCGAAACGACCCCCTCAAAGAGCAACTGGTTTTGCTCCACCTTTACCATCTCGTGTATCGCAGATGGCTAAGTTTGAAACCTACCATGCACAGGTACAGCATTTCTCGAGCATGCAACTCTGCTTTGACGATGCTGAACGTACCCACCATCTGATGGAAGACATCGCCACGCTGTTGTAGAATAGTGTCTAAGTCGAATAGTTAAGTCAATAAATTCGTAGAAACCATCCTGCTGAAACTATCATGATCGAAATCACCATCCATTCTCACACGAACAGCAGTATATTGGTTTTCGGCAAGGACGACAACTCGAGCTTTGACCTTTTTCCTTTGGTTTCTAGACTTCGGATGAGTTTTGCCAGCAGGAGACATCTCTGCAGTAGTGCCACGTGGTCGTAGCCTGATATTTGTAGGCTCGAGGATAAGGAATTGACAGTCTCGCGTATACTTCTGCGAGTAGAGCATAGAAATGCTCTATCCTGAAGTCGAATTCCATGTGAACACGTTTTCTTCAACACTGACTCGTATCATGTACGGTTTGTGAGTCACAGAATGAATGAAAACGACGTGGTCTGTTACTTGTCTGACTTACTCGGAGTTGCTGAGTGAATTTCTTGCTCTGACTGTTGCCTTTCCTGCCACTCGTGCATTTGATACCGTTCTTTACTTCAACAGACTTATTGGAGATAATAATAATAATAATGCGCCTGAGAAAGCGCCGTCAGAGAACTCAATATCTTTCTATCCACTTTACATTTGCTGCAAAGAGATGACCTTGTAACCCACAGCTGTGGCATATGCTGCGTTAATAAGGGCACATGTACCTTTCGTGCTGAGTTGAGCTTTGGCAGCTAAATGCTGGGAACCCTTCTATCGCTCGCTGCTGCCCCGTTTTGCACCTGTTCTGCTGTTGTTGAAATTTCGATTGCTATCTCCAATATCAGGTTTTTCACGGCTAACAGCTTTTCCCGGCTGGCAGTGTAAGAAAAGCCACATACCAGCTGATTTCGCAGAGCTTTCGGCAAGAAAATTGGTCGAATACTTAGGGCTGAGCCAAATGTAGCAAGGTGGCTAAAGAACTCGCTCGATGTTTCGCCTGGTCCTAGATGATGACAGTGAAACTGCTGCAGGTTTCAGTAATTACAAGCGTATTAAGATGGCATAAGATGGTCCGAATGCGCCTGCATGAGTTCCAACAGGTTCTTGTCCGACAGTAAGGCTAGGCAGCATCGCCTATGCCTTAGTTTTGATTTAACTCAGAAATACGACTTTATGGCGACTTGCAGGATTCTCGTGGGGTAGCATGTACTGTTCGAACACGTCTAGGCAGTCGCCGAGTGTTTGTCTTACCTCATCAAGTGAGCTAAAGCCCTCTTGGATTGCAATGGGTCAGCAAAAAGTCTCACCCTCGCCGCCACTGTGGAATTTTGGGCGAGCAGGCACTGCAAAAGACGGCTCAGACAGATGCCGTTTATATCAGAGCAAGTAACCGGGGCTGAGCAGCTGTTGCGCCAGAGGGGAAGCTCTGAGCCTGCCCAAAAGTGGGTGTCCCGTTCTCTGCCGGAAGTGGGCTCTGACTGTGCATGTCGGGTGGACCCAACACCTATATTAAGTCCGAGACCGTGTTGCAGCTTGTACTAGTTCGAGGCTGCAATGTGAGCTCTCAAGAAATCTTTAATGTCACATGGAATGATTCCTTTTAGTCCAGGTGCCATTGAAACTGTAGGTGCACCTATTCCATAGTTGCCTGAGATATGCTATATGCTAGGTTGTATGTTAGTATATGCTAGGTTGGAGACCATTTTGGGTCGGCTGAGAAACAGTGATGATGCTTGTTGACCTTGGTTCTGTAATGACCTTTTGCAGTGGTCGTATGAGGGTCGTGGTCTACTAGTATTTTCTTTAGTCAAATGAGCTGTTGGAGGACAATAAACTTAATCAAGTTTGCAAGCATGCTGAAATGAATCATTTGACTGAAAGGAGCTGATTGGCTTTTAAATTAAGGTGCTCATCTTTTTCCTCTACTGCCATTCAAGTTCGTCTTTCCAGTGCAACAGTTTTTCTTGTGGTGTTCGAATATATCGAGATTGCGGCAATTCCTTGCTTCCTATTGAACGTTGACACTGCAGCTCCTGCTAAGTGTGTTGAGCCGTGATGGCACACTAGGTAAGGCGGTTGCTTTCACGACCTCGGTCCCGAGGTCGTGGGTTCGATTCCAACGGTGGGCGATCCTTTATCGCCACTGCAAGCAGTGGTGATAGCCGTAAAGGCTCTTCTGTCGCTATACAAGAAGAGGCTGTTAAATCAGCTAAGATTATTTATTTATTTATTTTGCATGTCAGCGAACTGCTGGGTCTGCTCTTTATCAGCAGCAGTTGATCGAAGGCAGACTAACGTGCTGAAGCCGAGAGCCTGTCTGCACGTCTTGCACAATTGGGCCATTCCATTTTCGGTAACCCCGAGCGTGTGTTCCTTCTCAGGTGTCATTAGTGCATCCTAACATGTTTCGTTTTTTTAAACGACTTTTTAAATTCTGCATTGTGACAGTAAGGCAACCTAAATGATAACTATAAAGTAGAATTTTTAGTTTGATAACCTACGGTAGAAGTATCTAACTATAGGGTACAAGTTCGTAATAATTAAAAATCGTTCACAGGGTTCGATGCAGTTTTAAGAACCCTGTGCCCTCTACTGCCAAATGTCTTCACGAGACCGCCACCAGGCGAACTTGACCAGGTTTTCCCTACTGGAATGCCGTCTTTGTCAACAATTACGATAACTTGCTCCACCTTGCCAAGCTGGCTGAATGCGCTGGCAAGGTGGAGCAAGTTACCTTATAGCGAATAAGCCCTCAGTAATGGCAGAAAGTTGGTCGTTGCCTTAATTTAACGTAATTGTTGCAGAAGCTTAATGAGACCTTTTAGGTGCCCGGGAACAAAGCTACAAATGGCACCCCTCCCCTGGTCAAAAATTGCTGCAAAATAGTTCCACCGTAGAAGAAATGCAATTAATCAGGCTAGCAAGCCTATCAAGTGAAAAGTCTTAATAACTGTAGTAAAGGTACAAGGTACCTATTACATCTCTAACTTGAGTGAATTTTATTGGCGTTGAACATGGCAAACTGGTCTATTACAATTTTAAAAAGTCAATATATTGCAGTGTTTTCCCTCTCTCTCTCTCTCTCTCTCTCTCTCTCTCTCTCTCTCTCTCTCTCTCTCTCTCTCTCTCTCTCTCTCTCTCTCTCTCTCTCTCTCTCTCTCTCTCTCTCTCTCTCTCTCTCTCTCTCTCTCTCTCTCTCTCTCTGCTTAAGAATGCCAAATCAAGAGTCGATGTCAACAGCTCCAGTGATGCTCAGATAAGACAGGATTATCTTCAGGTTGCTAAAGGAACGTTCACAGCTGGCAATTGATACAGCTATGGTGAGAAGAACTTGCAACAGAAATTCTTAAATTAGGAAACACATCTTCTCCCTGACAATGGAAGACGTGAGTTCCAGCAGGGTCTTTGGTGCCACGTTGTGACGTGTGGCAAGAAGCAGTTTACATCGTATATTTCATTGTACAGCTCTGTTCCATGAACGTCTGAACAATAGAATTCTTTAAGATCTCGACATTGCTGAAGTTTTGTATGGTTAGGTGTCATATAAAGCTGCTAAAATTCAACCAAGAAGCCAAATTTGACATGTAAGATCTATGAGTCGGGAAAACCGAGTTGTAATTTCTTGTCGAAGAGTCCTTCGTTTGCTTATGAGTGCTGACACTTTGCATGCGGCCACTAACCACATTTGCATGCTGACCCTGTGCATGTCACCCCTAACCATGCTATTCATGTTGTTTATCAAGCATGATATTACCATTCAATCGCGTTTCCCTTTGCAGCAAATGTAAAGTGCCTAGAAAGAGATTGAGTTCTCAGAGGGCGCTTTATCATGTGCATTATTATTATTGTTATTATTATGCTGTTTATTATTCTTGAAATCGCCTCTGCCGTGGGACCGGCATATTGAGAGAGTTCTTCAGGCATCCGAGTCTTTTGCCGGATTCGTTGTTCAACTGTAAATCCTCACAATTTACATCTCCTTTTGGCATCTAGTCATGATTCTTTCAACATGTCTTCTTGGAAGTCTTGGCAACTCCGTGTCAACAGAGTGGAGCTCACAAGATTCGTCTTTAAAGTTCATCTTTGGATACTGCAGTCTTTTCTAAGCGATGTCAATCTTCCTTAAGATGCTGTACCAAAATAGCAACGTAGCCAAAAAGTTCCAAATACAATACATATACAATGTAGGAGTCTATCAGCTTCACTTCTTGTTTCAAGTGTTCCACTTATATGGCTGCTGCTGGAAACTTCAAATTGTCGTGAGTGCAAGCCCTGTTTCTGCTACCCCAGCCGACGGGTATCTTTTTTGCTACATTTCTATGCAGATATATGCCATACCCAATAAGACACGGATTGGTGTCTTTACCATTACTTCAGATTGCAGCGATAAGCACCTGTAGTCTGGTTTCCGTCGCGAACAGCACAGAACGCCAGCCGTAGAGCAACACCACCACTTTATTTCACTATGCACGGAGCCCGGGGAAACACCACCACCCCCCCCCCCCCCCCCGCCGTGTCGAAGACGTTCAAGCTCACCGCAACTTGTGTCGTCTGTGCGGTTCAGGAACGCTGCTGATTGGTTAATGCGAAGTAGGAACGCTGCGTTCCCTTTGGCTAGTCAAGGTCGGAGGGGGGTCTCCAGCCTAGTTCCGGCAGACAACACCTTTTAGGCACTGTCGTAGGCTGGGGTGTTATCACATCGCGATCTCAACATACACCACACCGAGTGTCACAGCCCACTCGTACATACATTGATCAGTGGAAGTGGCATCAATTAAACGAAACCACGTGCCCGCCTGATCTGGAGGTCAATCCATAGTGTAGCCGGAGCAGCAAGCAGCTGCTCTTCTCCACCGTTTGGCAACGAGGAGGCTAAACAGTAAGTCTCCATAGCGCACCGGTTTTTCGCCGAGTTTTGCACCAGCTGCAATCGCCTGATCGCACATGCTGGTAGGCCAGTAAGCAGTGAGTTGCAGAAGTCGAGATGGGATGTCACGAATGCATGGACCAGCTTGGACGTGGTATCCTTATCTAAACAAGCCCGATTTTTAGCAATGTTATGAAGCTGAAAATAGGCAAATTTGACTGCGGAGCTGATATGGTCGTCTAACGAGAGGTCGCTTTGGAATATGACACCTAGATTTCGCGCTGATTCAACAGGAGATATGCTGGCAAAGCCAATTTTGAGCCTTGCCAATTTGTTAATCACACTGGGTTTGCCCATAGCTTGTAAGTTAGTTTTATCATCATTTAGTTTTAGAAAATTTGCTGCCATCCATATGCGGATGTCATCAATGCATGCAGCAAGTGAGTTTAGAGAATTCGAGGTGCTCGGATGCTGGGAGGGATCAAAGCAAAGGTACAACTGAATGTCATCCGAATGGAAGTGAAAGCCTAGATTGTGCTTGGCAATCACATCAACAAGAGGGAGAGTATAAACCGTGAAAAGAACCGGACCTAGAACGGAGCCCTGAAGTACCCCATATTTCAGAGATACCTCGGACGATCTTTGTCCATTCACGTCAATACTCGGGAATCTCCCACTGAGATAGGACCTGAACCATTGCAGAGCAGTGCCAGTGATGCGCAGGCGAGATGAGAGGCGCTCTAGAAGAACTTTGATCGATGGTATCAAAAGCTGCCGAAAGATCTAGCAAAACAAGCAGAGACACTCTACTCATCAGCGTTTTCCATTCGCACGAGAAAAGCTAACGGCAAGGCGATGAGGTGGCGTCCAATCCGGTGGTGGCTGAAAGATTGTACCAGTACACCATCATCATTATGTCCCGCCCACTCCAAGCTGCCATTCCTTTTATTGTTTGGTGGTTTCGCTCAACTGTACCGTTTCAAGAGGAGCGGTAGGCACCGCGATACATTATGTTTATCCCCCAACGTTCGCAAAGCTGGCGAATAGATTAGATCGGAAACTGGCAGAATTGTCCATTAAGAGCTGCCACGGCGGACCCATTTTTCTGAATATTTTTTCCAAGTGTCGGACCAACGAGGTCTTGCTCTCGTCTGGGATAAGCTGTCATATAGCAAACCTGCTGGGGCCGCTATCGACAAGTGTCAGATACTTGACGCCGTTGAAGAAAGTAACATCAATGGCCAGGCGGCATCAGTTAGCATGTACGTCCAGACGTCCATGGCTCCAAGACACTGGCGATAGATCGATCCACAAACCGGCAAAGAATTCGTGGTTTAACAACGCGTTCAGCCATCTCCTGCGTTACCAAAATGCCAGGAAAGTAGAGTCTGGCCAGGTACAACGTAGGGTCAACCCCTATGTGATACATTTCGTGGAATGCTCGCAGGTCTACTTCTTGTGCTGGAGTAACAGCTGCGAGAACTTTAAGTGGTCTGCTTTGTTGTGGGCCGAACTCACCAGCTTTATTCTCACCCGAAAGTCATACTCCTTAATTACGTCGCGTATTATTGCGGTCCGCCATCGGGCTAGTGCCTCGCCCATACCTCGCATAGGGATAGGCTTATCGCCTTCGACAAGCGGTCGAAGCCGTGAATGCACAGTGGCTGAGTCAGTTAACAACTCGATCTCGTGAAGGCCCCAAGCCAGGGCTATGTTTAGACCCTTTACGACAGCCTCGAGCTCGGCCAGATTAATATGTGATACGTCATCTGGCTTTCTAAGCCCCGAAGCATCCTCGGCAGTCTGCCCTCCAATTCGCAAGCAGGCGCCTATCGCTAAGCTGCTTGCATCGCACCATATTTGTCCGATGGGTGACGCCAGATGGCCCACTCCGGATACTGGATCCTCTTTTATCACGTGTCGGTTGATCTCCGTTGCCGTCCGAAGGACGTCCTCCGTAATCCCGGCATCCCGCGACAGGTCTTTTATGGCTCTCTTTTCGTAGCTGCTGGCCGTTCAAAGCTATCCGGCAACGGAAAAATGGTCTGTTAACTGTCCACGAGAAAACGAGACAAGCTGCCTCCGGGTCTCGCACTGAGGTAGCGGTTAAACATCGTTACCTGTGCTCTGCGTAGGCTCCCTTTCACGGTCATTAATGCGAAGACCTAGCGACATCCGACCAACTTCTTCGGAACAAGCATAGGAGAGATAACACATTCGTGACTGTCATTGTTGGAGATTATATCGTCCCCGTATGAGTCAGTGCCTTCTCACTCCCGTGGGTCCATAGAAAGCACCTTATTTAACACCGTGGTCATTATCTTAGGCGCTACGTTTAATCCGAAGCCTAGCCGCCTAAGGCAGTACCGTCTCCCATGGTAGGCGATAACTTGGTATTTTCACAATGTAGGGGTGACATGAAGCTTTAAATACGCTGGCTAAGGTTGATAATGCTGACATTACTTCCCATGCGGCGCCATGCCCGAAGTTTCTCGACGTTGGCAGTGTGACTGGAAATGTATTGGTTCAGCTCGAGGTACTCCAAAACGGGCCGCACTTTGTCTTTATTACTCTGGAACACTGCTATTCGCGGCACGAGGCCTTCACACTCCCTTTCGTAGGGCTTCAGCCAGCCGAGTTGGATCCACTCTTGGATCTTCTTATCGTAGTCGGCCTGCAAGTCGGTGGGAACGCGGTAAGCCTCGACGCGGTTTACCAAAGTAGGAGAAGTAACGCTGTCTGCCCAATGTCACTTTACGACCCATTTTCCGTCACGGTACACCGCCGAAAAGTCTCTGTCGGAAACACTGACATCGCTCGACAGTGCCCCGATAGCATTGCCCCGCCCATTGAAGGTTACTACACCGCCTTCAGGGCCTATCACCACGCCTCCCAGCTGTCGAACAGCATCCATGCCAAGGAGCATATCATACCCCGGTACGATCTCGGATACGAGGCAGTCTAGCTCTATTGTGATGCCCTGCACAGAGCATGTCATTCGGCACGCCGACCGGCAACGAGCGACTGCTCCATTGAACGTAATTACTGGCTTGTTAACCGGATAAGACTTCGCCGAGGTGGCATGCAGTACCAAAGATTTAGTCACAATCGACCGAGAACAGCCAGTATCAAGGAGCGCCTTCATAATACGACCACCGTTAAGAACATTTATTGTTGGCAGTCGAGTTGACAAGCAGGGGAATGCGAAGGCGCTATAAAATGCGCTTCACCTTACTCGTTTTTTGGCTGCACATCGGTGCGACGCTCCGGACATATAGGTGCGAGTCGTCGCCGCATACAAAACACAGCCTTCGCTGCCTTTGCGACGAACGGCAGTCGCGACTGATGTGCCCTTCCATTTTGCAGAAGAAACAAAAACGCTTCCGTGGAGTCGGGCGAGAGCCTCTAGCTCCTAGTGCCTCAGCAGCTGC
Organism: Cristatella mucedo; assembly: GCA_009760855.2. Lineage (NCBI taxonomy): Eukaryota > Metazoa > Bryozoa > Phylactolaemata > Cristatellidae > Cristatella > Cristatella mucedo. Next base: position 3,758,856 of record WPIO01000027.1, on the reverse strand, counting down.
CGCGTAGCTCGGCTCCTGGCAACTCATAAGCTCTCGAGCCTTCTCAACAACCTCAGAAATCGCCACCTTGTCGAGCGGACACGCCGCACGTAGCTGCTTTCGGATGTCTTCTGGAAGGCCAGGGACGAAAGCGCTTTTTAACAAGTCATCCTTTGCAGCCGCACTCACCAATCCGGCCAGCCGGGCCAAAATCGATGCGTATACGTCCACTTGTTCCCCAGCTTGGAGCCACCGTGTCGTGAGCTCCTCATAAGCTTTAAATGTATCCGCCGAAAATGCAGCCAGAAGAGCCTCTTTTACGATGGTATAGTCCTTCTTCGTCTGTCCATCGATGCTTTAATACACGGTGAATGCTCTGCCGGTTAGAGAAAGGGGCAGGAACTTGTGGCGATCGGCAGTGACAATACTTTGAATCTCTGCCACCAGATCAAACTTTTCAACCCATCCCGCAAAGTCTTCGCTGCCGTTGAATTGAGTGACGATGTAATTGAACTTGACGTTCTCCATTACTGCCGAAATAGCTTGTTGTTTGATTGCCATCGCGCACTGCACAAAACCCCGACGTGCAGCACCACCAGTTTGTTCCACCTCCACACGGAGCAGGGCGAAGCACGACTCTCCTCGCCCCTCTCGCCTACCGGAGTCCCCCGACTCCTTTGTCAAAACAACCACTAATAGCACGTCCCGGCTGCTTACCACATCGAGTGTCACAGCCCACTCGTACAGCGATCAGAGGCAGTTTCATCAAATTAATAAAACCACACATAAAAAGTTTTTACGGCCATGACTCGCCGGTCGTAGTGATCATTGATCTCGGGCTACATTTGTAAGTGTTGATACCTCGAACAATGAGTAGACGAACACGTTCCTTAAGGCCCATGAGCAGTCGAGAAGGGGTCAATAATTCAGTAAAGAAATGATTTTGTGATTACCTGAGATCATGGTGATCTTGATCATCTTGATTTGTTTCTTATTTTTCATAACTTCGGTGTATGCTTTCTTTTTTCGATGTTGTCCTTAACAGTTCCATATCTGTGTGGTGTTGTCTATCAACTGAGTCAATCCAAGTATGGTACCAGCTGTTTCTCCTGCTGCCGCTGCCATTAATTGACCTCCCTGCCCATTGCTCATCGTCCGTAACAATAACGGGTTATTATCTCTAGCGTTTGCATTTCCTAATAGCGGTTGCGTTTGATTGTCTTCCGACCGTAGTGCACGTCTTAGTTCATCGAGTGAGTCAATTCTTGAATTGCAGCATGTAGCCTTGATTGGGAAATGTCCCTACTTGTCGATTGCTTCGTCGAAGGACCTTTGTTTCTTCTGAGAGGATCATTTCTGCTGTGTTTTGGTTGTAAGATGCTGAATCTTCCTCTACTGGTTCATCGTTGACCACAGTAAACCTACTTAGAAGACTTCTCCGTACGCCATCGCATTCAAGGCTTTGCTTTAGTTATCTGCATTGGCAGGGCCGTTACAATTTTAAGACGTTGAACGCTTTGTCCAAGTCAATGTAATCTGCGGTTTACCGAAAGTCTTAAGGTCGAGTTCTGCCTGATCTATATTTTTCCTTCGTGAATTGAAAGCAGGTCGAAAACTGCCAAGTGGAACTGTCAGCCGCATGTTCGGCAGCGGCCGAGAATGCGGCATCGGTTGCTGCCTCCTCTTCCTTCTCAGCCACCGCCAGCCAGTTACCCGGGCCTCTCGGTTCAGGAACAGGGACTACACGGCTTCCGAGCCGGCAATGGCGTTGGAGACGCCGAGCCGCCTCAATGCCTGTCTCTCCACACGTGGAGTGCCAAGGTACGCCAGGCAAGCTTCATCGTTTGGCCACCAGCTCCGAAAGCGCCGACCATTAAGGGCCTCACCACTGCCGACCAGTAGCCAGCAGTCAGGAAAGAACAGGCTATTGATGCATAATTATTGGTCTTGTTCTGGGCCGTCACCGTCAGAGTATCCATGCTGTCGTCAAACGGCACCGTCACATCAACGATTACCATATCGGTGCCTTGTCGATGACCAGGTCCGGCTTGAGAGACAGACCACCGGCAAGCTGGAGGACGCGATGGCCGAAAAAACTCGGATTAGGCGGCCCAGAACCAGGTTGTGTCAGGCCGTGATTGCATGCAGCATCGGCCGGCAGTGGCTCAGCACGTAAGAAATAGTCTCTGCCTCCGTGGGCATAGGGTGGCAGCTGCTAACCATCCCGGTGTATGCCCGACTTCTAGCACCAGCCACTGGCAGCAAGTCCGTGCACGCATTGCCTGGCCCGGAACGACAGGCTCAGACCAATGATCTGGAAGTGACTGTGGGTGGCGAATCTGTCGGTGGCCAGGCAGCGGCTGACCCAGCTCTGTGCATGCTAGGCCGCCCAAGCCAGGTCTTCCTCAAGCTTGGCAAACTCGCGCAGCTTCGTAATAACCTCTTGCGGCACGACCCAGTGCTCGATGCCGACCGTCAGTGTCGGTGGACACACCCAGCACCTCAAGGCCGGCCAGCGAGAGGCACTTGGGCGAGTCCGACCACAGCAAGATTAGGCCGATCTTGTTACCAGGGCCGAAGGCTGCCGGGCTTGGGTACTGTGAACGCTCCTCTTCGGACGACGGCGTGCCATGGGCACTCGCAGGGCAACGTCGACGTAACGCCCGTAGCCATTTTGGCAGGCGAGTGAGGGTAGGGTGGGTGGAGACACCCACTCAGGATGCCTTAGAAATATTCTGCTATAGGATGCACTGGAAGTATGCACTTAAGCTGATTAAAATCGAAAGTCAAGCCTTAACTCCTGTTCTTATACGCGGAGCATTTTTATATCCGATGTTCTTGTAAGCAAAGTTCCCACTGCATAAAATGTGCAGAAAAATCTGGGACGTAGAAATGCTATTTTTATAAGTGGAGTATTCCTATATCCTTATTTGATACCGAACATTACAAAGACGATAGCTAAAGTCTGGCATTCCGAAACTCTAGATCGGTTCCCTCTACCTTCCAGTTGACTAGCACTGTACTTCTTAGCTGTGCCCAATTCTGGGTAAAACTTCTCGCCCCAGCCCTCCTCCTTTACTATGCCAAAATGACGGTTTCCGGAAGCAGTTCGAACCCTCGGGCCTGCTTCGGCCACCTATGGCCTTGACCGCTGCCGCCAGCAGGCAGTGTCGGAGCAGTCATCGAGCGTTTCACCTGGTTCTGTGTTCCTCCTCCACTTTCGCTAACTACGACGATTCGTGCTGGTGGCCATTTCGGGTACCACTTCAGAAGCATGGTTAGGCTAAGGAATGTAGGTTAATTATATCGAGATTGGTGTCTACATGCCATCTCCATTGTTCGCATTTTCGTCCTCAAGTGGATGGCAGAGGTCTTTCGTGTCGACCGCCTAGTGGTGAGGAAATTCTTGAAGAACCTCTCGAGTCTCAATCTGACAGGAGCAACTTCTGAATGCTTACGGAGAGCTTTGGCATTGGCTAGCTGAGTGCCCCTGATTGGAACGTTGATGTAGGCCCAAGTAGCCGAAGCAAGTTGGGCAAATATTGCCTTGAACTTGTTGAGCTTAGTTGAGCCTCGTTGAGCTTAGTCGCTTGGTCCTAAATAAATAAATCCTAGCTGATTAAACAGCCTCTTTTTGTATAGCGACAGAAGAGCCTTTACGGCTATCACCACCGCTTGCAGTGGCGATAAAGAATCGCCCACCGCAGGAATCGAACCCATGACCTCAGGACCCGAGGTCGTGAAAGCAACCACCTTACCTAGTGTGCCATCACGGCTCACCGATCTGCAGTTCAAAAGACATAGAATGCCTTGTGGAACTTGGCAAGGCTCCTCTTTATAGTCACCGTCACTTCAGCAATCATCCTGGTGTTAAACCCAGAGAGCCTCGCGATCTTCTCATCTGTCTTGGAGACCTTTTCATTGCGGCACGGACAGCTGTGGCTGTAAGAGCGGTTCCTGCAGGAGCAGCAGTAGCTCGGATACGTATCGCATCAGAGGTAGTTACTATATATATCTGGCTGTGCCATGGCCACATTCCTTGCTGCACGTGGACTTACACGATGAAGGGCATGATGATACAGTTTGGAAGGTCTCATAAAGCCTTCGACGTTTTCCAGAAGGCAAGCAACTTGAGTCTTCCAGTATCTTCCCCCTACTCTGCAGCATTTCCTGAGGTGAAAGGATGGATGATCCATCGTTAAGAAGGTATGTTCTGCGAGACGCAGTGCTGCCGTGAAGCCATTCATTAGTCAATGGTCGAGAAAATTACAAGTTTTAAATTGCAGCTGACAAACAGAACGTGGACCGTATCAAATACGGACGAAGAATAAGCAACAAACGGGTCCAATATATAGTAGTCCTAAACTAACACAATTGGCTGAGCAAGCCATCATGCTTACGTATCTGAATGCTATTGGCTTCTCTTCATGATCGCACTCTGATCAGCCGTAGCTGAGAGCCCTTATTAGAGGCCTGTTGGCCTACGTACACGTGATGCTCAGCCAATCAGTAGTGGTCTGCAGCTCCGAAAATAGACTCCGTAAATGATTTCCTGAGTCAGCCGATGCTGCACTCAGGTCAAGGTGAAACCGCCCGGCACACTGGCTGTGAAGCGAATTTAGCCAACACCTCCCCTTGCTGAGCAGCCGGTGTCTGTCACGCACGTGGGTGATGTCCAACAGCAGTAGCGCAAGCAGACAATTGATGGATCTGGAACTTCATCGTGGCAGCATTGGACAGGGAAGTTATCAGAGAGTTGCACCTAACAACTGGCCAAAACATCTCGGTGTAAACGTTGCTAACCATCTGAAAATTGCCTTGTGCAAAGAAGCAGGCCCTAAAGCAGTTCACGCACCCTTCTGCATCACGCTTTACCTTGAAGGCAGCTTAGCATCTGATGGTATGCCTTCCCTTGGGTTTTCGAGCGACCTCATGAACATCATTGCTTAAGGAAGCAATTTCATCATCATTAGCAGCAGCTCACAAGTGTGCTGCCGTGCTGCTCAGAGTATCGTGCAAGGTCATAGACTCGTCGCTGCAATCAATCACAGCCTGTGCTACAAACATATATTGCAGATTAGGTTGATTCGTAGACGCGCTGTCAGTCGCAGCTAGTCGCTAGCATCTGTTACCCAGCCTCTGCAGAAGCAGGTCGTTCGTGGAGCTTCGGAGCATCATCCCCTGGCCAGACCAGATTCCGAGTAATGGTTCTTTGTATCACCTGGGATGGATTTAAATGCGTGAGCAGCCGATGCTGTATGCTGTCTTACAGAAGTACTTAGCAGATATAACTATCTTATGCCAGAAGCAGCCACTTCTTTTGACCCAGGTATGATAAAATGACACGCGACTATCGTCAAACTCCACATTAGCACCTCTCTCGGTGCATTGGCTTAACGAATAAAGGTTCTTGGTAAGTTTGGATTCAAGTAAAACCTTTCATAGTTCAGCTTTGCGGTATTGGGTACAAGTAAAACATCTTATAGTTCAGCTTTGCAGTATGCGCCTGCACTGTCAACACGCCTGCACTGTCAACACGCAGCTGAACACATACCGTACCAATCCCTATCGCTTGAAGCACTTATCCGTCACCAACCAGGATGCTGCGAGCAATTTTCTCGAAGTTGGCTCGCAAATAGCTCAGGCTCTTAACACACATGCTGCGTGGCTCCAGAGTCTTTAAGCCACTCCAGCTGTGATGGAAGCTGGTAGGCAGTCAAGTCGGCTGTAAAAACGAAGGAGTCCCTAGTCGCTTTACTGGCCTCAGATTTGACATGTTCGTCTCGTTTCTTTTTAAAACATCGTGAGGCCTTGTGACCGACTACCAAACAGTAGTGGCACTTACCAGTGGTAGCTTGTAGGTCACATGCTGCTTTCCGTGAGCAGCGGCAGCACAGCCGCTTTGCTGCTCGCTTTTCAGGCCTCACTCGAAGCCACAAGTGTATAGCCCATTTACAGCCTAAGCGTTTGCTTGTCGCTTAGCGAATTGTGAAGCACGTGACTAGTTTTATATTGCACTTATTGTGCATAACGTTGGAAATAATAATCATATTCTAAATATTAGTGTCACTTGTATTATTAAACAGGCGGCACTTGGCCGCCCTTCCTGCCTTGTCATCGTACATGCTTCTGGCAAGCAAGGTAACACTAAAAAGGGAAGGAAAGGAAACTCAGTGGCAAATTATCTATGAGGCCTCTATGCAAGTGCTGCTATGGGCTGGACTTGGCGTTCGCCTTTAGGAATTTACTTTAGTCTGTAATTGTTACATTTTGTGCAGTTCAATACTTAGAAAGCTAGCTACATGTACCAATTTCTGGGCGTTTCTCGGTTTCCAGCAGCAGCATGCCGATAATATCCTACTTCATTTATTTGAAATCTGCTTTGGGTTTCTTCTGTGTTTGATACAAGCAGGATTGGACATGCTGTGGACAGTGGGACAATGAGATATGAGTCGTAGACGTGGCAGCAGCAGCACCGGCATCTGCGGCTCCAGCGACTGCATCGGACGGCAGCAGCGACTGCATCGGCGGCAGCAGACCGACATCAGGTTTGGCCTGGATGGATGGAGCCTGCCCAAAGATCGCTGTTTCAGACGAGCCATCGCTGCAGGCATCTACCTACCATGGATGGACTATTTTAAGAGGGGGGACCATTTCGTGGGTCATGCTCTTAATAGAACGTTGGTGTCGCGGACGATTATCGGAGGAGCTTTTGAATGGCTCTATTTCTAACCGATGAGATCTCCCAGCACTAGCGTATTAAAAATATTGTAGTCATCCAAACTATTTTTTTTATCATTTAAACTGCTTCTTCCGGTATAGCCTGCACCGAATAGAGTTGGCCCTTCTACCAGTAATAGTGAGTACTGACTGCGGTATATGCAAAAATCCCATCAGTTTATGAAGGTCGATCTTTCGTGAATACTGCGACTTATGACGTGAGAATACACGTCTGCCTCGCGCCTTGCCCCCATCACCAGCATCATGCTCCGATCACCAGAGGGCCATTGGGGGGGTTGCCCCTAGAAAATGCAGAGCACTGAAGTGAAGCCTTTCAATAAGTCAAGACGTACTGTGAACTACACGTCGCAAACGTCAGTCTTCGGCCTTATTTTACCCATTTAACTAAAGCAAAGCATAGCCTGTTCAATAGTAATCAGTCAGTTTAAAAGAAATGCCGGGACACCTGCAGGTGTCGGTTCTTCCACGACGGTCGTGTGCTCTGCCCAAACATGCCCTGACAACGAAGGTCATCGACTTTTAAAATTTGCATCTGCATTTATGTTGTCTAGAAAGAGATTCAGTTTTCTGTGGGGATATTATACAAATAATGTAGTAGCAGTGGCATTATGGGCTCTATTCAGGCGCTTCACATATGCCTCAGGGCTCGAGTCCACGACCTCAGCCAGACCGGGGCGAGAACCTTAACCGCTGGACCAAACCAGCTCGGTGCATTATAAGTTATTTCGGGCCATATTCCGTAATTAACCTAAAAGGCTGTGTACAAAAGCACTCGTTTACAATTTGAAGAAGGTGGAAATCGCGTAGTAGGCTCACCTGACGGTTGAAACCGAAGATTTATACTCCTCTACAAGATGCCGCTCCCCGAATGGAAGGCAGACATTTCATTTTATTAGGCGAAGCTGGACGTATCAGGCTAAATCCGCCACATGACTTACGGAATATTATTTGCGGCCCCCTAATTACTAGGACTAGGAACTGGTAGCGTACACAGTATATAGATACACCATCACGCACTATAAAAATAGGTAATAACCGATGTCGCATACTATTCAGTAAATTTCACCTGACCATTTGAGTCACGAGGGAGTTCGGATCTGGGCATTGAGCTGGGCCCGAGCTACGCGAAGGCTTTACACCGGTCGGTAATTCAGTTGTGGGTGGTCCATTCCAGCGACGCACGAGAGCATTGTGCGCCATGGCTGGTAGTGGACTTCTGTAAACCTCAGTCACTGACCACCACATCTGCTGCAGGACACATTCCGTCGAACTATTAACTTTCCGGAATCTTCATTTGCTTTCTATTCTTCTCATACTCGTCTGTTGCAGTGATGACCGCCGCGGCGAATGCAATTTCTGCGGGTGTTGGCTTGGCGGCTTCCCCGGGGCAATCCCTCGTTTTTCATCAGCCCGCTTTACTGGTAGTTAATGTGGACGCAGAGTTTTAAGGAAAGAAAGCAGCGTCCGATTGCCGCGACGGGTCTGCTGCGCTCGAAGGTACGGCTGTGCTGCCCCTCTGGAGAGCTTGCTGTGAGATCCATTTATTGCAAGAATGCCCATACTCAAAGTGCAGGTAGGAGAGAGAATGGATAATGTCTGTAGACGCGAGCAGACAGGCCCGAAGTCAAGAGCTCCAAAGCCTCAGGTCACACTCAGACTCGGGCTGAGGTTGGCAAGTGAGTCTCCGAAGTGAACCGTGTGTGAGTCGGCGAATGAGCACTTCGAAGGTGCAAGGCCGACCGACATCTTCAACGGGTGGCCCCTGCCCATACTGAGGACCAAGTCACTGCGACACTAAACCCTTGCAATTTAGTAGTTTCGCTGCTTGCACGAGATCTTCGTTTTGCATATGTCACTGGAATATACTTCGGTGTTCTACTTTCTACTATCTAGAGCGAGTTAATATATATAGAGAGAGAGGGTTGCTCAGGCTTTTTCGTAGCAACAAATATTCTGGATTTTGTGCTAACTCCGTAATGAAACTCGCGATCAGGAAGCGTATGCAAACGTTTTGAGAGCTGTAGCCCTGTTTCGAAGCTACTATCGGTCAATTGGTTGCAAAAATCATCAGTTTAATACAGCATAAGTAGCAGGGGACTACAAACCCGGCCAAAAGCCCAGAATGCAGGGTACAGGTGCCTTACATATAATTGTGAAGTACCGTTCTGTGCAGAAGGGGATGTGCAATGAGCTGAGGCTGAATTCTGGGCCGCGACCGGCCACTCCTCGGGCCGCGCCTGCGAGAGCGTTAACGAGGCAACGGGATGGTAAGTGCTCAGCCAATCAGAGGCGGTGGGACGCTCCAGAAGGGCAGCGACGCTAACTCTGGTCACGCAGTCCGGCCGTCCCAGCAGCTGAAGGGTGGCTGTGCGCTCGGAAGGACGTCAGTGGCCCACTCAGCGGGCTGCCCTACACTCAGAAGGCAAACTCGGCTCCGAGCTCATGCTCCGTTTTTCACATCCGAATCTCCTTTAAAAAGCTAATGTAGACAGCCCTTCATTGGCAGGTTTTGCAGATCATAGTAATGTCATAACAATGCTTCTTTAATGTAATTAATTGCCACTGCAAGCGTGGTGGTGATAGCCGTAAAGGCTCTTGTGTCGCTATACAAATGAGGCTGTTGAATCAGCAAGCAGTTTTTTGTAATTCCTTTTTAAAGCGTCCCCCTGGCGGTGAGAACCTTAATCTATCCGTGCGCTTTACATATGCCGCAGGGCTCGAGCCCGTGACTTTGGTCGTTAAAGGCGAGTACCTTACCTCTGGGCCAATTCAGGGCAGATTGTCAGTGAATGTGGGCTTTGATCAGGGTGATAGTAAACTGAAGTATGTTCGTACTTTTAAAGTGCGTAGAATTTACATGACTTTGGCTTTCAGGCTGCCTAAGCATAGATTGTGACGCAACCGCCTCCAAGCTACTATAATTCAGTAACCACGAATGGTGAATAGCTCTGCAGTGATAATTTAGCTGATCTAGCAAGCATGTTCAGTGCTTTCACAGAGGCACTCACCTTCAACGACTAAGGTAGTGGACTTGAGTCCTGCTGTGTACAGTATATGAAACGCCTGGGTAGAGATTTAAACTATGCTATGGCAGAATACAAATAAATTATTTTATATATTGTTATCACAAATGCGCTGTAGTGGCTCCTGAACTAAAGTCAGCTTCACCCCGATAACGCCGCACGTAGCTGCATTCCATAATTCAGCAGCATTCCAATCCTCAGTCGAACGCTAAAACGCCTGTATCTCCGTCTGTAACTCCGCAAAGTCACAAAGACTACGTTACACGGACAGTTTTGTATGGCCCACCCAAAGCCTAAGCGACTTTCGATACGCATTCAGTAGCAAACAAACTTCATCTCAAGCAACAAGGAGAAAGTGAGAAGCATAGCTGAGACAGGAGAGCAGTTGAGATAGTGAGTAACATGGAAGCAGCAGCTCAGGACCGCTGAAAAGGATGTGCCCTAGTCGGCAGTAGGACAGTAGTTTTCGTTGCGTAAGAATTGTGGAAGCGAGTTCCACAGCCTAGGACCTGCAGAGCTAAAGCTTCTGTCACCAACGGTTTATAAGTGGAGGAATAAGTGAAACAGCTAGTTTGTCGTTCATATGGGACCTGAGTGCACGAGGAGGCTAAAACTAGTGCAGTAGGTCAGCTAGGAATGGAGTAGCCAGGCCCTGACGGGCCCTATGCGTTAGCGTAAGAACTTTGCTCTTTATCCGTTGATCAACAGGCAGCCATTCAAGCTCTTGTAGCAAAGGAGACACGTGGTCAAACTTCTGGGATTTCTATACTCGTTTTGCAGCCATGTTTTATCACCAGCAGCAGTGGCCTGGTGGCTTTTTTCGGTAGCCCAGTCAAAATAGAATTGCAATAATCTAGCCGAGACAAAACCAGAGAGCCGGTTAAATTCTTGCCAGCTACCGTGGAAGACAGTTCCTGATCTTAGGTAGGGATTGGGTTTGATGGCTAACTGTGGAAGCAGCCTTCTAAACGAAGCTTTCAAAATTTAGGCAGCTGCGGAAGACGACACCTAAATTCCGAGTGCGGATGGGTGTTGCAATATACTGGACTGAGTAAGCGACGACTGAGAAACTTTTGAGCTATTAACACGATACTCTTACTCGCCTATTATTAATTACTACCGAATAGCCTCGCTAGAAACATAACCTCTCTAGCAAGCTATATGCAGGGCCGTGCAAGGCGTCTCGGTGCCTAGGCGACGTCTGGCGCCCTCTTCCTACTCATGCCCTTTCCCACCCACCCGCCCATCAGAAATAAAACCTAATTTGCAAGGTGTAAAAAATGCTCCTATCATAAACATTTCCAAACATACATTATATAATATCTGTGGATGCATTTATACATAAAATTTTAAAATTTATGCTTAAAACTTTGTTTTCCTTGCTTTTTTCTTCCAAAACTCCACGACCACATCTTCAATGTTGAGAGAAGATGCTAAATCTGAATCAATAGAAATTTTTCCTAAGCCAGCCAGTCTGTCTTGGCATATTGTTGAACAAAGATAATTTTTTGTTGCTTTTAATTTTAAAAAACTTCTTTCTCCGCTGGCCACTAAAATTGGTCAACAAGCCATTGAAAGATTAAGGAAATTCCTAACCAATTTACGATGCTATAGAAATTGCAAGGCAACCTCTTGGGGATTCATCGTCAGGGGACGCCTCCTAGCAATGGCTTGCAGCTCGCCACACAGTTCCTTTCTTTCTAAATCCTCGCTGTCTCCACAAGTAAGAGACCCTTCCAAAGACTTGCACTCACTAAGGGTATCCCCTGTCGGTAGGTCGGAAATCTTGAAGATATCATACAGGAACCCAAGCAATGTGCTGTGCTGTTGAATCTGATTTAACCTTTCTGTTATAGATTATGCTACCACATCTAGAATAGCATAATAAAATTTAACCTTATAGTTCTCATCGGGATCCCGTACAGCCTCATCATTTGCTTCATAATCAGTCTTCCTTTACACTCCAGCTTTTTAGCCATTTGAGTTGCATCCGCCAATATTTTATGGAAGCTCACTTCCCTGCGGAGAGTAATGCTGTACTTTCTGTCATTTTCCAGCTGCTGAACTCCCAGTCTCAAGTCACTTGATGTCTGCTGTAGAACTTAGCTGGTGACATTGACCTCAAACAAAATGTTGTACCAGGTAAGAAGCGATATTAAAAATGGAAATTTTGCAATTTTATCGGCCAGTTTTTTGCTTCAGATCTCGTCATAGCGTCAGCCAGTCCTTCCTGACTCGTGTCTTCATATATATCAAAAAGAGCATCATAGACTTTGTCAAGAGTTTATCTCAGCGGTTTCAGAGCATCAGTTCTACTTTCCCATCTTGTTTCACTTAGTAGTTTTACCGTAAGATCACTGGCATCAGTGATCTTACGGTAAAATGTTGTGACTTTTGAGGGTTCCCCGATGCAGTGTAGATGCTGAGAAAAACTGGATATTTGCTGCCCCAAAGATAAGAAATGCACAGCCTTCTGGCAACTCTTTTCTGTATCATTTACAACTAGATTGATGGAGCGGGCTCAACGTACCTAGATTGATGTTCAGTAGTTCTCTACTGCACTTCATTTTCCTTGCTTTTCATATTGCTGTCATTGACATACCCATCATTGTCCTCTCATATTTCCAGCATCCAATCCCTTATCATTGAGTTGTTCAAGCAGAACTTCAGTCATGAATGCACCTGTAGTTTCTTATAACGGGACAAAACCAAGAAAATGCTCTCTGAATATCGCTTCGGTTTTTCTTAAGTGAACAAAACGAGTAATCGCGGTCATCTGTTCAGTGTCGCTGACATTTTGGTACAGTAAAGAATAGCTGAATAGTATTTTGATGACTTGGCTGCTTCATTAATCTTATGCTTTATTGTAGAAGCTAAAGTGTGCACTAAGTCGTCATGGGTTTCTTTGCCGAAATAATATACTTGAGTTTCTTTTGTCAGTAGTCCTTCGAATGTGCTCTATCACCAGAGGATCAAAGAGGGCCAGAAACTCAATTAATTTGAAAAATTGTGTATTCCCTGGTGTGAAGAGCTTTTCGTTTGATCCACGGAATGCTAAATTTTGAGTTCCAAGTACCCTTGCTAATGTAATGAGGCACTCTACGACCTGTTTACAATATTTTCAATATTCCTCTTGTTGCTAATCTTCTGCTGCATTGCCTCATTTATTGTCTTGCCTTCGGTTGGCCGCACCTTCAATTCCCTCAATGCTTGAAAGCTTTCTAAGTGTGGTGGACTTTTCTCATGTGTGGAAAAAATTGCTGACACATTTTTCCAATCTTTACAGCCACTTTCTTGTATAGACGAGATTCCAGCCTTCTTGCTGAATAGCTTACAGCGAAATCAGAATATTACATCTCTTGATATAGAATATATCCACCACAGGCGGCACATCTCCTCCAGATTTGAAAACTTTTATAATGGAGCTAAGAAAATCTTCTGTTTTGTGAATCTTTTGAAAAGTCACGTGCAAAAACTTGCTACGGTCCATTCTTTTCGCGAGAAGCGCAGTAATGTTTGCGATATTATCAGGGAGCACTGCTACGTGGCAGCTCCGGCTCAGCTGCAAGACTTGAACTGTAGTGTCTTGATTATCACTTATCTCTTGTCTGGTTTTTGTCTTTCTCGGAAGTGGGACTTTAGTTTCTTTATCTTGCTCATTCAGACACGTTTTTTCTCTTCATTACTTTTTGTCTGCGACTCGTCTGGAATTCAGTAGACGATTTTTGCCTCTTTGGGTATTTTCTAAGAGAGATTTCCTCCTCTTCTGCTCGCTCTTTGGCCTCTTCAGCACGTTTCTTACGCTTTTGGGCCTCTTACGATTTCTTGTTATCCATAACTCTGTAAAAAGTTATGGCTTTTATAATGCTCTTGTACTGTACCGCTGGTTGTAGAATGACTTACAGTCAGAAGTTATTGTTATTACTGCATACAGCACCACCCCCCCCCCCCGCCCTTAAGGGAGAGGCTGCTGCTGGTCGTCCAGTCATTCAGCTCCAGACTGAGGCTACAAACAAAGTTTAGGCTCGATTAGCTGCACTGCTCCTCCTCTCGGCCGGGCCAGCGGCCTGATGGAAGCAGAACGAGGCTGAGCAGCAGCCGCCAGCACAAGCCAGCCGCAGAGGCTCAAGGTTCATGCATCACCTCTGGACCGCGGACTGAGAAAGGCACTACAGCGGTACGTTTAAATGGCCTGAGTTACATAATCTTCAACAAAAACCCTTTGACTCTCAACTCACCTTTAAAGCTAGCCTGACTTGAGCCCGATAGGCCCCGCTATACGTCCTACAGGCCTTAGATGCGTGCCGAGCTGGTTTGGTCCTGCGGTTAAGGTGCTCGCCCCGACCAAGGTCTGTCTGAGGTCGCAGGCTCGAGCCCCGAGGCATATATGAAGCGCCTGAATAGAGAATAAGTTCTCTTGGGGCGCTACACAAATGGATTATATTTATTTGACTCGCCTTTGAAACTAGGTAGGAATGGACTCTCTAGCAACGGCACAGACTCTCTAGCAGCCCTTGGGGATGGGAAACCTGCAGAGGATTCTACCGGTGGTTTCAGCATCCTAGATACACGACTCCGTGGCACTCTGCACGACAATTACACGTCCCTCCAGCCACTTGTTAGTTGCTAGGTACCCCATACTATAGGTTCAAATACTGTGACCAAATCCAGGCACTTCAACTGCAGTGCCCAGTTCTTTCGCTGCCTGTTGCAGCCGTTTTCCCCGAAGATACCCAAGTAACGTGGTCGTCGGCTTGCCCAAAAAACTCCTAGTACCCAGCTCCACAGCAAACCGTTCGCACCGCCACCCCTTACTCCTACACCGCTCGGATAATACTTGATAGCGGTTTTAATGATAGCCATTCAACAAGCTGCCAAAATGTTTTGATATGGAAAGTGGTTTGGTGTTAGTTATTACCGAGCCTCACCAAAATATAGCTTTATTTTAGCTTTCTAGTCGTTTTCTGGCGCCCCCATAGCCCAGCACCCTAGGCGATTGCCTAGTTCGCCTAAAGGAAGCGCTCACAGAGCCGCATTTACGAGTTATCGCATCGCAGGGCGGCGGCTGCCTCGTTCTCAGTTCCGCGCCCGAAATAGACGCTATGCGCACCTCCTTGTGCGTTGCCTTGGGATTGCTCAGCGGTTTCCTCGCGCACACCGGGGGAAAGCAGCCCAACATAGTATTCATACTAACGGACGACCAGGATGTCGTGCTCAACGGTCAGGTGCGTGACGACGGAAGTGCAGTCGGAACTCCCGGGTCGCCGCCTTCGCCGGATCATCCCGAGTATCCGAAAGCCTTCCGCTGCTGCTGAATAAGACAAAATGCGCTACTTGTAATGCGCTGCGCCTGTCCCTCCTAACTCCCTCGTGGCACGGTAGCGCCCGCCACCGCCGCCGGGATGCGGCAAACTCGAGCCGATCGTCGACGGGGGGGGGGGGTTGCGCAAGGCCCAACCAGGCTCGAGTTCCGAGTAAGCGCTCGTCCGCTCCAGCTTCGTTTCGTGCCCGCCGGAAGTCGTGCGTGCGGGTGCGTGGCGTCGGTCTGATCGAGCGCCGGCGGTGCGTGCCGCGCTGGATGTGCGGTCTGCACGCACCAAAGGTCCAGGCCGAGCTTCGCGCTGGCTGGCAGCAGGCCGAGCGGGCACCGGCCGGCGGTCGCCCCTTAGCGTGCGAACGGTCCGCCCCCTTCGGAGCAGAAAGGCGCTTGCTTGCAGCTGCTGAGCGCGAGGGCTCGGTGACTGGGCACGCGAGTGGCCGCCGGCGCTAGGTGAGCTGGCTCCAAGAGCCGAGCCAGACTAAGGGCGCCAGGCTGGAAAGTCTGCGGATGAATAGGATAGTGGACGGAGCTAGCGACGAGACGAGAGAGGAACCCGGAGTGTAAGACCGACTCGACGGATGATCAGTCATAGGCGAGGCGATAGCCTTCGTGCATGTGCAAGGCTTTTCACTGCTAGGGATGCCGTGAAGCAAACGCTTCGGTCGGTGGCACTTACGGATGGGCATCGATCACGACTGAGAATCTATCGTTCAGATCCGATCGGCCAAGCCGTGGCTGCATGGTTAATTTTCTTCTCTCGCTGACCTGACTCGAAGGCAGCTGCGTGAATATTATCTGCCGTCACCTAGGCTAGTAGGCCTGCTCGACGGCCTCGGCAGGGCAGCATTGAGTAGCAGCAGCAGCAGCATCTGCTGCTGCTACTCAATGCTTCTGCTGGCTCGGCAGGTGGCTGGCTTGCTGCTTGAAGTCGCCAGCTCGAATATGCATTGATACATCCACGGTTCGCTCGGCAGCTAGCTCGTCAAGAGGCGGAGTGTTCCTGTGGGGATGGTTTGATAGCTTTAGGAAAACGAGCACAGGCTGCTACCTGTCAGCTGTTTACATCGTTGCAAGTTTAACCATTTCGGGGCACAGAGTAGCATCCTTGTTGTGTAAGTTTGTCCGGCGGTGTACTAGTGAATACACACGTGTCAGGAAGCAAGTGAAAGAGAGGAGGGAGAGTCAGTAGCATCGTGTGCAATCGTGAGCTATTGGATGCCTGTCGGCGTGCCCAGTAATTGTCCAAGGTGGGACTAGGCATCCACAGACCCGATAAATATGCCTGTGACACTATCAGGCACACCGGGTGCATAATAATAATAATAATACACTTGATAAAGCGCCCTCAGAGAACTAAATCTCTTTCTAGGTGCTTAGGTTTGCTGCAAAGGAAACGCTATCGACTGGTGAGTGGTATAAACAACATGCATATGGTATCCCTTCCGCCAGGCCTGTTAATGCATCATGAAACCTCGGGTTGACTGGTATGATCTACTGTTTAGGACTGCTGCCTAGCAGCCGGCACCAAAGGAAACCCTGAAATAGGTCGTTCCACTTGGCTGACGACTTGAAGTGCAATGCACTGTCTGCGGCCTGGGGGGGGGGTGCTGTTGGGCTTAGTACACCCATGGCTTCGAGAGCCGACAAATGGCTGTGCTATTACCAATGGACCTCAGTTATACTGGTATCGTTGTCCACTAATCCTACTGCTCTGAAAGAGACGAGTGCTTGCTGTTGCCTCCGGATGTTGAAGAAGGAGCTCCGGCTGCAGATGGCTGCGATGGCTTGCATGGCAGTCCTGTTCATTTTTTTGGTTTAGTATTTGCCAATCTCACTTAATTGCTCATAATATCCCCTCGTCACTTCATTAGTCGTCTCGAACCGGTCGTCCCTTCGCCGATGCCGGTTGCAGTGGCCGTGAACGAGGTGGTGGCTGCGTATGGGGGCCGGTGGCTGCCTGTGGGCCAGTGTCTGTAGCGAAACGACTGGCCGTTTTTCGCATACCTCAAACCAGATCGGCTCCCGGTGGGGCGAACGGGGAGAGTCAGCAGCAGTTCGAACTTCTGTGCAGAAAAGGTAGCGGTCTGAGCAATGAGCCCATGCTCTTCGACACCCATGCTCTGTAACCCATGAGCTGTAACCCATGCTTTGTAAACCATGAGCTGCGTCGGCTTGGCAAGTTCTTCTAGCAGATGTTGCCTTCATCGGGCATACTTTAGAGTGCTACAGACCTTTGAAGCTGGAGTTACGTCCGGCCGGCTGCGAGCCTTGGCTGCTGCTCGGTTCCAACTCAGCGTCAACCGAAGCCCTCAGCCTGTGCCCGAGCTCTCTTGCGGGACCACGGCACGCCGCTCGAGACACGTGGCAGCCTCGTGGTGGCACCTACTCGCTGCTTAGTCGGCACCTGATCGGTGCCTGCAGCAGCCAATACCCAAAGCCTGCCCCAAGGTCGCTAGGCTGCTGATAATAGCGCCGTTCGACAGCGGCAGGGTGGCCGTGGCGACAAGCAAGCGGCAGAGCACAGCGGAAGCTGTGTGAGCCCTGAGGCAGCCCGGGGAGGGGGTTGGCAGTGGCAGGCGCGTTACGCAGTCTGCCCTCACGGCCCCTTCCTTGGGACGTCAAGCTTGTACGAGGTCCTTGACCATGAAGTTGTCAAAGTAGTAGCTGTCAAAGTAGTAGCTGTCAAAGTAGTAGCTGATGGGGTGTGGATAGGCAAGTGACTGCACACATCCAGGCTCGGACAACTTTCTGAGGAGGCAACTCGATTACGTTGGAGTGGCTACTCGCTGTCATGTGACGTTACATGGCCAGCTGGCGACATTCACAGTCCTGGAAATGTAGCTGGAAGCATGTCTGGAAAATGGTCACCAGGAAAGCATGGCGTTAGTGGGGACTGAGAATGCACGATATTCAAATGCCTCTTGTCCTTCCTAAAAGCATGCAGGCTTGGCATATGGTATGTGTTCAAAAGTTCGTGGGATTGAATATATATATATATATATATATATATTTGTATAGCATATATTTATATAATTTATTTGTATAGCATCCTAAGAGAACTTAAATCTCGATTCGGATGCTTCACATATGACCTCGGCCAGACCTTGGTCGAAGTGAGCACCCTAACCACTGGGCCAAACCAGCAGTGCGATTGGTAAACGATCGCTCATTGATCCGTGTTCCTTTTCCTTGTTCCTTCTCCTTCCTTATCCTGTTCCTTCTAGACCGTATGTCATGTCGGTAAGCGACAGGCATACTTACTGTTTCCGGTGCCATTCAGGAACCGAATTCCTTCCGGTTTCTGCAAAAAAGCAACAGCGACGACTCCAGTAGTAGCCCACTAACTTGATAAGCTTTTAAAAGTGAACAAGTCGCTCGAGCTGCTTGCCCTTGTCTGCTCTGCATTGTCACCCTGCAACTTCAGGTGCGCATTGCTGCGCTGACAATGTTATCGACCCTGGCAGTTGCCGAATTTCTAGAGAATTCTGCCTTGTATTTACAGGAGCCAATGCCGAAGACTCGGAAGCTTATTGGCGATGCTGGTGCCACTTTTGAGAACATGGTAAGGCTTCTTGTTCGAAATGGCCACAGACTTCAGTGCACGTGGGCCACTTTTTACAAGTTACTCGAAAGAATGAACTTTTTCAAGGATGCCTACAAACTATGTACCGTTTTGCTACTTGGTCCTTCGTGATGCTTCTTGTTCCCACACGAGTTTTATCGATTGAGCATCGCGGGTCGGTGGGAGGGGGAGCCATCAACTCCCGTCAGGTGGCTGAGAAGCGCAACCGCAGCTGCTCGACGATAGCCACTGATAGAGCACTGACTGTGCTGGCCTGCAGCTGCCACCGCACCTGCAGCCTGCAGCATCGATCTTGAGCGTCGCTGGCTAGAGAGTGCTGGTTTTCCTCGTCTAGTTTGTGACGTCACCGCTGTGCTGTCCGAGCCGTTCGAGCATCTTGACTGGCAAGTACGCGCACAACCACGGTGCGGTCAACAACTCACTGAGTGGAGGCTGCAGCAGCAGCGACTGGCAGCGGCAGAGCGAGCAGGGGCGCACAATAGCTGCGCACCTCAGCTTGCTCGGCTACAGAACTTTCTTTGCCGGAAAATACCTAAACGAGGTTCGTGCTCGCTCGCTCGTGTGTCTGTACGCTTGTGTGCGCACAAGCAATGGTGGCAGGCAGAGACGCGGTTCCGGCAGGTGGCTACAGTACCCTGCCAGCTGTGCTGCTTTCACGGTTACTGCCAGTCAATCTCTGACACGCAGCTCTTTCTAGCTAAGAATCTTGTCATTCATTAAGTTGCATTTGCCAAGACAGCTGACAGGTTCAGGGCAACGAGGCGTTTCATCCCAGTCTCTTTACTACTTGCATCTTCTATATCTGAAAACTGGCATAATACCCTCCGTGCTAGTATATACTGTGTAAATAGATGGAGTGTCATGCTCGTTTATTGACACAACGGACCTTGCACTGGGTAGCGGCGCTTGGTGAATGCATTTTCCGTACAGAGCCCTGCTGTTGTAGTATGGATCGCCATCAGTTGGTGGTGTCTCTCATGTGCCTCCTGGTTGGTCGTCGTGGAATGCACTTGTAAGTAATCGTGACCATTGCTGCCATAATCGCCGCAGTAACACACGTTCACCAGTCCTTGGCTGGTGAAGCCTTCTGAAATGTTGCTTCTTTTTGATACTGACTTCACTGTGTGTGCACTAAATGCCGTTACATATTAACTTCAGACGTTGTTTTCCTTCCAAGGTCATGGCTGTTCTAGATGTCAGTTGGTTCGGACAGCTCAACAGTTCAGGGTTTATTTACCTTGCTTGATTGCGCAGTTGCAGTATTAGTGTTTCTGCCTAAAGGCTAGCAGTACTACTCCCACGGACACTTGTGGCAGTGTCTGTGGCATAATGTGTGCCAACTGATCTGTGGTGCCGTCGTGGCTAGGTAACGACACTAGAGCGGAGTAGCAGAGTGATTTAGAAATTACTTTGACAAAAAAATTGTAGCCAAGGCAGTTTGCTGCCTCAAATATGGCCAATACAAGGTCAATGCTGTAAAGCTGGCGTATGGCCGTACGAACGTGAGGGAGAGAGACATAGAGAGAGAGAGAGAGAGAGAGAGAGAGAGAGAGAGAGAGAGAGAGAGAGAGAGAGAGAGAGAGAGAGAGAGAGAGAGAGAGAGAGAGAGAGCAAGAAGGGAGAGAGGGAGCAAGAGAAACAGGCAGACCAAAACAAATTCTTATAGCCTTACGAACAGGTGACGATGCTATGTGGTCCGACCCTTGCCGAATGGCTCCTTAGTAACTACTAGGAGCAACCTGCAAGTGGCCATCTTAATCCAAGTGAGGTGCAAGACTTGAGACACCGAAAGAATCTGTCCTGGAAAGTTCAAGCTGCTCTCCGACTTGGCTCCTTGAGTACCAGGATTTTAGAAGTTCGGGATGTCGGCTCTCTAGAACAGTAGCATTTTGGTATGCTGGAGTTTAGCCGAGAGATGCAAACTTTCAGGATACTCAGCATTGAAATGTCGGAGATTGGCTAAGAGCCGTTGCATTAGGTGAGCAGCTACGAACAGTCTGCTACAGTGTCGTTGTGCTATGGGAGAGCATGCATTTTTTTTGCTAGACCCAGCCAGCTTTTGCTACGATGTCAGCCTACCAACATTTTCCCGTTTTGCTGGGTTTTTTGTTGCTGCTTGTGTTCAAGTGGCCCGTGCTTCCTTCGCAAGTGTGCTGTGATTTTCTGACGATGCACTTGCTCTCGAGCAGACCTTGTATCGCTGCACCACTGGTGAGTACTTGCTGTGTACTGTACTCTGTTCAACCAACGTTCGTCACATGCCCTGACCACTTTTGCGTTTCAGCTTTTTAACTCAGTTTATTACAACTATACACTGTCTGTCGATGGCAAGGCAGAAGTGCACGGCGATGATTACAACAAGGACTATCTCACAAATGTCATAGTGAGCTACTCTTACTGTACTCCTCGATTGCAGTGTTGGGCTTGCAGCCATGCAATGCAAGCTCCTGTACGTGCCCTCCCTCGGCTTGTTTCAGGCGTCCAAAGCCGTCCGGTTTCTCTCTGACTGGTCTCCAGGAAAGCAGCCCTTCTTCATGGTGCTGGCCACACCAGCTTGTCACGATCCATTCACACCAGCACCACAGTACAGGGCTGCGTTTTCGAATGCGACTGCTCCACGAGACGGGAGCTTTAATGTAGCTGGAAAGGTGAATACTTCTCCACCCCAGAGAGTGGTCTCGGTGATTCCATGAGCTGTGTGGACCTTTGGCAAACTTCTTCATCATACCTTCTACCATTCCATTGGTGTATTTGCTATGACAGTGCATGAGCTTTCCTCGGATATTCTGCTCAAAAAAAGACTTTGCTTAGCATAAGGTGCTATGCCGTCATAGTTAGTCACTACTGGGGCGCCTTCTTCGGACTGTCGATAAGAATTTTCCTTAATCCTGCGTCTGCCTCCAACAATTATCATCAATCATCAATAATGGCTCATTATCAACTCAACTGTATATTTCGTGCCATTGCCTCACCAACTCGGCCACTGCCTGGCTATATGCTGCTCAGCCGGAAGGTCATTTATTCTGTATGCAGTAATTACATCCCTTAAAGGCATTCAACCATGCATAGATGCACAGTCTACCTTGGCCTACAGTTGCAGTCGGACAGCAAATGCTAACCATGCCCCAGCCACAACCCTAAATCCTTCCAACCACTTCCAATCAGTCTTCCAGGAGGCATAGGACAGCCACTTAAAATCTGCCTGTTAAATGTATGCTCATAAAAACCTTTGAGCTACTTATTCGTGATCAGCTTGTCTAGGGGAAGCTCGGTACATTACTTCAGACCCAGACATGGATGCTGCCCTGCAGCAGTGGCTGCATGTCTCAGACCACCTCTAACCAGTTTCTCATTCTTTCAGCCTATTCGGTCTGAAGAAATGGGTGGCAGAGTTTCTGTTGTTGTTTTCGAGCCACTTGGCTATAGTATTGCAGTTTTTTGCGCGGGTCATCATTTGAATCAGTTGTCGAAATTTCTTCCACAAACAAGGTTAGAAAACCAGAAGGGGCTTGGTACATCACAGCTGTGAGAGGCGTGGTCTCTGATGGAGATCCGACGGCAGGGAAGTGGAAGGGGGAGTGGCAACACGGGTTGCTGTGCAGTTTGCGGTTCACACCATTCATGTACAGCTTGAACGGGAATTCACATGTCCCTAAACTCGTAGACATGCTTGTATGTGCCCACGTCGTTGCTCGTGTTACTTGCAAGCATGCATGCATGCAGACAATGGCCACTGGCAGTGGGATACTGCTCGAAGTGTGGCCGCTAAGCGCAAGAGAGAAGCCAAGTGTGTACCGAAAACAGAAGCCGGCTGAGACTTGGCGAGTGTATAATAGCTACGGCTCCATTTCCTTGCCATGTCCAGTGCAGCTCGTATGCAGGTGGAGTGCTCGGCTCGCCATGACTTCCGGATCCGCACGTCTATATCTCTTTAGAATCTTGATGCCTAGGTAACTTGCTGCTGCCTACCTCTTTGCACTTTGCCCAAGTGTACAGGCGCACAGTTGATGAGTGCTGTCTTATTCACGTTAAGTAACACACTTTCTCTTACCTCGGCTGCCTGCATCATATCTGCGTAGAGTTGAGCAGCAGCCTGAAATCAACTTGCTTATTCGGCTTTATGACCGGCCTTTGTCGTGCAGTGCCAGGCTAGCCCTATCTGTGCGCTTGTAGTACTCTGCACAAATCAGAAATGCACTTCTGCTAGTGTGATTGCATAATTGCACAGGACAAGCACTGGCTCGTGCGAGCAGCAGAGTGGCCTCTGTCAAACGAGTCCCTGACCTACATTGATTATGCATTCCGGAACCGGTGGCGGACTCTACTCTCTGTCGATGATCTTGTGGAAACAGTGGTGCAGCAGCTGCTCCAGATGAATGTTCTCGATGAGACTTACGTTTTCTTTTCGTCAGACAACGGTTTTCATCTTGGTAAGCAGACTCGTGGCTGGATCGTAACTGGGAAGTGGCTGGCCACGTAAAACCCAGCATTGGCTAGGACACCGAAATGGCCACTGTGCCTCTGGGCCGTGATAGCCAAGGGGCTACGGTTGTTGCTTTTCACGACCGAGGTCGTGGGTTCGAATCCTGCAATTGGGCGATTCTTTCTCGCCATTTGCAAGCGCAGGTGATAGCCGTTAAGGCTCTTCTGCCACTATAAAAATGAGCTGTTAAATCAGCCAAGATTTGTTTTAATGTGACCAGCTTTGGCTCTCCCCTGATCAGCGAACACGAACCAACATTCTTACTTTACTGCACGGAACCTCCGACACCTGGCCCCTCCATGCCTAGCTGCACTGCTGCCCCAGCTTAAGCTTCCTCGTGCCCTCAGATTCTTTTGGAAAACTGCATCAATTTTGAGTCCTAGAGCTGCGTTTCTTGAGCAGCATAACTTCCTGCTCCACAGCATGGCGTGTTCTGAGGCGACAGCCAAGTACAAATTCTCACACTAGCTGGGCTTCGTATAAGATAATAAGCAGTAGATTATGATACATCCGTTTCCTTATAATTGTACTTCGGGGAAGACAAACAAACTGGTGCATTTACCACAATCAATGTGGCATTGGTAGCAGTGACTAGTGGTTTCCGCATACCCACTGCACTAAAAGATGCTTAAGCCTTTGATGATAGCAAACTATACGGATTAAGTTTTTTTTAAAGTCAGTTCAGCTTTTTTTACTTTGTCGAGTTTCTGCTGGAGACACATGTGTCAGATGTTAGGGAAGCATACGTGGAAGGGTCTGCACCGTGTGCACCGTGTGCTGGTACCTTGGTGTAGCTGCTAGAATTCCCAATCTGGTTCCATTCTTGCCACCCAGCAACATATTAGCATGTTTCTGCGATGGACTAGGCATCGGTAATTCTGCGCTAGATTACGAGGCTACATGGGAAGGTACATGCAAGCAGTCACCTGAAGGAATAACTCCCCCAGCACGGATCGCCCTCATTTTTAGAGTCTGCTTTGCAGCACAGGCATCTCAACTGTGATTTATAGGTGTAATACACTGCAATAAGCTTGTGACCATATTCAAATGTCGTAACTCTACACCAAGAAGAACTTATTAGGAGGAGTTGAAAGGCTTCCGGTTGCTCTGCAAACATGGCTCGATGTTTATAGTTTCTTCTATATGCGCGGATCCAACCCCATACTGTTTCTGCAATGCTGGGTCCATCTGCAACTGCTTGATGTCTTTGCCTTGCTGTCATGAAGATAGGTGCCTCCGTGCTTACCTTCTTAACTAAACGGATATGTAGATACCGAAATGTAGTTTCTGATTGTATTGACTGGCTGCCTTGAAGACAAGAAACGCTGCTAGTTGAGTTATTGCAAAACTCTGCAGCCAGGCTCGTGAGCAGCGTAGTTACTACATGCCACTTTTTTTCCTGACCTGCACTGGCACCCAATCAAGGAGCATATCGACTTCAAGATCTTGTCACTCACTTTTAGATATCTTCATTCTCTTGCTCCAGCCTATCTATCCAAATTACTTTATTAACGGGCTAGGCATTGTACCACCTGCTCTTCTGAATCAATCCCTTTAGCTACGCTCGAACTAATATGAAATTCTTTGGAGATCATGCCTTTGGTTCGCGTGCCCCCAAAGTCCGGTTGAGTCATAGCCTTTTTTGAATCAGCCAAACATTCCGATCAGGCTACTAGCTGAGCCATTGCATCAGCACCGTGAGTGCATTCGTCAAAATACTTTACTAGCCTGACAGTGTGCTTCGTTACGACCCTCAAGCAGAGTAACTGAGATTTGAAATTCAACTTGCTTGACCAACAACTTGACTAAAGTCCTTTTTTTGACAATTCTAATGTGCCCAGTGACCTGATCGGAACCCGACAGACCGACTATATATCGATATCGACAGTTATCTGAGGTGGAATGTTCGGCCTCCTGTGTCGTAAAATCCCGGCTCTGTAGAATGTGCTCCAGCAGACGAGACATTGCAGAAGCTGGTGACCTCTATGCTTGGCCAGACAAGTGAGGTCATTAATAATATTGGTGGGGCGACTTTATTCCAAACAAATATATGCCAACAGTATATGTATTTGTTTTTCGGCTTTCAACAAAAAAAATTCATGTGCTATGCACAATTTTAGCATGTCTGGCATTGTAGAAAATCCTCAAACACAAAGTTGCAGCCACAGCAGCTGCCACCACTTACTTTGAGTTTTTTGCGACTGGGTGTATATAAAGCACTTATATAAAGATTATGTTGTCTTATGTGCTATACAATTGAATTATTTATTTATAAATAATATATATATATATATATATGTCGTGTTGCTTGTTAGTGTACTGTTGAACGGCCGTCCAAACTATTGCTCTGTGTGATATCGGGAAGTTAAAGCAAATGCATGTGAATGCTCGGTTTCAGGTCAGTTTGCTTTGCCCAACGACAAGCGACAGCTGTACGAATTTGACGTGCGTGTGCCACTCATGGCTCGAGGTCCGGGCATCATGCCTGGCAAGAAGCTTATTAATCCCGTCCTCAACATCGATCTAGCACCCACTTTCCTCGATCTCGCTGGGATCGGCGCTATTCCGGATGACATGGATGGCCTGACGATGGTTCCGCTGCTGACTGCAGGCGGGGCTTCTCCGACATTGGCCGGCGGCCAGTCGCCGGGTGGCTGGCTAAGGCGCCGTACCGACTTCCTCATTGAGCACTCGGGCGAGCACGAAGATGTCGTCAGTGAGTGCCCTCGCTTTAACGGCCAAGATGTATATGTGAGTTCAGGTTTGCAAAACAAGGCGTAACGTATGTTACCATTTACTCCTAACACCTCACGAACTCCACCAGAGATGTGTGTTACCCGGTAGTCCTCACAGAGTAGGTGCATGCTGGCTTCATGGTAGTTTACTATTTATAATGGAGTAATGCATTTTGTCTGCCTGTAGTTGG
This sequence comes from Cristatella mucedo, assembly GCA_009760855.2. Lineage (NCBI taxonomy): Eukaryota > Metazoa > Bryozoa > Phylactolaemata > Cristatellidae > Cristatella > Cristatella mucedo. The sequence goes on along the minus strand of WPIO01000027.1, from coordinate 3,732,801 downwards.
AAAATGCTAACGTGAACACTAAATCAGAATTGTATGCCTTTGTATGTACATGTATGGATGGCACGTACTTACGTGGCATTTTTGGACGGCACAATTAAGTTTTGTATAAGCATGGCACGAGTATTTTGAGAGCAGCAGCACTTTGTTTGCTAGGACTCGGAGAACCACCACGGCAGAATTCGTGCATTCAAAAACGCTACATACTCAGGACAGTATTAATGCTTTAAAAAAACAGCATTTGTGTATTTGTGTCCCCTAAGAGAACCAAATCTCTTTCTAGGCACTTCACACATACTGGCTATGAAGCATGTCACGTGATTAGTGATAATATGCATAACTTTAACATACCTTAAGTGCAATTTGCACGGATAGAGGAAATCCTATCAGGGGTTTTAGCTTCTTTTGAATGTCGCCAAGTCAGGGATGTCGTCTTTACATTATGCCAGTCAATAGCAAGTTTCAAGCTTTGGGAGCAGAGGAACTACAGGCAAGGTCTTCAAGTGATTTGAGGTGGAATAGAAGAACATCGAGGCACCAAATACAAGGGAGCATGATGGTAAGCCTGAGAAGTAAGCATTTCAAATAGGTAAGCCAGAACAAGAGAATGAAGGGATCTAAAATTGACTGACTGGACTTTGAAGCCAATATGCTGCTTGATGGGGAGCTTTCACAGGTCGTTGATAAGTAGGGTAATATGGCTGTTGCGAGGTTCATGACAGAAAACCCTAGCTGCCGAGTTTTTGCCAACGTTAGGCCTCTCATTGAACCATTGAACTGGCAGGAAGACCTGCTGGTGCGTGTGTTCGTTGGTGGTTAAAAATACATAGTCCTGTTGCAGCTTTTTATTCGGCCACCGTAGTAGAAAAAGAGAGACAGAGAGAAGAGCTCCGATCAGTTGATATCACAGCTGGCAAGTAACTGGGTAGCTAGTGGTTGCTACAGACCTGCAAGGAGTGAGTTGTAGAAGTCCAGTCGAGATGCCACTAATGCATGGACCAGCTTGACTATTGTATCCTTATATAAGCTAACGCGATTTGTTGCTATGTTATGTAGTTCAGAGTAGGCAGGCTTAACTGTGGAGTTTATATGGTTGTCTGAAAAATGGTCATTTTGAAACAGAGCAACCAGATTCCATGCAGAGACTGCAGCAGATTGCTGGCCAAGCCAATTTTAAGGGTGGGGGTTTCCCATTTCTGAGTGACACTAGAGTTGCCCACAACAATTGTTCTGTCTTTCAATTTGAAAAATGTACTGCCATTTAAGTGCGAATGAGGCCATACAAAGAACTGCAAAGGACTTGATTGAGTCTGAGGTCCTTGAAGGCCATCAAGGATCGAACTATAGGTAGAGCTGTATCATCTGCATAAAACGAAAGCCCAAATCGCATCGGGAAATGGGAGAGTATACATTTTAAAAAGAAGTGGACCTAGAGCATATCCTTGGGGCACCTGTTCTTTAAATGCTTACCTGACTACTCGTGGCCGTTGACATCTAGAACATCTACTCTCTAACAGATAACCGCTGAAGCGCTATGCCATTTTGGCTTGTTAGGATTTACCTTCAGAGCCTTGAAGCAGCAAGCTGCGAAGTTTTGTTGGGTTGGATGGCTTCCAGTGTTGATTGTCCTCGGCATGGCCCACTTTTAACAGGAATCTGGAGGTGCACTCCGGTAGGGAGCTACTGACTTCTTTGGTTGCCCCAGGCAGATTGCAGGTTGCCCTACGAAGGTTGCCCCAGGCAGTCCATTAGATGCGAAGCAATCCAGCTCTCATACTTACTGTACTTAATGCCTTTGCAGGGCATGCATGCACGGTAAGCATGCACGGCATGCATGCACGGCATGCGCGGCAATGGCGAACGTTAGCTTTTCTTTCCAGAACTGTTATCCCAGCTGTGTCTGTGAAGACGCACGAAATAATACATATTTATGTGTGAGGCGATTGACAGAGGCCGAAAATCTAATATACTGCGGATTTGATGACTCAGAGGTATGTTTTTGGATTGTTTGGCAAGCTACTGTCGCATGTATGTCTTTTCTTGTGATTTCTAACACAGCAGGGCAGCCAAAGTGAAGGTTCCAACATTTTGGTTCGTTCGCTCGCGGAACGTTCAATACAGTAAGCCATTATATTCTGTCATGTGCCCACCTAGGTCGCCACCTCTGGCTTGAGGTTTCGGTCAGGTCACCTAGGTTTGACGAGCCGAAAGATCGTGTGTGTTTGTGTGTGTGTGTGTGTGTGTGTGTGTGTGTGTGTGTGTGAGAGCGTGTATTCGTGTTGTGCATATGTGGTGTGTATTCTACTTGTATTATTTTTATATACAGAGATACCACGGCTTACGAGTGTTTCGACATACGAGTGTTTCGAGACACGAGCTGTCTCTCGGCCGATGTTTTGCTTTTGAGTTGCGAGCTAAGATTCGGGTTACGAGCCAGCTTCAGATACTCCACCGCTAGTTGCCGCAGCGAACGTCACACTGTGTGTAGTTACTCAGGCCCATAAGGGTAGGGCAGCGAACGACGTTCTGTTGCAAGACGCTGCCCTACGATCCAAGTGTGACGCCCAGCACAGGCCTGTTGGCTCGCACCCAGACAGACTCGAGCTAGCCGTCGTAGTGCAAACGATCGCCAGACTCCGATGTTAAATCCGACTACGGAAGAAACAGCCAAGTAGTACTGTACTTTATTTTGGCAATATCATCGTGCGATCATTCATCGAATAACTGATAACAATTGGTCCGCGTAAAGGCCCAGCCAATAAACTTAAAGCGAGGAAAGCGCTGCGAAAAGGGCAAATATCGGAGAATAAGATTCACATATCCATTTCAGCCTTTCTCCTCTAACTCTTTTAGCATCAAGTCGTCTGAATTGCAAGTTACTCCTGTACGTTAGGATTAATAAACCCCGTTTATTGCAAGACATTTTGTTGAGTTGTTTTTAAAACAATATTCGTTATTTATAAGTACATTTCTTTTAAACGCGACAAAAGACGGAAGTTTTTTGGGGTCCGGAACGGATTAGTGGCATTTCAATTCATTTCAGTGGAGAAAATTAATTTGACATACGATTAATTTGAGCTACAAGCTCCAGCACGGAATGAATTAAACCCTTTTAAGCCGAGGTACCACTGTACTTAACCAAGACTGTGTGAAGAAGGGCTTAGAGGTAGGGTTACAGCCCCCCCTTAAAACAACCAGCCTTCCTGTGGTTTGCCTCCTCCGCCAGGGTAAGATTTGGGTTTTCATGCTGAATATGTGTGTGTGTGTGTGTGTGTGTGTGTGTGTGTGTGTGTGTGTGTGTGTGTGTGTGTGTGTGTGTGTGTGTGTGTGTGTGTTTGTGTGTGTCTGTATGTATGTACACACAAGGCACAAAGGTATAGGAAGCGGCTTGAAAGTTGCAAGCAGCTGCATTTGCAACTAGCTGCGAACATGTACCTCGATGTGCACAGGTTTTAGCAAGTTGGGACACAAATCGCTCGTGACGCTGAGTTCTGTTAAAGGGTTATTTGCAGATATGTTGCTTCCGGTTTCCTCCGTAGTTCGCAGGACTTGATCGTTTTTAATTCTTTCCTTATATACCAAAATCAACCAGTTTTCCTGTGTATCGAACATGTTAAAAAGCATCCTTGGCAAAAGATCGATTGTTTGATCAATCTTAACGTTTCCTTCCCCTTAGCTCTTATGGCGTTTTTTACCTGAGACGGTCGGTTCTTACCGCAGGCGTCAAGGCTGCCCATAAGCCGGAATTGTAAAGCTAATAAATTGAACATCATTCCGAGTCAAGTGCAATCGCTATCATCTTCACGATGTACAATAAGGGCGAAGTTTAAGAGTAGGCTATATAATGGTGCAGAAAATAAGACCCCTGAGTACTGCTCCCTTGGAGGTCAAGGCTGGCTCATAGGGAGGTCACTTGACGCTATGTGTGAGCCGTGAACAATAGCTGCCTAGCCATCCTTGAGGCATTGCGGTCTGGCCGTTTAGATTCATCTTGGGATGCGACGTGATGAGGATAGGGTGGACTGGCTTCGTGCTTGGATCCACTGTACTGCTGAGATTGGATTTGAGTTGTAAGAAGCTAAGAAAGCAAATGTACACTAAATTCGAACCTACGAAGGCTTTATCTAGGCCGGCGATCTAATATAGCTTACTCAAGCGGCACGTTCGATTTTGGCAGCGGCACCACACGGTCAAATTGAGGAAAACGTTGCATCGGTTTCTGTATAAATCAAGTAATTGTGGGTTGAATCCAGCAGCAGTTAACTAAACTTCAGTCATCACACTCCCACCAGGCCAAGCATAGTACCAGCCACTTTTCGGAAACTGTTGACTTATATATACCTCGTACAAACTTCACATCATTTGGAGACCGTGCTTTAGCTCGTATGCTCCCAAAGACTAACTCCTGCCACTTATCACATTCCCTGACTTGACATTTATAAATAAAAATAATTAAGACCAATTCATTTATGACCATTTAATCGGGCCCGAGTGATTCATCCTGAATGTGCTTAAGTGTGCTGACACTGTTGCCACTAACCTCACTTGCCTTGTCGTGACTGTGTCTCTCATCCCTAACCATGTTATTCATATTGTTTCATACCAATCACCGTTCGATCGTGTATCCTGTGCAGCAAATGTATTTTTAATGTAGTGCCTTTGCTTTTAATAAACTGTTTATGCAGTTAACGATTAGTGGTAGTTGTGCTACATTCTCGAATTCAACCAGTTTTGCTATATGCACCTGCTCTCATGCTTTTTCTTCTTTCAGGGCTTCATAGAAGTATATAACATGGCCACCGACCCTAACCAGCTTAACAACATAGCAAATTCCATCGACCCACAAGTGAAGGCAAGCCTTGCTGAGAGCCTAGCCCACTTGGCTCTGTGCTCAGGTGCAGCCTGCAACCAGTAACATTTATCTCCACGATCTGCGCAGTGAAGTCACTAGCCAACCAAGTTAACACTTAGTTCACAGCTGCAAATGTTTTTAATATGGTATAATATGTTAGAAATTACAAGAAAATTGCATGGCATTAAATTCATAATCGACAAGCCTTTTCTGCCATATTAGTTCCAGCTTGCAAAACCGACAATAAGGCAGGCAAAACAGACAATAAGGCTTATTATCTATTCATACATCGGCTGAGCAAACTACAATGAAAACTGATTAAGCATTAAGCTCACAAAGAATTATGTGCAATGTGCATAACAAAAACCTAATAATGTGACTGCTGATTAGATCAGTGTTACATATGCCAATTACAGACTCGGGTAAAAATCAACGAACAAAATTAGCTTGTAAAACTGTATTAAAATTATAATTCTACTGGCTGTCCCAAAAAATACCTGAAACATTGCCAGCATGGCGACTCTGCACAAATGTCGCCTTTAACAATACAAAGCTTATTGACATTCCATAAGTTAGAACTCACCGTTGATCATGCTTCCTTTACAGCACATTAATGTGCCTAGGAAGACACTATACAAAAGATATTCGTATTATTATAGAGCAAACACAAAGCAATATCTGTCTTGAACCAGAAGCCACCTTTAGGCCTTCAAACTGACATTTCAGCTGGTATCTACAAACAAAAGAAAACTTTTTTTAACCGTTAACACATTTTCTAGCTTGCAAGAAATTTGCTGAGACTGCTCAGTAAGTGCTGTCACCATGGAAATCAGACCCGAAAGATGGACATCATAGCAAACAGTAAAAAAAATTGACTTGTATTAAAGACAAACCTTTCGGCTTGGATCTTCGGTCTTGGATCATTATTCAAAAGCATTCAACCACCGACAAGATTATGGAGCATAAAAATGCAGATATCCTCACATCAAGAATCAAACCTTCAGGACTCAAGTCGCAATTGCCAGATGGTTTCTTCAGGTGTAGGTCCCTACAAAGATAAAATTCTTACTAACCAAGCACAATTTTTATCGTGCCAAAGAGAGTTAAGACGTTGCTCAGTTAAGGTTGTCAACAAAGAATTTCAGACCCGAAAGATGGACATCATAGCAAACAGTAAAGAAAAAATTGACTTGTATTAAAGACAAACCTTTCGGCTTGGATCTTCGGTCTTGGATCATTATTCAAAAGCATCCAACCACCGACAAGATTCTGGAGCGTAAAAATGCAGATATCCTCACATCAAGAATCAAACCTTCAGGACAAGTCGCAAGCCAGATGATTTCTTCAGGTGTAGGTCCCTACAAAGATAAAATTCTTCTTAACCAAGCACAACTTGTATCGTGCCAAAGAGAGTTAAGACGTTGCTCAGTTAAAGTTGTCAACAAAGAATTTCAGACCCGAAAGATGGACATCATAGCAAAAACACTTCGCAGGGTCACAGCAGTCTCTTGCCTACCCAGGGTTTACTTGGTTATGCATGATTTGCTTCAGTCATTTGGCTGGTACCACCTACGTCGGAGGTGCGATATGCTGCCACCCTCGTGCCAAGTCTTGAAATGCATGGCTTACAGCTGCAGGCCACTCTACAAGCGAACGCACCAGCGAATGAGCACAAATCGGAAAGATGAATCTCAAATACAACCTAAGCGTCGTGTAAGATTACAAGTCTACAAATCATCAATTATAAGATTACAGTCTACATCTGTAAGGTCAAATTAATAGCTACCAGTCAGTTCCCGTTAGATCGATCTTCACGGGGTGGGGGAGATAAGCAACTAACGACCCAGCGAGTGCAGGTATTGATTATCACACGGAGCTCAAATCGCCGCGACACGAGTTCCATAGGTTGCTAAACACACCAATCCGTTGTTCCTGACCTGTTCGAAAAAACTACCGCCGCTTGCCAAGGACGACGCTTTTAGCATGCTGGTTGTCGCAGCGAGCGTATTTCCTCACCCCCCCCCCGAAGTTGGTAGTTAATAAGATATTTCTAATTATTGGGCTGCTCAAAGCAGAATTCCGCTAATACCGAACCCATAGCAGAGTCCCCTGTGTAACACGTGAAGCCAGCCGAAATTTCCGACCGGTAGCTCAGGCGCATGGTCATCGTAATGCTAACTAGAACTAGGTTGCCTGCGACTGCGCGTGCTAACATCAGGCAGCTGACGCTTGTTCTCTGACCCACTGACGCTTAATTACCGTCACTTAATAGTGCTCACTAAAACTACCGACGGTAACAGGGCGCCAATCTCAGAGAGGCGCAGCGCCTCTCGAGGAAGATGAATACATCAGAAGCCAGGTTAAACCTAGTTAAGGCATTCTATTAAATAGCGGAAAGCTAGAAAAGACTACATCAGATACTTGTACGCCATTACCGTCTAAGTTTAACACGTCCACAGTCACTGTTCGACCACGTGCCCGCAGCAATCGAAATGGCCGATGAGAGATGTAAGAGGCTACTTGCGGAAAATAATTCTATATAGTCTTTCAGCCCCAAGCCATATAATTTTGTATAAATTACGTTTTATATTTATTTATTTATTTTCTTTATTTAAATTTTCGCTAAATATTTGGAGCTTTATGTTTTTGTTTTGCGATTACAGGATAGGTATTTGTATTTGGGTCGGCAAGAAGTATCATAGATATACTTAGTGGGCTCTGCAGCATCGGTTGCTGGACAGACATGACCCATAAGAGAATATGGGCACCACTGGGCAGTCATATTGCCAATAAAATATAGAATCTACTGGCCGCCTTTTAGCATGTGACAAGAATTTGTGGTATTTTAGCCGGTCAGCTGATCAAATAACCTAATTTATATCAACCCTTCTAATCAGTTAGGTTTGTTAGTTTGTTTAACAAGTCCCTCACAATCACTGACATCGTGCCACTTAGGATATTTATTGCAAAACTAAAACTGCAAAGCAATAATAGGTGTCATGTCATAATGGAGATGGGGATAATTTTCTAATTTGCAATGTGACTGCAACATGCACTCATTGCTAAAAATGAGCATGTGTTGCTGCTCCTGATGTTGATAAGCAATCGACATGCATAAATAGAACGTGCCCATAATTTTGTATGAGAAATGGGTTCTTTCTACCGATTAAATATAAACTTTAAAAACGATACTAATGAATAATTTGAAAAATTAGATGAATTTTTTCTCATAAAAACATTGTTCATATTTTTTAAATTCCTTTTTCATTCTTCCACCTGTGCAGGTTTTGCTCTATTTTCAAAGAACTCTAAGCCTGCCATTCAGTGGAGCTTGTTCACCTGCTAGATATGCGAACACTTAGGGCTGCCTTCCAAAGCAAAGTTGGAGTTGTTTGTGGTTTTTCACGGGTGCAAGCTATTAGCAGATATTAGCTTAATGGCTATCAACATTACTTGCAGTGAGTGATAAAGGATTGTCTGCTGCAAACTCAAAACTTGGGTTGTGAAATTAGAGCTACTTACCTCTTGACTAAGATACCGCAATCGACCAACATAGTTCGGTGTCGGATGAAAATCACTCACCACATGCAGTTTATTATTCGGAGTCTACGTGTCCAGGCTTTTGTCTGAAGATTCTTATCAGTGGCTGCTTAAAATTTAAGCTGCCTTACGTCGATATTATAAGGATATTGGCACTATTAATGTAATTTAATGTATGTCTGTCTGTAAGTCTGCAAAGCTGCAGAGACCATGTGAGTATGCAGAAGAGTTTTGAATAGCACGCTTGAAACCTCGGTAGCCACCAGACTTCACCTCACGTAACAAAGAAAAAGTGAGAAGCATAGCTGATTCGGGAGAGTAGTTGATGTAATTAGTAGCATGGAAGTAGCAGCTCATGACTGTTGGAAAGGATGTGTCAGCATCAGGGCAGGAGTTGCCATTTTGCAAGAATTGTGGAAGTGAGTTCCACAGCCTAGAACCTGCAGAGCAAAAGCTTCTGCCACCAACAGTCTTAAGCAGAGGAAGGGAACAGCTTATTTATTGTTCATACAAGACCTGAGAGCACGAGGTTGCTGAAACTGGTGCAGCAGTTCAGCTGGATATGAAGGAGCCAAGCCTTGGCAGGCCTTGTGGGTCGGAGTAGTAGAATAAGCATTCCAATTCAATGGCACTATGAAGGTTTATATGCACGAGAGTACATGATAGAAAGAGATTTCTTGTTAATTTTCTCATCTTAAACCGGTAGGGTATGGTCGACTGGATTGCCCTGTTTTGAGCTCAGTTTGTGAGCCCTACAGGTGTTGCCATGGGATGTTAGGGATTGCAGGTTGTAAAAAAAAGCCATATTCCATCAAAGTGTCTCTTAATGTAAAGTGGTTTTGAAGGCTGTTACGTCATTTTTGGCTGCAGTCTAATCGATTGCACCAGGAAAATGCTGGCTGTTAGATCAGTATTGTAGCTGTCAGCTGTGAACATTGTTCCAACACTTCCTGATCATGGAGCAGCTCAAATATATTTTAATTTCACGGTAGCGCAAAATGTCTTGAATAAAAAGTGTTCAGAAACAATAACGTAAATATACTATTGCTACTTTCCATTGAATAGGATAAGTTTTGATGACAATGACAAGTCATTTGAATGGTCCCCAAAGAAAACCAAATCTCCATCCTGGTGCTTTACAACTCACTGTAAGTAGATCATTAACCAAGGGCTAATGACATGAGCGGCATATCAAAGTTTAATAAGGATGCTAAGCAAGCAAAGACTAGAAAGTATAATATAATTATATATAATATATGGCCATATATATATATATATATAATATATTGTACATTATAGTATATTGCCTAGGCCATCATGATAATGCATACAAGAGGTCCTTCAGGGCTACCAGTTTGTATAACCCCTGATTAGTAACAATTGCACAGATAAGCACATAGGTACAAAAAGCAGACATGCTCACTGGGGCAAAGGGAAAGCTGACCGGAACAGGTGCATCTTTAGCTGAGACTTAAAGGATGAAAGGTCATGAGAGTTAGTGACTTAGCTTGAAGCGAGCTCCAGACTGTTGATGTGTACACACAAAAAGTGCAATCGCCAAAAGATTTTTCAATTTAGTGTAAAGGACAGCAAGACTGGAAGATGCGGAGTAGGCACATGCTAGAGCACGTGACTGAAGGAGCAAGGAGGTCAGATTGATTATCTGGTATAAGCCAGTGATGCGACCAGTGACCCAGACAAAGGATCTTTAAGTCGAGGTCTTGCCACTTCAGGGTGACAGTAGAGTTGTCCATAGCTCTTAGGCTTGGTCTTTTTGTCGGTAAGCTTAAGGTAATTAGTGGCCAATGACAAAGATATCTGAGCTGAGGTTGATAGAAGTAAAGCCACAGCAGAAGTAATCTCAGAGGGCAGCCAATTGACACTAAAACAAGTTTTGGATTATGTAAAGAGTCACGTGATTACGAAGCAAAAGAGAAGTAAGTGGGTAAGTGATGGTAGTGGCAGAGGCGTGTGGGTTTTCTAGCGAACCAGCTTTCAGCCTAGTATGCTGACTCATCGATCGCTTGTGATGTTCGGAAAGATGTACGCCCCATTAAGGGACCGTTCTGCTGAAGAAAACATTGATCGAGAGAGATTGCATGAATGACGTGACACATCATATTAGTGGGCTTTCGCATCAACATAGGGTGCCATGGCTGATAAGCAGGCATAAAGCGGGCGTCCATGACCTGTGCAGCCGACTACCTCAGAAAATTTGATGTAAATATCGGGAATTGGTAGCAAGTAAAGTGTGCTGAGAGTGCGGTATGACTTGAGCAAGTCCAGCACAACACAGACAGTTTTCTTCTTATAGTAGATATAGAAAGATTTCGTCCACACGTCAAGGATCTCCAAGTATCGACAGTGCCTATAGAGACCATTGCAGTGATCTCGCCGTTGCCGTGAACAGCTTTTAAAGGTCTGCCTGCTGCTTCTTCTTCTGCTTTTCACTTCGAATCTTCGAGCTTTGCCCGTGGCATCTGGCTGCTTGTTTGAGGCATTTGACGTTTGCATGCGGCAATGCGACCATGGCATGCGACCGAACTGGTCTTTTGCAATGACACATAACAGGCAATGGCACGTCGCATGGTCCTAGAGCTACAAGGGAAGATACCTCATTGAGATAGGAATAGCAGGTATGTGTAACCAAATTTCTGCCCTTCGACTTTTTTGCCGTCCACCTAAAAAGTAAATGGCAGCAGCTTAGCTCTGTCGAATTCTCTGCATTCGTAAACTCTTAGAGGTAGTTCTGAAACAGCTCCCAACATTTTGGAGTGAGATACAAATAGTTCTGCGTGATCTCTGTGACATCTAGACAAACATCGTGTCATTGTTACAAAGCTCCTGAGATTGCAGCTCGGCTCCTGCAGAGACTTCAGAATCCCATCTCTATTTGTTGGGAGTATGGGTAACTGATGTTAAATATGCAGAGCTGAACGTCCACTGCTGACGGATTCCACCATAGGCAGCACATCTAATGGCAAACCGTGCGAAGTTAGGCATGAGAGTGTAGGAGTGTGAACGAACGGCTTGCCATCTGAATGTTAAAATGTGATTTCATTGAATGGGCTCTTGAAGCTTGCAAGCCAGGCCAATAGCTTTTTAACGAACCGAATGCCACACTTTTCATGTAGTAATAGAGGACCAGATAAATATGTATCGTTTGGCAAATAGATAATATCAAATCTGTCAAACACTTTGGGCCAATGCTTAAACAGTATACACTATTTGAGCAATCAGTAAGAAAACGTAGTCGACTACAGGTAGAAGCTCAGCTCGTTGGAGCAAGCGCTGAGGCACACGGAGACAGCTGGAAATCATGTGCAAACCGCATTTTGAGACGGATGCCAAGCCACTCAGCAAAAGCCACGGCATCTCCGTCAGGCAGAGTGACTCCGTCAGGCAGAGTGAGCTACAAGCATCCGAATAAATATAGATTTTTCCGTCGAAAACTCGTGCAGGACCCAAGTTTGCCATGGTTCTTGGTATCGAGCTTGCAGCCCAGAATAATGCACGGGTGGGATATGTTGCTAGGCAACGATTGCTGCGACAGGAAGACCAACGATGACGATCACTACAGTTTGCAAAACCAATAGCAACAGCTCTCCTTGAAGTTATGCAGACAGATGACAACATGCAACATGTGCCTATCAATGCCCCTCCACTCTAATCAGCATGGATACCATTCGTTCATTGACCTGGGTCGCATTCTACCCATCTAATCCCATGTTCTTATTTCTCCCCCCCCCCCCCACTTCGCTCTGACAGACATGCTTGGGGATCGCCAAACCATAAAGCTTAGACAACATTTCGGGTACACATCGCGGTATTTATGGCGATTTTCTCTGAGAAGATTTTCTCAGGATCCAGCAGCTGCATCATGAAATCATACGAGTTTATCCCAGAGGTAGCATTCCCACGAGACTCTTCAACCTCTTTTCCTTGCTTTACCACATGTTCACCTACAAGCCAACCACTGGTGACCTCATCTCGAAGTTCCAATCTAAGAAGACTACGCTAGACCTTCTGTTCTCCTTATGAGAAGCAGAGATTTTCAGGTGGTGGGCATGATTAACATAATAAGTTAGTACACACCTTTATTCACCATTAAAGTCAAACGTAGCCACAGCCTCCCCCACCAGAAGCTAACCACCCTTCTTATACCTGCCAAGGCTTCGAAGCTGACAGAATACTCTAAAATGTATCTCCGTCAGTAACTCCACAAAGTCATAAAGACCATGTGGGTGTTACGCAGGAGAGTTTTGTATAGCGCACTCACAGCCTAAGCGGCTTTCGGTACGCATTCGGTAGCCAACAGACTTCGTCTCACGCAACAAAGAGAAAGTGGGAAGCATAGCAGAGCTAGGAGAGCAGTTGAGGTAGTGAGTAGCATAGAAGTAGCAGTTCAGGACCACTGAAAAAGATGTGCCATAGTCGGCAGTTGGAGAGTAGATGTCGTTGCGTAAGAAAATAAGCAAGTAACAGACTTCCCTACCTGTAATGTAATAAGCCCAGCAAGTGGTGGCAGCATTGAAAAAGCCCTCCTCTCCTGCCCGACCAAAACACCTAGGCTGCCTGAGGCTGTTAATATGTCCTTTAGGCTCACGTCTCATCCCTGCACCTTAAATAGGCTGTGGTTAGGCCACTAATTACGAAGACAAAATTAGGCCAGCAGGATAAACAGCTTCTGCCCAATCTCTCTCTATTTCTGTTCCACTAAAAGACATTGGAGCCTGTAGTGGCAGAGCTGTGAAAATCCTGTATCAAATATTCAAACCCTGGCAAATAGTTCCAGTCAGATTTTAGAGCTTATCACTCAACCGATTCAGCACCTCTACGAGTGTACCTTCTCAGAAATGCGGACCGAGGTAGAGTTTCCCTTCTAGTTCTGCTGGACCTCTCAGTAGCGTTTCGATACGGTGACCACGAAGTCTTTACTGAACGCCTCGCAACTCACATGAACATCACTGGCTCTACATTGTGGTGGCTTAGCTGATTTAACAGCCTCATCTGTACAGAGGCAGAAGAGCCTTGTCGGCTTGTTGGTAATACCGGATCGCCCAACTTCAGGATTCGAACCCAAGACCTCGGTCGTAAAGAGCGAGCGCTCCTAGGCTATCGCGGCTTTGGTCATACGAGCCCGATGACGGTAAGCCGGGTTACCATGGTAACCCGGATGCGCGCGGACTGCGATAACTACCTAAATATTGGTTCAAAGTACATGCGAATAGGCGAAAAATGCCGGGCTCGACGAGTTCTATTCGTCAGCAGAAAAACAGTGATTTCGAAAACGATGATTTTTATTTCGAAAGTTCGCAGCGGCTGACCAAATCAGGGCAAGGATCCAGGGTTCGATCACGAAAATTGTGCATATTTTTTTTAGAAATAGCTCAAGATTGATAGCTGATTTGGGAAAACCTCTGGTACCTTCTTCGGGCGCCCCGCACAGCGTATCTGCACGCCCGGAGCAGACTTCTGCGCTGATGCTCTTTTTTCTGCCCCGAGCCTGTGCCATATCGGATGCTGCCGCCAAGGGCGCGCCTATATTGTCAGGATCTTCGTCCTCACTATCAGCGACACTAGCCGGACGAGCACTTTCGCCGCCGCGATTCCGGACCTCCTGCATAATATTTCAGACCAGCGGGTGGCAATGAAGTTCCCGAGAAATGTTTCCAAGAACTTGCACACCAGTTCCGCTGCATTGTTAAGAACATCAGTACTAACATCTTGAATATCGTCATTATAGCCAACCATAGCGCGCATCCTTTCATTAAGCTTTGTTGCGTGACCGTGTCTCCAGCGGCGGCTGCTCTAGTGGGAGTCTCACGAAGACACAGCTGGCGAACTTTCGTGGTAAACGAGACTCTGCTTTATTCCTCTCAACGGGCACATATATGAGAGCTCGATCAATCGCAGCAGACGACACGAAATATAACTTGCATTAGTGGCCCGACTCTGCGCTGCTTCAATGGCTTAACTATTGGCCTCAGGTGAGGCATGTGCATTATAATAATAATATAATAATAATAATGCACTTGATAAAGCGCCCTCCGAGAACTCAATCTCTTTCTAGGCGCTTTACATTTGCTGCAAAGGGAAAGGCGACTGAATGGTGAGTAATATCATGCTTGTAAAAACAACGTGAATAACATGGTTAGGGGTATTAGTGTCAGGCGCTTCGCTAATTACAGCAGAAGCCGCAGGCGCACACGGTTCTTCAGATTGCTTCGACATGATTCTGACGGTGCTGCTCCTGGATCAGGTCAACGGCGTTTTAGACTTCGAAACGCTGTATTTTTAGAGCAGCTATCCGCAAAATAAATAATTAATTGCGATTCTACTTGCGAAAATTCGGTAACCCGGGCTACCGCCATCGGGCTCATGTATCAGTGGGAGATTTCAGAGTGTTGTTGTAAATGGACACCGGTCATCAGAAGAACCCCCTTTGAGTACGGGGTGCAATAGAGCTCAGCTCTGTGCTTGGTCTCCTTCTTTTCACAATGCATGCTCTCGGCGTTGCCGTTTTAATCGAGCAGTACGATCTAGGCTTTCATGTCTGTGCTGATTACACACGGCTGTACCTTCCTCCCTACCGCCCATAACGTCGAACACTTTTTTTAAATTTCCTTGCAGCGTGCATTGCTGACCTTCGCCCATGAACGGCTACACAAGTGCCTAGATAGAGATTGAGTTCTCTGAGAGCGCAATAACAAATCTATTATTATTATTATTAATATTATTACATACTTTCTCAAATTGGATGACAGTCAAGCCAACTTTCTATTTATGGTCTGTTGTTCAGACATTAGAAAGGCTAACTCTCAAAATGGGCCCGGCCCTCGTATTTTCTGTAGCACTCAATCTGGGCGTCCTGCTTCAAATTGGCCTTTCACTAAACGACCGCATCAGCTCCAAAGTTAAGTCTGCATACTTTTTCAGTTACGTAATGTTTCAAAATGTTTGGATGTTACATGAGGGCAACCCGATTAAGCTTTGAGTGCGCTATAGAAAATATCCCTCAAAAACCTGATATTCTAATTATATTTCATTTTACAATTACTGAATGTGACTTCCATTCGAACTCGAACCAGTAGCTCCGCAAAGCTACAGTAACTGCAGTTGCGAAAATTGAAGTGCAATCAATATCGCCCACATGAATGGCAGCGCTTGCTGCGTCACATCGCAGGCCAATTTCTTTCTTTCTCTTTCTTTCTTTCTGTCTCTCTCTCTCTCTCTCTTTCTTTCTTTCTGTCTCTCTCTCTCTCTCTCTCTCTCTCTCTCTCTCTCTCTCTCTCTCTCTCTCACGATCCAGTTGTTCGAATGTGCAGATTAGTGTTAGTGTGTGTGTGTGTGTGTGTCTCTGTGTGTGTCTCTGTGTGTGTGTTTGCATGCACGTTTGCTGTAAATTGTCATAACCGCGCTTTTTGAATCGTGTAACACTGGCCTGCTAGGCCACGTCCTGTTTCCTGTAATCATGCCACCAGCGTGTAAGCGAGCTGAGCAGCCGATGTATGTGTGCTGGCTGGCGCGCACAGAGACACTCCTGACAGCTCCTCTGCGGTCTCGGCTGCGGAATGTTGATGTACCAGCCCCTCCTAACACGAGCCAGCCCCTACAAAGGTGGTCAGAGCGCCGCGATGCGACACAATTCTCTCGTATTCGGGAGTTTCTGTCATACATTGTAAGCATGCGCCACCCGGAAGCTTTTTTTGTGTGCTACCTTGTCCGGAGATACTAAGGCAAAGGCATACTGCTCGGCAGGCTTCTTTAAACTTGTCAAAGTCGAACTACCCATTTGCCAATTGTAAAAATACGCCTCCCTTAAAAAATGATGACAACTCCTCAAGAGACCGACCGCATCGCTACGCGTATGGCGTGCTTCTCTAGCAGCTAGTTCTAGCTCTATCTAAGCAAAAGTGGTTTAGCCCCTTAATCACTTTAATTCTGCGACGCCGACAAGGCTTTAGAGCCTTGCGGGTTTCTAATATGCATTCAGTCATTTATTTGCTAAATTCTTAAGCCTGGTACCGTCCTTCTTGGAATCTTGTAGGTCATTCTGAAGGGGTTGCTGGGCATTGCTGGGCTTTCAGATGGACTGAGGGCTGATTAGATATTGTTCATCCGGCTTGCTCCACTGCTTTTCCGTACATTCTAGAGCAGCAGCGAATAACATAGCTGAAAGTGCCGAATGTCAATGAATAGGCTTTCGCGCGATTCGCTGATTCGTTTACCATTAGGTTGGTGCCGAGTAGAAGCCTACAGTGCTTATTTAAGGGGCTAATAATTCTGGAAAGTTTCTTAGCTGGATGATAATCTCAAGAGACTGACTTGAAACTAAAGCTCTGAATGAGGTGCCTCACGAAATGCCTTATTAGAATCCTCGTAAACCTGGTGGCGTCCTCTGTTGACGGACAGTGAATCTCTGCTTCAAAGATGCACCGCTCGGCAGCTGCCTAGCTAGCCTCCACTGTATTACAAATTCTTTAGTAGCTTCCCTAAAAGAAATAAATAAAATATGAACAACTAGCCTTTTCTGGAAAAAGACTCCACTGATTCAGCTGGCTAAAGAAGCGCCGACAAGATGGGCTTTTAAACGCCTCAGAAAAGTTCGGTTATAAACCTAATTCTAGGAAAGTCTGAATTTCCGCACTAAAGAGAGAGCCGCCCGGAAGACGCAATCTAAAGAGACTGATATTACATTTTCAGAGCCTGAAGCTAGCTGCCGCACGAAAGCTATTTGACCGCCAAGCGTACCCTCAAGTGCATGTAATAATAATAATGTATTTGTCTAGCGCCCCCAGAGATTTTAATCTCTTTCTAGGTACTTGCCATTTACAAAAGTTGTCAGTCATCTGAAACAGTCTGAACGTGCAGCCGGAAGCTGCTCACCGACCTAGAAAGCTCGCTCTCTAACCTTCCACATAAATTTTCAGTTCGAACTTTGGGAGAGTTGGAAGAGCCTAAAGCTGGGTACAGAAACGTGCCCCGCGAAAGCCTTAGTCCCGTCGAAACCGTCAAAAGAAACAAAACAATTCGCCCTAAATTGCTGAGCCTGCAGTTCCCGCCAATGGCGCGAGGCTCCGTTGGCCTGTCGTAACCGGTTTATCTAAAAACATTTACCTCCTCTGTAACTGTAAAAGCATAATTGCCTACTTAAATGCTGACAACAAGCGCTCTTAGAAACCGACCTCGAATGCTCTCGCCGAATGAGCGCCGCGAAAGCATCCTATTTAGCCCATTCCAAGAACGCGGCGGCAGATTCTCTCTGCACAAATGCTTGGAAAATGCTACTCGGCGGCGCCACCCTTCGAGTCCCCAGAGCCGCTCTCTGAAGTAAAGGTCAGCTAATTTAGCAGCCTCATATATCATATTATCAGTTATCAATATCTCATATTAAATTAATTAAAAGGATAATTTAGCAGCCTCATTCATATATCGGCAGAAGGGCCATAACGGCTGTCAACACAGCTTGCAGTGAGCAAGATAAAGGATTGCCGGTGCAGTACCCGGACCCAAGACCTGGATCGTGAAGCGCAGATGCCTCACCCGTGGGCTAAGGCCGCGGCGCCAAGGCCCGAATCCTCTACCCTGTTGCCTGATAGCCACGCGGGTGAGGCCATCTGGCCTCCAAAGGGAAACTAAAGGGATTTTTTGCAAAAGATTAGCTTGACACAGCTGCAATTTTGGTTGGGGCTGCCCATGCTCGCCGCCCCGTCAGCCTGACCTTAAGGGCACTCCCTAGGGCCACAGAGGGCCAAACAACACGCGCGTGTGCGCGCGCGCGCACGCACGCGCACGCACGCACACACGCGCACGCACGCTGAGCGCATCCGGTAGCAGCCTGTAAGTCGTTGGGAGCGTTTAAGTACGTTTGGGGTGGCTTTCTTGTTGCCACAAAAGTCCTAAATACCTGGCAGCCTGACGCCCATTGCTGTCTTATCAAGGTTTGTTATGCAATAGCGCCATTACGTCATCTTCTGATTTGAAATGATTATAAACAAGATTAAAAACCTACCTATTCCTTACAGCCTCTCATAGCTGGTTTGGTCCAGCGGTTAAGGTGCTCGCCCCGACCAAGGTCTGTCTGAGGTCGCAGGCTCGAGCCCCGAGGCATGTGCGAAGCGCCTGAATGTTGATTTAAGTTCTCTTGGAGCGCTAGACAAATGAGTTATATTACCAGCCTGATCGGGGCATGTTAATTAATAAGGTCATGACGTCACCTTTTGGATTTGAAAATGTTACAAAACAAGCCAAAAACCTACCTACTCCTTACAGCTTTTGCTCCGTCCGCCGAAGTTGTCCTTTTTTCGTGTGCGTGTTAAAATTGTGCAGACTACACCTAACTAATTGACATTTTATTGAGCACGATACCACTAACCATTCGATCGTGCTTCCTTTGCAGCAAATGTAAAGTGCCTAGAAAGGGATTGAGTTCTCTGAGGGCGATATTAACGCATTATTATTATTATTATTATTATTATTGCTACCATTATGCTTCCCCTTTCAGCATATTTGAAGTTCCTTGAAAGAGATTTAGTTCTGTCGTGAGGTTATGCGTTTTCAAAAGTCTCTTTCATTTCATTGCATAGTAATAAAATCATTCCCGTGAAGGTGCGCAGGGGTAAAACCTCGTTCTTCACGACCAAGGGTCGTGGGTTCAAGTCTGGTTGTGATAATAATAATAATAATAATAATAATTCACTTGATAAAGCGCCCTCAGAGAACTTAATCTCTCTCTAGGCGCTTTACATTTGCTGTAAAGTGAAATGCAATTGAATGGTAAGTAAAATCATGCTTGAAAAAAACAAACGAAATGAATAATATGGTTAGGGGTGACATGCACAGGGTCAGCATGCAAATGTGGTTAGTGGCAGCATGCACAGTTTCAGCACGCATAAGCACATGAAAGACGAATCACAGGGACCCACTAAATGCTGTCCTAAATAGGTGTGTTTTTAGGTTCCTTTTAAATGTGGTCAGGTCAGGGGATGTTCTGACGCAGGTCGGGAGGGAGTTCCAGGCTTTGAGAGCATATGAACTAAATGCACGGTTTTCAAAGGATTTGAGGTTTGTATGAGGTATTTCTAGACTGTTGGATTCCGAAAAGCAGGTGGTACGATGCTTAGCCTGATGGGGTAGTATATCTGACAGATAGGCTGGAGCCATAGAATGAAGGGACCTAAAAGTGAGCGATAAAACCTTGAAGTCAATCCGTTGCTTGACTGGTAGCCAGTGCAGGTCGGCGAGAAGTGGAGTAATGTGGCAACTGCGACGCTCACGACAGACAAGCCTAGCTGCAGAGTTTTGCACCAGCTGCAATCGCCTGATCGCACATGCTGGTAGGCCAGTGAGCAGTGAGTTGCAGAAGTTGAGACGAGATGTCACGAATGCATGGACCAACTTGGACGTGGTATTTTTATCTAAACAGGCCCGAATTTTAGCAATGTTATGAAGCTGAAAATAGGCGGATTTTACTGTGGAGCTGATGTGGTCGTCTAACGAGAGGTCGCTTTGAAATATGACACCTAGATTTCGAGCTAATTCAACTGGAGATATGCTGGCAGAGCCAATTTTGAGAGTCAGCCTTTCCAATCTCTGGATCACACCGGGTTTGCCCATAACTAGTAAGTTAGTTTTATCATCGTTTAGTCTTAGAAAACTTGCTGCCATCCATGTGCGGATGTCATCAATGCATGCAGCTAGTGAGTTGAGAGAATTTGAGGTGCTCGAAGGCTGGGAGGGATCAAAGCAAAGGTACAACTGAGTGTCATCTGCATAGAAGTACAAGCCTAGATTGTGCTTGGTAATCACATCAGCAAGAGGCAGAGTATAAACCGTGGAAAGAACCGGACCTACCACTGAGCCCTGAGGTACTTCATATTGCAGAGGTACTTCAGATGATCTTTGTCCATTCACGTCAATACTCTGGAGTCTCCCACTGAGATAGGACCTGAACCACTGCAGAGCAGTGCCAGTGATGCCCAGGCGAGATGAGAGGCGCTCTAGAAGAACTTTGTGATGGATGGTATCAAAAGCTGCCGAAAGATCAAGCAAAACAAGCAGAGACACTCTACCCATGTCTGCATTCCTAAGTAGGTCGTTGTATACCCGAAGTAATGCTGACTCTGTGGAGTGATTAGCTCTAAAGCCAGACTGGAACTTACTAGCAAGGTGTGAGGTTTCGATATACGAGTTAGTCGATAAGGCTCTTCTGCCGCTATACACACGTCTGGTTAAATCAGCTAACCGTTACTATACTTACACCATGCTATTCCTAAACGCCCCTTGAGCACTGCATTGGATGAGCACATTGCCTAAAAAATAAGTCGGCTTACTTCCAACCGAGAAGCACTGCAGGACCAGCTTAGACAAAAATACAGCCGAACTAATTAATGCGTTTGTGACATCGCGACTAGATTGCTGCAACTATTGGCCACTCAACAAGTTTGTCGTCGACATGTGTAGATGCCATTGCCCACCGATTCTGTCCGAACCCGTATCCGAGCATCGAATTGACTTAACATCGTTTTTTCTGGCCAACTGGTCGTTGCACTAACTCCCACCAGCGTACTTATCTATTAATAATTAACTCGAGTAACTAAAGAAGCGAAAGGCGTAGTGGCTGATCACAGCCGGGGCAAGTAGTGGCAGGTAACAGTGCCAGATGACTTTAATCTGCCTGCCCAGATCGTGGTTTCGCATGCTCATCTTTCACGTGACAGCCACGATCGAGCGGCAGAGGAGACGAGCCGGCATGTGCAGCCCTTCATTGGTCGCTTCCTTTGCTTGAGGTCACGTGTAGGGGATGCACTAGGACCGAAGTGCAACACATGACATGCATAGCACGTGCATCTCCAGCGATTTGGGCATGAGTCTGCTTAGGTGCCACGTGTTCGCGTCTGATTCTAGTCACTTTGTTGAATAGCGTCCAGTTTCACCATCACGGTATGCAAGTCGAGAACTAGCTCCTCACCAACTTAAGTAAGTTTTCATCATTCTGTTCGCTCAGCTTTCTCTCTTAACTTGCCTCTTTTGTTCATGAGTGCTTTTAACTGCTAACATGTTATTAACCAGGTCATTCCCAAACCGTGTTTTATTTCTTGAATGTTCTGCATGCTGATTTAAGCATAATTGATATTGCATACTTATCTAAGCATAATTTGCTTGTCATTACCGCTTAGTTTTTGCAGACATGGGGGAGTTCCTTACAAAATTATTTATATGCGGTTAGGGTGCTCGCCCTTACCAAGGTCGTGGGCTCGAGCCATATATGAAGACAACCTCTCTTGGGGCACTAAACAAATTAATTGTATTTATTTCATCTATAAGCTATTACTTGGCAGGTCGGTACTACTTTAAGCTAAGAAAATTCGACCTCAAAGAGTTGAGCTTTTATGCTAACATTCACTGACTGCAGCTTACTTAAGACCCCTCCCGACACCATTATTACTGAGCAGACCTCAGTTAGCAGCCGTTAATAAAATCGAAAAAGCAGCAAGGAGACTTCAGTAATCAATCTTTATTTCACCATCTTAAGCTTACAAGATAGCTGCCAACCCGATGCATGCATAAAACCGGTCACTGTCAATAAATATGCCAGCTCAGATGGGTTACAGCTTGTCAAGGAAGTTGTCCAAGGTAGGTACCGAGTCCTTGATACCTTTGCGCTTTCTGGTTTCAGCAATGACCTGGGCAGGCTTGGTGGTAGGGTCGAACGGATCACCGGCAAGGATCTGCCAGTGATCAAAGACACACTGAGGGAAGGCCTGTCCTCCAGTCTCCGAACGCAAGTGTGCCGTGAAGCCTGCAAATAAAAAATGCATTTGTCGAATGTCGCACGTAAACGTCACACAAGGTTATAGTTTAGTAAGTTCAAAAAATATACGTGGTTCTTACCAAAAGATTCATTTACAGGCAGGTATGCTTTAACCACAGTCATAGGTGTTCCAGCAACCGCATCATTAGCAAATGCATGACCTCGTCTCTTAGTCAGCACACCAAATATACCACCAGATGCTTGTGTTGGTACCTGTCAAGATTATTAATAGATGCAACTTTACAATAAACCACACCACAAGTGGTTCCAACGAGACAGAAAGCCAGAAGTGTCTCAATTTTTTTTTTCGTTTGATGCAACAAGCTATCTGACAATGCATACCTGGATTTCAACAAGATACACAGGCTCCAGCAGCCTAGGCTGGGCTGTCAAAACACTTGCGTAGAAGCAACGTCTGGCTGTGGGGATTATCTGACCACCACCACGATGAATTGCATCAGTATGAAGAGTGACATCCATCAGATTGAATCGAACACCTCTCATGTTCTCTTCACAGAGAACACCCTACAACGTGTCACGTGCACCAATAGTAAGAACTAGTTAACCAGCCTGTCAATAAAGCAGACCAAGACAAGGAAATTCACTCTTTTGCAAATACCTCCTTGGTAGCCCATTGGAAACCTGCTACACAGCTGTCCTTTATTTCATTAAGGTACTGAACAGCTCGAGTACAATCGACCATTATGTTTGGCCCAGTCGTCTCAGGACCAAAGCACCAAATCTTCCTGGCTTCGTTCACATCATATTCATATTTCTCAGCCAGAATCTTGCCACGATCCTTAGCATCTTGTCGTGGATTAATTGTTCCCTAAAAGAGTCGTTCATTACGTCAACTAGTCAATGCGACACGACATGCGTTATTTGAATGAAAAACTAATTGATACTCACGGCATCAATCTCTTCAGGAAGGCCGTCAGGCATGGGCACAGCTTTCATGTACAACCTATTGTGCTTGTTGGGTGACTTTGACAAACACGTTTCACTTGACTCAGCCGACACAGTCTCACGGTACGAAACAACAGGATCCGACTTCTTGAGTGGGACCTGTGCATGGTCTTCTTCAAGGTCCTTGAGGCAGATTTCAAGATGTAGCTCGCCAGCTCCAGCAATGATGTGCTCTCCTGATTCTTCGATTGTGCAGACGACCATGGGATCTGACTTAGCCAGCCGCTTTAGTCCTTCTACCAGTTTCGGCAGATCGGCAGGATTCTTGCATTCGACTGCTACTCTAACGACAGGGCTGACAGAGAACTTCATCATTTTCAGGTTGTGTGCATCCTTGAACGTAGTGATGGTGCCAGTCTTCACCAGATACTGATCTACACCAACCAGACCCACAATGTTGCCACACGGTACGTCTTCGATGGGCTCGGTGTAGCGCCCCATCATTAATATAGTTCTACAATATCAACAACAGACTATCAGCTGAAAAAGAAGTCCAGCACAACAATAAAACACTAGAACCTTTAAATAATAATAATGCACTTGATAAAGTGCCGTCAGAGAACCCAATCGCTTTCTAGGCGCTTTACATTTACTGCAAAGGGAAATGCAATTAAATGGTGAGTAATATCATGCTTGATAAACGAACAAATAGAATAACATGGTTAGGGGTGACATGCACAGGGTCAGCACTTACCTCTGAATGCTCTTTTCATAAAGATCCTCTTTCTTGCCTGGCGAATAGTTGGGCCCCATAATGCGACACTTCATGCCTGTGGACACCGTACCAGCAAAGACTCGGCCAAACGCATAGAACCTTCCTTTGTCGCTAGTGGGCACCATTTTGGAGATGTACATCATCAACGGGCCCTTAGGGTCACATGTCTTCATAGCTGCAACGTGCCAGTTGAAATCAAGCTTACCCAAATTTCTCAAACGAGTACTGATCGACAAGGTTGATTAAAATCGATCAAACACTGCACAGATACCGTAAGCAAAGAAGACACCCACCTATGGCAACCTCATCATCTGGCGGGCCTTCGTAGAGCAGTTCAATCCTGTACTTCTGAGCAGTGACAGGTGAGGGAAGGTGCATCGTTATCATCTGTAGCAATGTGTCACCAGCTGGCAGCCACTTCTTCATAACGGCTTTAAGAAGCTGCTTCTCGAGCAAATCTTTTTCTTCAGTATCAAGAATCACGTTAAGCTTCTTTTCAATAAACTCCAGTGCTTCTGCTTTGGGCGACTTCATGCACGTGTTGAACACCTATACGGAACAAATGCCACAGTAATGCATAGCAGACACTACATTATCGAATTGTATCGCAAGATATGGGTACATCTATAAGCTGACTAATAGACTTGCACGGCAGACTCAAGCAGCGGAGCACTCGGTATCGGCGATGCCCTATTAATGATTAGCAGTCGGCATTCGACAATTTAAAAGTCAACATGAAATGCAAAGAATGAATGTGCCCAAGGAACAAACAAAATGCCTTTCACATGGCACTTTGACCGGCATGCATGATTTGCCGGGTATGCATGTCAACAAACCATACGGGGAGGTACTTCGACACATAAAGTACGTTGAAAGCCTCAGCCAGAGTATTTCATCGTAAAGCTCAGACGAATGCAAAAACTTAGTACGGTATACGCCGCAAAAGCTCAGCCAGGCAAATGTGTATTGTGGTGGCATTACTTTATTTTAAAGCTGCTAATATACTAATATACCAAATATTTTCTTACATTTAACTGTAACTACATATTATAATCTTTCCAAGTGGTACTTGATTACAACAGGATTCAGCAACACATTTTAAATAAGCTTATAGACAACAAGGCCAATAGTGATCCAGAGAGTAAAGCTCCTAATGCAAAAGGTGGTGCAACGGGTGCTACACATGGATAAGAAGCAAACGAAAGCTTGCCACTTTCACACCACCTCGGTAACACGAGAAAATGTTACGACTAAGAGACGCCAGCAAGAAAGCACCATTTTTTAAGCAGCAAACCATGCAATGATCGAGGTGGGCATGACCTGGAACTCAAGGCAGCCGTTCAAACTGCCACTAACTTGCAGGCATTGAGCTTACCTGATAGATAGGCTTCAGGACGTAGCAGGTAAAACCGCGTTCTGGATCCTTCGAACCAGGTGTCTTCTGGTTTGTCGTCTGCCATTTCTTATCAGCAAGATTGTAGAATTGGTCACCCCAGAGACGCCTCTGCAGTGCCTGCTCAGTGATACCAAATTTAGTGCAGTACATTTCAGCAAACTGCTTCAAGGTAAATGCCCAGCCGTGTAGTCCAGACCCAAATCCTACGGTTCCTTTTGCCGGGTCAACCTATAATTAGTTCATGCACCAGAGCATTGTTCAGTTAGGCTAAATCACACTACCCACACGATTTGAATATAAAAGCCAGTCTGAACTCACCGATATTTCACCCATAGGGCCACTGTCCTCACCATACGTGGAAATAATGACGTTGACATTCTCCACTATCCTCTGGAATGTCTGATACAGAGGCTCTGGTTCCAATTGCAAGGTCAGCAGAGCAAGATCCATCTTATTCATGAAAAGCACGGGCTTAATGCGCTCTCCAATGGCCTGCCGAAGCACTGTCTCCGTCTGAACGCACACACCTAGAAGAGAAGAGGGTTAAGCAGATTGCAGCAAGCGACAGAATTTGGCCCAGGACGATGCACTCCAGTTCGCGACAGAAGAAAAAAGCAGGCGACTGACTTAATACTGATTTAAACTGTAGCAGAAAACTCATGCTTTTATTTGGCTCATGACAGCACACCAGACAACTCACCAGATACGCAGTCCACCACAACCAGCGCGCCGTCAGTGACACGAAGAGCTGCGGTCACTTCGCTGGAGAAATCGACGTGCCCCGGAGAATCAATCAGGTTGATAAGAAAGCCATGGGTCTTGTCAGTGTCCTGCTTAATTGCATCCATGTCTTTCTTGCTTAGCTCGTAGTACATTGAAATCGCCCTTCAATGAAAACGGGGAGGGGTATTGCAAGCCGCTCTTAAAAAATGAACACATCGACACTGTCAGACTCGTTTGCTTACGTTGATTTGATGGTAATACATCGTTCTTGCTCATCTTTTCGGGTATCCGTGAACCTTTGCTCACCAGCTTTGGCATTAGCAATGATACCGGCTTTACAGACCAACGAGTCAGTAAGCGTCGATTTTCCGTGATCGACGTGAGCGATCACCGACATGTTCCTTATGTTGGACTTGATGTCCATGATCTCACGGATCTGGTCTATGGTGAAGTTAACCTACAATACACATTCCCTGATGTAGCGCTCCGACGATGTTAACGGAATTGTACAATGCTAATTTTACAGAATAAGGGCAGAAGACAAGGTAACATTGACAAGTACATGCAGTATTACAGGTAAGGGAACGTTCGGCATCCCCTCTTGATATCGGGGCGAGCAAAGGTAAGGTTAAATCAGCTGTTACAGTACGTGGCTCGTCGTTTTTACGACGCGACAATACCACATTATATCGGAGCAAACTAAGACCATCCCACATAGTTATTGATACATCAGCGAATAAACGACACAAGCAAACCATATTTGATTTAACAGTGACTTTCTAACTTACCATTTTTGATGCAGGACTCCGCTTTCAGCGTCGGCTGAATGACACAAGCTGGTCGCGGAGGGACCTGCCGGAGAAAGGACGTGTCGAACCACGTGATTATCCGGTGTCACATGTGAACGTTTTTTATATTAGTTTTTACTTCACAATCTACTTGTATACATAATTAATTATGAGAAAAATATTTTTAAATATAATAATCAATATTCTGTATCCACAAGTTGAGTGCGGTGATGACGTAATGCTCGGTTATAGCCACTGTACCCGTTAGCAGGTCGTCAGCTGTCTTTGCTTAGTCGGCCGAAAGAATGAGTTCACAGCGACTGTTGATGTATGAACTTAAGAATTTGTGCTATTATTTTAGTTAAAGTTAGGCAGGCAGGGCAGACGTGCGTTCAGTCAGATTCGGTCCGTTACTGGATCAAGGTCAGCGGAGCCTGCGTCCTGCCCGCACACGCCCTCTCCCCCCCCCCACCGGCATTTGCGCGGCGTCCGTAGTGTATCGAGCTCTGACGCTAACGCGGTTCGGCAATGCGGTTCCCTGCTCTCTGTAGGTGGCGCGGACCGATCCTCTTGGCGGCTAAGTCACTCGATTCCCGCTGGTGAGCGCCGCGATCCATTTTCGTTTGCCGCAAGCGCGACCGCCCCTCGTAAACCGCGAAGCGGTGCCCAAAGAGGGGGCCTTAACTGTCGGACGTGTATGCGTTATTTAATGGTGCGCTGTCAGTTTTAGAAATAAAATGAAGAGATAGTGTGCGCAAGCGAGTAGGTAGGACTTTTGAAAATGAGTTTATTAATAAAACCGCCTACGTCATAGCTTTTGGGATCGCTTTATTAAGTGCACAGGGGTGGGTAGAGGCTGGACAGAGCTCGACGAGGTGAGGGTGACGAGGCGGAGTTAAGGAGCTACTTCCTGCCTGCATAGAGCAGCCCCCCCCCCTGTGGACTAGCGACGGGACGTGGACTGGCTGAAGTGCTAGCAGAATTGGCAGTCAGCCCTCACCAGCAGTTCGGGCAAACGTGCCAGAACTCGATGGGATCTAGTACAGAGATAGTATATAGCATAGAGTTAAGATCCGAGGGTGCTGTACAAATTTCATGCTTATATTGTTACATGGCGAGCTTTGAGTGAGTGCGCCCAGTGAAGTGCAACCTCAGATTTCGAGAAACCGACGAGCCAGTGCACCGTTTGCCAGTTGACACAGCGAGCGAGCCTGAGACGCCCGACAGAGCGGAGGGGCGGCTTCTGCTGCCTGTGCTCGAGCTGCCGCGGAAATTGGCACTGCTCGCTTATCTCTGTCTGCACCAGCACACAAGCACTGCGACTAGGCAGGCGCGCTGTGCTGGAGGAATTTCTGCATTGGATGCACGAAAAGCCTGAGCAGCTCTGTCTGCTGTTCGTCGAAGAAGCCAACGGACGTAATCTGACACATCGAAAAGAGAGAGTAAGAAGCAGAGCCGAGTCCGGACGACAGTAAACGAAGTAAGCGGTATAGAAACAGCAGCTCAAGAGCAGCAGCAGCATGTAGGAGGAGCAGCAGCAGCAGCGAAATCCGGTGTTGATTAAATAAAATGCAGGCTGGTGTTGCAGATTTACTCAAACAAAATTTCCTGTAATTGCCTTGCCAGCCAGCCTTTGTGCAGATTCGTACACCGATACAGCTGCCCTTGGTTTCACATTATAGAAACCAGGTTCCATGCTATTTTTACCCAGTGGCCCCGGACCGCAATACAATTACGAACAGTAATACAGCTGCAATTTCCATATTAGGTGGCACGCAACTGCGTTTGTGATACCAAATTATACAAAACGGTATTTTGTGTTTACCCACAAATCTTTCTATTGCAAATGCACGTTCTCACGAAATGGCCCGAGCCGCCGTGAAACGGCAGACTGTAGCTGCCATTTCCACTACAAGCGTCGAGCAGCTGCGGTTTTCATTCTATAGAAAACAGTGTTCCGGCTTTAGGTTTCACCTTACAAAATTTCCTAAGACTGCACGAGCATTTTCATGCAATGGTCCTCAATGGCTCGGGCCAGCCGCCAGTCTCCCTAACTCATTAGCGGGCTGCGATGTAGCTGCCATTTCCACCATAAGCGTTTCGCAGCTTTTGATTCCATATTGTAGAGCATGTTACGGTTTCACCGACCAAATTTCATAGCATAGCGCATGGGCGTTGTCAGGCTAAAGCCTCCGATGGCCCGGGCTAGCTAGCCGGCCTCCCTGCATAATCGAACTGCCACTTCCAGCACACGAGTGGCGAAATCGGTTTCGATCCAGAACGATACAGAGCACGGTGGTCACGGTGGTCATTCAACGAATTCCCTGCAATTGTACACGTGCGTGTGTCCACATACAATGGCCTCCACAGCACTTCCGGGCCGGCGTGGAATGTCGAATTGCGGTACAGCTGGTGTCTCTTTAAAATGTGCAACTGCGGTTTTTGTTAGACATAGTTTTAAAACCTAGGAAGGCTCACAGGTGAGCCGGGTCATCGTATGCGATTTTTATGGGAACACCCATTCCCAATGGCGCGATAATTATTGGGTAAGCCCGGAGCGGTGGTTTCCATAATGAAGTCTCAGCCGTTATGGCCCGACCCTTAGCAGTAGCAGCTGTATCGTTGTTCAACAATTAAGGGCGGACTGGGCAATTGGAAGTCATTCTATTGGAGCATGCATGGAAAATCACATTAACTTTTAATTACTATAACCGTAACACTGTTTTTTGCAACTTAGTACCCAAACCGCCTATTGTGGCAATTGCAGCTGTAGCACAGTTCGAAATTGGACTGTGGCCCTGGGCCACTGGAGGTCATTTCGGTTTCAGTTTTCAACTAGTATAAATGTAAACAATAAATATAATTCATTTGTATAGCGCCCTAAGAGAACTTAATCTCTACTCAGGCGCTTCTCATATGCCACGGGGCTTGAGCCCACGACTTCGGTCAGTGTATACATTCACCTTGATCGTGGTCGAGGCGACCACCCTAATCGCTGGCCTTAACTAGCAGGCAGTATACTGGACCCTAGGAAGAGATATTCCGGGAGGAGCAAACACTTGACCTTGAGTTGGGGTGGTCGGAAGCCACCAAAATATGCCCTCGTGCAGCATGTCTTTAGATTCTTATTGCTTAGCAATAAGCAAACAGACACGGTGGTTGCTTAGTAGGTCGCAAGCAGATATTTTTCAAAATACAGAGCAACCGGAGACCGGCTGCTATGGGGCAGAGAGCAGGAAACAGAATTCTAACTCAAGCTGGGAACGGTCAAGTTCGCAAGCGTACAAAGCCACAAGTATTAGTAAAACCAAGAAATTTATTAGTAAAACCAAGAAATTTATTAGTAAAACCAAGAAATAACATCCAAGCGAGAGCAGGACTCGGCTGAATCTTCATAGCCTTAATAGTCAAATCTTAATAGTCAACTTGACCCGTTTTGCGCCAGCACCTGCGAGGCTAATGGTAAATTCAGAAATAAATAAGTATACACACACACACACACACACACACACACACACACACACACACACACACACATATATATATATATATATTACTACTTTCATGTCTGCTAACGTGAGAGCCTGAACGGTCTAAAATCTAGCGAAGCATAGTTACTGCTGTCCTCGGCCGGTGGCCAGCTGTCAAGCCACGGAGCGCCTGCCACCGCAGAGAGAAATCTCGGAGCCCAGGCAACTCGGGCGCACCCAACTAGGGTAAAAACTTGCTGGGGCGTTTTCTCTACATATATCCCCTCTCCAATGTGGGTATTGATTCTCTATTGATTATGGGGATTTCACCCACTCCTTTACAAATGCTCTTTCCCCTATTTATGCCCGAAAAGCGGCAGTGCCTTCATGTCTTATATGAGGCAAAAATAGTCATTCAATACATGAATAACTGCCAACTCAGAGAGGCAGAAGAAACCCAAGCTATTGTTACAAACGTGGTGTGTAGCTTCCACGTCCGGTCAGGGTTAGGCCGCAAACGCAGCGCTCGTAGTGACGCTAGTCTGAACCGACGCGCGACGCATACCGGTGAAGCCTGAACCTTGCAGTGCTGCACCGATGCACGCAGGTATGCCGGCAGTAGCAGAAACACGGCAGCGACGACGAGCGCTCACAACTCAGCATATCGAATCCATATCCATAATGCAGAAAAATCTATTTAACACCAGAGGAACAGTCACAGACGTTCAACAGCGGCCACGACGTACATCGACGGCTGTGGCCTAGAGCTCACGTCAGCTCCAATGCCTATGCCCCGAGTCTCGACTTCCCTTCTCTCAGGGCGCCGGCCTTTTAAACGGCCTCGGCATTAAACCATCATATAATAGCATAATCTCTAAAAATAACTAATCACCATAATTCGGCTGGTTTAGCTGGTGCGGCCGTTAGACAATTTCGATTTCAGCGAGTTTTAATCGGCCACTTCCCAGGCACTGTAAACTGCGGCCAGCATTCTCACGCAGGAAGAGCTTGCAATCGGCGGAAGAAACACATAGAGAAGTAAACAAGAGATAAAGCATATAACGAGATCAATTGTTTAAGTGTGCAAACACGCCATCACAGGTGCATATTTTAAAAACGGCTATGGCCACAGGTCGGAGGGTAACGCTACCCATGCAGCTGCCAAAAAAGCAGCACGTGGAGCAAGGCTCAGATAACAGATGATCCTCCTGCATCGAAGCAATCCCGCTATACGCTCCATATTTCACTAGCAGCAAGTGATCCTATGATCTTTAGCACCCCCCCCCCCCGGAACTCAAATCAGGAACCCGGGATAAAGCGGCCGATCGAAAAGTGAAAGATGGATTATCTGTAAGGGTTATCACTTCCGGTAGGACTAAGTGCCGCCGTGGAGCTGGCTTCCGTTGTCGTCGTCGGTTGACTATCCGAGTGCCCGGACATTATCGCGTATGCACAACGCCGAGGGACGTAGCCGTAGACTCTACCCTGCCGCTTGACTATATTGGCAAGCAGCAGCAGGTAAAGCCTGACAATTGTCAACCTCTTCTGCACCTTAATCGATTTGTGGGATCGGGTCCGTGATTCCAAGTCATCATTGTACTTATTACCCCGGCTGTGATCGCCAGCGATACGTGTTTAGTCGTCAGCTTGGACAGAATAGTTCCTGTGTGCTTAAGTCATTGATTGAAACCAGGCGTTAGGGCTTCAGGAACGGAATAAGCAGCTGCATATTTTAGCTGATTCTAGCCGAGTGGTACACCCCATTTCCATCGATAACTAATACTAGTCCCGAAAGAGGGTGAGCTAAGTTGGCCCCATTCATAGCAGATGAGGGGGTTAGATTCCTATCATATTTTTTGGAACAGGGATTTCTGTTTACCCGCCACCTTGCCAAGGTTTTGTAATTGCCATCAGAGGGAGCCGGCTATGCAGTGTCGTGCCCGTGTATGATGTGCCGGATCGAGGGTTACATGACTAATCTCACCTGATTACACCACAAATCATATCAATATTTTCATTGGTGGCATTCTTTCACATGGATGCAGAGGTAGCTGCCAAGTCTCATCGACCTCTCGGCCTCATAGTGTGCCATCGCCGAAATGAGCCGTGTTTATACGTTTTCTGGAATGTAAGCTTGCTTGTTGCTGCATGTTGTGTTTCTGCGGTGCAAGCCACGTGCTCAAAAATGACGAAGTGTAGTGTGCCCAACATGTTCTCTACCTTTCAATCGCATGGCCCTTTCCAGTCACTGAGCTAGTGAGTGACTCAACCACACATCATAGATCCACAGAGCCAGAGGGACACCTTATTGGCTGCCTAATTTTCCAATTCTAATTGTTTCTGTCCATTTTCGCATTGAGGCTAGAAGTTTATGAAAGGGCAGACGTTGTGCAGCAAGAAAGTGCATTGCAGGACAGGTGTTTTAGCATGTCTCATAAAATCATTATACTCCCGTTTGCTTTCTAATTAAAAATTCTAATTGCAGTAGGCGTTCCTAAGTAGTAGCGATACATATAGCAGCCGGCCTCTAGCATGGCATTGACCAGTTCTTAGAGCTTTAATCTCTTTAGTATAGGTTGTACCTGTGCTCAAAGTCAGTGTTTGCTAATCCTGGTACACCTGGATCGCTTGTCTTCATTTACTCCAAAAGTGGCCATAGGTTTTCCATATTCCTCAGTGCTATGGACAGTCAGATAGAGGGTTTCCTAGATTTCTAAGCGTTTAAGTGCTAATCTGGTACTGTTTATGCATGTAATTCATTCATTCACAAGCCTTGTGACCAGTTTCTTAATTGTTTGCGTGGAGCATTTTCAGCTCTGCTCATCCTTTATTTGTCTCATGTTTTAA
This sequence comes from Cristatella mucedo, assembly GCA_009760855.2. Lineage (NCBI taxonomy): Eukaryota > Metazoa > Bryozoa > Phylactolaemata > Cristatellidae > Cristatella > Cristatella mucedo. Next base: position 3,699,691 of record WPIO01000027.1, on the reverse strand, counting down.
TCGATGCCGTTCGGTTTACTTTACGATGTATATCAGAAATAGTGTTTCTGCCCTAGGAGATGTATGTACTATCGAACCCAAGTGAGGAATGTATTTTCTTCTTCGGACGATTGCTGCAGATGCAGTTATACGGCTGTCACAACAAACCAAACTATTGCTTTGGCAGGGATTCTAGTCTAAGTGATGCTTCCATACTGTTATTGTGTTTGGTGAGACACTCCAGCTAGCAGAGCCCTATTATGAATTATGTGAATATTTTGCTCGTTTGCAAGTGTAACTTTATACTTGTAGACAAGTGCAATATGACAGAACCGGCAGTCGAGCTAGCCCAGCCGGTAGGGTCTGTTGACGTTGCACATGAAAGATAAGGAGTGTATCAAGCTAGTCTCAGGATCTGAACCCTACGACCTCTTACCCTGGATGTTAACATCCTAGCGATTTACTAACTAGGAAGCAACTGTAGTCTGAGCTGCAGTAAGCCTTTGCTGCAGTAATCTGTATGCCAGCATTTAGCAGGAAAGGGTTACTTGCAGGTGTCTCATGCTTGATAGGATGACAAGTCTCTCAATGACAGACTCACTATAACCACTAATGATGGTGCTTTGGCTGTCACGTGCTGAAATGGCACTCCTTCTATGTCTACATCGGTATCCTAGTGTTATTAGATAACCGGGCCACTCCTTATTAAATAACCGGCCACTCCTTATTAAATAATCGGGCCACTCCAGATTTCACGGCATCTGCTGCCATTTCCAGAGGGTCTTTGTCGAGCAAAACCCTCGACATTTTCTGAAGGCACTCTGCCGTGGCATTTAATAACTAGGAGACTGGCTCTGGCATATGAGTGACAGTTAATATATGCCACCCTGGTTTTTCACAGGGGATAAGGTGTTTGCCTTAAACTACTGAGGTCAAGGTGATCCCTTTACGACCGAGGCCGCGGGCTAAAACCCTGTGGCACATGTGAAACACCTGGACAAAGATCTATTTATCTTTATCTTTATCTGTTCTCTTAAGGTGCTGTACAAATGAGTTATATTAATCATATCAGCCAGCTTTAGGTCTGGTTGTGGGAGCAAATTGCCTCGTTTGTGTGTGCAGTCAACATAGTTGAAGTCCTGATTACTGAGGTTGACGCACCAATTCCCCTTCCAAGATGGCACATTTTCTGCTCATTGTTGCCACTCCCTGCAGCTTTTGGGTCATTTGTGTTCTGAGAAAGGGCCTGCTTCAAATCCTAATTCGACATCACAATGTGAGATCTTATTATTTGAGCTGTGGTCCAATTAAGGAGGCATCTCAACGACAACTACTCTCCTGCTGCCGACTATGGCACATCCTTTCCAGCTGTCCTGAGCTGCTACTTCCATGCTACTCACTACCTCAACTGCTCTCCTGACTCTGCTATGCTTCCCACTTTCTCTTTGTTGCGTGAGACGAAGTCTGTTGGGTACCGAATGCGTACCGAAAGCTGCTTAGGCTGTGAGTGCGCTATACAAAACTCTCAACACCCACATAGTCTTTGTGACTTTGTGGAGTTACAGACAGAGGTACATTGCATTTACATTACATTATATTACATCTCATGGCATGAGATCACAAGCATTCCCGACTGATGTCCTCAGTTCCATGCAGTGCCAGCCACGCCTGCTCGGCAGGCATGGCTCATCGGCCGTGGCTTCCCTGTGCCCTCCCACTCGGCTGTACCCGCCCTCTACCTTTAGGATGTTTTATTTAATTAAGTATCTGATATTTGTCGGTGCGGTCGAGGTCACCACATTTATATCCCCTTCTTTTTTAGTTTTTATTATCATCTGTAGGGTTTAGTGTGCTGGGGTGGCCTCTGATATCTTACAGTCAAATGAGACTGTCAGATCTCAGAACTGACTGTTAGGTCTGACTGCAGATGCTTTGCATCGTGGCATGGCTTCTGATCACCAGAACTGCTCGGCTGGGCATCTTTCATGAGCCGTAAATGAGGTCTTACCTGTGTGTGTGTATGTGTGTATATACATATATATGTGTATATACATAAATATATATCTTGCTCTCTCTTTATAATTATAATTCATTTGTATAGCACCCGAAGATAACTTAATCTCTATTCAAGCACTTCACAAATGCTAAGGGGCTCGAGCCCACGACCGTCACCTTGACCTTAGTGGAGGTGATGTATGTTAACCATTGGGTCAAACCATTGTGAAGCCTCTAAGCTGGCAACATATCCTGTAGCTGTTTTAACATAATGTTATTTTGGAAATGAATTAGTTAGATATAATTAGCAATATCATTCATTTTCAATACTTGACATTTACAACATACTCAAAATTCTCCCAGTTTACTGTACCTAGGTGGGGTTTAACCATATCAAATAGCCAACAGCCATAGCCAATGGAATGCGTGAATCCATCTTTGGTTTAGGAGCCAGTTAAATACGAGATGACAGCGAGCAGAGCAGCAAGGACAGAGTTCAGTGAACATATGAGGGACTATCGAACTAATGAATGCCTGCATGTCGACTTGCATAACTCCACTCGATGCAATGAGCTGACAGTGGGAGTTACAAGTGTCAAGACTTGAGTAAGTTGTAGCTTTTTAAGCTTTTTCAGTTGTAGCTTTTTAAGGCGCCTGCCACATTACCCACTTGAAAAGAAAGCCGCACAAACGATTGCATGGTCCAAGGACATGCGATTGAAGCGCATATTATTATAACGACAGCAGAATACTAGCGACTTTTGTGAGCATCCCTGCTGCATTCGTACAAGTGAAATTTTTACGTTGTTTCCGCATTAGGGCTGCCTGACTTATTCCTGTCAAGTTCTTCATTTTTACTATGGTATTGAGGCCGGGACATGTTAATTATTCACAGTGCGTTCGAGCGGGGAGGGGCAGGCCCAAAGTCACGTCAGCGGTTCGATCGGTATAAGCTCTTTGCTGTCTCAGCCCGCTAGAGCCCAGATCTGGGGGGGGGGGGCTGAAATGCTGAAATGTCTAATTACTCTTGCTTCTGCTGGCGCTGCAAGTCGTTTACGGATTGATCAAGCTTGTAGTCCCGCTGCCTCGCTTGCAAGCGGCTCTAAGCTGCAAGTGGCTCTAAGTGGTGGCCAGCCCGGTGCCCGCACTGACTGTAGCCGGCTGTGTCGTTGGCAACAGTAGCCACTGAGCTACATTTTCTCTACAGCGTGGCATGTGAGGCGGCTGCTTAGCAACCCCGGCTGCTATGGCCTCTACTTCTCATTCAGAGATATTATCTGGATGTACCATATGATCAGGATCTAACAATCGGCTGCCGACAGTGCTCCTGTCATGTCCGGTGCAGCCCCTAATTCTGGATGTCTCTCCTGCTTCTGGATGTGCGCTTATCGGCTGTGTTCGAGCTCACCGGTCGATGCCTCACCTCTTGCAGGCAGTCGGCCACGTGACCGGGACCAACAGATTGCGGCTGGAGCACTAAAACCTCTGCTGCTGCCACCGCTGCTGCTGCTCCAGAGGCCGGCCACCCGTGCTATCATTGGTTGAGACGATCGTCACAGCAGCAGCAGTGCAAGTGGCTGTTGACCCAACGTGAGCATGGACTAACGGGGACCCCTCGACGGACCGACCGAGAAGTCTGCTCAGGTGGTGTCAGCCGCCTGCACGGCTGACTCCCAACCCGGCTCGAGACACCGCGAGTGGATCAATTGCAATGAAATGACGCTGGTCTCTCAAGGGAGCATCTTATTACCGAGTGATCCAGATCACATAATGGAGGCTCAGGATCGGCAGCAGCTGCTGCCTGCATCCAGCCAGTCTGCAGCGGCCTCTGCAGCAGCGGAGCAATCAGCTGGCCGAGGTAGGCCCGAGTCTTCTGCTGCTGCAGCAGCTGCGGATACTCCCTGTGCAGACGTGATGACAGACCTGCTGCTGCCTCGAAGCTTGCTCGTGTCGTTGCCTGATGGAGGCGTGGCTTCACCCGCTTCGGACGCAATGGCCAGCATAGCATTTTCCGGTGAGCCTGCTTCGGCAGCAGCATCAGCTACAGGGTCTGCTATAGAAGAGGTCAGCGTCTCAGCCGCTGATGTGCCGAGTGGTGCCAGAAGGGACTGGCAGAAGCCCGAAGTGGACGTTGATCGCTTGTCGCTGCGCAGTCTCCATGGCCATTCCCAGAAGGCTGCTGCAGCCGCCTTGAGCACAGCCGGCTTTGCGGCAAGCTATGTATCAGCACCAGGACACTCTCCGCTGCTGTTGCCAAGACTCGGCAACCGGGCATCAGCAGCAGCGGCGGTGGCTGGTGATTTCGTGACTGCTAGCTCGTCATTTGTTGGCCACGAACCGTTGGATGTGGTTCACCAGCGTGACTGTGGTGGCGAGCTGGCTTCAGGCAGTGTTGGACTGGCTGGGCCCGGCTGCTGTTTGCTTGCAGCCACCCCCAGCTTTGACCTTGCAGCCCCGAAGGCCTTGTTAGAGTGTGCTAAGGTCTCCTACCAGCCGCTTCCGGCAGCCAATGGCTGGCCGCTGGAGGCAGCCGCAGCTGGTGCAGCTGCTGCGGCCACAAGTGCCGGCAATGGTGTGCTTACTCTGCCGAGGGTAGCTGACGGCCTCTCGAGCGACGAAGGCAGCGGCGGTGAGAGCAATGACTATGAAGGAGCCAGTGTATTCCAGGTGCGTACTTCATACCAGGTGAGTGCTTCCCGGGTGGGGGTGGGCTGCACGGCATCGAGCCGCCTCTGTACCGCTCCTTACGGCGATGGAGGGCGGCGCAGCTGGTGCTTGGCTTACACTGGCATATTGCTAGCTCGTGACGACATAGGCCTAGCCTTTTTAGTGGTGGCAGTGCACGAGGGACCTGCCACCTGTGTGCGCTGCCGGCAGTGCCTGAGCGCGCTGGCCACACTCTTTGCCAACTCTATGCCACAGCCGAGTGTATATCTCCTTATTTTTCTGTGGATCGGTTCGTGGTTCGATGGTTCGACTAACTAACCTTCGCGAAACGTTTGCAAAACGTGCAGTCAATCGTCAGAGGAGCCGGATAGACGTGGCAGAACTTGACACTTTTTTTGCTTTGCGGGCGATCAGGACACGAGTTTTCCTGCAGCTGCCATACGCAGCCCCTCACTGCGACGGTTGTTCATTTTGGTTGCAGGGTGCAAGCAAGCAGCGAAGCGGTGACGGCTGCTTGCCAGCTGAATGCGACTCTGCCGGTGCTGACGACGCGGATGCCGCTTGCTTTTTTGCGGCCCACGAGAGGCACATGCATGCCAAAAGTGCTAATGAGCGCCAGGCGGTCAGGCTGATAATTGACGACATTCGACGAGCTCTGTCTAAGCCGCCGACGGACTCACTTTCTCTCGGCACCTCTTCGAGGTCTCTGCCGAGTCAGCCCGGCTCGGAGGATGCCGACACTGACGTGTGGGTCATACGGTAAGCTGTGCACGTTGCAAGCCACGGCTCAAGCGGATGTGAGCACTTGTTTTTTGTTAGAAGCAGAAAAGTGGTTCCGGTGGAGCATAAGACCACTGAAAGATTTGGCTTGCTGTGATTTCGAGGGTCTGCAAATTGTAGCCAATGAATGAGCATTAAGCCCTTGAGCTAAAAAATATCGCGACCCATCTGTCAGTTTTTTGGCTAAGCTTGGCAGTCCGGTTGAGTTGGCGTGCTTAGCAAGACTCTCTCGTTAATCTCCATTGTCGAGTGTAATAGCTGCAGCGACTATCTGAGGGGTCTGTCGGCCTTCGGCGGCAGTGGAGTGCTCACTTGCAGGCCTCGGTGAAGGCCGCCGGTGTGTGCTCGCTCCATCGATGGGCTTGGCCAGTGCGTCGGATTCACTTTTCAGGGACAGCTACTCGGAAAAGCTTCGGCGGCAGGACGAGCTTCGCCGAGCGCGCATCGAAACAGAGAGGCGGTACGAAGAGGAGTTCAGGCGCAAGCAGGCCGAGGAGGGTGAGCTGAGTGGCGGTGTGCAGTGGCCTCGGCGGTGCCTTTGCAATAACAGGTGGTGCCTTTGCAACAGCAGTAGCCACTCTCATGTGCCGGAGGTTGGTCGGTGTGGCCGATTGGTGATGGCAGCATGAGCTCGTCGACGCAGCAGCCTCGAATTGATATGTGTGTCTGTCTGTCTGTCTGTCTGTCTGTCTGCTGCTGCTGCCTGCAAGTGGCAATTGTGCACGGTTTTGAGTGCTGCCGATATGTTATGAGTTAAAGTCGTCTGACACTACTTCCTCTTTATGTACAGTGCTTTTCTTTTAAGTCAATACTCTTAAGCCGGCGTATGCAGCTACACTGTGACGACACGGAGTAGTTTACCCGACAAACCAAGCGCTAGTTCGTTTTGAGTCGTGAAGAGCTGTACTAAGAGTAGTAATACTACTACTACTACTACTACTAGCGATGCTGCTGCCACTATAGAAATAATAATAATATGTCGTTTGCACTGCGCACTAGGAGAGCTTAATACAGGCGCTTAACAACTCACTGCAAGAGAATCAATATCCACTGGTTTAGTGACATGCTTGGTATCAAGCATACAAAAGCGAGCAAGCATCATGCATAGGCCAGTTAAATTAAGCAAGCATGAAGACACTCATGGACAACGGTTAGTAAGACCTCAGACTAGAGTAATGGGCACTGAATCCAGGCACAGGTAAGCGCGCAGAGCACACCGAAACAATGAAACAGACTGGGCTCGCTGTCAGCTCGCTCGTCCAACGCTGGGACGTTTAGACCGGAAAGGTAGAGCCACCCGCAGCTTTGGGCTGACTGTCTAATACCACCCCACCCTCGCGCTTGCATTCCTGAACTGCCGGCTTCAGCTGCTTGCTTTTACTACAGTCTGCTCATGCAGGGACCTCTCTCTAGGTTCCGTTTCCAGTCGATAATCGTCACGTACCTACCGGTGGGGGTCCATGAAAAACTTGTGGTATTTATCGATGAAGGACCAAAGGTGAAGGACCGTGCCGGCCTCTCTAGCCGGCCTCTTCTTCTCACCGGCAGCGTTTTAGAGATCTCCTGCAACTTCCAGATGCCCCAGATGTGAGGTTCCTCAGGGGAGGGGGAGTCGTAACGGCTATTAGCGATTGTGCGATTTGTTTTTGTATGTTACTCTGTTATGCCTAATGGAGGTCGAGGCGGAAAGCGAGGGCCACGCTCTCGCTCGCTCGGTATCGGCAGACAGACGGACTCTACCGCACAAGGCGGCAGCTGCTGGGCTCCTGATCTCCTGCAGCCGTGATATCAGCATGCCCAGTAACTGTGGTGTCACTATCCTGTCTGCAAGCAATCTGCTGCGTGTGTGCATGGCGCCGAGGTTTGGCATGTAGGTATAATCTTTTTGTCTCCTCGGCAAGCAGGTGTGTGCCAAGCACAGGTGCTCACCAATCGGTTGGTGACACATAACTGCCACGTTTGCTATTGGACTGTTTGTTTGCCAATCATGCAGCTGATTTTTCTGGGATGTGTTGCCGGGAGTGTATGAGCCCACGACTGTGACATCACTGACGTTTTTTTTTAGATGCTTCGTGCTTGATGGCTCCGTGCTTGTCCATGCACGTTGCACGTCGTTTAATGGCAGTATGCATACCGAGGATGTGGCGCTGGTGATATTCTTTATGAGCTTAGCGACAGCAGCAAAAAATTGCTTCAGACAAGAGAGTGAAGTAGATAGATTTGCTACAGCATTCGCAATTGTGCCTTGCACAGTTAGTGATAACAGTTTTCCTGATCATCCTTGAATAGGGAATGTGTTTAGTGTGTAAAGAGAATAATGATAATAATAATAATAAGAATAATGCTAAGACTTTTGTATAACATTTAAAGAGAACAACATTTCTATCTTGACACTTGGTGTATGCTGGAAAGGAGCAGTCAATTGGTTAGTGAAAACGTGCTGAGTCAGCAACCATGAGCTCAAAGAGGGCATTTCTGTGGGATGGAGCAAATTTTCGAGGAACAGGGGGATTTTCAGCTTCTTTTTAACTGGCATGAAGTCAGGTCAGTCGGCTGGGGGTGGCAAGTTCCCTGCTTTGGGATCATTCGAACTGAAAGCACAGCCTCCTTAGGATTTGTGGTTGGAAAGAGGCACAGCTTAACGGCTTGGGTCGGTACCTTATGAAGCCTGATTAGGAAGAGTTTCGATTAGGTTGGCCAGAACAAGCATATCAAGGGACCGACAAGTGAGTGGCAGAACCTTAAAGTAGACGTTTTGCTTGATTGGGAGCGAGTGCAGGTCGATGAGAGGTGGTGTAATGAGGCAATTGTGATGTTGACAACAGACACTCTTAGCTGCAGAGTATTGCACCAGCCGTAAGCTGCGTATTTTGCGCAGGCAGGGGGGTTCACCCGGTCACACGCCCTTGTTGTGGAGTGGACCTGCTGCCAGCCGTCGAGCCTTGCTACACCTTTCGAAGGTACTAACCACGGCATCTTTCGGTAAGCAGTGGAACAAGCTTCACCTATAATCCTCCATTGCACGATCCTGAATCTGGGTGCCGTGAAGCTTATGCCCTAGCAGTTAGTGAAACCAGGCCATCCGGCAGTATTGAGTAAACTTGTCGGGGCATGTGCATTCGCGAATGCATAGGTTTTGGCATGTTAAAACATGCTCATGCGAAGGAGCGTGTCTTGGTGAATTGCAGCTGCAGCATGCATATCATTCTCCTATCCGAGTCGTCATGCTGTTGATATTGAATCAGTGTGCAATTAGGCAACATATTCGATGTTTTCCTTCCGGTAAGTTTACTACTTGGAACACGAGGACAGCAAGCTGATGACACACCAGCAGCAGCAACAGCAGCATGGTAACACCGGCGACCAGCAGGTCGATGGCGCTGCCACGCCGCACACTGTCAGATCGGCAAAGCCAACTGGCGATGGTGCGTTCAGCCAAGCGTGCGGCAGCCTGCTTGCCACCCACCCACTCCCTCTCCACTGGTTGCTGCTGCCATGTAAGGCAGCGTGCTATTCGCTGCCTCTATAAAAACCGCCCTACACCAAGCTGTTACCGATTGTCGGTGGGACCTTTTTGCATGCACACTTGAATGGCTGCTCCCCCCTCACGCGAGGCAGCCATTCATGCCGAATAGTCGTATGGCTGCCGGTGCCTGGGTGGCTGGGGCAGACTGCCGCTGCTTGGCAGTGGCAGTCTGTGCAGCTTGCAACCCGTAAGCCTGTCTGTTTGCCAGGTGGGGTTGTGCCGCAGCGCGAAGCCACTGCAGAGGGTTCGGCCGAGTACAGCGAGCACGATCGAGACATCGCCGGCAACTGGTTCGTGAAGAAGGGCAAATATAGACCGGTGGTGGCAAGCGACAGTGACAGCGATGGCCGCGAGGACGTTTCCAGCTCTGCCACGTCTGCCATTGCCGCGTCGTCGGTTTTTTTGCACCGGCAAGCGGCCGGTGTGCAGCGCGTGTGCCACGCAGCGCGCCTGGCCGACTACCGCGGCCGCACGGGCAGCCGGTGTGGCGACGAGGAGCCACGCTCTGCCGTTGCCGCAGAGCCCACCAGGACGCAGGCGGCTAGCCACGCGTCCGACGCCGACGGGGGCCGTGGGTCGTCGGCTGCCGCCGCCACGAGCGGCAGCGGTGGCGGGAGCCGTGGCGGCAGGTCGAAGCTGATGCAGGAGCACAGGATGTCACAGCAGCTCGAAGGGCGCAGTGCGAGGTCGCCTCAGGCAGCTGCGCACGGCCAGTCGTGCAGCGGTAGTTCGGGCGCCAGTGATGGCTCCGGCTGTGGGGATGATGACTGCAACGATGCAGCAGACGACGCGGATGACGACCAGGATGGCGGCGGCGGGGGCAGCGAGCACCGCGAGCAGCAGCAGCGGCACCTCCAGCGCCAGCACCGCAGCACCGCTTCCGCGGATCGCCGGGGACACGGCGCAGGTGAGCGCCACCGACCGAGATGCTTGGCGAGTGATGCGAGCCTGCGCCTTCGTGTCGGTAGACAGACGTCTCTAATTGGGCGACCAGTCGACTGATTCGGTGGCTGGCGAGCTGTGGTCGCCAGCGAGCCAACGTGCTTTTTGCATGTGCTCATCACGTGGTCAGGAGGGGGTTAGACATCATCGAGGTGACAGGCCACGTGTCGTGTTTGTGACGTCATTGGCCGGATACTTTGCGGGAGCTGATGGGCGGCTTTCGAGTGGCGCACGGCAGGCTCCCGCACGGGCCTCAGCCGAACCCAGTCATTATAGAGTGGCCATTTTCTCTAGACTACGACACCGACGACGAGACGGATCGGCTCGTGCAGAACGAGTACCGGAGCACCGACGGTGGCAGCGTGCACATACCGGAGCGCGAGGCAGAGGACGTCAGGCAGCTGGTGAGTGAGCTTGCTTCGGCAGTGGCGGCAGTGTGGCTGCTGAACATACTCATTAAATGAGGCCGAATAGGCCTTGGCTAGGTGCCACATGCAAACGAGGTCAATATTTCCAGCAATGTCTCCACTCGTCCCGCATGCTCTGGCTCGAGCACTGCTGTGAATCATCTCCAACTTGGTGAACGTCATCAGGCCTACCATAACCTCGACGGCCACTCTGTCAGTGTGCCTGTGACTGTGCGGTCAATATGCAATCAATCCCTAGTAATATGTGGCACGATTTTTGAAGACGTCCTTGACCTGTTGGCTTTGACCGAGATCTAGCTGAAGTCGACTAACAGCCTGACCACAACCGACGCCACCCCGACAGGCTTCTCTTTCTTTCAACACTCGATATCAATAAAAACTGATCGAGTTGTGATTGTCCCTGCCAAAAGATAAATCCCTGCCAAGCAATCTTTCGAATCACTTATTTTGAGTCTTCCTACAGCAAGCTGCCAATGATTGCTGTCATTAAGAACCCATCTCTTACCAAGTATTCCTTTATTTTGGATTTTTCTAACCTCATTTCGATTCTGTATGCCAGAAAGCACTCCGCCCACATAGTGGATGATTTTGACATTCAGTTCGGTGATTCTGTTGAACTACCGTGTTCTAAATTTCATATACTGACTGATTCATTCCTTCTAATGGCACATGTACATGACCCTACTTACAACAAAGGTCACACTGTCGATCAAATATTCTTCTACGACTTTATGCTGTCAACTCATATTATTACCTAATGCTGCTTATCTCACCACACGTGGATCTCATTCAGCTTGCAGTTTTTGTCTCCTTTGGTATCCAGAAGGATCTGCCAATCGTGAAACCGTAAGACCCTTGACATTGATGCTGTGCGAAACCGTAAGACCCTTGACATTGATGCTGTGCGAAACCGTAAGACCCTTGACATTGATGCTGTGCGCAGGGACATATGATCCTCACCCCTTCTGCTCAATCCTGGTTCGACATGCCCTCACTAGTGGAAGGCTACAACATGACACTAGTAGCCGAGGTTGTGAACAAATTTACTTCTCTGACTAAGCCCACTGAACACCCTTTCCCAGATGGCCTATGGTTTACTATAGACATTAAACCAGCTAGGACTACTAAGTGCAAGCCTGACAAAGCATTCAAAAGATCAGGACCGACTGCCCATCGACAGGCATATGTAGATTATTGTATATAGTACCGATTTATCTCTAGACCCTTTACGTCCATGTTCTTATGAGATGCATTGATCCGCTGCTGCTCTACACAACTAAAATAATAAATATTTCCTCAGCCTCTGGTCTTTTCCCTGCACATTTCAAGAAGACTGTTGCTAGGCCACTCATTAAGAAGGCAACACCAGTTCAGGAGAACTTGAACAACTTTCACCCAGTTTCCCTACTGCCGTTCTCACCAAAGACACTGGAGATAGTAGCAGCAGATCAGCCAATCTCTTACATTCAAACTTCAAAGCTAGAAAGCAAGTCCCGGTCATGTTTTAGAGCTAGTCACTCCACAGAGTCAGCAGCATTGATTCGGGTCAATAACAAGCTTCTCGGGAATGCAGACCTAGGTAGAGTCTCTCTGCTTGTTTTGTTTAAATCTTCCGGCAGCTTGTGATACTACTGATCATTTAAGTCCTTCTCGAGCGTCCCCTTCCTGTTGCCGGTGTAATCGCCAAACACAATCTATGCTTTCATTTCTATGCAAATGACACACAGCTGTAACCATGCTTTGATCCCTCCCTGCCTTCCAGCGCATTAAGTAATAGTGAAGATTAGCTAATTCAACAGCCTCATTTGTTTAGCAGCATAAGAGCCTTCGTGGCTATTACCCTTTCAGCCGGCAATAAAGGATTGTCTACTGTAGGTATCGAACCCATGACCTGGGTCATGAAGTTCGAGAGTCTTACCCCTAGACAAAGACCCAGGGGCACGTCTGGGCAAGTCAAACTCTCAACTCTCTTGCTGCATGTATGGCTGACATTCGCACTTTGATGGGGCAAACTTTCTCGAATTGAGTGACAATAAAGCCAATTGACTAGTTTTGGGTAAATCTGTTGTGACTCACAAACTAGAGAGCATATCCCTCAAAATGTGCTCGGCCAGCTTATCTCCTGTCACGAAATCAGAGTGTCCTGTTCTAAATTGACCTTTCACTAGGCGACGGCATCAGCTCTCGATGTCAAGTCTGCCTGCTTTCAGCTATGTAACATTGCAAGAATTCGGGCCTGCTTAGAAAGACATACTACATCCAAGTCGGTCCATGCATTTGTGATATTCTGTCTCGACTTGTGTAACTCACCATTCAAAGGTCTTCTGGCCTGTGCAATGAGATGCTCACAGTTGGTGCAAAACTGCAGCTATTCTTATCTCTCATGAACGCTGCAATTTCCAAATTATATCAGTTCTCACCGACCTGCAGTGGCTGGCCCACTATCAAGCAGCATATGGATTTGAAGGTTTTGTCACTCACGTTTAGGTTCCTTCATTCTCCACTGCTTCATCCTACCTGTCAGAGCTGCTTTCCAATCACACTACGCTTTGTACCACCCGCTCTTCTGACTCGAGTAGTTTAGTAGTTTAGCTGTGTCTCCAACCGACTTCAAATCCTATGGAGGCCATGTCTATTATTCGAATACTCACTAAGCCTGGAACTCATTCGTGACTGACGTCATCACACCCCCTGACTTTGCGACATCAGAAAGAATGCGACAAAGAAGTCAATATCCCGCCAGTTTCTCACAGCATTTACTGGATCCTTATGCATTGTCCTTTGCTGTGCTTATGTGTGCTGACACTGCGCATGTTATCTCTGAGCAGTTGACACACTTCTTTTAGCAGCACACGTCAAGTGTGTAGAAAGATATTGAGTTCTCCCAGGGTGCTATACAGGTGTCATGGTTAACATTATTATTTGAATTGCCATTAGTCGTGTTCATGCCGTTGTGTGAGGCTTGCTATTGCCTGAAAAGCCATTTGAGTGTAACCTCTTTTTTTAGGCAAAGAGAAATAAAGCCAAAGAAGGTAGGCTGAAATAAGTTGGGTCGTGCAATGACAAACGTACTTGATTTTGTAGCCATCGTTAGTGGAAATGCTTTTCAGGTCTTGGCTGAGAAGTTGCATGTTTTTCCTAACCTTATTGTGCGGCTGGTTGCAATTTGTCATATGAGCGATATAAATGGCTGCCCCTCTTTTTAACTCAGTGCACCAATACCTCAAATGCTTTGTTGGTGATACCGACGAGCATTACAAAGTCAAAACTCCTTAAAAATACAGCAAACTTAAATTCATTCTCTTTTGTATGATACATCAGCGTGGGCTGTGGGCAACCCTTATGGGGTATGGCACAAGGGCACTGCTGCTAATGTCAGTATACTGTCTTCTTGCTTGTGAATGAAGCCGTACAGATTAATAATGATAACAATATTAAAACGTGCATTTTAGTGCCATATGAGTACATAATCAATTTCTAGGTATTTTATAGATGCTAAAAAGGAAAATATTCTTTTAGTGACTTGCATGATACATACCTAAGGTGATTATTATTGTGTGCATTTAGATTAGAAATTTATATGGGTTGGTCAAGCCGGGGATGGTAAGATAGTTCAGTTTAGTTAGCATCAACCGAAAGAAAGATTATAATGCATGTTAGGGTGGTAACTTGTTAGTAGTGTAGTGGCAGATTATAATGCATGTTAGGGTGGTAACTTGTTAGTAGTGTAGTGGCATGCAGAAGTTGAAGTATGAACCGCAAGCTAGCCGCCCTTTACTTATAAACGTGCTGTGTGATCACGTACCGGTAAGAATCACGACATGTACTTGTTTAGTTATCTGGTTATTATTATTATTATTATTATTATTAGCAGCATTCCTTGCTTTCCAGTGCATGGCAGTTTGTTGCTAGCTTTTAGCAAATCCTTTCGTAGCGCAGTGTCACCGAGTTACACATTTTTAGAAGTTTTCACGGATTTTAAAGGTTTCCAGATGGGCATTGTATCTTCTGGGCATGTAGTAAGTATTAGGCAAGTCCGGTCAGCTCTCTCACCGTCCAAGAAATGTGAAAAGCAGAATGGTGGTGTGTAGCATTAGCGTGCTGCATTGGCAATGCGTGTGCATGTGCGTGTGCGTGCATGTGTGCGCGAAGCCACTCGTGCGTGTGCTTTCGCTGCTGTCAGTGCAGGCTCTGGAGCACTAGTTGACGGTTGATTAGTTGGCTAGTGGTTCTCTTCCTTGGAGATCGTCTGTTGATAGCACGAGTTTGCTTCTTTTACATTATATGTAAAGTGCCTTGAAAGAGACAAGCGCATTACACACATTATTTTTGTTATTGTCAATCTAATTGCCCTCTCGTAGGTGGAGTTTATTTTGTTTTTATGTTGGGAAAAGGAGAAGTTGTCGGCAGACTTGCTTTTCGAGTGGCTGATCACTGCCTTGCCTGTTGTTCAGCTAGCGAGACCTCGTTCACGCAGAGCCTAGGAGTTAGCCTAGGGATTGCCTGAAAACTAGTGTCCGAGAACAGCACGCTGTCCGGCATGGTTCTGCTGCTGTGGGCTGCTCGCGTGCCGTAGGGCTTAGGGCTCAGTTATGGCTCTCACAGCCTGGGTTATTGGGATCCATCCGTGGCAGCAGATGTATGTAACGGGATTCGTGGGCTGATGGCAAAATCCCAGCAGCGTGCATTTAGTGGGCGTGTCTATGGCATGGGTGCGACTGCAATAGTTTGTCAAGGTTGTGCCGAGCACAACCTTGGGTAGGGCTGATTCTTGACTGCGTCTGAGCCAGTCGATCTAAGTGGGCACCTTGCCTTTTAGGTGCATTTCTCCCCCTTCGGCTTAAGGCGGTGGGGTAAGGGGGTTCGGCTTAAGGCGGTGGAGCTTAAGGGGGTTCGGCTTAAGGCGGTGGAGCTTAAGGGGGTGGAGCTTAAGGGGTATAGCTCGTGCTTCCTTTGCAGCAAATGTAAAGCGCCTAGAAAGAAATTGGGTTCTCTGAGGGCGCTTTATCAATTCTAGTATTATTATTATTATTTCTGCATGAATGCTACACGACCTGCATGCGTGAGTGTGTGTGCGCGCGTGCGTGCACTCGCACACGTGTTGGGGTAGTTTGCAATGAGATGCTGCACTTCTATCGCTGAGATTAGCTGCTTTCTAGAACACCCAAAGCCATGTTGGCCACCCTAGCAACGATGGCAACTGCTTCGAATGAAATGCGAGGGACGTTGGCTACGTGCGCTTTCCGAGAGTTGGCTTATGGCTTCACTGTGTGGATGAAAACTGTTGCAGTAAGAGGCAGACATGCGGACGTGTGACCAATTGTACCAGCCCTATGTGTATGTGCAAGTATAGCAGACGTGACAGCAGCAGCTGCAGCAGCCACATCTGCTGCCTGTATATCGGTAGCTAGCTAGCTATCTGTCGGTTCTGGGGCATTTAGAGCCACGGGCATATTTTTCTTTGTGTCACTCCGATGTCATGATTACACGGTCTCTAATGTGCGGTAAGTGCCACCGGTCACTGCTGCTGGCCTGTCGCCGCGCTGGCATGTGCCGTTTTTCCTCGTCAGTTTCCTCCTAGCTGAAGCCTGCAGTGGAACCGGTGGTGGTCAGTGCTGGGCCGTCCCTGCATCGCCCTGACCCCTGACCCTGTGATGGGCAGCTTCTCAGTCGGCGCCCTGCTGCCGATGGCAGCCTTCTTCTCAAGGTGCACACTGCCAAGTGCGTCTGCGCAACGTGCAAGCAGGACTTTTGACTTTGCCCGACTTTCCTTTTTTTTTTGTCGCCTGCGGTTCTTGCTGCTAGGGGTGTCGTGAATATTTAAGTGGCCCTTCCGGGGGACAGCGCTGCTTCCGGTTCAGCGTGCGGTGCATGCATGCGTGACTTCGAGACCGCTCGTCGCACTGCATTTTTCGGCCCGGCTGCATTGAGCGGCTCTCTCCACCTCCCCTCCCACCTCTCCTTTCCCTGCTTCTGCTGCGGGCTCGCACCTCCTGGCATGGCTGTCTGTGCGTGCTTGCACTCATGCCGGTGCTACTGTCTAGACCCCCTCTGTTCGTTCTACGGGTGTTGAGTCTTTTCCAGTGTCACGGGCAGCTGCTGAGCTGCCGCCAGGGTCTCTTCGACGGCAGCTTGGCCATGTGGCACCGTTTCTTGTTCGAATCTGTCCATTAAGTCATTCGGTTTTACTCCCAGTGCCAACAGAAGCCTCTACAGTGGCCCTGCCTGACGAGCCTGGGCGGCGTGTGTGCCATGGCGCTGGCCGCCGCTGTGGCTAGTGCAGCAAGCATCCTTATATCTGTCCGCAGTGGCTGTGTACGACCCGGATGATCCCACAGTTCTGATCGAGGGGATCCTGTTCCGGGCCAGCTACCTGGGCTCCACGCAACTCGTGTCCGAGATGCAGCCGTCGAAGGCCATGCGCATGATGCAGGCCCAGGAGGCAGTCGGCCGAATCAAGGTAGGCTGCTCACGCGGCACTTCGCGCGCTTAGCAGCTGAAGGCTTCCGAGGCGGAAGGCCTTCTGGCATGTCCTCCCTCTGCGTCAGCCCCACCCAACAGGCCACTAGCCTCTTGTGCAGGCAGTCGGAGCTTCGTCATGCCGGCCATGCGCTGCTGCATGCGCCGCTGGCAAGCAAGCTCGAGAGGGAGGGGGCCAGTCGCTTGCTCGCGAAATAAAACTCTGCCTCACCTTCTCTCCGACTGACAGGCTTCGGTAAGTTGTGGCTGTGCGTGGCACGTACCTCCCTCTCCTCTACCCCATTGCAAGAGCACTGCACAGTCCGACGCGCCCTGGCCTGCCTTGTTGTGGTGCGCACCGGCGTGCGTGCGTGCATTTGTCTGTACAGCTGCTCCTTGGTACGAGTAGCACATGCGTGCTTGTGTGCTTACTTTTGGAATGGAAAAACAGCCTGACCTCGAGCCACTGTCTTCTTCTCAACTTGTACTCGTGCTCTCTTGCCTGTGTGCTGTGCACGTGTTTGAATGCGCGTGTATACGAGAGAGAGAAAGAGAGAGAGAGAGAGAGAGAGAGAGAGAGAGAGAGAGAGAAAGAGAGAGAGAGAGAGAGAGAGAGAGAGAGAGAGAGAGAGAGAGAGAGAGAGAGAGAGAGAGAGAGAGTCAGCCCGTGGTCCCCTGCCTCCACCGCCACCATTCTGTCGCAGCCATCTGCGATTGGCTGTAGGAACAGACCCGTCTCCTTAGAAAAGCAGCGTGCTCTGAGCAGCTAGCACTTTCTTAGTAATGCTTGCCACTACGATCTGGGGCAAATGTCAAGGCATTAAAAAAACTACCGTGCCATGCCGTATTGGTGCCGTAGGAAATTGTCATCGTGCTATAGGGAAATTTCTTGTTGGAACACTTGGGATGAGCACGGTGGAGCTAGTTGTCATCGAATGGCAAAATCGGCCTGAAAGCTTAGTCTACTCGTCTGGCTGCAAGATATGGATTAGCTCCTCACAGCTCTGTTATGGAAAGAACTTTAAGGTGTACTGCTGCATTGTTTTCTTAAAGCACACAGGGTGTCATCGGTGACACTAGAGAACTGAGGTAATTATCACCACCTGCCTTTTATCGATCAGTCCAAGTGCTGTCTGGCTTGATCTGTCTTAGACTACCTTTTAGCATAGGTTTACTCATCCATGCTACTTCACACGTCTGTACACATAGCTCACAGCTCTACAACTGTCATGTGACGGCTAGGCTAATGGGGGTCGGCAATCAGCGACCTTATGAGTATGGTTCGGCTGTCTATTTCTACTTCTGATTTCTAGGGCCGTAAAGTACAGAGGAAACCTTTCACCTTGAACTGGTACACAGGCCTAGCTTTTCCATTGCCACCAACCAATTCTCCCCCTCGGCCTCAAACTAACGATCATGTGGTGTCTTCCGCATGCTGGTTGTCGGCAACCTGGGAGGAGTGTGTACAATAGCCTTGTTAAGGGCTCATTGTTTATGTGTTTATTGGCGTAGGGTCTGTATGAGCCACTGCCAGCTGCCCAGTAATTGAACTACTGCTGTCATCGATCTGCTGGTAGGAGTGTGATGCCTGTCGCCTTTGGCTGAGCCCGATGCCTGTCTTCTAAGGCAGAGCCCGATGGATGGCTACTGTGGGCTGTGTTGAGGCTGTGTTGAGGTAATGGCAAATGCTTTGACGAGTAGGGATCAAGCACTCTGGATGTGTGTCTTCCGCTTGACTTGCTGGTGGTGGTGGAAATTATGGTGGCTGCTAGTGCTGATGAGCCAAGGATTATGCAACATAATATAATAATTATAATCTAATTCATTTTTGTAGCACCCTCAGTGAACTTAATCTCTTCAGGCGATTAACACATGCTCAAGCCCACGACCTCGGTTATCAAATACATTCACCTTGACCTTGGTCGAGGCTAGCGCTTTAACCACTGGGGCATAGATACATTGGCTCTGACCGAGGCTATAGCCAAGATTTTCTTATTTTAGTAAATCGTGACTTTGAGCTGGTAGCTATTCATAGGACGGCTGGGGATGTATATCGGGCAACAAGCAGGTCTGCATATGGTTTAAGGATGATCTAGTGGGTTTCCAGCCTCCTTTAGTTTGCTCACTATCCAAACGGCCTTGGTCCTGACACCTGTTTTGGACCTATGGCAGGCAGTCCAAGTATCAGGCTAAGGATAGCCTTGGTCGTGTAATATATGAATACATCTTCGTGCATGTGCACTAAGGCTGTAGGCCTAGGGCTATGTGGGGGCCCTCCACCACCCTTAGCTGTTTTTCCCTGCCCGAAGAGAAGATAGGAATACAAAGATGTATAGATACTGGTCTCAAGAGTTGTAGTTCACTGACAGACTCCTGTGAAAATACCATGGCAACACTTACTTTACGGGGAAGAGGGAGACAGAGATAGGAAGAGACAGGGATATATACATACATGCATGCATGCATGCATGCATGCATGCATGCATGCATGCATGCATGCATACATACATACATACATACATACATACATACATACATACATACATACATACATACATACATACATACATACATACATACATACATACATACATACATGCAGAGAGAGAGAGAGCAAGAGTGAGGGAGTTTTGCATGTGAGAGGGGAGAGAGAGAGAAAGGAGAGAGGGGAGAGAGAGACAGAGGCAGACCGATTCACACTAGCTGCAGTTAGAATATTTTTGTCTATGCACCAGTGTACTTGTCGTAGCTGTGAGTGCACAGAGCCGTGCGAGAGCGCCGTTGCTTAGCTACCACTGTGTGCGCTTTTGCATCATGTACGGGCTCACTATTCTTGTGCACTGGTACAGGCTTTGGGAATACTTCATTTTGGCAAGACTTTCCAGGTATTCATATTTGTCTCTGGCCGCACACCAGCAACGTCTTGATCTTTGTTGTACTAGATCTCCCTATTTTTTTGTGAGCTTGTGCTGCCCTTACCTGGTGGGCACGGAGCTATCCATCGGGAGCAATTCCCCGAGGCTCACTCTTAGCTGCGCTGGCGCTCGAGTCGGTAGCTCGCCCCGTCGTGTTGTTTTTTCTGCTCTGCCTGTTGTGACAATGACTACATGTGCTGCTGCAGCAGCCAGCTGCTGCAGCAGATCCCTTTAGTGTGGCGGCAGCAGCCCACCGTGCTACAGCTCGCTTACTCCGGATGAACCGAACCGGCACTGACCTCCACCCGCCTTTCGTCGGCATGCCACACATTTACTCGGTCCAGTTACCCGATGTGGTTGCGCAGGCATGCCAGCCGAATTGCTGCCGACGTGTTGTCTCCTCGTGGAACCTTAGCAGGGGCGGGGCATTCTCGGGAGCTCCACGGCAGTGAGCAGGGGCAGCAGCAGCAGCACGACGCACAGTACCGCCTGCCTGCGTACCTCGGCGGCCCCACGCTGGCTCAGAGCAGCAGCGCTCGTTGGCTGGCTGGCATCTGGTGAGGGCGGTGTCTTTGCAGGCTCCAGAAGGAGAGTCACAGCCGAGCACAGAGGTCGACCTGTTTGTCTCCACCGAGAAGGTCATGGTGTTAAACACTAACCTGAAGGCAAGCTTCGGCGGTGCGAGCTTCGCCCCGCACACTTGCATTCGAGCGTTCCGCCCAGGGGGATGTCTCTTAGGGGGCTAAGCCCGACTGAAAAATCATCTCTGTCTGTAACTCCCGCTAAGGCACGAGAACCAAGTGAGTGCTACGCTGCAGATTTGTCTTTAGCACACTCACTTCGTAAGAGGCTTTCGGTACGCTTGCGGTAGCCAACAGACTTCATCTCACGCAGCAAACAGAAAGTGGGAAGCATAGCAGAGTCAGGAGAGCAGTAGAGGTAGTGAGTAGCATGGAAGTAGCATCTCAAGACGGCTGGAAAGGATTTGCCATAGTCGGCAGCAAGAGAGTAGTTGCCGTTGAATACAAATTGTGGAAGTGGGTTGTTTCACAGTCTAGGACGTGAAGAGCAAAAGTTTCTGTTGCCAATTGGCATTGAGCTAATGACCCCTTGGGCTGCTCACTTGACGCATGCCAGTGCAGCAGCGGTTTTGGATCTGGTCCTCTGCAGCTTGATCGTGCTCGGGGGTGCAATATGAAGCTGTCAGTGCCTCTTCCTCCTCCTCCCCACCACCACCACCACCACCCTCCCCCCCCCCGTGCCCCTCGCTGCCCCATACCCCATATCTAGGTAGCTGCTTGGCCAGTCAGCGAGCAGAGAGCGCCTGCCTTGCCGCCTGTGGCCTCGACCTTCGCTCTTCTCCCATGCCCATGCGCACACGGCCCCCTCACTGGCACCCATGCCGCTCACTCATGCTTGCATTCGCTGGCTAACGCTAAGCGTTCGCTGGCGTTCGCTCGCACCGTCTGGTCACGCCCTCCTGCTTGCTTACTGAGGGCAGCTGCAGGGTTTCCTGGCCTTTCACGTTTGCCACTTCTTGTTGCAGGAGATTATCATGGACCACTCGTTGCGCTCCATCTCTTACATTGCCGATATCGAGAACGTGCTCGTCGTGATGGCAAAGCGCAGCGTGGTCGCCAGTCCGGGTGATGACGCTTCGAGGAGCAAGAAGCAGCAGAAGCTCATTTGTCACGTCTTCGACACCGAGGAGGTCCATAGCAGCAGCAGCAGCAGCAGCAGCAGCAGCAGCAGCAGCAGCAGCAGCAGCAGCAGCAGCAGCAGCAGCAGCAGCAGCAGCAGCAGCGCTTTCGGGAGTGCCGATGCAAGCCAGCCGTCCATGAGTGCGGCTGGCCTGCATCTGTGTGCGTGTGGGGTGCGACGGTCGACCGCTGTGCCTCGTAATTAGAGTGGGGGTTGCTGTCCGAGCAGGTATCAGTCGCTGCCAACCGAGCTAGTGCCTTTTTAGCGTGTACATGAAATGAGCAGAAAAGACTATAGTCGATACTTGCCTAAGTGGCTCTACACTTCCTTTAGTTATGTAATCTTGTAATTGTACTGATCTAGTTTTTGATAAGCCTGCCTAACAGTGCCACCTATCTCCGTCTTCTGGTCGTGTTGCAGTCCTTCACACTAAATCTTAATCTTTTAGTCGGCATGCACTGAAAGCGTGGAACTCGCTATCGGCCATTGTTTCTGCCTGAAATGACTTTGGATCATCGAAGTCTCAGCTGAACACTTATCTGTTCTGCTCAGCTTTCCGTTCGCCCCAGTCAACCCGAGTCCTTTTTGCCCCGTTTGTGCTTTGCATGCTCACCCGTGCACGACTCAGTTTATGTCACTAGCCAGAAGTCCTACTAACTGGTGACTTCGAGTTACTTGTGTTACGAGTGCTTTAGCATGATCGCCTAAGTATGATATTTGCTTGCCTTTGCTTGTCTAAGCATGATATCGTGCTTGTCATTAAACTTGTCATTAAAGCGTCCAGCAACCCGGATGTGCAGCATGCAGTGGCATGACTGGCCGTGCCACTGCACGAGTGCCCAGCTAATGCACCGGAACGCGCCGGAGGCGTGTTAGCTGAACTTGTTTGCTGTGCCGTCTATTTTTTCATATCAGTTAATGCTCCCTCACTCTCACATCTCCTCTCTCTCCCTTTCTCACTCTGTAGTAAAAAAATAATTTATTTGTATAGCGCCATAAGAGAACTTGAAGCCGTGTGCATGCGCTCGATGCTTGCATGGCGTTTTTGCACTGAGATGCATATAGGCTGCAATCCTTCCCACTTTCTTCTAGCAGGGAAGGAGAGAGAGGGAGAGGGAGTGTGAGAGATAGAGACAGTGTGTGTGAGAGAGACATAGTGAGTGAGTGAGAGAGAGTGAGTGAGTGAGTGAGTGAGTGAGTGAGTGAGTGAGTGAGTGAGTGAGTGAGTGAGTGAGTGAGTGAGTGAGTGAGTGAGTGAGTGAGTGAGTGAGTGAGTGAGTGGGATAGAGACAGTGTGTGTGAGATAGAGACAGTGTGTGTGAGAGAGAGTGAGTGAGAGAGTGAGTGAGTGAGTGAGTGAGTGAGTGAGTGAGTGAGTGAGTGAGTGAGTGAGTGAGTGAGTGAGTGAGTGAGTGAGTGAGAGAGTGAGTGAGTGAGTGAGTGAGTGAGTGAGTGAGTGAGTGAGTGAGAGAGTGAGAGAGTGAGTGAGTGAGTGAGTGAGATAGAGACAGTGTGTGTGAGAGAGAGACATAGTGAGTGAGAGAGAGAGAGAGTGAGTGAGTGAGTGAGTGAGAGAGAGAGAGTGTGTGTGAGAGAGAGACAGAGTGAGTGAGTGAGTGAGTGAGAGAGTGAGAGAGAGAGAGAGAGTGAGTGAGTGAGTGAGTGAGTGAGTGAGTGAGTGAGTGAGTGAGTGAGTGAGTGAGTGAGTGAGTGTGAGTGAGTGAGTGAGTGAGTGAGTGAGTGAGTGAGTGAGTGAGTGAGTGAGTGAGTGAGTGAGTGAGGTGAGTGAGATAGAGGCAGTGTGTGTGAGAGAGAGACATAGTGAGTGAGAGAGTGAGTGAATGAGATAGAGACAGTGTGTGTGAGAGAGACATAGTGAGTGAGAGAGTGAGAGAGTGAGTGAGTGAGTGAGTGAGTGAGTGAGTGAGTGAGTGAGTGAGTGAGTGAGTGAGTGAGTGAGTGAGTGAGTGAGTGAGTGAGAGAGAGACAGTGAGTGAGTGAGAGTGAGTGAGTGAGCAAGTGAGAGAAAGTGAGAGAGACAGAGGAAGTCAGAGTGAGTGAGTGAGTGAGTGAGCAAGTGAGAGAGACAGAGGGAGTCAGAGTGAGAGAGAGAGAGAGTGAGTAAGTGAGAGAGAGAGTAAGTGAGAGAAAGTGAGAGACAGTGAGTCAGAGTGAGTGAGAGAGAGAGTGAAAGAGAGTGAGAGAGACAGATAGAGACAGATACAGATAGAGAGAGACAAAGGCAGGCAGATAGAGACAGAGAGAGGTAGCAAGAGGTATAGCCCCTACCAACCTTCTAGTGCTGCTGCCATACCGCAGGAATCCAGATCCCTACTGCATTTGCATGGGTGAGCTGTTCTCCTATCAGTATGTGGCTTGTATGCATGGTTTGATGGTTAGGCTATTGCTATGACTTTTGGGTGCAGATGGGCAGACCTATCGCTCTCGGGGTGGGGGTTGAACAGGCTTGTTCTCTCCTATTGCTGCGAGGTGGATCGGGGTAATAATAGTAACATTTGTATAGTGCCCTCAGAGAACTGATTCACTTTCAAGGTTCTTTACGTATGCTTTAAAGGAAGCATGATCGAATGATTAGCGTTAGCACGCACAATGTCAACAAACATAGCATGGTTAGAAGTGACAAGCAGTGTCGGCATGTAGAGTATGGTTACTGACAGCATAGACACAAAAGACAGGGGTTTGCGTGGGTAGGCTGTCTCTGCTGCTGCTGTTTCATTGGCTATTTCATATTCACGAATCTTTTTTCACCACCTCAAAGGAGAAACACAGTTAACTTGCTGTTTATTGTTGCTGACAAGCACACGAGGGTAGGGGCAGTGGCTAATAATAAGTGTACATTATCCATGCTTGTTAAGCGCGGCATAATTGCATGCGCCAGCTGCCGTGCGTGAGAGCGAGCCGCTGCAGCCGAGCCTCACTCGCCGTGTCCTGTTTTCGCATGCAGCACCCGTGGCTCATCGGCGCACGACACGTGTGCCTCGTTGTAGGCTCAGCTGATTGCCAAGTCCATCGGGCAGGCATTCCAGGTGGCCTACATGGAGTTCCTCAAGGCCAACGGCATTGACGATCCGGGGCTGCTGAAGGAGACAACTTACGAGGACATTCTCAATCAGCAAGAGATCGCTCACGACGAGCTTGACATGTTTACTCGCCGTGACATGCAGAAAGAGGTAGGCAGCCACATGGCACTGAGGCATGGCTGCAGTGAAGACGACAGCACAGCTGCAGCAGCCGCAGCCGCTGCTGCCTCATTTGCACTTGGACCCGCAGCTGATGCCAGCGTGCTCTTGACGCTCTTGTGCTCTTGACGTTGCTAGTCGGCCTCCTCGTAGCCCAGGTGGCTGACTGCCCCCGTCCCTTGGTTGCTAACTCCAGTCTGGAGGTCTTGCTGGGCCTTTCGTGCTGGTAGAGAAAGCAGCTGCTGCTAAGCACTAAGCTATCCAATGCTCTGATGCTGCAGTCGCTACGATGGCTGCTGCTGCTGCTTTGAGCTGCGTGGTTGCGTGGCAGCTAGGTGGTGCAGAGCTCCGCCGCCACTACTCTGCAGTGTGACTGCACACCCGGACACGTGACCGAGCTCTCGACACAGTACCGTCAGATTTTTTGCCAGCAGCACGGCCTGTGGCAGTGTCGAGCTGATAAGAAATATTGTAGCGCAGTGAGCCACTTCCAAAAGCTGTCGTAAAAAGCTAATCTTGATGGTATTTTTAGCAGGCCAAGGTGCGTTGCCCTGATCTATGGCAGGTGGGACACGACATTTTTTGTGGAACCCTTTGCTCGTTCCAAGGTGCCGAGCATCGCCGGCGACTTCTTGCTGGCACACGTGGTCCTTGGCTCGTGGATGATTTGCTGTTACGTGGGACCACAGCGGCGCAGTAGTAGGCATGCGCTGCGATCTATGATCCATGACGTGCGGGAAATCTACACGAGTCCCTACCATGCCCCAAGGCCGCGTTCGTTTGACCAGAGTTGGCCACCGGCAGCAGGCATTGGGGGGGGGCCTACACATGCCTACTTATAAGCCGAGAAGCGAGCAGGACTAGCACGAGTCACGACAAGGAGAGCTAGACCTAGGGTGCTGATGCCGCTCTGCTGACGAATGCATACCCGGGCATGCGCTGGCAAGGCGCTGCCACGTGGTCGCGGCCACGGCTCGGGCTCGATCGGCAACGACGCCCGCCAGTCCTGGCTGCTCCTGGGCGGCAGCCGGCGCAAGAAGGCACGTCGCGTGCGCCTCAGCGTCGCCTGTGGTGCACTCCAGGTGGCCATCTCCAAGGCACGTGGCGAAGCGCTCGGCATCGTCGTCGTCGAGTCGGGATGGGGCTCGATGCTACCCACCGTAGTGCTGGCCAACATGAGCGCCCTGGGGCCAGCCACGCGGAGCGGCCAACTGAACATCGGCGATCAAATTATGGCGGTCAACGGTGTGAGCCTCGTCGGCCTGCCTCTGTCTACCTGTCAGGATCACATCAAGGTGGGTGAGCTAGCGCCCCTCTGCAGACGCCTATTGCCTGCTCTCGGATGCAGCTGGCGAGTGGAATCATCCATCTACTCGTAGTGCCGTGCTGTTTGGTGGGGCGTTCCATTCGTATAGGATCCAGCTGCACATGCCATCTCCCTCTTTCTAGGAGGGAGGGAGGGAGGTAGGTAGGTAGGTAGGGGGCAGGGGCCGGGCAACACTCAGGTGTAGCCGTAGACAGGCGCTACATGTGTTTGCTGTGACCTGTGGCCCTGCGCACGGGCAAGCCGTCGCGTGCTGTGTACCGTCGACCGAGTCCTCCGATCGAGCGTGTGGCTACTCGAGTTCGAAAGAGTAAGTTAGGATATGGGCACGCGGTAGGTCGAGCTAGAATTTGTCTCGTCGCATTGTGATTCAGATCGGAGTGATGCCACCTGGTGTGCTTGGCAGTGGCCTCCCCTTGGCAGGGTGTGCCTCCCTTGCTTGATCAGAGAGACCCTCTTTCTCTCCCCCCTCTGCTAAGTTTCTTTCTGCCGTTTATTTTGAGCAGGGAGTGAAGAGCCAAACCGTTGTGAAGTTGACTGTCGTGTCGCGTCCGCCTGTCGTCGACGTCCTCATCAAGCGGCCGGACATCAAGTACCAGCTGGGATTCAGCGTGCAGAATGGTGTCATATGTAGCCTGCTGCGTGGCGGCATAGCCGAACGTGGAGGCATTCGCGTCGGCCATCGCATAATCGAGATCAATGGACAGAGTGTTGTAGCAACGTCGCACGAAAAAATCGTCTACATGCTATCGACTTTAATTGGGGAGGTAAAATTGCAAGCTACCTCCTGATTGGTCGCTTGCAAAGCTTGGGCTGTCGAATGCTCGCATTCCTAAGTCACTGACGGCTGTTCGACTTCTGCATCGTTCGTGCATAGATAAAAATGTCGACCGTGTTCTTGCTGTGGTATCGATCGTTGGCTGGTGGCAGGACTGGGCTTAGCATGTCTGTAATGTGCCTTAGTGTATTCCGACTTAGTGGGTAGAGTCGCCTGCTTGTTTTCCTGGATCTCTCGCAGTGTTTGATACCATTAATCACTAAGTCCTTCTTGAGCACCTAGCATCTTGCCTAGGCATCACTGGCACGGCGCTGCAACGGTTTAGGTCCTATCTGATGTAAACGGGCAGTGATCATCCAAGGAGTCTCTAAAGCACAGGGTCACCTCGGGGCGCTGTGCTTGGTCCACTTTTTTGTACTCTCTATTCTTGCCGATGTTATCACCAAGCACAATCAAACTAGGCTTTGCTTTTCATGTAGATAACACACACCTTTGTTCCCTGCCTGCCTT
Organism: Cristatella mucedo; assembly: GCA_009760855.2. NCBI lineage: Eukaryota > Metazoa > Bryozoa > Phylactolaemata > Cristatellidae > Cristatella > Cristatella mucedo. Next base: position 3,672,487 of record WPIO01000027.1, on the reverse strand, counting down.
CCAGCATCGAAATCTTCCAGCTCCCTTTTTCGATTGTATTGCTGATATTTGCACTTGGATGGCAGTAGACTTTCTCTAATCGAATGACAATAATCCAACTAACTAGTTAGGGCAAACTTAGTATTACTCAGAAATTGGTAATGCTCGACATGGCCTCGGACAGGCTGTCATCTAGCATCGGTACTCAATCTGGGGGTCCTATTCTAAAGTGACCTTTCACTAGACAGCCACATCAGCTCCACATCAAGTCAGCCTAATTTCACTTATGGAACATCGCAAAAGTTTAGGCCTGCCTAGACAAGGATAACACATCCAAGTTGGTCTGAGCATTTGCGCCATCCTGTCTTAACTTCTGTAACTCACTACTTGCATTGGCCTTTGCAATTACTGGCTTACAGCTGATGCAAAACTTCGCAGCAGGAGTTGTCTGTTGTGAGCGTTGCATTTTCCACATTTGTACCACTAAAAAAAATACTAGCCGATTTAACAGCCTCTTCTGTATAGCGACAGAAGAGCCTTTACGGCTGTCACCACAGCTTGCAGCTGCGATAAAGAATTACCCACCGCAGGAGTCGAACCCACGACCTCGGGACCACGGGACCGAGGTCGTGAAAAGCAACTGCCTTACCTAATGTGCCATCACTGCTCACCACTACTCACCGACTTGCACACGGCTGCCCATTTAAGCAGCATATTAACTTGAAGGTTTTGCCACTCACCTTTTAGGTCCCTTAATTCTATTCGAACAACTTCCCAATCAGGCTAGCATCGTACCACCTACTGTTCTAATAATAATAATAATAATAATTCACTTGATAAAGCGCCCTCAGAGAACTTAATCTCTTTCTAGGCGCTTTACATTTGCTGTAAAGTGAAATGCAATTGAAAGTTCTGACTCAAGTCGTTTAGCAGTGTCTCTAACCAACCTCAAATCCCATTCCACACAGCATTTTCTGGGTTCATGAGAATTGTTCTTTGTGTGCTTATTCGTGCAGACACTGTGTATGCTATCACTAAGCAATTGATTTGCTTCCTTTAGAGTGGAGGTCGGTAAACTCTGGCCAGATACGGCCTAGCTAGTACTCCGGTCCGGCCTAACGTCCTCTAGTTATTTATTGTTAAATCCGGTCTAACTGAATTGTCCCAGTTTTGTTCCTGCTGGTTGCAGCTCAAGCCGTGGCCCGTGTTTATTTTTAGAACAGTGGTCAGACTCTTGTTTGAAGCAGAATTGTCTGACCACGGGGAGGGATTATACATGTCCACCCCTTTAATTGATGTGCGCATCTGTAGGTCTGCTGCAATTGTCTGTCTATGTGCACGTCTGGCCACTCCCAATAACGGTTTCTTCTTGCACAGCGCGCCTTCTTGACCTCCTGAAATGGCCTAGTAGTTTAATCCGATAAGTTTGCCGACCCCTGCTTTAGAGCATAGATATGTAAAGTGCCTAGAAAGAGATTTCGTTCTCTTAGGGTGCTATACAAATGTCTTATTATTTATGATTATCATTATCCAGGTAACTTTGTGCATTTTGCTATAGTGAATTGTAGCAGAATATGCCAGATCAGTGGTAGTGTACTTTTGATGTCTAAATGTACCAGTATGTCGTTGTGGTCGAATCAGGCGCAGTTTTTAAATTTCCAGATACGAATGAAGACGATGCCCATGTCCATTTTCCGGCTGCTCACCGGACAAGAACTGCCGCATTACATTTAATGTGGTTACATTTATGGCCGGCAAAGGACTTTCGTGATGGTGCCCTGGCGCCGTAGCACGATTTGAAAGAGGTTGCGAAGGCCGTTAGGCCTAATTGTGCTCAATGTCTTGAAGTGCAGCTTGAAGTCATATGCATAGTGTATGACCTCGCCTGGGTACACTGCGACTGCGGTTGAGCTTCGAGCGCGAATCCTGTTATCTAGGGTATCTTCTATTATCTGGCTTCCACCCAGTGGAAGCAGCTGCTGCTGTCCGTGCTTATCCGTGTTTATCTCTGCGAGTTCGTTCCAAGCCTGGTAGACTGGTTTTCCTGGATCTGGTCTGAGTTGTTGCGTTGTGCTTCTAGCAATGCTTGTAGTCCACTAGTTTGTTGCACCACTAGGGAATTCTTCGTATATTATAAAGTCGCGATTCCACATTTGTACAACATATACAAATGGCCGTTATGCCGTGCCCTACTATGTTTGCTAGTACGCAAGCCTCGCAGTTCAAACAGCAACAGGTCTGCTGCTGCTGTCCTGGGAGGAACGTGCGCTAACGAGCTACAGGTCGTCTGCAGTCTACAATCTATGTGCCATGCGCAATTACTTCAAGAAACCGTCTATGTCTGCGAAATAAAGGTGCTCCGGACGCTGTCGTCGCGGCTTTCACTTTTACCGCCGGCCGGCCGAATGCCCGTGCCGAAATCGCCTCGAATTGATCGCTTTGATTGCTGTCACGTGCTGCCTCAGTCCTTGTCTAGGCTCCCAGCCGACATGTTGTTGTGCAGCATGGCGTTGTTCAGGCGCTCAAAACGTGGCGGAGTGGCCAGTAGCGAGGAGCCGAGCAGCAGCGAACCCAGCGGCGTCGTACCCGCCCCGCCGTCGTCTGCGTAGACGCTCGCCGCCGACGACGCGGAGGATGCGGCGCTCATCATCATTTGAGCGCGTAGCTGCGCCGCGGCGATCTTCTCGTTGATGAGCTCCGCTCGTGACCTACCGAGGCTGCAAACGTGACGGCACGCGCACTACTGTTGGCCTATACCTCTCGTGACGCGGCTACATGGGAACCAGCGTCGTGACGGTGCATGGCGGCAAGCCCCGGCACGCGCTGCCCTGCTGCTGCCCCCAGCTGACCAGCCAGACCGGTGCGAGCGCTCAGGCAACGGCAAAGCAGCGCAGAGCAGCTCACCTTCCCTCGTCGGTACCCCTTTTCCTCCTTCCACCGTAGAGAAGCTTTCTCAGTTTGGCATTGTCGTCGTCGGCCGCCTTCAGCTGGTTTCTCGTCAGAGTGTGCATCAGCTGCTCGTGCTTCAGCTTGCCTTCAAGCTCCACAACCTGAAACAAGTGAACGAGTGTGTGCGTGTGACAAAGCGCGAGGCGCTACGTTTTTCTTCAGGTATTTCAGATGGGCTACTGAAAGTAATACACCCCTATAGTAAGCTAGGATCGTAAGTTAATCCATAAGTCTAATACTGACGGCTCGTTTACATAGAGTCATCAGTGGGATATTTGCTGTAGTACTACGGCGGTTTGGCAATGATGAGCATCCAAAAAGGGGAGATAATTTGCTAATTTGCATTTGCTGCTGCAACATGCACTCTTATACGAACTTGCAATTGCACATTGAAGTGCCACAACTTTGCAGGACTGCGATCTTAAAAGGGTTGTTCAGAGGGTAGCCGTGGCATCACAGCAGCTTGCCTTCTCCCTTTTCTCTTTCACGAAGTGACAACTCCCAGCACTGCGGCTCCGACCAGCTGAGCTGGCAGAAAAGGAAAGCTGTCTGAGTAATCATGGCCAACCGGAAGTCGTGCTGTCCTGCCTTTGGTAACCAATCGGCATTCATTTAAAGAATCTGCCCGTGATTCTTACCGGTGGCCTTACTTTTATGAGGCTGCTCACCAGCTAGGTCAGCGAACACTCAGACATGCCTTCTAAAGCAGTTTTCCATGATTTTTTTCACGGGTGCAGGCCTTTTACATTGGAACTACAGCTGGCTGAATGGGTGCTAGACTGTACAGACAGTACAGACTGCTCAAGTCGCTCGCTGGCAGACGACGATCAGTAGGATGCCATGAAGCTCAGGTCAGCTGCACTCGTCACATCCTGCGAGCACTTTTGTTGTGGTATGTGACCCACGGGTCCAGGGGTAGAAATGTAGAGAGAGAGGGAGAGAGATTTTGAATTTGCAGTCTGCTTGTCACGACATGCACCGGCGCTTTTTGTGAGCTCGCCTGCTGAATCGAGATGATGCCAGCTGAACTGGATTCTTCGATACTGGAGTCTACGTGCCCCAGTGCTTGTCTTTGTTGGTGGCCTGACATGCGGCGGCTTATTTTCCGTGATTTTGCAGGAAGCTCGCCTCAAGTTTGCCTACTTCCGTTCCACTGCCTTTCTAGCTCTGCCTTCGAAGTGGTCACGTGGTAGCATTTGCCTGCTGCAGTCGGCTTTGCTCTTGCTGGCTCGAGGTCCTCTCATGATCCCATCGATTGGCTTGACTGGATTCTCAAAAAGAAGTGTGTTCCAGTCATGCCTTGACAACCGTGTGCCCCAGCAAGCGCTGGAAGCATCGGCATGGCAGTCTGCCTTTGCCAGCACCTTATTTTCCGATCGATTTCCACTTCTCGGCGATAGCCCTTGCTTGCTGCCACCTCAAAGCTCTTATGGCTGGCGCCTGTGATTGGCTCCATGCACAGTGACTCTCGTGGAGTGAAGCTGTGATTGGTTACGGTTAGGTTATGGTCCATTTCTTTTAAAACCGATGAAGGTGGCACGCACTGCAGGCACCTACGATTGGTAGTTTGTTCCTGGCTCCGGTCAGTGTTGGTCAAGTGTGCCCAGTCTTCCTTGCTAGGGCAGTCTTGGTGCTGCATGCACCGAAGAGGGAAGCCGAGCCGAGAGGGGAACCGACTTTGCTCAAAATCTGCTTGTAGTCATGCTCCTTGCACGTTCGCTCAAGTTCTCATGCATATGCACAACTGGCACTTGCGTGCATACTAAAATGCAAGCACGCTTACACACGCACGTGCAGTCACTCGTGCGAATGCGCACACAAATGCACATCAAAGGAGAGCACTGTAAAGCAATGAGGAAGAAAAGCACAGCGGAAGGCCGACTGGACACTGGAAGCATCTATCGGTTACTCATTCCGTAAGGGTCATTGCACACGGGTCTCAGCCCAGGGATAAGGTGCTTGCTCTTCACTACCATGGTTGTAAGCTTCGATAGATCCAGAAGTGGGCAATCCTGTAATACCCACTGCAGGCGGCGGCCATAGCCGTAAAGTGCACTTCTGCCGCCATATATGGATGAGGCTGTTAAGTCAGCCAACTTTTTTTTTTTTTTATAGCCAGCTGCCTCCATCTCACACAACGAAGAAAAAGCAAGAAGTGAACCGCCGAATTAAGGAAGAGATTTAGTTCTCTTAGGGTACTATACAAGTGTCATTATTGTTATTATTATTATTAAGAAAGTCAGCAGCCACGAAGTAGTGGAGAAGGACAGCTGGAAAAGATGCACCAATGTCGGCAGTAAGAGAGAAAGTAGAACTGGCATAGACATTGTTCAAGTGAGCTCCACAGGTCGAGAACTGCAGGTCAAAGTCGTCGACAACAGTTTTTAAGTGAAAGCAAGCATCCTGCGAGGATGATCTGAGCTGAGGAGCTGAGCTGAGGACGCTGCTGCAGTGGATGGAAGTAGAAGAACTTCAACCCTGGTAACTTGGCATGCAGCAGAAGCTGCTGCTGCTGTCCTCACTGTTCGACCTGTAAAGCGCCTAGAAAGAGATTGAGTTCTCTGAGGGCGCTCTATCAAGTGCATTATTGTTATTCGTGCCGATGCTAGTGTTTCCGTGGTAGGAGTGGAGAAATAAGGGCAGAAACATGAAAGCAGAAGCACCGACCAACCAACAGCTATCGTTCAAAAGTAGCGGCAATATAAGAGTAGCCGCCGTGCCAGCGAGAGCAGCACGCCGACCTTGAGCTTGCACTGCTCGTGCTGGAGGCGGCCGAGCTCGTGTTCGCTGCCGCCGACTCCGCTCTGCTCCTTGCTCCGCTGCGACTCGAAGAGTGCCTGCAGGCGCGCGCTCCACTCCTGCATCGTGCGGTTCAGCTCGGCGCGCGTGAGATTGTCAATCTTGGGGTCGCTTGCTGTCGTTGGGACGTTCGTGTCGAGCCGTGACAGCAGTCCCCTCAGTTCCGTCAGCTCGACCTCCAGCTCGAGATTCCTGAAGCAGCAGGTAGCAGTAGCAGCAGGAGGCACCGGTTCCACTGCCGCTCAGTGCATTTTTTTTAGCATCTGCGGTTCATTTAGCTTATTACAAGCATTGCACGGTGGATCAGATGTGACATTGCTCTTGAGCCCGTTTACTAGAAAATCCGAATCAAGAGGAATTTGGAAGTCAGTAGCTGCAACTGTAAGCCTCTGAAGCATTGCTATGTTCAGAGCTCACCAACCGGAAGAGAAATTTGGGAAACTGATTCTACTACCATGCGAATGACACCAACCTCAAAACCCAGCAACTCTAGAGAACTGCATGCCCCTTGCCCCCATCCTGCACACTTGAACTCATCAATATAGCAGTCACGGATCTAGTATATATAATAATTACTCTAATTTTGGTCATTTTTAGGTGCTAGCAGCCATGTTTTCCGAGTTTGAAAAGCGTAACAGATTTCTGAATACTTCAGTTTCAGCTTCAGGCTTACTCTTCTACTATATTCGCCCCTGGATCTTAGCTCAGGGCTCGCAGGTGCTCGCTCATCACGACCTAGGTAGTGGGTCTTGCATTAGGCGACCGTCTGCAAGCAGTAGTGCTGCCCCTGGGGTCTTCTACCACTATATAAATAAGTCTATTAAATCAGATAGCTTTTGCTTTACGTACAGTATCCTCGTGTAACACGTGGTCGTTTTACTGATGGTTTTGTGAAAATTCGGAGACAATATCGGTTCTGGGGATGTGGCACGAGTTTCTGGCAGGAGTATTATTATAGGAATGTTTTCGTAACAAGTAAGGGAGGAAAGTGAGCAGAAAATTTAAAAGGCATGTAATGTGGCTGCACAAGCTATTCGTGCTTGAAGCAACACAGCGTATTGCCTGCAAAACTGTAAACACTTGGAAATGGGAAGCTGCTGAAAGAGAAACTTTTACGTGGAGGCTTTCAGTTAATTGCTTAATCAGCAGTTCACTTAATTTCTATTTATTTATTCCTATTTAAATCATTAATGTTCACACTATATTTCGAAAGAGCATTTGAGGGCCTGGTAGGCTCTCCAGCGCCGAATGCCAAGAGTGGGCTTGTGCACGTGCAGGCTGTAACGAAATTGAAGTTATGCTGCACCATGTCACAGGTTAACATCCATCGAGGTTTTAGTGCAACGGGTCACCTTCCACCAAACGGATGGCTTTCAATATAGCATAGGCATCAAAGTAACAGACGAGAAAAAGTCAACATACAAGAGCTTAATTGAGCATTAACAATTAAATAATTAAATATATAAATATTTAATTATAAATTATTAAAATATTAAATTAAATAATTAAATAATAATTAAATTTCGATGCATCGACTCTTTGTATTCGCACAGAGGCTCGGTTGTGTGTCAGAACATATATCACGCAGCTAAAAATTGATAGGCACGAAAGGCCCTTCGATATCCTCATCTCTCTCTCTCTCTCTCTCTCTCTCTCTCTCTCTCTCTCTCTCTCTCTCTCTCTCTCCATCCCCATGGGGGTCACGTGACACACACATACAAAGGCGCTTGCAGGAAGCGACTCATGCTGGCAGTGGCCGGCTGAGTGCAGCTGACCTTCGTTTCATCGTGTCCTGCTGCTCGTCTTGTGCAGCGAGCGACTCCTCGGCCTGCTTCAGCCGAGTAAGAGCGTCGGACAGCCTGCCCTCGAGTGCTGTGGTGGCAGCAGTGGTTTTGTCACTCTGCCCGGCTTGCTCGGCGAGTGCTGCGGCAGTGGACTGCCGTCTCTCGTCCTCGAGCTCGGCGCTCTGCTGTGCCAGCCGCTTCTGCAGCTGCCTAATGCTGCGATCGCTCTCGCTCCTGCGAACGCACAAGCAACGAGTGCACTAATATAATAGTAATTAAAATACCAGCAACAGGAAGCGCCTACCTGTGAAGCACGACAGCACAGACAGCCAATCCTCGGGTCAGAATCGGTCGGTACGACCCTAAATTGGTTCCGAATGTTTCGAAAGATAACCATAACGATAATAATAATAGTAAAAACAACAAAAATAAGACTTGTATATGGAACACCAAGAGAACTGACTTTCTATCCAAGCATTTGACAATACCAGCTGTATGAGAAGTAGTCACAAAGAGTCAGTGGCAATCCGTCCAAGAGAAGCAAGCAAAAGCGTACGAGAAGGCGCCGATCGGGATCCCCTGGCCAGCAACGCACACCGAATTGTTCACAGACGAGCACTCAAAGCACACACACACATACGGGCGCGCACACACACACACATGTGCAAAGAAAGTTTCACTGATGGGCTAAAAAAAATATTGCTCTTCCCCTTAGTCTGTAACTCACTGCTTGCTGGCCTACCGGCATGTGCAATCCCACGGTTACAGCCGGTGCGATACTCGGCAGCTGGGCTTGTCTGTCGTGACCGTAGCAGTTCCCACATTACACCACTTCTCGCCGACCTGCACTGGCTACCAGTCAAGCAACGGATTGACTTCAAGGTTTTATCCCTCACTTTTAGGTCCCTTCATTCTATGGCTCCAGCCTATCTTTCAGATATACTACCCCATCAGGCCAAGTATCGTGCCACCCGCTTTTCGGAATCCAACAGTCTAGAAATACATCATACAAACCTCAAATCCTTTGGAGACCGTGCATTTAGTTTGTATGCTCCCAAAGCCTGGAACTCCTTCCCGACTTGCGTCAATACATCCCCTGACTTGACCACATTTAAAAAGAACTTATTAACACACCTATTTAGGACAGCATTTAGTGGGTCCATGTGATTCGTCCTTCATGTGCTTATGCGCGCTGACACTGTGCATGCTGCCGCTAACCATATTTGTATGCTGATCCTGTGCATGTCACCCCTAACCATGTAATTCATTTTGTTTATCAAGCATGATATTACTCACCATTCAATTGCATTTCCTTTTGCAGCAAATGTAAAGCGCCTATAAAGAGATTTAGTTCTCTGAGGGCGCTTTATCAAGTGCATTATTATTATTATTATTATCCAAACAAGCCCGAATTTTTGCAATGTTACCTAAGCGAAAGTAAGCAGACTTTATTGTGGAGCTGATTGTGGAGCATCTAGAGAAAAATCGATTTGGAAGAGGATTCACCCAGATTCTGTGCAGAGGCCCCCCAAGATAACCAACGTATGGGGGTTAAGCTTTTCAGTTTTTGAGTAGTGCTCTGTTTGCCCATAATTAGTTAGCTGGTTTTGTTGTCATTCAATATGAGAAAGTTTACTGCTATCCAAGTGGCAATTTTCAGCAATGCATGGTTTCAGGGAGCCATGTGAGATGCAGGACGGCAGGGCACACTCGAAGCACAGCTGCGTGTCATCTGCATAACAATGATTGTGCCTAGATTTCGCTTGACGGTTACATCGGCAAGAGTATACATTGTAAAAGGAAGTGGACCTGAAATGGATTCATGGGGCACCAATACATCAAAAGCCGACTGGGTGATTGTTTTCCATTAGCATATACTCTCTGAATTCGTCCACTGAGATATAAGCACTGTTAACAAGTGTGTATGATTACTAGGCAGATGGGACAATGGACAAGACGATGGGCCCTCAAGAGGGATTAGGTGATCGATGGTATTAAAAGTTGCTGGGAGATTCAGCAGCACTAGCAGAGACACTCTAGCCAAGTCAGCATTCCTGGGAAAGTCGTTATACACTCATAGCAGTGGTGGGTGACTCTCTATGGAGTGATTAGCTCGAACACCGACTGGAACTTGCAAGCTTTGAAGTTTGGATATACCTGTAAGGTTTTAACCAGTCTGCCATTATGCATTCCAGGGTCTCTGATAGAAGTGGCAACAGGGAGACTGGCAGAAGTTGCTTACGTTGTCCTGGTCTAGTGTCGCCTTGTTAATACTGACAACGGCCACTTTGAAAAGATGCTTGGACACAACCCAAAGTTTAGGAAAGATTTAATAGGTTAGCTTGCAGGGCAACAGTAAATCTAGGCATCTCAGAAGGAGAACAGTAGGTCTAGAGGGCTTCTTAAACTTTTTATGACAGCAGCCTTCTTAGACTGGATGTGATGTGAGCAGCACATTTGTCAGGCCCGGCAATCTCGGCTACTCACTGATGTTTCTTCATCTCGGCTACTTGCGCCTTGTATTTGCTTGTCAGCTGTTGATAAACAGAGTCGGCTTTCTCGTAGCTTGCTTTTGCTTCTTTCTGTTTAATCAAAACGAACAGTCTAGCATAGTTACTGCAACTGCATGACATGGCGGTGCATTTTACAATTACTCTGGCAGCAATCACCCATGTTCATTCATACATTCAGCAGGTATGCTTAGACAGGTCGGCACTGGGGGCGGCCGAACACGTGCTCATTAATAGGCAAGTGCACATAAACAACTATTGCATCAATGCTTTATGTAGAAGATGACATCAAAATGAGTGAGCAACCGACATCTGGTCTGTGCATCGGCTGGCTGGAAGCAACAAGAATGGCAGACAGGGTGGTGTAAATCAAGTGCATACTAAAATTGACACTTTTCGAAAAATCATGGGCATTCTAAGCTAATGCAATAGCGGAATAAAGCCATTTTACACTGGCTGCTAATCTTATACAAATGGAAAGCAGGTGCGCAAAATGCACTCGAAAGGCTGTTGGCCTCCACTGCCGGGTGTCCCGTGCAAAAGTGTTGCCACTCATAGAATAAGACGCAACCAACGCCCAAACGATATCACCCTAGGAGGGATCTGTCCCCTATTGGTAAGCTGTCTTCGGCAAGGCTTTGAACGAGTTATCATATACCTAGCTGAAAGGTGGACAAATATAACTCGCAGGCACATTCAACCGAATGATTGAAACGACCCACAAGGCCCGCCACGGCTTGGCTCCTTCGTACCTAGCTGAACTGCTGCATCCGTTTCAGCCGGTTCGTGCCCTAAGGTCCTGTGTGGACAATAAATTAGCTGTCCCATTCCTCCGCTTAAAGACAGTTGGCGACAGAAGCTTTAGCTCTGCAGGTCGTAGACTGTGGAACTCGCTTCCACAATTCTTACGAAACGACAACTACTCTTCTGCTGCCGACTATGGCTCATCCTTTTCAATGGTCCTGAGCTGCTACTTCCATGCTACTCACTACCTCAACTGCTCTCCTGACTCTGCTATGCTTCCCACTTTCTCTTTGTTGCGTGAGACGAAGTCTGTTGGGTACCGAATGCGTACCGAAAGCCGCTTAGGCTGTGAGTGTCCTATACAAAACTCTCCTTCGTAACACCCACATGGTCTTTATGACTTTGTGGAGTTACAGACAGAGATATATTACATTACATTAGTTTTTTTTATTGTTTAAGGTCAGACGCCTAATTTTAGCTCATGTAGCTAGATCTAGCACAGTACATTACACGGTCACAATATCACCTGACTTGACAATTAAAAAGAAGGTAAACACCCGATTGTTGCTCGAGGATTTTGCTCTGACCAGGTGAAATGTCCTCTGGGTGCTCCTGCCTACAGATGCAATGCATCAAGCAACTGGAATACTTCATTTTCATCGCATGTAAAATTTCTAGAGAGAGAGAGAGATTTAATTCTCTTAAGATGCTATATGAATGTCATCATTATTATTATTACTATTTTGCATTTACTATATGCATTATGCTCTAGTTTCCAGCAATGTGCTAGCCTCGTATGAAAAATTCGAATGCTCAAACATAAACATATGCATGAACAAGCAAAAAATAATAAATAAATGGTTACTCGGAATGCAACCGCAAAATAAAAAATATACATATGCATTCAGGCAGTGCACCCGAAGTCCCACATCAGTAGAAATTTAAAGCCAAAGCTTTTGATCCATGTCTTGACTGCCTTAGAACGTTAGTCCCGATAGTGCAATCGATAGAGCACTGGACCGATAGCTGCAGGTCGTGGAGTCGGTTCCCTACTCGAGGCAAAATTGTCTCGACACCCAGTCTCACGGCAGAGGCCTTCGAATATTTTGCATTTTGAAAAATCAAACATTTCCAAATTTGTACACATCTGTTCTAGGACCCAACACAGACCTTTCCGGGCTTTTCCGCAGCTGCTTAAGATGATCGAGCAGGGGAATCCACAATCCAGGGGGATCTGCTATGCGTGGATAAACACTGTATACGTACAGCGACGTGGTATACCGTCTAGGCCTCCCTGGTTTGGCCCAGGTGTAAGGTGCTTGCCTTTGACGACCAGGGTCACAGGCTCGAGCCCTCTGCCATAGACAAAGCGTCTGGATAGAGATTACGTTCTCCTAGTGCGCTACCCGAGGGAGTATGTTTTTTCCATACATGAGCCAGCCATTTGTGATTGATACTGATAGAATGCACTCGCTAAGGAACCGCTTTGCCAACAAGTTAGGCCATATAATCAACATGCGGGGTGATGCAGCTAGTAGCAATTATGACATTCTCTGTCAGTATGCCTCAGTAAAATAACAGCAAATGCATCTGAGCAGACAGGACCTATTCGTGGTTCGATCTTTCACGAGCTTTAAAAAGCTGGTTGCTCCGGATACATGGAGTGGTTACCAGCCAACGACCGAGAAATGGCAGCCAGCCAAGAACTAATCAATATAGCCGTATTCAAATTAAACCAACAGACATTGGATATGATGATATAGAAATTCAAGATCTCAGTTGCAGCGAGTTAAATAGGCAAGACACGAACTCAGCAGGAAATTACAGCTCCGAACATCAAACAGAGACCTTTCCTGCTGCATTGCCTGAATGGAGATCGTGCTTGAGCACTAACCTTAGCATTTGCCTCTGCTTATGCTCAAGGTGCTGGGTGATGCTAACTAGCTAATCGGATTTATTGGCTACCTCTGCTAACCAGATACTACAGTCGAAGAATCCTCGCATCTAAGGGCGGCTGTAACAATACAAATGTAAAGGGCCTACAAAGAGATTGATTTCTCTGGGGGCACTTTATCAAGTGTGTTATAATTACTATTATCATACAAAGCCACAAAGACTACGTGGGCGTTACGAGGAAGAGTTTTGTGTAGTGCACTCAAAGCCTAAGCAACTTTCGGTACGCATTCGAATTTGTGGGCACACATGAGCCCAACGCAATGCCGCAATGGCGAAGCGCATACCTGTGCCTGCTCAAGCTCCTTTTGCAGGTTATGCACCTGAGCATCACGGGAAGCCACCTGGGCTTCTAGGTCATGCTGATTCTGCTGGAGGCAGAGCATCTTTTCCCGCTCACTTTTATGATCACTTTCCGCTCTAGATAGCAAAGCCTGCAGGTCGGCCATGCGCTGTTCCGTAGCTTTCTGCAAGATTCAGCGCTCAGCCGCTAGGCAAGAGTTGAACATGGGTTTCTGCCATCGCGGAGATCATTTTATGACAGGCACACATGCGACCTTTAGAGAGGTAGGCTCGCACACAGAGTGTAGATCCGAAACATGAGCCTTAGCCAGGCGTAGGTTTGCGCAGCCATAGGTGAGCCGTGTTGTCTCACTAGGTAAGGCGGTTGCTTTTTGCGACCTCGGCCTCGAAGTCGTGGGTTCGAATCCTGCAGTGGGCGATCCTTTATCGCTGCAGCAAGAGGTGGTGATAGCCGTGAAGGCTCTTCTATCGCTATATAAAAGAGGCTGTTGAATCAGCTAGTATTTCTTCATTGATAGGCATGCACCATTGCTGCTCTCCTGCTCATTGCATTTCCTGCCACTACTCATCGTATTATGGGCTGTGCACTCGTGCAAACAGGAACATTCAAAGGCAGTCAACGGATATCGGATGAGTGGATGGGCTCACCGTTTGCAGGTGCATGCCACACAAATGCATGCCCCCACAGGCATTCGTGCACACACAATCTCCACCCTCATACGTTACAAGCCCTTTTGCGATGAACTTATCAAACTCTTGCACGAACTTTTTTTGGGCTTTCTTGGATACAAAATAACTTCCGATCTATCCAACCGACTCGGCCGCGTATGCACAACCCTGCATTGCCGCACAATGCCAACGAGTCCAACCGGTAGCAAGTCCTCAGCAGCTGTAATACTCACGGCATACGATCGTGACTCCTCCATTTCGCAATGTGCCGACTCTGATCTCTGGTCCATGAGGCGCTGCCTGAGAGCCAGCTCGTGCGACTGCTGGTCGACCTTCTTCTCGAGGGCAGCTGCAGTGGCCTGAAGGTACTCCTTCGTCTTCACGACGGCAGTGACGGTCTCCTCGGCAGCTCGCAGGTCGGCCGAAGCCTGCAGCAACAGCAGCAGCGACGCTGAGCTGCGTCCATGTCGCTCGCCACTGGTCAATGCATCTCCTGCCCACATTGCCTCACATCGACAGTGTTTTCGCTCCGGCGTGCCAAGCCCACAGTCACAGAGCAACCTCTGACCTCCCGCGACTTCATCCTTATGCAACGCCCAGCTTACCTAGGCAAGGTGCCTCTGTATTCTAGAGAGCTTGATCAGGTGTATTATTATTATTATTAGAGAGGTTCAGTAGCCTAGGGAGGCTATAATGTGATACGGCCGACGAGGGAACACCGGCTTGACTAAGCCTTGAGCTTAGACTCGAGGTCGGATGGGCAATGAAGCCTCGTAATCTGGGTAGTCGGCTATGAGAAGCCCATCGGCAGAGACTTGGGATCTGGCGAGCAGAGTGTCCCTGGCGGCTCGGTATCCTCGGTATGCACAAGGATGGAAAGGCTGGCTTTACTAGACCACAACGTCAACCACGGAAGGCCACCCACGAGGACCCAGCATGCCCGAGGCTTGAGTTAAGCATGCTTCACTGTGCTGGAGCCCTCGGCAGGCTGAGATGTGCCTTGCTAGTGAGTCCCGTAGCTCAGCCATTTTCGTACCTATGTCGTCGGGGTTGGTATTTTGTGGGATACCGACCGGCACCTTCAAGATCGCTTCTGTCCTAGGGCAGCCCTCCCCTTTCGGGAATGTGTGTAGCGTTGTTTCCCATAGCCTCCCTGTAGCCTGATGTACCTAGGGTCCCCAGTAGCACTGTTTAGTTACTGTCATTATTGGTGCATGCGATAGTGTTATAAAGAGTTTAATCAAACTGCAGCTTGTCTTACTGTAGCCCCCTCACCGACAGCAACATGGCAGCATAGCTGGTATGGGTGTGGTCGGGCGGGAAGTAGCCTACCTGCTACTTTCGGTTACATCCTTACCATCACCTCGTCACAGCTCAATGTAGAACTACGGTCGAACAGCACCGCTGCCCACGGAGTTTCATATTCTGCAGTCACGTTTCAAATGGAGCAATGCACCTAGTAAACTACAGGCATGTGCACTTGTGTCGGTGTGAGCCTGAAGAAAAGAAGCATAGCTGACTTGGCTACAAGAAACCATCGAGATAATTGAACTCTACCGTTTACATTCATCAGCAGCAGCAGCAGCAGCTAAAGCAGTGCAGATGCAACGAAATCTGCTCTCCTGCTGCCGACTGTGATGCATACTTTCCAGCCGTCCTGAGCTGCTACTTGCATGCTACTCCACTTCCTTGACTGCCCTGCTGCTGCTGACCGAGCTTTTCACTTTCCTTTGCTGCACATGCATGCGTGCTCACAATGAGCACGCAAACGAGCACATGAGTGTGCACAAGCACGTGGTTGTGCACACTGTCGCTTTCATGCTCTCCTAAAGGCTTGGATTACAGCAATAAATTGAGGCAAAAAGTCACTTTTTCGATAACTGGCATGGTGGGCGTTTCAGAAGTAACAAAATATACAATTCACTTATATTGCGCCTTAAGAAAGCTTAATAGCTATTCAGGCACTTCACATATGCCGAGGGGCTCGAGCCCACGAGCTCGGTCATTAAATACATTCCCATTGACCTTCGTCGGACGAGCACCTTAACCACTAGGCCTAACTAGTGTGGCATCTCTCTTTCTTTCAAGTGAGAGTGCATGTGTAACGATCCGAGTCCGACATTAATACTCCAAACAGTGTTGACAATGTCGACATGAATAGCAAGCTCGAAGCAATTGTTCAAACTCGTGAATCAAGCCCAGGGGGCTCAACTCCGAAGGATCTCCAGTCTAGGGGCAGCTCCATACCCTTTTAGACAAACAGAGCAAGGCGGTAGACCAGGAGCAGCAGTACACGGCAGAGGTGTACGCTAGGGGCTACCGTGAGGCAGATCAACACCAGGATCCCTATTGCACAGCCTAGGCACGAGGCACTGGGCTCAGTTCTGAAAAGAACAAGGCACCGACTATGAGTATCGGCAGGCTCTCTCGATCCCCTCCTTGATACTAGCTGGCAGACACGCAAGCATTCAGTCGGCACTTACAGATGGCCTGTCACAAGACACATTGCAAGCTCAACAATGAGAGAGAGAGAGACAGAGAGAGAGACAGAGACAGAGAGAGAGAGACAGAGAGAGAGACAGAGAGAGAGACAGAGAGAGAGACAGAGAGAGAGAGAGAGAGAGAGAGAGAGAGAGAGAGAGAGAGAGAGAGAGAGAGAGAGAGAGAGAGAGAGAGAGAGAGAGAGAGAGAGAGAGAGAGAGAGAGAGAGAGAGAGAGAGAGAGAGAGAGAGAGAGAGAGAGAGAGAGAGAGAGAGAGAGAGAGAGAGAGAGAGAGAGAGAGAGAGAGAGAGAGAGAGAGAGAGAGAGAGAGAGAGAGAGACAGACAGACAGACAGACAGACAGACAGACAGACAGACACTTTTGCCACAGCAGGAGTTCTGAGATTGCACGGACTGCTGGCCGGTGGACGAGCTGCCCGACACACCACTTCCGTGCTGTCCCTCAACCAATTTGTCCCTGTCACCACATGTTGCTTGGCTGTTCGTCTGCTGCCAACGTTCAGAGGCTCAGAGGCAGGAGCAGAGAAGAGCAAGGTGCAGCTATGGCGAAACAGTGCGCGGTGCCACAGGCAACAAGAGTGTCCGAAAGGAGAGCGGGACGATAGCAGAGCCAGGCAGCTGCCCCGGAAGGCTCACTCTGTCCAGCTTGTCCTGCATGACCTTGACACTGTGCTCATGTTCGAACCGTCGTCTAATCAGCTCTTCGTTCAGCTCGTCGACGACGGCCTGGATGCCGGCCACGCTGCTCTCCCTGTGCTCGCTCTCGACGGCGAGGCTGGCGGCAAGCCTGTCGGCCTGCTCCTGCAGCGGCAGATGAAGGTGAGGTGTGGCACGGGCAGGCTACGCATACGAGCAAAAGGTCGGCGGCTCCGCAGGCGGATGGCAAACCATGCTGTTCTGTGCACGCCTTGCTTCCCACGAGCTGCCCGGGGACCAGCAGACAGCCGTGCGACCATGCCACCGCTGTCGTCCCTCTAGCTACCGGAGGTAACCTTATGTGTGCACAGTGGCAGAGCGGTGATAGTAGCTTTGTGAGATTAGCCTCCAGAAGGCAGCTGTGGTCGAAACCCAATGTCCTGATTGTGAGCGCTCTCAGGTGAAGCTGCAGCTGCTCAACTACATCGGGCTCATCGGGCAAATGGACTCGGCCGAGTTCGTCAGTAATGCCGACTCGCAGCTGGCTCTGTTGAAAATCACCACCTGGGTCGGTGAGCCGCAGGCCGGTAGATGGCACAGCTGGGCAAGCTGGCCAGCTAGCGAGAGGAGGGAGAGATTCCTCCCCCTTCCCTACACGGGCAGTGAGCAGAATACAAAAGTCTGCAAATCTGCCTCCCCCCCCCCCCGTCTCCGGGCATACACTTCCACCGGAAGGGGAAGGATGTGTCCAGTGAATCGAACAGATTAATAAATCACCACCCATTGTTCGGCAGCCCACTGGAATAAACATAGCCGGCTGCAAAGGAGATGAGCCCGTGAAACACATGTCCTTAAAAAGCTAACATCGGGACTCTGAGAGACTGCTTAGTCGTGCAGACATAAAGGCCGAGCTAGATGATTACTCGAAAGCTGTCGATAATACACACACACACACACACACACACACACACACACACACGCACACACGCACGCACGCACGCACGCACGCACGCACGCACGCACACACACACACACACACATATATATATATATATCTATACACATCTCTCTCTCTATATATATATATATATATATATATATATATATATATATATATATCGATATATCGGCACGGCTCGGCCACGGTGCAAGCCCAGTGGCTGGAACCAGGGGTCAGGCTAAGGGCAGTTACATGGTAGAGCACCTGGCAACCGACTACAATGCACTAGGGTATTACAGCATGGTAGGGCAAGGGTACACGCTGAGCACGTCTGTATAGAAATAAACTGCAGGAGCTGGTCACAACGAAAATTGACTTGCTTAAGACCTACATCTTATATAGTCTTACTTCTATAGTTGACTGTCTGCCCTAGCAGGTCGCTGTCAACTTTGTATTGACAGGCACGGTGAATGCCCATTCAACCTAGTTACTTGTTGTAGACGTCTGCACTTTTGCGTATGGATCTAGGTTGCACCTCAATCTGCACAAGGGTTCTTGGTGAGCACTCGGGCAGCCAACATACAAGTATCAGCTACTGCTTTACTGAGGTCGGAGGCCACAGGGTCACCGAGACCAGACGGCCACGAGGGAAGGAGTAAAAGAGGACCACATTGGCCTCCAGAGCAGGATCTACCGAGGGAGAGGCACGGCAGCAAGACCTCCTTGAGCTCGAGCCCCTCCTGTCCTCCTCCTGTCCCCTTCTCCCGGGGCCTCCCCCACCCCCGCAGCCCTCAAAGACGGCTGCGTCGCCTGCGTCGCAGGCAGGCCGGCACGGCTGGCCTACCCCGAGCTTGTTCTTGGCATCCTCGGCTGCAATGAGCTCGCTCCGAGCCTTCATCTCCCTGACCTTGCTCTCGTCCAGCTCGATTTCGAGCAGCCGCAGCCTCGACTCCAGGCTCTCGGCGCTCGGCCCACTCCGAAGCAGCCACTGCTGCTCGGATGCAGCATGCAGCTCGTGCGCCACCAGTCGCCGGTCGTGCTTCTCGACGGCCGTCTCCAGCGAGGCCACCTCGCTCCTGCTTCGCGAAGAAGAAGCAGCAGCGCAGTGATACAAAGGCAGGCGGCAGGGCCACCCCCGGGAGCCCGGTGGGGCACCACGCAAAGGTGGTCGGGCGTGGCAGCAGCAGCGGCCGGTCACAATACACGGCAAGCTGACGGCCGACGGAGACAGGCGAGTCGCGACGGCTGCTGCCGTGCCCTGATTCAACTAGCAGCGGAGACAAGGCAGCTGCAGTGGTGGCAGCTTCGTGCAGTAGCAGCGGGTCACTCACTGCGCGGCGCGTCTGCTGTCGTCGAGGGAGGCGTGAAGTTCGGAGACCTTGTCAGCGAGCAGCGTCCTCGAGCTCTGCTCGTGCCTCTGCAGCTCCTTCTCTTTCGACTCGAGCCTCCTGCCCAGGGCCTCCTTCTCGGCGCCGATCTGGGCGAGCGACACGTGGTGGCAGGAGTCTGCCACGATCGATTCCCGCTGCCGCTGCAGCTGCAGCTACCGCTGCGAGGTCATGGTCAATTCGCTCTGTCAAGCGCTGCCGTCGTCATCCTTCTTCTTTTCTCTTGTAACCCGGCTCCCATGTCCCCCACCAGACCCTCCCAGCTTAGTGAGCACGCAGGAATGGCACGCCAGTGCCAGCTGACCAATGGCAAGTCAGCACCAGCTGACCAATGGCAAGTCAGCGCCAGCTGACCAATGGCATGTCAGCGCCAGCTGACCAATGGCAGGTCATCGCCAGCTGACCAATGGCACGCCAGCAAAGCTGACCAGCCGAGTCGAAGACGCACAAGAAAGACCACCTTGCCCAGAGAAGCACAGCGATAGCTCATGCCTGTGTTAGTCATCCAACCGCGAGAACCAGAGGCTTAACTTACCTAAAGCAGACACAGATCTCGCTAGGGACACAGCCCTGGCACGATTTCAAAGCATTACATAACCATGATGCTGTCCGATCTATTTCGTGTCATGCCCCCTCCCCTCAGAGCTTGGCCTACTGTCTGCTCGTTGTTGCATCAGCCATACCTTTCTGAGCTCTACAGCATGGCTGCCCACGGCTGCCTTGAGCTGCTTCCGCTGTGCCTTCAGCTCCCGGCGTGCCTCACGAAGCTGCTGCTCGTGCTCACTGGCTGCCTGACGGAACTGAGCCTCGATTTGAGCGACACTGACGAGAGCATCGTGCTTCTCGCGCAGAAGCCGGTCGCGTTCCTCGGTCAGCGCCTAGGAGATGCAGCAGAGTGAACGTACGAGCGCACGGCACAGTGGATCGGGCGCAAGAGAGCTCTCTCTCTCCATTGACAAGACCGAGCGCCCAAGCTTGTGGCTTAAGCGGCCACCAGAGCCGGAACAAAAATCAGAAGAACCAGGCAAAACAGAACAAAACCGAGTCGTGAAAAAGTGTGCCTAGAACAGCTTCTCGATAGACTGGTTGAAATCCTTGATAAAGTAACTGCCAACGGCGCAAGTGGTCAAAGACAATTTGGAACAGCAAAGATGCCCTCTGAAGTGTCATCGGCACTTACCGGCAAATACTGGATGCTCTAGTCCTGGAATATGCAATTACAGTGTGCTAAAAAGGCCGGAGCGTGCCATGCCTGCATGAGGTGGAGCGTGCTCGAGGCGTGACACGCTGCTTGCTTGCACCTTCTTGCGCCAAGTGTATGTGCAGACACACAATATGCACACACACACACACACTAGCTAGAGTGTTAGTCAGACTCACGATACCCATAGTTGCCCACAAGCATGCTTCGTCAGATTGCAGTGCGAATCCCAGCAGGAAGTGCTTGGCCACTACAAATCTGCTCATTTTCTGGAAAGGCCACCCTTAGCATCGAAAGCGACCGAAACTCGACCGACAGCTCTACTGTAGTTCAAGGCACTCAAGGTGGCAGAGAAACCAATCTGACCCATCTAGGGCAATGAACGAACGCGAGCATGGCTGTCCCCAGCTCGCCCGAGACCTCGCGGGTGCTCGCGCGGGGCACACGACATCAAACGCAGATCATTGGTGCAGAACAGTGCATCGGGCAGCCAAGCAGTTAAGTCGACTGCCTGCAAACAGTGAATGCTCGTGTGACCAAACAATGACGCAGCATGTCACGTGGGCACACACGGTCACAAGTGACCCACTCGCGCTGCGAATGTCACCTTATCCCTATCCTTGAGACCTGCGATCTCGCGCTGCTGGTCGGCAGCTCTGCTCTGCAACTCGGCCAGCTTGAAGCTGGTCACCTCTAGGTCCATGCTCAGATCGGCTTTTGCCGCCTTAAGCATTGCCATGGCCTCTGCATGTCGCTGAAACGGCGCAGCTGTTCTTGACGGCGAGGCTCACCGAGGCTGGAGACTCTTCAAATAGCACAAGCTGACCGCCCTCACCAGCCACCCAGCCCCTACGGACATTTTCCCCTTCAGACATCTCATCGGAGTGGTGACACCACGTCACTCAGTTCCCTCGGCTGCCCTCTGCACCTCGAGTTGCCTATCCAGTTGCACTGTATCGTTTTTCGGGATGGCCGGCTCTTTTTCAGATTCGCTCTTGACTTTTTAGCGCAAGGCTCTTCTCCTGTATCACAGCTTCTTTCAGAGAGCTGACATGCAAGCAAAGCAAGCATCCACTTCCACCCTGCACACTCCAACCTGTCGATCTGAATTGCAGCCAAACGTGATGTGATGGCTCGAATGCGCTGCAGCATCACAGCCGAGCCCGAAATAACACCACGAGGGAATGTTGGCAGTCGATGATGCAAAGCTGGAGGAGGACGTACATGACGGTATTATACAATGCAATCCAATACTACATCAGTGTAGGCTTATTTGGGATGTTGTTGCAGTCCTGGATAAATTAGCACGGTGAAACAGAAAATGAACTATATGAAATATCTTCAAACGAGAGCCAATACACATTTTTCATGATTCTATTCGTGTTCAGCAAACCTAGATACGATAGATAAGGGCCGATTTAAGTCAGTAACGATTTCAATGTTGGCCGTTATTATTATTGCTGTGCTCACAAGTGCACCCGGTAGTGTCTTGGCCGGCGAGAGCGGTCGGCAGGGCAGCAGGTTTGGGCCAGGTTTGGTGCCGACCCGTAGAATTTCCGGGGGGGGGGGGCCGCGGGACTGCCGAAGGTATCAAAGCCCCCCCTCTGCCCGTGTGTTTGACCAGCCCATACTCCGGGAAACAGATTTGGAGGCGATTTATGATGCCATCTATGCGAGGAAAAGCCAGAAAAAAAGTGAGCCCACCAAAGTGACTGAACCTTGCAGCCGCTCATGCAAACCAACAAACAGTCCAGGTATATCTGCCACGGGCCGATCCTGGGCAGCGTGCCTACCTGCATACAGGAAGCAGCAGCCACATTCCTCAGCTGCCAATGCATGCATGCATGCATGCATGCAGGCAGGCAGGCAGGCGAGTGCAAGTGGAAGCATTCGCAGGTGCACTTACATGTGCGTCAATGCCGTCCTGCTGGCACTGAAGGAAGGATCGGCTCTCGGAGAGTAGTTCTCGCTCAGCCTTCTCGAGTCTCGCCTCCATCTCTTGCTTGCTGAGCACCAGGGCGGAATTAGCCTCGGTCAGCCTGCTCACGTCGGCACGCAGTTTCACCTGTGCGGTGCCGCAGATGCCGCTTAGCTGTCGCTCTGCCTGCACCAGCGATCGGCGCAGCGACACAGGCCAGGGGGGCTGTGGAGGGGGTGTCGCAAGACCCGTCTCAAGCCAGGGGGCAGGCCGGCTCCAGAGAGCCAGTGGGCAGGCATCACTCTCCATCATCACCTAGGATTGGTCGGCCGCCCAAGTCAATGTTCAGCCCTACTAAATAGTGTCTGGCAGCTAGAGTTAGAGGCTGCTTGCGCCTGCATGGATGCAGCACAGCTACGCAGCGACCGAGTGCTGTGGTATTGGCAACTCACCAAGGCGCTGGCAGCCGCATCGGCATCGGCTGCTGCCCTGCTCCTCGCCTCGAGCAGCCTGGCCGTGCCATCGAGCTCGGCGCGCAGAGTGTTACACTCGCGCTCGGCCTGGGAAAGGCGGACGCGGGTGTCCTTCAGTTCGAGCTGATATTCGAGCAACTTGTCTGCAACGGTGAAAACGAGGCCATTAGCTGTGACGTCCTGGCTGTAGTGATCGCGCCGCACGATGTACTCACGTGCGAACATGCTTCGGTAGAAGCATTCGCATGAAGTGTGCGCGTGCAAGTGCAGAAATTCATATACAAATAACCATGATTTGAACCAAAAGCAGAACACATCCGAACGAGTGTGCGCTTATGCACGTACAACAGGCGAGGGTGACCAAGACTTTTGCGCAGCCTATAAGAAAGCGGAGGGTCAGAGATTGCACTAGAGCTGTCACTGGCAGCCTCATTTTGGTCAGGCTTCGGCGCAAGGCCCGAGAGAGCATACAACCGGCTGGAAAGACGTTTGTCTGCTGAACAAAAGCTACTGCTGCGAAGCTCATCTACGTGAGTTAGTTCGTCACGACTGCTTTGTCTAGCAATCCATTCGCTCGGTCGTCCATTGCATCTCATTTGCAATCCACATGACTTCTCTTGCACTCACAGATATGCAATATAATCGTGCTGTCATCAAAACAGCTATACTGATCTATCAATCGGTAGCCATAGGGCTGAGAAGGCTGTATTTATTGGAAGTGCCACTTCGGGCAGCAAAGCTCTAATAGGATTTGCCAGACAGAAAAAAACCGACTTCTTCCTACATGCCTATATGATTTGCGTCTATAAACTAAAGTTTTCGAAAACCTGCATAAGGATTTCAGCAACATTTTCAGCCATTTTGCTTGCTCTTTGCCGAGACAGGCCGGGCACTGCAGCCACTTGCTGAACAGGAGAACTTTCGTCGCGGCATTAGCTGCCAAAAGATGAATAAAAAAATAAGGTGCTCTTGCTAACAGTGGACGAGCAAGCTCGTCTACTCAGCCGTCAGCTACGATTCTCCAATTATCTCAATCTCGATTACAGCCGATTCAAGTAAGCAGGGGGGCAGATATCCTGCTGCTTTCAAGTGCCAAAGTTCTCGACAAAACGACAATGTCAAATTAAAAAAACTAGCGAAGCATGATAAGCCAGCAGAACAGATGGGACACAAGAATGTACAAGAAAGCAGGCAGTGAACATCCTTAGAAAACAGATGCTAATATGTTGCACGTGCGTGCACACACCACAAAGACAACACGTTTTTCATAAAAAAGCCAAATTTGAATCTAGAAACACACAACATGATAACGAGAATTCAAGCACTTCTTTTTTTAGCATACTCTACATATACATAAGCTGAGACCAAAAACCAAAGAGCAGAGATTGCTTGGGCAAAAAACCAGATCTTGGTAAACGAACAGAATGAAGATGAAACCTTGCTGTAAGTGACAACATAACTCAATTCATATACAAATAACCATGATTTGAACCATAAGCGGAAGTCCAGACTTTAACAGTGTGAGGGACAACATACCGAGCTCTTACAAAACAACTAGCATGTACCCGTGAACAATCACGGGAAAATCAATTTAAAAACTTGAGACATTCAAGATAATGTAATGAAAACTCGTTTCAAATATCCCCGAAAGTTAATTAAAGAATACAGACAATCCTCCACAGCGTCTATGAATGCAGCCAAATAACGAGATCAAATAAATGCCTGGTCAACACTATTTCATTAATTCAACACACTATTCAATGGTCAGTTTCAACAATTAGAGTGCATGTTGCTGCTACACATGCAAATTAGTAAATTATCACCACGATAGTTTTGAAATGAAGCAATCTCAAAGGGCACACCGCAAACATTACATCAGCAACTCATGTTTATGGGTACCCACGGACTCGCTTACATAATCACATTCAAAATTAGGCAGGTTATAGTAATAGTAATAACATTATTGTTCTTATTATTGCAAAATTACATAGACGGACAGAGAAGTTGCTACAGCTAAGACAGCTAGAACTGTTTGAAGTGGCAATAACGTATGCTGGCATCATACCGTACAAGACTGGTGGGTATTTAAGACTGATAGTCAAACAGAGCAACAACAACTGAGCTGCCCGTCACGGCAGTGCTTTACATAAGTCAGCCACAATTCAGCCACTACATTAAGTACCGAGATAGCCCACTGCATCATGCCAAACAGGCCATCGTAGAAGCAGCTGGCAGGTGCATTCCATTCACAGGGTCTCGCACCTGCCTCTTGGCGACGTCAAGCTCGTGAGCCGGATCTCTAGCGACGAAACCTTTTCTACAGCAATTATCAGTAACTATTATCACGATCGATTGGTGCCACCGAAAAACTAGGCAGCACTTTTTGTAGCAACCAAGTCTGTTGCTATTTCCTTGGTCCACAAGGTGATCGCACACACTTTAGCTGAACTTGAACTCAACGAACCCACTTGAACTCCTACCGAGCTGCACGAAAGGTGAACACACCTCATAATCGCGATCGGCAGGGAATAGCACATTTTCCGGTACGTGAGCATGACCGCTAGCTTTGGGTGGTGGTGGGTGGGGCAGCCGGAATCAGACGTACCTGCCGTCTCGGCTGCGGCACCTCCGGCTCCACTTCCGGACGGCCTTCGCAGCTGGGAGCGCAGGCCGTCCAGCTCAGCTTGCATGCCTTCCATCTGATCTTCGCAGGTTTTCAACTTGGCGGTCATGTCGTGCTTTTCCTTTACGAGCTTGGATACTTTCCTGACACAAGCACCCGGTACCTCAAGCAGGCTGCCCGCAGCAAGCAGATCGGCAGCCGAGCGCAAGGCGTCTAAGGAATGCACTGCAGAGAAGTAACTGACAGCGGTGGCGGGATATGGCGTGCGACAGCCAAACTGGAGCAGCATGGCATTCAAGCAAGCCAGCCCCAGGCGCCGAGCAAGCCACAGCCTACATCCCCCCTCCACCACCGGGGAACTCTGCTCTCCAATGAGAGCAGAGTTCCCGGATCTCTGATCTCCGATGCATGCAGGCTGAGCTCAGCGTGCTCAGGCAAAGCAAAGAAGAAACGGCGCAGCCCTAGCCGTGGCCGTTGACGACTACGGCCAAGAGGAGCGCCCCCTGCCGAAAAGCTCACCCGTTGAAAGTAGCCTCTGTCTGCTGCAGCCGGCCTGACAGCTCGTCGGCGGCCTCGCGCAGCCTCGCGGCCTCCGCCGCCTGCTCGCTCGAGCGTGAGCTGAGCTCCTGCGGGCGGGCGAGAGAGCTTGACAAGATGCGTGCGATGGAGCAGCTCGAAGTGCGAAGCACGTGGGTCTGCGCCGACAATGGGGACCGGCAGGTGCCATCGGCACAGACACCGACATGGCGACCGAGCTCGAGACTGGGGGAAGGGCAACGTCTCTGACCTTCAGCTCGTCGAGCTCCGACTTCCAGTCATTCACCCTCTGCACTGCCAGCTGCTCGCGGCTGTACAGGTGCTTGATAAGCTCGTCCGTACTCTCGATGGACACCGACTGCGTCCTGCCGACCTCCTCTGCGATGCGAGTGACGTCCGGCGAGAACTGGAGGCGCGAGGTGACAGGGAAGGGCGCGTGCAGCGGCCTCATCCTCAGCCCAAAGCAGCAGCAGTGGAACCGCACGCACAGCCCCGCAGATTCCCTATCGCCGCACTGACATGATCAGGACGGCACGATGGGATGTTGGGGCTCGCCAAAGCTGGCCTGGCTCTAGGCTTAGGTCTAGTCCCATGCAAACCTGCAGCATTCTTAACACAAAACGACCGAAGGCCTCGAGCCGAGGGACCAAGAGCGACGAGAAGTGTGTGTCGCCTCGAGTGGGGAATGATGGTGCAAATTCTGGCTATCCAATCCGCCGCCCCAACGACTGAGCTATTGACACCACCTAGCAGCTGCTCTTAAAACAGGGCTCACGGTCTTGGCTCTATATGAACACTTACGTGCTCGAGCCAAATACTGGCACAATTTGCCTGAACGAGCGTCCATCTGGGTACCGAGCTAAGAATCATCACGTCTGCTGTGGTCGGTGACCAGAGAGAAAGTATGTGCCGCTAGACTTTACTCCAGGCAGGTGGGGTCCCACATGTACGGTCTACTGCAAGTGCTGTAGTGCTGTTTTATTTGATCGATGATGGTAGCTGCACACAGCTACCAGCTGACAGCAGACCAGTGACAGGCTTCTAGAGCTTCTCTGAGGGCGATGAGTGTAGGCACGAGTCTATACGAGCTAGCTGCAATCAACTCCAGAAAACATCCAAGGCTACCATCAGTGGAATGACCATTTTTTTGACCGACAAAAGACCTTGGACTAAAAACTAATGCCTTTTCGTTCTAGCTTTCCCAAATTGCAGACGTAACGATGAAAATCAAATACCGTCAGCGCATTATAAGAAATTGTCGACCGTGTGGATGCCGGATTTCTACACCCTAGTGCTCGCGAGTGAGGGTGGATGCATGCTCTTTGCCGTTGACTTTAGTCTCGGGGCAGCTGAGCTGAGATTGGGTTGAGTTAACTTTAAGTTGCTATGCAGCCCTAGCTAGCTCTGGGACACCGAACCGGTTCAACAACAACTGCAAAAAGTACTAAGGGCGGTTGAGATCGTAGTATCTAAAGGAACAGAGCTATGAGCAAAGAAAACTCTGCAGCAGACTCTCCTAAAGCATGCACAGCAAAGACCTATGCAAAAGATGACTGCTTGCTTGCGATAGCCTTCACTGGGCGCCTGATCACGCGATGCTTCTTTCCGAGCAGTCGATAATTGCAGCATCCCAGCTCGATTGTCAAGGCATCGTGTGTGTCACAGCAATCCAAACGTCGATGATTGTAAACATTGAGCCTTCGAAATTTCGGCCGCACTGCGAACTTAGTACCTTAGAGTGAGGATTCTTCTGGGCCGGCGTGTACCGCCTCGTGGATGAAGTTGCGGTGAGAAAGTCAATGCTCCTCTGCTGCTCCTTCAGGCTTGTCAGCTTGACCTCAAGAGCTTTAAGCTTTTCACGCTCTCTATTCAAATATCTGTTGAGCTCTTTCACCTCGATCTGCAGCAAACAAAGAATACCAAGAACATGCAGGTGCGTAGGCACGTACGGGCTACCCACCCACCCACCAGTTCAGCTAATGAACTTGTGCTGATTGATACTGCAGGCTAGAGGGTGTCGACCACCGGCTAGCCTGCATGCTACGATTAAGATGTGCATGATGAGACCATTCATAAAAGCGAAATTCGACACAGCCACGTGCGTCATCGCAAGCGACAGCACTTTGTTTCAGCCTAACGAGCAGCTCCTGCATCAGCTGCTCGTGCCGTCCATCAGAAGGCTCAGGCCGCTCAGGTTTGCACCACTACACTGCGTGGGCAGACCACTGTTACTGAGGCTCAGTTCCGGGGGGGGGGCCTGAGTCCGGTGCACGGAGTGCTCGCACGGTCAGGTAGCTGCAGAGTAGCAATCGGTTACGTGATGCAACAGGGGCAGCAGCAGCTAATTGCCAGCGGCTAGCGCCCTCCTTTAGCCGAAAACATCGGGTTGTTCGTGTCAGCCACACTATGTCGACTCCTCTACGGCCGTGACCCCCTTTT
Source organism: Cristatella mucedo (assembly GCA_009760855.2). Lineage (NCBI taxonomy): Eukaryota > Metazoa > Bryozoa > Phylactolaemata > Cristatellidae > Cristatella > Cristatella mucedo. The sequence goes on along the minus strand of WPIO01000027.1, from coordinate 3,644,141 downwards.
ACCCTAAGCCGACACCTTGAGAAAAGACGATGCACGGTGAAAAATGTGGGATGCGATGCCGTTCACGAAGAAATTCTTCACACGATACCTAGCCTAATACGAATCCAAAGCGCATCTCCGAAAATCAATCGATGATCTATTTAATACAAGAATATCGCCTTGACACTGATGCTCCTTTAAGTTTACAGCATCCAGCAGGGGTTGAAAATACATTTCCCTATTGCAGATAAGCCAACGCTCAACGAACATCATTCTTTCCTAAATAATGGCATGACATGTTTGCTCCAGAAGGCACTGTTTTGTCCATTCGAGGTCGGTCGGTGCTCTTGGCAACCGGTTGCCAGGTAAGGAGTAACGAAGCCTGCCCGGAGGTGGGCCTCAGAGCCACAGACAGCATCCTGAAAGCAGTGCCTTAGACAAACCACACGATCGCTCTTAGATCGGCCACCCCTTCTCGACTTCGGGTAGCAGTTCAGCCGTATGTACTGAGGGCAACTCAGGGCAGCCTATTTTCTGCTGGGGCTCTGCACCTGCGATTGGTTCGAGTTTTTTGCAGAAAGACCGAATTGGAAGATTATATTTCACGGTGTCCGTATGGACCGTAGTATAACGCTCTCATAAGTGACTGTATAGACATACATCGACATTACTCGGGGTAAATTTAAGGGCTACCAGGTCTTGCACCCCCTCCAAAAGACTAGACGGGACCTGTCAGATGCTATTGAAAGCGTGCAAGCACTCCCCCTATGCTATTCCGTGTGGCGAATGTTCCCATGTTCACGAGTACAGGCTGAAGTGGACAATGATGGCTCGGCTGAAAGAGAAAGGCCAAGGTGAAAGTATGCGATTGACTCGTATGCTGCTGCCCCGCTGCTTTGCAGTCCACTTCCTGTTAGCGATCCACTGGCTAGAGGCCTCACAGGCCTCACGCTTCTGTCCCACGGGAATGGAGAGTCTTGCCGTTTAGAAGGGCACCACGGCTTGAAATTCTGCCAGGCCACGACTGGCAGACCCTTAATATATTCAAGCATCGATACTTGTACAGCAGGTTAGTGGTGACTCAGCAGCAGGCAATGTACTGTACTATTCATTAGGATTTTAGAAGCCTTCCTAGTAGCTGCTGATTCCAGATGCAACCTGGCAGTTTGTCTTTTTTCCAAGAAGCCACAGGTCCTGATAGGCAACCAAAGTCAGGATCACCAAGACCTTTTCATAATGTCGTTCGATGATCAGATATTCAAGCAGACAGACTTGGCTAAGGAGCTAATGTTGTAGATCAGTGAAAGGTCATTTTGGAATAGGATGCTTTGTTTTTGTGCAAAGGCTACGCAAGAGATGCTGGCTGAGCCTATGTTGAGAGTGAGGCTTTCTAGTTTCCGAGTGATGCTAGGTTTTCCAATAGCTTTAGACTTGGTTTTATCGTCGTTCATTTTGAGAAAGTCACCAGGAATGCAAGCAAAATCGTCCGAAATGCAAGCTGCATAAAAGTTTCAGGGTCTGACATACTGCAAAGCAGGGAAGGATGAAAACAAGGGTAGAAATGAATGCCATCTGCATACACGGGACGCCAAGATTGTGTTTGGCGATCAGCAGTGGAAACTGCCAGAAACCCCTGATGCAAAGTGTCAACCAGCACACTTGTAGTCTCACTACCATATGTACCAACAGTGGTATCAGGTGTTAACATGGTGGAATGCAGATAGAAAAAGAGCAAGAAAAAGAGAGAGAGTGCGTGTGTGTGTATGTACACGCGTACCTGTGTGTGTGTGTGTGTGTGTGTGTGTGTGTGTGTGTGTGTGTGTGTGTGTGTGTGTGTGTATATATATATATATATATATAGAGAGAGAGAGAGAGAGAGAGACCTGAGAGGGCCTGAGGGCACGAGGAGGCTAAAACTGGTGGAACAGTTGCCTGACAGAATGTGTTCAGACAATCTGCCTGCACACACACAAACACACATGCATGCACACATGCACACTTGCACGTACACAAACACGCGCACACACACACACACACACACACACACACACACACACACACACACACACACACACATGCACATACGTGCGCACGCCCCCCACACACACACACACACGCGCACGCACACACACAACACCTGTTAACTTTATAGGGCTGCCCCTCATCAAATTATGTGGTGCTGGTAACTTTCATATGTAGTCCCAAGCAAGAAGGCCAGCAGGGTAGGTTCCAAGCTTCTCAGTGTGGTCCATGTGATTTTGATAGGTAGAGCCAACTCCGGAGTTGTCCAGCATTGCTATTGCGATTGCTGTACTGACTTTATAGGCTGCCTTTCTTTCTCAAATAATATAGAGGTTTCCGGATTAGGTCCTCTATTGTCAGACGAGATCTAAGCTAATTAACAGTAGCCTAGACACTCCATTCTCTCCCAGTGCAGTCCCAGTCTCCCACTGCACAGATCCTGGCAAATGTTGCTGATGGTATCACCATCAGAATCTTGGAGCATTATCTGCATCCTAACCTTTCCGAATTTGCACTAATCAACCATCGAACCTAGTGAAGGTCATGCCCCTCTGAAAACTGCTGTTGTCAGGCCACTCATTAAAAAGCCCACCCCTGATCACGAGAATTTAAGTAACTTTCGTCGGTCTCCCTTCTGCCATCTCATCCAAGAAAATTGAAAAGGCATGGGGGCCTAGCAGGTAAATTATTAAATTAATTCGTTAGGTCTTGCAAGCAAGTTCCAATCGGGATTTAGAGCCAAAACTAATTTTGGCTTTCATTTCTACCCCGATGACACTCAGAGCCATGCCAGACCTACATCCATCCAGTCGCGGTCAACAAAAGACACTCCTCTCCTCAACCTACCATCGGTCTGATTGGACTGCCTTCTCCTAAGGTGGAAAATAAAAAGCAAAAATTCACCAGTGTGTTGTACTCCAACAACGAACTCACGTGCCTACAAGCCAATGGAAATGGAGATGTAGGATTTGGCTGTGCCTCTTTGGGCCTCTCTCTTCCTGCATTGGGAGTCTGGGGTCACGCCCCTGTTGAGAAAGAGGGAGTATCTGGCAAATGTAAAAAATCATACATTCATATTTTACCAAATTCTTACAGCCTGTACTGACCTGACCTGTCGGCCTCAGGGGCCGTGACCTTTGCAAACCTGTTGTTACCTTGTCGACTGGCTGTTGGTACCGTCCATACAGGTTACCTGGTTTCTACTGGGCTGCTGTGCAAGAAATCGCTGGCCTGACAATCACTGTGACTATTTACAGTCACTGCTCAGCCAAGGCCGACATTTACAAACATAATACAAGTGTGAAGTATGCTGCAACTGCTTGCAGGTCTTTTTGATATTGTCCCCCGATGTGTAAGATGCAGGCTTACCGAGCTCAAGTGGCTGCTGCTGCTGGAAGCCATACCTGATCCATTAGCATTTTTTCTGCTGGTCTTGTAAACTCCCACGGGCCAATGACCTAACCATACCACCATATATGCTCATCCACACGATGAACTCATTGACAAAGAGCATGCAGCATCACGAGTTGACAGGTGCCGATTATTAAACAATAGAGCCTGAGCTTCACGAGTCCGAAGGTCCACGAATGCAGAATCGCCCACATAGTCGGTAAAACAGGCCATGGTAGAGTATGCCAGCTGTGGCAAGTACAAATGGTGCTAGTGAGCAGTGCCCGAATGACCCTGGCTGCTGCTAGGGCCGTTTGACAGACACTAGATGGCCGTGATAGCAGCGGTAACAGCACCAACATCTGCAAATCAGCAGCAGCAGCACACAGCAGCAGCAACACACAGCAGCAGCAGCACTTCGACCAGCCCCGGCACCAGTATACTAGCACAAGCAGCACATCACCACCAGCAGCACTGACAGCAGCAGCAGATGCAGAGCAAGAGGCATGCAGGGGAAGCTGACGAAAGGCTCAGACGCTCAGCAGTGGCAATGGATGTGGCAGCAGTGAGCCGTGATGGCACACTAGGTAAGGCGGTTGCTTTCACGACCTCCTGTCCCGAGGTCGTGGGTTCGATTCCTGCGGAGGGGCGATCCTTTATCGCCACTGCTAGCGGTGGTGATAGCCGTAAAGGCGCTCTTCTGTCGCTATACAAGAAGAGGCCGCTTAATCAGCAAGCACAGCAGCAGCCCAGCGCTTGTGCACAGCCGCTTTGGCACTGCACCTGGAGCTGAGCGTTCTCGGTGAGCAGCTTTTCTTCCACTTCCGACAGCTTGCCGGCTCGATCGGCACGCTCTTGAAACAGCCGCTCCTCCGTTATTTTTAGCCTTTTCTCAATGCTCTTGGTCTATAGAATGGGATAGACTTTAATAGGTAAGACGTCAAGAGCATCCGGTTGCTGGGAGGGTGAACAAGCAGCTGCTGCCGGGCACTTGGCGGGAGTGAAGGCAGGCAAGCTGACGAGGCAGTGCATGCCAGGTCAGCAGACTCGATGCTAGCAAGGTCAGCTGACAAGTTCAGCTTGCTGCCTCGTACCACGAGCGCAGCTGCAAGCTCGAGACCGATGCTTCGGCTGCTGTCGCTTGCTGATTTCATGCTAAAAGTACAACATAACAATTCCTCGTGGTTTCTTACTGGTAAGGTGTTAACCCAATTTTCAAGGCTGACGATGCCTTTCGGATGTAGCGAAATGTGTGTTTTTTCACCGTGCCCTATCCCCACCCAGTGCCTCAGCAGGCATACCGTACTGGTCCGTTGAGCATTCTGCACCAATGGACTGGAAGACATGCTGCTTCCGGAAAAATTCGGAAAATGTTGTATCTGCATAAAGAAACCTTCCGGGCATATAAAAAGCTTGTTGCAAAATGTTGTTGCTTGTCACTGAGTCCTAGCCCTGCAGCAAGATGCCAACACTTCACGATAAGGGCGGTAAGTTTGAGCTCTGTAACAGGCGATCTTTCATTGACCTGTGCACGCAGGAGAAAGCTGCCAAGACTCTTCAGTACACAAATGGAGCTAATAAATTAGGAGCTCTTTACTCTTTTCTAAAAGTTTCCGTTTAGTTTATCCATATAAGATTAGCACACAAATACGTTATCTTTTTGTTACATGTAGTTTTGTAGCTATGGTACTATTCATCTGAGACCACTTTTACTTAGCCATTGCGACTGCCTGCTTCTACAGCTCCTGCTCTTCTCGATATGTGTGCATGCCTGTGTGTGTGTGTGTGTGTGTGTGCGTGCGCGTGTGTGTGCTCGCACATACTTGTATGCATGTAAGGGTGCGCATGTGCACACGGGTTAGCACGTGCATGAGGGCGTGTGCATGCTTGTGTGGTGTGTGCCGGCCTGCTACAGGCAGTACCATCCTTCACATATTTATTGCAATCACGATCTTGCAATATGCACCTCGAGGGTAGGCAATACCTTTGCATGTATGTAAATTTCTCACAAAACACACTAGCCTTAATGCAAAAGCTCCTTCTTAATGCATGTGTGCAGACTTTTTAACTGTTATTTTTTTCTGGGGGGGAAGAGAGGAGAGTGGGAGAGAGAGAGTGGGAGAGAGAGAGTGGGAGAGAGAGAGTGGGAGAGAGAGAGAGAGAGAGAGAGAGAGAGAGAGAGAGAGAGAGAGAGAGAGAGAGAGAGAGAGAGAAACCTTCTTCCCCTTCCGAGCCAGCAGTTCTTACTGAGCTAACCGCACCACAGAGCTACCCCATAGGTGCAACTGTGATGTCTGGCAGTAATCGTTGAGTCCTGTCCAGCCCATCCAGTGTAACTGAATCTCTAGCTGGAAAGTTCACGACCTCTCTACGATGTGAGGTGGAAGTATCCCTGTTACTACTGCTGCCTGTTCGAAGCATGCTCACTTGCTTATCAGCAACAGTGCCCCCACTGCCGCCATCCATTTCCAGCTGCTCCTTCAGTATGGCGTTAGCGTCCTCCAGCCTCTTCTTCTCCTCGAGGGTCTTCCGATGGAGCTCGGCTTCATCGGCAAGATCTTTCTCGCATTGCCGAAGAAGCAGCTTAATCTTTTTTACTTCCTCCTGTCATTAAATAAAACTGTCATACATATGCTTTTTCTGTTAAGACAGTACAACTCAGCATTCGGCATGTGCAATCAGAGGTTCATGGCCTAAATGGTCTATGAGCACAGACAGGAGTAAACCGATATAAAAATTTTCCAGAAAATTTCTCTAATTGATAATGACTTTACAATTTAATGGCAGAACGAGTAGCCTAAGTAATTCAAACGTCACAGTATCGGTCTAGTTCATTAAAAAGTTGCAGGATCATATCTGCCCACAAGAGCTGGAAAGACTTAGTGCTCTTAGACCCAACCACAGGCCTTCGAATCACGTGTATTAAAATTTAAAATAAGTGCTGGTGCATGTGTATACACAACGCAAACAAATACATGTATACAATAACGAGTAATGAAAATGCACATGGCTATTTGATTATTTACTTTTGGAAACCAATCGATGCATAGATTGCCCAGCTTTCTTTAGGCCATGCATAGCAAAAAGTGCATTTGTGATGGATGAAACAAACAGATCGCAACTGTGAGGTAAAGTGAAACCCTAGGTGACTCACCCTCAGCAATTCCGACTCCTCTTTGAACATAGCAACAACACTGGAGCTGTCACCGTGATTCGTGATCCCTTGTGCTAATCGTCTCGATGCTGCTAGCTCTTGCTGTAGACTTTCATTCTAAAAGGAAGTGTTCGTGAATAAAATAACTTTAGCTATTCATGCAACTGCTCCAAAAAGAAAAGCTACCCTTAGCAAAGAACAAGCTTCTAAGTGTGTCGACCTCATAATACTGCTCAGACAGCAATCTGTGTCGGGTGTATGGATTTGCAATTTCTTCTCAGGAAAAGCTGTGCTCACCGGGTCTAGAGGAAAAGATCCGTCTACCCATAACACTTGGGGGCTTTCAAATGCTTGCCTAAGCAGGACAAATTACTTGTCGTTACATATTACTAAATACTTGTCGTTAACTCTTGGTTAGCGCTTCTCTTGCAGCAAGTTGCAAAGCACTTGAATAGAGATTCAGTTCTCTTAGAACACTATAAAAAGACTTATTATTATCAATTTAATCTCTGTATCAAAGTTCTTCTGTTGTGTGCTGGCTGCTAGTCTGCAGTTATGCTTCCTCTTAGCCAGTAACTGCTTATTCACATGTGGAATTGTATGGGGTAGTGCCCATTGCACCGTTTGCCCACCACTCTCACTATACACTTTGTTTGCCACCGATCTTTGGAGCGGTGCAGCTTTGATACCGCAATTTGACTTTTCTGCTGCTCTAGATTATATCAAGAGTGTATTAACGGATCGCTCGTCACATTTCTCATAGCAGCGTCACCCTAGTTCGGCTGACCTGCCAAATCTGCCTAATTATGATACACATATTTTGCCACTTAGCATACTTCGATTGGTGGTGTCAGCAAGTAATACAGCAGCTTGTCTGGCCCTATAGGCGCGGGTGTGCTTTTACATAAGTCGGATTGTTTAAATAAAAAAATGGAATCACTTTCGATGGCCGTGTATACGATAACTGTTCGAAACAAAAACACCCGAGTGGCCTGGAACGATATCTTACCTTTAACTTGAATTCTGACTTGCATTTCGATTATCGTACTTGCCATCCAAACACTAACAATTTTTCTGCGCATGCACTTGTGTGCAGGAGGGGAGTTATTTTTGCACTTCCTGGCTGCACCATTCGCATGGAGCTGCTCTTTCGGTGCTTATATGCCTTGGAAAAGACAAAGGAGCTATAGTGAGATCAAATAATAATAATAATAATAATAATAATGTACTTGATAAGGCGCCCTCAGAGAACTTAATCTCTTTCTAGGCGCTTTACATTTGCTGCAAAAGGCCAAATTGTCACCTATCACAAGATGGGTCTTAGCGACGTGAGGTGGCACGGAAGCTTGGTTTAAGCAAGGGATCTGTCAGGTATAACCTGAAGAAGTATTTTCAGGGTGGTAACATGGACGTCTTACCATGCTCCGGCCACCCGCATTCGACAACAAAAAAGGAATGATCGGCTGCTAAAACTGGCTGCACTGTGTCGAAGGAAAGCATCACTTCAAGCCCTTTTTAAGACTTTATAAGAGGCCACCGGCAAGGCTGCAAAGGTTGATACGGTTCGTAGGAGGCATCCAGAGCACGGCATTTACAGAAGAGTTAATAAACGAAGGCGATTGGTTAACGAACGACAACGAACACGCCCACTTTATAGCAGCCGACTGGAGCAGGATGCTATGGACCGATGAAAGTAAATTCATTCATGGACCACGGAGACGAAGGCAAGCAGAGGAGATCGAAGAAAAGGCAACGAGTATGGCACCCGGACTGCCTAGCAGTCTACGCTCAAGTACGGAGGTAGATGTGTCCTCGTTTTTTTGTCGGCTTCCGAAGTAGGAACTCTATACCGAATCAACGGAATTATATACAGGAATGTGTTCACGGACATCGTAAAAAATGTTGGCATACCCTGTTGCAGAGCTCGTGTGGGGCAGGATTACGTTTAGCAAATGGATAATAATCTCAAGCCTACTGCAAGGGCAACGAAGCAATTCTTCACCAATTCAGGTGTCCGAGACCTTAGTTGGCCAAGCCGATCTCGTGATCTCCACCCATTGAGCATCTGCGAGACAGGTTGGGGTGCTCCGTTAGAGGTGAAAACTGCATATCGTCTTTCTTCGAACAGCTTTTTTGGTCGGCTTAAGCAGCTGGGGGACCAAAGAGACTGTATTGCCTCAGGGGCCTTGGCCCGGTGGTAATGTGCTCACATTTCACGACCCACGCCTAGCAGCCGCAGCAGCAGCAGCGAACCCACACACACCACAGTCGCCAAAATGCTGACTGAGAGGCGACCGGCCCGACATGCTTCGAAAGCACCTCGATGGCTTTACCTCGACTTTCAGAGAGTCCAATTTTTTCACCAATTCGTTAGACAGCGCTCTGGTCTCGCTGTGTGCGCGGTCGTCGGCTGAGCGGCTGCGCATGCTGGCTCGCTCCTTCTTCAGCTCGGCTTGGAGCCGGATGTTGTCCTCGTCAACGCTGCGTAGCTTGCCCTCCAGCTGTGCAGCGTCGGCTGAAGCAGCACACTTAATTTCAAGCAGCTGCTTGCTCATGGAGATGACATTCAGAGAGCTGTGAAGGACCCAGCAAGAAGATATGAGCTCACTTTTAACCCTGCGTGCGAAAGGGTGGCTGACGTCTGCGACCTATCGATGTCGATGATTTCTCCCGAAAGAGTGGTTACAAGGCAAGAAATAGCAGACACGAAGTAGGGCTACGAGCATGCTGGGCCCCAAGAGTGGCTGTGAAATATACCGAACGAACGAATGAACGAAAGGACTTGGGCTTGCTGCGTGGTGCTGCAAGGCCTAGTGGACCATCGGGGCACTTTACAGCCGTTAGGACTGTTACTGCCTTTTACTCAGGTAACCAACAGGAGCAGCATGTTCGAATGCACCGGAGCGTAAGCGTAAGCGAGCCGATGCAAGCTCCCGCGGAATGGAACGGAAGCAAATCGCAGAAAAAATTAGCCATTACAATGCACGGGATAAAGAAATCTGTAGTCCTAGATTGCCACTGGGTCTTAGCCCATGAGGTAAGGTGCTCGCTCTTCACGACCCAGGTCGTGGGCTCGAGTCGTTCAATGGGCGATTTTTTATGGCTTGCTGAAAGCAGTGGTGATAGCCGTAAAGGTTTTTTTACCACTATATGAATGTGGCTGTTATATCAGCCAAGCTAATAAGCACAGGTCTCAAACTGAAGCATTGTACCGATGATATGGTCACGATCGCTCAGCAACAGGAATAGCAGACTCATGCCCCTATCGCTTCCGTGCAGGCCTACTGCATCTCGCTTCTCGACTGCAACTTCCTCAGACCCCAGTGAAAAAACTCTTGCTCCCTTAGAATGTTTGTCTCATCTTGGAGGTTTTGGTAGTGCATAGCATCACTGCCGAAGGAGCTCCACTCAAGTGTATAGCAAAGGCTGGATGCATGTGATCAAGTTCCTTCTGCTGCTTCTAGATGTTTGCAATCTTTCTGAATAATCGAGAACGAATTGTTGAACATCGGCGATGCCTTGCAGGAGTCTTGCTGCCTTCAGCAGCTCGTTGTCTGCGTGCTGCTGCTGCGCTGCCAGCACACCGGCACGATCAGGCACGTCACCCGCAGATCTCGCTGCAGTGAGCAGCCGGCGGTAGATATCAGGTTGCAGCTCTGAACGAGAGAGAGAGAGAGAGAGAGAGAGAGAGAGAGAGAGAGAGAGAGAGAGAGAGAGAGAGAGAGAGAGAGAGAGAGAGAGAGAGAGCGGTTCAGCTAGACTCACTGGGCCAGGGAGGGGTTGCAGCTGGTGGCCGGCTCCGGCCGGTCACCAGCTGCATATCCACGGTGTGCCTGCTGCTGCCCACGAGCATAGCAGAGTCACTCTCACGAAGGAATTGCCAGTCACGTGACCTCGAACGTCCCGAAACGTGGCCTTGGCTGACCATATCTGAGTCCAAGCCTACCGGAGCATCTTTCTTTTTTGAGCAGGTCTTTTTTATCTGGGGATTTCTCCACTCGCTGCAGAGGGGCAAGACTTTTCTCAGGTTGCCGCAAAGCTTCAGCGACAACCTTCTCCGATCTTGGTCTGCGGTTACATTTGCCCCGACAGAGCCTCAACCACCTCTTGGATGCTTAATTTGGTGCTTTGTACATCCGTTTGTATCGATTAATTATGCAGCCTCGTCGATTGAAAGCACAGCGATGGAGCACCACAAAACTTACTTGTCCCACCGCCGCACAGGCTGAAAACCCCTTCAGCATCTTACATAAATGCCCAATAGAAGACCTTTTATGGACGCGCATGAATTTTTGCAAGAACAACAACTGGGACATGAAATTTAAATGCACTCACCTAGAGACCTACTGTACTTTTCCTTTAGCACTTTGTTTTCAGCTTTAAGTGATGAGTTCTCAACCTCAAGTTTGCGCATCACTGCCTCCATGACATCCTGGAAGAAGCAGGGTCAATTGCTATTGTTATGCCTAACGATAGCAGCTGGGGCAGAATGAGGAAAGCGGTGTACATACTTTCTCGGTAGCATGTATGTGCGGTGGAGAACTCCCAGCTACAAGTGATGCCATTCTTGGACTGCCAAGCACCTGCAGGCACAGGAGAAAAACCGCAGCTTACGAACATTCATTTCTCACAAACGAGCCTGAAACAATGTAAGAGATGGCGTGAAATACCACTCAAAGAGTTGGCTACCGTTACCGACCTGGCTGAACACAAGTGGTGACCGACCACCATCTTTACTGCCGAGCATTTCCGAAGGGTGGGAATGGTTCGAGCGGACCTACATGCACAAGTACAGCAACATAGGATTACATACGACACTGTTTGCGCTTGGTATGATGACAATACAGGAACTCATTTACAGAAACATACAGGTAAAAACGGGATAGATTTTAACGGAATATTGTAAATTCCGAATTCAAAGAGAATATAGTTTGATGCAAAACTTCACTGTATCAGTGAAATACAAGCACCACCTATCAAGCCATCGCACATTGGTCGATGATATGGCCATTTGTATTACGATTTTTGGACCACCAAAAACAGTGGTTCAGCATAGCCAGGCACAAACTTTTTTTTTGCTATGGGTTGTCTCCATTCACATGTAAAAACCAATATGGGGAAAGGAAGCAGAGTAGATGGTGTTAACTCGACACCATCTAAGTGTAATATTAACATTAGGATGAAATACGATAGCCAACTTGCAAAGAGCTATAGTGGATAAAGGCCTTCGGACTTTGATGAGTAGAAGCAAAGACAAGTTAAGGCGGCACTGCATCGATTAGCACCGCATTTATTTGCTTCAGTTTACATGGTTTTTCTTAGGTCCCAAAATCCTATGCATTGTGTGGTGTTCTGGTTAATTAATTTTTTGAATTCAATTGACTTTGAATACGTTTTTAAGTGTTGGTGACCACTTCTTTTATAGCCTACCCACATTCCAACCCAAAACACACACACACACACACACACACACACACACACGCAACCATGGAGAGGTCCGTCTTCCAGGTCAGCCTTCAAGGAACGTTTTGAAGGTTGAAGAGTTATAGCATGCAGCACAAGCTCTGGTAGAGAATTCCAGGGATCACGAGCTAAAAGAAAAGAAGGATCAAGCCCCCAACGGCCCAACGGAGGATCGCTCTCAGCATCTGACAGGAGCAGCTAGTCCATAGGACTCGAAGACTCCCAAACACTAGCAAGGTCGTAGTCTTTTGAAAGATGCTAGTTATGCTGAATAGAACCTGCTCATTGGGAATCTCATATCGTATCCAATAAGAGTATTGTGAGCTGAATTCACTGTTTGACGAGAAGCTTGAGCAGATCCATAAGAAGCGAATGATGAAAACTGCGAGCTGGTCGGATAACTTTGACCGATAACCTGTTTCAACTGCTCTGCAGAGGCTTCAAAGATTTCTTTGACAGCCCGCCAAGAAGCAAATTATAGTAATTCAATTTCGAACTCACAAGTGTGAGAGCTAGCCATTCTCTTACGAAGTGCTCCAGATAGTCCCTGGCAGAGCCAGTGGCAGTCTGGCACATCCCCCTTGAGCAGACCTGGCAGCAGCGACCTGGGTCCTACTCCCTATTCCCATGCCGCCACCTACACCGACGACGAAACTTTGCCTTAATTCCAACCGCCGAGCTTGTGTTGGATAAAAACTATGATTCTGCATTTTAATGTTTCATTAATTACATGTCACTGCCCTGCCTACATTAAAACCTTTCGGTCCTTGCTCCTTATGTAAAAAGTTTGCAGGTCTTTCCCCCTAGATGAAAATCCGGGCTTGGTAGCACTGCACTTGGTAGCTGCTGGTAGCAGTAACTTTCGAAGCTGGTAGGCAATGGAGCGGGCTCTGCTTCCAATAAAGCATTCCAACATGGCTTGGAGCAAAAGATGTACATTCAAGCTTACGGTGAATTCAGAAGGTGCAATTTTGGAACATTAACAGACCGAGGCAACAAAGCAAAAGGACAGCAGACAAGTATCAGCGAGAGGAGAGGCACACTACAGACTCATAGTCAGAGCCTGGCAAAGAGTCGATGGCCGCTCATCGATCGCAGCAGATGCAGCGAATGCTCCGATTTACAGACAGAAAAGAGGTTCTGCGATATTGAGTGCAAAGATGGTCACGAGCCTGTCGATGAATTTTTCTGGTTGCAGAAATGTTTGAGCAGGGCATGAGGTCTTCTAGAAGCCATGCCACTGCACCGGAAGTAATAGTGTAGCAACTTCAATCAGTCGGCTGGCCGGTTTTTAACTGGTTTGCCACAGATCGGCAACCGGTGAGGAGAAATGATCAACGACGTTCTAACCAATGAGACTAGTTACACATTCGTTACACTTTACAGCATAGTATATGACTGTAAGGTAGCACAACCAAAGCAATGTACACACCACGATTTCCTAGTAAGCACATCGTAAAAAAACAACCATGTAGGTAAGGAGTGGCGGTGTTATTACATATCATATATTGTCATCTGTCTGATCGTGTTCAATCCGTGTCGAGTGGGGATCAGGTCTCACACACGAGAAGGGTCACCGGTGGAGTCCCTCGAGGGTCGTACTCGGTTCCTTGCTGTTCTCCATTTATACTCAGCCTCTATGAAAAGTGATTAAGGCCCATGGAATAAGATTTCACTTTTATGCTGACGATACTCAGCTGTATCTGTCATTCTAACCGTCGGAATCTGCTGCAGCAACTGAGAAACTGAATGCTTGCCTTGCCGACGTTCGATCCTGTATGTCGGAAAACTTCTTGAAATTAAATGATGATAAAACCAAACTGCTGCTCATAGGACACCCTAAGCGTGTGGCTGGATTAAAAGGCTTTGCTCTTCTAATAGGTGATGCTGTCGTGCGACCATCACCACGTGCTCGAAATTTAGGTCTCGTGTTCGGCAGCTGCCTCAATTTCAAAAGCTTCATTCAGAAGACTGCTTCTACAGCTAGCAATCACGTCTGCCATTAACCACACTTGCATGCTGACCCTGTGCATATCACCCCTAACTATGTTATTCATGTTGTTTATCAAGTACAATATTACTCTCCATTCAATCGTGTTTCCCTTTGCAGCAAATGTAAAGCGCCTAGAAAGAGATTGAGTTCTCTGAGGGCGCTTTATCAAGTGCATTATTATTATAATCCCAATTCAAGATTAGGAGCTGTCTTCCACAGTGGCTTGCAAAAAATTTAATCGACTCCTTAGTTCTGTCTCGGCTTGATTATTGTAATTCTGCCAAAGAAAGCAACTAGGCCACTGCAGTGGCTATGGACATGGCTGCAAGGCTAGTTTTCAAGTCCCAGAGGTTTGACCACTTGTCTCCTTTGCTAAAAAAGCTAGGATAGCTGCCGGTTGATCAACCGATACAGAGCCAAGTTCTTACACTGACCCACAAGGCCTGCCACGGCTTGGCTCCTCCATACCTATCTGAATTGCTGCACCAGTTTCAGCCTCCTCGTACCCTCAGGTCCTGTATAGACAATAAATTAGCTGTTCCATTCCTCTGCTTAAAGAACGTTGGCTACAGAAGCTTTGGCTCTGCAGGTCCGAGACTGTGGAACTCGCTTCCACAATTCTTATGCAACGACAAAAAATCTGCTGCCGACTATGGCTCATCCTTTTCAGCGGTCCTGAGCTGCTACTTGAATGCTACTCACTACTTCAACTGCTCTCCTGACTCTGCTATGCTTCCCACTTTCTCTTTGTTGCGTGAGACGAAGTCTGTTGGGCACCAAATGCCGCTTAGGCTGTGAGTGCAATATACAAAACTCTCCTGCATAACACCCACATGGTCTTTATGGCTTTGTGGAGTTACAGACGGAGATACATTACATTGCTGTTAGGTCTGGAGGCACTAATAAGGTAGGAATCAGTTTGAGAAGGTTCGTCTATGCACACATCACGCGAGGGCTGCGACTGCTGAAATCTGTTGGATTTTTCGAGTTCTCGGTGGCATGTTCACAGCCTAAGCAACGGTCGCTGTGCACTTGGTAGCCAGCAGCCAAAGTGAGAAGCCGAATGAGGAGGTTGAGGAGTTACATAGCCTAGACAAACAATCGAGGAGTGGAGGATGGAAAAGGAAGAGGCAGAAAATCTGTTCACAAAAACGGAAGTGAGCTCTACAGTCTATGATGTGCAAAGCTAGGATCATTTGCACTGTAAGCCTTTATTCGAAGGAAAATAACCGTTAGTTTATCGTCCTCAGACGACCTGTAGATACAAGGTGGCTAAGGCTGCTGCTGCTGCGACACCAGGTCAGCTGCACAGGAAAAACAAATCCTCCTCACACCAAAGAGCTGCTTTGGGCAGCTCCTTCGGGTTGATCTTAAGAAACGTTTTCGTGATTTCATGTGACTTCACGTGATTTTTTGTAACTTCAGCCTACTATACATGGATTCCACTGCGGATATATGCATTAACGACTGCCATGCTTGCTGGGAGAGTAGCTAGAGCATGGACGACTGCATGGCTATGGCAAACTTGAACTATGTGCGAGACACGTATAGGACGGGCATGTATACCGTGAGACTGACTATACAAGGAATACAATGCTCCTCAGTCTGCTGCCAGTGCTGCAAAATCGTGAAATACTCGTTGACATGCAGGAGATTTTTCAATGGTGCACTCCCACGGCTCAAGCCCAGGCCACACTCGCAAGTCAACGTACATTTGCAAAGTAATTACAATCACGCAAGTACAAGTACAATCGGTGGCTATTGTAGAATGTGAACAGCAGAAATGCATGCTTCTGAGCCAAGCAAATAGCTCGATGACGGTGTTGGTGTTTGTTACAATAAACTTTCCAATTTTATTGACATACACTGGCCAGGATTTCATAAGAGCATGCATTATGCCTTGCTGGGGTCGAGGCACGTCGCACGGAGTGTTGGTACCTGTGACATTGGGTGCTCGATTGGTTTGCATTTGCTAGCACGACCAGTGCAAGCATACAGGCAAGTTGAATACAAGCTGATAGCTCTTGTTGCTGCTTCTTCGGCCATTATTTGACATATTGCACTGAATGGGCACAAGGCATGTAGCATTTTCATTTCGTGTTTATAGTTTTCAGTGAATTTGACTTGCTGAGAAAAGCTTGGAAAGCCACAGTGTGTACCAAATATCTTAAGTGGATGCACTAAGCCTCTGCTAATAGCTTAATTTTTTGCTCCCACAAGAAGACTACGCATAAAGCGATTGGGAAGAATGTGGCAATTCTTTTAGTTTAGGACTAAGAGAACTTTGCTCAAAACGTCGACTCAAGTTTGTTTGACAGCAAGCATCTGAGCAGATTGCCAGCCCACTTGTGCCTTTCGAGTGACAAAGTTTGGAGGCCGGTGATGTGTGCATCGCTTGGGTAGCACGTTGAGAGAGGCAGCAGAATGAAACTACTTATGCAGGCACATGATTGCATTTGAACACACGTACTACGATTTACACTGCATAACATACATTCAGTACAAACACTTGTGGTTGTGAATCCGTGCTTTTTGATGAGGGCAAACGAGTCTAGCATCTGGAAGCCCATCGGGCCACTGATACTCAGGAGAGTATTGCACCACAACTAGTTTACATAATGCATGAGTAGTTTGCCATCCAATAAGCAGATCCAAGCCGAACGGGCTTGTGGAAAATTAAAGTAGTAACCAGGACAGTGACACCATTATGATAGGAGTTCATGCGAGCCTTACCTCTTCATCCATAGTAGATGGGCTGACGATTCGGTCGTGTCTGGAGCTAAATCGAAGCCTGTCCGCATCTCGGCCCACAGAAGTGTTGTGAGATGATCCTCGGGACAGGCGACCATCGCCAGGTGCTGAGCCCCTGCTGTCTCCCGCCGGCAGGAAGGAGGCATGGCTAGCAGGCACGTGGTTTCGAGTGTAAATGGAGGATGTCTCAGTCGGCAGTACAGGACTGAGGCTCCGCCCGTGGCCTGCAAATGGACTGCTTGCCCTTCTTGCGGTTGGAATATCGATGCCTGATTTTCCAGAGAGTCCGTAATTTACGGCTGCAAAACACCCACCCATTCACGATGATATGGAAAGCGTTTGGATCTGAATGCAGTCACAGGCACCGGTCTGTTCTGGCTCTGCTGCACATTTGCGCAAGGAAAGTTACAATACCCCCCCCCTCTCTCTCTCTCTCTCTCTCTCTCTCTCTCTCTCTCTCTCTCTCTCTCTCTCCCTGGCATTGACCATTAATTGCTGAATTGACTAGCAATGACTTTATTCCCCTATCTTCTTAACAGTACACAGTACAATGAAAGAAACATTGTCAGCAACACCTACGAGATGGGTTATCAAGGATGCTGCTCCTTCCAGAGAAGACAGGCCGCCCATCGCGACTCTGCTGCGGAGTGTTCCTGCTGCTGGACGTGCTTCGCTGGCTGGACTTTTCTTCGTCTGCAAAAACGACGAGTGAATGCATGACGGCAACTGAAAGGCACACACGTGGCACAAGCGCGCAGCATCGATGTGGCACCCATTTCAAGTAGATCGACTAACTTTCATAGCTGAAGCAGCTAGAAGCAGGTATCCAAGTGGCTAACTTGTATGAAGCTTCGACCTCGGCGGCCGGTCAAACGAAACGTTCAAATTCACGTTGGTCTAGGGTTAGGCTATTCAAACACTCAAGAACAAACAAACAATTTCGATCAGAACTAAACACAACAAGCTTCTCACGCTCACAATGGCAGCCGATTGAGCAAGTGACGTGCATGAGCCTATGCGACTGCTGCCGGCCCCTCCCTCACTACAACCTGTCTCGGCAGGAAAATGCAGCTAGCTAGCTGGCACTACCCATCGCAGTGATAGCTGCTCCGAGGCGACGGTATTCCACGAGATTCCGGCAGAGGGGGCAAGTGCTGTCAGCTGTACTCACACCCAGACATCGGCTTGCAAACCTGACCAGCTATATTCAGGCAACTCCTGTCTCAAACTGAGTGGTTGCAGCATTCGTCGGCAATAATGTAACTCCTCGATAAAGACAGCTGCATGTGGATCAAAGAACAATGCAGAGTTAACACGCTGGGATTGCACAGGACTTGAAACTGAAAAGCGACCTAAAGTTGAAGCCGATCGGGCATAGTCGATAGGCACGATCGCCCACTGGGCAGCAGGGCGGCTGGGCAGGCTGCACTGCTGCCCAGTGAGAGGAGCTAGCTGGAGGCTAGCCGTCGGGCGGTGGAAGACAGCAGCCAAGCGAAGGGGAATACAGCAGCAGCCACGGTCGAGAGCAAGTTCACGAACATACGGTTCTTTCGCAACTGTATTGATTCGTAACGAGGATTCTTCAACAAAGTACTTTACTCGAGCTATTGTTGATCAAGAAAGTTGGATTCTAAAGCTCAAATACTCGGCTTGATGGTCGTTACATTTGGCAGCAAGATAACGACCCTAGGCACACGGCCAGGCCAGTAAAAAAATTGCTGACGAATTCTTGTGGCTGAGGCCGGCTGTTCGGCCTGCACCAGCAGCCGACCTTTTCAGTAAAACTCAGGCTCCATGAAATGTGCTTTATCTTAATCAGAAAAGACAGCACAGAAACTTGTTATGTCGTGCTATGGCTGCTTGCTATGCCTGACGAGACACAGGAGATCGTACAGAATCCTGGTGGGACGACGTCGCACTAAACACGTGCATCCCAAGCGTGTGTTTTTTGGCCGTCAATGAATATTTCATACGCAGCGCATAATTTTAGCATGCCTTGGATTGTAGAAAACCCTCTTAGTACGCGAGCAAATTTACAGCCACGGCAGCTTCGGCCATATTCGGAGGATTTTTTATGCCGAGTTCGGGTATGCACTTGAAGGAAATAGGAACAGCAAAGGCAAGTTTTCTGGGGCAAAGAGAAAGCTGAGAGGGACAGATGCATCTTATGATGCAAAGCGATTGCAGGTGGTGACAGAAGCCTGAAGTGAATTCCAAGCTTTCGATTCGTAGGAACTGAAAACTCCAAAGTCCAAGAATGAACTGATGAGACGGTGGATTGCGAGACGACTGGAAACCAGGGAGCAGGTGGAGCGGGTGCTCACTGGATGAGCAAAGAGGTCAGATAGGTCAAGGCTGGTGAAAGCTAGTGAAAGGCACCTGTATGCCAAGAAGGGAATCGTGAAGTCGATTCGATGCTTGATGTATTGCCAGTGGAGCTCAGACAGAAGTGGTTGGTGTGGTAGCTATGTGCCGCTAACGAGAGGCCAGCCGAGCTGCTGAGTTTCGCTTGCAGACATTTAAAGGGACTGGCCGGAATCCTGAATAAATGAAATGCAGTAATCTAGAAGCAATGTCACAAACACGGGAACTTGTTTGGCTGAAATACTATTGTCTAAGCAGACCCCGGTTTTGACGATGCTAAACATAGGCCGATTTAACAGTGGAGGTGATGTGATCATCTAATGACAAGTAGTTCAGGAATAGCACTCTAGATTATAGGCTGGCACTACAATGGTGCTAGAGGAAGTTGCCCCCTAATTTGGTCCAGGGGTTAAGTAAGGTTCTTGCCTTTGATGACCGATGTCGGTGAGTGCATTTGATGACCAAGGTCGTGGGCTTGAGCCCTTTGGCAGGCACACGTGAAGCACCTGGATAGAAATGAAGTTATCTTATGGCACTGTACAAATGAATTATATATTTCTTTAACTAATCTTGACGATGAGGTATTTCAACTCGACAAAGATATTAGGCTTGCCCATAACTATTACATTGTTCAAATCGTTGCTAGGCTTTAGAAAGTTAGAGGCCATCCGAGTGCGGCTGTCGTCGATACAGATCAATGCATAGAAAGGTTGAAGGATATGTGGGTTGAGAATGGTAGGTTGAACGCTCAGATCATTGGCATAGAAATGAAAGCTGCGAATGTGTTGAGCCACATTGTGTCGGTCACAGGGAGAGTACAGATACTTCAAAGAAGGGGGCCTCAGACCAAACCCTGAGGTACCCCATACTGTAAGGGTTTCCCCGATGAAATAAGTCTATACTACTCAGACCTAGGGTCATGAAATGACAACAGCTACAAATCATGATCGTATGTTCACATATACCTCAAGTATGACATTTCCTGAAATACAATTAAACGACGCTAGAAATAGAGCATGCCCAGTGACCCATTGAGAGAAGTTTCATTAGTGTCTACACAGCCATCTTATCAGTAGGCCGTGCAAGGCATTTGAATATACATTTTCGCCTTTTATGAGCTGCATCTCCTTCAAGGAAAATGCCATGCACGTTGTGCAGGTACGACTTGTAGTAGTCAGTCCTAATTGAAGTCACCATTGCCATTTACCTCATTTACCTTTGGTACAAAGTATTTGATCTTATCTCAAAGATACGCGAATCGACAGGTAGGAATCTCACATGGCCATTTACATCTACACTCTGGCATGTGCCACTGACGTAATCTAAAAAGACACAGTTGTCCGTATAGCCCACTCTCTTCTGCTTCAATCAATGGATTTAGCAAGGTGTAGGCTCTCAGTGATCGGCAGCACTATCTGCCGGTCGAGCCTATAGCCTCCAGGCAAATTGAACAGAGCTCCTACGTGTTTCTGGATCCGTGTTTTCCTCTTACGAATGGCCACTGGATGCAGATGCACATAAAGCCCATGCTTCCCAGCCAATGGGCACGAGCAATCACTGTGCTAACGGTCCACGGTGCCAGCATCGAGTCACTGAGTGCCTATTTGCTGAGTGCTGTTGATCAACTGCTACAAGTGTGGTGCACTATAGGCATTGTGAGACACCAGCTCAGCATTCCAAGTCATGTGCAAGCAAACTCACTGCGTGCAAGCTGGCTTTTATTCTGTCCCCCAAAAGCAACAACCGAACGGCCCCGAACGGCCCAGAGCATCGGCCCAACAGGCCCGAGCTAGAAGGCAAACTATAAAGCCGAGCCCAGCCCAGCTTAGAACACACAAGTGCCCGCTAGTAGGTTAACCTGATGCAGCTCAGGGCAGGCCAGGGAGAGAGAGAGAGAGAGAGAGAGAGAGAGAGAGAGAGAGAGAGAGAGAGAGAGAGAGAGAGAGAGAGAGAGAGAGAGAGAGAGAGAGAGAGAGAGAGAGAGAGAGAGAGAGAGAGAGAGAGAGAGAGGAGAGAGAGAGAGAGAGAGGAGAGAGAGAGGGAGAGAGAGAGAGAGAGAGAGAGAGAGAGAGAGAGAGAGAGAGAGAGAGAGAGAGAGAGAGAGAGAGACCACAGTTCCCTAGGAAAACTGAATCTCTTTCTACATAAGGAAGCATGTTCATTCGTTAGTGACAGCATGAACAGTGTCGGCATGCGCAAGCACGTAAAGGACAATTCATACGGCGGGGAGCAAATTTTGTGAAGAACGTGTAAGTTCTTGGATTCTTTTTAAATGTCGTCAAGTCAGGAGATCTCGATGCCTCAGTCTGGAGTGAGCTCCAGGCTTTGGTAGCCAGCAGTAGAGGCAGAGGCAGAGAGGCCTTGTAGAAGCCTCACAGTATACAGCCTGAAGTAGTCGAAGTTGAGCTGCCTACCGGTACTACTTTGACTGCTGCTGCTGCTGCTGCTGCTGCTAAATCCCAGCACCATTACCACCAGCATTACCATGCAGCAGCGAACCGGTTGCCAAGACATGTAGGCGCACTAATCCTTATCAATTTGGTTGGCTTTAATGATATTTCCTGCTATCAAGCTCATTAGCACGGTTAGTAAGCACCCATGAAAGTAAAGTTACGGTCAGCAGATTCGAGAGCATCACATACATGACAGCAGCGAAGCCTTGGCGTCTTTCACTCGCTTGGAAAGGACAATAAAGGATAGTCTGCTGCAGGACTCAAGCCCACCACCTGGTTGGTGAAGTGCAAGCACGGTTCAGCCTTAGGCAAAGACCCAGGTGCCAATAATTGCCATCTTTTGCAAACTGACAGTTCACTTTGGCTAGCACCCTTCTGCTTGATGAGGCCAACCGCAGGCTTTCTTGTTCATGGCTGTTGTTATTCCTGAGCGAATGTGTATACAGGTGAGCCGTGATGGCAAACAGGTAAGGCAGTTGCTTTTCACGACCTCGCTCACGATATCGTGGGTTTTAATCCTGAGGTGGGCGATCCTTTATATCGCCACTGCAAGCGGTGGTGATAGCCGTAAAGGCTCTCCTGTCGCTATACAAAAGAGGCTGTTAAATCAGCTCGTGTTTTTGTTTATACGAATGTCATTGCATAACACCCAAATGGCCGTGCATACTGAATGGATTTCATGCTGCAGAGTTTTTACTATAGTGACCTCAAAGCCCAAGTGACTTTATCTGTGGCCGTGGTGGCCAATATACTTCAGCTCGTGCAACGAACAGAAGGCGATAAGCATGGCTGAGTCAGGATGGCAGTCGAGGAAGTGAGTAGCATGGAAGTGCCAGAATCGGCAGCAGGAGAGATTTCATTGCTCAAGAAATGTAGAAGGAAGTTCCGCTTTCTGTCGCCGGCAGTTTTAAAGTGAAAGGAATCCAACTACTGCGAACAATCAGTCACAGTCCATGGTATATGCAATCAGTCTGCATTGCAGATAAAAGAAAAAGGAATTGAAAAGGAAGCTCGTGTTCAATTGGATGCACGGCCACAATTTCTATTGTTGCACTTCAGCAAGGTATCTCGAACTAGTATCACTCGTTGACTTCAGACTTAATTCACAACGCATATGATGGGAATAGTATAAGTGAGGTCACGATAATAATCTGATCTGTCTGGACCTAAGGACAAAGCCTACTAAATAAAAATTAGTTGGGCGTAAGATTACACCGATAACACCTTATAGAACTGTAGATGCATGGATAGACAGATTTTCATATGGGTAGACCGATGGACGAGCGGATTGACAGACATGGATTTCCGTGTGGACGAACGAACTGAGTATGAGTGAATGCTCGGGTGGTGCACTTACACAGGTAACAAGCCAGTAGTGGCTTTGGGTAAAAAAAACCGTAGCAAAGATGGCCCTCCTGGGGAATTGTAGGCCAGCATGTTCACCACGGCCTAGCATGTTTTAACATGACCCTATCCTGGCTTCAACGTAATCAGATGGCATTCTGCAGAAAGCTCATTAGCACCATTGGGATTATTTCCAACGGCTTTACTCTTAGGGTCTGTAAAAAAGACTAAGCATACGCATTTTCCTAACATAGCCACTGGCCTAAACCAAAATTCCTAAAATAAATCTACACTACTCAGACCTAAGGTCATGAAATGGCAATAGTTGGAAATCATAACTGCATTTGCACATATACCTCAAGTATGACATTTCCCCAGACAATACAATTAAACGAGGCTAGAAATAGAGCCTGCCCAGTGACCCACGAAGAGGAATTTCGTTATTGTCTAAACAGCTATCTCATCAGTAGGTCTAGCATGGCATTTGAATATAATTTTGTTTATATGAGCTTCATCTACTATACATATTTATCACAGAATTTAGTGGGTCATTGTAATTCGTCATTTGTATGCCTATGTGTGCTGACATTGTGGATGTTGCCAGAAACCGTATATGCATGCTGACCCTGTGCATATCACCTCCAACCATGTTATGCTTGTTGAGATTAAGTATGCTACAACTAGCTATATGACTATGCTTCCTTTGTAGTATATTTGAAGCGCCGAGAAAGAGATTAGGTTCTTTGAGGGTGCTATACAATGGTATTACTATTATTATAATCTCCTTAAAGGAAAATGTCATGCTTGTCATGAAGGTACGTCGAGCTGTGGCCAGTCCTAATTGAAGTGTCCATTTCAATTTACCTCAATTTGGTGCAAAGTATTTGACCTTATCACGAAGATACGCGAATCGACAGGTAGGAATCTTACACGTTGCACTCATGCAGCCAAACATAGATAGAGCTCAGTTCTTCAGATGAAGAGCATTCGTGGAAGCGTGGCAGAATTAAGAAAATAATTTGCTGCGAAGTGAATCCATTCTCAAAGTCTAAAAATTAGACGCGACATGTGACACATGTCAGAAAACAGTGCGCAGCTGAGTGCTAAACATCCTATCCTCGGCAGGCAAGAGTGATATACTGCACACAACACGCGAAAATTAAGAGGACGCAGCTGTTGCCGAAAGATCCAGCACACGAGGTTCACCTATATTGCCGAACGTCCAAGACCATGCATCACAGACCTACGAGTTAAGATGGTGAGTGACGCGCCTGATCTACCAGTTCCACGTTGAATGCCGTGCTGTCGCCATAAAGTTTTAAATTTCTTGCACAACGAGAAAGAAAGCCCAAGCGAGAAAGACAGAGTACCAATAACCGCAAATTACGGGGAGCACTCGCTTTCTATGCACCACGACGGCGCTACCCTGTGCAGGAGAGGCGTCGTATGCATGTCAGCCAGCGGCTAGTGTCCTAGGATATTGTGCATCCGGGGACGAACTGCACCGATGGCGAAGCCCCCTCTCCCCAGTATTAGGCGCCCGTTCGGGCACCCCCTGATCTAACGCCCCTGATCCTGCGCCTCGGGGACATGTGGCCCATAGCCTCCTTCGGTACGCTACTGCGTCCAGCTGAATGCCAAACGACTTACATTTTCTAGACAAGGCGGAGAGAAGCTGATCGGTCGTGTTCTTCCTGACGGATCCACCCAAGACACCGCCTTCAATCGAGACGTTCATCTAAAAAAAAGCCTTTTTAATTTGGAGCGACGAATGGAGCAGTGGCTGGGCGTCAAGATTCCTCCGGCTCCGCTCGGTTGGCTTGCTTACACACGCGGCGCATCAACCGCGCCTACTATGTCAGCAGCCATCAACTTTTGGCGAGAAACCTTCTCGCACACTTACGTCACGTCTGTATTTTTATGTTTCCGGGATGCACCGGGCACAACTGCATCCTTCGCCACTGGTCACCCGATTGTCAAAGAATGCCGGCTGTCCGGCTTCAAATTCGAGCGGAAAGAAGCCATCGCAGTTACCTTGGTACAATCGAAACTTCCGCCCGCCAATGGGGGGGGGCGGGCTAGGCCAGAAGCGTGGTGGGCAGGTGACGCTCAAACCTAGCGCCGCACAATATCTCAACAGGAAGTATGAGTTTAAAAAGTATCACGTTCAAATAATACAATGCGTAATATGCTTTTTATTGTGTTGCTGTCTATTACTTTTTTCCCTGGGTCTTCGTGCACGGGTTTGAGGTCGGCCGCCGGGCACGGGGGGCCGGGCATGTTTGCGTGGAAGTCCTATTGCCTCCACGTCGCTACGGGAAGTCTTATCAGTTGCAGTAGCCGTTCGGCCTAGCTGTCGAGCTGCAGCGCTGCAAAAGCAAGCAAATTTCGTGCGGGAAATTTCGTTCTCCGCGCCCCGTCAGGCTTCGGCTTCCGCATAGTCTAGGCTGCGCGCAAGCACCGGACTTAGAGCCACGTCCTCCGCCAGGGGCGTAGGCCGGACAGGCGCAGGAGCAGGAGCCATCACCCGAAATCCGAGCTCGGCGAGCCGGCTAGAGCTTGGCTCAGTCAGTACGCAAGCGCGAGCTCCGGCGGCACGAGTGCTAGGCACTTTCTTGGACATTTCCCCGCACACCAAGGCCAGGTGGTCGGTCGTCCCTACAGCAAGGCGATTAACTGACATTCGCCACCGCGAACTTGCCGCAACATGCCGGATGTGCGCATTAACTTCGGTCCCCGCCGCTAGCTGCCTGCGAAATCAAGCCGGTGATTTTGAGCGGATTTCCATCAGCGCACGCAGTGGTACCGCAGACGGGCACTCGGCAGAAAGCAAAGTAGCTGCGTGCGACAGGAGCCGCGGAATTTGTTCAAACGTCCCCAGACTACGATCGTCGTTAGGTCGCGTGCAGCGGATATTTTTGAAGCACTTATTTCGACTGTCCTGCTATGTGGCAGAAGCCATGTAGCTCATTTGCGGCAGATGGACGCGGTGGCAAAGCAAATCCGTAGTCCGGTAGTATCCGTCTTCAACGGAATCCGTCATACTTTTTAGTCGCCAAATTAGCATGTTGCACAGTGCGTCTGTTGCGTGCGCCTACGACGTCTGCCGTCACAATCAGCGAAGCGCTCTCGCACTAACGTACACGCCTCACCAGCGGCCAGCGGTTAAGCCGCTGACGCAGCGAAGCATCAGGCCACTAACGTACGTTAGATGTCCCGACGTCTGCTGGGATTCATCGTGCTCTCGTATATATGTACTCGGTGAGAGAAATAATGGAGAGTCTCATTGGCCGCCCACGTTCGCGCTGTCTCCGTGAGACTCCACTAAAACCACTGCCGTCGGAGCCACTGTAATACAACATGTCGCAGAGGTTCTTGGGTGTATTTTGCAAAGCATACAAGTACCGAGAGTGTGTTCTCTCAAACCCGTCGTAAACAAAACGCTTCGCGAAGCCAGCTGCTCTCCGACAGGCTGGCAGCGGCTACAGTACCTCGAGACTCAGCTGAATATTGCATCTCTTCTGGCAAGAGGCACGCTGCCGATTGCAGCTTACGTTTATCTTGTAGATACACCAGCCGAAGACATTACAGTCGCAGGTTTAACGGGGGTAGCTTCTTGCTCTGAACTTTTTCAATGAGTTCCAGGACTCGCCAACGTATACTATCCTAGACTTGGGGCCAATAGATACTTGTGCTTACCGCCGCCGCCACCGCCGCCGCCGCATCCCCTCTTTGAGCCCTCGCTAACCGCTGCCGCCCTGCGCCCCCCTCCCAGCGTAGTAAGTTCACGCCGCGGGCGCCAGTGCTTGCATTGTAACTGGCGTGGCCTGAGTGCTCTGCCGGCGTACCTGGGCTCACTCGTGACGCGACGTGTGGCCTGAGTGCTCGGCCGGTACACGCGGGCTCGCCCTTGACGAAACCTCGCCCCGCGAGCGAGCGGCTGGGAGGCTGACGAGAGGACCAGGAAGGCAGTGCTAAGCAGGGCGGAGGGAAGAACGGTCATACGGTGTAGTGCTGCGAGCGATAGCCGAATGCGCAGGCGTTGAAGTCTCCCTCGGCGTCTGCGTTTTGCAGCTTGTCTACCTTCAGAGCGTCAAGCAACAAGCTATTTCGGCGACCATGGAGAAGTTACAATTCAGCTAGATCGGCGCTCGATTCGAAGGCAGCGGGCTGGGTAGAGAAGTTCGATCTGGTGGCAGAGATGCAAGATATTAACGTTGCCGACCGCCGCAAATTCTTGCCCCTCTTTCTAGCTGGCGGAGCTTTCGCCGTATACAAGAGCGTTGATAGACAGTCGAAGAAAGATTGCAGCATCGTAAAAGAGCCTCTCCTGGCTGCATTTTCGGCGGATAAATTTAGAGCATATGAAGAGCTCACGACACGGTAGCTCCAAGCTGGGGAACCAGTGGACGCATGGACGTCTATTTTGGCACGGCTAGCCGCACTTCCGAGTGCGGCTTCGAAGGATGATTTGCTAAAATGCGTTTTCGTCACCGGGCTTCCCGAGGACACCCGCAAGCAGCAGCGCGCGACGTGTGCGTTCGACAAGATGGCGATTTCCGGGGTTGGTGAGAAGGCTCGAGCGCTTATGAG
The DNA here is from genome assembly GCA_009760855.2 of Cristatella mucedo. Lineage (NCBI taxonomy): Eukaryota > Metazoa > Bryozoa > Phylactolaemata > Cristatellidae > Cristatella > Cristatella mucedo. The sequence goes on along the minus strand of WPIO01000027.1, from coordinate 3,616,636 downwards.
TTGCCACGAGCCGAGCTACGCAGCTTCAGCTGAGGCGCCTGGGAGATAGAGGCGCTCGTGCGGCTCCACGGAAGCGTCTTTCGTTTCGCCAGCAAAATTGATGGGCATTTAAGTCACAACTGCCATTCTTTGCAGCGAAGGATGCGTTTCGTATGCGGTGACGACTCACATCGCCAACACTGCGCCAAGTCCGGAGCGTTGTATCGATACATGCGCTGCGCTGGAGAATTATCATAAAGGGGTGGGGCATAACTCTTAGTCCTTATGCAGTTTAGTGACGTGCCGGAGGCACGAAGCCCAGCGTACCACTTGAGCTACGGTGGCGGGCCCGACGTGGTTGCTTAGCACCCTCAAAAGCCTACTAGCCCCGCTGAGACGGTGCTACCCTGGTACTGTAGACCACCGGAGAGTTCGCCGGGCGGGGTTCCTAAAAAGGTCTCTCTACGAGAGCCAAAACCACCCCCTCCCGAAGCGCCTAGAATGGATTCTCGTTAGGCACATCAGCTGCAATAAAAAAGGTAAGCTGACCTAGCCACCTGGTTTGTATAGCTGTAGAAGAGCCTTACCGCTTACCACCACAGCTTGCAGTGGCATTTAAAGGATCGCCACTGCAAGTCTCGAACCCACGACCGACCTGGGTCGCGAGTTTCTAGCACTATACCCTTCGGCTAAGACTCAGTGACATGCTTCTAGAGCGAACAGTGTCAGCCGTGACCCATATAACTGCTGCTCGGCAGAACGTTGCGATTCGAAATGTGTGAGGCGGACGATTTCAGAGGTCGTGAGTTTTAATTCTTCTTTTCTTCTTTTAATCGCTACAATATCCTGCACCCAGGGTCTTAGCCCAGGGGTCTGGATATACACACACACACACACACACACACACACACACACACACACACACACACACACACACACACACACACACACACATATATATATAAACTATTATATTATATTATAGAACTTATGTATATACATATATATGTGTATATGTAAGTTCTCTTAGGGTGCTATAAAAATGAAACATATGTATATATTTCATTTGTATTTCGCTCTAAGAGAAATTAATCTCTATTCAGGTGCATTCACATATGCCACAGTGCCCATGACCTCAAATCAAATAACGTCATCACATGCAACTCATCAAATAAATTAGCCTTGACCTTTCTTGAGGCGAGCACCTTAACCACTGGCCTCGACCGCACAGCAGTGCTCTCACTTCAAGACGCAGTCGTGGGTTCCAGATCTAAATATGCCCATACTTGACTGAACGGTACAAGCGGGGTGAAAGCTGCAGCTGAATTAATAAAGCCTTGTTGAGTAAGCTAATTTTTATTTTGGGGTATTGTTGAGCTTTAAAAATCAGGCTAATATTTCAAAAATATGTTATTAGTGTTATTATTACTATTATAGAGGGAATAGCTGCGCTATCACAGGCTCGTAGATAAAGCGTGCTGTAATTTGCTGCCGGATGACCATGAACTGTTACAATAGCACAGAGTGCCTCGCAGTTAGCAAAAGTAGGTACATAGCCGATGTTCGATCATCATAAGGCGATGATAAGTTCTGGCACTTTATAAAGTCTTGCTATATTTCCACGAAGCACCGCTTGCCAAGCTACACGTCTCGGACGAACGGGAACAGTAGATTCCAACATCAACAACGAAACATATTTTCCTGGTTAGTGTAACCAGTTGAAACCATTTTTCTTGCCTGATGAGTTACCCTTTAAAGCTGGTCTCTAAATAAAATCGGCTGTGTTGCGTCGGTAGTCTGACAACTGTACCAGGCAAGGGTTAATGACTTACCTCCTTGTGCGACTTGTAAATCTTTACTTAAGCCAGAATGGCAAACTTCTGTGGAGATTCTACTGTAATACCTATAGTAGGACCTATCAAGAGTGGAGATTTAAAGTTTCAGGTACCTGATTCCAGCGGCTCTATGTTAGCCAATCTCTAGTTAGTACATAGAAACGTCAGAAAGGATCTCCGGCTCTCGCAGGTAGCATGACCATTGATGTTTCTTCTTATACCCCCACTCTGAGTTATTGCTAGGCGAACTTAGTGTGGACCTTATACTCGCGCGACCATAACCTGGATGGGACAGATGAATCAGTGGGTACTTTCGTGATCTCTCTGAGTCATCATATCTCTCGTATACAGACGACTATAGCAAGGCAAGTGAGCGTTTTCTTGCATTTCTATCAGCAACCTTGTGTGCCCAAGTCGTCAGACTAATTCGGCTTATAATCTTGGGATTAACGCTGAATGTGGATACCATTTCGCTGCTTGAATGGCAACCACTAAGTTACGCGAATTTACCTTTACCTCATAACACTCCGATACTATACGCAGAGCATTTTATTTTGTCTTCGTGTTTCCGGGAGTGTGGAAAGTCCCAACCAATCTGTGCCTTAACATGTGCCTTAACATGCACTAAGTCGAATGGCATTTTAAGATGTTTCCTTTTAATAGGACTTCGAGAACTTAAAAACGGAAACCCGTACACAGGCTTTACCTCGTACTGTCACATAATAAAAATTCTTCAGAAAAATTATTTGTATTAAGTCTATTCAGAAGTGAAAAGAAATAGCTCAGAATGGTCAGATCGATTTGCAACTTTCCGCCTAAGTAATAAATAAGATCCTTTACATACTTGCTATCACAGTGGCAGCAATCCTGCTGCACAAGTAAATTGGTCAGAAATGCTCTGTGAATCCTAAAAGCCCTGGAGGTCCACTTGGTCACATAGCGAGAAGCCGCATTGTCCGATCGCCATTCTAAAATAGAGAATACACGGCAACGTGAGCGGTTCGCCGATGGTGGAGCAAAACCTTCTCTTCCAAGAAGATCTAACCCGAATCGCAGAACGACTTCAAATTGTTTAGCGATTTCAATAAGAAATATTTGCTGGCGATCGGCTAATGTGGGCAGCCAGCAGTGTAGCCAATAAACTCTCAGTATGTAAGTAGCACATCTCAGCCCATTGTTGGCAACCATAAGTGGATTGGTACATTTTTTGGTACAGTCCTCCACCTGCAAATTTTGCCTCAAGTCCCACCGAAAAAATCAGTTGATTCTACTTTACCAAGTTACAGCTGAAAAGTAGCAGTAGTAGCGAAAGGGATCGCATCTCAATGCAAGAGTCAAAAGAAAATTTACCCTTACGCCCAAGAGAGCTCAAGAGATGCTTTTTTCATCTCTCAGTGAATTACGAAGGAATATTTAAGATAGTTTCAGGCTCTTCTGAGCTGGCCAGATAATTCATCACAACACTGATTTCGCATTTGACAAGCCCGCTAGAGAACTAAATTGCTTTCTTGGTACTTCACAGAGCCCGTAAAAGAAGCAAATAAACTTATTGGGATAACAGCATACACGAGTGCGGCACACGTAAGCACATGAAAGACAGGACAAATGATCGAAGCTGACCTGATTGCAAAAGATGGCTTTAATTTAGTTTTAAACTTCTAACATGGGATCTACTGAATGCGTACCGGAAGCTTCTTAGGCTGTGAATTCGCTATATAAAACTCTTCTGCGTAACACCCAGCTAGTCTTTATGGCTTTTCGGAGTTACAGACGGAGATGCATTACATAGTGACATCAGTGGGTAGCGCGTTACAGGCTGTAGGTCCACGTGAACAGAAGGCTCGGCTCAAATTGGATTTCAAGTTGGTTGGATGCACAGCTAAACTACTTGAGTCGCCAGAGCGAGTGATACGATGTGAAGCCGTCGATTTGGAAGAATTTCAGTTGGGTAGGCGAGATAAAGAGAATCAAGAAACCTACAAGTGAGTGGCAAAAACTTGTACCTGGGTCCCAGCCTAGGTGTAAGGTGATTGCTCTTGAAGACCCAGGACGTGGGTTCAAGCACGGCAATGGGTAATTCTGAACTGCCCACTGCAAGCAGTGGCGATAGCCATTAAGGCTCTTCTGCCACTATGCAAATGGGGCCATGCATTACGCTAACCTTCAAACTTTAATTGGTATGCTGCGTGCTCACCTATTTAGGACAGCATTTAGTCGGTCCCTGTGTTTCGTCCTTGATGTGCTTATGCGTGCTGACACTGTGCATGCTGCCACTAACCACATTTGCATGCTGACCCTGTGCATGTCACCCCTAACCATGTCATTCATTTTGTTTGTTTGTCAAGCATGATTTTACTTACCATTCAATTGCATTTCTATTTGCAGCAAATGTAAAGCGCCTAGAAAGAGATTGAGTTCTCTGAGGGCGCTTTATCAAGTGCATTACTATTATTATTATTATTATTATTATTAAAATTAGCTTGTTAGTTTTAAAAATGTTTAAGCTAATAATAGAGATAATAAAGGTGAGATCTGCTATATTTTTCGAGCCATCTAGTCAATTGTCTAGTATACCAAAAAGTAAGAAAAAGTATTGTATTCAGTCACAGACAGCTTTTGAAATAATGATAATAGATCGTTTGAATTTCGTCCAGAGAGAATTAAATCACTATCTAGGCCCTTTGCACTATCGCTGCAAAAGAATCACTAAACAAGGGTCACTGCCATGCACGGTATCATCCTTAGATATCAGCCTGCTAAAGCAAACAAGCATCATGCTTATGCCAGCATACTAAAGCACACACAAGGACACAGGATCCATCGGCTAGTAGGAGCTCTGGCAAGCAACGTGCACCAAATAATTCGCAGATAACCAGGCAAAGCAAAGAATAAAAACTAGACAGCAGTGCAATGGGGCTGGGAAAGCTGGAGAGCTGACAGAGCAGAACCGGCGAGTCTTCAGCTCAGGCTCCAATCAATAGCCGCCTAGTCAATGCAGGTAGCGACCTAAGCCAGAAGCGAGCTCCAGACTCTCGGCAGACGTAAAGTGTGCAGCTCGTTTCTTACACAGACTTTGGCTGATTAAATAAAGGATTTGCATAGCTTTCTTAGGGGGATGCCGCATTACTCAAATCCTGCTGCTGGGAACAGCATGGCTGGTTATGATAAGAGTGTCATTTGACAGGCAAACATTTTCGAGTGTACCAGTTACCGACGGTAGCTCACTTTGCCAGCACTCACTCAGGTTCCAGACTGCTGGGGTACCTACAGTGCAGCTGGCTGCCTGCTTCCCATTAACACCAACCAAAATAACTTCACTGCAGCTTGATCAGTCAAATACACAGTTTGGCCAACGGACAAACAGCAAGACTTTCTCATGCATTCGCTGAGCCTGTCTTTTCTTACGAACCACGGTGGACACCTGATACCAAGCCGAAGTGTCTTCTAATACTGTAGCGTGTTTAGCCATTATTTAAGCGATCCTAGGCTTAATCGAGTAAGTCCAAATATAGAAACTCCCGTTCTCCGGTGTTATTCTCTGCTTAAATGGTCCGAATACGATCTGTGGGATCCATTCTTGGCCTCTGTGTGGTCATGTTATGGGCTTAGCTTCCGGTCTCTCTAGGTTTCGCTCGGATGCAGATCCGGGATAAAGTAGCCGGTCCCGCCCTCACGGCAATGAAGACCGGCCCACACAGCCCCCTTACCTTCACCCCTGTAGGAGTTATATTAGTTTCAGACTCCGTAAGGTGCATTTCGTATACTGGTAGTGTTGCAAAGGATTAGAATGCTTCACCAGCGTTGTTTATAATCTGACCACAAATGCATAGCACATCTCACCGCCACCACTCGTAAAACCTGCAGACCTTCATGTTGACAATAGAAGTAGTGGATATGTAAGGTCAGTGTTCATCTGCCAGAATTAGGTAATCCACTAAAAATGCTCATATTAACTCTGCTCACAACTCGGCTGGCTGTATAAAAGGCGACACACACACACACACACACACACACACACACACACACACACACACACACACACACACACACACACACACACACACACACATATATATGTGTGTGTATGTATTGATAATATATAAATATATATATTTATTTATTTATTTATACACACCCTAAGAGAACTTTATATTTATTCGGGTACTTCACAGAAACCACTGCGCAGAACCGGCTCGGCAGTAGCTGCCACAGTATATCTATTAAGCGTCTGACTCACCGATAATTATCTTGTCGCCAGCAGGTATTTTTGGCCAGCCACTCGACAAGTCGGCGTGATTGCACAACGCCCGCACCCGCAGAAAGGTCCAAAGGAGACGTGCCCCAGGAGATAATCGATAGGTTCCAATTTGGTGAGTGCTGTCCCTGGTACATCATGCAGCTTAAGTCTAATGCTGCTTTATGCTTCTAATCTAGTCCAACGCTTACGTATAGCTGTTGTTACCGGTCAGCCTCGTATTCCTGCGACAACAGCTTAATCCTAAATGCAGGCTCCGTGCTTATGTCAGTGATGTACAGTACACAAAGCTAGCAGAGGGGACGGCACACCACAGAAAGTGTCTGATCCTCGGTCAGTCTCCTCTCCGATTGGCCAGACCGGGTAAAGCCCAAGTTCAGCCCCCCTCATAGACAATTGCTAGCTACACAGCTGCCGCGAGCGCGAAACCGCTCATCTGTTGATAGCTTTAAGCTCCTTTATTTCAGAGGGATACATCTGAGGAGATGTGCAAGCCGATGCTTGCGGCAGGCTTACAAACAAACCCCTTTGTGCCATTACTTCAGATACTTTTTTTACACAGTCGTGCACATGTACAGCCCGTAGAGACAGGTGCACGAGCCGAGACATAGTGACTATGCTGATATGCTGAGGCGTAGAGAGACCTTTCGACGCCTGGGGATAAAGCTACACATGGCGCCCCCTCCGTTTGTCAAAAATTGCTGCAAAATAGCTCGACCGCGAAAGAGAAATGCAAAAAACACGCTAGCGGGCATCTCGAGTCGCGAAAGTTTTATTTATTTGTAGTGAAGGTACAAGGTAGCTATCACAGCTTTAACTTAAGTGAATTGTTCTTACCTTGAACGTGGCAAAGTGGTCTATCACAGCTTAAAAATCAATATTTTTCGGTGTTTCTTTCTTTAGGCCCATTTATGCTCTCAGATAAGACAGGATTATCTACAGCTTGCTTAAGGAGGAATTTTCACAACTGGCTACTGATGCAGCAATGGTGAGAAGAACTTGCGAGGCAACTCTCACATTACGAAACGCATCTTCTCCGTAACTGACAATGAAGGATATGAGTTCCAGGGGGTCTTTGGCGTCGAATCGCGACGCGTGGCAAGAAGCATTTTACAATCACACATTTCGTTTTACAGCACTGTTCCGTTAACGTCTGAATAATAGAAGCTTCCAAGATCTAGACATTGCAGGCTGAGTTTGGTCTGGTCAAGTGTCTTCAAAAGCTGCTTAACTTCCAAGAAAAAACCAAATTCGACATCAAGATCTGTGAGCTGGTTAAACATAGTTGTAATTTCTTGTCAGAGATAGTCTATGCTGGCCTTCATTATTCTTGTAATCTTCTCCTCTGCCGAGAGATCAACATCTTGAGAGAGTTCTTCAGGCATCTGTGTCCTTCGGCGGATTCTTTATTCAACGGCAACTCCCCACAATTCACATCTCCTTCTGGCATTTAGTAGTGATTCTTGGCACGGGTCTTCTCAAAGTCTTGATAACTCAATCTCAAGAGAGTGGAGGTCGCACGAGGCATCTTCGAAGTTCACATCTTTGGATCCTGCAGTCTCTTTTCTGAATGCGGTCAATCTTCCTTAAGATGCTGTACGAAAATGACAACAGGACCAACAAGTTCAAGTTCAAGATACAATGAAGGTGACTGCCAGCTTCCCTTCTTGTTTAAAGTGTTCTACTTGTGTCCTCAGACAGTTGCTCCAAAAGACCTACAATGCTGCTCAGTTCTTCATTGATAGCTTTCACAGCCTCCACTCTTGCACTTCACCTTGTTGCAGTCACGCTTGACAGTGATGGCTAAGACTTTCGTCAGTTCTTCCCACCACAGTTGATCTTGAAAAGAATTAAGTAGTTGCTCCCTCTTGTTCTAAAAAAGGTAATGACAAAGGGATCTTGATTTGCCGCAAGAACTCCAACCAGGGTTAAGCGGTCACTATCAGTTTACAAAATTGCCTTTTCATTTCAGGACAGTATTCTCTTTTGAAAACCTGACAAGTGGCCAGACATGATTGGTGCATTGTCGTAGCACTGCGACCTTCAATCTTGTAAGGACACTTTGTCAGATTCGAGTGTTTCTAAGATGAGACCCTCAATCGTTGCAGCATCTTTGGCATAGATTTGAAGAAAGCCAGTAAAGACTGTTTGATGATGACTCTTTGTTGGAAAAATCAACATCGATATATCTAATAACCTCAGACATCTGCTCGTGGTGTGCCAAATCAGGAGTTGAGTCAAACCGAATTCCATAGTACTTATTTCGCTGGATGTTGCAGAGTAACTTGTCTCTGACAGTGGATGCAAGTATACCAATGAACTCATTTTGGGTTTGAGGAGACAGATTTTGACTTTGGATCCTTTCTGGCACGGTACAGGCGTGATTGCAGAAAGAGGATCGCACCGAGCAGATGAAGATGGAGACTTCTTCCAGGACGTTTCCAGGAGTTTTCTCACCAGCCAGGCCAACCCTCTCTTGGTGACCATGCAATGCCAGGTTTTAAGAAACCAAGAACTTCATGTGGCTGAGAACTCTCTTTAGGACTGTTTGCCATCGTTGCTTTTTCGATAAGATTTGTACCTCAACAGCAGTGTCTATTCCATTTCCTTCGAGAAGTCTCCTCTTGGTTTCCTTCCATCCGGTGAAAGCCTGACTGTGAGGTATTTTCATGAGAAATTAGTTTTCCAACTTCACGCCTATTAGCAAGTGGCCTCTTGAACCAGGCTGTGCTCATGGCTCGACCACCTTTTCAATTAAATTTACCTTTGTTCTGAAACAGGCTTGATCCTCGTAGTACTATTCAGTTCGAAGTGGCGGCGAAATGACGGGCAAAACAGAGGTTTGGCCAAACTTCAGGTAGCCAAATATCATTCAGGGTCAGCACTTGGGAAGTAGAGCAGTAGATTCCGTAAATTCTTCTTCTCTTGTGGTTGTGCTTGCACCCTTATGATCCAAATGGTGACTGTCTTCGTCTTCACAGAGCATAGCTTTTTTCATGAAGCTTTCACCTAGCAGAGTGTTTGTTTCTCCAAAGTTATCATGGTTTCTGCCTGCACTCTTTTCCTCCTCTTGTTCTTGCAATTGTTCTTGCAACTGTTCTTGCAATTGTCTCCGTCCTGCTTGCTTTCGTCCTTCTCAAACTCTCCTTCCTTCTTCCCTCTGTCCCTTCGTCAAGATTTTCCTCGCGCTTTTCTGTCTCTTCACCGTGTCTTCAGCTTTGCCTTCTCCAGGAAACCTTCTAGCACTTTGCTGGACTCGCTCGCTTCTGCCTTTCTTCTCAAGTTTCCGTTTCCTGCGCTGGGCACTTTCACTCGCCTTTCCTCCTCCCGTGTCTTCTGTAAATAGATTGGGGTGACCAACAATGTACAAAAGTACACAGTAGCCGTAATAATAATAATAATAAATTTGTTATAGCACCCTCAGAAAACTCACTCTCTTTCTAGGCACTTGACATTTGCTGCAAGGGGAGCATGATCGACATGGTTAGTGGTAACGTGCCCAATGACACCTAGCGTAACATGCATGGTAAGAAGTGATGCGAACAGTCAGCAAGCAAATGTGGTTAGTGGCAGCATGCACATTGGCACCAGCACCAACAGGCACACAAAGGACGGATCACATGGACCCACTAGAGGCTGTGATAAATAGATGCTTTTTAGCTCACTTTCAAATGTCGTCAAACCAGGGGATGTCGTCGAAAGCGAGTTGCAGGCTTTAGGAGCATACGTACTAAAGGCACGGTCTCCGAAAGATTTGAGGTTCGTACGAGGTACACGTGAGCGTTTAGATTCGGAAAAGCGGGTGGTAAGGTGGTTAGCCTGGCGGGGCAGTAGATCCGATAGGTAGGCCGCCGGTCCGGTTCGCTCAACCGCACAACCCTCACTAGTTCGGGTAGAGGCAGAACTCGTGCAATGTGCCGAGACCTGAAGCTAGCAATATGCTAACCATAAAAACATACAGAGCTCGATAGTCTGAGCTCAGCACTAGCAACCAAACCGTATTAGTGAAAGCCCAACAATAGCCTGTATTTTACGGCTGACACACATAGGTGATTTCCAGCCGACTTGGTAACAAACTTACAGCAGCTGACGGTCAGTGAACGGCAGACCGTCGCTCCAGGAGAGCGACTGTCGTGAGGCACAAGCCTCGTAAGATTTCCAGGTCAAAAGCCACACACTAATCATTATCTCGCATAATAATGCAAAATGCAGCTCATATCGGTGCTAAGCCACGGCACGAGCCAGCGTGCCCTTGGCTCGAGCCTGCGATGCCTCGTAGCAGGCCGGGCTCGATGCCCTTGACTCAATGCAGCAGCCCGCATTATGCAGGCAGAGTGAGGTGATGATCGGACGAGAGGGGCAGTTGGAACGTACATGGTGGTTAAAGCCCCCTCAGTGTTTCCGTGTCGCCGCATGTGTGCCACCAGACGGCTCAGGTTTAAGTCTGTACAGCTCAGGTTTAAGTCTGTAAATGTGCTTAACTAGCTCGGCCAGTAATAGCTAAGTCTATTGAAACAAGGACTTGGTTGGAATGAAGATTGGTATTCTCACTTAAAAAACTTTAAAAAAAATATGCACAATCCAATTTGCATTTGACGCCCCTTTGGCCTTGGCGCCCGGGTACATTTGTCATCCTCACTGAGCCTCTGATGACAGGATACCTCATACGAAACAATAGGTAGCATGTTGGTCCAGATGAGAAGTCTGGTGGTGGTGGTGGTGGTGGTGGTCAGTGACGTTGCTGCTCTGATACCAGCTAAAGAAAGAAAACTAGAACAGAGACAATGATCCCATGGCAGTGGCCTTCTACTCAGACAGTGACTCCTCCATCCCTGGTTGCCTCCGTCCATAGCACAGCGGTCAGACTTGGAAAGGTGCTCGATAACTGAACCGCCTTGGGCTGCCAAAATGTCTCTACCAGTCACCTCAGCCTTAGCCACCACCATATACTATGGTAGTAAAACCGTGCTGCCAAGTCCAAGTCACATAGGAAACATTCCAAGTATGCACAAAGAAAAATTATATAACTGATAAAAATAATTGAAAACACTACCAAAAACACTACCAACATAGGACACTGCCCTGAAGTAAAAAGTAAGCCTGCTTTCACGGAATCTACGATAAAGTACATACAAGAAAATTTCCCTAAAGCTGGGCTTTGAGATCGAATTTCCTCCTGCCCTATGCCGACTTTCTTCCTAGTTAGGACCTTATTTAGCTTAGATGGCACACTAGCTAAGGTGGTTGCTTTTCACGACCTCGGTCCCGTCCGACTGCAGCAGAACCTCACCACTACGGCCAATCTAGGACCGTGATATACCAGTAGGTAAGGTGCATGCTCTTCATGACGGAGGTCGCGGGTTCGAATCCTGCAGTGGACGATTCTTTATTGCCACTGCAAGCAGTGGAGATAGCCGTAAAGGCTCTTCTGTCGCTACAAAAAGAGGCTGATAAATCAGCTAGTATTTTTGTACCCTAGCGATTCGATGGCCGACTTAGTCCCCCCAAAGCACCCTGTTCTGACGCCGAGCCAACACCCGCAGAATTTGAGTTCTGCCCCTGCATTCACCCTTGTTATATATAATATATAATGCACTTGTACAGTGCCCCAAGAGAACTTGATCTCTATACAGGTGCTTCACATATGCCTCGGGGCTCGAGCCAACGACCTCAGCCAGACTTTGGTCGGGGCGAGCACCTTAACCGCTTGACCAAACCAGCTTGAGCAGTGTTGAGTAGTATGAGAAGAATATAAAGAAAAGGAAGATTAGATATAAAAAACCTTTTCCGGGAAAGTGCATGGCGCTAAGTAATGTGCTCTGTTACGAGTGTGAGGGTGTACAGTAATAATAATAATAATAATAGTGCTAAGCAATGTGCTTCTTTGTAAAAGTTTTAGGCTTCGGCTACAACGCATTAAGCATCCGGTGTTCAAAGAGTTGCTCAGAACGCCTCAGTAAAACTAGAGCCTATGTCAGCCATTTTTATTTTTGCCGTGGAGTTTATGACACATCCGGGTTTTGATTAGTCGGCTGGTCCAACCAGGAGCCAAAAAGTAGAAACCGATTCTCTTTCGTGAGTCTGTCGACTTGGCTCCTCCCGCAAAACAAATGTGGTGACATATGGTGACGTAGTCCCCAAACCAGAGGGAAATCGGTCCAAAGTCGTTACCGATTTAGGAGGAAATTCGATCGCGAAAACGCCTTAGCTAAAAGGTCCAAACATATTGGGCTTCCCATAAGCTTAACATACAGCTTGCTTTCAAGGGTTTAATGTGGTGTAAAAACTAAATACTGGGCCCAGCATTACAATAATGTCGATGCTAACTTTCAAAAAATCTACATTACCATTCGGAAATAAAAACTATATCGTGTTTTTATTATTAACGAGCACGGTCGCAATAGATGTGCTGTGGCAAGCATCCCTAATCTCCACACCTACTGACATACCATCGCTCAGATTGCCACAAGAAATTAAAAATAGCAGGCCAATAAATAATAAATAACAGGCGTTTATTGCTTACGCTAGCCCTGTGCTGAAAAAATTGTAATCCGAAAGTTATGAAACAATGCAGCAGCACCACACGCTTGATAAACTCGTACTGGAACACGATGCGGTTGGCACGACCAGGTAGAGATGCTTTAAAGTGAAGCATGTTACATTTCATTCAGATAAAAACGCTGTACGACAGCTGACGCGGCTATACGACAATAACTGTGCACGGCCTACAGTTTTTTAAGATCACAGCTTGTTGGCAAATGCTTGAGCTACCTTCGAGGGCGAAGTCTTTCCCAGTTTCTGGCACACGTATCGGCCGCACTTGATGAGTTTCTCCAAGTCAACGCCGCTTTCTATGCCTAGGCCGTTTAGAAGATATACTACATCCTCGGTGGCCACGTTGCCGCTCGCACCTTTGGCATAGGGGCAGCCGCCCAGTCCCGAAACCGAGGAGTCGACAACGCTGACGCCGAGTTGCAATGCGGAGTAGATATTCGCTAGCGCCTGGCCGTAAGTGTCGTGGCAGTGAATCGCAAGCTGCTCGACGGGAACGACTCGAGTCACTTCCGTCAGCATTGCTCTTACGTCTGCAGGAGTACCGGCACCAATGGTGTCTCCGAGAGAAATCTCGTAGCAGCCCATGTCCATCATCTTTTTCGCAACTTCGGCGACTTTCACGGGCTGGATCTTGCCTTCATAGGGGCAAGCCACCACGCAAGAGACGTAGCCTCGCACCTTGACTCCGTCTTCCTTCGCCGCCACCATTACCTCGTGGAACCGAAGCAGACTCTCTTCGATGGAGCAGTTTATATTTTTCTTACTGAACGATTCAGATGCAGCGCCGAATATAGCTACCTCTTGGGCACCCGCGTCTATAGCAGCGCGGTATCCTTTTATGTTGGGCGTCAAAGCCGTGTACCTCACTTTGCTGTTCCGGGCTATACCACGTAACACATCTGCACCGTCGGCCATCTGCGGGACCCACTTACGTGACACAAAGCTCGTTGTCTCTATGACAGGTAATCCGCAATCCGACAGCATGTTGATCATCTCTATTTTCGTAGCTGTGTCCACGAAACCGGGTTCATTTTGCAGACCGTCTCTCGGTCCAACCTCCACTATCTTGACTCTAGTCGGAAGTTTCTCGCAGCCAAGATTGCTGACATACCTGGCTGCACCGAAAGCGCTCCTCATGGCCATCCGTCCGATCATGCTAGCACGGAGTCGCGAGATGACGTAAGAGCAGAGCGGAGGCGGCCGGGGGACCGAGGAACGGAACCGGATAAGAAGTTTTTAAATGGACTCGATGTTTTGTCGCCAATAAGTCTCCATCCTTGGACCTACACTAGCGTAGGCGCACGCTGGGCATTGCTGCTGTTCCCCAGACATAACAATTTTTCGACCTTATACAATATGATTTAAAACTATTAGCCTTTTTACTTAACTTACGCGTCGAACGACATGCGGCGCCGACCTGCAGCGGCTCGGTACCGCCCACCTGGTCTGCGGGATTCCTGTGAGCCGGCGTATCGCTCGGCCCCTCGTCCTGCGCGCGGCGGAGCCACGGATTTTCACCTCCGATCAACCAATGAGAGCAGCACAAAACGGCTGCAAGGCTCGCGCTACCAAGAGCACTCGATTCGGCAGCTGATGCTAGTCTCCTCACTCGCCGATTACGGCGGACGCCGTCGCGTCGCGTCAGGAATGGGGCTGCCGGCTCGAAAGCGGATATTAGCCGCAGTGAGTCTCGAGGCGCGCTTATTTTACGGAACTTTTTTCTACAACTCGTTTTCAAGTGTGGGTTATATTTTAGAAACTCTCGCGGAACCGATTTTCTGGATTTTGGATCGTACAGTCAGGCCTGCGGGTCCTTTGTTTGTATTACTCGTCTGCTTGTTGACAGCTTTTGTTGTTACTGGCTTTTATACAGTAGTGCTTCCCGCTCAATGGGCTGGCAGTAGCCCTGGTTTTATTGCGGTGTACCTATTTTTAGCCCATTGGTTGCTCGTTAATATTACGTTTCATTATTGGATGGCCGTTAAAACTAGACCAGGCGTCCCGCCGCCTGCAGTTCAGGCTGTCGTGTCCATCTGCAAGATGTGTGTCGCCCCGAAGCCGCCGAGAGCGCACCACTGCGGCATATGCGGTCGTTGCGTACTGAAGATGGACCACCACTGTCCCTGGCTGAACAACTGCGTCGGGCACAACAATCATCGGTACTTCTTCCTTTTCATCGTCTACATGCAGTTGGGCAGTGCCTTTGTGTGCTTGTCGTCGTACGAGCAGTTCTACGACCGGATGTTTCTCCGAGGAGCGTCTTTGGGGGAACCCGGTACAACGCAAATCGCCACCGGGGACGCATCGACTGCCAACGCCGATGGCGGCACGTGGCCGGCGACGTCGATTGGGACGTCGAAGGAAGGTCGCACCGCATACGCAGACGCTGCAGCAGTGATACTGTTTCTGCTGTGTCTCAGTACTGCGTTTTCGCTGACGTTGCTAATCGGCTACCATTCGTATCTGATAACCCGGGCGGAAACCAGCATTGAGAGACACATCAATGCCAAAGAGAGACTGCGGCTTGAAAAACTTAGTCAGCCCTTTATTAACGTGTACGATGCTGGAAGCTGGAAGGACAATTGGAGACAGTTCCTTGGTCTGCACCAAGGGCGAACTGTTTGGCGACACGTACTACTGCCGTCAAGGCATCCGCCACAGGGAGATGGGGTGACGTGGACTGTTAAATATAACTAAATACCAGCGACGCTAATTGCTAAGCCTTCTAATATCAGAAACCTGTTAAGCGAGAATATTTATCTTGGAGCTGCAAAATTGCTTGCGTATGTCTAACGCACCGGTCTGAATGTAGTCACGCCGCACCGTAAACAGCCGAAAGTGACCCCTATGGCCAAGCCATGCGCCGCCCCCGAATAGTTGAATACCCACCCTGGTTTAGCCCAGAGGTTAAGATGTTCGCCTTTAACGACCGAGGTAAAGATGAATGCATTTGAGGATTGAGGGCGTGGGCTCGAGACCTGAGGCATTTGAGAAGTGCCTGAATCAAGATTAGGTTCTCTTAGGACTCTAAACAAATGAATCTCATTTTATTATAATTATAATTCCGGCTGCTTAACTGTAAGCTACAGCGTTCACAGTCTCCTTAATTAATGGTGGTTGACTTAAGTCAAGACAAAATCAAAGTAATGAGTGTCTAAAAGTAGCTCAGTAACTCCTTTGGAGACACGGAGATTAATTAGGTGCGCTATGCGAGTTTTCTACAGCGAACAAAAATCCTCGGAGCCTTTCGGTGACCATCGGTAATCGAGTGCCTCCATGTCGTGTTACAAACAATGAGCGAAACGCATGACGTGGAGTTCCCTAGGATAGTTGAGGACGGAAGAATAGAAATACCAGCGTAAGACAGCTGTGAAGGAAGTGCTAGAATCGGCAGCGAGTGGAATGGACATTGCTTTTGCGTAAGAATTGATAAAGTGAGCCCAGTGCCTGCAGTACAAAAACAACGCTCGCCGACAGCATTTTAACCAAAGTTACCATTCGTTTTAGTTTACCGTCTCTATCGTCCCTGTAGGAGGGTCGCCGCCAATTCACGAACGTAAGAAGATTATTTTGACGTACTCTCGCGTCGTCGGCCTGTTGGCCGCTGAGGATTTTAATGACAGCCAAATAATTACCTATTAAGCGTCACCAAGCAGCCTAGCCTCAACTGCGAGAACTGAAGACTTTTTTCTCAGTAGGCGAGAACGAAGCAGACAACCCGTAACCAGCATAAGCCCTTCGGAAGTCGGGTGTACACGAGCAACAACGACCCATCAAGAAACTTGCTCTAATCACCAGAGTGGCCAATAAACCAAATGGCCAGTATGTTTCAAACTGAGTATAGATTCCTGAAGGCCGCACTTCGGCAGGCCCGTTAGAACAAAGTTATTACGGACCGGCCTAGCAAAAACTGGAACCTCTCAAAACCGCCTATCTAGCCGTTTTAATGAGTGCCCTCTCTGATTGGCGTAGCCGGCATTATTCCCAGTTGGAGCAAGACTTTGACCTTGCCTGGGAACCCTCTACGTCGATGAGGCAACTGAGCTGTCCAACCGATCCTTGAGATTTCCAGGGTATGGCTATTTTGAGAATATGACGCTGTCTTTGGCGTACGGGCTGATGTGATTTATGACTGATATATATGTAACGGGCCCGAGGAGTTACGTGGAGGACGCCTGGCAGGGCAGTCGCGTACTGCGCCCGCTGCGGCGTCCATTTGAATAAACGTCTTTGAGCCCACTTCGGTGTTCTGCGTGGTATCGCGTACCTGCCGTTAGGGAGACTGTCAAGCTACAAGCTATTCCGGCAGAGTGGCCCGCACCAGGAGATGGTGCTGGAATACTACCATGTTGGGACGACTTCGTAAGCTTGCTGCTCGACTCGGAGCGGAGGCTTAATGAAAGAAGTGTCGATCCAGCTTTGTGGCACGTGTACATATTTGTGTTCCTGGCAGGCGGTGCATAAATGTTCGCTGCGACCCTTCCTGACTCGATGCAAGAGGACTACGTTCAGCTGCGTGCAACACTTGTGAAGGTGTTTGAAAGCCCTGAAGGTGAAGAGAGGCTTCTGCGGTCGGACTTGTAGAGTGCCAGGAAAGCGGAGGCGATAGCGCAGAAGCAGCAATAGGTAGAGGCCGGTAAAGCGCGACTGCTGCGTTCGGTGATGATAAACGCTGGTCGGACTGAGGAGGCCGATAGGAGTGACCGGAAGCGGCAGCAGCAATCTCCAACGGTGTGCCGGGCGACGAAGGCAGAGCCAGTAGAGACGCCGGTGGAGCCCGAAGATACGACAGTGGAGCCTGCAGAGACGGCGGCAGAGCCCGCAGAGGCGGCGTCCATGAGCGAGGTGAAGGCATCTGGCACAGAGACGGCAGCATCCGGTAGAGAGACGGCAGCGTCCGGCAGAGACCGCTATGTCTGCTAGAGAGGAGGCTGTGTCTGCCGGAGAGGAGGCTGTGTCTGCCACCAGAGAGGTGGCAGCGGCTGGGGAAGCACTGGTAGAGAGCGAGACGGCATTGGTGGCCAGCGAGTCCGCGCTTATGGTCTCGGAAGCGCTGGAGGTACGGAGCAAAGTATTACCGTTGGCGGAAGTGCGTGAAGCGCAAGCTAAAGAGGCGGGCGAGACGCTCGCCCAGAAGGCACACGAGATCCGAGAGGTCAGAGTCAAAGACCGAGGAGTGGCAGCAACAGATGGTGGTGCACAGTGTGGTCGCTTCGGTTTCCGAGCTGCTGATGGCGGAGACGCGCGAGGGGCAAGCTGCACAAGACGTCAGCTAGACGCCAATCGAGGAGGCGCGACAGGTGTACGCCTAGCGACCGAAGGCGTCGGCGCAGGAGCGGCCGACGGAGCAGCCAAAGGCAGTCGTACAGGAGCCGAGGCTCGAGGCAACTGCCTCACAGGCGACTCGAGAGGCGATACCCGTTGCAGTCCAGAATACAGCGGCCGGCGTTAGGGCGAACGCCCGGAAGCCCCGTGTGCGGTGGCAGAGACTGGCGCCGCATTGGAGGCTGATGTCGCGGTGGCAAGATGTATGGCTCGGCGATGCAGCAAAGCTCGTGCCACACATTGGCGGCAGCTTAGCCAAGGCCGTGCTTTCACTTTCCTCCTCCGAGCGGCCGCTACCTAGCCTCGTGCTAGAAGATAAAGCAGTTTAGGGCACCTTATGTATTGTTATTGCCCTGTTGTAACGTCATATATTGTTGTTGCCCCATTTGATCTTGAGATTAAAGGGGAATGTGGCTATTTTGAGATTATTACACTGCCGTTGGCTTATGGGCTGTTGTGATTTATGACAGATGTAAATAAGTAACGGGCGGCAAAGGCCCGAGGAGTTACATGGAGGTCTCCGGGCAGAGCCGCTGCGGCGTCCGTGTGAATAAAAGTCTTTTAGCCCACTTCGGTGTTCTGCACGGTATCGCGTACCTGCCGTTAGGGAGAATGTCAAACTACACAGGCTAAGGCCCTTTGGCCTGCATCCCTATATGTGCAGTAGCCGCTAATTCTTGAGGGAGAAACTGAATTGAGAACTAAGGTGATCAAATGTGTAGCACTTTGCTGGCCTTGGCTGAATTTTAGCGCAAACAGGAGCTGTTCGGAGGCGGGCTAGAACTCCTTTGTCCTGGAGCAGTGAGCCAGAGAGGAGCATCAGCGCGGTTAGAGAGCAAGAGCTTAAGAGCAAGCCAGGAAGCTGAGACCGGCGGTGGCGATTCGGCCTTTAGAATTGGTCCGATACCCGCGGAAGCTGCTGATTGATGTTGGCTGGCCAGTCAACCTCCGCCTTCACTCGGTCCAAGAAAGAATCCAAGAAAGAATCCAAGAAAGAATCGTCTGGAACACATTCGCCATTCAAGCTGGACAGAGGTGCCTTTCCAGTAGCCTACTGACGGTATTAATTCCTTGCCGTAATGGGCCGGGGTGTCGGGCCCAATGCCACTACGCTCTTGCCCCATTGTCTCAGCCAAGCATTTAAGAGTCGAGCGACGCTCGCTCTGGGTCTTTTGTCTGTGGTCTTCTGTCTTTGGTCCGGCTCCGCCGTCGGACTCGTTTCTCTGAAAGCGAGGGAGGAGGGCGGGCTGTTCGCCGGCGATTGACGGAACAGGACGAGACAGCGCTAGGAGGATTCGGTGGACTCCACCGAATACGGTCGTATCGCGCCCGAGCTGGCATTTTGTGTTTCTTTCGTGTTTTGTGTGTGCGCGCTAGCACGTGGTCTCGGCATAGGGATTTGCCGGTGCGAGCTAGACGTAGTTGGCGTGTGTGGAGTATTCCTGCCGCACTGTTGGAAACCGAGTTCTAGTTCTCCGGTTAGGGGTTTAGGCTCTGGTTCGGGCTCAGTGTGGAGAAGTATTCCCTCCGCAAGAGTGTTGGTGCTGTTGAGAGCGTGCGAGGAGTGTGGAGATAAAACTGAGCTAGACGCGCAGCGACTTTGTGCGCTGGCGAATAAAGCTCAGTAAAATCCCCAATTGGCGTGTCTCGCTTTCCAATTCACGCCGCGGACTCACGACCCCCTTTAGTAACGGTAAGCAGGTCAGCGCCAGAAACGCTCGTTTCGTGGCGGCCTGCTTATTGCGCGTAGGCGCGCACCAAACGGCATTAGGCGCTAGGTTACGCCGCTAGGTAAGCGGCAGGTCAAGCCTACCCGCCGAGCCTTCGGCGTTACAAATGTGACGCCTCTAGAGAGAGAATCCCTAATGAAGTTGAGATCGAGGATGCAACCAGTTCTATTAGAGGAATGGAAAAGTCTGAAAGGAAGCTCCTGCAAACAGCCTCGTTCTCGGTAGAATTTGCTCAGCATTCTCTTTGAAGAGCTCATGCGTACTTACACTCTCCGCATGATCACTAATTGACATCTTTCTAGCATATGTAGTAAAGTGCCTAGAATGGGATTTAGTCTTATAAAGGTGCAAGTGCAAATGTTATTATAATTATTATTAGGTAGGTCACAGCCGCGAGAGCCTTGTGTCAGCGGCTTAGCAATTGCAGATGTCTCTCCGCGGGCCAAGGTCAAGGAGGCAAGAAAAGCAAAATGGGCCGCACCACGCCAGAGCTCATCCGGTCCATGCTGTGCTGTTGTCCGGATATTGTCGCCCGCTCACTTGGACTGCTCGTCTCCATAAAATAGTAAGTTTGAGAGAATGATTAGTGACAGTATTTATTTTAGATTTTATCCTACTTAGAGGCATTAGATCTGCTAGTACTACGAGGATCAAGCCTGTTTCAGAACAAAGGTCAATTCAATGGAATAAAAGGCGGTCGAGCCATGAGCGCAGCCTGGTTCAAGAGGCCTCATGCTAATAGGCATGAGGTCAGTAGTACCTGGCTGGTCTATTCTCCCTTAAACAGTCGGCATATTGCTTGGGTTGTTTGCTCTTCCCTATTTCCACCTCAAAATTCCTGACCCTCACTTGAATTGGTGTGGCTTGAACGAAGGCCGGTGTGCAGTTGTAATCTTCCTCTAAGTATTAATTGTATCCTTCATATATTAAAAAATATATATAATTCACCCGTCTAGCGCATTAAGAGAAATTAATCTCTATTTAGGCGCTTCACTCTTAGCCGAAATCCAGGGGTCAGAGGCAATTTCCCGCAAAGCCCCGCCAAGCTCAGGACACGTCGCCGCTCGCCATGCCGCTGAGATAGGGTAAGACGAGCGGCCGTCAGGTTAGACCTCTTTATAATATCGGATGCGCAAACCACAGTAGCGTAACTAAACATGTCTAAAGGGGGATCGTACACAAAGTATACTATAGGGACGCGAGAAGACGAAGCAAGCGCGAACAAACGTGTTAGTTCGTCAGTCGGCTTCCCCAGTCCCGCTGTTCCGTACCAACTCCGAATCCAACAGTACGAGCGTACGCCGTCAAAGATCCGGTTAGCTGAGTACCTGCTTGGGTAGTCGGAGTCGAAGACTATCGCAGTCGAGAGCTTCCGCCGAAAGACGCCAACTCACGGGTAGGGGGGCTACGAACGCGTTGCACAGGGAACGCGAAATATACAAGTCACCACAACGAGCGTGCTATCGAGCTCCGGTCGGGCCTTGGGCACTCGTTGCCTTACGTGCGTGGCCGCATCGCCGGAGCACGCCTGCAACCATCCAAGTGCATAACTCGGCGAGACCGGGAGCGTCCAAGACCACGACTTCGTCAGCCAACTTCCGTTCCCCAAGAGCCTCGGTGACCCCACGTCGCCGCACATGCCATAGGTTGGACCCCGGTCTAGCCGGTGACCCTTACCACATTACAGCCGTCGTGTCCCAGCCAACCGAACCTAGCCTGGGTACAAGTCTTGTCTATTAGAGTTCGACGAATTACCGCAATCCCCATTAATTATGCTAAAATTGACAGGACATTAGTGTTGCCGGGCTCAAATTTCGAACGAATTTTGTAGTACATCGTCGATTTTATGTATCCATCAAATTCCATGTCACAGTTCGCACGCTCACTTATGCGTGGCAACGGCAGAGGCCTGTATCGCACGCAATCAACCGAATCCCTTTTAATTCGCCTTAAATCCGCCTATAAATCAGCTTCGAAAAGCTCCAAAAGTTTGGAATATAGAACTACATCTAAAGCTACATCTAAAATATACCCAAAACATTTGGCACGATTCCGCTCGCTCGTTCTCACAAAGTCCACTGAAATAGATTGTCTCACTTTACGCGAGCATAAATAATTTGCACCCGTCGTGCGCGTTTAATCGAGAGCGGTGCATGGCAACCAGACGACGGCTATGGCTCGAGAAAATACGCCAATCCATAACGGTCCGTCGCAAATAGACTGACGGCTCCTGGGAGAATCTCCAACTTGCCTTGCATATTACATCATCCTTTTGCACTGGTGCAGCTCTCAGCTTAGCCGCGATGGGAGCCCTTGCCTTAGGGGGGGGGGGTCGACTAGGGCGCCTAGTACAGACCCAGCTCCTGACTCACCTAGCTCAGGTTAGAATGGAGCTTTATGCAGGCGATGCGGTTAGGAGATGGAGCGACTAATGTGGTTGTCTTAGCGGGTTCGACTTGGACACCTAGTACAGGCCCAGCTCCCGACTCCATGGTCTACCCGCTAAGTTAGAATGAAGCCTGGTTGGTGCAGACGTTTCGGTCAGGATGTGCACCGACGAATACGCTGAAGTAGTCAGGAGTTGAGAGAGAGAATACAATGAGGCGACTGACAGAGCTCGGGGCTGCAGCTTGGGTAGTCGAGCAGAGACTACGCCCAGAGAGCACGGCTGCAGCTTCGGTAGTCGATGCGAGACTACGCTTCGAGAGCACGAGAGACGAACCTACGGCGATGGACAGCTAAGTGCAACTTAGACTGCGCAGTTGTGTTCTGCCGGCTACTCAGTTAGCTGCTCGTATCTTGGGGTGCTGTAGCGGCCCGCCTTCGGGGTTGGGACAATCGCTAGCGAAGCGCGCATAGGGTAGTTTATTATACCCGGGCTTCGGGAGTTCGCGAAGTTAACTCCGTCGGTCCGGTTCGCGCCGCGTAAAGCGCTTGCGCCGGCGCGTAACCGCTACTAACAAGCCCACAATAAACTGTTGCTTTCGGCACCCAGTTGTGGCCGCCTGTGTTTTAACCGCACTGCAGCGCTGCATCGCACAATCCACCGGCAAAGAACCGGGGGACGACCTTCCCTGCGCGGTTACACTTTCAAGTAATCGAGAACGTACAATCGAGGGCAATGCACGGAAATCGACGGCAACTGCCCGGCTCCACCGAAAACTGTTTGGACCATCTTCTATCGCAATCCGATTCAGATTGACTACCAATTTCATGTTCGAAGCTCTAATTATCACTCCACATGATGTTCACTATGCGAGCACATACTTTCAACCCATTGTGCGCGATCAATCTCGGACAGTGAATGGCAATCGAAGGCAATGGCACGAACAAACATGGCAATCTGTGAAGCTCAGTTACAATTAGAAACAAAGCTGGTGGTAGAAGATCCGACTGTTCTTGCTTATCACAAGAATTAAAAGTGCAATTCCATCTATTAACCAATTGCGGACGAATAGTCGAGAACAATGCACGGCAATCGACGGCAACGGCCCGGAAAAGACGGACATCCCTGGCAAGTCGACCAAAACTTGGCTGCTTTCAATGCTCCGTCAATCGTCATTGCACACGTAGCACACAACTTTGCTTCGATGCTCCGTCTATCGTCACTGCATTGTATATAACTTTGCTTTGATCCCTCCCAGCACTCCAACGCGTCAAATTCTCTCAACTTCCTTGCTGCATGCATTGCTGCCATCCACACATGGACGGCAGCAATTTTTCTTAAATTGAACGATGATAAAACCAACTTACTAGTTATGAGCAAACCAAGTGTGATTCAGAAATTGGAATGGCTGTAGCTCAAAATTGTCTCTGCCAGCATATCTCCTGTCGAATCTGCACGAAATCTATGTGTCATGTTCTAAAGTGACCTCTCGTTAGACGACCACATCAGCTCCACAATCAAGTCTGCCTACTTTCAGCTACATAATATTTCTAAAAATTCGGGCTTGCTTAGATAGGGATACCACATCTAAGTTGGTCCATGCATTTGTGGCATCCTGTCTTGGCTTCTGTAACTCACTTCTTGCTGGTCTACCGGCCTGTGCAATCAGGTGATAACAGCTGGCACATTGAGCCGGGCCACTGCAACCTGTTTCAGCAGACTTTGGGACAATGCGTGAGCAGAATCGCGAGTATGGGTACATTTCAAATATAGCGTAGTTCTATATTCCAAACTTTTTGAGCTTTGCCCAGCTGATTTGTGGTGTATTTGAGATGAATTAAAGTAGATTCAAAGGATTGCGATACGTGCCTATGTCTTTGCCGCTCATTAGCACGAGTTAGCGTGCGAACAGCGACATGAAATATGGTGGATGCATGAAATCAAAGATGTACTACATAGAATATCCGCTCGATATTTGAGCTCGGCATAGCTAATGTTCTGTTGATTTCAGCCTAATTAGAGCAGATTTCAGTAATTCGTCGAACCCTCTGTAAGCTTTCTTTCTCGTAAGCAAGTTGACTGCTCTGCAGTAAAAGAAGCACTTACATTGCTGGACTTAAATTTTTCTATACAGCGAATGTTCATACATAATAGGAAATAACTTGCTGAAATACTGCAATTCTGCTGAGCCACTATCTCCATGCATTTCGGACTTAAGCCTGGTGGCACTCCAGTCAGCTGACATCAAAATTAAGTTGCTGCTTCATCCAGACCAAGAAACTAGCCTCGGCTTTCGCAACAAAGACCGTGCCTGTATTGTGTTAATGTGATTAAATTCTCTTTTGCTAAACAAATGCACACGCAATAGCAGATCGGTGAAGAACGTCAAATAACAGAACGTCAAAAGAAGCTCGAAGAGCAGGTCGCATGCAAGCTTGATCGTGCCAAATTAGCCTCAAGTTCGACACCGTGTTCCGTTTCTGATAACCTCTCGCATGGGGTATTCCATCGGCTAATACGGTGTAGTTTCGGTTTGTATTTATAACTTGTATGTCTTTTGAAAGTAGAACTTCCAAAAAATCGAAGTTTTGACCCATTTTTCGGAGATGGGCCTTAAATGCAAACACGTGCCTGCGACCATGTTGAACATCGTGCTATGGGCAATTTGCCCACAGCAGAAACTAACTTGGCTCTCATAAACGACCACGTGCTATTCGATTTCATCGGCTGCTGGCTATTTGTCTTAAGAACCATTGGGTCAGCTGACGAGTAGCCATCATGATCTAGCAGGTGAGAGGCTGATCCTTGCTCCTCGATAAGCAAAAGAATATTTGTAAAATCGTCACACAATTCTGCATTAAACTGGGAAAAAGAGAAATAGGATCAGTTGCGCTGTCCTTTCCTCTGCAACCACCAACTTCTCCGGTCTGAAAGGATAAGTCTAACGACATGCCATTAACGCAGAATCGTTAGTTCACACATCATTCAATCCTGCAGAGAACCGAGGCGAGCATTTCCGAACATGCAGCATGAACCGCATCCACTGATTATTTACATAAGTAAACGGTTTATTTAAATACATCAGCTCATCACGCTCACACAAGCACTTATTTTACTAAATGATCTGTCTACGCGGTACAAAATGCTGCACCGAAGTAAAGATTGCGAGCTTTGTGATAGCAGCAGTGCACACAGTGCACACATTTCTTCTTCACATTGTTCTGTGCTATATAAGAGTAGCACAGAAATATATTTATTATCCAGGGAGTGCCACTGGGTGAGAGCTAAACTCTATGAATCACTTAAAGCTACGAGCATGCATCAACGCCGGTGGCAATTGGTGCTAAGTTGACCTTCGTCGCAAAGTGAACTTCCCCTTTTGCAGCTGGGTAATGTAGATCCTGTGCTTAGCACCGCCAGGGGTTTTTCGAACTTGGATCTAGAAGCAAATCGATTAGTTCACTTCCAATTCAACTTCACGATAATGACATTTTGCACAAACATCAACATAGACATCAACATAGTAGACAGCACATGTTCACAACCACTTGCGACCGGTCACAGCATGAATGATTAAGTCTAGAGCCATGAACCAATATAATAATAATACATTTGTATAGCACCATGGGAGAACTGAATCTCTTTCCAGGCACTCTACAGAAGCCGCACACAAAAATTAAAAAATTATTGATTGTTAAAATCTGCAAGCACCAGGCACTGCAATGCGTAAGCAAGCATACACACACGAAGGAAAAATCCCAAAGACCCACTAAATACTGTTGTAAGCTGGTGTGCTTTAAACGTGATTAGCCTTCTTTTCCACAGTTAACAATATGCCAGTGCACTACTTGTTGCTAGTTAGCGTTCTTACCAAACCTTAAGAACCTGGCTTGAGTTTACTAAGGTGTTTTCACTAGCACAGCCACTGGGCAATGTGTCCACCAGCACAAGCCACAGCTATGGCAGGACAGAGCATTAACGAGCTTCCATTTGACAAAGGATTAAGAAGTACCCAACATCAACAATTTTTATAATTTTAGTAAAATAAATTGCCACATAAATTTTTTCGTACCGTGAAGTTAAAATGGCCACCACACACACTCACAAGCCTAAGTCGTAGCAAGACTGCATCTAGCCAACGACATTTAGCAAAGACCTTGTTTGTCAGTGTCTAGGACAGTTACAATAACTGCCAAGAAACAGACCTTGAAAGTATCTTCAGGACATGTAGCACTCAATATACCCATAAACCTTAAAATATTATTAAGAAAACTGTGATCGTCCCAGATTTGATATGTATATTGCAACCTAACCAGCAATCAAGCAACAACTGATTTGTTTCAACTGAGATTTTTCTCGGCTGCTTCAGATCTGGTTTTACAGTTTATCAACCTCACACATCTTCAGATCTACTTTTACAGTTTCAGTCCAAACCGGTCAGGATGAAGTCTGGGAATATAACAAAGTTACATTACAAACTCCGCAATACCAATAAAGATAAGAGACGACCCGCAATCGGACACGCATCTTATACCATACTTTTACTATATTTATACCATAAATATACGTTTACATAGCTTATATTCCAATAGGGTGAACAACCTAAAAATATCCACCAGAGAAGACATCCTTCTAGAGGTGATGGCACACTAGGTAAGGCGGTTGCTTTCACGACCTCGGTCCCGAGGTCGTGGGTTCGATTCCTGTGGTGGGCGATCCTTTATCGCCACTGCAAGCGGTGGTGATAGCCGTAAAGGCTCTTCTGTCGCTATACAAAAAGAGGCTGTTTAATCAGCTAGGATTTTTTTTTATATGCACGGCAACCGATTTACCATTGCTTCCCAGTTTGCATCAACCGGGAGCACCAACCAAGCAACGGGGTGCACGTAAGCAGCAGCATCGACTCGGGGAGCTTCTCACCAGCAAGTGGAGGCCAGGTCGTATCAAAAAGGGTTATGCATCAACGGTAGCCAGATGTTTTGGCTGCAAAGTATTAGCCAAGGAACCACCATCTTCTATTTAAGAGCTTGCAACAGGGCACAGATATATAAGGCAACCTTTTAGTAGTCATCTGTAGAACATTACAATGTATGTGCATGAACTAAAAAGCCTACTCAAACATGCTACTGTGATGAGAATATGCTTGTCTAAAACCACTTGCTATCAAGGAAAATGGTTGCATCAGACTAATAAGGGACAATTATAAGTACCAATTATAAGAGCATAGCATTATTCACAGTACAAGCAGTTCAAGAAGGAAAATGTAAGAAAGAAGCCTTTTTCCTGACACTTAATAGAGCAATGGATATATCGGGTGGTTTACTTTTACACCCTTCTCACGGGCTCTGGCTGATCCAGCTCTCCCATCCAGCAGACAGCATGGGAGACCATGCAGAGACTGCCCCTTTTGATCATCAAAGATGTATGAACACGCACGCACGTTACCGGGATTTTAACATTTGTTCAGCAGCGATACACAAACTCGACCAAAAATATTGTAGAATCACACATGAAGCACATTTTCAAGTAAACTGCACATAATACACATTTCGATAATTTTCGATTATGAAAATTGTGTTTCAAGCAGCCACTAGTAAAGCGGTGCATATGGCTGATTTTTCATACCCATAACTGTTCACCCAGAGTGAAACATCAGGCAACACAAAAGTGCTTAAATGTTACCCGACCAGTGAAACCACTCGACTCACAACGGCTATCTCTTTTCAGGATGCCTGGTGTGCCACAAGCCCGGCAATCGGGCTCTACGAGCATGCTCGCAAACTGCTGGCAGGTCAGAGCACAAACGCCCACGAATGCCCACCAGCTATGCTGCTGCGAACGGGACCAGATGTCGCGAGGGAGTAATTCCTAAACATCTCCAAGGACAGGGATACAACTCGAGACAAGCAAGAGTACTTCCGAGCTACCAGCCATCATTAATTCACCATTAACACATTACATAGCCCGTTAGTGTTAGAGCCAACATAGAAGAAAACGATGGGCACTGTATTGTGCAATAAACACCAAGGTTAAAAGTCATCACCAAAGCTGAGAAATCGAAATGTGAGTGCACAAGAAGATGGGCATTCCTGTTGCAGACGACGGGCTCTTCGTATTTTCATAAACCCTCAACAGTGGCCACTGATAAAGCTGTGATTGTTAAGTGAATCGAGCACAAAGTTTTTCCACACTTGGGCTGCAAAGAAACAACACAGCAAAGGTGTACATTACCTCTTGTGGTCCAATGTGAGTTATCAATGCACCGAATTTTCCAGTCTCTTTGGATTCAATATACACAGCCTGACCCCGGTTGTACCTGCATAACAAACGACATGCAATGTTAATTAAATTATATGCCAAACCCTTACAATGTCTGGCCAGCACAGTCTCATAGGGCCGGCGATAGGCAAAGTAGCATTGGAACCTGAGCAGCGGCTCACTGACGTACCACCGTTTCTCATAGTACAGCCTGCCTTCGTCAATACGTGCTTCAAACGTAACGGGCTCCACGGCCGCAGCAACGGCAGGCGGTGGCACTGGCTTCTGCTTCATTGACTTGCCACTCACTTTGCACAAGATCTTGAGGTCGTCAAGTACTTCACCTTCATCCAGGAGCAGATTAAGCTGAGGTGACACAATAAGGAAGTGATAACACTCTGTCACGTCAAACTTGGTGCTTTTCTCTCAGATAAGCAGTAAATTACTAAACTACAGTAGGACAAGACAAAATTAAAAATACATAAAAAAGCCTCACAATGACCACGGTTTTGAATTCTACATGACATATGGTTTTCTTGCCAGGCAACAAGTTTTTTCTCTCACCCGAACGACTACTCAGTAAATATTAAGCGAGCACATTGAGTCCCCATAAGACAGTGGCTTGTACACATAACTCACACTTAAGTAACATACTGAACATTGAATGCCAAGTCTATAAACATAGTTGTCACTGTATAAACGGCCAATAATTCCTGCACCTAATCAAGTATTGCTTAGATTCATGAAAGCATTTGGATGATGCAACAGAAATTACAAGGACTGAGCTACGAGAACCAGGTGGACACAGCGCCCCTACTGTCATACTAAGATAGGGGTACCAGCTGCTACCGTGTAAGACCTTTCAAAGAAACTTCCTATTACACTATACTATACCGACAATGCGACTGAGAAATGACGTACGAAGTAAAGCGATTCGTGCCACTAATTCAAGGGCAGGAATTCACAGGGTGCACAGGCTAAGAGTCGGGCGATGTTATTTTCGCAAGCACAGCGGCGAGCCTGCAATGAGAACACAGCTCTACTTAGTATGAGTGTCTAGAGGCACTGAGGAGCCAACAGCCACTCGAATCCCAGAGCCAGATCTGGCACTTTGGCATCACACATGAGAAGACGGTACACGAGCGAGGTTGCCGACTCTGCATCCACGTCCACGAGCGGAGATTCAGAGTAAGCTCGAAAGATTAGGAGTCTCCCCCAGGACTGCAGCACAACAGCCTGCCAAGCATACACACAAGCAGGTTGACAGCACACCGCAATGCATTACAAGGATATTAGGTGACTGCTTTCGCCTTTTCTCCGGAAGAGGAAGCGATTGCTCCTTTGGCCGACTTCGCAGCTTTCTTGTAATAGCTGGCTTGAAATCCATGTACTCGGCTAAAGGAATCAAAAAAGACACAGTCGTATGATGCCAAAACTGCTCGACACGACAAACATGTGCCATCATCTCGAGTAAACCGGGATTACAAGTAGAGGGTAGTCCGTGCAGCATATTAACATTTTTGGTAGCTATGCCTAAGTCGGAAGAGCACAGAAAAATTGCAGCAGCCCATGTAGGCAGAGTCCCACTCAGTTGTGTCAGCCTCTACCATTCTTCCGGAGGAACAGCAAGCGGTCTGCTGCTATAGCCACGATTGCTGATACATGTGCACCATTAGGATGACAGTACACTCCCCATGCAGCCACCGTATCTGTGGGCACATTACAAACCAGCATACACATACAAACACACACACACATACAAACACACACACACAAACACAAACACACACACACACACACACATACACACACACACACACACACATACTAACACACACACACACACACATACTAACACACACACACACACACACCCACACCCAATATGCATGTTCTACTATTGCAGGAATTAGTCGCCAGCCCGGGTCCTGTTGCATGTACAGGTCCCGCTTCTGTCGGGCTCGATCACCAGATGAGCTAACGTACCGGCTTTCTCGGACTAGGTAGTTTTTTCTGAATCATTCTCCCTCGTGCTGGCCCAACCAGTGCTTGCCAGCGTTTGCAAGTTTGTGGAAGTTGATATAGTTTACATCAACTGGATAGCATCTGAAGAGCCACTGGCCATTCTTATAATTTATGGCTTTCTCTAGTAATTCATCCTTTACTACTTTCAGGATGCATTACTATGTATGCACCTGTGGCCATGGTGATAAATAGACAGTTTGTGCTCAAGTATTTCATTATTAAAACTTAGTTTAATCGGCAGTGCCTCTATCACAATTTCTAATCACTTCTTGCATGCATGCAGGCACGGAAGCTACGGGTTTCCTGCATAATTCAGGAGCGATGTTTTGCTAGCATTGACAGAGAGCTTCAAATAAGACCTCTTCTGGGGCGATACGAATAGTTGCTGATCTCATACTTTGCTCCAAAGCATCCTAGAGATTTTTGACGGGATTTAGATCAGAGCCCATGGCAATACAGTCAATGGAGTCAGTATCAATGACCAGTGATCGAGTGATATTGATATTGGTGTTGATATTGATATTGGATATCAGTGATATTGGTCGAAAATTCCGTGCCATGCAAAACTAACATTAAAAATATGTCATTAGCCTCAGGTCATGTCCCAGCACCTTTAAAAAAGGCAGTCGTCAGGCCACTACTCAAGAAGGCAACACTAGACCAAGAGAACTTCAGCAAATTCCGCCTAGTCTCCCTTCTACCGTTAATATTAAAGACACTGGAACGAGTCGTGGCAGATCAGCTGAACTCATATATTGAAACTTCAAACCTTGCTAGTAAGTTCCAGTCTGGTTTTAGAGCTAATTACTCCAGAGTCAGCACTGCTTCGGGTGTACATCGACCTACCTAGGAATGCAGGCTTTTTTCTGGTTATTTTGCTTGATCTTTCAGCAGCTTTTAATACTATCGACTACCAAATCCTTCTCGGGCACTTCTTCTCTCGCCTGGGCATCACTGGCACTGCATTGCAATGGTTCAGGTCTATCTCAGTAGGAGACTCCAGAGTCTTGACGTGAATGAACATAGATCATCCGAGGAACATCTGAAATACGAGGTACTTCAGGGCTCGGTTCTTCTCACGGTTTGTACTCGCCCTCTTGCCGATGACTGCCAAGCACAATCTAAGCTTTCACTTCTATGCAGATGACACTCTGTTATACCTTAGCTTTGATCCCTCCAAGCCCTCCAGCACGTCGAATTCTCTCAACTCCATTGCAGCATGTATTGACTGCAATTCCGGGTTTGTCAGCTTCAGAACACCACACCACTTCCTTGACTCATAAGTAAAATCACCAGCAAACTTGCAATCGGTACTTTGTTGTAGACTGGCAAAGTAGACGCCAAATGTTGTCCCCAAATTTGTCCTTTAAAAAACGCTAATCTCCATTGCGTTACCCAGCTCTCAGCACTTGGTAACTACTCAATCACTTAAAATTCGGTGGCAAAAGAAAGTAAACTTAAACTAACAAGGGAAGTAACTTTAATTCTCTGGTAAATATCACTGCACAGGCAAAAGTGCTTTAGTGGTTGTTCCATAATATGTTAGTGATGTTAGCCAACATCGATTAGGCTCCATTTTAAATGCATTTTTCCTACTTCAGGAAGCTCTTCTGGTGCAAGTTGCTTCTACTGCTCCTGAATGCAGTGGGAACCAATTTGCTTAGCATGAATTGATACAGGGAGTAGTATAATGGAGCTACATCTTAGCAAGTCCTATCGGGATAGGTCTTAGTCGCCCGAATGTACCCTTTTCCAACACGGGCTTAAACATTTGATGCCATCTGCACATCAAAGCTTGGCATCTTGCTTCTTACGTCAAAGGCCCTACACTAAGACATGCAAGATATTCGCACTTTCAACGTGTGCTTTCCACATTTCAGCACTTTCATGTTCTTTCAGAACGAAAAACAGCACATGAGGGTTGCACTGATTGGCTGCCGGTTCAGCATTATTTACGTTCACATAGCTAAATAAAAAAGGAACAAGAATATGACGATAGCAACCTACCTCGAAGCAAATTAATGTAACTATCAAAGCATATCCCAATCCTACGGTTGGAACGGCTTTAACGAACGGTCGGCCGAGATTCTTCTAATACAGCTTAAGCTTTTTCAAGCCCTCACCTTTTGAAGAAGACAGCATCCCCACCTTGGCAGCATCCTCTGTTAAGACGATCTGACTTACACAACACCTGCTATGCCTGCCAACACACACTAGCACTCCTACGTTGCTGCCACATACTCTGCCAACTACAAACCTAGTCAAGAAAGTGACCACGGGCACTGTACTTGAACATACTTAAGACGAAACATGTCAGCCACACAGTGACTAAGGACCGGAACTGCAAGATGCAGGCAGCAAACAGCTGCCTACGGCAACAGGCACGGATGACAAAAAACAAGTCATCTTGATGTCATGGATCAGCAACGGCATTCACAACCAGCACCAAGCTCCAGCTCCTCTCATCTAAAAGCCACATTTCCTAACATAGGGTCAACGTAAATCACATAACTGACAGCCACATAAGTAGGAACTTACAAGCAGTCAGATCGAGGCTGTGCCGGTCGACTTCAATCTGCCTCTTCTTCTCTTCCCATTCAGCTATCAGATTCTCCTTCAGTTCAACCTTTTTAAGCTAAAGATCACAGTTAGCTGCAACAACTGATCCGACCCAAAGCAAGGCAGTGCAGCTTTTCAATGCACACAACACATGATTGACTCGCACACAAGTGTTTTTTTTTTAGATATGGTGGGCTAAGCCCAGACCACTGACTGTAAGAAAAACGGAATGAAGACTAAGAAACATGCTTCAGTAGTTTATCTCACAGTGAGCTCTCACCTATAGGAAGCAGTCAATTCCACTCCCTCTACCGTTTTGCTTTGGTTCCGGTCAGCTTTCCCTTCGCTCCTATTAACTTGTCTTTTTGTTCTTTGTGGTTTGTGTGGATACCTGCTGTGCATGACTCAGTGCATGTTACTATCTATAGGTCTAGGTAGGCAGTGGCAACAAGTGTCTATGTTTGCTTTAGCCTGGTAGCCTCAGCATAATATATGTTTGCTTTTGCAGCCTTGATAGTGTGCATAATACTAACCCATTGGTACTGGTTCTCTTGCAGCAAGTTGTCAGGCACCTGGATAGAGATCAAGTTCTCTTAGGGCACTGTACAATATACCCTACTACTACTACTATTATTATTATTATTAAAACTACTGTTTTATATTCAACTATGGCTAGCATGCTAGATGCTTTCCTTGAGCAGATCATTGTTATTGTATCCATGCAGCTAGAAAGTACTTATTACAGCAAGATGGCAGCTAGGTACAGCACGTGCACAACAACAGGTGAAAACCTGTCGAAAGAGAACAAGTTAGGAATAGAAAAATTGTCGAATCTAAAAAAAATTAAAATGCAGCTTGCTGAGCAGACTCTCTCATTTCTGTAAATATTAACTCCATTTCGTAACATACATGAACGTTAGTTATCCAACTGAGAACATATTATTTGTGCATACCTTAATGTCAAACTTCTATATACGTGTACGTTACGTATCCAACTGGGAACATAGTATTGTGCATCCCCTAATGTCAAACTTAAATTAATCATATGACTGCCAAGCTGCTAGAAGAAAACGAGGCAGCCTACGCATTCAACTGGAGCTTAAACTAGTCATCCGAACTGAAAACCGACAGTTTTACTGTCAATAAGAATTGAGTGCATGTCAGTGAGCCACCACGACTATAACATCATTCAGCAATTTCCTATCCAATGGCTTAGCATCCCTACGCTGTAGTACACAGAGGCTGACAGCTGGCTTCCTTCTTAGGCAGAACAAGTTTAGAGTCCTTATCAATTAAGCGGAAAGCAAATTCGTCGTAGGCCGAGGGCTTCCGGGGAGGAGCCCAGCACTATCGGGTTGAATACAACAAGACAATAGTTAATAAGCCATACTTCTAATTTGTTTTTTTTTGCATTGGAAAAATTGACCAGGGAGTAGAGCTGATTAAATACTACGTCCGACTTTCAAATGCTGACCAATAAATAGCAATAACCTCAATCTGAGGACGACTTCCACGTCTCCCATGCATGGTTTGTGTGCATGAGCAATTTTAGGCACACAAGACCATATTATATATATATATATATATATATATATATATATATATATATATATATATATATATATATATATATATATATATATATATATATATATATATATATATATATATATAGTATAGCAGCTCGGGGTATGCTCGGCAGTTGGGTTGTCCGTCATGAGCATCACAGTTGCCATATCACAATGCTTCTCACCGACCTGCACTGGCTCCCCTTCAAGCAGTGTATCGACTTCAAGGTTTTGCAACACACTTTCAGGTTCCTTTATTCTCTTGCTCGTTCCTAACTATAAAAGCTAGGCATCCTGCTATTCTGACTCAAATAATTTAGCTGTGCCTCGAAACCAACTAAAATCCTTTGGAGACTGTGCCTCCAGCTCGTAAGCTCCAAAGCCTGAAACTCACTCCCGACTGACGTCACGATGTCCCATGGAAATCCCTTCCGACCGACGTGACTTTACGAAAGTTAAAAAGAAGCTAAAAATGCACATGTTCCTCACAGCATTTGCTAGGTCTTTGTGATCAGTCCATTGTGTACTTACGCATGCTGACACTGCATGTTACTACTAACCAATTTATCATGAATGCTACCACAAACCATTGTTGCATTATTTGAATTCTCTGAGGGCACTATATAAATGTATTTTATCTTCTCGTAAGGCACACTGTGATTTCTAACACAACGCATGATGGATTATCAAAGGCAGCTAGAAACATAGCAGTTGTCGAAACTAAGCATACTAAAAATTATAATTTAGTTCGAAAGATGCAAAGACATAAATATACAATGCTGACACCAATTCTTGAAACATTCAGAGAACAAGTTGATACCTTAAAACTGTGCAGACTTTAGCATACCCGTCACCGACAACTGGCACCAGATGGTAACATTCTTATGAGGGAACCAATACTGGTGGCAAAGAAAACACGTTTGCCTATGGGGTGAGTTAAACACGCAAAATGAGCTGCTTGGCAGTCTCTTTGGTGTCTTCGGCACACTCGCACTTTCCAAATCCTACTATGCTGCCGCATTGCCATAACAGTGCAAAGTATGAGCCTTTGAATTTTCCCGGGTATCCCGTATCGAAAAATGCACCTTCCCCACTGTGTTGGGCACTTATTAAGGTATGGTGGAGGTTCAAGTCACGAGGTGTTGTGCATGCACACCGAAGGCTAGACTTGGTATTAACCAGGCGAGAATCAACTGGGGATGAAAAGAACATCAAACTACCTCCACGGATAAGCATCTTTAGAAACGTTTAAAAGCTATGCAGGCCATCTCTGACCATGGAAGAATAAAAACTACAACCACGGATATTAATGAGCGTCTGTGAGATTTGATGGAGCTCAACTTAGTGCATGCATTGGCCCTGATCAGTAAGGCCAACAATTACAAAAGTTTAGAATAGTTCTACAACTCATTGGAAAATAATAATAATACATTTGATAAAGCACCCTAAGAGAACTTAATCTCTTTCTAGGCACTTTACATTTGCTGCAAAGGGAAAAGCGATTGAATGGTGAGTAATATCATGCTTGATAAACAAAAGCTGCATCACAGTTTTTATATCTACCAGTCAGTCTTCTTCATCTAGTCGACTAATGTCTGGCCATGGGTGTTGCACGAGCAGAATGTTTAAAGCTCGACTATATCTGAGGAAGTACATATTAGCAAGTATATAAGTAGTACATAGGTTTCATAGTTTACTGCTTTCTTCCGCGAAAGCATACTTGGCATAGATATCAAGAAGATCATAGTGTGCACTATTTTGATGGCACCTTAGCAAAATACCCCTCAAAATGGCAGCCACGTAAGAAGCTGGAAGCTACTTTAAAAGCGTTTTTTATATCCAGTCAGCAGACCAGAGTAGTAAGATATACTATTTGCCTTCCAACAACGTTATTGTCGACTTTGAACTCTTATCTTCATGAGGCAACTTTTGGCCAATAGTTTATAAATATTGCAATACTGTAGGGTTAGTCTTGATTCTCACAGCGCATCAAGTTTCCGTGCCAGCACTGTGCATGAAACCCACGCAGTGGGCAGAAGTGGACTGTTTGGCTGTAATGGTTAGGCTCGCATCACTCTGGTTCGGCTCATGCTAGCAGCCCAGGTAGCACTATCAAGAGGAGGCTGTCAGCAGACACAACCGCTTCTACCACAAGAAGTCGTCCCGTGTTTCCTCTAAAAGACAAGGACCTGAGAAGCCATTTGAAAAACTGCTACTTATGTGTACCCTCACTGACTGCCCTAGCAAAACTCCTCCAAAGCATTGCTTGGGAAGTTGGGCATTGGTTACTACAGGAAGTCAGCTTGTTCGTTTGGTGTCATCGGTCATCGTTAAGAAGTCATCAATTGTGTCTAGAGGCCAATGCCTGAATCTGTTCGGTGGCTGAGGTACTGGGCTCTCGTTTTAGGCACTAACAAAGGCAAATTCGCAATGTATTCAACCAGCATATGAATTGCAGACCCGTGAATCTACCACCGTGAATGTTTGGAACCTACGACTAATCTGTGGGCAATGGGTCATGATTCGTCGGTGCCTCCCAAGTAGATGGTATTGGAGTCCGGCCTACCCCATTAAAACCAATGATGTACATTAGGACCCTATCCAAAACGTATGCCTAACAAGAAAGATTCCTACAGGGACCACGATGAACAAAACATGTGGTAGCTCGTGTTAAGATGCTTGACAGTTTTGCCATAACTAGCTTTTGTTATGGCTTTTCAAGGACCTTCAGCATATACTACATTCGTAAAATATAGCCAAACAATTACTGCTGAGCCATTTGAAAGACATAAAAGTGCACACGAGAATACATTTGCTAAGGGAGCTGCTAATTGTTCACATCAGTCACATCGTAAAAGAATAGCAGAAGAAATAGAAGAACTGGACATGGCCTTTCAACGGAAAAAATGCTATCAATGCAAGCCGAAGTTTTGACAACTGGCATATGACCGGAACAAGGTTTAAAAAATGTATGAAATCTTTACATTTGAAGTAGTCCTTGACCATGCTATTTTGAGCTTTCGTGAATATAAGACATGTGTGGGAGGTTTTCACTAGTGAACTTTGTAAATAGCACCTATTACGCACTAAACACACACTAGACCATTACTCAAAACCCTGGAATCAGTCTAGAATATACTTGTGCTACACGTCAATCGTTCAAAGTGGATTCTCATTATGTGAATGACAATTAAATTTTCTGGGATGATACACTGTAGATCCAAGTTTGTGGGAAAATAACCAATCCTGTTATACTGCATGCCTTAATCAACAAGCTCTTTCTGCACACACAATGAACACCAAAAATACTTGCCTCCAGATCCCTCACAGCAGCTTTCTTTTCAGCAACATATCTCCTCTCAATGTTTTCTAGCTACAATTACAACGGTGTGCACTGCAGTTTTTGTAAAATTACACTATGTTAAGCTTACTTGTATCTCAAGACAGCATGTACAATAGCTAAACAATTCAGAAAGCAAAAACGATGACGTTATGCATGAGTGATTGCAAGGCGGCAGCAGTAGCAACGTACACAGTATTGCTGCCAGACGTCATTCACCCGTAGCCTCTCCTTGTACAGCTGTTCAATCCGTTTGAGACGTTTTGCATACTCTGGAAGAGTTCCAGCCTGAAGCTGCTGCAACTGTCTCTTAAGCTGTTGGAGCTTATCTTTGTACATCCTACATTATACAAAGGCTAACCACATTGCATTTAACTCGGTAGCAAAAAGGAAAGGCAATACATACCCATTACGCAACACATGCAGGAAACATGCCTGAGCAGCTACTGGAGCCATAAATACCAGCACAGTCGATGGTAGTCGACATGTGCACGAGTAAGACACGATCTCAGCTGTATTGATACTGTCCAAACAAATATTAGTTGCTACCATTATATCTATGTGTCTAGACAAAAGGTTTGAGAATACGGGGCTTGTGAAAAGTAAGGATCATCTTATTCAACGGGCTAATGTATATCTACCCCTAAACAAGCTGGGTTTTTGAGTCCACTATTTTGTAAGTCAGTCACTGACGCAACATTTACATCGAGTCTTTGGTAATGTATGTATATACGGTATATATATATCGGTACAGCAATGGTGATGGGGGAAAGAGAGAGATACTTTGCTAACTTGCATAATCAACCAGTTGAAACGGGACATTGAAATACTAGAACTTTACACGACTGCGAACTTAACGACCAAGGTTGAAGTCGAGTAATAGGCAAAATTTGTGACATTCCGTCTTGACTTGTGTACCCCACTGCTTGCTGGCCTACCAGCATGTGCCATCAGGTGCTTACAGCTGGTGCAAAATTCTGCAGCTAGGTTTGTCTGTCATTAGCATCGCAGTTGCCACACCACACCCCTTCTCCCCGACCTGCACTGGCTACCAGTCAAGCAACGGAGCGACAGAAGTCGATCCGTTCTGAAGGTTCTGTCACTCACTTTTAGGTCCCTTCATTCTTTGGCTCCAGCCTACATATCAGATCTACTCCCCACCAGGCTAAGCATTGTACTACTCGCTTTTCGGAAAATAACTGTTTACCGAACTGCTGCTCATAGGACACCATGAGTTTGGGGTAGGATAAAAAGGCTTTGCTCTTTTAATAGGTGATACTGTCGTGCGACCATCACCATGTGCTCGAAATTTAGGTGTCGTTTTCGATAGCTGCATACATTTTAAAAGCTTCCATGCCCTTGGATCGAACCCACGACCTCGATCGCAAAGTACATGCAAATTAACCTCTCGGCTAAGAAAGTGAGTTCCTTAATGCCATCTCAGCAAAGCTACCATACAAACTATTAATGTA
The DNA here is from genome assembly GCA_009760855.2 of Cristatella mucedo. Classification (NCBI taxonomy): domain Eukaryota; kingdom Metazoa; phylum Bryozoa; class Phylactolaemata; family Cristatellidae; genus Cristatella; species Cristatella mucedo. The sequence goes on along the minus strand of WPIO01000027.1, from coordinate 3,577,349 downwards.
GTGATTAAGATTAATCAGCTGTGAAAAGCAAGCATTTGTCTATTCTTAAAGCCTGACTTAAACTCTCAGATGACAGCATAAGATCTGTGGAAACAAAACCTACTGATTCACGATGGCAGCTGACAAAGTGAGGTTGATCTTGATTTTCGTTAACCGAGTTCCAAAGCATTTACTGCACATGAGCTAAAAAAACAAGGCAAACCTTGCAGGCCCACGATCTCTTTTCCACCAAAGCTCAGCCTGATGAATCCACCTAAACTCACTATAAGTGGGCACGGTTCGGTCAGGTTCTGTTCCTAATTTAAATGGTACAAAGGAAACTACAATGTAAATGAAGCTGTTGAAAAGTCACAAACATTGTAGATATGTTGGTTTCAGTTTTACTTCCAGGTTAGACATGGTTTGCACATTTTTAATGCTTATATTTTGTGTGTGAAAATCGTCAAAACTTAAGCTTCCATATTTAGCATTTTTGTCTTTTGAAAGGTACCCCAAGCAAATATTTGATTGTTTGACCTATGTCCTCACCTCAGCATGTTCTCAACATATACCCTAATGTACTTACAAATGCAGCAAAGTACTTGCTATTGTCACTATAAAGTTGGTACCTCTAACGGGGCTCTAGAAACGATGTGTTATTGCCTTTCCTCTGAGCTAGCTTCGGTACTGCAAATGCAAGGCTTTGGCCCAAATGATGAGTACAAAACTTACCATTCAACCTTCTCATATTCTCTCGGCTCCAGTACTTGCTACCAGCAAGAAACAGCATGCACAAAAGATATATGCTTTCAAAGTTTGGAATATACTACTGACAGAGATATCACATCATGACCTGATTTGACGACATTCAAAAAAGTAAGAACCTACCAGCTCCTCATATTTTACTAAATCAGAGTAAATAGTCCTTTTTGTGCTAAGATGTTACAAAACTAAACACGTCATGACTATGGGGAGGGGCCACGGATTTCTATTTAGCGCCCCAGAAAATGTCTTTTTCCAGTTTGCTGAGCACTGACAAATGCATGACTAAGTGCATGTTACTAACCAGGGGCCCTTCTCTCATCTGTAGCCCTGAGTGTCTCCTTGTGTGCTTTTGCATGCTTTTCATTGCATGATACCTTAATTTTAATTAATTATTGATTGCTGCTTCTCTTACAGCAAGTTCTAAAGTGTGTGAATAGAGATCAAGTTTTCTTGGGGCGCCACACAAAAGGTTTATTCTTATAATTATTAAGAGTTTGCAGGCACTGACAACCAAAATTTAAGGATGGCAAAGTCCACTATACTTATATTCTTTGAGGAGCTGAAAGCCTATGGCAAAGTTCACTATACTTATTTTCTTTGAGGAGCCGAAAGATTATCTCTATTTCTATTTCTAGTGGAGAGCACCAAGCCTGACCATGTTGGAAATAAACCCATGCACTATGCAATTGTGACGGGTTACAATAGTAGCAGCTTTCTTTTGGTGTGTTGCACTAACCAACCAATACCCACGACAGACAGCACTCTCGTTATTGCACTGATTGATGGCAGAATACATTTGATATAGCCCCCTCAGAGAGCTCAATCTCTTCTAGGCATTTTCCATTTGCTGCAAAGGAAGCGTGATCGAATGGTTAGTGATGGCATGCTCAATGACTACAAGCACATCTGCTAGCGAAGTGAACCTCGATTTATGTATGACTATGTGGCAACAGCAGCATCTCGAGTCAGTGATCCGAAGCTGCGAGTTGTGGATCACTGCCTGCTCTCGATGCTGCCGGCGCAACTGTCTACCCATGCGGTCGAGCATGGCGCCCATGCCAATCAATCATGATAGAAAGACGAATACTGCATCGCTTGGACGAGTCACGAGGGGGAGGCATTGCTCTTTCGACCACCGACTACGAATGTACAGAGGCTTTCTACCATGTGGCTCGTATCCTCCGAATGCAGCGCAGGTCCCAACGATATCCGTCTCAAGGGAGAATGTCAAGAAAATACCTACACAATTTGCCCGACAATCAAATATATGTTTATGGTACATTTCGAACGACAAATATGTTAGAACTGATCGGAAGTTCTGACGACTTCCAAATGAAAGAAAAATCGGTTATGCCAACCACGTCTAACCCGGATGTAAGCAGGAAGCAACAAATCTACAAATACATTTTTTTTTACCAATCTCTGCATCGTATGCGACGTGTATCCCAACTTGTCGAATCTTGGTAGATCGCGATATATGCTTGAAGCTTGTTGAGGTGTATACTTGTGACTTTTATATAGCTTCATTTCCAGGTTTGGCTGGTACCTTGTACATTAAATAACTCAACTGATATTTCACATATCAGAATGAAAATTGAAATGCGAGTTCAGCTCTGCCTTTTTTACCCTAGTCTTTAATATTTTTTATTTCAGTTTGATATATTTGGCTTTGTACGTCATCAAACGTCCTAGAGCTTTATTTTCCGTAATTGTGGACATATAAAACCAATTGTATCAAACCGAAATAAAAAATATCTAAGAGTATGGTCAAACAAGCTGAGATGAACTCACATTTCAAATTTCACTCCGATATGTGAAATATTAGTTGAGTTATTTAATTCACAAGGCACCAACCAACCCTGGAAATAAAGCTGTATAAAGGTTACAAGTATGCACCTCAACAAGCTTCAAGCATCTATAGCGATCTACCAAAGTTCGACAAGTTGGAATACAAGTTGCATATGATGCAGAGATCGGTAAATCTTTTTATTTTTAGATTGGTTGCTTCCGGATTACATCCGGGTTAGGCGTGGTTTGCGTAACAAATTTTTTCTTTCATGCGGAAGTCGTCAGAACTTCCGATCCCAGTTCTAACATATTTGTCTTTCGAAAGGTACCTTAAACACATATTCGATTGTCGGACAAATGTTAGTTATTTTCTTGACTTTCCCCCTTCAGTCACTCCTCATTCAATTCCTTCTAATGAGGCTATCGTGAGACCAGACACCAGTGGTGACATAGTCTTACACTTTGGTTGTGTATTCGAAGAGCCCACGCGGATGCACCACCTGAACATGAAACTAGTGGCATCTGTGTGGTCAAATCCAGTGTCCTTGACATACAAATACAAAACTGAAAGCTAGATGAACAGCCCTATAATGCCGGTGAAGGCTGCTGTCTGGCCCAGTAAGACTAGACATAGCAAATCTGTGGCCGAGTAGCTATTACCCAAACTATAATCCTAAATCGCAAAGTTTTGAGCTGTGTATTTCATGACAGTCGGAAGAAGTGCCCTTAGTCTCACTTTTGGTAAAGGCCAGTTAACAGCTTCATTTTACATAGGGTAGAACAGACTTTACAGCTATCATCACCACATGATGGGGGCAATAAAGAATTGCCAGTTTTAGGATTCGAACCCACAACCTGGGTCGAGAAAAGTGAGAACTTTTCACCAGGGTTAAGACCTAATGGCAATTGTGACTGTTCTAAAAATGACCAATTTCAGAAGCAGTACAAATTGCACAACATGTGGCCATGCGATACAGTTAACAGCCCATCAAAGTAACAAAGAACACTTTACTCACTGCTCTTTGATTTCTGTGAACTCCTCAGTCTTCAGCACATCTGTCTCACTCGCATCCTCAGTATCTGAAACAAAAATATATTACTACTCACTTGTGTACAATATACGCTTGTAAATGCAGCCGTGCAATGAATGAACGATAACACATTAGACCTAAAAGCATCAAACTCGGGCAAAACAGCAAGTTCACATCAGAAGACGTTTGGCATTAAAAAGTCATTTACTTGTGCTTTGATGGCAGTCTTTATGTTGGCACACCGGGATGGGGGTTTTCAAGTAGCATCAAAGCAAAGATATCAACCAGTAAATGCTTCAGTAGAAAACGGGAGGGAGTGTCAATACAAGGTCTATCATTAAATGACAGAGAACATTTGCAGGACTGCATGAAATGTCTATTTATATGGAACCGTCAAGACAACCTCCATCACTAACAACAGTAGCAAGTAGCAATTTGCACTATCAGTCGGATGCTATGCACGGTCGTCTGTCTAATCTGTGACCTGCAGTAATCCCTCCGACTGACCTATCTAAAACAATGTTGCCTGTAAAGATCCAAAGAGTACAGTTATAATAACAAGATATTTGAATAGTATCCACATCCAAAGATAACTATGCCTTTTTCTGGGTACTTCCATCACCCGGATAGGGCAAAGGCAGTGAGGAACACGAGAGATTTTGGGCTCTTTTTAAATGTAGCCAAAATCGGGTGACATCGCGATGTCAGTCAGTAGTGAGTTCCCGACGGTGGGTGCTTAAAAACTGAATGCACGGTCTCCAAGGGATTTGAGGTTCGTTAAAAGCACAACCAAAAGACCTGAGTCAGAAGAGTAGTTGATGCGATGGGAAGCCTGATAAGGAAGTATTTCGAATAAGTAGGCCGGAGCAGGAGAATGACCAGACCTATAAGTGTTCGATAGAACCTTGAAATCGGCACTATGCTTGATGGGGAACCACGGTAGGTCGGTGGGTAGTTGTGTAACATGGCAATTGCAACGTTCAAGATAGACAAGCCTAGCTGCCGAGTGTTGCATCAACTGTAAGAGTCTTATTGCACAGGCAGAAAACCTGCAAGTAGTGAGCAACAGTAGTGTTGACAGAATGTCACAATGCATGGGCATGCTTGGATGTGGTATCCTTATCTAATCGAGTACAAATGATGTTGTGGACTTCTGCTATCACTGCTTCAGCATCTTGGTATAGCCATAAGTTGTTTGTACTTAACAATCTAGGCCGTGGGTTCGAGTCCCGTAGCAGGTATTGTTATCATCAGCTGCTAGCAACTAAGACTCTTAATCCAAACTACAATTGGTGCAATTAAATCCTGAAATCTTGACATCCTTGAAAGCCTATATGAATGTTTTTCTATCGAAACTGTAAAACCCGGTGGATTAGCATTGCTAAAGGGCATCGGCCACCTGTCAACCACCTTTTGCCGGCTCACTTGTATTTTCTAATATAAAATCTGATCTGCAAGGTTACTCGAAGCAGTCAATGGGCAAAGAGAGGGCTTTATCCACGCCCAGTATCAGCAACAGATCCAGGTTCACCTTTATGGATGCCGTGCCTGCAGTTGAAAAAACCAACCAAAAGCAGCCACTAGTAGCCACACCTCCCAAATATTAGGGTAATTAGTTTCTCCAACTGACTTGCTACTTTAAGAGAAAGACTCGGCATCTTGCATTTTCATTACAATGAACTCTAAATAAAGGAACTTAATCTGGTCTCCAGCAGAATCCCTACAACAGGGAGTACTTAGTTGGCACACGAGTAAATGCTGTACAAATCATCAAATGACCTGGAGCTTTATTTTCTACAAATATGGACATGTACAGTAAAAATGATCCAACCCAACTCAAATAATCTGCCTCATGTGGTACATGCAGAGCTAAACTTGGATTTCAAATTTTACTGATACATGAAGTATTAGCAGAGTTATGGAATGTACAAGGCATCAGGTTACACTGAAAATGAAGCTTACGAAAGTCAAAAGAATGCACCAAAACCAGCTTAATGCATGTATCTCGACCTATCAAAGTCCAACAAGTTAGGGTACAGGTCGAATATGATGAGATCGGTAAATTTGCTACTTGTAGATATGTTGCTTCCGGTTACATCCGGGTCAGACATGGTTTGCATAATCATTTTTCTTTAAGTGAAAATCGTCAGTGCTTCCGGTCCCATTTCTAACAAGTTTGTCTTTTGAAAGGTACGCCAACAAATATTTGATTGGTGGACAAATTTTCTTGACATTCCCCTTTCATAATTAAAGCAACGTGTCTCCTTTGCTAAATGAGCTGCAGTGGCTTTGGTTAATAGATGGGTACAGAGCAAAATTCTTCCTCCGACCCATGGCCCAGCTCCTCCATAAAACTGCTGCACCAGTTTTGGTTTACTCGAGCCCTCAGGTCCCTTACTAGACACTATATTAGCTGCTCTATTCTTTTATTTAAAAACCATTGGCAACAGAAGCTCTTACCCGGTGCGTTCTAGACTGGAGCTCACTTCAACAATTCTTATGCAATGAAGTCACTCCAGCTGCCAACTGTTGTACATCTTTTCTGGCCATCTTGACCTGCTACTTCCGTGTTACTCACTTCTTTCAAGGAAGGGAATAACATGAAAGTGGGTAACATGGAAGTACTGTACTCATGACTCTGTCATGCTTCATATTTTCTCGTTGTTGCTTGAGATATATTCTGTTGGCGTCAGTACGTGCACGAAAGCTGCTTAAGCTTTGAGTGCTCTACAGTAGGCTCTTCAGCATAACCAGCTTTGTCTTTGTGTCTTTGCCGAGTTAAAGATCAACATAGATACATATACACAGGCATGCACACACACCCATGCATACGTACAGGCATGCACATGCACATGCATGCACACACGACACACACAATAATATTAATATATTCATTTGTACAGTGCCCTAAGACAACTTAATCCAGGCGCTTCACATATGCCGCATGGCTCGAGCTCACGACGTTGGTCGTCTAAGGCAAGCACCTTAAACCCTGGACCAAACCAGGGTGGCTCATGCATGGATGCATGCATACACACATAACGAAGGACATCTGGCTCGGGCGCATCAGCTTAAAGACGGTTGGTGATAGAAGCTTTTGCTCTGCAGGTCCTAGACTGTGGAACTCAATTCCATGATTCTTACGCAACGACAACTACTCTGCTGCTGCTGACTATGGCACATATGTCGCTCACTACTTCTTTAGTTCAATCGTATTTCAATGTCCACATTTCTTCAGCATGCCAGTAAACTTGCTCAGTTTAAATACCAACCAGTTTTGGCTCAGTTTAAATACCAACATGTACTCTCAATTCACAAACAGGCGTATAACTTACTTTTTTGAGAACAGCTTCGACAACCTGTGAGCTGTTATGGTAAATCCTTAAAAAAACAAACCGGCAAAAGTCTTCAGCCATTATAAGCACTACAGCTCAGTGGCACTCAGTCGGAGCACTCCTGGCCATGTGCAGAAGCAAGGAGAGAGCGCAGCTGAGAGTCTGCGCTCCAGAGTCTGAGTCAGGCGATAGCACCAGCACGGCCCCCCTCCAACCGACAGTGTAGTTTTCAGTTCACATGCCAGGCGCTACTTGAGACCTCCTGCCACGGAAAGCCCCACAGAACCACACCAGTCGGCAATACCGGTCACTACGTGCAGGGTTCCACAAGGAGCCGATTGCAGCGGCAGTGATATAAGTTGTCAATTTCACACAATCGAAATATGTCCACACTATATTCACCTACTCGCCCCCTCCAAAACTAGCCAAAGCGAAGCTCCTATACCTATGGCCGATGGCAACATTACTCGGGATAATCTCCACAGAACTGGATTCTGTCTGCCGAACTGAACTCTGGACTTGCAAGTGGCGAATGCCGACGACGCGAGAGGTAACCGGGCCAGGGGGAGCTCGCTCTCAAGCTTATGAGGACAATCGACCTTCCACGCACAGGAAGCCACACAGAACTAACGCACATACCACCGCAGTAGCAGCCCCCCTCCCGTCAGCTGAAGCGTCCTCGGTCGTGAGCTAAGCATTCTGCTGCACGCGACACGCTGACAGCAAGAAGGGCAGCTACGGCCGACCGATAAAGGTCAGAAGTGAACGAGCAGTCACGGTCAGTTAAATTCTCTCCCGAGCGCCATCACTCCCGAAACTGTCCGGGTAATGCGTGGGCAAGAAAGGGGACAGTGCGCTGGCGGGAGGGAAATGGGGCGAGCCAGTGTGTCGAATGTTCGAAACATTCGACACAAGAGTGCCACATGCTGTCGCACATCCACGCTTCTCTCTAGCGTTCGCGTTCGCTGCTGCCAAAACCATGTAGTGTAATGTATCTCCGTCTGTAACTCCACAAAGTCATAAAGACCATGTGGGTGTTACGCAGGAGAGTTTTGTATAGCGCACTCACAGCCTAAGCGGCTTTAGGTACGCATTCGGTAGCCAACAGATTTCGTCTCACGCAACAAATAAATATAATTAATTTGTATAGCACCTTAAGAGAACTTAATCTCCATGCAGGCGCTTCACATATGCCTCGGGGCTCGAGCCCACGACCTAAGCCAGACCTTGGTCGGTGCGAGCATCTTAACCGCTGGACCAAAAAACAAAGAGAAAGTGGGAAGCATAGCAGAGTCAGGAGAGCAGTTGAGGTAGTGAGTACCATAGAAGTAGCAGCTCGGGACCGCTGAAAAGGATGTGCCATAGTCGGCAGTAGGAGAGTAGTTGTCGCTGCGTAAGAAATCCGACAAACGTCAGGAAAGTCGATAACAGCTAGCGGCAAGCGTCCTACGCCCACTGGCGGAGAACACGAAGCTGCCTGCCGGAAACGGTGTGGTAAGACCGTCGCTGCTATGATGTCCGCATCAGGTCGCGCGCGAGAGTTTGCGAAATGTTCGGTCGCGTGAGCCGCCGACTGCCGACGAGCGAAGCTAGTCGATGGGCATCCGGGCAGCGGGCAGTAATTACTGAGCTGCTGCTTACCTTCGTCAGAAGCTGCTGGAACGTCGAATTGCTGACGCTCCCCCACGCCAGTCCGTTCGGCTTCGCGATTTTCCTCGCCACATTGCATGGAGACGTCGCCTCGACTAGACCTCAACACCGCCATGCCAAAATAAATGCACCTCGAAATGAGCGGTTCCTGAGAGCGCTTCCGGTAAACGAGTTCCGGGGCGGCCACCAAACCGCGACCGTATCGTAGCTGCTGTAGTTCCCGGCCGAATATCAGAAGAAAATGCATATTAAATGTTAGTTAATTTAACAAAATGCCCTCACTGTCTTTTGTGCCCAATTCGGCTACTTCTTACCGTAATGTGACGGTGCGATGGACCGGGCTAACCTAGGCGGAAATGCGGAGCGCTGCGTGCAGTTTGCTCCCACTTCATGACCTTTTATAAAAGTATATTTCTTTAATCTCGCTGAATTGGACCGTGAAGACCGACCAGCTGTGCGGCAGCAGAACCAGTTAGCTCAACGAGCCCGCTGCCGAACGCTGAGAGCGGCCGGGCGGGGTGGGCGCGGCGGCTGGGCTCGCGCCGGCGGCAGCATTCCAGCGCAGAGGCCCGCAGTAGCTCAACGGGGGTCCGTCAAGGACGGTGGCAAGAGCGTGTGCACAGAGCGCGTCGCTGGTGAATTCACGCGTGCCACGTCGCCGGAAATATTACGTACGAGAACGCGGACAATACACTGTAGCGTGGACATTAGGCTGCTTTTAATAAAAATGATAGTAATACATTTGCATAGCACGCTCATGTAGTTCGATTGCATGCGGGCTGGTACCGCTCATTTCCTAAACAGCTGTTGGGAGCATTATCGAGAGGGGCCTGTGCACAGCTGTGGTTCGCTTCTAATAAAGCGTTAACACAGGTCGATAACCCGCTGGTGAACAGATGGTGGATTCACCATTGGGGTCCGCCAAGGCACAGCCGGAGTCGAGGAGAGGAGAGTCGAGTGGAAGAAGGGGGCGAAGGGAGCCGTGCGTCTTTCGGCTCCGTGCCTTGTGAAATAAACTGTTGGCGTTGTTCATCGGCTGGCTCTCTGATGTGCGAACCAAACTATAGCTCAGAGAACTGAATCTCTGTCTAGGCACTTTACAGTTGCCATAGAGAAAGCATTACCAAATGTCTGGTGGTAACATCCGCAAGCAACAGGCACAGGACGATGTTTCGCTTTGCTTTGGTCTTGTTTAAACCTCGCTCGTCGTAGCTGTCAATCGCCTGCTGTTGGCTTGTTCTAATGCTTCTTTGGGAAAAGGGTCGTCCCCAAGTCCTTCAAATCAGCAATCGTTAGACCGATACTTAAAAAGCCTGGATTAGGTACAAAGGTCCTGGGAAACTATCGCCCAGTTTCCCTTCTTCCTTTTTTCAACGATTCTTGAAAAAATTATCGCTAAGCAGTTGTTGCATATATTGAAAAGAATGAAATGTCTGAAACACTTCGATCGGAGTTCAAGAGGCTGCACTCCACTAAAACTGCTCTCTTCCGTGTTAACAATGACATTCTATGTGGCAACGATGATGGGAATGTCACTGCCCTAGCACTGGTAGATCTATTAGCTGCCTTCAACACCATTGATCATGATGTCCTACTTGAACGATTGAGAACAACGATCGATCTGGCCGACGAGGTACTGGCGTAGTTTAAATCGTACTTGTCCGATCGTGTTCAATCCGTGTCGTGTGGGGATAAGGTCTCACACACGAGACGGGTCACCTGTGGAGTCCCTCAAGGGTCCGTCCTCGGTCCCTTGCTGTTCTCCATTTATACTCAATCTGTGAGAAAAGTAATAAAATCCCATGGAATAGGATATCACTTTTATGCTGACGACACTCTGTTGCATTTGTCATTCAAACCGTCGGAATCTGCTGCAGCAACTGAGAAACTGAATGCTTGCCTTTCCAACATTCGATCCTGGATGTCGGAAAATTTCTTGGAACCAAATGACGATAAAACCGAACTCGTGCTCATAGGACACCCTAAGCGTGTGGCTGGATGCTCTTCTAATAGGCGATGCTGTTGTGCGACCGTCACCACGTGCTCGAAATGTAAGTGTTGTTTTCGACAGCTGCCGAAATTTTAAAAGCTTCATTCAGAATAGCTTCTACAGCTTGCCATGACGTCCGATCCCTATTCTATCCCTTTATTCTATATCCCAGGGGTGTCCAACCTTTTTGCGTTGGGGGCCACATTAAAAAAAATTTAAAAGGTCCGGGGGCCACATGTAAATTGGCGTAGTTGACCGCATCAGAAAATAAGATCGTAATTTAGTATGACTATTACTGTTATACTTAATAAATAAACCGCAATGCAATAGTATTTTTAGCACAATTATAACTAATAATAATAAATAATAAAAATTTAATCATGTGCCCTGGAAAATAATTCGATAGATATTATGGCCAATCTTTTACTTTTGGATTTTAATTTTAATAGCATGAAGACAGAAACTTATAAAACTTACAAAATTACATGACAAGGACTTACATAATATTAATGTCTTCGGATTAATTAAATGCCACAGGTATTCAATGTCTTCTGCACTGTAGGCATCAATGAGATATTTGGCATTGTTTCTGTTTGCATAAAAAGTCGACATCTGCTGCAACAGTGGATGTTGCAATTCTAAGGATTCCTGATAAATGTTCATCTGTGAGAACGGATCGAGTCTTTGTTTTCACATTTTTCAGTCTGGAAAAAGCTTTTCACAGCAAATGTGCTGCCAAAAAGTGCAACATACCTGCGAGCATGTTTGGCTAGGTTAGGAAAAGACTCTAATGAAACATACTGCTTGTAAAAAGTAACAAGGTCATGCTGATCATAAGCACTTTTTAAATTGCTGTCACTATGAATGTCGATTAGTTCGAGTTGAAATTCATCAGGTGCATCGGAGGGATCGATATTAAATGGATTACTAATCATGTTCATGTCATCCGCATGTTGTTGGAAATCTTGAAACCTCTCTTCGAATTCATCAACAAGTTTGCTAACAAGAGTACTAAGAGTAACAGGAGTACTTCATATGAGCCAGCGTTTCAGGCGATAATGTTGCTAGTGTTGTGAAATGTAACAGTTTCTTCGGATCTAAGTGTTTCCGGAAAAGTTTCAGCTTTTGCACAAACGCGACAACACACTCATACATTTTATGGACCAGTTGATCCTTACCTTGGAATTTGACATTAGATCTGCAAAATGTTTGGTCATGTCCACCAAAAAAGCCAAGTCATTCAACTACTGCTGGTCATCGAGGAAGCCAACATCTTTTCCCTTTTCTGTCATAAATGTTTTTATTTCGTCCCGAAGTGAGCAAAACCTGGCTAACGTGTTTGCCCTACTTAGCCAACGGACTTGGCAGAAATAAATAACATCACAATGATCTGATTCCAACTCTTTAAGGAAAGCCTGAAATTGTCTGTGGTTTAGCGCACGAGACCTTATCACATTGACTGTTGAAACTACATTGTCCATTACATGTTGCATGCTCAAGACCTTTGCACATAGCTGTTCTTGGTGGATGATGCAGTGATGACTGACAATTTTGTGAGATACTAATTTTACCATTAAAGATACAAATCCATTGTGTCTACCTGTCATTGAAGGGGCTCCGTCTGTGGTTAAACCAATCAATTTAGTTTCAGGGAGATTAAACTTTGTGAGGACCCTCTTGACCTGATCCAAAATATCGCTCCCCGTTGTAGTGCCTTTCATTTAACATATTTAACATGTTTAACATATTTAACATAAACACACCCAACAGTTCTTCGATAATGGCAAACTTTCCTGTTACTCCGCGTACAAACACCGACAGTTGAGCCGTATCGCTATTGTCCGTGCTTTCGTCGAGCGCAAGAGAATAAAATTCGCATTCAGCAAGTCTTTTAGTGAGACTTTCTTCTATGTTGAATGCGAGCTCGTCAACTCTTCTCGCAACCGTTTGATGAGAAATACTGAATTTCTCTACTTCTGACTTCTTTTCTGGACAGACCACACCAGTAAACAGCCTGAGGCATTCCTTAACAAATTCACCATCGGAAAATGCTTTCCCCGCTTAGCTATAGCTTCAGCTATTAAAAAACTAACTTTGGTTGAAGCCTCAGACTTGTTGCTGACTGCTGGAAACAATGACTGCTGTCCGATGACGCTCTGTTTCAGCGAGTTCACGCGATCAATTCGAAGTTGATCAGTCAGGCTGTTGTACCTGTCGCCATGCTTTGTTGAAAAATGTCGCTTAACATTGTACTCCTTTGCAACGGCATATGTTTCTTGGCATATTAGGCATATTATCCTACCGAAGCGTTCCACTACAAAATAGTCTACAGTCCAAGATGCTTTGAAAAGTCTTCTTTCTGCATCAATTTTTTGTTTTTTGCTAGTATTCACATTTGCCGCCATTTTTCTGGGAAATAAAAAACAGATCAGTTACGAATTGATTAATTTATATTTTATCACAGCAATATCTTAGTATTAGTAAGTAAGTTGAGCAATACGCGTTTTTTGAAAAACCTACCTGACTGATTCTAGTTCGTGCAGCAGCAGCTGAGAAACGGCTCTTTTTTTCTATCCACAGTGTGAAACTGTTAATCCCGCTTGCGGAAGCGATATAAATGTGATCGTAATGGCGCCGCTGTAGCACAAATATATTACCCCTTCACGCCAAAATGTTCACATGAAGGCTAGCAAAATAAATCGATTCTTTTACCTTCACGCGAAAATAGCCATTCAGACACCTTCACGCTTCACGCGCGCATGAAGTACATCACAGCTCCTTGTATCGCCGTTTGTAATGATTAAAAATTAACGAAAAACATGGAGTGACAAATATTTTTGGGATAACGTTGTGGGCCGCATAGAAGACCTCGGCGGGCCGGGTTTGGCCCGCGGGCCACGTGTTGGACACCCCTGCTATATCCTATCCTTTCCCTATAGATTGGGAGCTGTCTTCCACAGTGGTTTATCAAAAATTAATTAGCTCCTTCGTTCTGTCTCGGCTTGATTATTGTAATTCCCTTTGGCTGGGCTACCAAAAAAAGAAACTAGGCCAATGCAAGTAGCTATGAATATGGCTGCAAGGCTAGTTTTAAAGTTCCAGAGGTTTGACCACGTGTCTCTTTTGCTAAAAGAGCTAGGATGGCTGCCGGTTGATCAATGGATACAGAGCAAAGTTCTTACGCTGACCCACAAGGCCCGCCATGGCTTGGCTCCTCCTAACCTAGCTAAAATGCTGCACTAGCTTTAGCCTGCTCGTGCCCTCAGGTCCTGTATGGACAATAAATTAGCTGCTGCATTTTTTATGAGCCTCTTTGTGGGAACGAACGCATTCACTAAACTCATTCGTGCTTAAATCCCTCTTCTAAGCTCATAGAACTGCTAGGCAACGACTAAGCATAGGTTTTTCTACGTATCGATGGTTACTGGAAGTTACCCGGGAGCTTGTACGTCTACTTGTAACTTTATCGGCTGAATCGGGTGAGCCGTGATGGCACACTAGGTAAGGTGGTTGCTTTCACGACCTCTGGGCCGAGGTCGTGGGTTCGAATCCTGCGATGGGCGATCCCATATCGCCACTGCAAGCGGTGGTGATAGCCGTAAACGCTCTGCTGTCGCTCTACAAAAAGAGGCTGTTTAATCAGCTAGGATTTATTTATTTATTTATCGTCCCTTAATGAAGTATATCTATGAGGACAACGATTAATTTCGCGGTGTGCTCAGCAATAGGCATTATTAGTGCGAAGATTTGAGAACATAACCACTTATGCCACTAACAATTACTATAATATTTTATTCATATTTTTAGGCCCTGGTATATCTGCATAAAAGTATGCAAGCCGTTATATCTGTCACAAATACCCCGTCACTACACCTTCCCACCCTCCCGCGGATACGTTATTGCCCATGCGTAGGCTACGTAGCATAGGCTTGCGGGTTGTTACGGAAGCTACCTCGAGCCATGGCCTTTCAGACATTCCAGCAGGAATACATGCAGATGCCACCGATAACGCGGGCTTACTGTACATCTTGTGTTTTGACAGCGCTAGCCGTGGTAAGTGCTCGCACGTAGGCTTGCTCGTACGATTTCCCTTATGTGTTTGTTTTGCTCTTGTTCTAGACGTCTGGTTTTTTCCAGATCAGATGCGCTTTGAGAAGGAAATGTTGTACCATAAGTGCTGTCGAGGTTTTGACCCACCATATGCAAATGTAGTGCGTTGATGGCGCACAGCATGCGGACGTTGAGGAGTCATGCAGCGGGAGGGAGGGCGGCGGCTCCACCGCCCCAGTGAGTGGGGTGTGGTGGGAGCCCGAAGCTTTTCGTGCGGATGCCTGATTAGTTGAATCTTTGGAGACCACATCACGGTTGAATATGCCCGAGCCTGTTACTGTAGTGCATTATCGTCGATCGCATTAACCGTGCTCCGCTGTTTTTCTAGTGCAAAACATGCGCGTGTGTTCCCATCACCTCCAGTAGCTCAGCATAGTGATTACAATGTTTCGGCATTAAATGCAGCATTTAAGTTGTGCACGGGAACCTTGAGCGGGCTCCGTCGTTGCATTCACATGATGGTGCTAAATGAGGTGATGATGGTTTTTGTGAAGATATACCAGAGCTGAATTTTTCTTACCCACGTTGAGCAGTAAACATGATCTGGAAATGCTAGTACACACACGTTTTCGACATATTTTATTTATAGCTCAGAAAATCTTTTGAAAAAATCGTCTGAGCTTGGCTTCACCATTGCTTGCATACAGACAGACAGTGGTGAAGCATACAATTTCATAACCAAGGTGTGAAGCAATGCTGAAGAGCAGTCATAAATTATGCTGCTGTTTTGTGATGCCGTTTAAAGCAGCGATTTTTATTTCAGGGAAGTGGTTAGCTTGCATGTAATTTCGTGTCCATGCCGTGACTTCCGACAGTGTTGTAATCTTTGAATCATCATTAGTAGGAGCAAAGTGTCCTCATCACTTGTTATAGTGCGCATTAAAATTGTGTGAATGGTGCTCGTAAGGGTTGCTAACCGACCAATGTCGGAGACCCATGTTGGTAAGACAGCTGTCGACATTCAGGACACTACTGCTATGATTTCTCTCAGCCGCGTTCGTAGTTTCCTACGGCGTCTACATTCTGGCAGACTTTTGCCAGCTATTTATTGTGATGGACAAAAAAGTGCACAGTGCATCACTCACTGCCACACGGTCCTTCCTACTTTGGCCTGTATCCCACACACTCCACTTGATCGTATGCACTTGCAAGCGCTTGCGCATGGTGTGTGTGTTGGCTCACTTTGTGCCACGGGCTTTGCTCACACATGCATTGCTAGTCCTCTGCCTCCCTTCAGTTTGACCTTAATACAATGCCGAATGCGTAGTTAATCATCAGGTCAGCTCGAGTGCAGCACTGCACTGCACTGCACTCTCCTCTTTCAGGTGTGCTCCGATCGGCATGGGAACAAATGTCAACGAAGGCACTACTAAAAAAAATACAGTTGCATTACAGCAGCAGCAATATGGTTGCAGTCATTAGCACTCCACCCCCCCCCCCCCCCCGCTGAGGCGCCTGCGAATTTACGGAAGCCACTTTTGACGATAGACCGTTGGAAAAAGCGCGTTTTCGGAGTATTAAGAATTACAGCTTATGATAATTTTTATATTGTTCACCAAGGCTGCAAGGAAAGTTTGCTATCTGGATGTTTCGGGTGGTACTCTTGTTAGTTATGGTCGTCAGCAGCTGCTATCGCTTCGTCATCGTATATCAAATGCATTCCTAGATATTAATGTTGTTGCTAAGATTCATGAACTATGCATTAACAAAAGGAAAGCACCCCGTAGCCGCCGCGGTGGCCGGAACCGCCAGCTTAGACGCTGCTCGTTTGGTATTCCTAGCATTGTCTCGAACCGCTTAGCACGCTCCCCGCATGCGTCACTGTACATCTCTAAAACTTAGTGGTCATCAGGCCTGTTGTAACTCAATCGGCCAGACTTAACGCTTGCCTTTGGAATCCTCGCTCAATGTGCAATAAACCTCTAGTAATAAACGACCTTATTTCTAAAAATGGTATCGACCTGCTCGCCCTAACTGAAACTTGGCTGAAATCGATAAACTGCCCGACAATTAAAGACGCTACTCCATCTGGTTTCACGTTCTTTCACACCCCTAGATCAATCAAAACTGGAGGTGGAGTTGCTATGATCGTGCGCTCGAAATTTAACTTCAAGCCATTTGCGGTACCCTCGAAGCAGTCTTTTGAATCAATTGTCCTGGTCTCACCCGAAAACAAGCTACCGATAGTGGCAGTAGTCTATCGCCCACCAGGTACCAAATCCTCCTTTATCTCAGATTTCTCCGATCTCATTTCGATTCTGTGTGCAAGAAATCGATCCTTCCTCGTTATGGGTGATTTCAACGTTCACTTTGATAACTTATCTGACGCTTTCAGCACCGAATTTTGTACATTGACAGACTCATTATCTCTTGTGACTCATGTGCATGGCCCTACCCACATCAAGGGTCACACACTCGACCAAATTTTCTCATATAACTGCACTTTGTCATCACCAGAATCCTGCTTATCTGACCACATGCAGATCTCATTCAATCTACAGTGTGTGCCCACATTCTCCTCTAAAATAACCTGTGAATCGCGAAACCTCAAGACCCTTGACATCGATGCTGTCCGTGCGAGCATATCTGCTTCACCTTTGCTGCTCAGTCCTCCCTCCGATCTGTCATCACTGGTAGATTGCTACAACACGACACTAGCTGACACGCTCGACGAGTTTGCACCTTTGACAAAGCGCACTGTGCGCCCCCGCCCAGACGGCCTATGGTTTACCACAGACATTAAACTAGCCAGGTCTACTAAATGAAAGCTTGAAAAAGCATACACAAGATCCGGACTAACTGTCCATCGACAGGCATATGAAGACTACTGTAGGTCGTACCAATCGATCCTAGCAAAGGCTAAGTCTAGCTTCTATAGAAACATTGTTGAATCACAGATGCACAATCCAAAAATGCTGATGTCGACAATAAACCATCTCCTCAACCGTTCCCAGGTTAGCTCCTTACCAGATGATCCTTGTGATGATCTAGCCGATCGCTTCTCTCGATTCTTTGTGCAGAAGATAGACAAAATCAGGGAATCCATCCCTGCGATGACAACCTTCCCACTAGAATGCTGTTCCTCGGTTCCTGGCTGTGCCTCAATGTCTGCATTTAAACAGGTCACTAGTGATGTAGTCCTAAAGCTCGTATCTCAATCAAAGAAGACAACAAGTCCACTGGACCCTATTCCCACTGTCCTGCTCCTACGTTGCATTGATCTGCTGCTGCCATGCATAACCAACATCATTAATATGTCATTAGCCTCAGGTCAGGTCCCAGCACCTTTCAAAAAAGCTGTAGTCAGGCCACTTCTCAAGAAAGCTACACTAGACCAAGAGAACTTAAGCAACTACCGCCCAGTCTCCCTTCTACCATTCCTATCAAAGACACTGGAACGGGTCGTGGCAGACCAGCTGAACTCGTATATCGAAACCTCACACCTTGCTAGTAAGTTCCAGTCTGGCTTTAGAGCTAATCACTCCACAGAGTCAGCATTGCTTCGGGTATACAACGACCTACTTAGGAATGCAGACATGGATAGAGTGTCTCTGCTTGTTTTGCTTGATCTTTCGGCAGCTTTTGATACCATCGATCGCAAAGTTCTTCTAGAGCGCCTCTCATCTCGCCTGGGCATCACTGGCACTGCTCTGCATTGGTTCAGGTCCTATCTCAGTGGGAGACTCCAGAGTATTGACGTGAATGGACAAAGATCATCTGAAGTACCTCTGAAATATGGAGTACCTCAGGGCTCAGTGCTAGGTCCGGTTCTTTTCACGGTTTATACTCTGCCTCTTGCTGATGTGATTGCCAAGCACAATCTAGGCTTTCACTTCTATGCGGATGACACTCAGTTGTACCTTTGCTTTGATCCCTCCCAGCCTTCGAGCACCTCAAATTCTCTAAACTCACTTGCTGCATGCATTGATGACATCCGCACATGGATGGCAGCAAATTTTCTAAAGCTTAACGATGATAAAACTAACTTACTAGTTATGGGCAAACCTAGTGTTATTCAGAAATTGGAAAGGCTGACTTTCAAAATTGGCTCTGCCAGCATATCTCCAGTTGCATCAGCTCGAAATCTGGGTGTCATATTCCAAAGCGACCTCTCGTTAGACGACCACATCAGCTCCACAGTCAAATCAGCCTATTTTCAGCTTCATAACATTGCTAAAATTAGGGCTTGTTTAGATAAGGATACCACGTCCAAGTTGGTCCATGCATTCGTGACATCTCGTCTCGACTTCTGCAACTCACTGCTTACTGGCCTACCAGCATGTGGTGCAATCAGGCGATTGCAGCTGGTGCAAAACTCTGCAGCTAGGCTTGTCTGTCGTGAGCGTCGCAGTTGCCACATTACTCCACTTCTCGCCGACCTGCACTGGCTAACAGTCAAGCAACGGATTGACTTCAAGGTTTTATCGCTCACTTTTAGGTCACTGCATTCTTTGGCTCCAGCCTATCTGTCAGATATACTACCCCATCAGGCCAAGCATCGTACCACCTGCTTTTCGGAAACCAACAGTCTAGAAATACCTCGTACAAACCTTAAATCCTTTGGAGACCGTGCATTTAGCTCGTATGCTCCCACAGCCTGGAACTCCCTCCCGACCTGCATCAGAACATCCCCTGACCTGACCACATTTAAAAGAAACTTAAAAACATACCTATTTAGGACAGCATTTAGTGGGTCCTTGTGATTCGTCCTCGATGTGCTTATGCGTGCTGACACTGTTCATGCTGCCACTAACCACATTTGCATGCTGACCCAGTGCATGTAACCCCTAACCATGTTATTCATTTTGTTTGTTTTTCAAGCATGATTTTACTTACTATTCTATTGCGTATCACTTTGCAGCAAATGTAAAGCGCCTAGGAAGAGATTAAGTTCTCTGAGGGCGCTTTATCAAGTGCAATATTATTATTACTCGTTGGTAGACTGCATTTTTTGGAGAAAGGCTTGCAGACAAGGCACTTGTGCCTTTGGAATAGTGTTCATTATTATACTGAGGAACACCTGAAAGAACTGTCCCGACCAAATCGCACGTTGGAAGGCGTGTTTCTTAGGCTTTTTGCGAAATGGCAGGGCAATTGTCGTAGTTGGCAAATATCCGAGTTTGCACGTTCTGATGGATACATGCTGCCACTAACCACACTTGCATTCTGACCCTGTGCATGCCACCCCTATCCATGTTGTGCTTGTTGTCATTTAGCATGCTACCACTACCATTTGATCGAGCTGCCTTTGCAGCAAATGTAAAGTGCCTAGAAAGGGATTGAGTTCTCTGAGGGCGCTATATCGAATGTATTATTATTATTATTATTACCTAGCTTGCTCGTTAGCATGAGGAAGTAGCCTCCATAGCTGCCCGACAGGCTTTTGATCTGCATGCCATAGACTGCTGAGCTCACTTCCACAATTCTTATGCAACGCCATCTGTTCTCCTGCTGCTAAGCCGTCTGTTCTCCTGCTGCTAACTAACTGTGGTTTACCCTTTCCAGCCGAGTTGAGCTGCTACTTCCATGCTGCTCACTCCTTCGAATGCCTTCCTGACCGTGTGCTTACCGAAACCCTCTTAGATTTTGAGTGGGCTGTAGAAATTCTTCTGTGTTGCACCCACTTGAATATTTATGGCTTTATGGAGTTACTGAGGGAGGTACCTTGCATTTCATTACAAGAGGCTTTTGCAATGCCTACATATCATTTTAAAACCTGCCCTATGCAATTAAAACCTGCCATTTTTGTGATCTGTAGTTTTAGGCATTTCCGCATGTAGCCTGCCAAATGATTTTGACTAGGAGAATGCAACCTCAGGGTCGTTGAATACGGTTGCATTTTCTTAAGCTCGGTCGCGGTCAAGGCCCTGGCAAATGCAGTGTTGGTGTTTGACTGCATGGCCGCTTTAGATCTGGAGCCTCGTGCCAGAATCTTGCACAGTATGCAGCTAAGCACGGCCATTACAGTTACACCTAGAGGAATGCAAGGACCGTAATGGTGAGCAGCTTGAGAGATTTGCTAGTAGCTATTAAGCAACAAAGCGATTGACTACCACTGCAATCGGCACGGCAAGCAGCTGTTGTCGGCCAGAGGATCGGTTCTTGTTTCGTACTTGCGTTCTGTTGGCGGACGTTTTTGCAAATGCATGCACATTGCCTTGTTGTTAGGTACGGGCTGCAATTACGACCAGCACTTGTCATTGTCTGTTGTCGTCGTGTCCTGCTAGTGGTTCTGAGCTTCCTCCATTCACAGAAAGGTGCTTCGGCTTAACCAATCTGTGCGATATGCCTCTTGGTGTGTTTAGCTGTTCCTTCTTAAAGACTGTGCCGGGCATGCTGTATGTGGGCTATGTGAGAATTTTTGGTAGGGCAGCTCGTGCCTCTGCCCAGTATTGCATCGATTCACCGGCAGCCGAGCTGTTGCTTTGTTCATCGACTGGCTGCATTTTTCTATGTGCAATATTTTATTGATTTCCTTATAGCAATTGGACGTTGTTACACCATTTCAACTTTACTATAATCCTGGCTTGGTTATTCAAGGACAGGTAAGCGTCAAGCTGTACCTGTTGTGCAGCTTGTCAATGTGGAATTGTTGCTGGCTTAGTGATGCGATTCTTGTCAAGAATGTTGGTGACAAGCTGTCCTGATTCTGCATACGGTAAAACATGATGTAGCCCTAGGGGCTTGTGAGCGGTCAAAACACATTTATTGTACACAAACCTGTACCCATGAGAATTAATGGAAAGTTTTACTTTTGATTGGAGAGAGCTCAGCGTTAGGAAATGAGCAAAACCTGTGGTTTCCATACTGTTGCACATGTCTTAAGTACCTTCACAAAGGGCAATGAAGTCGTTTTCAAGGTGCTGTACAATGTGCAAAGCCGCCATTTTTGTGAATTTTAGGGGTCGATCGAAGTGCTTTCTCTTTTAATTTTCGTTGTTGTATACACCGGTTTATGAAGACACCATCATGAAAGCCTTAACGTTTACTGGGCATATTCGTTTGAGCTTCTGCGTAACGTCTCCTAGTCCAATGCCTGCTACTCATCATAAGCAAAATCCCCGATACGTTTGCACTAGAGTGTATGTACAAGAAGGACTGACGTATACGGTCTTTACTCGGTCTGTAGCATAGTTTTAAGCCACCCAGCCAGCAGCGACGAATCAGCATTAATGAAGCAGCCTATCTGAGCTGATTATTGAGCTATGGTAGCTTGTTTAGCAATGGCTGTCAGCTGTTGCAGCTGGACTAGGTCACTGGCCCACTCGAATTGTTTTGTGGGTGATGTATGCTGGCCGTGGAATGATTAAGGTTTCTGTCGGCTCAGCTATGAACACCCGACAGGTATACAGAAGCATAAAGTACACAGATCTGGATCTGAGCTCAGGGTTAAGGTGCTCACTCTTCACGACCCAGGTCGTGGGTTTGAGTCATTCAGTGATAATAATAATAATATTGCACTTGATAAAGCGCCCTCAGAGAACTTCATCTCTTTCTAGGCGCTTTACATTTGCTGCAAAGGGAAATGCAATTGAATAGTGAGTAAAATCATGCTTGAAAAGCAAAATGAATAATATGGTTAGGGGTGACATGCACAGGGTCAGCATGCAAATGTGGTTAGTGGCAGCATGCAGTGTCAGCATGCATAAGCACGTTAAGGACGAATCACAGGGACCCACTAAATGCTGTCCTAAATCGTTTCTTATTGTCCACTGCAAGTGGTGGTGATAGCCGGTAAGGCTCTTCTGCCGCTATACACAAAGAGGCTGCTAAATCAGCTAATTGTAACCACATATTTAGTTCTTACGCTGACCCACAAGGCCTGCCACGGCTTGGATCCTCCATACCTAGCTCAACTTCTGCTGCAGCACCAGTTTCAGTCTCCTCGTGCCCACAAGTCCTGTATAGACAATAAATTAGCTGTTCCATTCCTCCGCTTAAAGACCGTTGGCGACAGAAGCTTTAGCTCTGCAGGTCCTAGACTGTGGAACTCGCTTCCACAATTCTTACGCAACGACAATGACTCTCCTGCTGCCGACCATGGCACATCGTTTTCAGCGGTCCTGAGCTGCTACTTCTATGCTACTCACTACCTCAACTACTCTCCTGACTCTGCTATGCTTCCCACTTTCTCTTAGCTGCATGATACGAAGTCTATTGGCTACCGAATGCGTACCGAAAGCCGCTTAGGCTGTGAGTGTGCTATACAAAACTCTCCTTGGTAACACCCACATAGTCTTTGTGACTTTTCAGAGTTACAGACGGAGATACATTACATTACATTACATATTGCATATGTTGACAGTGTGCATGTTACCACTAACTATGTTATGCATGTTGGTGCCGTGCATGCTACCACTAAGGATATGCTAATGCTTCCTTTACAGCATATGTAAAGTGCCTAGAAAGAGATTAAGATCTCTGAGGGTGCTGTACGAATGTATTATTAATATTATTATTATTATGGTCTGCTGTATGGTTGCCTTGACAAGCAAGGCTAGACTGAGGCCCTTTTCTGGGTAGTAAGCTTGAAGTGTACATTCCGTGCTTCAACTGATCGGGTTTCCAAGGTGTTCTGGTGGTTTTAGCCTAATTGTTTGTGGGTTGCTAAGGATGCAGTATGTATCTCATCCTACATTCATGGCACACCAATGCTTTGTCGTATTGTTGAGTAATAGCACAGCTGCCGGTCCTGTCGTCTTAGGTGCACTCTACACATTGTTGTTTTGTGTACGCTTAATATGTGGCATGTAGTGTGGTTGAACAGATTGTGAAGAATTGGTTACCGTTTTATGAAATAACAGGTCTGTATGATCAAGTCATTTTGAGTTCCTTTTGCTAAACAGCAGTGAGGGCGAGCATTTTTTGTTATAATCAAGATCATATGGGACAGCTGTAAGAGTGCATCTGAATGAACTTGCAGCAGTGAGAGGCACTCACCAATTGCACCTCGTTAAAGGTAGAATATACCAAATTGTGTTTTGGGTCGTGGAGCCGAAACAAAGCCTATGGAGCCAACAATTCGAGAGCTTGTTGAGGTACTTGCAAGGTTAGTTAATGTCCTTACTAGGTCTCGGGCTAGAAAGAATAGCCCCCCCCCAGTCGAGAATCTGTGGCTACACAGAGATGATGGCGAGAGACTGATAAAAGCAGGCCAAATAAAATGTAGCTATGTATCTAGACGAGCCAGAAGTATAGCGACGGGTGAGGTCGAAAATGAAGGAAGTATACCGAATTATAGTTAGTTGCCCCAGAGATCAAATGCTTCTTGTGTTCTCTTTTGTGTTACCTTTCCTTTGCATGGCCATCACAAGAGCAAGCTCTAGTCCTGCAGTGCACGCACTTCAGCAAGAGACCGAGGATGAGAGCAGTGCTTAGCATGCCGAAAGGGCCAGGCCCGGGGCTGTTGGCATTAAGCGGATTGAAGACTGTCGCTGGCACGATCTTCATGTGCTTGACAAGTTCTCAGTTGCATTTCGCAGTTTTCAGCGGTGCTGTTCGGTGCAACAACCCTTGCGTGAGCGTTGCTCCTCGTTTGAAACTGCAGCGCAAGGTCGAGAGTATTCTCTGGGAAAGCTGTAGGCGATCCTTTATTGACAACTAAACGTAGTGCTGATAGACGTTAAGGCTAACCATGTTATTCATTTTGTTTGTTTATCAAGCATGATTTTACTCACCATTCAATTGCATTTCCCTTTGCAGCAAATGTAAAGCGCCTAGAGAGAGAGATTAAGTTCTCTGAGGCCGCTTTATCAAGTACATTATTATTATTATTATTATTATATTATTGTTATTAAGGATCATCTGCCGCTACACTAATGAGGAAGTTAAGTCAGCCAATAAAATAAAGAAAATAGTTAATGAAAGGTATGGTATATTTCTTAAGGCAAGCACGTGAAAGTACACAATTATCATGCTAAGACGAGAATGCAAAAGCCTGCAGAAGATTCACGACCACTTGTTAGTAGCACTCCCCCTCCATCACTCACTCAAATGTTCACAGGTAAACAAAGCAACCTGGAAAAAAGACAGTTCCACTGGGGCGATACACAAAAGCATTTTGCTGTTGCCCTTAGTCACGACGTACACCATTCATGTAGCTCAACCATTGAAAAGGACATATTCACTCGGACAGAGCAAAAGCTGAGTGATAAAGGTATTGAGCTCCTTTTTGAATGTCGTCAAGTCAGGAAATAATGTGATGTCAGTCGGTTGTGAGTTCCAAGCTTTCAGAGTATAGTAACTGGAAATACGGTCTCCGAGGAGTTTCAGGTTAGTCAGGGACAAGAGCAATCAACTGAAGCCAGCCGACCGGACGTGACGTGCCACTGGCGGCCTGGAGTGAAAATGACTCAGATAGATAGTCTTGAGCAAGAGAATGAAGGGACCTGAAGGTGAATGACATGATCTTTAAAGTCGATACACTGCTTGATTGGCAACCATTGCGGACTGATGAACAGTGGTGTAATGTGGCAGTTTCGACGTTTACGACAGACAGTCCTACTTGTGCAGGTACACCCTGCACAAGTAGTGAGTAGCAGAAGTCTAGTCGGGATGTCATGAGAATGCATGGACTAGCTTGGCTGTGGTGCCCTTAGCCGAGCAAGCCAGAAGTTTTGAAATGTTGCTTAGGTAATAAGTAATCTTACTTGACTGTGGGGCCGATGTGCTCGTCTATTGGCAAGTCTTTTTGGAAGGGAACACTCAGATTCTGCTCTAAGGTCACCGGAGATGTATGTGCAGGTCGAGTCGATTTGGGGGGTTTAAGCTTTTCAGTTTCTTAGTAGCCCTCCATTTGCCCATAATTAGTAAGCTGGTGTCAGTCGTTGCCATTCAATTTGAGAAAGTTTGCCACTATCCAAGTAAAATGCCAGCAATTCAGGCTGTAAGGAGCTCAGAGTTTGAGATCGTGGAAGGCTAGGAAGGTGTGAAATAATAATAATAATACATTTGATATAGAGAACTCAATCTCTTTCTAGGCACTGTACATTTGCTGCAAAGGAAGCACGATCGAAGGATTAGTGGTAGCATGCTCAATAACAATAAGAATAACATGGTTAAGGGGTGGCATGCACAGGGTCAGCATGCAAGTATGGTTAGTGGCAGCATGCACAGTGTCAGCACGCATAAGCGCATAAAGGACGAATGACGTGGATCCTTTAAATGCTGTGACAAATAGATTTTTAGTTTCTTTGTAAATGTGGTCGTCAGGGGATTTTGTGGATGCATTTGTTACGGGATCTAGGAGCAACAACAGTCATTGGCAGAGAAATGGGTGCATTTGAAATAAATTTGATTTTATCGGAGTGTTTCTGTTATCCTAATATCGCCGTGTGAAGTTTTGAGTGATCAGGATAAAGTAAATGACACCCCGAAGGCTCATCTAGTGACATACTAAAATACATTTTTATAGCGCCCTCAGAGAACTTAATCAAGATTTTTTTCTAGGCACTTTGCATTTGCTGCAAAGGAAGCGTGGTCGAATGGTAAGTAGTAGCATGCTCAAAGGCATCTACCAGAGGTGATTTGCCGTCAGGGCTACTCACAAGCATTAAAGGGGACCCTTTTTGGGTATACAACGACCTACTTAGGAATGCAGACATGGATAGAGTGTCTCTTCTTGTTTTGCTCGATCTTTCGGCAGCTTTTGATACCATCGATCGCAAAGTTCTTCTAGAGCGCCTCTCATCTCGCCTGGGCATCACTGGCACTGCTCTGCATTGGTTCAGGTCCTATCTCAGTGGGAGACTCCAGAGTATTGACGTGAATGGACAAAGATCATCTGAAGTACCTCTGAAATATGGAGTACCTCAGGGCTCAGTGCTAGGTCCGGTTCTTTTCACGGTTTATACTCTGCCTCTTGCTGATGTGATTGCCAAGCACAATCTAGGCTTTCACTTCTATGCGGATGACACTCAGTTGTACCTTTGCTTTGATCCCTCCCAGCCTTCGAGCACCTCAAATTCTCTAAACTCACTTGCTGCATGCATTGATGACATCCGCACATGGATGGCAGCAAATTTTCTAAAACTAAACGATGATAAAACTAACTTACTAGTTATGGGCAAACCCAGTGTGATCCAGAGATTGGACAGGCTGACTCTCAAAATTGGCTCTGCCAGCATATCTCCAGTTGAATCAGCTCGAAATCTAGGTGTCATATTCCAAAGCGACCTCTCGTTAGACGACCATATCAGCTCCACAGTCAAATCAGCCTATTTTCAGCTTCATAACATTGCTAAAATTCGGGCTTGTTTAGATACAGATACCACATCCAAGTTGGTCCATGCGTTCGTGACATCCCGTCTCGACTTCTGCAACTCACTGCAACCTACCAGCATGTGCGATCAGGCGATTGCAGCTGGTGCAAAACTCGGCAGCTAGGCTTGTCTGCCGTGAGCGTCGCAGTTGCCACATTACTCCACTTCTCGCCGACCTGCACTGGCTAACAGTCAAGCAACGGATTGACTTCAAGGTTTTATCGCTCACTTTTAGGTCACTGCATTCTTTGGCTCCAGCCTATCTGTCAGATATACTACCCCATCAGGCCAAGCATCGTACCACCTGCTTTTCGGAAACCAACAGTCTAGAAATACCTCGTACAAACCTTAAATCTTTTGGAGACCGTGCATTTAGTTCATATGCTCCCAAAGCCTGGAACTCCCTCCCGACCTGCGTCAGAACATTCCCTGACCTGACCACATTTAAAAGGAACCTGAAAACACACCTATTTAGGACAGCATTTAGTGGGTCCCCGTGATTCGTCCTTGATGTGCTTATGCGTGCTGACACTGTGCATGCTGCCACTAACCACATTTGCATGCTGACCCTGTGCATGTCACCCCTAACCATATTATTCATTTCGTTTTTTTTTCAAGCATGATTTTACTTACCATTCAATTGCATTTCACTTTACAGCAAATGTAAAGTGCCTAGAGAGAGATTAAGTTCTCTGAGGGCGCTTTATCAAGGGAATTATTATTATTATTATTATTTTTGGGAAAAGTCAAGTGCCCATCAGGGCGACTGTGGTCGGTCATTCAATGTGACCCGAACTTGACAGCAGCTCATCATACCTCGTGTGTGTGTGTGTGTGTTTGTGTGTGTTGGTGTGTGCATGCACGTGTGTACGTGAAACCTTGCGAATAGCCAGGTCGTGCCTAGTGTCGTGAGTTTGATTACTTTGTCACGGCTAAGTCACAAGGGTCTAGTAATCACAGTTGGCATGGTGCTTTAAGGCAGTTTCGCTCAACCACCGATAGAAGAGTGATGTATAGTGCCTCCTTCCATACACTCGTTGGTTTGGTGCTCAGGTGACATCCGAGTAGAGAGCAAGCTGCAGTTAGCAGGTTTTGGAGTTTCTCACAAATAATAATATTAATAGTATGTCGTTTGTATGTCACCCTAAGATAAGAAAATCTCTTCCCAGTCACTTTGTAACTTGCTGACGAGAAATGTGCCGGCTGATATATGATGGGTTAATGTTTGGCATGGAAAAGCAAACCGTTTGTTCAGTTGCTGAGAATGTGTCTTTGTCGTCTATTATACATCTGTTTCTGTTTAATCAAGCTCATTTGTCAACTAATAATATTTTTGAATGGACACCCCGTATGTATGTTGTATGCAGGTATAACCTCACATGCTTGACTAATGAGTGCACACGGATCTCACCGGTGCCTATTACATTCCAAATACTTGGCTTCTGTAGTTTCCACGATTTCGACTGTATGCTGGGTTTTGTATTTTAAAGCTAGCTTTTGTTTCCCTACCTTTTTTGGCCAGCAGCAGTCAAATAGTGTTACACACGATTCTGCACATGTGCTGCCTCAAGTCTGACATGCTCATCACCACATACACTAAGTCGACTACCTTTACAAGCACATGAAAATAGCACAACATCTTCTGACTGGTGAGCCGTGATGGCACACTAGGTAAGGCAGTTGCTTTTCACGACCTCGGTCCCGATGTCGTGGGTTCGAATCTTGCGGTGGGCGATTCTTAATCGCTGCTGCAAGCCGTGGTGATAGCAGTAAAGGCTTTTCTGTCGCTATGCAAAAGAGTCTGTTAAATCAGCTATTATTTATTTATTTATTTGACTAGTCAATTGATCACGAAATGTAATGCCGAAGGCTGAGTTTTTTGCTCTCGTTAATGCATGGTGAGAAGCCAACAATGGAAAAATCTGGCAGCTTCATCCAAATGAAACACACTCATACCAGTCGTACTTGAAGATGTGTTCTTACTTGCTACATCTGACCTCTGAAGTTAGATTCTGTAAAATCGTGATAGCCGACTTTAGCATGCCTGAAATGGACAATCCTTTATTGCCCATTGCTATCTGCGGTGAAAGCCATAAAGGCCCATTGGCTCCTTAATAGAGTTGAATCGCTGTTGAATCTGCTAACATTTAACTTTACAGAATTGAACACTACTAAACGCTTTGGTAACCTTGGCCATTATCCCCTCCCAATTTATTACCTGCATTCATGTCTCCATAGATATCCGTGGAGATATCAGAGATAGCAGTGATATCCCTGCTGCAAGCTAAGCGAGTAAAAGACATGTCTAAACAGTCACTGCTGGCACTTCGACCAGTAGGCTTGTAGACCAAGCTTTGGGTTTGGCTTGACTTTGTCTTTTGCTCGTCATTGAAACGTTGAATTGTTCAGAATGTTGGCGTGGTTCTTGTGTAAAATAATGCCTTGTGATTTTGTATCATTCTTTGTCACTCCAGCCTGTTCAGAACGTAAGTCTTGTTGTTTTTCAGGTGTGGCGGCTGGTAACTAATTTCCTGTTTTTTGGGCCGATAGGATTTAACTTTCTGTTCAACATGATATTCACTTACAAGTACTGCCGGATGCTGGAAGAGGGCTCGTTTAGAGGCCGGACAGCAGACTTTTTCTTTATGTTTCTGTTTGGAGGAGCTCTTATGCTGGTATCCTTTTACTTGCTGCTTGCTCGTTCCATCGCCGTGCTGCTGGTGCCACTGAGGCGCCACACTGCGCTTGCCAATATTTCGAGTGTGCCTGCTTAGGTCCTGCCCCACCTCCCAATTCGTTTAAGTATATAGCCCCAACTGGGTGGTGCTAGTGCTACCACTGTAGACATTGTTTCTGTTTGGCCACCACATGTCCTCTGCAGATTGTCAGGAGTGAGATTGTGAGATGCATTTGTTTGTCGTTTGCCAGTTTGAATTCTTTGCGCATAGTCGTGTTTGCATGGCTCGTCAGGAGATGAAGGCAGCTTGTACCGTTTTGCTGAGACTGGGATGAAGCTACCTTTCATAGCATGTGATGTGATCGCTGTTACAGCAACTATAAATAGTCTGACCTATTCAAAGCAACTAGGCCACTGCAAATGGCTATGAATATGGCTGCAAGCCTAGTTTTCAAATCCCAGAGGTTTGACCACATGTCTCCTTTGCTAAAAAAAAACTAGGATAGCTGCCGGTTGATCAACAGATACAGAGCCAAGCTCTTACACTGACCCACAAGGCCTGCCATGGCTTGGCTCATCCATACCTATCTGAATTGCTGCACCAGTTTCAGTCTCCTCGTGCCCACAAGTCCTGTATGGACAATAAATTAGCCGTTCCATTCCTCCACTTAAAGACCTTGGCGACTCAAACTTAGCTCTGCAGGTCCGAGACTGTGGAACTCGCTTCCACGATTCTCTTACGCAACGATAACTACTCTCCTGCTGCCGACTATGGCTCATCCTTTTCAGCAGTCCTGAGCCGCTACTTCTATGCTACTCACTACCTCAACTACTCTCCTGACTCTATGCTTCCCACTTTCTCTTAGCTGCATGAGACGAAGTCTGTTGGCTACCGAATGCGTACCGAAAGCCGCTTAAGCTGTGAGTGCGCTATACAAAACTCCTTCGTAACACCCACATAGTCTTTGTGGCTTTTCAGAGTTACAGACGGAGATACATTACATTACACAGGCAGAGTGTCCCATCTGGTGGGTGATTGCATACTGAGTATACGTTCATTTTCTAGGCTGGCTGTGAATTGTCCACTAAAAGGGATGCATGCAGGACACAGGGTATGGGTACCACCACAGCAGCATCCTAAAAGGCTTTTGTGTATTGCAGTACTGGGTGCATAGTCTTTGCAGCCGTTTTGTGCTGTCTCTGTAGCCGTTTTGTGCTGCGAGGCTCATGGCAGATGCTAAATTTGCAGTCATTGTCCCTTGATTTCTGAAGTATTTTAATAAGTGAATAGTGTTTAGATAAATATAATTTAAAGATGGGGACAGCCACGTAAGTAAAAGAGATCGGCTGGCTCAACGGCTCGTTTATAAAGTGGCAAAAGAGTCTTGTCGGCGTTCACCATGATTTCAGCAATCAATGCTGAATTGCCTCTTGCACGAGTCTAACCAACGTCCAGAGTTGTCAAGTTCAAGAACCGTACAGCCAGTTGGGTTAAGCATACACTGTGTGTCTGCTACACTGTTTCTGGGATATGAGGTGAATCTATTTTTGACAAGCAATGAAAAAAGCTCTAGCCTCACCGCGGTTGGCCATGGCTTGACTGCATTTCTCTAGCTGTTCGCTCTGCCAATCTTGCAGCGATCGAACATTGCTAACCATACCACAGCTCTAGTAGCTGTCGTGCTAGATGGTATCTCATTTCTGGTGTTGTGCTGCAGTCCTTGACCCTAAGCTCTGCAGATCATCGGGCTGTTTGTGCAGCTGGTTTTTCTCGGTCAAGCTTTCACCATCATGCTCGTTTATGTGTGGAGCCGGAGGCATCCTTATATTCGGATGAACTTCTTCGGTTTGATGAACTTCCAAGCACCTTATCTGCCATGGGTGTTGTTGGCATTCTCCGTGCTTCTGGGAAATGCCATTGTCGTGGATGCCATGGGTAATTACAACAGGCAGCGTTGGCATCCGTGGTCCTCCCACCTCTTAGGCTTGCTACTGTTGCTGCACGTTGCCTGTCCAGATTTGTGGCGTTTGGTGGCTTTGTTGTGCTCAGATTAGTGCCAATGCATGAATGGTCTATTTCTCGTGGCTACCCAGCATTTGGGCCGAAGGTTCACTCTTGTGATTAAGTTAGCCATTATTGCCAGGTGGCACCGTGGACTACTGCATCAGCCTCTGCGCCGCATTTGCGTGAGCCGTAATTTGAATGAAATTCCTATTGCTGCTTGTAGGCATAGCTGTTGGTCATATCTACTACTTCTTGGAAGATGTATTTCCCCAGCAGCACAATGGTCTGCACTTGCTGAAGACGCCGAGCATCCTGTAAGAGGCCGCCTCTTGTCATTTGTGCTGCGTTGCAGTGCATCACGCCTTGCTGTTGTTCTTCCAGTCTGCTGTACCCTGTAGCGCAGTCTCCCACACTTGTGCTTACCCAGTCGCCAGCTGAGACGTTTGTGGCCAGCCCACGAGTTGCTTGGTGGGCTTCGGGCTGAGATCGTTTTGAACTCGGCGTCCCATTCTGCCCAGCCCTGTCTCTTGCTGACCATGGCATTCTTTAATATCGTTATCGCCTTGTGCGACGAGTGGTCCCCTTCTTTGCCACGGGGTCTCAGTCAGCCTGTGTCTTTTGAAATGTATACATAGATACAAGCACTGCTCTAACTCTGGGCTGGTCTGCCACGGTAGAACACTTAACCGTCGGGAATGGTCTCGTGACCCGAGGATAATTAGGCTTACATTCCTTACATTCGTTGTTGCTTTGGACACCCAATTTTTTAAAGGAGATTTCCTCAGTGTGCTTTGTTCGGACTTATAAGCTCGGTGGTTACATCCCCAACAGCTGTAGCCCTGAAAAGAAACTTCAGATCTAATGTCTTGACTCATTTTTAGCCATAAGCTCATTTGCAATTTCTTCTAAAGTATGTTTTTCGGTTGCTCGTAAGCTACATTTGTGTATGCCCACAGGAAGCGACTGCTAGATGTCCATGAGGATCCCAATTACAACCCGATGCCTGAGGATCGCCCCGGCGGATATGCATGGGGTGAAAACCCCAATGCAGGTGACCAGCAGCCGGATGCCCGCAACGAGAGATGACTTGTAACTACTGTTCTGACGAAGGACGAGCCGTGTTCCCCCTCCGATAGTTAAGAACTCGACTACGATATGGATACGTTAACGAGACTGCTACTAGCAACGAAGTCAGGTTGAGACTGCAATGGAGCTGTGGCATCCTAAAAGCCAGATGTCATACCCTGACGAGTTGTTGCTTTGTTGAGTTTTTTTTACGGGCGTCGGTAGGATGCACGGCACAGCCTGGAAAAGGCTTATCAGCTATCTCTCAGGAGGCATGAAATTGTTACACGTTGTATGCTTTGGGTATCCTATTTGCTATAAACACCAATTGTACACCTGTATTTTTAGCCTGCTTGGTGAGCGGCTTTTGCGTTCCACGATTAGCATGTCATGTATATCAATGGTTGTTTCAGACCGCCGAGTAGTACGTACATACATACATATAGCTTCTAATGGCACTTGCCTTTTTCAAATGATGCAGAGATTCAAAATCAGCATATATCAGTATCCCCAATGAATAATGGGCAGCGTCGAATAGATGCTGTATTCCCAGGCCTGGGACCACATCCACACTATCCACATTAGAACTCCAGCAATAATAACCGTGATACGAAAATCACCTGCCGGTGCATTCTGAAAAGCCGAGCAGTCTCATTCGTTACTTTGCACACTTTCACCTCTTGCCGAATGCCACCTCCTACCAGTCAACAGTGCTAGGGAATGGTCTGTTTCTGTGTGTGCAGGCGTGACTGCGTTGCAACGAGCCGTATCGAGGCGTCTTTGGATTTCAAGATTCGGTCATGTGGCACCTGGATGGTGTAGTCCCACACTTAGTCAATTGTGGTCTGTGAGCGATACATTTTTATTAATCTTCGAAAGCTCCCAACCATGGCTTTCTGTTGATGACCCATCGTTCTAACAAAATTATTGAAAACGCTTTCAATCTTTTACAGTAATAATAATAATGCACTTGACAAAGCGCCCTCAGAGATTTCAATGTCTTTCTGGGCGCTGTACATTTGCTGCAAAGGGAAATGCAACAGTATTTTCTTATCCTCAGCATAGCCAGCTAAAATATGACTATAGTGTCGATCAAACACGTGGCACACAAACATCAACTTGTTTCAAGTACACTTGGACGTATTTTTAAAGCACGTTTGTTTTAGGCATGATAAGGTGAGGGCAGGAAAATAGGCTGGATGACTTAATACTTATGATGACTTCCTTTTAAGGCCACTTAAGGGCAGAGGTCAGTCTCATGATAGATTTCCAGCGACTGACTTGATCCTGTGTAACACCGATGGCTAGGCAGAAGAGCCGTAACTCATCGCTTGCCAGGCTGCGTAGCCGATTGCCGGTTTGGTAGGCAAACGTGCACAATAAGCAGGTCTCCACGCATGCAGCGTTTCCGACGCCATCCTACTTACCTTTACCTAGGGGTCGCGAGTTTGTTGGTGTCAAGTGGACCGAAGTAACAAGCACAAACAGGAGATCATACTGAACTTTATTCTCGAGCATACAATGTCGCTGAGTGTCTAGGACATTCTTATCCCCACTCTCCCAAACACACGGACCTCGCCTTACAAACAGGGCGCTATTACAGGATAAATACCGCCCTTTACATGAGGCACCACCTCCTACGCTAGGCGTTACCTTCGCAGACCGAGCGCTCGATATCAAAAGGTCACTTGACTAGCTGCACCTGTTCAGGTTCCCCGTGGCTCTACAGAAACCCTCGGTGCCCCGAACGCCGCTCTAACGATAGTCCGCTCCCTGCTAATGCTCTCCAACCAGGAAATATGAACACTCAAACCGCGTTTGCGTACACGAACGTGTCCGACGCCCGAGTCTCAAGCTTTCTCGTCGAACACCTGATTCGCTGGCTGGCCGACTCGCTGTCTGGCTCCGATGCGTGCTTCCGGCTCGCTCTCGGCTGCTCTTTCGCTGACGCTTTGGCACCGCTGACACTCCGACTCGCTGGCCGCCGCTTTCTCCTGCTTAAGCTTCGCCTCCTTAAATAGTTTTGACTAAAAGTCACTTACTCCTGGCCAACGTCTAACCGAAGTCAACGTGCACGTCGTAATCGCTTGCCATGCGTGGCCATAAATCGCCCTGCCACAAACCGCTACTCCACCTTCACTAAAACGTTCCTTCACAGTCACTCGCTGTTTAGCCAACCGCAATGTGCCGTTGCTCACGCCTGCTTCCCGAATCCTTCAATGCACCACTGCGCTTCACCTCTTAGATGTCCTTATAATATAAGTAATGCATTTTCCGGAGTATCGGGACATTTCAACTATCCCCGAGCGACAGATCGTAATGATGAATTGTGTGAAATGACGAATTTCGTGAAAACAGCAAAGGATCTGGTGCCGAAGTGATTGGGAGACTGGCCAGATTTGAATCAAATAAAAGAAAAAGAACTACGTTCAGTAATCAAGTTGTAGCTGAAGGACTACGGAGCCTGCAGAAAATTGCCCTCACTAGCAGGAATCTCGGCGGCCACACTAGGTACTCAAACTATGATAACCATACATCAGTTTAACGTTACCTGAAATAGCGCACAAAGTCGCTGCGCGTCTAGCTCAGTTTTATCTTCACACTCCTCGCACGCTCTCAACAGCACCAACACTTTTGCGGAGGGAATACTTCTCCACACTGAAGCTACTTACGTCTATAGTGGGGAAAGGCCCAAATAGACGGAGCCCGAACCGGAGCCTAAACCCTAACCGGAGAGCTAGGACTCCGCTTCCACCAGTGCGGCAGGAATACTCCACATATGCCACCTCAAGCACTCTTGCGGAGGAAACACGTCTCCACACTTAAGCTACTTACGTCTATAATGGGGAACAACCCAAAGAGAAGAGCCCGAATCAGAGCCTAAACCCTAACCGGAAAACTAGGACTCCACACACGCCAACTACGTCTAACTCGCACCGGCAAATCCTTATGCCGAGACCACGTGCTAGCGGGCACACACAAAACACAAAAGAAACACAAAATGCCAGATCGGGCGCGATACGACCGTATTCGGTGGAGTCTACCGAATCCTCCTAGCGCTGTCTCGTCCTGTTCCGTCAATCGCCGGCGAACAGCCCGCCCTCCTCCCTCGCTTTCAGAGAAACGAGTCCGACGTCGTCGAAGCGAGGCCGAAGCGAGGTGCCGAACAAAAGACCAAAAGCGAGCGTTGCTCGACTCTTAAATACTTAGCTGAGACGATGGGGCAAGAGTTTAGTGGTATTGGGCCCGATACCGTGGCCCATTTCGGTACGGAATTAATACCGTCACCAGGCCACTGGAAGGGCACCCTTGTCCAGTTTGAATGCCGAATAGGTTCCACACGATTTCTTTTGGACAGAGTTATGGCGGAGGTTGACAGGCCAGCCAACATCAATCTGCAGCTCCCGCGGATATCGGACCAATTCTAAAGGCCGAATCGCCACCGCTGGTCTCAGAGCTTCCTGGCTCGCTCCTAAGCTCTTGCTCTCTAACCGCACTGGCGCTTCTCTCTGGCTCACTGCTCCAGGACAAAGGAGTTTTCGCCCGCCGAACAGTTCTTATTCGCGCTAAAATTAAGCTAAGGCCAGCAAGGCGCTACAGTATTATTTGTAGATAGCACGAATACTGAATGCTTCTTTTTTACACCAGCATTCCGTAGGTAGTTCGGAGCTCACGATTGCGTATTTGACCAGCTACTCTCACTAGACGGCACTTATATTCACATGCAAACGCCACCTATCTGTAAGCACAACTTCGGCAGGTCTCTCATGTGGCACACATTTACAGGACTAATGCATTTTAGCATGCATTATATCTTTTGGGAGGAAAACATGAAGGAAGCCTTGGTGAGGAAGCTTTCCGGCGATAATCTGAGCAGTGCATGAGTGGAGCAGCGACGGGGCGGAGCAGTGCATGAGTGGAGCAGCGGTGGAGCGGAGCAGTGCATGAGTAGAGCAGCGACGGAGTGGAGCAGTGCATGAGTAGAGAAGTGGTGGAGCGGAGCAGTGCATGAGTATGGCAGCGACGGAGCGAAGCAGTGCATGAGTATGGCAGCGACGGAGCGGAGCAGTGCATGAGTGGAGCAGCGGTGGAGCGGAGCAGTGCATGAGTAGAGCAGCGACGGAGTGGAGCAGTGCATGAGTAGAGAAGTGGCGGAGCGGAGCAGTGCATGAGTATGGCAGCGACGGAGCGAAGCAGTACATGAGTAGAGCAGCGACGGAGCGGAGCAGTGCATGAGTATGGCAGCGACGGAGCGAAGCAGTACATGAGTAGAGCAGCGACGGAGGCATGGCGTGGTCTGTGTCGCCAGTGCACTCTCGGGTTTCGTCGAAACCCGAGAGTGCACTGTTGGGTATTTAATAAAAAAAAAACATTTTGTGGTTAGATACCCAACTTTTCCCCTTTAGTCGTATATAGGAATTCGAGACAGACGCTAGCAGTAGGCAGCGTGTAAATGAGCCTAAAAAATGGTAGACCGTTAGCAGGAGCGTAGCACTCAGGATTCTCTCGTGGAGCACGGGTCAACTGGTCGAGTTAACCGGTCGGGTGAACTACGCTTGCTGTGAGAGCGCACTAGGCCATGTAGTGGTTTGTGAATGACAATGCACGTGTTACTAGTGCCGTTTGTAGGAATTGCAAAATCTTTCCAGCGGCAGAGCCCGGGCTCAGTCTCCTAACGGCCTATTATTGGGTCACCAATCCTTCTCCTAGGCCTTCTGGGATGGGGGCAGGTGGGGGTCGAAAATCCCGGCCCTTATATTTTAGTAACTTGATTGACTTTCATCTTCGAGCTTTGGCCCTGAGATAATAATAATAACAATAATAATAATACTTATTTGGGGCTCTAAGAGAACTGAATCTCTCTCTGGTAATCTTTATATTTACTCCAAAGGAAGCGCGCCAATTGGTTTTGCGATCACGCGTAAAGTGTAAGTATATCACAATGCGATCGCGTGTATAGTGTGAGCAAGCAAAAGCACACACAAGACACGCAAATCCTAGGAATCCATCAAATGCTGTGACGAACCGTTATACCTTTAGCTTCTTTTTAAATGTCGCTAAGTCAAGGATGTCGTGCTGTCAATCGATTGCGAGTTCCAGCCCTTAGGAGCTCAGAAATTGGAGACACAGTCTCCAACGACATAAGCCAAAAGAGCAGCTAGTAAGGCCTGAGGATAAAGTACTTTCTATAGACAGGTTGGAGCAATAAAATGAAAGGACCTAAGAGTGAGCGCCGGAACCGTGAAGTTGACTCTCTGGCTTTTTGGCCGCAAGTGGAGGTCGGCGGGAAGTGGTGGTCTGACCGCGGTGGTTGCGACGTTCACATCAGCCTAAAAGCCTAGCTGACGAGTTTTGCATCAGCAGGAAGAGTCGTATCGCACTGGCAAGAAGAGCCGCATGTAGTGAACTAAGCAAGTCTTGACGGCATAATAGTAATAATATTAAATATTTTATTTACCACCCTCAAAGAAAGCAATAGCGCTTTTCAAATTGCTTCGAGAGAAGCCGTAACCAATAGCAAATGAAAAGCAGGGTACCTAAACACGCCCGAATGTTTGCCACGAGATTGCACCACCTAGCGACTGCGAGTGCTCCTGTTAGTCAATATTCGGTCAATCGAAGGTCGCGCGTCAGTGCGCGTTGGTCGGGTTGCACCCATTAATCTCTAACATCTACTTTTGCTGTCAGCCGCCATTAGCTGGTTTTTCTAAACCAGTCGGTGGTCTCCTGCGTAACCCGTTCTACCAGGCGTATTGGGCAGCTACGACATGAGCGCGGAAGTGGGAGAGGGGTATCCAAGTTCAGAATCCTTCGGAAGTTCCGCTGCATGAGCCATGGAATACTCCCACGTTGCTTCACGTTGCTTTACAAGAAGCGCACACCTATTGCAACATCTCCTCGCTGCTGCAGTTCGGGTAGCCCGGTAACGCTGCCAACTTGCCACGGTATCCTTTGAAGTAGTAAAACGCTGGAATATTATATCGGCCGTATTATTACGACGGCCCTAGAAATTATTATAGCCGTTCCCGAGTTACAACTTATTCGAGCCGGATGTGTTATGTGCAATAATGGATGAGTTATACTTTGTGCTTCGAACTCGGCCTGTTGTATCCTGGGCTACAAGCCGCCAGGGATCGGTACGAAGTGAGTAGTACGCTATGTCTGTCTGTGCCTAGGAAATGGACAGGTCTACGCGAACGACGCTGCCTCGTTGCATTAAAGTACGCGCTCCCGTGCATTTCAGCAGGCGACACCTGCGACTCACTAGCTGCTTTCGAGTACTCTGCTTCAACGGTCAAGTCTCAAGTGCCTGCACGTGACCAGCGCCGTCACGAGCGCGGTCTAAGGACTTTCGCGAAGAAGCCGCATGTAGCGCGGCGTTATCTGCACGCGCTGTGCACATGCAGACTCTCTGGGACTCTCGGAGGAGCTACCGCTTGACTACGCTCTCTAAGGCTGCGGACTTGCAATCAAGCTGTGCGCGTTCTTGATTGCTGCCGGGATCTGCTACCGCTCGTATGCCAGCGTTTAGCAGCCTGGTT
This sequence comes from Cristatella mucedo, assembly GCA_009760855.2. Lineage (NCBI taxonomy): Eukaryota > Metazoa > Bryozoa > Phylactolaemata > Cristatellidae > Cristatella > Cristatella mucedo. The sequence continues at coordinate 3,538,152 of WPIO01000027.1, read as the reverse complement.
TGCCAGGTTTGTATCTGGCCTACCAGCATGTGCGATCAGGCGATTGCAGCTGGTGCAGAACTCCGCAGCTAGGCTTGTCTGTCGTAAGCGTCGCAGTTGCCACATTACTCCACTTCTCGCCGACCTGCACTGGTTACCTGTCAAGCAACGGATTGACTTCAAGGTTTTGTCGCTCACTTTTAGGTCACTGCATTCTTTGGCTCCAGCCTATCTCTCAGATATACTACCCCATCAGGCCAAGCATCGTACCATCTGCTTTTCGGAATCCAACAGTCTAGAAATATCTCGTACAAACCTTAAATCCTTTGGAGACCGTGCATTTAGTTCGTATGCTCCCAAAGCCTCGAACTCCCTCCCGACCTGCGTTAGAAAATCCCCTGACCTGACCATATTTAAAAAGAATTTAAAAACATACCTATTAATGACAGCATTTAGTGGGTCCCTGTGATTCGCCCTTGATGTGCTTATGCGTGCTGACACTGTGCATGCTGCCACTAACCACATTTGCATGCTGACCCTGTGCATGTCACCCCTAACCATGTTATTCATTTTGTTTGTTTATCAAGCATGATTTTACTCACCATTCAATTGCATTTCCCTTTGCAGCAAATGTAAAGCGCCTAGAGAGAGATTGAGTTCTCTGATGGCGCTTTATCAAGTGCATAATTGTTATTATTGTTATCAGCGCAGCACCTACGACTTGCTGTAGCTGCGTTTCGAGTTGCCTGCTCTTCCAGCATACGCCGCGTATTAGCAAGGACTGTCGCTATTAGGTGTCCTGTGTTTAGGACAAAAAACTGTTGCTCAGGAACAGCTTCACGCGAGTTAGCAACAGTGCTCCCCGTCTTCAAATTCTGCCTTTACTGTAAACCAGCGGTTCTCAACCAGTGGGTCTCGACCCCTTTGGGGGTCGAACAACACATTCGCAGGGGTCGCAGAGACCATGTTATTGGCCGGGTTACGTTAATTGTTCGGGTTAATTTTATTGTTGGGGGTCACCGCAACATGACGAACTATATTAAAAGATCGCGGCATTACGAAGGTTGAGAACCACTGACCTAAACCAACGGATTGCCCATAATGTAGTGCTGCGGAGTAGGCCTCCGCACTACTTGGGGTGGCTCGGCAAGCTTCAGGGCATTACCCGAACGGGCCAACCAGGATGCAGCCAGCCCAATGGCTACCAATGAGCGGTGGTTCCGCCCTGACACGCCGTAGCCGGCTAGCTGGGTGTCATTCGTCTTTTGAGCTTGGTCAGGTTCTGGCTATGGGCCTGTGCAGGCTGTTCAACACGGTCTCCAGCTACTGCTTATATTTGCGTTTAATGAACACGCTTTAGAGCTATCTTTTTAGCTTAGGTTTTAGGATTTTGGGTTTAGTGTTTGGGGGTTTGTATGTTTTTTGGGTTTACGGTTTAGGGTTTAGAGGTGAAACTTTGTATTTTTATTTATGGGCATTTGAGTTTTTGGGCTTAGAGTTTTAGGCTTTAGGGCTTATAATTTAGTATTTAGGTTTTAGAGATACAATCTGAGCGGAAGATATCTCCAAACATGATTATTTAACGTAAATATAAGCAGCAGCTGGCGACCATGTTGGACAGCCTGCCGTGGGTACAGTGCCCGTTGCAGAAAGTGACCTGGCTTTATAAACCAACGACGCCGCATTAGCTGCCGAAGCATTCCAATTGCCACGGACGTGGTGTATTAGGCCTGCCGCACTACGCACGCACGCATGCGCGCGCACACTCGCTCTCCGGAGCTACTGCTGGACGCTCTCTGCTCCGCTCATTAAAGAGTTCTACTTACGAATGTGCACTGCTTGGCGCTCCTTCGCCCCAAGAATGCCACGTGTACTATGCTAGCTTAGCAATTAAAGGCGAATGAAAAAAGAAATCCCTCGCTTTTTTCTCTCGTCAATTCGCCACGCCTATTTTTGCCGCTGAACGCGAAGCGCTCACCGGCGCGGCCTGATCGAAGCCTTCTCGCGGCGCGACCGGTCTGCACACGCGTCCGAACGCAGCGACGCCGCAAGTGGGCAGGAGCTGCGGGCGCGAGAAGCAGCACGAGCGAGCGAGCTTTTCGCTAATTAGAAAGCGGTGCAGCTAATCCGCGTAGAGCAGCGAACGAAGGCTAACTGTGAGCGTAGCAGTTTCTTCTGCGCATTGAAATGTTTGCATTTCACATTTGACACGCCGCCGCGTCGCTTCGGCGCGGTCGCCCTACGCTGTCTAAGGCACGCCGTCATCTGCGAGACGCGGATCGTGCGTCGCAAAGCGCCGCAACCTCGAATTGGCGAATCGCTGATGAGCGCGCTTAGATGACCTCGCCACGACGAATCGACGGACGAAAAATTGACGCGACGTCACGACGAACGGCGTCGCGTCGGACGAATGTGTTCGCGCTGCAGCCGCTAACGATGCGCTCCAGAGTGAACGGCGCCTCTGCGTGTCAGCAGCTCGCAGGCGTGCACGGTGCACTCTGTCCGGACACGTGCACCGTGCACCGTCGTGCCTCCACCGCGAAGTGAGCTTTAATCTCTTGCGCATGCGTCGCGAACGCGGGGAGTCGCTGGCCGATGCAAAAATCCGCGAGAAAGACTCTCGCGCGATACCCGCTGCTGAGTTGCGGTCTTTTTTAATGACCGACCGGCGGCGAGAGAGCGACGCTTACTTGGAAGCACCTGAGCTGAAGCGCTTCGTTAAATATTAAGACGTTACAAAGTTACAGCGAGAGTTAAGCCACGCGTCTCTTGACGAATTAACAAAGAAATAGCGTTAAATGCGTGACCGGACCGTGCGGACATTTACCGGCGTAAACCGTGTGCGATTTCTCGCTATTATGCGACGCAGCGTTGCGTCTCCCTGATTTGCTTCTGCGACGTCATCTCGGGATCGGTCGGTCGGTCGCCGACGAGCATTACGTCGACGCTCGCCGAGCGGCGGCGGCGCACTAGTAGGCGAATGCGAAATTCCTGGTGTGAAACTTGGCGGCTCCTCTCCTTTCGAGGTCGATGCGCTTGGCCACGAACAGTTCCGACTGCCACTCCGGGTGCACAGTGAAGCTCATGGGCCGTCTGGGAATGGTGTTGTAAAAAAACGTGTTGTTGTCCATCACGCAGACATTCGGCGGATTCGGCCTCACCTCCGGCTCCTTACAGCTCACGGCGTACGACAGCCGCTGCGTAATCACCCTGCAAATGAGCGAAGGCGGCGCCGCCGCCTGAGCGAAGGCGAAGCGACTCCGCTCTCTCTTTTCCCGCGCTCTTTTTCTCCGCTCTTTTCTTTTGGCCACGAACTTTTTGAAGCCTACGCGTCCCAGGCCGCGAGTGACGCACGCGAGAAAATCAGACGGGGACCGCGGCCCTCGAGCGCCGCGGCCGGCACCCTGGCCGTACGCGATGACGAAAACGTTTAGCCGGCGACCGCCGGGCGAGTACCGCAGCTTCCCTAGAATTTTATGAGAACCATCGCGGGTATCAGCCAACCGTCGTTTCGGATTGACCCGATCTTCCTACTTCCCGGGGCTGCTTCTGGCAGAGTTCTTAACGCATCCTTTCAAAATGGCGTAGCCAGGATTTCTCAATAGAGAGGCGAAACCTTTGCCTCCAGGGGTGCGGCGTACGGTCAAGACCCTCACTTCGAAATTCGCTCGGAAAGGCTCCATGTAGCTCTATACAACTTGCTGATGGAAAAACGCGTGGCAGCTTACTTTAGCCGTTAGTTTAACTCGTAAAGTGTTTTGCGTAGGTCGTCGCCTACGTTTAGCTTCCCACGGAGCCGACTAAGCAAGGTCGGTTTTCCGGCAGTTCCTTAACAGGACAATTCTAGAACCATTTCGCCCCCTTGAGACCGACTCGCTGTACCGGAGCGTCGGAAGGGGACCGGAAGGGAAACAAACGCCCGTATGCGACATCCTTTCGGGCCAGGCGGCGGCCCTCTGTGGAGCGGGCGAGAATCTTCGAGGTGCCCAACTCCAGAGAAGCCTCTTGAGCCGCTCTCCGGTATGCCCACCCAGGGAAGCTCGGTAGCCACAAGACGGCGCTGCGAGCTTCCGGGGGCTGAAAGGGGTTGCTCTCGGCACAGAGGGACTGAACGGCTACAGCAGCCTCGTCTCACCCCGTCAGCCAGACCAACGGAGTGTGGATTTAGCTCCCCTCCCTCCGCCATTGATCCTTTTATCGATCACTTCACCACAGTATTTAGGAAAATTAATCTATTTCCTCTCAGAAAGAAACATTTGCAAAGGCCAGTTAATCCAAGCATGCAATCGACTTCGCCAACGGCGCTTCTTGCACCGCACTCGTGCTTGGACGCTGCTCCACTGCCTCCACTGCCTCCACTGCCTCCACTGCCTCCACTGCCTCCACTCTCGCAGCTGTCGAAGCTGTCGCAGCATTCAGCCTGGTTACCCGAGGGGCGAGAGCCTGCGCGTCGCGAGCCCGGAGCGTCTCGTTTTGCAGCTGCAGCAGCGCCGCTTTTGGCTTCTCACTTGAGCTTGAGCGGGTCTCCGGGGATTTCCGCCCTCCAGCCAAATCGGTTAAGCTGATCGTCGTAAGAAGGCGCTGCCGAGCCGACCGCCGTCAGCGGCGCCGAGTCGCCACCGTCCGACCCCTCGCCGGCGACAGAAGAAGGCTGCGATCGGATGTGGGAGCGCAGGGCGTCGGCGGCTTCGTTCTCTGGCGGTGCTGTCGGTGCTGACGGCGGAGGCGCGTGGAAGGTGTCGCCCCCAACGGGGTCTTTTTCGCCGCCGCCGCCGCTGCGTCGTCGTCCTAGGCTGCTCTCGACGGAGCTCGCCGCAGCGCTAGTCTTGGGACGCGGCTGCCGCGGGTCGGATGCAGCGTCGGCGGCTGCGGCCGAGTCGCGGCGGCGTAGCTCGACGGCGCTTTTCGCCCTGGCTTTTCGCCCTGGCGCCGCTCGCGGCTCGCCCTCGTCGGCGGCGGCCGCGGCGGGCGTTGGCGGAATCGAAACGGACTCGGACGAAGGAGACGAGCGGAGGCGGCGATAGATCTCCGAGCGAGACGGCGTCGGGATCGCCGGCTGCAGCGGGTCGCCGGCTGCAGCGGCAGCGCCACCGCGCAGCGGCCACCGGCCACCGGGCGCTCGCTCTCCGTCGTCGCCTCCCGCGGCCGAACGCGCCGCCCTGGGAGCATGAGAACGCTCCGCCGCTACCCGGACGGAAGAGAGCGTAGGCGGCCTGCAGCCCGTCACGGCGAGCAGCGGAGCGTTGAGCGACGCGTCCAAATGCAGGCCGCTGGGGGTCGTCAGCGGCCTCGCGGCGACTCCTTCTGCCGACCATGCTGACTTCGGCGCAACCGAGTGCGATCGCCCCTCAAAGCTCTTGAAAAGATACTCTCTATCTGCAATCGAGCGCGGAGAGCTGTCGGCGATTCAAGCGACAAAAGTCCAGATGGCAGCCGAGACGGTGAAACTTCGGCGTGCTACGTCAGCCAAAACTTATGACTAATATTCATTACTCGCCGTTCCTGAATTGATTACTCTATAATCTATGAGAATCAATGTGGCATAATATCGAACGCTGCAAGGCACGCAGTCAGTCGGATGTCCGGAGTGACGAGCTCGAGACTGATTGGAGCTGATTTGAGCTCTAGACCACCCAACCGTTGGTGTACGTCACCGTCGCTGTTGAACGCCAGTAACCCTACGTTTCTGTCAAATGTACTTTTCTACATTAGGGATATGGACTCGTTGTGCTAAGGCACGACGCTCTTCGTCGCTGCCGCATTGCTGCTACTGTACGCGCACCTGCATGTACTGGTGCAGCACCTACAAGTAGCTAGCCGCGCTACAAGGTTCAGGCCTCGCCAGTACTCGTCAAGCGTCGGCTGCTGAGACCAGCACCGCTGCGAGCACTCTAGCACAATTTGGTGGTTGAACTAAAGCACCGCCAACAGATAGGCAAAGTCTCCTAGTCCAGCGCCGCGCTTAAGGTACTCCATGAGTAAGACTTTGGCTTCATCGTCGTTTGGCTTATGAAAATTGGCCGACATCCAGGATCAAATTTCTGCAAGGCCGCAATTCAGTTTATCTACCACTGCAGCTGACTTTAATGTATTACATGACAAGTACAGACGGGAATCGTCAGCATAGATAACTGATTTCATCGGCCAAATTGCTTTTCCGAGAGGGTCCTAATCAATGGAGAGCAATAAAGGGTCGAGAATAGACCATTGCAAAACTATAGCTAACATATCTAACCGAAATCAGAAACAAAGTAACCAAACATGGCATAAGCAGAGCTGAACACGCATTTCAAATTTTACTCTGACCAGTGAAGTATTGGCTGAGTTAGTGAATTTACAAGGCACAAAGCTTGATTTCAAAATGAAGCTGCATACAATTCACAAATATCGACCTCCAACAACGTAGGACACAAGTCAAATATAATGCAGGAATTGGAAAATTTGCTATTTGTGGACATATTGTCTCCAGATCACATTTTACATTCGGAATATACTGGTTTGCACAATTATTTCTTTCCTTTATGTCGAAGTAGTCAGAACCTCCTATTCCATTACTAACTTGCTGGTCTTTTGAATGGTATTCTACGCAAGTACTTGATTATGGGGCAAATGTTCTTGAAATTCCGCCTTAAGGCGCAATACAAATGAATTATCTTTATTTTATATTTATTGCCTTGGGTTGCGACACGTCCTAGGCGAGACTCTGACGTAACGCTGGCTGCTGCACAAATACTCACCGTATGATCGGGGCGCATTCTTTGGCCTATATACGTCAGCGCATGCCGGATACCATCCGTACGTTGCCTCTCTTCGTGGATTGTTTTTTATTAGAACCATTCTCCAAAGATTAGCTTATCTAAAATAGACGTCAGCCAGCATCGAGCGTCGGCGCATTGTGGGTGCGTGCGACACTAGTGACGGCTTTAGAGTCTCGAGCGTCGAGTCACGAGCAGCCGCGAGCGAGCGAGCACTCTGGTTAGAGCGCGGCACGCAAGCAAGCAGACCGGTACACGTACGAGTAGAGCCAGAGGGGAGCCGCCGTTTTCAGCGCCGAGCCCCGGCGCCGTGCTCGGTAGTCACTTTTTAGTCATATTGACTTTGGACTTTGATTTTCAGCTAGTTACACACGAGGCAATATTAACGACAAAAATTCATTGAGCATTTTGCCAGTTTGAGCGTTTTCCGAAAAGTCTTCTACGTCGAGTGGAAGATCTTGATCCTATTGGTACGGCGGCTGAACCTTTACTAAACCTTATTTGCGACCGTTCCAATAGCGTTGGCGGTCAACGAGATCCTATCACAACCCTTAGCCATGTCTCATAAAAAATTAAAAAGATGGTCCAATAAAAATCTATTGTTATTACTACTTATTTTTACATTTAAGCCTAGTGCCACTACGGCGCAGGCCAATAGCAGTTGCTTACGACAGCAGTCATTCAGCCATCTCGTAATGGCACTGGAAAATATTCATGCGTGCGTTTTAAACTCGATTTAACAGCCTTATTTTTATAGCGACAGAATAGACTTAACGGCTATCACCGCCGCTTGCAGCTGAAAATAATGAATCGCCCACAGCAGGATAGGAACTGACGATCCCGGTCATGAAGAGCGAGCACCTTACCTGGTCTAGTGTTAAGGTACTCGCCCCGACCAAGGTCTGACTGAGGTCGTGGGCTCGAGCCCCGAGGCAAATGTGAAGCGCCTAAATAGTGATTAAGTTCTCTTGAGGCGCTATATAAATGCATTATATTATATTATTATTATAACCTCCTAGGCTGTCACGGTAATCTGTCCAAGTTATGTTTCAGATGAGAGCATGTTGCGGCATCCAACATTAATCGCTTCTTACACACTCAATCCTCACCTTTGTAGGCTATTTATTTTTTTTTATAAAACCAAGATGACTAACATGTTAAGGAGTGTATTTACTACACTCAGTCGGAGATCAAATCTTTGCAGTATGGCCGCTGCTGCTGTTGCTGCTACTCGGTTCGGGTAATGAGAAGATTTTTAGCGATACGAGGCATGCATAACTCGTGCACAGCATGCGAACATTATTTATTGACAGCCTACAAACGTTTGCTATTGGTATTTTTTCCGTAATTGCGGGGCATTGCAGTATGCTCTCAAAGCTAGGAATTCACTGCCTACTAACGTCACGACATTCCCTTGACTTGAGATAAATTTAAAAAGAGGCTTAACATTCACCAATTTCTCAGAAAATTTTCTCCGTCATTGAGAATTTTACTTTATGTGTAAAAGAGGGCTGATAACGTGCACGATATGACTAACCAATTGACAAGCTTCTTTTACAGCACAAATAAAGTGCCTTGAAAGAGATTTAGTTCTCTTAGAGTACAATCCAGATGCATTAATACAATTGTTTAATACGACTGTTATGTGCATGGTCAGTACAATAATTCGTGCCTAATATATAGTATCAACAGGGTCGCTGATTCAGCAGTATAGGTACTGGGCGGGCATAAGTGCTGTCCTTGAGTCACACGTACGAGATACGAGAGTTGAGTACGCATAAACGCGGGGCAGGTTGACGCTATAAATGCTGGAAAACCCGCAAAGACGTCGTTTCCTGTAAGATTGGCGAATATCTTGGTGGAAAATGGTCTGATTTTTAAGCATTTTTTGTAATACTACTAAGTAAGGCTACTACGGCCGCCTATAAGAATGCTTTCCGGCAGTAGCTTTATGCCGCCGACCGCCAAGTTTCCAAATTGTGGCTCGGCTTGCGTTTTGGGCAGTCCGAACGCTAATGATTGAGCGGCTTCATGAGGATTTTCTTTCGACGGAGCTCGCGGAGAAACATGTTGCTGGAGAACGCTATCATGAAAAGAGCTCACTTAATAGCCCTTGATTATAAATAATACGTGGACTCAATTTAAAATTAAAGTGTGCTTGTGTTGTGCACTAAGAGAACTAGATCTTTGTTTAGGCACTTCCCGTGAGTCGGAAGAAAGCTAATTGAACTAATTGGTGATAATAGCACACATAAGCACTTACACGACATCTCAAGTTAATGAAGCGAAATTCGTTGATTATGTGGGTTTTAAGCTTCGAGTTGAATGGCGGCAAGTCAGGCGATATTGCGATGTCAGTCGGCAGAGTGCTACAGGCAAAGGAATTCAAGTCAAGGTAACCGAAGGAAATAGTTTTAATTTCCGAATAACAGTCAGCGGTCATGCAATCCTGCAAGGGATTGATCTTGGTTCCATGTGATTTTCTTAATGAAATGAACTTATTAATATATTACACGACATTAACTTGATATAAGTTGGTTTCACATGCACGACGAGAACGCTGTAAACTGTAAAGATAGATTCCTCGAATAAATTCCAAATAGATTCTGTAGATCAGATTCTGCAAAAAATTCTCAGCACCTACACTTAGAGAAACGTGCTGGCCCAGAGAGCCTAAATCCACACAAAACTTAAATGTGCGCTTATCTCAAGGGCCTCTGTGTGCATTGAAAACTATGCTAGCTCGCCGCTCACTTACTTTCGCACAGTTAAACCATCCATGACGACATGATGAAAGTCGAGCAATCCCCGACCTCTGACCCCGAGCAAGCCACGAATCTCCTCTGTCTATGCGGCTCCTTCATACCTAGCTGTAGTGCTGCACCAGTTTCGGCCTTCGTGCCCTCAGGTCCTCTGTGAACAACAAATTAGCTGTTTAATTCCTACACTTAAAGACCGTTGACGACAGAAGCTTTTTCTCTGCAGGTCTGGACAGTGGTACTCACTTCCACGATTCTTACGCAACGACCCCACATCTTTCCGGCTGCCCGTTGTTAGCCCATCTTTCCAGCCGTCCTGAGCTGCTACTTCCGTGCTACTTGTAGTTTGTATGTCTGATAAGCCACTGGTGAGCTGTTAGAAGCACCACCGAGAGGGGCCGGTGCACAGCTGTGGTCCGCCTGTGATGTGGTATGGACACAGGCCGGTAACCAGCTGGTGGCCAGATGGTGGATTCACCATCAGGGTCGGCCAGTGCACTGCTTTGGTCCCCGCCTTTGATGTGGCATGGACCAGCTGGTGGCCAGATGGTGGATTCACCATCAGGGTCGGCCGGTGCACCGTTGTGGTCGATGAGTCATCGGAGTCAACCAGGGGAGGGGAGTCGTGTGAGAGCAGGGGCCGAGGGGAGCCGTTCGCTCTTGGGCTCCGTGCGTTAGTAATAAACTGTCGGTGTTGGGAATCGGCTGTCTCTCAGCTGTGCGACCAAATTACACTACTCACTAGCTCAACTGCTCATCTGACTCAGCTATGCTTCCCACTTTCCGTTTGTTACGCGAGATGAAGTCTGTTGGCTATCGTATGTGCACCGAAAGCCATGTAGGGTTAAAATGTGCTACAGAACACTCTCCTGCGTAACATGCAATTGCATGGTGCTTGCACTGCACGACCTCGACCAATGTCATGGGCTCGAGTCCAGCTGCGGACAATCCTTTATCGCTCATTGCACAGTGAGTGATCGCCAGCCACCCAGACTCCTCTGCCGTTAAGTAAATGAGACTGTCTGATCAGCTAAGCTTAACTTTACCTTACTTTTGTGTATCCACTTAGTCCTTGTGGCGTTGTGGAGTTGCTGACGGAGGCACATTGCAAAGTAGGTATAAAGATATTCATTGAATGTGAATTTATCGACAGCAAAAATTATTCCGAGGGGAGTTACTGAGCAGGCGCTCAATGTTGGTATATAATGAAGATGTAACGGCCCCAGGAGGGGTGGGATTGAGAAATTGCAAGACGTGCTGAGAAACCCGGTAGTTTTCGCAACATGGTTGACCAACCTATTGCCCGTTCCTGGCCTCCAAGGGGTGAGTTTAGCACGTGGACAGAGGCTTTTTAAGCACCGCTGCTTTTCAGCAAGCGACTTGCCGAAGCATTGATTCACAAACAATCCGTGACGCATGCTCATTTTTGCGCATACTGATTTCTAACGTAAGCATCGTATGCCTCTCATACTACATCAACTGAAAAGTAAAGCTTTGACAAAAAGCGATTTTGGCTTTTCACAGTTGTTATAGTTGTGAATATGGTAAGCTTGAGAGAACATCTGCTGCCTGTCACCCATGCATTCTGCCAGCATCGGCCTTGGCAGTAGCATGGAAGCCGTCTCTCACATTCCCATCGAGATACCTGCCTGTATCGAACAGTCTGCGTCCATTCTAAGGTGAATACTTCATAAATGTATATCATTCCATTCTAAATCAACCCATCCGCAAGTACAATCAGACATATATACATATCTAGATTAGGATTAGCCATAGCTTGTACGATCTTAAAATTATGAACGTACCACCAAATACGTCAAGTCAAAGTCCAAAGAAGCGGCTGCCGCTCGAGCTGCCGCCAGCAAGCAGCCCGAAGCAATACATTCCCATGATGCAGCGTTTAACGGCGGAACCTACTCAACGAGACTTTCGGAACGACTCGGCCTCCGTAGGATCAAAATTAACAACAGCAAGAATGCGACTAGTAGCGTGCAAGACGTTCTGCTGCGGGGAGTTTTTCGCAGGCGATAGCCACTCTGCTTCGTACCCCAACTTACCGTACATGTTATGACATAATTAATTACCGCTAAAAGGTCGACTTAACTCACCTCAATATGAGAACCTTTGTCGAGTCATATAAACTGCCTGCTCAATGGAGCGGCAGTTGCGTCCGAGGCTGGCTAGTTAGTCAGCCGTTACTAGGGACGGTCTCCAGGGGCTCTAACAGTAGAGCTCACATCCGTTGACAACGATTCCATTTATATCACAATGTACGAGACTGTTGCTAAGCATAATTTATTTTGCCCTCTGCAATTAAAAATCTTTAAGGGAAGTGTACCGCGACGACTGAAAATCACTATACTCCACGTTTTGAGTTTGATTTTGCAGTCACAACTTTCGCCCTCTCGCGGAGGCAGCATAATTTCAAAATGCAACACGATACAAGCACGTAGCTTCTACGACGCGTTCTTATTTGTCAGCCGTAATGCTTCGTCGCTACCGCCGGACTCGTCTGCTGGCTGGCGTGGAGGAGGAGGAGGCGATGGAAAGTGTAGAGCTCGCAATAATAATTTTCAATTATTATCGCTCTTGTTTTGGTCTTGAAATTTTTAAGTAACTTGAGTAAGTAAAAGTAAAAGTAAGTTTGTAAGTAATGCACTTTTTTCTTTTTAAGGAGCTTTGCGGAATTGAGGGGAGGCAGTTAGTAAATCGCACCGTGGGTGCTAGCAGTATTGGCCGCCGTGCTGGTACGGCCCCAGAGGTAAGGTACGCGTCTTTAACGATCAAGGTCATGGGTACAGCGCCTGGATAGAGATTATTTTAGGTTCTCAGAATCTCTTAAGCTCTTAGGGTGCTGTACAAATGAATTATATACAGTACATACCTCGTACAACCTATTTGCAGGATATCGCTCGAAGCTTTTTTAATAACACGTTTCGACATGCTTATGTGCTACAAAAAAGAGCCCGTACTCGCAGACACCCGTGAAGTGCAGATGCAGTGCTTGGAGATGCAGTTTGTCTTATTTAAGTTATTGGTACATGTTATTACTGTTGGTAGGTATCTGGACCCATCCAATATGTGGCAAGTTGTCAATGAGACGTGCGTGACAGTGTCATAATGCCACGTTTTTCCAGAGGCTAAATCTACTGCGCTTGAGAGTGAGAGTGTCTATGCTGCTGGAGAGAAAAGCCACGGCAGTGGGTCTGTTGCTGCACCGCTGGATCTCCCGTCCAAAGGTCCATCCAGCGTCATCGCCCGTCGAGACAAATTCTTTGCAGCCCTCAAACCACCGACATGCCGACCTCCGGCACCTCGCCGACGACTCAAATTACTTGCTGCATGTATTGCTGAGATCCGCACACGGATGGCAGCAAACTTTCTCGAATTGGACGATGATAAAACCAGCTTGGCAGTTATGGGCAAAGATAACGCGACTCATATGAAAAATAAACTGGCCAGGCCATCATTTGGAGATGTTGGCCTTACACCTTTCAATGGTTCATTCGTTGAATCACAACCATTTCACTTCGAAGACTCCTTGCCAATCTCGACACTGGTCATGTGACCTCAGTCTTTGGGGCTCTTGACTTTGAGCATGTCTGCTCTCGTCTACAGACATTATCCACTCTTTCCTACCTGCACTTTGAGTATGGACCTTCTTTCAATAAATTGATCGCACAGGAAGCTCTCAGAGGGGCTGCACAGCCGTACCTTCGAGCGCAGCAGACCCGTCTCTGCAATACGACGCTGCTTTCCTTCCTAAAAATTCAGCTTCCACACTAACTACTGGTCCAGCGGACTGACCAGAAAGAGGAATTGCCCGGGGAAACCGCCAAACCAGCATCGGCAGAAATTGCTTTAGCTGCCACGGTCATCATTATGCGCAGACGAGTATGAGAAGAATATAAACCAAATGAAGATTCCGGAAGTGCAGAAAGTTTCCAGGGAGAGTGGATAGTGTTAGGTAATGTGCTCCACTGCAGATGTCTTGGTGGTTTTAGTATGAGAAGGCACGGCGGCTTCTTTCCAGAAAAGGACGAAGCCAATAAGATAAGTCCATAGCCATAGAGGAGCAAAGGTGTAGCACTTTGCTGGCCTTGGCTGAATTTTAGCGCAAACAAGAGCTGTTCGGAGGCGGGCTAGAACTCCTTTGTCCTGGAGCAGTGAGCCAGAGAGGAGCGTCAGCGCGGCTAGAAAGCAAGAGCTTAAGAGCAAGCCAGGAAGCTGAGACCGGCGGAGGCGATTCGGCCTTTAGAATTGGTCCGATACCCGCGGAAGCTGCTGATTGATGTTGGCTGGCCTGTCAACCTCCGCCTTCACTCGGTCCAAGAAAGAATCGCCTGGAACCCATTCGCCATTCAAGCTGGACAGAGGGGACATTCCAGTGGCCTAGTGCCGGTATTAGTTCCTTACCGTAATGGGCCATGGTGTCGGGCCCAATACCACTAAGCTCTTGCCCCATTGTCTCAGCCAAGCATTTAAGAGTCGAGCGACGCTCGCTCTGGGCCTCGTGTCTTTTGTCTTTGGTCCGGCTCTGCGCCTCGACGCCGTCGGGCACTCGTTTCTCTGAAAGCGAGGGAGGAGGGCGGGCTGTCCGCCGACGATGGACGGAACAGGACGAGACAGCGCTAGGAGGATTCGGTGGAACTCCACCGAACACGGTCGTATCGCGCCCGAGCTGGCATTTTGTGTTCTTTCGTGTTTTGTGTGTTCGCGCTAGCACGTGGTCTCGGCATAGGGATTTGCCGGTGCGAGCTAGGCGTAGTTGGCGTCTGTGGAGCCCTAGTTCTCCGGGTAGGGTTTGGGCTCCGGTTCGCGCTTCAGTGTGGAGAGGTATTTCCTCCGCAGGAGTGCTTGAGTTGGCGTGTGTGGAGTATTCCTGTCGCACTGGTGGAAACAGAGTTCTAGTTCACCGGTCAGGGTTTAGACTTTGGTTCGGGCTCCGTCTATCTGGGTCGTTTCCCATTATACACGTGCACTGGTGCAGCTCTCAGCTTAGCCGCGATGGGAGCCCTTGCCTTAGAGGGGGGTCGACTAGGGCGCCTAGTACAGACCCAGCTCCTGACTCACCTAGCTCAGGTTAGAATGGAGCTTTATGCAGGCGATGCGGTTAGGAGATGGAGCGACTAATGTGGTTGTCTTAGCGGGTTCGACTTGGACAGCTAGTACAAGCCTGACTCCTGGTCTACCCGCTAAGTTAGAATGAAGCCTGGTGCAGACGTTGCGGTCAGGGTGTGCACCGACTAATATGCTGAAGTAGAAATAGCAGCGGCGCGCGAGGTCAGGAGTTGAAAGGAGAGAGAATATAATGAGACGAGTGACAGAGCTGAGAGACAGCTTGGGTAGTCGAGCAGAGACTACGCCCCGAGAGCTCAGGGCTGCAGCTTGGTAGTCGAGCAGAGACTACGCCCCGAGAGCTCAGGACTGCAGCTTGGTAGTCGAGCAGAGACTACGCCCCGAGAGCTCAGGGCTGCAGCTTGGTAGTCGAAGCGAGACTACGCTTCGAGAGCACGAGAGACGAACCTACGGCGACGAACAGCTAAGTGTAACTTAGACTGCGCAGTTGTGTTCTGCCGGCTACTCAGTTAGCTGCTCGTATCTTGGGGTGCTGTAGCAACCCGCCTTCGCAATTGCTAGCGACGCACGCACAGGTTAGTGTATCATACGCGGGCTTCGGAAGTTCGCGCAGTTAACTCCGTCGGTCCGGTACGCGCCGCGTAAACGCACAGGGTAGTTGGTTATACTCAGGCTTCGGGAGTTCGCGCAGTTAGCTCCGTCGGTCCGGTACGCGCCGCGTAAAGCGCTTGCGCCGGCGCGTAACCACTACTAACAGGCCCACAATAAACTGTTGCTTTCGGCACCCAGCTGTGGCCGCCTGTGTTTTAACCGCACTGCAGCACTGCATCACAGTCCACCGGTAGAGAACCGGGGGACGAACCTCTACGCGCTTACACACGTAAGCAGCCCCAGTGTGGGGAAGTATTCCCTCCGCAAGAGTGCTTGAGGTGGCGTGTGTGGAGTATTCCTGCCGCACTGTTGGAAACCGAGTTCTAGTTCACCGGTCAGGGTTTAGACTCCGGTTCGCGCTTCAGTGTGGAGAAGTATTCCCTCCGCAAGAGTGTTTACGTTGGCGCTTTTGGGGTATTCTCTCGGCACAGGTGGGAACGGATTCCTAGTTCACCGGTTAGGGTTTAGGGTCCGGGTCGCGCTTAGTGTGGAGGAGTATTCCCTCCGCAAGAGTGTAGGTGCAGTTGAGAGCGTGCGAGGAGTGTGGAGATAAAGCTGAACTAGACGCGCAGCGACTTTGTGCGCTTGCGAATAAAGTTCAGTAAAATCCCCAATCTGTGTGTCTCGCTTCCAATTCACGCCGCGGACTCGCGACCCCCTTTAGTAACGGTAAGCAGGTCAGAGCCAGAAACGCTCGTTTCGTGGCGGCCAGCTTATTGCGCGTAGGAGAGCACCGTGCGGCATTAGGCGCTAGGTTACGCCGCTAGGTAAGCGGCAGGTCAAGCCTACTCCGCCGAGCCTTCGGCGTTACAAAGGCATTGATGGATGGTTACAGATATCCACCACCAGCCGTGGCACACAGAAACTCTCGTTCGTCGCTGGACCACAACTGAATTGCCGACTAATGTACAGCCTCTGGATGTAACTCGGGCCCGGCTTAATGCGAAGCAGACCTCAACTCCCTTATTCAAATGCTGAGGCATTTACTGAATATTATGCGAATTCGGCTGCTACCTATTTTTAGTGTCTTACCATGTACAATGGCTGCTACCAGTTCCCAGTCCCAGTATGTGATAATAATAAAAATAATAATAATAATGCACTTGATAATGGCGCTATACAAATGAATTTTTCTTTTCACATCGCTCAGATTACTGCAATTCTCTTTCTTGAGGAACCCTGGCCTGGCCACTTAACCGTCTGCAAATGGTGCCAAATTCGGCAGGTCGTCTCGTCTGCCGTCTGTGATTGACGCTCAAAATTGCCTCTGCCAGCATATCTCCTGTTGAATCAGCTCGAAATCTGGGTGTCATGTTCCAAAGTGACCTCTCGTTTGACGACCGCATCAGCTCCACAATCAAGTCTGCCTACTTTCAGCTACATAACATTGCTAAAGTTCTGGCTTGTTTTGATAAGGATACCACGTCTAAGTTGGTCCATGCATTTGTGACATCCACGTCTTGACTTCTGTAACTCACTGCCTGCTGGCAAACCGGCATGTGCAATCAGGCGATTACAGCTGGTGCCAAACTCCGCAGCTAGGCTTGTCTGTCGTGAGCGTCACAGTTGCCACATCACACCACTTCTCGCCGACCTGCACTGGCTACCAGTCAAGCAACGGATCGATATCAAGGTTTTGTCGCTCACTTTTAGGGTCACTTTATTCTTTGGCTCCAGCTTATCTCTCAGATCTACTCCCCCACCAGGCCAAGCATCGCACCACCACTTTTCGGAATCCAACAGTATACCAATACCTCATACAAACCTCAAATCCTTTGGAGACCACGCACTTAGTTCGTATGCTCCCAAAGCCTGGAACTCACTCTCGACTTGCTGCCCCTGACTTGACCACACTTAAAAAGAACTTATCTATAACTTATTAACACCTATTTAGGACAGAATTTAGTGGGTTCCTGAGCTTCGTCCTTCATGCGCTTATGCATGCTGATACTGTGCATGCTGCCACTAACCACACTTGCATGCTGACCCTGTGCATGTCACCCCTAACCACGTTATTCATGTTGTTTATCAAGCATGATATTACTCACCATTCAATCGCGTTTCCCTTTGCAGCAAACATAAAGCGCCTCGAAAGAGTTCTCTGAGGGCACTTTATAAAGTGCATTATTATTATTATGGCTGCCACATCACTACACTTCAGTCCGAGCTTCACATACTACCTATCAAGCGTCAAATCGACTTAAACATCCTCATGACTTCTCCGCCAGCAATGAATTTTCATCATTTAAGTCTCAGCTTAAGACGCATCTATTCTGTTCAGCTTTCCAGCGCCCCTGTCAGCCTGTTTTATTCCTTCGTGCTGTGAGTGCTAATCAGTACACGATTCAATGCATACTGCTAACTAGGGGGTCCTACTAACCGGTTGATCCGATCGCCTTCTAGAGTGCTCTTGCTTAACTGTGTAAGCGCTATAGAGTGCATGCTATCAATCCTTGTTTATAGTCTCTTTCTTGCAGCGAGTTGTAACGATACAAGATTCTATTAGGAAGCTACACGAACGATCTATTATAACTATTGTCAGCAACAAAAACCGCCTCTTGATTACGAGTGACACAGGATCGTTGATGCTGCTCAATTTTCCAGTAAAAACGTCATTAAGATGAGCTACAGAAAACTTCGGGAAGTTCACGGTGTAATGCTTCGCAATTTCCAGGACACTTCTCTCGGCCATGATATAAAGGTCACCTGCTCCTGCGATCACCGCTCAAGTGTGGCATTAGCACTTGACAGCCTGGGAATATGAGGAGTACCTTAATTTTAAAATTCGGTACGACCAAAGGAGATGATGCGGGGACGATATTTCTGACAGCAGAAAGTGCTGCCTCTGAGGAGGGGGGGGGGGCGATCCAGCAAGCTCCACTTTCCATGACCAATTTTCATGTTCAATTATCGAGAAGGCCCGTCTTCCTACTATATCGAGCTGGTTTGGTCCAGCGGTCAAGGTTCTCGCCCCGACCAAGGTCTGGTGGTCTGGCTGAGGTCATGGGCTCGAGCCTCGAGCAATATGCGAAGCGCCTGAATAGAGATTAAGCTCTTTGGGGCGCTATACAATTGAAATATACTTTTGTCTCACAAGGCTTAAAGATTAGGGAATTAAACGATCACCAGAGAACGTGCTCGAGCCATACCATTTTGTACTGCCTGATTGTAGGGTAATGCTTGTAATAGCAAATCTGGTACCAAGCTGCAAGCATGATGTCTCATGTGGTCGGTGACCCGAGAGGGTATTGCACGATTCAATTTTTTTTTGGTCTGCTGAGTACTGATATTTGTCTGCAGCAATAATCCCCGACAGAGATCCCATACAATGCATCACAGTCAGCTGCATATAGGCACTTCTAGCAGCAGCTTTAATCGGTAGCAGAGAAGGGCTTACACCAAATCTAAGGTTTTAGCGACAAGCACAAGTTTAACATGACCCGAGCCCGGATTATGAGACTTGTAGAGATACAGTCCACGTGATTTGTAGCTTGCTAAGATTAAGTTGAAGGCAGCAGAATTTCCAAGGAGAGGCAATATCGGACCAGAACAGAAAGTAGAATAGTCCTTTTATCCAATCTTTGGTATTGATTGTCTACTTCAAGACAAAAGCTCTGACTCGGCTATGACCTAAGCAAATGCTGTGAACATTATTCAGCGACTATAAACTTGTCGTGGACCAGTAACAACGTTCATGTCGTGCTTTAGGCTTCAAAATAACAGTGTACAAAGCAGATACATTTTATTTTAGTCACAATGGCTCCAAGCCAGATACTAATAAATACAGGAGACACACGGACCCAATCATCCACCAATCTGCCAATTGCACTTAACCTGGTCTTTTTAGCTGATGCTTTAGGGAACATACATAACGGCACAAGCAAATGGCAAATACATACCAGAGACAACCCAAAGCTTAGATGGTCAAGCACAGCACCTCTGGATGAAGACTGCTGTCACGGCAAAGCCACTGGTAAGGTATCTGCAGTACCATAGATTCAGACCACCAGTTAAGTTAGACAGACGAAAGCATCACATAAAATGAGCAGGCGCCCAGAAGTCGCCGAAGATACAGGCACCAAAGCCAGCCGCAAGCGGCAATTGCAATGGCAGCACAGGCAGTTAAGACAAAACAAACTGTAAACAAGGAAGCATCGAGGAAGCAGCATTGAGGATGTAGATAACCTCTGCCCCTGAACTCTTTTGTCACCATGACAACAACCTACATGAAAATCACGGTATAAAATCTGTTAAAGGCTACGACATGGCAAACGTTTTACAACTGACTAGAATAATTTATCGAAGATGTTCCAACGCCACTGGTTGGCTTTTTTCTTGGTAGCAGCTACTAGCCCGAAAAGGCATCACACGCAGCTTGATGAGGAGGAAGCAGATCTATCGAGGTGACACAATGCGTGGGCATGCATGAACGCAGGTACGCGTATGCTCGTGCACACGCTTGTGTGTTATATGCGTCTCAGTACACGTCACCGGCGGCCGGTGCTGGCCCGAGTAGTGCAGTGTATGCGCTTCTGTGGGCTGCTGCACGAGTCATTGCTGAAGAAAAAGTCACCAGTAACACAGCAAAGATGAGATGAGGAAACAAGCAATTCCTCTCTAGATGCCTAGCGTTTCTTGCCTTTCCCCTCCATTGCGAGGCTCCGGCTGCAGTTGCCTTGCACACCAGAGCAAGGAGGAGGTGGTGCACAGCAGTGGCTGACTGCCGTCGGCTGCAGGTCGGGTGAAGTCGCTGCAGCAGCCACTGTCGAGTCCACTGTCGGGTGCATTGCAGATCGAATGCCACAAAGTGGATCACAAAGAGAAAACACGGCACCAACTACCACCGGCGACGGGCCGGCAGCTGCTTGAAGATGACAGTTGGCCTGAGGGGGCATGCCTGCGCATGCACACACAACACACATTTACTGCGAGATGATAAGATGCAAACCATGGGTAAGTGGTGACAGCAATAGGTATGCAGCTAGCTAGCTGCCAATGCTGCTGGATCGCTGTTCAATTGCCGCTGCCGATGCAGTCGGTCGCCGGTCATCAACACTGATGCCATACATTTTGCTAGCTTTTTGATTAATTGTAGCCAATATCTGACTCGACTTGTAGAATGCCGTCAGGATCTCTTCTCGCCACTGGCCAATTAGAATTCTATCCTAAAATTAGGGTAAGCAACACGAAAGTGACTTGTGGACAGCAGCCAACATAGCGGTACAGTCAGGTGAATCAACGCATGATCTTTGGCTTCTAGTAATTAAACAAAACAAAAGGCTTGACAAAAGAATTAATGTTATACCCCAGAAGGATAATTGCTGCTCGGTGCAAACAGAAATCCGACTTTTTGAAGTCGGAAATCAGAAACACCCACTCGTCCCCAAATCTCACTCATATAAATGTGGCTGGGCAGCAAGAGAAATGAGTGCAACCAGATGCTATGTGCTAGGCCCGTTGCTAATAGAATAGAACGACATGCATTTTGCCAAACCAACCTATCTGGTGTGTGAATAATCAGCACATGTCATGCAATTAATTGCTTATGTAAGGCACATAATTGATTCCATACCTAATCATATGCTGTCAGACGACCCTTCATATCCATGTCAGCGACCCTTCACCGTTTGCAAACCCAAATAAGGAAGCAAGCACTTTTAGTAAGCATTGAGAGACCAATCGGCATAGGACAGCATTAACAGAAGCATCGACAGCTGCATGCTGCCCCCAACGGTACTGACGTGTAGAAGAAAGTTAGAAAGGAAAGCATTCATTTACAATACAGCTCAAGCTCTTCGCTCTTTCCAGACCCGACACACGAGCACCGGCTACATTTATCCACTCGACCAAACATAAGAACTAATGGAAATAAATGTCAAGGTTAATGAGACATGGTTGCTGCGAGGATTCACACTTGTGTAATTTGCAGTGAAGAAACCTACATTGAAGGCTCTTTTCGGACGTTAAGACTTTATACTGAAATGAATTTGATAATATAGTATATGAACGAAAGCATAAGAGATGAGACTGAGACCAGAAAGGTGCTGCATTCACACAGGCATGTGCACACATGCACACACACCTTCACGCTTGAATATATGAGGACACTTAATTAGGATTTTTAGGCTTTCTTGTTTTGTAGGCCATACTCAGCTACTTTATCTTACAATGATGCTACTACTTTGAGGAACACAGTACCTTCCTTCCAAAGCTGAGTAAGGCATGAAACTGTCATCTTCCTGTGAACTAACGAGCAACAAATGGCAGGCAAAGTCCAGAATATGGTATGTACGAACCAACGAACACAGAGGCGCGGTCATGGTATTAGGTAATCGCGAAATCGAAAAAATTCCTCAATTTTTGCAACCATGAAAGTAAGAAGGCCCATTTAGTATGTGTATATGAATGCTCTTTTTACACTAGAATCAAAGTGAACCCAAAGGACTTTGTCGTGAGTGACCTTGACCTCAACTTGAACCTATAACCATTTTTCCTTCCTTAAACCTAATTACTTCCGTATAAAAAAATGTACTGACCACTTCACAGTAATTGCACTTGGTGTGAACTATTCTTTTAACACCCCATCATGACTGAGCTTCCATTTGAACGATCTTTCCACTTTATAAGCTACGTTTCATTAGTTCCTCCAAAACCTCCGATGGGTGAAAGGGTACTATGAGATGCTTGATGAAAAGAAACAATGCTTCTTTGCTTGCTTAGTGGATATTGCCAAAAAACTGCAAGCAATTCTTTGGTAAGTATTGGAAAACAATGCCTGAAACCACGCCATGTCAAGATCACGTTATATAGTGAAATTTGGCCAATTGCTTCCGGTAACCAATTATGTTATGGCCTCAAACCCAGTCGAGACCGACGACCAACATATACACACACACACACGCATAGTTGGTTACGTACGAATGGCATAGGCAATTACTGATCTGGTCTAAAGACATGCATGAGCTGCAATCGCAAGCACTTAAGTGCGTGCATTGGTTGGTGCAGTTATTTGTCCATACGCATATAGCAGGAATGGAATTAAAATGCGAAAAACCTTGACAAAACGACGTGCAACAAACACTTAAGAGACATACGAGCCGGGTCTCAGCCCAGTGGCTCGAAGCAGACAATTCTTTATTGCCTACCCCGAGCAGTGTAAAAGCCCTTGTTGCTATAGAATGAAACTGTTGAATCGGCAGCCCTATACTTTTTGCAATTACCAACAACAAGATTAACAGCTATTGGAACAAAAGGCGGATGGAATCTTCGACAGAGCCGTCTTCCTCAAGCTGACTATTGGGCGAGTAAGAATATACATTAGTCTCCTAGCCATAAACTCCGGATCCATCTTGGTCCAGTCGAGCCGGCTAAAGTTAGGGCAACAAGCCACCTTTCTTTAGGCACTCTTCATGTTCTTGAATCTTTCTTAGACCTCTAATACTTGTTCATGCAATTGAAGTGCTTGCATGCCAAATGTGGCAATCAAATGGCACATGGCCAAGAGGACAAGGGTCATGCAAAAGCTCGATAACTTTTACAACTTAAAGGTGACCCAGCGCACGACATAAAGAGCAAGTAAGAGGAACATAAAATATATGATTCAATGTCTTCCTTAACAATGGCAAGCAAATCATATTACAAGCTCAGGCTAATTGGCCTCAGCAACTACGTCTGCCAAGCTATTTTTTAAACCACCCATTACAGGGAGGGTGATGGCACAATAGATAAGCCTAAGCCAACAGCAGGGCTTAAATCTCGTGAAGGGAACTTCTCTCTCTTTTCAGAAGCGCCCGCCTACTCGGCAGAGATGAACCCAACGAACTATAGTTGTGAGGGTACCTACCTGAGAGGTAATTGCAGCTTTCTGGTCGTTCTTCAGATGGATCACAATGCAGTTGTCGCTTTTGTTAACCTTGTGGAACTCAGGTAGTATGTCCTTGATATCAATCATGCTTACAAGCTGCAGATAAAAAATTTGGATAAGCTATGCAATATATTAGACTCAGTCAGCTCCCATTAGCAGTCATTAAAACGAAGAAAGTGCAGTCGTTATGCAATACGTCATTGCCCAAATACTGGGCACAAGTTCAAAAAAGCTCACAAACCAGGAATATGAGTAAAGGATCAATTGGAAGTGCACCTGTCTAACGAAAGTCAACATTTCAACCGAAGATGGCAACATCGGATACAAAAGCCAAAGAACTGCCAAACACCTCACTAATAATTACTGCTGAGACAAAAACAAAACATTGCCACCAAAAGCAGCAGGACAGCAGACACAGAGGAGGTGAGTGAAAGAGCCTCTTTCCCCATCTCCCCCATTACCACTTCGTTTACCTCCACTCCTTTGCTTCGCAGCACAATGCCATCCCTAGACTTCTGATAAAATTCCAAACGATTAGGATACAGCTTCAAGTGCTTCCTCTGCCACATCTGAAGGAACGGTCCGCCTAGCTTCAGCACCTCACCCTCCACTATGCAGTCAGATGTATGAGCTAAAAGAGAAATGTGGAGCCAGAGAATAAAGGGATTTAAAAGTGAGTGGCCGAACCCAGAACTCGACACACAGCTCTTGATGGGCAGCCATGAGGGAAGCTCGGTGAGAAGTGGTGCAATAGCTCCCGAGACATCGCATGGGCACGTAGACATGCAATAAGCGATGAGATACAGGGACGAAACGAGATGTCACAAATGCATAGACCAGCACAGCTAAACCATGTACAAATATAATTTCTTACGCAAACAGCCCCATAAATGGATGCCACTGTTGTTTAGCTAGCCGGCATTGACCAATGAGAAGAAAGATGCAATTTGCATACATAAATGCAAATGACAAAATGCACTCATATTTCCGATTCGAAAATTGAATTATAAACTTAATTGAAAATTACTACTGCTTGTTAATACCCCCATGTGTTCTGTAGAATTGAATGCTCCAAATGTTCCTAGAAGTGAGAGTTGTATTCTCCTGAAGTTTTTAAGTAGGTTTAGCGAACTCATAACTACAACAATTTCTGGAATGTGCTACTATTTTCCTAGAAATAAGAGAAGTTCTAGAAGTTTCGATTTGCATATATCACATGGCTGCTAGTGTTAAGAGTCATTAGTTGCAAATCAGAAGTGTATTGAAACACAACTTGAAGTACATGGAAGTGATAAATGCAAAAAGTGCACAGAAGTGAACAAAGTGAAAGGTGTCAAGCTTATGTGGCTTGTGAATTGCAGGAGAAACCCCAAAATGTTGTCATTAAGGAATCGCTAAATTAACTGGGCTTAAGATAACAAACACTGCACTGGGCTCCAGCTCATTTCACGTTAAGGTCATTCCGAGCAAAATATCATTTTTGTACAGAAAACCCACAAGTTCCTGCAGAGAGGCTACAGGCGATAAGCTGGTAGAGTCAAATTTTAAGAGTTACCCAGCAACAACTCCTTTCCTCCAATGAAACCTATGTTTGGCCCATTTGCACGATCGTTCGGCAAAGCCACATTCTACATAAAACCCTCCAATGTTTGGGAATAAGAAATAAGCGTTAAAAATATTGGTTGTGACCAGCTGCAATCGAAACGAAATTCGAATTCACGACCTATATACATTCATGTCCATGAGTATTGGCGTACCTCGAATAGACCTTATTGCAATATAACTGCAGCCAGGAGTGCCTAGTAGCCCAGAAGCAGTCGCACAGCAACGGCAATTATCTCTACATTATATGGCTACCCACGAGCACGGTTCCAAATTAACAGACCTCCACATTATCAGAAATGCTTCAAATGGTCCGATCTAACCTCAAACCAGCTATGTTAAAGTCCGTGTACACTTACAGAAAAAGACTACAGGAACAATCAATAATAATAATATAATAATAATAATAAACTTGATAAAGCGCCCTCAGAGAACTGAATCTCTTTCTAGGCGCTTTACATTTGCTGCAAAAGAAACACGGTCGAATGGTGATTGGTATCACTTTACAGCAAATGTAAAGCGCCTAGAGAGAGATTAAGTTCTCTGAGGGCGCTTTATCAAGTGAATTATTATTATTAATATTATTATCATGCTTGATAAACAACATGAATGACAGGGTTAGGGGTGACATTCACAGGGTCAGTATACGCGTGGTTAGTGGCAGCATGCACAGTGTCAGCACGCATAAGCACATCAAGGACGAATCACAGGAACCCACTAAATGCTGTCTTAAATAGATGTTTTAAGTTCTTTTTAAATGTGATCAAGTCAGGGGATGCCGTGATTCAAGTCTGGAGTGAGTTCCATGCTTTGGGAGCATACGAACTAAAGGCACTGTCCCCCAAAAATTTGAGGTTTGTACGAGGTATTGGTAAACAGTTTCCGAAAAGCAGGTGGTATGATGCTTGGCCTTGTGGGGGAGTACATCTGATAGGTAGGCTGGAGCCAAAGAATGAAGGGACCTAGAAGTGAGCGACAAAACCTTGAAATCGATCCGTTGCTTGACTGGTAGCCAGTGCAGGTCGGCGAGAAGTGGTGTGATGTGGCAACTGTACCGCTCACGACTGACAAGCCTAGCTACGGGAGTTTTGCACCAGCCGTAACCGCCTGATTGCACATGCCGGTAGGCCAGCAAGCGGTGAGTTGCAGAAGTCGAGATGGGATGTCACGAATGCATGGACCAACTTGGACGTGGTATCCTTATCTAAACAAGCCCGAATTTTAGCAATGTTATGTAGCTGAAAGTAGGCAGATTTGACTGTGGAGCTGATGGGGTCGTCTAACGAAAGGTCACTTGGGAACATGACACCTAGATTTCGAGCAGAATCAGCAGGAGATATGCTGGCAGAGCCGATTTTGAGCGTTAGCCTTTCCGATTTCTGAATCACGCTTAGTTTGCCCATAACTAGTAAGCTGGCTTTTATCATTTAATTTAAGAAAATTTGCTGCCATCCATGTGCAGATGTCATCAATACATGCAGCAAGGGAGTTGAGAGAATTCGAGGTGCTCGAAGGCTGGGAGGGATCAAAGCAAAGGTAGAATGAAGTGTCATCAGCATAGCGCGTGAAAGCCTAGTTTGTGCTTGCAAACACATCAGCAAGAGGGAGAGAATAAACCGTGAAAAGAACCGGACCTAGCACGGTGCCCTGAGGTACCCCATACTACAGGAGCCCTGAGGTACCCCATATTTCAGAGGTTCCTCGAACGATCTTTGTCCATTCACATCAATACTCTGAAGTTTCCCACTGAGATAGAACCTGAACCATTGCAGTGCAGTGCTAGTGATGCCCAGGCAAGATGAGATGTGCTCAAGAAGAACTTGGTGATCGATAGTATCAAAAGCTGCCGAAAGATCGAGCAAAACAAGCAGTGATACTCTACCCATGTCTGCATTCTTAAGTAGGTCGTTGTACACTCGAAGCAATGCTGACTCTGTGGAGTGATTAGCTCTAAAGCCAGGCTGGAACTTACTAGCAAGATTTGAAGTTTCAATATATGAGTTCAGCTGGTCCGCCACGACCTGTTCTAGTGTCTTTGATAGGAATGGTAGAATGGAGATTGGGTGGTAGTTGCTCAAGTTCTTTTGGTCTAGTGTCGCTTTCTTGAGAAGTGACCTGACTACAGCTTTTTTGAAAGGTGCTGGGACATGACCAGCCGCTAATGACATATTAATGATGTTAGTTATGCATGGCAGCAGCAGATCAATGCAACGTAGGAGCAGGACAGAGGGAATAGGGTTCAAAGGACTTGTTGCCTTATTTGATTGGGATATGAACTTCAGGACGAGATCACTAGTGACCTGCTATGTAGACATTAAGGTGCTGCAAGGAATCGAGAGACAGCATTCTAGGGGGGATGCTGCCATCGCAGGGATGGACTCCCTGATCTGGTCCATCTTCTAGACAAAGAATCGAGAGAAGCGATTGGCTAGATCACAAGGATCATCAGGTAAGGAGCCTGGAATCTGGGAGCGGTTGAAGAGATGATTGATCGTCAACATCAGCATTTTTGGATTCTGCATCTGTGATTCAACAATGTTTTTATAGAAGCTAGACTTGGCCTTTGCTAGGAGCGATTGGTACGACCTACAGTAGTCCTCGTATGCCTGTCGATGGACAGTCAGTCCTGATCTTTTGTATGTTTTTTTCAAGCTTGAGCTTAGTAGACCTAGTTAGTTTAATGTCTGTGGTAAACCACAGGCCGTCTGGGCGAGGGCGCATAGTGCGCTTAGTCAGAGATGCAAACTCGTCGAGCGTGTCAGCTGGTGTCGTGTTGTAGCTATCTACCAATGATGACAGATGGGGGGTGGGACTGAGCAGCAGAGGCAAGGCAGATATTCTTGCACGGACAGCATCAATGACAAGGGTCTTGAGGTTCACATGTGATTTTAGAGGAGGAGGAGGAGGCAGGCACACAGAGTAGACTGAATGAGTTCAGCATGTGGTCAGATAAGTAAGATTTGGTAATAATTGGTGATGACAAAGTGGTTGTATGAGAAAATTTGGTCGAGTGTGTGACCCTTGACTTGAGTAGGGCCATGCACATGAGCCCCAAGAGACAATGAGTCAGTCGATGCACGAAATTCAGTGCTGAAGTCGTCAGATAAGTTATCAAAGTGAATGTTGAAATCACCCATAATGAGGAAGGATCGATTGCACATAGAATTAACACATAGAATCGAAATGAGATCGGAGAAATCTGAGATAAGGGAGGATTTGGTACCTGGTGGGCGATAGACTACTGCCACCATCGGTAGCTTGTTTTCGGGTGAAATCAAGACAACCGATTCAAATGTTCATATGCAAAATGGTGTGCAAGACTCCAACGAGGGTCCCGTCTTGTTTTAAATCTGTATTACGTTCGATAAGGGCACACTTGTGGCATTTCACAAAATGTTAGCAGCAGAAAGATGGCACATCATTTTAAGAAGTGTGAAGGCTACATGAGATTCAACCTGACTAAGTGCATCAGGAGGAGCACTGTACTAAACTGTCACGGCTTAGGACCGCTAAACTAAACTAGGCGATTCAGCACGAGGACCTTTTTTGCTAACGAGATAGGTGCGCTCCCCAATCGAAAGACTAGCTGGACACGACAGGACGAAAGCTGGCTGGTGAACGATGCATCGCCCGGCGATTTGCCGATGCAAGCACCTTTCGGGGAACAAGGCTCCCGTGGCAAAGTAAATAGCGTGAACCCGACAGGTTTTTATGGACTAAGCACCTCGCCAGCCAGACGGTTGACGAACGGCTATTCGACCGACAAGAACAAATTTCTACTGCCCGGAAATGGTGAACACCACCTCTAGACGCCAGCCAAAAGAAAGGTATGAGAGCAGTAAATCGAGGACTGCCCGTAGCATACTGCTCAACTCAACGGCACAATCGTGGTTTGGGGCTCCTGTTCCAGTACCAGCATCGGGTCACTATGTTGCATCTCCGGCATCGTGTACCTTGATGTGCTTCAAAATGTGGGGATTCTGTTTGGGCACTAGAAAGCGAAGATTATGCCACTCAAGTCTTTACGAGTTGAACACACACCCTTACACCAGAGCTGTAGTCCTATCAGCCCATTCATTTATGTGGACGCTCGGCAAGTATAAGCACACTGAAACACGCCCGGCGGGCAATTCAGCAACGCCGGTAGCCCAACGGTACGCAGAGTGATACCACAGACCATGCGGGTCGTTGAGCGCTGCGTCCTCGGTGCCG
This sequence comes from Cristatella mucedo, assembly GCA_009760855.2. Lineage (NCBI taxonomy): Eukaryota > Metazoa > Bryozoa > Phylactolaemata > Cristatellidae > Cristatella > Cristatella mucedo. The sequence continues at coordinate 3,509,251 of WPIO01000027.1, read as the reverse complement.
TTGCACTTCTGCTTCCGCTTCAGCTCAATGCGATCGGCTTCCGAGTTGACCGTCTCGAAAACTGTCTCGGCGACCTCCTGCTGCCACCGCTCCGAGACGACCATGTTAAAGTCGCTGTACAGCTCCTGGTCAGCGTCAGTCAGCTGAGTGTAATCGAACGAACGAACGAGTCAGGCTTGCAAGTCTAAGCACAAGCCCATTAGGCTGCATGGGCGCACAATGAAGGGCGAGAGGCTGTTTTCATGGTGCTCTCGTATGAGGACAAGAGTGTCGTTCTTGCCAGACACACCCTGCACTAACTAGCCTAGCGCTGGAAAGGCTGTAGCCCACATTGCACCGTTGGATACGCAGCAAGAACTACAGCATGAGCAAGCCCAGCGCCATACAAGTCGAGAAAATAACATCCCGGATGGGAATTCGTTAAATGAGCAAGACTGAACTATTCTCATGGGAGCTGGCCGAAGCAGGACTTGACCCGAACCAGCAAATCACAGTGCATGGCATGCTCCTTGGTATTTAGGCGGGTTTACTGCCCGACTGCCCCTCAAAGCGTCCCTGCTCTTAGCTACTCAAGTGTGCTCCACGGGGTGCCGCTATGTACTTTAGCAACCTATTTCCTGAAAGGCAAGCACATTACCTTATCATTTTTGGTTATGTCACTGAAGCCGTAATGGCTCACTAGGTAAGGCGGTTGCTTTTCACGACCTCGGCCTAGAGGTCGTGGGTTCGAATCCTGTGGTGGGCGATCCTTTATCGCCACTGCGAGCGGCGATGATAGCTGCCAAGGCTCTTCTGTCGCTATATAAAAGAGGCTGTTTAATCAGCTGGTACTTATTTATGAGGGGGTAACTTTGCAATCGGCTTTGCGAGTGCTTTCGTGCAGAATGGAGTATCAATTCGAAGTGAATATCTAATTCAAATAATCAAACGTAAATCGAATACCTCAGACATTTTATAATTATGATGTAAATTACAAATCGTAAGCTAAATTATTATTAATTATAATTATGAATAATCACGATACGATATAAATGGGAATCGTGCCTTCCTAATGCCCATATGTATGTGCTATTTTAGAACCACTTCCACAATAGCTGAACCGGCCAGGGTTCTCGAATAACTGAACTATCACAATGAAGATTGTAGATGGCACGGCTGATTTGAAGGCTGCACAAAGACCCTGCTTCTGCTTACGACGTTCTTCCTGCTTGAATCAGTATGGCCCTTGCCTTCCATAAACCACACAACTGGTGTGGCAAGGAGGTGCAATGGTATAGAGCACCACTTAATACAATGTGGGCCGTTAAAGTCAGCATGCATACTCACACGCATAACCCTTACAAAAAAAACTTCCTGTGCATGCAACATCTGCACTTGAAGTAGGATCGACTCCAACCAATAGATCACAGTAGCAGCACATCGTGGCCTGGGCAGTTTTCCGGCCTCCTCACAACCTCAATTATGCTATGCCCACCAGAGCTGAGCCAACCGAGGCTTCAGCATCTCAGTTAAGCTTCGGAGAAAGCAAGATCTGTGTAAGTGTAGACTCCACACTCTCCATGGGGGTGGGAGCATTCACTTAATTCGCCAAGGTCAAACGAACCGTAGGTAGTACGATTGCACGTGCTGAACATGCCTTAAGATCACCTAGTCAATATTCCTAATTTGGGCGTGCATGATTTCACTGTGGCCGCAGACAGTATCACAGCGATTCGATCTACTGAATAGCCGAACTGAAGATGTCAGAGACAGTTGAACACTGCAGCGAATTCCAGTACAGATAACTCCGGTCGAGGTCCTGCCGAAACTGCCCACGACTGGACCACTGCTAGCTCAATGATGATGATAATAGTAATAGTAACACTGTAACTGTAATTAGCGCCCTCAGAGAACTGAATCTCTCTCTCTCTCTCTCTCTCTCTAGGCACTTTACAGATGCTGCTTATAAAGCATTACCAAATGTTTGGTGGTAACATCCTCAAGCAGCAGGCGTAGTAAGCATGTACATGCACACGAAGGACGAATCACAAAAGACCCACCAAATGCTGTAATAATCGATCGCATCAAGCCAGACGACCACGACCCTTTCGTATAAGACACGTAAGTGATTAGCTACACGTCTGCCTAAGGTCATCACAAAATTACAAGCTTAATTCGCTATATGAAGTGTTCTAGGATCTTTTTTGTTGTTGCCAGATAAGGTGTGAAGTGGCTTCAAAGAAGTGATATTCTTTGATCTCACGCACCTCAATGTAGAGTGCAATGGTGAGGACGTAATTTCTACATGCCACACACTACCGTGTCACAGCAAATCAGCGCACCATACAAGAGACCATTTGTTTTCCAAATGCTTGACTAAAAAGACATCATCATGAGCACATACCTTGCTCTAGTGAATGGGCTTTTGGTGAGAAGCAGCACGATTGAGCGACCCATGATCGGGCAGCTGACGCACATTGCTACAAGCCATCAGAGCATGCCGGTGCCAGTGAGCACAACATAATCGCACGTTAACCTTAATGCCTTTTGTGTCTTCCTCATCAAATGATCCGATATCAAATGCGTCAGCAGCGTTCACCTCGCCCTTAGGTGGCACCAGAGGCGGTGTATACTTCTGCAGATACACCTGCTGCCAATCGATGCCCTCGAAGAAGGCATGCTCTTTGACCTCCGCGGCGCTATATAATTGACAAAAAATCTAGTTTGTGCCCGACAACAAAATGCTACAGCTCGGCCAACACAACACCGGGCTGGGAAGCAGTGCTACGACGAGGGTGCAAGAGCAAAGCTACGTACGACTGCCCTAGTACATCCAGCGGGCCGGCAGTCACAGCGGCTACAGACGCCATGATGTTTACAGCTCAATGTGGGCCATTGCAGAGTGCAAAAGCTCGCTAGCATAGACCGAGCCGCCGAAAAGCACGATCGCCTATAGAATGTGTAGCCAGCAAACGTCTAGCAGCTGCTGCTAGACGGGCAACCGCCGGGGGGGGGGGCTGGCAGCCGGCGTGCACGCACCAGCGGCCACGACAGCCAAGACGCTCCTCGACGTCCCGCTTGAGCAAACCGCCGAGCAGGGAGCTCATAGCCGATGTTAGAGTTTCAGGAAGTTCGACGGTCTACAAGAGCGCAGCCACAACTGTGTACCAGCCATCGGGGCCCCGGATATCCGGCGCAGCTGCCGCCAGTATCGATCATGGGACGATTTCGCTGTTGAGCAGGCAACAGAGTGCGACTCGCAACTGCCCACAACGACATCGACCGAGATGTCAGAACGCACGGCAGTGTTCTGGACAGCAGCAAACGTGTTTCTCCACACAAAAAACGGCACTGCGTGGAAGCATGGACGGCACTGCACCGTGGACGGCTACGGCATGTCATAGCATCAAGTCAGTCTGCTGCAGAAGAGATTGCAAAGCAAAGGCAATCCTGGTGAGGTCGTCTTTCGATAGCACCAGCGGCTGCATAAATGCATAGCATGTGATGGCAACGGAATGTGGCCAGCAATGTACGGCAAAACATACCATCGTCATGGTCATACGATCTATTTCACTTTTGTCACGCGTCTTGTGCTGCCGGAATGGGCTGTGACTAGAAAAATAATAGAAAAACTATCACTATGCAATCAAGAAGCAAAGCAACGAATCTCTAAGCGCAGCCAATGACAGGCAGTTTGAAAGGATGCAGCGATAGACAGCTCGCAGAGGCCCCCCCCCATTCGTAAGCGGATTGCAGGTTGCCCCTCGGTCGATATGAAGCTTCAGGCTGTCGGAGGGGAGGTATATTTTTATCGCGTCTTAAAAGGCTTGTGGAAGTGCTCTTTCAGTGCAGATACCCAGACTTTCCCATAAAGAGCTATAACCATTAATTTTAGATGGGCTGAAAAGACAACCTTAGCCTATCGCCTTCCTTAGCCTTCTTAGGCAAGCACAATCGAGGCATTCTTCCAGAAAAGGCTGCCATTTCCTTTTTAAAGGAAGCTCGAGTAATTTTCAACGAGCAGATGGTCTCACTTCATGGATAAGGCCAGTGACTGAGCCAGCCGAGGCAGAGGGCATTTCCCCCCCCCTACAGGAGGGGGGAGGCAGGCAGGCAACGACTTAGTCTGGCCCTATACCTACGTGCCGGGCCCCCACAGGACGACGAAGTTGTGTCTTAATTAAACTCGATAAGCAGCCACGGGGGGGGGGGGGGGTCCGTGTCGAATAAGCACTATGATTTTTCCCTATGTTTCCTTAATCGCTGGTCTAGCCCCACCCATATGGAAACACTTTGGGCCTTGCCCCAACATAAAAAATGGTGCCAGTCTTGCAACCCCCCCCCCCCCCCCCGATGAAAATCCTGGCTCTGCCACTGGGAAAGCACTCCACGACCCAGTTCGCTGGTTCGACCTGCAGCAAGCAATCCTCTATTTCAATCCTCTATTGCTATCCCCTGAATCTTAGCCCAGAGGTTAAGTGTTTGCTCTTCCAACCCAGGTCACGGGTTCGAGTCCTGAAGTGGGGCATCCTTTATTGCCCACTGCCAGAGGTGGTGATAGCCATTGTAAGGCTCTTCTGCCCCTGCATAAATGAGGATGTTGAATCAGCTAACCTTTAACTTTATTGCTCACTGCAAGTGGCAGAGATAATCGTTAACGAGGCTGTTAAATCAGCCAACCTCTACTTTCAATGGGCCTGTCGGTGATGCACAATTTGACCCTGCCGACTTCACGGTTTGTCACCAAAGGGAGCCACCAAGCCTACAAGGATGCAGAGTAGGCATTTTGTGTGGCCCCCCTTCACTGCTTGTGTTCCAAGTCGGTCCTTAGGGGTGACATTCGGTGATCGCTAGAAAATTTCGCAGTTTAAATCAGCTCTGTAGGCTGCAGACATCAAAGACCTAGGGGCACTAAGCATAGCAAGGCAGCTACGGGTGACGTTAGCATTCGGTCAGGTCACTCCTGGTTGCTCTAGCATGGGACAGCAGAAGTGAGTGAGGCCAAACGAGCAGTGTATCTATTGAGCCTTTACCAGCCCCCCCCCACGAAAGCCCAATAGCCTTCCTGGGTGGCCACCATGATTCGAGGGAGGGAGCAACCAAACTCAGCAGCTCTAGACGCTTGTCGGCCGAGTAGATTCGAGATTTTTCTACAGAAAGGGCATCGACTTTTTTTATAGCCGGGCTGGAAAGGTTGCAAGCTGTTGTGCCTTCGGAGAGTACGTTCAGTGTCGGTTTGTAGAGACGATATCATATCATAAGGGGGTAATATTTGTTGAGTTACTAAATAGGTGTTGTACTTATTTTTAGACAGGTTTTAATAGACCTGCCCTTACAGACCTTCGGCGCTCTGCCATTCAGGCTCTTCAAACGGGGGGGGGGGGGGCACACATTTCTTTTTAGCAAGGCAAAAAAGGCTTCCTGGTGGCACACCTTCGGTACAGCTAAAAGACTAAAAGCTTTAGGTCACAATAAGAGTTTTAAACGAGTTTGAGTTACTAGAGAGCTTTTCTCTTAGTAGCTTTCTAATGAAAATCCTTGACTTTGGATCACTTTCCTCAGAGATCAGTCCCTTCCCCATACCAAAATCCACGCACTCTCCATGCTCTGCTGCCCCCATGCTACACGAGGCCATACGGGTATCCGGTCAGGGCCATCGACCCATGCTCGGACTGATTCGGAATGACTGGACCCATGACAGTGATGTGTACACAGGGGCACCCTCGGCCCTTAGTTAGAAAGGTGAACCTGCCTGCGCTCGGCTTTTCTTGAGCATCACTGAAGGTCAGGTCACTGAACCGAACGACCAGACCCACGGCAAGCAGCGTACAGCAGTGCTGCATTTCAGTTGCCATTAGTCTGAAATTTAGTCAAACAAGACATTGCCCCAGGGTTTTGGGGGGGGGTAAGGTGCTCGCTATTCACGACCCAGGTCGAAGGTTCAAGCCCTGCAGTAGGCAATTCTTGATTCTCCATTCCAGGGGTGGTGGTAGCCATTGCAAGGCTCTTCTGTCGCTATACAAATGAGGCTGTTGAATCAGCTATTTTTTTCTTGCATTACCAGCACATAAGACCTTTGATACATTCATCAGATTGCTAGCAAACTCTCGCTATCGGTGCATTATCCTGCGGGAGTCGCACTGCCTCACGACCCGGCTGATGGTTCAGCCGGAAAACTTTGGCACTTGAGTCATCTGAGAAAGCTAGCCTGATTTCCAGCCAACTGTGCCGCACGTACAAGACAGCGGCAAAAAACAAGATGGCATGTGATTGCTACAGGCATCGACGCAGCACTTGTTAGAGCTCGAGCAGCAGGCACCGTACTCACCCCATTAGCAGCTTGTACAGCATACAACCAAGCGAAAACCAATCGGCGCTGGAATCGTAAGCTGATCCTTTGGCTAGCACCTCTGGCGCCATGTAGCCGTGCGTGCCACTGCGATGAAACGGACGCAGTGGATCGGTTAAGCGAAAGCACTGACAGCGAGTGAGGGAAAGGAAACAAGAGGCCCGCGAGGCGTTTTCTTACACGCTGGCATGCGGTTTCTTCTTCGAGAAGTCGTGAGCCAAGCCCAGATCGGAGATTCGCACGTGTCCGTACTCATCGAGCAGAATATTTGCAGGCTAAAAGTTAAAAAAAAAACCATCTCTCTACAACCTTTGTGCTAGCAAGTTACACCAGATAGCAAGGCACACCAGGGACGAAGGTGTCACTTTCGCCTGATCACGTAGTTCCTCGGTTCTGTCTGAAGCCCACTTGGCAGAGTGCATGCACACACAGTGCCGTGACCGCAAAGAGTACACGTGCACACGTAGAGCACGCATATGACCACTAGCAAAAATGGCACTGCACCACGGCAATCAAAGAATATTCATACCTTTAGATCGCGGTAGACGACACTTCGGTTGTGCATGTGTTCAAGACCCAAAATTATCTCAGCTGCATAGAAGCGGACCTCCTTTTCAGTAAACACACCGTGCTGTGACAGATGGTAGTGCAGATCGCCACCGTTCATCAAGTCCAGAATGAAGCACAATTTCTCGGGCGTTTGGAAAGCATAGGTCATGCACACTATAAACGGGCTGCCTTCCTAAACGAGCGACAGAGGGGCGCTATTAGAGGCACGCAAGACGGAATCCTCATCGGATGCTCAACGAGGGACACGTGCACTGATGAGGCAATAACAGCAGTTAGTACTGACTCCTCGTTCGCCAGGAAGAGAATCCCATAAAGATACAGAGGAACACGAATTCATCAGCATCAGCAAGAGCAATCACAGTCCGATACCCAAAGTCACCGGGATGCTAGTATGCACCCCTCGAGTGGTCACTACTGCAGCTGTACTTATTTACGCTGGGGGAAGGACTGCTGGTGAGAGGAGGGACCAATGCTGGCATAAAGCATCAGGCTCACTTACCCCCGTGCTGACCAGCGACAGCATGACTCGCTCGTTCAGAGCCAACGTTTCACCTCCTTTCATCTTGATTCGCTTCTTGTCTAAGCATTTCATGGCATACCTGCAGGTGAAGGAGAGGAATCATTTGCTATGTTAGGAACGTTAGGATGCATCAATATTTCAATGTGAACGAACCGTGACGCCTGAGGCTGGAGCTCATAAAATCTAAGCATTCGCTGAGGCTAGGCACGGATTATACAACCCATTCCACAAGTAATAGAACCTTCATCACACATTCGAGAGAGAGAGAGAGAGAGAGAGAGAGAGAGCTAGGACGTGAAACTAGCACCAGCTGACGGTTCGAGTGACCGGAAAATGAATGCAAGCTATTCTGTAGCAAACAGACGAATGACCTGGCCAAGCAAGATCTGTTAGTACTGCTGTCACGGGGGTCTCTGCAGGCTTCAACGCTATTTGGAGTCTCACTCCATTGCATCAGAAAGTGCGATTGCAATTAGACGAGTGGGACACGATCCAATTCAAAAAGGATGCTCACGAATCTTCCCCAACATTGCCTGCGATCGCCTACGCACATGTCGAGCGCCGATGACCCGTGCCACCAGAGCTAAAGGCTGTCGATCGTCGGTAAGAGACTGCTATAGAGGGGGGCAACAGGCTACGCAAGTGCCCTTGTCCTGCCGAGTTTGTTAGCTGGATTCTCGTTGCTTAATTATAGGCTATGTGCGACTGCAGGAGATCCAGCATAATATTTGCTCTGCTGGTAGCTCATTGGGACAACCTTTTTGGGCACGTGCAACAAAAGCTGGAAACTGGCGAGTTCACGGATAGAAATACCCACCATATTCCATACTTAGACACGAAAACGTAGTGGTAATTAGTGCCGTCTAATGAGGACCACAATGAAAAAACCGAAGGGCAGGTCCAGGAAGCTGCACAGTCCACGTGTCACCGTCAAGACAGGGAAGCCACGGTTGAATACAGCAGCCAAGCAATCAGATGGATCCTCCCAAAGGCACACAGACCCAGCGTGATTCCTCTTGACAGGACTTTCATCAGACTCTGACATACATATAGTAGCATAATTGGGGTTGCGGGTAAGTGCACTGTTGCACCACGTGTCACTTCGGAAATGTGCTGACTCTTCAAAGCACCTTTCTGCAGTCGGGTTGTGGCGCAGTGGGTGCATCTTGTCAGTTTGAGACCATGCCATTTCTACCTCAACGACGTGTGTTGGACAGTTCAATCAAAGGTAGAGTACCAAACGCCTAGTAATGCACGAGGGCTTACAAACGGTCGCAACGACATATCTGGAGCCGTCTTGCATCACTCTACTAGCACCACCACAAGACGCCACGGGAAGTGTGCCACAACATAGGTTTGCTGTGTTCCAGCACGCAGAGGTTCGTCGAAAATGTGGCTACCCCCACTGTTTCCGGATATGGCACGCCTGAATTTAAGTCGGGCTTAGCTTCAAATACTGACCTACAAAAATCTCACCGATTATCCGAGCACTGGCTCAGGACAGGCAGCAACTCGATTGGCACTACGCTGCATCCAGTGTGCTGGCTTTCTAAGTCCTTGCCCAAAAGGAATAAGGAATGGGAAATGCAAATATCACATCTGCACCTATACAGACCTGAAATAGAACAATTAACTTCACGTCCCTTGAAGACTGTGCCTCCAGTTACTATGCTCACAAATCCTGGAACTCATGACCGAGTAAGTATATAAGCTTTTGTTGGTGAATCACTAAAACCTTCCCTGAACGCATACAGCAAGCACCCAAGGAATGTCGACAAACTTGGGGGAGGTTCACACCGAAGTTGACAATATCAGCTACAAGCCAATACCAGAAGCTCTTACACCCAAAAAGCAATGACTACAAGCAGGTTACATCCGAAATGCGACGAGGTGCTAATCCCCAAACTTACAACCTTCAGCAGCAATAGCCTCTGGCTGTCTCTGCACGTTGCAATAGAATAATAGAAATACCCATGTGTGTGTGACTCCGTCTGTGAACCCCCCCCCACCACAGGACAATGAAGACTTGTAAAACCAGACTAAGTGTGTGTGTGTGCAGCTGAATAAATTAGCTGTCCCATTCCTCCGCTTAAAGACAGTTGGCGACAGAAGCTTTAGCTCTGCAGGTCCTAGACTGTGGAACTCGCTTCCACAATTCTTACGAAACGACATCTACTCTCCAACTGCCGACTATGACACATCTTTTTCAGCGGTCCTGAACTGCTACTTCTATGCTACTCACTACCTCAACTGCTCTCCTAACTCTGCTATGCTTCCCACTTTCTCTTTGTTGCGTGAGACGAAGTCTGTTGGCTACCGAATGCGTACCGAAAGCCGCTTAGGCTGTGAGTGTGCTATACAAAACTCTCCTGCGTAACACCCACATGGTCTTTATGACTTTGTGGAGTTACTGACGGAGATACATTAAGAGTTGTCTGTAGTGCATTTGAAGCCTTATCGGCATTCGGAGCACATACCGTACTTCAACTCAAGTAAAAAAGAGCCGTATACCTGACTCAGAAGGACAGTCAGGGACACTAGGTAAGGCAGTTACACTTCACGACCTCAGAACCAAGGTGGTGGTTTCGAATCCTTTATTGCCACTGCAAGCGACTGTGATAGCTTTTGGGGCTCTTCTACTGCTGTACAAAAAGAGGCTGTTAAATCAGCTAGTATGAAAGTGAGTGGCATAAAATGCTAGCTAAACTGGGGAAAATCTGAAACGACTCATTAAGCATTATGTTTTGCTGGGGCCATTAATAGTGCCCGGTAGCTGTGACATGTGGTGATGTAACTAAGCTGAAGCATGTGGAAGTCTTTGCTACAGTGTAAGCGCTGACTGTACAAGTGCAGGCATGCAGTGACACGATGCACCAGATCCATACCCTTTCAAGATATAATAATAATAATAATAATAATAATAATAATAAAGACATTTGTAGGACACCACATGGGATCAAAGTCTCTTTCTAGGCACTTTACATAGGCTTCAAAGGAATGCACATTCCGAAGCTATTAACAGTTTAAAAGAACAAACCAACTAAGCAAGCACAGATCCAAAACTCACATTTTTCCAGTGTCTGCTTTTCGGCAACCGTACACCTCACCGAATCCGCCACGTCCGATGATTCGATGAACGCTGAAGTCATTCATTGTTAACTGAAAGACATGTGGAACACAATGCAACCACGGTCATACACTGCAACCACCAGCAACACGAGATCAATTAGTCCCTGGAACGTTGCTCCACCTGACCGAGCTACCTACCACGGTATAGCGATCGCTCGGTCAGGTGGACACTTTCGATCGTCATATGACAAATGTCATATGACGCAAATATGTCATATGGTATATATATGTCATATGGTGCAAAGCAAAGGGGGATTCATTAGCAAAGAGTGCCACAACAAAAACCTACAGGGCACGCCTTCCGAGAGGGTGCTGCCACTCCCACATTCTATGAAGGGCAGCTGCTTGGGCAGGGCAAACTAAATAACCATAAAAGGAACGCTCGGGGCCGGCCTAGGAGAGGGCATAACTGACGAGCAGGACCTTGACCCACTTCCACATAAAAAGGCTAAAGGTTAGCTGATTTAACAGCATCATTTACACTCGTGTAGAAAAATTCCACGCAGCAGTAGGCCGCGTTTACATAGGCTGTAAATTCGTTCAGGTAATAATACTAATGATACACTTGATAAAGTGCCCTCAGAGAACTAAATCTCTCTGTAGGCGCTTTGCACTTGCTGCAAAGGAAACACGATATAAGATGGTTTCATACGATGCCAGATATATTAAAGTTATGCAAAGCCTGTGAAAATATCTATTGACAGCCCGAAAACAAACACATATGCAGCTGGTATATATGCGTTTTGTGTGACAGCGTCCCACCATGATTCTGTATGACCTCCTTTGTATGGCAGGCATAGAGGCTACAACCTGCTGCATTGTCTCTTCTACTGTAGCTCATTACCTTGAGCCCAAGTTTTACTGATAAGGTTGCCTGCTGATGCAGGCTTAACACCAGGCCTCAGCAGCCTGTCGATATCACTCCTTAGTCGTTCCATAGGGTTCAAATCAAGCGACTGGCTGGACCACTGCACCAACAGCAAACAACAATTTGTCAAATCAAGTGAGTCGATCTGCCTGAACCAGAAGCGGGATCGGTGGCTGCTGTGGTGCGGCAAGCAGGCAGCAGGGTCAAAGCGCTAGCAAAAAACTCACCTCAAACCACTACTAACCAGAGCCCGGGTAGAGAGCAATTGCCACTTGATAGTAGGCTCCCGTGCACAGGAAGCACGACATAGAAAGCTCCCACGCGCCAGTAGGTTTACGGTGAGGCTTGAGCGCAGGCTTTTTCATTCAAAATTCCAACGAGTGGCTGCATGGAACAACATGCTTGTTTTGCTAGTTTCTGCAAAGAGCTAGCTATGTGGAGCTCAGACACAACCTGCACCCACCACCACCACCATCAACAACCACCTACATCTTCCACCTACACTCAATGCCGTGTGCACGCACACACACAGGCGTGCGCACACGCCCACACACGCGCGCACGCACACACACATGAGCACAAGCATGCATGCACGAAGTCCGTGAGCCCAGTGTAGAAATCAATTAATGGAACGAGGGAGAGGCTCTGCTGTGCTTGTGACCGAGCAGCACTGGACATGAGTGCACTTTTTCGATTTATGAGCAGGACAACTGTTTTTTTTTTGCTGCATCGACCGGATTAACTCCAGGCACAAAAAACGTGTGCCCTGTGCCCACGAGTGCCCGGTCGAAAAGTGCCTGGCTCACGGCTGCTAATAGAAGACCAGCCCATTTCTGTCTGGGGAAAAAACAATAACAAATGCAATTAATCAGCCCCGGCTTGTCAGTCATTATGCTAATGAGGGCAATTACCCAACGAAAGACATTAACAGCTTTCAAGCAAATGCCAGCAACGTCTACCGATCGCAGCTGAAAGGCCTTCCCCCCATAAAGCTGCAACAAAAGGGTGGGGGTACCGGGCTGGGTAGACAGCAAAGTGCATTGAACGTGCTGCACCACTGATCTGGGGAATAAGCCAACACTCAGATCCAATGCTGTATTCGCAAAAGATGGCCACTACAGCAGCAAGTGAGATAATCCTATTTAGAAGGAAAACCTAGCAGATAACTCACCGGCTGTTGCTACAAAAATCAGACGTGCTGTCCCTCTCTGCCCATTCTCCCACCCCCTGAAAAGAGGCGTTAGCAGTGAGGCACGGCTGAGAGGACCCCTTAAGGATGCAGCCTCAGTAAACGAGCCAGGCACACGAGCTGTCACAACTGCCAACGCTCGCTCCACTCGCATATATCTACCGCTTGCTGCCGCTGCTGGTGCCACCACCATCGGCAACCGCTCGGCTGCTGCATCGATCTGACCTGTCGGAGCTCATGGGGGGGGGGTGTGTGTGTGCCCCTATTACGACTCTTCAAACTAGTCGCTAGATGCCAGTGCGCTGCCAAGACGGCTCGTGGTTGCGCTAGGTTTGGGAAACACTTAATTCGCAAGTGAACTCAGTTTGTGATCCTGCGCGCCAGTTATTGAATGTACACGCTGTGCGCAGCTGTGCTCCTTCTCTTGGCTAGCTGCAGCATCCTTTATGGTACTTGTCTCGGGCATTAGGACACTCCAGCTCACGTGCGCCTGGCTGGGACTTTTACCGATGCATCCAGGCAGCTGCTACTGCGGTGTGCTCGGCTTCACACGTGCAAGCACTGCAACCGGCTACAGTTGCCACGAGCTAGCCAGCAGCAGCAGCAGCAGAGACACGATGACTAGTCATTGCAGGTGGCGACAGATGCCGAAAGCGAGTTCCACACTTTCGGTCCATATAAAGATAGACAGATTGGGAGAGACAGAGAGGAGAGAGAGAGCAGGGGAAAGAGGGAGGGAGATAGAGGGAGAGAAAGAAAGGGAAGGAGGAGGAGGAGGGAGGGAGAGGAAAGGAGAGAGGGAGAATTCACGTGAGGGACCCAGAATGCCACGAGGTGGCACTCTTTCCAAACAGGCATCTGTAGGACGCTTAGGGTTCACACCATCAACAGTCATTATTACCGGACATGATCAAACCACACAGCTATCTCCCGAAGCTAACCGGAGTACACTCGACAGACTTGAATGCCCTGACAGCACAAACCACGATTCTTGACCAGGTGGGACAGGCGCCAATAACACATTAAGTGCGGCTGATAACCTGGTTTGCATAGCAAAGGTATAACTGCAGGCAAACGAATTCGGGGAAAGTCAGCAGTGCTGCAATGACGTACATTTCTACAGAGCCCACCAGTCAGCGAGATATCGCTGCCCTTGTCGGAGACGAAAAACGGTCTAGAAAATTGTGCAGAAATTCGTATGGCCACACATGAAGGCAAGAAACCGTCGGTCTCTCGTGTGTTCAAGACCATCCTAGATTGTGAGAGCAACTCCTCCTGTGGGAATTACTCATAATAAGTAGGTCGAACAGGGGAGACATGAAGCAGAATAAGGCTACCAGAAACACGGCCTCACAGTGAGCAACGAGATCCAATGAAAATCCAACGTCTGCGCTGTGAGAGGTCAAGAGCGGTCAAGAGCCAGAGCACACCAAAAAAGCTCGAACACCTAACGCAGATAGATTTGAAAACAAGATTAACAGGCTCAAGACCACAGCAGACTCCGCTGCATATTCAGATAAGATTCCCGAGGGCCCATCTTTGTCGAAACTTGACCCAAATTGTTCTTCGAAGGTATTGCGTCAGCTTCGAAGGTACAGCATCGACAGAGGCACTCGCGGGGCCCACTGCGTCGCTAGGCTCTTGCCAACTGCAAGGTGGCAAGCCATGCACCAGACCTGTCGGTCAGAGCCAATTAGACATCACAGAACCGATCACTCACCAGATTGCCATTGCAGAGGCTGGCTGGCAGACGCAAGGAGCAACCAAGGCTGGGGAGGTAAGCTGCAGTGCTTCTGACAGCAGTCAACCTTCTGACGTGAACAGGAGCAGACAGGGAATCGACGGGCGCTAGCCGCTCGCCGATCGGGACAGCACGACGCTTGCCCAGTCACGCATAAGCCCGCCGTCCCTGACAGCTTTCCCCACTAAGCTATCTCCAGCAGCATTCGGCTGCCGGGTTAGGCTGTGACATAAGTGAATGGTAGCTCTTTGGGGCATACCAAGATCCGAGACTTTCAATTCCTGCAGGAGGAGAACCTCGAAGCACAGCATACACCAGTGATTTTCAATTCCTGCAGGAGGAGAACCTCGAAGCACAGCATACACCAGTGATTTTATGCTAAGGCTTGTCGATAGCTCAACTACATTTACCCCTTATTTCACTGGTACCCATCTGTCTCACTGGTTACGCTTAGCACATAGCAGCAGGGGCAATGCAAATTCGTTGCTACAGGATTGCAGTAGAAAAACGAATTAGCTGAGCCTGGTATTGCTCATACCAGCGCACACACACACACACACACACACACACACACACACACACACACACACACACACACACACACACACACACACACACACACGCACACAGACGCACACTCATGCGCGCGCGCGCACGCACGCACAACCACAACCATGTGTGCACACACAAATGTGAGCATTGCAGTACGGCTTCTGTGGCATGTGGTTAGTTAGTTACACAAGAAAATTTCAACAGTCCCAGCAACTCTAATAAATTCCAACAGTTGCAACAACTAATACACGAACGACAGAGTAGCTCATTAGAACTCACCGTGCACACTCACTAACTCACAGAATGGCCTCACTTTTTCTCAAAGCATGCTTAGCATCGCCCTACACCATCGGATGCAATCGTCGATGCGCCAAAATCAGCCAGGCAACACTCATAAGAAGCTGCGCTCAAGGTAGACCGTGAAGAGAAATCCCAACGCGGACCGGATGCCAAAACAAAGCAGCATGCGATCGACGTACTTGCATGTTAAGCTCCAAGTTCTTCCACTGACAGAACCGAGTGTACTTCTCACTACAAGATCACTTCGACTTCAGATAATTTGTTCACACCGAAACGAAGTGAAAAATGAATTCGGGCATCAGCAGCAGTAACCGAACGTTTGCTCTGGCATGCGACATAAGGTCATCACAGTCCAGAGAGCAAAAAAAAGTAGTTGCTGTTACCTTTCCAGAAATTGCTGAAAAATCTTCCCTCGTAAGCTGTTGCATATCTCTGTTATGTAAGGCTGCAAAAGAAGGTCTGAATTAAGCCCACACTCACGAGTCTATCGGTCACCAGTGCAACAAACCCATTCGGACAAGCTGATTAAACATTACCCTTACACTAACGGAAGGTCTGCCAAAGGGGTGCCAGGTCCAACAAGATGAGGATTAACCGGCAGGCAAGCCCGCCGATGAGTGGTACGATGTTTTGCCCAAACAGGCAAGCCACGCACCCGGTCACGAGGAGTGACGATAGCACGTGGTCAGTCGGTGACAGCAAGAGTGGCGCTTGCCAGGCAACCGAAGCGAGCATCTGCATAGATTGCACCCTGACATTAAGCTGTATGACCCAGTCACGGTTGAAACCCGTGATCATGTAGTGCAAGCCATTTCATTGGCAAGTTTATGAGTGCTGCTGAGTCCAAAGCAGTGAGATTAAATATTAGCTATGCACATTGCTAACGTGGGTCTTGGGTTCGAGTCCTGAAGCAGCTAATTCTTTATTGCCTAATGCAAGCAGGAAAGTTCTTCTGCTGCTGCATGACTAGGGCTATTGAATTGGCAGCTCATAATCATCCTTTTTTTTATACCTGACAGTACACCTAAGTAGATGGTCCTCAGCACAGGCACTCACCAACTAGCTATTACGGCATCATTTTGCATAGAGACAACCAACGTTCTGCTAGGGAACATTATCCATAGCAGGAAGTTCAACATGGTAGACAGTATCTGTAAACTGTAAACCCTAAAACTTAAACCCTAAACCATACAAACCCTAAAAACTGAACCTCAAATCCTAGACCCTAAACCAAAAATATATCTCAAACGTATTCATTTAATGTAAATATCAATACATGCTGTCTACTGTGTCGAACTTTCTGCTAAGTGCACAGGGCGCATAGCAGAAAGGTGGCTGCCTCTATGCACAAACAACGCTGTATTAGTTGCACACTAGCACACGAGAAGAGTCACTAAAAGGACACCCCAACTTCAGACTGTAGCTTGTGTGTAGCCAGGAAGTCAAAACCGTGCAATAGAACACTGTGCGGTAGGACTCCGAGCGGTGGTTGCAGATGCAGCAGCAGCACGACGAAGCACTGCATGCCAGACCACGGCGTAGACCATGTCAGTAGAACGATGCTCGAAAGTCGTCAAACGTCCATGCTTAGGTAACTCTAGCTAAGACACACGCATGCCAGTGGTAGACGCACATGCAAGGCACATGAGCCCAATGCCTGGGTGCTGATGTACACCACTTAAAGCCTTGGGCTAGTTGAGAAAAAGGCATGTCACGATTCGAATAAGAGTCACGAGTTTGAACGACCACAAGCCAGATGTCTCACCATTTTCGTTGCGTTCGACGACAGACTCAATCATGTACTGCAGATACCATTGCCATTATTAAAACCTGTACATACATGACACTCGTGGTGTGTGCGTGCACGTATGTGTGTCTGCCTGTGTATGCACGTGCACACACAGACCTTTATGCTTGTATGCCCGACCTAACCGTGAAGCCACAGTTGCCATTACTGAAAGCTGTTTCTGATTGGTCAGCCCTTCAAACCTCGGCGATAGTAGGCATTGCTTCGAATAGCCCACTGGGTTTGCTAACTCGAGAAAGCCTCTCCCTATCCTACGGTGATCGGTGACCTATACCCCAGTTGGACAACTATGGCAGGTCAAACCTGACTGTCTGTGAACAGCTTGATGCAATCACGTGCAGGACATAGTTAACACCAGAGTAGCAGCTATGCTCAAGTATTACACGTATTACAGGGCCTGCGCTAAGGTTATACCTCCAGGAATGAGAATAAGATTCTGCTCCTCTATAATTATCTTTGGAGACATTATTTCACGGACCACAAACCAAGGGCAACCGAAGTGCCCGAGTATTCAATCTTCAATTCGTGCTAGGAGCAGCGCTGAGATGCCAAGGGATTTCCAGCCATCCTCAACTGCAATATACTCCACACACACAGCCGGACGAATAAATACACACTCGACATCGCTGAGTTCACATGGCTACAGAAAAGGCTCCCTCGCAGAACTGACTCCGGCAGTACAATCTCCATTTGACACATATTTCATAGCACTACTTCTTGCACCAAAGCTACGCTATGCACACTTGGGCTCAAGCAAGTGTCCCTTTCTTTTTCCATATTAACACGACGCGCCTCTGCGCCCCCAAGCACACCGTGCAGCGGCAGCTGCTCCCACTAAGAGCCTCAACGGGAGCCTTTCACATTTCCTCATCTCGCCGTTCAATTAACCACTCTCACAGTGCTCACTACTAAACTCGATCTCTTTTTGCTAGTTCGACTTTCACTTCCTGCTCGGGGAAAAGCAAGCCGGCACCAGATTGCCCACCACAGGCATCCATGCTGTTGTGCATCCGTTAAGGGCAACCGGGTGAGTGTAGCGAGCGATTGGTTGTTAGACACTCTGTTGGCAAGTAAGCGTTCGGTGGAGATCGCACGATGCTTCGGTGACGTACAGGCGGCCGAAAACCTGGCTCGGCCAGAAGTGGACACAGCGCTGGGAAGTGGCCGGTGCTCGACAGCATTGGCACCCGGCACGGCTGCAAGGGAGGACTCGGCGAGGCAGTGATCAAGCTGCACCACACGGCCACCTCCAGCACCTACACTGTAAGATCGGTCGCACTTTGAGCCCACCAAGGAAGCAGACGGAATAACGAAATGAAATGATTACGGCTGATCCGATTCCTGGTTGCATCTGACTACACTCAAGCTCCATTCATGAGATCAGTATTCCGAACCGTTCCATCCCCCCAATATGCCCTGGCGTACATGAGGTACAGTGCTAGCTAGACAAGGCAATCGTTTCGCAAAGTATGGTTCGAGTTAGCGGCCTAGTCGGTTAAAAGCATGAATTAACCAGCCCATCAATCGCTGATGCCATCGGCACCACCGCCGGGTCTAGCTGCTCACCGTGGTTGCAGACCGGCTGCTGCACCGCACGAGCCGAAGATACAGAGCCGACCACTCTCTGCTCAGTTTGCCTCCTTTTCACTGCCTCATGTGCACCTGATTGCCAGAAGCGATTGTGGCCTCCGAAAATCGATTCGGCAGGAGTTGGCAGCATGCAGATGGTACAGTTACTTCAGCCACATTACATTGCATCTCCCCCTCACCAAAGCAACCTTCCATGAAGCCATTGGCAGGCCGGGATCAAGTCGATTGAACATTCGACTCCCAACTGCCCAGTATGCTGCTTCCATCAGTAATCCGATCGCATTCACACAAGTACGACAGGCAGTCATTGGCCGACAGTGTCCCACTGATGCCACTCACCATACGCTGGTACGACCACAGCTCTACCAGGAGTGGATTCACATTGCTGAAGCTGGCTGCATGTGGCCACTGTCTCCACTCAAGGTTTACAAGAGAAGAGGTTTCTGTTTTCTTCCTCATATGATGCTAAGATCGACCTCCCAAGTGGCTTCCTTGGCAGAAAAGTGAGAACATTGGGGCTATGCAGTGGATGGAGCTGCACAAACCGGACTTGAGTCGGCAACCATCTGTCGGTGGTCATCAGAAGAAAGCACGGCTCAATGACCACGGCATCCACGTGCCGATCAATTCTGCACACATCCAAATGGTACAACTCATACTGATGCCATAACTCAATAATACAATAACTGCAGATGCAGAGCTACATTAATGCCAAGTAAGTCAACTGCTCAACAGCAAGATAAAATTCGGCAGCACGCAGAACAGATTCGAAAGACGCGAGGGCACGGCTCCGCCACACAGTAACTGCTCTGTTGCCGGCACCTCCAGGGAGCCTTTCAAGCATTGGGCAGACACGAAAAGTGCATTGGCGACCCTCGGCACGCTCGCTCTGAGCCTCGAAGTGCTGACACGAGCACTTGAGTCACGTGGCCGACCGTGAACCGGTCTGTTGTATGTCGCGAGTGGGGCACTGCCCTGGCTCCAACTAATGGCGGCCGTCTCGAGGTGCTCGTGGGCACCCAAGGCACATCCGATCAGGTCAAACGGCGGAGTCAGGGCAGCCCATTCCAACGACAGCAGACAGACAGCCAGCTGCACAGCCTTCACAGCACAGAGCTGGTACTCTCGTGCAGAGCAGACCGATGATACTGGGCATCAAGCTCAATAAACCTACGATGCCCACCCCCTATCTAATTAATCTCCGGTCGCTGTGTACAAGAAGCGTGGCACTACTACTCTTCGACTTCGGCCTCAGAAAGGAGATGGCAGTTACGAGAGGCAGAGCGAGACGAGTTCAATGGAGACCGGGAGGAGATTCGTCACGACGAGCAGCTCGAGGACCGAGAAAGGAAGCTGTCCGTGGCTGCGCACGCAGCCTCAGCAGGAGAGTGGCCAGACGTACTTCGCCGCGGCTCTTCGGAATAAATAAAGTGAAAATACGATAGCTGCCAACAGCGTGCAATCAGATTGGCCACGAGTGGTCTATCTACGCTAGCCTTATGGAAAGGCATCAAGCATTGTCAACAACAGGTGGCAGTGCTGGGAGCTACTGCAGGTTTTGTCAGCTGGCATCGCATGGCTGCCATTGATGGCCGACACCTCTCCCAGCTCACACTGTCAAGTGCATGGGGTGCACTGTCCACCGACGAATTTTCCTAGTCTAAATGGGAAAAAATAAATGTGTGTATACACATATATTTTTTTCTGAATCTCCACCTGACACCATTACCGGCTCGGAAGTGATGTGGTTCCTGTTCCTGAACCGGGAGGCCCGGTAGGATATTCTACCCCGGTAGGACAGGGCACCACCGGCTAATGTATATATACTAGTTAAAAATCTTTCTCGATAATATATACATATATATGTATATATATATATATATATATATATATGTGTGTGTGTATATATATATATATGTGTGTGTGTGTGTGTGTGTGTGTGTGTGTGTGTGTGTGTGTGTGTGTGTGTGTGTGTGTGTGTGTGTGTGTGTGTATATATATATATATTAAGGAGCCAGTTCGGCCACATCTCCCAGCTAAAAGCAACTGCACTTATGTAATTAGACTTCCAAGTAGAGGCAGGCTGGCTAATTAAGACCATCCACCAATTCATAGCTGCCCTGCTTCTTTGTAGCTACTTGCTACCTGACCACTTTCAGTGACCGGATGCAACATAAATAAGAATCAGCTACGATAAGATTAATTTGCTGCCCTTCCACATGATCATAAACATAATGTGCACAGCACATGCCCACTTCGCCATGAGAACAGGTAATTACTACATCAAGTAAGTAACTGCATGCAGTAACGACAATGCCGTGACAAACCATGCACGGCTGATTGGCTGAGGCAGCAGAGATAAACGAATTACAAAAAAAGAAATGCTTGCAAGCCATGAGGCCAGTTACCTGAAATATGTTAGGTGCTAGCTTCCTTGTTTTTTGAGCTTGCATGAGTGGCTCCTGCACTTGGTGTACAGCAGCTTGCGAGTATGGCTACAACGCAGAAAGAACAGCTCGTAATCACAACCACATAGTACTCTCCGACTATTCTCTCTCTCTCTCTTTCTCTCTCTCTCTCTCTCTCTCTCTCTCTCTCTTCTCTCTCTCTCTCTTTCTCTCTCTCTCTGAACGTGAGCGTCACACATCCTTGCTCAAACAAGGTAAATCAAAGCAGCGCACAAACGACACCAAACTGCTCCTCCTGTTGAGAAGTTAAAAGCCATGGTTATATGATGGAGCTATCTCTAAAAATGCAACACTCGTGAAAGTGAGCTTGCATGACCCAGCATGCACGCATAAAACAAATAAACACATACACACACACACAGCACAAAGTAGTAAACAATGTCAGTCATAGTACAAAAATCTATGCACACCGGGTATATATATATATATATATATATATATATATATATATATATATATATATATATATATATATATATATATATATATATGTGAAAAAATATAATTCATTTGTATAGCTCACCAGGAATCTCACCCCTAATCTCTATCCGGGAGCATTACATGTGCCGCAGGGCTCGAGCCCATGACCTTATATTCATTTGCATGGCGCCCTAGAGAACTTTGGCCGTTAAAGGCAACCACATAACATAAACTTCAAACTGCAAAGTTTTAGAGAAAATCAAGGACAAACTATGCTACTACAAGTTTAATTAATAAGATGAAGCAATAATTGATGCACTGTGCATACTGCCACCTTGGTTCATCTACCAGACGTGAAAACATGCAAAATCAACTTGCTTGGCAGTTTCAATTGGGTTTGCAATAGTTGCGGTTTTCGAAATATAGTTTTTGGTGGCACAATCAGAACACGGCTGGCACGGTAAGTTTTTTTGGATAGGTAAAGTATTACATTCTCGAAAATAGCATCTCAACGACGATCTTGGGTACTTCTTCATGAATGGCCAAGGTTTGAGACGTCCCGTTTTCACATATCAACGACAATTTTTGAGTAGTTTCTGGGTCTTAGCCCAGGAGGTAAGGTGCCGATGTCACTCATACTTAAGGCAGCTTGTTCCACCACAGCCATATGTACTGTAAGGTATACGCTACGATAAAAATCACGACCAGATGCTCCTTTAATAACAGGAATCGGATCATGTAAGCTGCTATCTCAGTGAACAGTAAATACCGACAGGCCACAGCTGAACTGAGGTCAGGGAGAATATTATGTGAATTGGCAAAATTCAGACTGTCTGTCTGTAACTAGACAAAGCTACAAAGAGTAAGTGGGTGTTAAGCTGGACAGTTATCAATAGCTCACTCAAAAGCCTAAGCAGTTTTCGGTACGCATTCGGTGGCCAACAGACTTCATTTACGCAAAAGAGTGAAAGTGGGAAACATAGCTGAGTCAGAAGGGCAGTTGAGGTAGCAATTAGCATGGAAGTAGCAGCTCAGGACGGCTGGAAAGGATATGCCTTAGTCGGCAGTGGGAGAGTAGTTGCTGTCTCGTAAGAATTGTGGAAGTGAGTTCCAGGGTCTAGGACCTGTAGAGCTAAAGCTTATATCAGCAACGGTCTTTAGGCGTAAGGATTGAACAGCTAAGTAATTGCCCATAGAGGACCCGAGGAGGCAGAAACTGGTGCAGCAGTTCAGCTATGAAGGATTCGAGGATTTAAGTATGAAGGAGCCAAGCCATGGCGGGCCTTGTCGGTCAGAGTAAGAACATAAATCAGATAAGGTCCCCCATAGGTCAGGTACCCGTAGGTCAAGCGCCACCACTATTTTGTCAGCCAACCACCTGCCAGCACAGCACCAGCCCTCCACCTATCCGACTACCATCTACGAGTGTCATATTGCGTGCCATCGAACAGCAGAGGCCCCAAGCCTGGACACAAGCTTGGGCTAGTCCAATAACCTGACCGATCTTGGCCAATATTTAAGCAAGAAAACTAAAACCTCTTACAACAAAAATCACGAACAGATGCTCCTTTAATAACAGGAATCAGATGAGGTAAGCTGCTATCTCAGTGAACAGTAAATACAGAGAGGCCACAGGTGAACTGAGGTCAGAAAGAATATAAAGTGAATTGGCAAAATTCAGATGCCATTGCATAAGAAATGGCATCCAGCCCTTCCAAGCCAAGAACACACTGACTGATTGGCTGCTCCGTGTGACAGGGTCCAAGGGCTCAACCTTCAGTAAGTTATGGCATATACGACAGCAATATCTTAAACTGTATGACCATTGGAGACTGACATCACCAAGAACTACAGAATTTGCAGCTGACTAATGACCATTAATAGCAGAAGCCGTCCTTTGTCGGAAGCTACAAGCCCGGATCCCGGGTGGCTTTGATTTGCACATAATGCATTCCTGGGCAGAAAGCATTGAGGGCAGAATAATATAAAATAGTTATTATAAAAAATAAAAAATAAAATAATAGCCACGTCTTGGAATAGCCTTGATCAGTGCACAGGTAAATAGCTTGTGAGTTTATCAACCAGACAGCTGGTCACCCCCATCTCCTACCTCTCCAAGGAAGTAACAGCAAAAATGATGAACTATTCGGGCACTATGCCTGCAGAATAGCTTTTATTCAATACAAATCAATGCAAGCTTATAGGCTTGAATTTTGAAAGCTGTCCACCACATGCACGTTGCACGTGTAAACCTAATCCACTGGCAGCTCTTACTTGTGTGCCCCACTAACTTTGTAATTGTACACCGGCACACATTGGGCAATGCCTTCTACTTAAAAACACCTATTTAGGACAGCATTTAGTGGGTCCCGGTGATTCGTCCTTCATGTGCTTTCAGTGGCAGCATGCGAGCTGACACTGTGCATGCTGCCACTAACCACATTTGCATGCTGACCCTGTGCATGTCACCCCTAACCATGCTATTCATGTTGTTTGTTTATCAAGGATGATATTACTCACCATTCCATTGCATTTCCCTTTGCAGCAAATGTAAAGCACCTAGAAAGAGATTGAGTTCTTTGTACACCATGATCACCTTTGTACAGCATTATCAAGTGCATTATTATTATTATTATTATTAGTGTTCGGACTACCAAGTTTCATTGACTGTTTAGAGCAGTAGCCACGTCTACTACCGTGACCGGAGCTCCGGATTATGAGGCGAATGACTGCCCGAGCAATCAACCGTCCGCGGACTGGTCAGAAAAACGGCGGCCATTTCCGTGCAGCTGGTATCTGCAACATGGACATTCTCTAATGCACTGACCGAGCAATACTTGGACAGCAGCTATAACCGACCAGGCAGTCTTACGGTGACCAAGAGTCCCACTCGCTGGCCTGGCGTTCCTGCCTTCGCCGAAAATGAACATGATGTGGTGAGAATAGATCATCTACGTTACCCACACGATACTGTGCAGCTTCAGCAGCTGGGCTGCAGCTATGGACCGAGCCAAGCCGGAGTAGGCAAAAAACATGCGTGCAGTATGTAGCAACAGCTACAACACAACTACACCCGACACTCTTTTTGGCCCTTCGATGATGTCGAGGCACGGCAGGTGCAGGACTGAACGTGACCGTGCTCTAGCTGCACGACTGCACGCTACGCTGCTCATTGGCAATCCTTCATTCCTCTGCTGCTCAACCGGCTCTCCTTCACCCCAGGCCTACCTACCCAGATAGGTACCTTTGCAGATCATGATCGGTGAACTATCTCGAGGTCCGGCTATTGTGTGCATCACCCGTTACCGAAACGACTGCCTTCTTTAATACCCAGTCAACTTCGAGGCCTCATCTAGGTATCGCCTCCTCCAGGCCTCCAGCCCCTTACTCCTGCGGACTTTACATCCATCACTCCAGCACATCTACGCCAAGCTATCACTCACGGCCTGCATACCTCGACTGACTTGGCTCTCTCATTGGCAGGCTCTCTTCGGCTCCGGGTCAAGTATGGACCCATACCTGAGGAGTTATATAGTTTGCCTTGTTTCAATTGTCTCACAGTCTGCCTGCCTACCAGTAATTGTTTCTATTCGTGGTCAAGATGTGTCGAACTGAACCAGCGCCCTGGGTCAGAGGATGAAAATGGGCCGTTAATACAGCCGCGAAGTTGCCACCAATGCCTATTTATGCTGGCCAACGTCGGTTCATCCGGTTACATATATCTTGAGCACGGAACACTCAAGAACGTCACATGGCATACCGTGCAGCTACTCACATAATCCGACAATTGAGAGCAGACGATCATATTTTGTCAATCAGCACAATGTCAACGGTCTAAAGAATGTCCTAGCAAGCTGCACACGGCAGGAACGATAGACTCGCAGCAGCAGCAGCAGCTGCCGCAGCAGCAAAGCCTGAGAAGGAGAGTACTTACAGGCTCAAACCGCCCACCCATGACCGAGTTGAAAAACTTAGTGGAACAGCTATATCGTGCATGAACACACGAGAGACAATTTGACATGGGGCAGCAGATACATGAGAGGCAAAGCTGGCTGCAGCAGACCGTGGCAGCCTGTTGCCAAAGAGAGTGCTGCATGCGAGATCTGCAATCGATTGCAGCCAGCACCACAGCACCCATCAGGGTCAACACCTGGGCCGGCTCAGGTCGAAGACGAGCCAGAGCAAATCCGGAGGGCAAAGCTGACGCTGCACTTCAGCGCTGAGCAAAGAGCCGGTGGCTGCACTTTCCGTTACAGCTACCCCCCCCCCCACACAAAGACGCGGGTTCCATAAACAAGTCTCCCGGGATAAGCCAGCGGGCAATCAGTGCCCGGTCCCGGCCTAAGCCGAGAAAGGCCCGGTCACAGATTGCGTGCGCAAGCTCCGGCAGTTAACCACCCAAAGCGCCGGGCTGTGTACCCCTCGAAAGGCCCGAAGCGCCGAGCCGCCGCGGCCCCCCCTCGCAGCACAGCTGCCGTGCGCCTCAGAGGAGGGGAGAACGGCGCCGGCCAAGCACGTGCGGCCAGGCGCAGACCGGGCGCTCGGTGCATCGAAGCGAAACCAGAAGCAAAACCAGCTGTGGGCTCGAGTAGCGAGTGCACCCTTCGCTTTATGCCGATGCCGAGCACGGGCAGAAATTGAGCACCTACAGAGGCAGCAGCAAAGCCGGAACACAAACGGCTGAGGCACCCGTTGGCAGGCAGTGCCGCTCAGCACTGCCATGCTGGCGCTGAGCATCGCTAGCATGGCAGCGACAGAGCGCGTCTGAGCCGGGAGTGGCAAGCAGCACCGGCCCGGGCTCACTGACTAGATGAGCAGGCACTGCCGACTGCCAGCGAGCGCCATAATTCCGGCCAGGTTGCTGACTGTGGTAGCAGGCAGGCACGAGCTCGGCTTTGCCAGCTATTGGCCAGCATTTTCATGCAGCAGTGTGCTGCAAACCTTGGGATGTGAGAGTGAACCGCAGCCACGGCAGGCGAAGGCCGCTCCATGGGCCTGCTAGGTATGCGCAGGAGGCTAGCCGAGCGGGAGAGTGCCGGAGAGTGGCTTGAGATATGCTTGTCCTCTGCACTGGCTGCATCCTTGAAGCCGAAGACATTTGTCTGCTACCAGAAGTACCCTGAATTTCACTGCAAGTCACGGCAAGTTTGAGACATAGTAAATGTTTTAGAGGTTGCAATGGTTTCAGCGTTGATTTTAAAACTTGCTCTTGCTCGCGATTTGCTCTCGAGGTCATTGACTGGCTCGAAGAGAGATGAAATCAGAATTCATCTGTACAAGCAGTACAGCTGCAAGCAAAACAGGCTATCAGACTGCTGCAATGGACAGTCATATGAACGCATAGCAAGTGCTTTTGAATGTGGGGGCTTATGATTATAATAGAAAAACATTCCGAGAGGTACTGACCACAGCAAGAGGGCTGTGATCAGCAGAATGACAGAAATAACCAATAAAAATATATTAAACATGTACACAGTGCCCCAAGAGAACTAAATTTCTTCTTGAGCAGTTTACATATGCTGAAAAGGAAGTGTGTCAATTGGTTAGTCACAAAAAAGCAGCTTCAGAACACGGGCATGCAAAGGACAATTCAAAGGCAGTGAGTTTTCACATTTTGGGGGTGTTGTAATGTCAGCCGGGAGTATAAGGATTGCCTTCTGAAGGACCCGTGACCTGGGTCTTGAAGTGCATGGAATGGGATGGCTGGACAGATGGGATGGCTGGACAGATGGACAGACAGTTGGGATGACTGGACTGTTAGGACGGTGGATGGATTAATGGGAAGGCTGGGTGACCGGTGGACAAAAATAGGCTGGCTGGATAGATAAATAAACAAAGATGGATGATGGATGTTAGATGGATGGACAGAGCAACAATTAGGAAGTCAAAAATAGACTTAACTGAGAGGTACGCTGAGGAAAGAGACCTTATTGAGAGATAGGTTTTTGAGGCCAGTAGCATGTTAGTCTAGACAAGGCAGCAGCAACCCCGACTCCCCCCTGGGTGTTGGTTTTTTTTATGTACCGTGCAAAATAGGCTATCGTGGCCACCGGCTGCACCACTTCACCGGCAGACACTCAAGCGAAAGGCATCCATGCACGATCGCACTTGCACACAATGCACATTGCACGCAGCAGTGGGCTTGCACGTTGGGCTCTAGTGGATAACAATAGCAAAAACCACAGCACAAGGTAAAGCAGACCATGTCGAAATAATGAACCGATCGATGACAAGAGCAGTGGCTTAAAAACGCCAGTGCAAGACCGGCTTATAATTGCCACCGCCAGAAAGTTGTCTGATCGGGACGTCGAGCCTCTTTGATGGCGACTCACTGCTGCAGCAGCTATGAGATGGTGGCATTGGCCAACAGTGGGAAGGTCACTGCTGCTGCAGGCTGCTACTACAGCAGGCTGCTACTACAGCAAGCTGCTACTACTGCAGTCTGCTGCTGTTCGCTGAAAATTAGCAGC
The DNA here is from genome assembly GCA_009760855.2 of Cristatella mucedo. NCBI lineage: Eukaryota > Metazoa > Bryozoa > Phylactolaemata > Cristatellidae > Cristatella > Cristatella mucedo. The sequence goes on along the minus strand of WPIO01000027.1, from coordinate 3,481,299 downwards.
CTCACAGTGCCAAGGTGAACTGCTGGGATTGAGCACCAGAGCAGCCGTTAAATGGCACTGCACATCTACTAATGAAATCAATACACGGGGTGCCCTCAAGGCTACAGGCATGCATTAGCCCCCATAGCTGCATGTCTTTGAAGGGCAGGTACTCCGTGGACCATAAATAAGGCTACGCCCGGTCTCCGGATGTGAGCAGAATAATCAAAAGAGCCCAGGCAGCCTCAGCCGCTGCTGCCTCAGCCGCTGCTGCCTCAGCCGCTGCTGCCTCAGTAGCTACCCGCTCCTATACCACAACCCTGTGGTGGCTACCCTGCTCTCCGATACAACCCTACTCATATACGTGGCCTGCTGCCACTATAAAGTAAAGGTTAGCTGATTTAACAGACTCATTTGTATAGCAGCAGAAAAGCCTTCACGGCAACCACCACCGCTTGCAGTTGGCAATAAGCAGCCCACAGCCACTGCAGCTGCTGCTATAGTGGCAGCTGCCATGCATAGCCACCGAGCAGGCAGCCAGCACAGCGACTGAGAGCCATACGCACATGCACGAGCACCGGCCGAACGAGGCCGGCACTGTCTGTAGTAGTGCTGGCTCCAATCCTCCAGCTCTGCTCTACTCCTGCAGCTTGCCGCAGATGAGCCTCCTTCGGAAACTGGCTAGGGGAAGAGTTTCCGGCTTCTTGGTCCCGTCCGGGTCCCAATAGTGGTGTCCCAAGAAAAGCAAGCTTGACTTACGTGCGATCTTGAAACAAGCTCCTTCATGATAAATTGGTCGTAAACATCTTTCCCCTGCGCTATCCTCTCTTCATCTGTCTCGAGCTTCTCGAACTTCTTTATCTGAAACACGGGAAGGTAAACTGAAGACCCTGCACACACTAGCCTAGGACCGGTGTCAAGCCACGGCCGCCAGCCACCATTCGGCCACAGCTGCATATACAAGAACTGAGCTAAGCTGACTTTAAGAATTACATACGCAGTGCTAAACGCCCCAAAGGGATATCGAGGGGCTAGAAAGAAGATGAGTGCATTTCGTCATCGCCGAAATGTGAACCCATGACCTCCGCAGACAGAGGGCCAGTCGTTAAAGCGCCTCTTTGCTGCAAGTGTGGATACTAAAAAGCGGTCTCCCGGCAGCAACCGAGCACCGATGGTTCGGTGCAGACTTGGGGATGGCATGATCAAACAATCCTGCCACACTTGCCCTCTTCAGCTAAGGGGCTGGGTGTGCTCTCTTACGAGTCCCCCTTCCCTAGACAGGGGCAACGGCAGAAAAATATGACCGGGACAAGGTCATGCCAAATGCCAATGCCTCTCGAAATGAGTCGATCAAGCAAAACCCAAAACACTACTACCACCACCTTTCTTCCCATTCCCCATCCTCCAGCCTTGATAGTCAAAACAATAATAATAATAATAACAAAGTGCCCTCACAGAACTCACTCTTTCTAGGCGCTTTACATTTGCTGCGAAGGGAACACGACTGAACGATGAATAATATAATGCTCGATAAACAACATGAATAACATGGTTAGGGGTGACATGCACAGGGTCAGCATGCAAGTGTGGTTAGTGGCAGCATGCACAATGTCATTGCACCTGGAAATGCACCTCGCGACATGCTTGAACCAGCCGCACGACCGCACGGTACGCCTCTACCTCTACGGCACAAAAAATGCACATGACACAATTCGTACCAAGTTCGAGTATTCAGCAAGCAACCAGTATGATACAGTCGTTGGCAACCAAAAATATGGATGCCAAGCGACATCGTATCGCCCCAGCCTCAGCACATGGGAAATCGCAATGCTCCTTCCTAGCCACCAGGATTGAATGGAAATAAGAAAAGTAATTATAATAAAATATTGTTATAGCACCCCAAAAGAACCAAATCTACATTCTAGGGACTTCACATGTGCTGTCAAGGAAGCATGTCACATTAGTTAGTGATAACATTCACAACTTCAGCTCGAATAAACTAAACAAAGAACAATTCAAACGGACACAGCAAATGCTGAGTGAAACAAGTGCATTTTAGCTTCATTTTAAATGTCGGCTAGTCGGGGGTATGTCGTGACGTCAGTCGGGAGTGAATTCCAGGCTAGGGGAGCACACGAACTACAGGCACAGGTCTCCATAGGCTTTGACGTTGGTAAAAGGCATGGCTAAACAACGCCTTGAGTCAGAAGAGCAGGTGAGACATTGCAAAGCCTTATTAGAAAGTATTTCTGGCAGGTAGGCGGAAGCAAGAGAATTAAGGTACCTAAAAGGAAGTGAAAGAACCTTGTAGGTGATGTGCTGCTTGATGGGGAGCCAGTGCAGGTCGTTGATAAGTTGTGTAATATGGAAGTTTCGACATCTACGACAGACAAGCTTAGCACCAGCTGTAAGGGGCTTGTTGCCCAAGCAGGAAGACCTGCGAATTGCACAAGTTATAACAGTTGAGATGTGATGTTAAAATGCATGGACCAGCTTGGCTTCGGTACCTCATCTAAGCAAGCCCGAATTTGTATGATACATAGCTGAAAGTAGGCAGACTCGTAGTGGCGCTGACGTGGCCATCTAGCGAAGGGGCATGTTTGGAACAGGACATCAGGCACTGCGCTGCCTGCCTGCCAAGCCTGCCGGCTAAAGCGCATGGTGGTGAGCTGTTTTAATCCAGCCCAGGTGGATTGCAAAGCACACCACGTGACATTGGGCCACACCGGAGCCGGTGGCTACCGAATGAACAACTCGGTTTCAGATGCACCCGGTCCATCACCGGCAAACACGCTACCCTCCCACCCACCCCTTTCCCAGACGCATCGGTACGACCAGGCCATGGCGTCGATGCGTAGACAAAGTCAGCTGCCTTCCCAACAGCCACCAGTCCAGTCCTCAAGCAGACGTAGGCAGAGTGGCGCCTGCAGGGAAGATCGACCGCGCAGTGAGAGGTCACGTGAGTGAGTGACGACCCGAATGGCAAGCTGCAAGATGGCAATGGCAACCTCCCGTCTGCAGCTGCCAGCAAACAGCTGCAGACAGGACCAGACTTTATTACGGCTGCAGCAGTTCGAGCGAGAGGGGAGGACAGCAGATGCAGCTAGTGTTTGTTCACAAAAAAGAAAAAGCTAATTGAACCGGGAAAGCAATGCTGCTCCAATACGCACGACTGGACGATGCCACCAGAGGACAGCTACATGGCGGGAGAGGCGCAGTGATGCCGGCCAGCAGATGCAGACCACCGGATCTGCCGTGCACCTACTCCTTGGCACGCCGGCAGTCTAATCACGAGCAGCGCATTGGGCAGTCGACATCAGACATTTACAGGAACGCAGGACGACCGGGCAGGTGGTACAGGAAATAGCAGCAGTGCATGCGCGGCAGCGGAGCTGGCCGGTGTGAGCTACGGATCCGTCCACTTGGTCCTGATAACTCGGCCGGTAAACAGACATGCCCAAAATGAAAGCAGACAGTGAGCCGGGAGGCCTGCAGCAGCAGTGGCAGAGGCAGCAGCAGCTGGCATCACACCGCTGAGACAGGCAGTTGCAGCCCACACTGTCAATAACTGATTGATTGCCCTGGCAAGGCAATGCATGACATTTATCAGTACTCTTACCATAAAAGCTATGAGAGTGCTTAAAACTTGGAATCGGGGCTTATTAAACCAGATAGGCGACAGGCCACCGGATGGATGCCAACAGACGAAGGGACTGCTGGTGCTACCAAACGGCTGCTGCTAATGGCTAGAAAACAGTACCCCTGTATCTATTCGGCACGATGGCCTGTAGTAGAGCCAGAAGCAAGGAAAGCTTCACCCTAAGAAGACAAATCCGGGGGAAGAAGAGAAAGCTATAGAGCTAGAGAAGGACAGGTAAGGGAGGGGGAGAAGTGGAGAGAGAGAGAAGAGAGAAAGAAAGGAGAGAGAGTGGGCGAAGAAAATGGGAGAGGGAGAGAAAGAGAGAGTGGGAGAGAAAGAAAGGAGAGAGAGAGAGAGAGAGAGAGAGAGAGAGAGAGAGAGAGAGAGAGATGGAGGGAGGGAGGGAGGGGGAGGGAGAGAGTGAGATAGAAAGAGGGGAAGAGGAAGATAGAAACAGGGGGAGAGAGACAGAAGAGAGAGAGAGAGAGAGAGAGAGAGAGAGAGAGAGAGAGAGAGAGAGAGAGGGAGAGAGAGATAGAAAGAGGGAGAGAGAGAGACAGGGAGAGAGAGAGACAGACAGACAGACAGACAGACAGACAGAGACAGGGAGAGAGAGACAGGGAGAGAGAGAGAGAGCTCTAAGGGGGACTTGAAAGGGACAGGCTAGAGAAGAACAACTAGTGAGACATCTCATATGTGCTGCAGCCCCTCCCAGCCAACCGCAAGCAGCATCAGACGAGAGTGGGCGCGCACCATCGCAGCAAGACCACCTATTGCGGCATCACTGAGCAGAAAGAGCTAAGGAAAAGGAGAGAGATGTGTGGGTGATTGAACGGCGGCCTTGGCAGAGCTATTGAGCATACCTCTTCGTAAAATCTGAGCTGAAGAACTTGCTCCTCGAGCATCGTGTTGCAGAATTCCTTGAACAGCAGAAATCCTGTCACGAACAAAGCATGGTCACAACTTGTTAGACAAAAAAGAACTCGTTCATTCAGTAAAGACGCATTTTCAGAGCATCGTTTTGTTCTGCCTGCTGTCACACTCCAAGTTCGAGGACAGTGGTGAACGCAGGGGAGGACGCAAGAGTTGTGCCAAATGTAGCTGCCGATCTGAAGGCCAATGCAACAGACCTATTGCTAGCCGCCAAAAACAGTTACGTATAAAGCACCAACCAGCTAATTCAGACAGTGTGTGTGCGTGGGTGTGTGTGTGTACACAGTCTGTTCGTAGCTATGTTGTGACTTTGCTATCCAAGCAAGACCCTATCACGCTAGGCTCAACCCATTGCCCCAGCTGCTCCTGGACTGACAAAAAATTGCTTGAGCGCAAGCTTGTACACATGCTTGGCAAGCTTCCAGCTCATAGTTATCTACTGCTAGTCGGCAGCCAACAATTTTGCCCCAATTTAAGTTAAGGCACCGTATTCACACTGTAAGTCCTGGCTCCACTACTGGAAGCACTGGAGCGAGCAGCTCCTCCGGGAACCTCCGGTCGCCTGTCGTCAATATGCAGGTTGATACCGACCTCGATGCGGTCGAACTCGGATGTGTCCTACTCGGCTGATTCTCATCGGGTCTTTCTTAGAGCCCGTGATGAACTACACAAGCAGGTGCAATATGGCAAAGCCTGCAGTAGGCCCCCCAGATCGTAGACTTTGCGGAGAGGCGTGTTGAGATGCAGGCAGAGGGGTCACCGGTTCAGTCAATTAGCCTAAAAGCAACTGGGTCTTAGCTGAGGAGTATAATCTTATTTTTTCACACAATACATGTATAGTTTATTTTGGAGACTGTATAATAGCCTGTGTTACACAGCTCTTGTATAATATAGGTTCTATACATACAGAACAATATCTACACCTTACCTGCTTTATCGACTTCCTCACCAACTGTCGTTTACTCAATCCCTATACCGTCTTCCTTATTTTATTATTATTTATCACATGATACATTATTCCTAGTTATTATTCTTTAACTATATATTGTATTCCTAGTATTCCTTAACTCGGTAACCTGTCTACCCGTCAGTGATGTGCTCATATGTCAATGAACTAAATGTTACGAAATAAATGTTACGAAACCTCACGACTTAAGCATTCGGGCCTGTGCCACATCAAATATCCAGACACTCGATGGATGGCACTGAATATACCAAAACTGGCCCGAAAATACCAATTCTTTACCAAGATCATAGCATTGCAGGTGTTAAACCACGAAGGTGCCATGCGCAATGTGCTTGTGAGTGTGCAGCCTTACGGATGCGATTTGGGACAGCATTCACGATTGACAAATCTCGCGACAAGCTGAGAAATTCACTGCGACGCACATTGATACACCCGCCCATGCTGCTTAGTCAGTAATTTACTCGTCAATGTTGAACAGCAGGTCTTGCAAACCATGCTGCTGCCAAATTGATCCTGGTATTTTCAAAACATAGTCATCGCATCAAAACTGAACTTGGGCATACTGAATGTGTCATGTAAACCGAAGCAACAGGGAATATGCGTGTTTGACAAGGTAAAGTCATAAACAAAATGTAAAATATGGTCAAGCCAACACAGGACTTGTCTAGCACAAACATGCAGCCGAGCAGGCAGCTCCTCCTCGTGCAGCCCTTTTGTCCTTTAACGTAAGGTGTAGGCAATGGAATGAGCAGTGCATTCTCGAATGCCCCCAGCCTCATTAGGCTAAGCTGCACACTCACAAGTTCGAGCACTCAAGGTTTCGCAGCCAGGTCCGCACACGCTCTTGCGTCGGCTATGAGTTCGCGGGCTCGAGCACTGCAGTACACGCGAAGCGCTTTGATAGAGATTAAGCTTTCTTAGTGCTCTCTGCAGATGATGTAAATAAAATTTCTAAGCACATATATTTCAACAAAGGAATGACATGTACAGTCTACTGGCCAGTCGAGTTCAGGGCTCGAGGGCCTCGCGTGCAGTCAATTCCAACCGATACAGCAGGTCATCCACAGGTCTCAGGCCATAGGCCGATACGCCACGGCTCAGGCCCGTGAGAACTGGTACTTGCAAAGCAGCATACGACGCTCCTTGCCAATTGCTTAACGAACTACGACAGTTCATGCATATGCATGAGAAATGCCAGCATGGCAACTCGGTCAGTCGCCAGAGGAACGCTGGGGCGAAAACTGGGCCAACCGGGCACCGCCGAAATTAGCTTCACTGTCAGAGGGGGAGGGCAGGACTAGCAAAGCCGGTGGGTCACTCGTGCATGCGCGGCGCCTTCTCATCACCCAGCTGGAACAGCCGGTATGGCATGCTGGTCTGACTACGGGTGCGCAAGCGCGGCCGAACAGAAAAAATAGCGCAATAAAGATCGCTCTCGGGCCGTGATAGCCCAGGAGGTAAGGTGCTCACTCTTCACGACCGAGGTCGCAGGTTCGAATCCTGCAGTGGGGCGATCCTTTATTGCCAACTGCAAGCAGCGGCGATAGCCAATATGGCTCTTCTACAGCTACTCAAATGAGACTTTTCAGCATCAGCGCACTCGGAGCTGTGTCACACATACACTCACACATTGCCTTTCTCGACGACCCTCTCAATTGCCACTGCCGCACGACCAACGACCAAGGACACCTACATGTACACCGGAGGCAAGATAAAAGAGAAGCTCCATCCGTCGCACCCGCCCCACCATCACCTTAATATGACTGGACCACTGGAAGCACAGCACTAGCCAGCTAGCCGAATAAGTAACACTAGCCAGCTGCATGAGTAGTTCTAGCTGGCTGGTTATGCAATCCCATGCACGAAGCAGTCATTGCCCCCCCCCCCACACTCGTAGGGGGGCTCCAGGGGCTACTAAAGCTGCACTTACATGGGTCGACGTTTTTATGACCCATCTCTCCAAGTAGCAAAGCTATTAGAGGAATTTAGTCACACTCATCAATGAGCATCAAGGTCGGAGGCAAGCAATTTCATGTTTGCCCTCAGTTGCAGTTATTTGTTCATTATGCTTCGATATCTGCCGAGTCTGCCTTAACGTTCGAACAACTAAAGGCTGCTATTTGTCAATCAATGCATTAAAAGGAATAGAAAAAGTCTCCTAAATATTGCCAGGTCGGGCTAATGCCTGTTTGAGACCATAGTACTTTCCAACTAGAGGTAGTCTAGATTCAGTACCAACAGCCACTGAATGCACAGTTGTAACATTACACCCGTGAGCTACTCACACTGTGCCGGTGCATCTGCAGGGCAAGATGTGTAACAAGTTCCCTGCCTTGGGTAGCTTACCTGATCACCCTACTAAATGAAGGCACCAGCACACAGCAGTAACGAGTGCAGAGAAAGGAGAGAGGGGGAGAGAGAGAGAGAGAGAGAGAGAGAGAGAGAGAGAGAGAGAGAATAATATTCTTTGCAAAGTGCCCAGGCCCAAATACCCCGGTAAGCACAAAGCTGCCTGCAGGCATGAAAAAATCAGCAATCGGACCGTCGCAGCTTTAACACTGCTGCCTGCAGGCATGAAAAAATCAGCAATCGGACCGTCGCAGCTTTAACGCTGCCATACCACTGCACAAACTGCATAGCCGCAGCGGATGATTATTTTTTTTTAATGGAACGTCATCAGCTCAGTAGAAGCTTTCCACCTAGAACAGGTCGGTGGCAAGCCCTGCTAGTCGAAGGGTGAGCCCACCGGTCTAGCATCCCCAGCGGACTAACCTGCCGCGCTCCACCAGCGGCTGCGGCGGCAGCCTGACCTCTGCCAGGAGATAGCCACGCGCGGTACTCCGCAATTGCTACAGTGGCCAGATGGGCGCTGACACAACGGAAGAAGGCTGTATGTCCGTCCTTGGCCAGCACACCTGCCCCGCTCGTCCCTAGCAGGTCGCCGATCCGGCTAACCATCGACGGCGCGGCGGCAGCAGCAGCGACAATAGTCGCACAGCAAATGCTTACCGAGCTTCTGGTCGAATATTCTATCGAACGTCACATCGCTCATTTTCTCCAAATGCTTGTGCATTATGCTGCGGACACTGCAAGGGCGCGTAGAAGCGGCGGTGCGTAGAGGCTGGCTTGCTCGTCAGATAAACTCGCAGCCAACGGTTCACTAATAACCGCCAAGCCAGCTCTGAAGAGCGCTATGCGAAGAACTTCGCCGAACGCAGTCGTTGCCATGGGCCGACCGACAACACGAGGGCCGACCGGCCGCCGATCGCCCTCGCCTAACTTAGAGGCGCAGCAAGCTGGCCCACTGCATACCTGGGATCGGGTATCACTATCTTTTTGCTAGCTCTGGCAGCGGGAGTTGATTTGCTCTTCTCCATGGCCATAAGGTAGCTGACATCGGCGAGCACAGCTTCCAGGTCCGCCATCTTCGGCGATCTTGGGCAGGACTAGCACAAAACCAACCTCCGTCAGGTGTGACGTCAGCCGCTGCTGGTCAGGCCGACGGGCCAGCCGCTATTCCGGGTTGCGGGACGACTGTCATGGCGACCGTTGAGGGCCCTACCTGGACGTGTATGCCATCCGAACCACCCACCTACCCCCACCCCCCAGGATGTCGCGAGCGTACTTTATTCTTCTTATCTGTCGCAGCGGAATTAAATCAGACAGCGACCGACGCAGCAGCGGTCGCCGCAGTTTGGCGACGCCGCGAGACTGCGCATTAGTAATTAGCATACATAGATCGCTGAATGGTGGGGGGCAATAAGCGTAGCCCGCCGCGGGAGCGGAGCCATATGCTTGGCCCCTTGAAGGGGATGTGAAGCATGGAGCGGGCGCCGCAGCCCGCATTTATTGCTGAGTGTGAGAGTCCTACTCGGCGGCTACTTTGAAAGCGAATGATATCGACGACTGGGCGCAGCTGCAGCAAGCTTCCCAAGGGCACTCAACGGCGCCGACCGCGGCTACGCACGATGCCTCGCGATCGGGCATTTGTCGTCCGCGTCGGTCGGCCGCCACCGCCGCCTACTTCAGTGCGTCACTTGCGCATCGGCCGGCGCCGCTAACCAGGAAGAGCTGGGGACGAAGCAGCAGCCGCGGGGCGCAAACTCCTGCCGACGTGCATTTGCGGAACAATACACCTCTTTGTTTGCTCCTCCTCACCCTACCGTCAAACCGTCCCTCCCTCCCTCCCTCCCTCCCTCGCACCCTACCATCGGCCTGCAGCTGCCGCCGCAGCCGCAGCCGCTGGCGCCGGCTGAGCGTAGTCCGCCGGCAAGCGCTAGCTATGCCGTCGGACTGCGCTCATCCGCTTCGCGCGCTCGCTGACTGCTGACAGCTGACGTAGGCTCGCGACGAACGACGGGCTTTTTTGAGAGTTCTGTCCTCTGTCGGCCGGCGGCTGGCTATCTTGGCAGCGACGCCCGGCAGCTCCTCTGCTGCAACTCCGATCGGCGGCGAGGGCCTAGGTGCGAAGGGGCCGAGGTCGACGGGCCCTGGCCCGCCCCGGTCCGAACTGGAAAGGGTTGGGAGCCAGCCTGCCGCGGTCGGCCGCCAAAGCACAGGCGAGATAAAGGCCGGGACACTTTCTCGGCTACAAAATCGTAGCTAGAGCCGCCATCAGTGGCGATTTTGTAGAGGCGACCGGCGGCCGCCGAAACAGCTTACCGATCGATCGGAGCGGGAGCGCGGCGGATGAGCGCTGACCGCCGCCGGCCGATCGAAGCGTTTCGCGGCGGCGACGGAACGCTCGCCGGCAGGCGCCGCCGGCGGATCTCTGTCGTCCTGCCATCGCCATTCGCGCCGCTCGACGGCGGCGCGCGCGCGCTACGTCTGCAAACCGGACGGTAAACGAATTTGTGGATGTCGCCAGCAGAGCGATGGGAACCGCGGCGATAATCTCAGGAGTGAGTAATTCCTTGCTGCCGAGATGTTGGCCTCGGATCCTCCCAAAAATAGCTATAATGACCATAATCTTACGTACCGCCCTAGGAGAACAAAGTCTTTTCTAGACACTACAATATCGTAAGCAATCGCAATTAGCAGTGTTTATATAGTGCCTTTGATGTACGTACGTAGGTACCTGTAAATATATATATTTATATATTTATATATATATTTATTTATTTATTTATTTATATTTATATTTATTTAGCGGTACCTCGGTTAATGAGTGTCTCGACATGCGAGTGTTTTCAGATACGAGCTGTCTCTCTGCCAATTTTTTGCTTTGAGTTGCGAGCTCAAATTCGGGTTACGAGCCAGCTTTAGATACTTCACCGCTAGTTGCCGCAGCGAAAATCACACTGCGTGTGGTTACTCAGTCCAATAAGGGTACGGCAGCGAACGACGTTCCGTTGCAAGACGCTGCCCTACGACCCTGGTGCGACGCCAAATGCAGGCCTGTCGGTTCACAGATAGACTCGAGCGAGCCATCGTGGTGCTTGGACGCACAAGATTGCCAGACTCCGGCGTTATATCCGACTACGGCAGGAACATCTAAGTACCTACTGTACTCTATTTAGGCAATATCGTCGTGCAATATCGTCGTGAAAGATTTCATTGCATAACTGATAGCAATCGCAAAGGTCCAGCCAATAAACTGAAAACGAGGACAGCCCGACGAAAAGGGCAAAATTTGGCCAATAAAATTTAGATATTCAATTCAGCCTTTCTCCTCTAATTACTCTCCTACTGCCGACTATGGCACATCATCTGGCGATCCTGAGCTGATACTTCTATGCTACTCACTACCTCAACTGCTCTCCTGACTCTGCTATGCTTCCCACTTTCTCTTTGTTGCGTGAGACGAAGTCTGTTGGCTACCGAATGCGTACCGAAAGCCGCTTAGGCTGTGAGTGCGCTATACAAAACTCTCCTGCGTAACACCCACATGGTCTTTATGACTTTGTGGAGTTACAGACGGAGATACATTACATTACTAGCATCTTCAAGTCGTCCGATCTTCATGTAACTCCTGTGCATTCAGATTAATAAAACCCGTTTATTGCAAGACATTCTATTATATTGTTTTAAAAACAATACTCGTTATTTACAAGTACATTTTTAAATTTAAAAACGCGTGACAAAAAATTGCAGTTTTCTGGGGGTCCGGAACGGATTTATGGCATCTCAATTCATTTCAATGGTGAAAATTGACGACATACGAGTAATTTGAGTTAAGAGCTCCGGCACGGAACAAATTAAACTCTTAAGCCGAAATATCACTATATATATATATATATATATATATATATATATATACATATATGTGTGTGTGTGTGTGTGTGTGTGTGTGTGTGTGTGTGTGTGTGTGTGTGTGTGTGTGTGAGTGTGTGTGTGTGTGTGCGTGTGTGTGATTGAGTCGATTGCGGCTACCGTAGCTCGTAATTCTGAGAATTCGAGAACCCCGACAGCGTGTGAAAAAGGTAACCGCGACTCATTCCTGAGGCGACATTTAACTATTGCCATTAAGTTGAAGCTACCGGAGGCGCTTGGGAGAGCGTGCCTCCGGAGGAGCGAGAGAAAAACTACAGCGAAAGCTTGCGAGAGCTCCGAGCAGCCACTCCGAGCAGCCACTCCTCCGATAGCCTTTGGGCCCCCACCAATCCCTCCGCATCGCCCACGGCGCTTAGCTGCAGATGAAACGCGGCGCTGCCCGCGCTGCAGCGCCGCAGCGGGCCCGCCCGGAGGGGCAGAGCTCGCCGCCTCTATCTCTCTCTCTCTCTCTCTCTCTCTCTCTCTCTCTCTCTCTCTCTCTCTCTCTCTCTCTCTCTCTCTCTCTCTCTCTCTCTCTCTCTCTATCTCTCTCTCTCTCTCTCTTCGCTCTGCGCGTCTTCGGCATCCACGTCACCGACAGGAGAGACGGGAATAACTAACGGGTGCACTGAATGCGAAATAGGTGTACTAAAAAATTGCTAGAGTACCGAATGCTGCCAATTTCAAACTGCCGCCGAGACCGCCGCACCGCGCCTCGCTGTCGCCTCGCTGCGGCATATCGAGCGACTGGTGGTGAGTGAAACGAACTGGGCGGCTGGGAGCGAAGCCCGCTACGCGCCGCCGCCGCTCGTGTAGCTGCAGTGTCCGCAGCACGATGCACAAGTAGTTGGAGAAAGAGCGGCCTCATTTATTGTACGCAGCAGCAGAAGAGCCTCGTCGGCTATCGCCACCGCTTGCTGTGGGCATATTTGTGGGCAATATTGCATTGCCTGATGCACGACTCGTTCGGTTAGAGCATTCGACCGGAAGCTCGAGCGGAAAGGTGACCTGTTGTCCTCTGAGAGCGAAGGCCAACAATATGAATATGCGTAGCTTAGCCGCATGGGGCCGGATTCGTATCGCGCTAAGCGTGTCGCGAAGAGACGACACCGCTAGAAAGGGAGAAGACTGCACTCTGCCGTCCCAGAGAACCGAACATAATTGCCTCCAAATACGCTAATCGCACCGGTAGTCACACCGGCTCGCCGACTTCAGGTCGCATCCAGCACACCAGTCACCTGTGGAGTCCCACGAGGGTTCGTCCTCGGTCCTTCGTTGTTCTCCATTTATACTCAACCTCTGGGAAAAGCGATTCAGCCCCGTGGAACCGGCCATCGCTTTTATGCCGAAGTTACTCAGCTGTATTTGCCGCTTAAACCGTTGGAGTCTGCTGCAATGACTGATAAACTGAATGCTTGCCTTGCACATATTCGATCTTTGATGTCGGCACATCTCCTCAAACTAACCGATGATAAAATGGGACGGCTACTCATGCGAGTTCCCAAGCATGTAACTGGACTAGAAGACTTTGCTGTACTAATAGGTGATGCTGTTCTGCGATAGTCATCGTGTGCTCGGAATTTAGTTGTCGTCTTTGACAGCTGCCTAAATTTTGAAAGCTTCGTTAAGAAGACCGCCTCCACAGCTAGCCATCGCGTCCGATCCCTATTTAAGATGGGAGACTGTCTTCCACGGTGGCGCTTGCAAAACATTTAACTAGCTCCCTGGTTCTATCTCGGCTAGATTATTGCGATTCCATTTTGGTTGGCTAACTAAAAATCCCACTAGGCCACTAGGCTGGTGATGAATAAGGCTGCAAAGCTAGTTTTTTCAAATCCCAGAGGTTTGACCGCGTGTCTCCTTTGCTGAAAGAGCTTGGATGGCTGCCGGTTGCTCAACGGAGACAGAGCAAAGCTCTTACGCTGACCCACAAGGTCTGCCAAGGCTTGGCTCCTTCGTACCTAGCTGAGCTGATGCACCAGTTTTAGCCTGCTCGTGCCCTCAGGTCCTGTATGTGCAATATATTAGCTGCTGCATTCCTCCGCAATTCTTATGCAACGATGACTATTCTCCTGCTGCCGACTATGGCACATCCTTTTCAGCCGTCTTGAGCTGCTAGTTCCGTGCTACTCGCTACCTCGACTGCTCGTCTGACTCTGCTATGCTTCTCATTTTCTCTTCGTTTCGCGAAATGAAGTCTGTTGGCTACCAAATGCGTAACTAAAGCCGCTTAGGCTCTGAGTAAGTGACCTGCGCAACACCCATATAGTCTTTGTGGCTTTCTGGACTTTATAGTCTTTGTGCCTTTCTGGAGTTACATACGAAGGCTACGTACGTTCGACTAATAAGAGGCCTAAGATGGCGAGCTTTCGACAAGGGTTCGGCCTATCAAGCGCCTGCGGAGAGCAATTCTGCCGCCGCCAGCTGTGCTGTCAGGAATCGTGGTTTGATAGCTCAGTACCTGGCTGGTACCCGGTCGCAGGTGACAGTCGCGAATGGCCCTTCGCTCGTCCATCACTTGGAAACGTTAGCGCCTGCTTTCAGTAGCAGTCAGGCGGAAGCTTCGTGCCGCTAGGACCGCGCAGTTTCCGCCTTCAGGGGCTTCGAACGAGTGTGCGAACGGCGAGCGACTGGAAGCAACTCGCAGTGGCGAACGGGATGGGTGCTACGCGCGTTATCGAGGCAGCGCGGCGGTTCGGAAAGCTACGAAGGAGAGCGATTCCCTAATGCAGAGCCCTGTCGATCCAGCTGACCGTCGATCGGACAAGTATCTCCTCGAACGCAGAGTCTAGAACGCTCAGGCGAAGTCGTCCGGCAAAGTCGCCCGCGGTGCTCAGAGGCCTTAGCTCGGTCTGTGGCGATCCAGCTGATCAAATATGAAGAGTAGGCGGCGGAGAGTCCTGCAAGCCAACTACGTCGCAGCTACTTCCGGATTAAAAAAGCGATGAGATCCAGGTGCGAGCCGAGAGTGCGACTCGCTCGAGGCGGAGTTGCGCGAAATGTTAGGCGCGCCGCTGAAGCTTAATTGCTCCGGCACGGCGCATCGCATTGCTCTGGCTCCCCCCCCCCCAGGGGAACGTGGCTGGACCCCACTCCCGATGTGAAAGCAAACCAGCTACGGCAGCCGGCTACGAGACCTGAAAGAAAAACATTTAATCTATGAACCAAACAATACTATACAGTGCATAGGCAAAGGCACGAGAAAGTAAGCCGCTTATAGCCGTCGAAGAGCATAACGAAGCCGCGCCGTCTTAAATCCTCCTTTTCAGTACGCGGCCCTGGGCCGTTACGACACTTTGCGATTCGGCTAGTCTTTGCACGTCGGCGCACGAACCGAAGAGTCACGGACGGCTACTGCCGCCCGCGGGCAGCAGAGGGCGCCGGCAGCAGACGGCGGGCGCGAGGGGTCGCTGCCTCGAAGACCGTGAGGTCCGGCGCCTGAGCGAGATTGAGCCTCGCGGTGGCGCCAGGGGTCGCTGCTAGAGCATCGGTGCGCGCCCCGCGGCCTCGCTAGACCTGCGGAGCCGTGCCGTGCTGCCGCGTGCTCCGGAGCCCGTTGTTGGCTGTGGGACGCTTCAGATCCGGCAGCCGTCAGTTTCGAGCCGACCGAGCGCGCGCTTTCTTAGTGCACGCGATCGCCGCCTCCGCCGCCGCGCTGCCGCCCCCCCCCTTTGGGCTGCGAGGGAAGCAAACATGGGTCAAGGCGGTTGAGCTACGCCCATTCGCCGCCGCTAACGGACCGGGCCAGCCCACCCGAGCGCTTGGGATACCCCGCCCCGCTGCGGTGCCTACTGGCGGCGACCGTTGCAAGTATAATGAATGTAGAATTCATTAATATAGCCCCCAAGAGAAATTAAAATCTATCCGGGCGCTCTACGCTCGAGCCCACGGTCTCTGTGCGGTAAAGGCGAGCACCATACCCCTGGGCCAAACCAAGTTCCTAGGTAGCAGAGGCGGGCGAGGCGCCCTGGTTCGACCGGCCCGCTCCCAGTCGGCCACGATTAGGATACATGGCGCAACCATGCGTTTTGTGTAGGGGTGGGGGTTTACTAGTGCCGCCGCCGCGCGCGCCGAATGTACTCGGCGGCGGCGCCGGGGAAGCCCGCGCCGCTCGCTGCCGCGGCGCCGGCTAGCGATCTATGCGAAACGCCGGTAAGTAGTCGAGGGGATCGGGGACGGACAAACGGGTATATTTCAACGGTGGCAGTTTTGCAGACGGTGCGCGCGTCTGCTACCTATCGTTGTTAGGTTGAGGTCGATGGCGGTGCGTATTAAGAGGCTTGGACGTCGGACAGCCAGCGCCGCGAGAATGACTTAGTCGCGGTAAGCCTTACATGCGCTTAAATGCCTTAAGCAGCAATCCGCGGCTTGGCTAGCGTGAGAGGGGGGAGGAAGTGGAGAGAGGGAATGAGTTAGAGAAAAGGCAGCTGTGGATGCTGCTGGATTCGGGGCACGCTGCCCAGACCTCTCTCTCTCTCTCTCTCTCTCTCTCTCTCTCTCTCTCTCTCTCTCTCTCTCTCTCTCTCTCTCTCTCTCTCTCTCTCTCTCTCTCTCTCTCTCTCTCTCTCTCTGTCTCTGTCTCTCTCTGTGTCTCTCTCTGTCTCTGTCGCTCCTCTGTCTGTCTCTCTCTGTGTGTCTGTCTCTGTCTGTCTCTCCTCTGTCTGTCTGTCTCTCTCCTCTCTCTCTCCTCTCTCTCTCCTCTCTCTCTCCTCTCTCCCTCTTTCTTCTACTACTACCACTACAGCTACTGTGTTACTGTATCTATGCAGGCCGGTCGTGAGCGGCTACTCGGCCCGAGATGGTGTTTGTTATTGCTGCCGACAAAGTCAATTCGTGGTTCCAGTACTACTGCAAATACAAATGTCGAGTGCTTTCTAATCTCAGTAGGCGGTAATTGCGCTACTGGTTAAATGCCGTGGTCAGTCTGTCGGCGACGGTCGCAAAGGAGGGACTTGGTACTCGGTGCTTCCTGCGGACTCGAGACAGCATCTTAAGGTGCAAGAATGTATAAAGGATAATTTAACTTTCATTATTAACATGTAGAGGCATATGTAAGTGTCGTGTATACAGCAGGAAGCAACTCGTACTAACCAGAGGGGCCCATCAGCCTGTACACCATTCCTTCGCCTTGTGATGTTAGATTAGCCGCGTAGCCACCTGGGGCCAAAGAGGTCCGTGCATTAAAGCAGCTCAAGCAGGTCATGCAGATCATGCAGGTCAAGGAGGTCATGCAGCTTACGGCGGCCAAGTCGAGGCTGTCAGTCCGGATCGAAGAGGCGTGGACGACTGAGTCGAATGGTGATGCTTGAGTGCAGTTGATCTCTCCCTCTCTCTTTATCCTGCAGGCAGTCTCTGTCAAATTGCAAATTTTGACCTCGTGATAAGCTATGTTAAGGTCATGCATGGACATTCGATCGCAGGCGTGAAGTCACGCAGATGCAGTAATCCCAGGGTGTAAACGACGTTAACATTTGGACGCGACGCAGGCGGAGCAGCCAAACTGTCTAAAGGCTAGTATGAATAGTCGGCCACTAGTATTAACTGACGGCCGCTCGCAGACAGGCACTGTCGGTCAACCGCGGGCTTCTCAGTACGGTAGGCCGTGTGCCGAGCCGCAGAGATGGCTGCCGCTCGCTCAGTAGAGTGAACCGCATTTCGCTCTATGCCACCCACAGTGGTCGCAAGCAGGGCGAGCACGCAAGCCGTTACCCTGCCGGGTTGGAAGGCTTCGGGTATGTTCGGCGAAGGTCGGATGACGGGCGAAAGCCACAGCTTACGCCTGTTTTCAACGCCCGCATACTTAGTGATCTTGACTTCCATCTGCGGCCTTCTCGGGAAACGCTCGTCGGACTTGCATCTCTCGTGGAACGCTCGTCGTTTTTCGAACGGGATCATCTCGTCCGGTGTCGATGGCCAGCCGCGCTCTCGCAGACGACGACGAACCGAAATGGGCTGTGCAGAGACGTAGTGAGACCTTTGGGCGCTCGGGGACAAAGCTACAAATGGCACCCCCTCCCCTTGTCAAAATTTGCTGCAAAGTAGCTCCACCACAGAAGAACGCTAACAGGCATATCGAACGGAGTGAGTTTTATTAACTTTAGTAAAGGTACAAGGTATCTATTGCGGCTTCAACTTAGGTGAATTTGCTTAGAACGTGGCAAACTGGTCTATTACAGTTTGAAAGTCAATAGTTTGCATTGTTTCTTTCTTTATACTTAACAAGGCAAAATCAGAGAGCCGATCTTGCCCCATTAAAGCTCTTAGATAAGACAGGATTATCTTCAACTTTCCAAAGGAACGTTCACAACTGGCTACCGATGCAGCTATGGCGAGAAGAACTTGCAAGGCAACTCTCAAATTAGGAGACACATCTTCTCCGTAACTGACAATGAAAGACATGGGTTCCAGTGGTGTCTTTATTGCCGAGTCATGACGCGTGACAGGAATGATTGTGCAGTCACATATTTCGTTGTGCAGCTCTGTTCCATCAATATCTGAACAGTAGGAGCTTCAAAGATCTAGACATTGCTGGCGGAGTTTGGTCTGGTCAAGTGTCTTCAAAAGCTTCCCAACCTCCAAAAGAAAAATTTGGCATCAAGATCTGTGAATCTGGAACAGCTAGTTGCAATTTCCTTACTCGATAGTCTATGCTGTTCTTTACGACTCTTGAAATCTCCTCCTCTGTCACGAGACCGACATTTCGAGAGAGTTCTTCAGGAATCTGTGTCCTTCGGCGGTTTCTTCGTTCGACTGCAACTTCCCACCATTCACATCCCATTTTGGCCTCTAGTAGGGATTTCTGCCAAGAGTTTTTTCGAAATCTTGACAACTCAGTCTCAAGAGAGTGGCGGTCGCACGAGGCACCTTATAAGTTCATCTTTGGATCCTGCAGTCTTTTCTGAACGCAGTCAATCTTCATGTTGTGATGTCATCTACCGCACCGAAACGTGCAGCTGACTATTCATCCCGCCCTTTTGTCTTACCACTACTGTCAATCAGCAGTGGACCCGCCCCGGCGCACCCGTACCGTAGATATGGTATATATCCTAAATATGATAGATATGGTATAAATCCTTGGAGACCGTGCATTTAGTTCGTATGCTCCCAAAACCTGGAACTCCCTCCCGACTTGCATCAGTACATCCCAGGACTTGACCCCAAAACCTGGAACTCCCTCCCGACTTGCATCAGTACATCCCATGACTTGACCACATTAAAAAAAACTTAAGAACACACCTATTTAGGAGAGAATTTAGTGGGTCCCTGTGATTCGTCCTTGATGTGCTTATGCGTGCTGACACTGTGCATGCTGCCACTAACCGCACTTGCATGCTGACCTTGTTCATGTCACCCCTAACCTTGTTATTCATGTTGTTTATCAAATATGATACTACTCACCATTCGATCGCGTTTCCTTTGCAGCAAATGTAAAGCGCCTAGAAAGAGATTGAGTTCTCTGTGGGCGCTTTATCAAGTGCATTATTATTATTATTATGTAGGCCGGCCGCCCTACGACACTTACACACGATCTCTGGAGCTACTGCTTAGCGCTCTGTTCCTCATTAAAACTTGACTAATTTCAAGTGTGTATTTCTTAGCGGCATTTCGCCTAAAGAACACAACACTTCTTTAGGATGTTGTACCAAAATGGCAACAGAGCCAAACAGTTTAATTTCAAAATACAATATAGTCAACTTCCAGCTTCACTTTATATTTAAAGTGTTCCACTTATGTCCTCAGACAGTTGTTCCAAAAAACCTAGTGTTGTTCAGTCCATCATTGATAGCTTACACAGCCTCAACTCTATCACCTTGTTGGTGAGTCACGTTTGACAGTGATGGCTGAGACTTTCTTTAGTTCTTCCCACCTCAAAACTGATCTTGAAAATGATAAGTAGGTGCTCTCTATTGTTCCCAAAAAAGGTCATGACAACGGAAGCTTGGAATTGCACCATGAACTCCTGCCAGGTTTAGACTGTGGCTATAAGAGTTTACAAAAATTGCCTTCTCATTTCTGAACAGTACTCTCTTTTAGACACCTGACATGTGAGTGGCCTTATAGTGTGCCGGTGCTCAGCCACGGCACTCTGGCTTGTCCTTGATGCTGCGTAGCAGGTCGGGCTCAGCCTTGACTTGACGCAGCCCGCCTGTGGCAGGCTGGATTAGGATAAGGTTAAGGATAAGGCGGGATTAGGATAAGGATAAGGCGAGCGGACGGTAAGGGCAGTTGGGACGCTGACGGAGGGGGTGCTAGACAGCAATAGTTAAATTCATTGAAACAGAGCACCTTAACCACTGGGCCGAAGGTGGTGCTTTCGCACCGCGTTCTACCGGATTCGCGGAGGCGGCCCAGCAACAAATGACCAACGACCGAGAAAGGCCGGCGCCGTCCACCTCGGCCGGTGCTGCAGCTCTCTCCTCTCTCTCTCCTCTCTCTCTCCTCTCTCTCTCTCTCTCTATCTATCTCTATCTCTCTCTATCTCCCTCTCTCTCTCTCTCTCTCTTTCTCTTGCTCGCACTCCTCTGTCTCTCTCCCTCCTCTCTCTCTATCTCTCGCTCTCTCTCCTTTCTCTCCCTCCATCTCTTTCTCTCTCGCTCTCTCTTCTTTCTTTCTTTCTCCCCCTTCTCACTCTTTCTCCCCCTTCTCACTCTTTCTCCCCCTTCTCTCTCTCTCTCTCTCTCGCCCTCTCTCCCCTCTCTCTCCCCCTCGCTCACACCCTCTCTCTCTCTTTCTCTCCCCCTTCTCACTCTCTCCCCCCTTCTCACTCTCTCTCGCCCTCTCTCTTTCTCTCTCTCTCTCTACTCTCTCCCCTCTCTCTCATGCTCTTTCTTTCTCCTCTCTTTCTCTCCCTCCCTCTCCTTCTGTCTCTGTCTGTCTGTGTCCGCCTGTCCTCTCAGCTCAGCCAGCGCAGCAGAAGGAGCTGCTGCACGGGGCCGAGCGTGCCGGAGGAGGAGCGCTGCGGGACAGCTTGCGCCGTCGCCCCGCTTCGCGAGCAGCTCGCAGCTCGCAGCTAAGCCGCGCCGCCGCCTGGCCTCCGGCTGCTGCTTGCTACCGACGGTGAGGTGGCTGTCGTTAGCGAGCACCTTAACCGCTGGGCCGAAGGCGGTGCTTTCGCACCGCCTTCGGCCCAGCGGTTAAGGTGCTCGCCCCGACCAAGGTCTGGCCGAGGTCATGGGCTCGAGCCCCGTGGCATATACAAAGTGCCTGAATAAAGATTAGGTTCTCTTATGGCGCTATACAAATGAGTTATGCATACATTTTTTTAACACGAACTGAGGAGTGAATGTTGTCGTCACGCGATTAGAAAAAATAAAATCTTAGCTTAGATTTAACAGCCTCATTTGTATAGCGGCAGAAAAGCCGTAGCGGCTAGCGCGGCCGCTTGCAGTTGGCGATACAGAATCAGCGAAGCGAGCGCCGCGCCAAGAAGGACGCTATAGCGGAAAAGGAGGAAGGGCCGAAGGGCGGTGGGCGGAGCGATTGCACTGCACAAGACCCAGGTTCAGGGTTCGAATCATGCGGTGGGCAACTCTTCGTTGCCGGCGCGGCGCTGCAAGGAGTGGGTCGGGAGATTTCGGAAGCCACTAAGGCTCTTCTGTCGCTTGATGTATACATGAGGCCGCTGAATTAGCTCCTGATTTAACTTGCAGGTCTGGCATATGGGGCAACTCGAGAATGACTTTGTAGTGGCTGTGGTCGTCATTTCGATTCGAAGGAGTTCGGATGGTCTAAGTTCAACATCCTTATCCGGCGGGCCTTTGACCGGCGGGTATCCTGCTCACTTCATCACCCCAATCGTAGGTCTTTTACTACCTTAAATCGAAGAGAGAGACGCCAAGACTCTTCTACCACCGTGCACGTAATTGAGGATGTTGAAACGGCTAGCTTCTATTTTACTCTAGGTCGAGGCTATCCTTTATCAGCCTTTCCTTTATCAATGGAAAGATCAGTGAAAGGTCAGTGAGCTCCATTCTGCTGAGCTAGCGCGATTGTCAGGTCACGTTAGTGCATTTCGTTTTAGCACCACCAATCCAAACTTCAGCGTTGACAACTACTGGTAAGCCAGCGGCACTGCTTACATTTTCCACTGCATTGGCCAGCTTCTTGATTAACTAAGCTAGGGCGACTGCAGCTCTTGTGATTGTTATTCTGCAATTGCTGTCCGACTGAGGCGACTTATCTCAATTTCCGGTAATTCAGGATAGAAATTGGGGAGCTACAATGCCGAGCTTGTATTATGCAATGTGCACCATATCAAACAGCATACGGAGGTGAGATGAGAGGCGCCCGAGAAAGGCTTGGTGATAAATAAATAGCACCAAGCAAACGCTGCCGAGTGAGCAAGCAAAGAAAGCAGAGAGACTTCGCCTAAGTCTGCATTCCTGGGAGGTTTATGCTGATCGTGAAGTTGGCGAGATAATCCCTGAGATGAATCAAGTATTGACTGATGAAGTGATGGGTGGCTACGCTCGCTCGCCAGATTTCTGGCATCTGCAGCAAGGGAGATGCTTGCTGATCTTTTGTACCTCAGGCTTACAACTCACTGGCACTCTCCTAAGTAGCTTGCATTATGCATTACGTGGCCAGATGTTACTACTCCTGGGCAGCTGGGATCAGGACTTGTGGCCTTCCGGTAAGGGTGACTCGAAAGGGTCAAAGCTGCCGTTGTTGTCACGAATTTGCTTGGGCGTTGACGGTGCAAGTCTCTCAACGTCAATTTTTGGAGACAGTTCGGGCACTCCGAATGCGGAGATAATAATGCACCACAAATTCTCCGACTCTTGTTTACTGTGGAACCCACTTCTACGATTCTTACGCAATGGCAGTTACTCTCCTGCTGCCGGCTATGGCACATTCTTTCCAGCCGTCCCGAGCTGCTACTTCCGTGTTATTCACCACCTCAACTGCTCTCCTGACTCAGCTATGCTTCTCACTTTGTCTTTTTTGCATGAGATGAAGTCTGTTGGCTATAGAATGCGTACCGAAAGCTACGTAGGCTTTGAGTGCGCTATACAAAACTCTTCTGCATAACATTCACATTCAGTCACTATGGCTTTGTGGAGTTGCAGAAGGAGATACATTACATTACATTACTGACGAAAGGTCCAAGTGAACCAGGAAGAGTAGAAAAGGGATTAACATATGTACAATTCGACTAATACACAGGAAGGAAAAGTGCAGCACTACGAGCTGGCTGGCTGGTGACGTCCCTGGAATCACCTAGACTCATCAAAATCATTAAAAATGCGGTCGCTGCGGCCCTGCTTTTCGGCAGAACCCCAAGTGCAAGGTCAAAGCTCTACACGTGCGGCCATCTGCAGACTCCTCGGTAGCGGTATCCTCGGCCGCCGCCGCCGACACCACCCCTTCTGACATCTACGCTATGAAGTTCTTTGATGCATCTATTGATGACGTCCTCATTTGGATGGCAGCAAACTTTCTTAAATTGAATTATGTTAAAACCAACTTAATAGTTATGGGCAAACTAAGTGTAATTCAGAAATTAGAAAGGCTAACGCCAAAAATCGGCTCTGCCAGCATATCTCCTGTTGAATCTGCACGAAATCCAGGCGTCCTGTTTCAAAGTGACCTTTCATTGGACGGCCACATAAGCTATAATCAAGTCTGCCTACTTTCAGCTGCGTAAGATTGCTGAAATTCAGGCTTGTTAAGACAGGGATGCCACATCTCAATTGGTCCATGCATTTATGACATCCCGTCTCGATTTCTGCTTGCTCACTGCTTGCTTGTCTAGTGTCCTGTGCACTCAGGTGCTTACAGCTGGTGGAAAACTTCAGCTAGGCTTGTCTGTCGTGAGTGGGGCAGTTGCCACATCATATCGCTTCTCGTGGACCTGCACTGGCTCCCAGTCAAGCAACGTATGGACTTCAAGATTCTGTCACTCACTTGTAGGTCCTTTCATTCTTTGGCTCCAGCCTACATATCAGATCTACTTCACCACCAGGCTAAGCACCGTACCACCTGCTTTTCGGAATCTAACTGTTTACTCATACTTCGTACTAATCTCCTTTGGAGACCGTGCCTTTAGTTCGTATGGCCACAAAGCCTAGAACACTCCCAATCTGCATCACGACGTCTCCTGACTTGTCCAATTTTAAAAATAAACTAAAATGCATCTATTTATGACAGCATTTAGTGGGTCCCCGTGATTCGTCCTTTATTTGCTTGTGCATGCTGCCACTTACCAAACTTGCATGTTGACCCTGTGCATGTCATCCCTAGCCATGTTATTCTTGTTATTTATTCAGATTTCGACCATTAACCATTCAATCGTGCTTCCTTTGCTGCAAATGTAAAGTGCCTAGAAAGAGTTCTCTGACGGCATACATTAAATGTATTATTATTATTATTATTATGAATACTAGTGGCAACAGGCCACACTGTAACTTGCTTGGCTTACCCAAGGGACTAGCTGATGTTACTGAACTGCATCTTATAGCTGGATTTGTCCAAGGTCCAAGGTTCATCACATCATAGGAGAAGGGAGTAATGGACCACAATAATCGAAACAGCTGTCTGGGCCCGAAGTCCTGAAAGAAGTCAAATGAACTAGACGCAAAGTAGGTTTTTGTATATTTTCTCCAGTATTGATTACACACACTGCATTAAAATTTCCAACGTCTGGTCGACTAAGAACACTTGGCAGTCGTACCTATTTCGGTTGTTAGTGAAGTCTGCCGACAAAAGCATCAATGAACAGGAGCAGGAGCGCTGGAGCAGTAGTCCTGCAGTATCGCCATAGTTATTGGAACACAAACTGCATAGTTGTGCTAGTGTGCTTGGTTGGCAAAGTGGTGTCATTGTAATCGCTATTTTAAGTGCCCAAACTGGCCCTTACCTGACTCGACCTTCCACCGGCCTTAATTTGTGCTCTTTAGGCACTTTAGCAACACTTGCGAAACTTTACGCAGAGTAGCCTGTCATGTTTAGTTGTTACTAAATTGTTTTTAGTTGTTATTATTGAGCACTCGTAGATGCTATGAGATAATTTAATCACGTTTACACACATGTACTTGCACACACCACACCCGCAGGCTCGCATGCACACACACACACACACACACACACACACACACACACACACACACAGACACACACACAAACCGAAGAAAGGCAAGGAATACCGAGACGACTGCCTGCAGCTTGCTATGAAGTACGGCAACAGCGGATCATGGCCAGGGGTCTTTCTGGTGCAGGTCTTAGAGAGCTATATCGAGACCATACTTCTGGCCACGAGCGAGCGATCTGGGAAACAGGGCAGCTGGATGCCTCTGTTCTTCGTCGCCAGGAACACTAGCAGGCCATCTTTAGAGATGCTTGTGGCTGTGCAACTGGGTAAAGGGACAACTTCGTGCGGCTGTATGTGCATTTGTATGTGAGAACTCCCTGCCAATTGGGCTACCCCCAGCCGTCTGTATCACATAATACAAGCCCTAGGCTAGTGACCCCAGGCTAGTGGCCCAGCTAGGTTAAACTTTGTATCACGTGAGCCGCTGCCTGCTGGCAGCATGCTACACATTCTTTCACCATTTCCCAGCCTGGGCAGCACCAGGCCCCTTTCTCTGGTGCTTTGGGTCGTTCTTTCATGCCAAAAACCACCATCTCCAAACGTAGGTTTATTATAGCAGCATCGAAGTGCCTTGCATGCAGGGCTGTTTCTTAATTGCACTGGTACCGTCAGCAGTGCTAGGTCGCTCTCGGAGGTGCACAGCACAGCACAGCACACACTGCTAGTTCCATGTATTCGTCAGCAACCTGCTGCATTTTGGCTATCAAGGCCGGCGACAGCAGTAGGTTTATTGTGCAGCCTTTCAATTAAGTCATATCAACGTAGGCTGACACGTGTGCTAGTACCACGAGGATGCTTGATTCGTGACAGCTTCGCATCGATGCTCAGCGAGTGATGCTGGCAGTGCCACCCATTTTACTCAGCAATGAATGGAGTTAGTTAGCCGGTGCCATCGTGCGATCTCAGACAGTCTGTCTGGTGACTGCAGTCTATTCCGACAATTGTAGTATAGTCCCCGCTCTGCTGGCTCTCTGTGCTCGCGTGACCCCCCAATTTGGCATGCACAGCAGCTATCGAGTGGCTTGCTTGTACTGCTTCGACTGCTCAGGACACTAATTGCGGTGTAGGAGGGTTGCTGCTTACACGCATGCTTATTGCCTAATGATGCACATATCCTTCGGGGACGATTTAGAAGATATGAGTGTGCACTCGGATGGAATACACTGACATGATCCGTGAGAAGTGGCACTATGTTAGAAGTAGAAAGTCACATAATTTTGAAAACAGGCGCTACCAAAGTGACATCCGCAGGCACTTCCAAGACATGCATGCACCCCCACGAGAGCCGGGAAGAGAGAGAGAGAGAGAGAGAGAGAGAGAGAGAGAGAGAGAGAGAGAGAGAGAGAGAGAGAGAGAGAGAGAGAGAGAGAGAGAGAGAGAGAGAGAGAGAGAGAGAGAATTGTACGGTCAGCATTAATGGAGAACCATCATCGCTTGGCTCACACCCAGCAATCTAGGATTTGGTCGTCTTCGCGGTCACCGATCATGCTGTCGGCTCAGTGCCCAGTAAACAATGATCTCTCGTTCGGTCAAGGAGCGAATGCCAGCGATTCACTGGAGCTGTGCAGTGAGCGTCTCATTCTTTCATTGTTGTCCTTGCCTGCCATCTGACAAAAAAGGATGAACTTCCGACATGATCACTCCCAGGCCTGGCTGCATTGCCCCTTCGGCAGGGTGGCTCTCCATGGTAGCTGCCTGGTGATGCCATTTTTTTGACAGCCCTTCCTATTGCTTGGGTCGTCTTGCCCGAATTGCATATTGGCATGAAATGACAAGACAAAAACCCATGGCCCTGCTGAACTTGAGGCCAAGCATTTTGCAATGCGGTGTTCACATGTTTTGGGTCTTCTGCTTTTGAGATCGGCTCTTGGATCTCGCCCTATGGTAGTGTGTCTAACCACGTGCATCGAACGTTACTGACTGCAAAGTCCTGACGTCATGCACCCCTGTCCGGAAATGCTCTCGTTAGTCTGAGCATTGACCTTGGCTGTCCTTCCGGGTAGGCCCAATGGGTCTGCCGGCCGCAGCCCTTCTCGGTATAAGCCTCAGGTTGATGTCCACATCCTGGTTGGGCTTCGACTAGGGTCAGATGTCACATGCCAAGCACAACACTGCAGCATAACCTAACCAGGAGTGTGGAGGTTGGCTGTGCTGTGGCATACAGATAGAAATGCCAAAGTGATAGCCCACTGTGCGCACGCTTCCACGTCGATATTGTGCTGACTAGGTTGGTGAGGAGGCTATTGCCCATCTTTGCACACTTTAGGTCTCAGCTGAAGACGAATTTCTTTCGCTCAGCTTTCCCTTCGCCCCGCCGAACTTGCCATGCGCGCATGCCTAAGCATGCCTACCTAGCTTATCTGTCATTGTCAGCTCTTGGTCATTGCTTCTCTTACAGCGAGCTGTAAAGCTGTTAAGACCTACCTAGGCAAACCTACCCACCCGACCGACGAAGGAACCGATAACTGAATCGCATTCACTATCCTCTCAAGGGAAGTGCTGTGGTGTTCTTTTCCCCTTAAGGCTCGCCTCAAGCTCTCCACGCAGTGGCCCGGCTCTCTCGGCCCGGGCCGGCTGTGGCTGTCGACCGACCGTGAAATTGCGAACCACTCGGCAAACAAGAGGGAGACAGAGAACTTCTAGGGTGCTATATCCTGTTTACTACGACTTGATGGCCGATTCGACAGTGCTCCTCTGCTGTCGCGACCCACCCTGCAAAAAAGAGCAGCCGAGACGGTTCACTGAGCAGGATTGACTCAATTGAAGGCCGATCTCGGTGGGTGAGGCCGTGAGCATGCAGGGCCGCCGGATCTCAGTCTCAGTCTCACAACAGCTCTGCCGCACTTCGGAAAAGGCAGCAAAAAGGGGGAAACAAGGCATTCTGTGTGGCTAAGTGCTCTTGGTTGAACACCTGGCCATGGCCCCCCTGTGCGGCACCCTCCCCCCTGTCCAATCGCTGCGCAAGGAACGGTGGCAGCACGGTGTCTTGCGACCGAGCCGATCGGTACGATGCCTCCTAGCCGTGGCGCTGTGCAGGCATCTCGTCCCGAGTGCTGTGTGTCCAAGTAAACCTGGCCAATGCGTGCCAAACAAAGGCGTTTACAATGAGCTGGATGTTGAATCTTAGAGGAGGGGAGGTGCACTTCGTCTGCTTCGGTTCACTGCTTAGCTCGGCTAGACGTCTCACCACTCGAAGCATGGCGCTTCTGTCTAGGACGAGCTAATTTAGATGAGCTGCTGAAGGGACAGTTTGCAGATGTGCATGCTGCTCCGTCGAAGGCCGAGGCTCCGAGGTTGTTTCGCAGATGTTGCAAGGCTGCAGCCCAATTGCACATTCACAGCCGAGCATGCGAGACACACCGAATTTCCCGTCGGGCTGGCAATGCACAGACTCGTACGGTCCACACCCACCACTCGCTCTTGCCAGAGTGCGTGCCTGGCTTCCATCATCATATAATCGTATATCCCCAACTGGACATAGGCACGACAAGACGTCATTCAGTAGCATTTCTACTTGCTTAGCTTTCGTGCTGCAAACGAAGAAAATCGCTCGAGAGCCTCTGGGTCAGCAGCGCATGTTTACAGAGAGGTCACTCGTCAACTGAGGCATGGAATGGTCGTGCTACCGCTGTCACCACTTGGCTGGCACTTGCAGGACCTCGTGCCAGTGGAGCACCGACACGGCTGCTTGTGAAGATGCTCCGAAGACCACGTGGTACACCACCAGCAGCAGCACTTGGTCAGCAAGCGCGAGGGCTGCCTAAACGACCACTGGGTCGCAGTAATAAATGATTGTGCGAGCGAGCTGTCAGAATGATGGAAATCTCGCTAAGAGTGATTGAAGTGCACGTGCCGTATCGACGTTCGGCTGCGCAGACCCCGAACCCGACGACCACTTTGCCAACGCCCAGCGGACGTGCATGCGCGCTCGCCCAACGGCTGCCAGGCCAAAATCCCCGCCTACCACTGCCGCAGGCACTTTGGGGATTGGCTGCAGCCAGGATGTCCCTCGGTCTTCCTTCATAGGTTTTGCGGCCGGGCGGCCGCTAGCATAAGAGCGACTCTACCCTCCCGCGAGCACCTGTCCGCATCCTTATAAAATGCATTTTATTGGTAATCAATTGTCATTAGTGCTGAGGGCCAGAAGAGCAGAGCTGCTTCGACGGAGCCAGAGCGCCGGCGCTGTTGCGCAATGGAAGCCATTCGGAGGCTACGTCGTAATGATCGCTTGTCAAAGCAGCAGGAGACCGGGCTGAGGGCCTGCACGGCGCTCCAAGCTGCCAGAGCGTCTAACACACTCAGCCACTCGTCCACTGCTGAGCGCCTGAACAAGGTTGCTACTCAGAGCCATCAGTGGCTGCACAGCGGCAGGCGAGGCTGTGACAGTGTTAGTCCATCACCAGAGCACGAGTACAGCAAGCGAGCATCAGTCGCTCTGTCGACTCCGCCAGGTGGAGTGCCTCATCTCCTCTTGCCAAGTGGCCGTGCGTCTCTGCAGGACCTCTCTTCCCTTCCTAATCTGCCCAACACCAACCCCACGGCCGTTCTCGTGTGAACCGTCGCCCGCTAATGCCGTCGTTATTGTCCAGCCTCCTCACCGTGAACGATGCGCTGAAGGTCCCTGACTTCGTCTTCCACGGTCCTGTAACGAAGGTGCACAAGCAGGCTCGAGTAAGCAGCAGCAGCAGCAGCAGCAGCAGCAGCAGCAGCAGCAGCAGCAGCAGCAGCAGCAGCAGCAGCAGCAGCAGCAGCAGCAGCAGCAGCAGCAGCAGCAGCGAGCTACCACTACGGCACAGAGCAATGCCGAGTCAGGCAGAAAGCCCTTGGCCCTCGCAGCCGTCGCTGTGAAGTGACAAAGCACAAGAACATCGATCGTTGGCCACTGGCATGTCGGAAACGAACTCGATGAGAAACATTTGCTGGCTGAACGAGCAGCTGCTTCTGGTGCACCAAGGAAGACCTCTTTGTTTTGCAGACCTCATGCTTTCCCAGAAGCAGCTTGGCACACACCAGTCAGATACCTCCTAGACGTCAGAGGACAGATTTAAACTAGCCAGTGCTTGAGCGAGCCATAGCATAGAGCTCTTCCTCTTTGTGCATCGTGTAAATGTAGCCAGGTGAAGTAAATTCACAACGACCAGAATTTAGGAAAAGTGACAGGGCCCAAGGATCGGCTATCACTTCTATGCTTGTGATAACCAGCTGTACTTGAGATTTAAATAATCGAAAAATCAGCTGTAGCGGCTGATAAACTGAATGACCGACTTGCAGCCCGCTTGATCCCGAATTTTGGCCAATTTTCTTAATATCGTTCCGCAATTTCCTTGTTTTAAACCAATGATGTAACCAAACTCATATCACACTCAAAGGACAACCTGAGTTTAAGGCTTAAGGACTAGAAGACTCGGCTCTTCTAATTAATGGTGCTGTAATTCGATCATCGGCATGCACTTGAAACTTTGTCCCTTTCTTTGGTATCTGCTTGACGTTTGAACATTTTTGACATTTGAACACAGCTGGTAATCGCATTTGATCCCGTATTAGATTCGGCACTGTCTGCCACGGAGGCTGGTTGAAGAGCTTACTAGCTCCCTAGTTCTGTCTAAGCTGTATAGCTGTAATCCAGCCTTGACTAGGTAACCGAAAATAGCCATTGAGCTTCCACAGCTGGTGGCTGCATGGCTAGTAAACGAATCCAGAGGTTCAGCCATGTATCTGCTTTGCCCAAGGAACTATATCGGCTCCTGTGAGATCGACGGATTAAAGGCAAAGTTCTTACACTGACCCACAACGCATGTCATGGCTTGGCTCATTCATATCCAGCTGAACTGCTGCACCAGTCCTCGAGCCTCCTCGAGCCTCCAGGTCCTCTGTGGATAATAAGCTTGCTGTTCCTTTACTGGGCTTCAAGACCGTTGGCAACAGAAGCTTTAGCTCTGCAAGTCCTAGACTGGAACTTCCTTCCACAATTCTCAGGCAACCACATCTTCTGTCCTACTTCCGACTGAGGCACATCCTTTGCAGCCGTCCTGAGCTGTTAGTTCCATGCTACTCACTACATCAACTGCCCTTCTTCTATGCCTCCAGCTTCTATGCTTCTCACTTTCTCTTTGTAGAGTGAGATGAAGTCTGTTGGCTACCGTATGTGCACCGAAAGCTGCTTAGACCCCGAGTGCACTGTAGCAAACTCTTCAACATAGTCTTTTTAGCATTACAGAGGAATGCTGCCACCGCTTCAAGACTGGCAATGGCACAACTAGCCAAACGAAAGATTCTGCTGGGCCAGGGGGCTTATTTCAAAATAAAAAAGTGCACTTGAGCTTTCAACCGAACCTGGGCTCCAGCCGTGGCACAGTCGGAGCCTAATTTTCGATGTCTCCATTCTCCCATGCCAATCATACAATCAGCCACCAGGGTAGCCTGCCTGCCCTGCCTCAGCTCTGCTGCTGTACCCCTTGCTTGTACTGACTCAGTTACTGGAAAAAAACCCGCATGCCAAACCCGATGCATGCTTCACGGATGCCTAGCGCTGGCAATTGCATTATCACTGCAACGCTGCACAGCCACCAGAGTGCAGTTACCTCACCTGGCTCAGACTGACATGGCGCTAAAGGCAAGGCCCCCCTCTCTCTCCCTCCCTGTCTGTCTTTTGCAGTAAATGTAAAGCGCATACAAAGAGATTGAATTCTCTGAGGGCGCTTTATCAAGTGTACTATTATTACTATTATTATTATCTGTCTGTGTGTGTGTCTGTCTGTCTCTCTCCAATACACAGGGAAGGTGGAAGAGGGAGGAGGAGGAGGAGGGGAATGAGGTGATCTAGGCAGGCAGTTATATTCTGACAGACGAAGGCACTTCCAGTAAAGAGCCCAAAAAACTAACCGATCGAGAAGCCACCACTCGGGTCGATGAAAGAAGGTGGGGCTCGTTCTGCCGACGAGCTCGGCTCCCCCATTTGTCATGACCTCGCTCGACAAAAGGCTGGTTTTGCTGATGGCAATAAACGTGCCAACATCCAAGTGGGGCTGATAGGATACGGAATGTAAGAACCGGCAGCACTGTTTAGAGTGCTCTATTGCAGCAAGGCCTATGTTCGATCGTAAGCGCGCTTTTTTTGCAGGTTCAACCGGAGCAGCACACGGCGACCTTTAAAGGTAGCAGCAGCAAGGTCGCATCCAAGAGAGTCGTTTATACCTCGTGCATCCAAAGGATCCATCAAAAGTAAAACGACAATCCTCGCACAGCAAGCGCGAGGATCATCTCAATGGCAGAGGAGTGTAAAGGAAGGCACAGTCAGGGTCAGGGTTGCTGCAGAGCGCAGCAGAGTCGGCAGCGACAGCAGAGCAGTCGGAACGAGAGCCACCGGGTTCGCATCATCGGGTGCATTCAGTGCTGGGCTATGCCCATGTACGGCGGACCCACGGCGGTGGGTGGGCGGGTGGATGGGGGGGGCAGCCGATAGCACTAAAACAAAGCGAGTAGATCCAAATGGCAATAGCCTCACCACCACCCCGAATGAGCAGGGCCTGCTTGGTCGATGAACAGTCGGAGGCCGTGTGCTGAGACAATTAATGCCCCTCCCCCGTCTTAGCCAAGGGGCAAGGCACTTGCACTTCACGATGCAGGCCGTGGATGCGAGTCCTGCAACAGGCAATCCTACAATGCCTGCTGCAAGCAGATTGATAGCCATCGAAGCTCTTCTGTCGCAAAATAAATGAAGCAGTCAAATAAGCTAACACAAACTTTACTTTAGAGGCAGCGCTTCACATCTCGATGGAGGAGTGCCCATCGAATGGGGGAAGGGAGACAGAAAGATGGAGAGAGCGACACGCTGGCAAGCGCTAGGATCAGGCAAGAAAAATACCTAATAAATACCGCAAAGCTCGGCGGATGTCAGTAGAGCATTGCAAATGTTCGGATCCCGGTTGCATACTCAATTAGAACCGGGCAGCTAGCTAGCCACTAGAGTGTCAAACGCTAGGGAATTAGAATCGCCGACGGTATCGATGTCGACTAGGGCCGACAATTTCCTGCCTGCTCATTGAGCAAGATGCTGATTCAAGCCAACAATTTCCCCAACGCTAGCTCACCGAGCAAGCAGGTGCTCATATTACACACAGGCCGGCACACCTACTTTGCCCTAAGGTCGTTGCCGTAAGCATTTCCCACAGAGCCAACCAAGTAAAGGTCACCCTGACCCCCCCCCCCCAGCAGCTTGCACGTGCTAACCAGTGGGGCCCCCACGAGCTACTGCAAGCACAGGCTGCCGGCCACACGTGCCTGTGGTGATGGGGGGGGGGGAAGAGGCAGCAGAGACCCTAGCAGAACCCAAATACGAAGACCAGAACTTTGGTTCAAAGGGTTTGCTGCTTGACATCGGGGGGGGGGGGGGAGGGAAAGGGGAAGGCTCTTGCGGCATTTTTCGCTGGCCTGGACAAAGCTCGTCTAAGCTGTCCCTCTGCCTCGATACCGAGTTGCTGCTGGCAGACATGTGGCCACAGGATGCGGGACTGGTTTACTTCAGCATACCGTGCCAGCCGGCAAGCCAACGGTATGCCGGTCCACACCACTGCCCGAGCAAGATCCGACCAGCCTGGCCGGTTCACATGGATCCCCACAACGATGGGCATGATAGGGCTGCTGCCTACTCAAACCAATGGAGTGCACCTGACCTAGTGCCCCAGTGAGCCTGCCGGCTGCAGGCCGCGCCTAGGCCTTTTTTCGCAGTACTGGTGACACGTGCCCATTAATTTTGGTTTATCCAGCCTCTGAGTGAGCAAGGTTGCAATTTCCTATTGCAGTTCACCAATTGACGTCACAATGGGCAGGAGCTTCTGCCGAGATCAGCCAACGAGCAGACAGCGGAGAATGCTCGGCTGCTCACGGACAATGTTTGCACAGACAATGAGCAGGAGGCTCCGATTGAGCAAGCCTGAGCAACAGCTGCTGAGGTCGACGGTTACAAGGGAGTTAGCATGTGGCGATGCAGGTGCCGGCAGCTGCAGATGGAGGTGGCAGCAGCAGCAGAAGCACGAGCAGAAGCTGGCAAAGTGGGCAAAAACACGTTGGGCAAAGTGCATTGCCATCAGAGCTTCTTCACGGT
This sequence comes from Cristatella mucedo, assembly GCA_009760855.2. Classification (NCBI taxonomy): domain Eukaryota; kingdom Metazoa; phylum Bryozoa; class Phylactolaemata; family Cristatellidae; genus Cristatella; species Cristatella mucedo. The sequence continues at coordinate 3,447,335 of WPIO01000027.1, read as the reverse complement.
GGGGGAAGGGAGGGACTTTCAGCCGTAGATACACACATCAATGTCCGAAAGCAAGTCTGGCAGGCTTCCTCCGAAGGGACTCACTTCCAGCTTTCCGAAGATGTGCGAACGACGCACGAATGCGCATCCAACTGTTGCTGCAGCGAGGCCACTTTCAAATGCAAGCCGGAAGCGAACGCGTCCATGCTCTCCAGCAGCTGCACGCCTTCTGCCAGTCCCGCTCGCTGGCCGGCGGCGGCGAACCTGCGCGAGCAAAATGACCGCTGGAGCAAAAGGCGATGGATGCGCAGGCAGTATAGGTGGTGGTGGACGAAATTCGAGCCGGGAGAGGGGGTAGGAGCCCATAACTCCCCCCACCAGGGAGCCACTTACCTTGTTGCATGGCCGGCAGTTCCGCTGGCCACCGACAGCTCTGGCAAAAGGACAGTCGCAGGGCCGTTCGAGTGCGCCGATCCGTCGGTAAGCTTTGCCCGAGCCTGCACGATACCGAGGCGAGAGCAAGCTGCCGAGGATGACTCACACACGAACCGAATTCGACTGGAGCAGCTCGACGGAGTGGCTCCGGCTGCGGCATCAGCAGGATGCTGGGACCAAGTGCACCACGTGCCAGGCCGACAGGCAGGCGTGGGGGCCAGGCTTCGAACTAGCGCTGCGGGCTCGTGCGCACACTGCAGCCAGTAGGAGGCTAGCTACATTTATCTCGCATGCCAGGCACAGCGCACAGTCCTCATGGACGGCATCGTCCCATGACTGACGTCATCGACTGCCGTCGATGTTCGTCTGTGTCAAAAAGAAAATGTCCTCCTCAAGCGCATGGAAGCAATGCCCCACGCCAAAGATGGCAGCACTAACGAACAGCGCTCCAAGGCTATTCAAGGTAGAATGAAAACTGGTAAGGCGAAGGCTTGGTAGGCTGTTTGTTGTCTCCACCTGCCTCTCTCTGTCTCTCTGGCCGTTAGGAAATTTGGAAATCGCCTGATAGATCCACCAGGGCCAGAGAATTCCATCATCGTTGGTGCATAGGATTCCATTGTTTACATGGTACAGAGCAGTTTCGGTCGAACTATGGCCGATTTAAAGAATTCGGAAACAACCCCTTATCCAAAGAAGCATTAACAATCTTCGCTATTGTTAGAATAGATTTTTCTGCCAGTGAAAACCACAGAGGGTACGATGGAGGGTCTTCAGAAAACGTGCTACCCCGAGCCTTGCAAATGGTCCCTCCGGAAGTGCTGGGAAAGCGCCGGGGCGGTGTAACTGCTTGCGCCGTTGGACGGCTCCTGTTCGAGGTGCAGTGGCCTGTCTTTCACAAGCCACGAGCTGCCGCCGATGCAGGTGCAGCCGTAGAGAGAGAGAGAGAGAGAGAGAGAGAGAGAGAGAGAGAGAGAGAGAGAGAGAGAGAGAGAGAGAGAGAGACCTGCACGTCTCCTCTGCTGCTGCAAGCCGCAAGCTGCTCTTCCAGCTCGGCTCGGGTCGAGGTCAGCAGCCGGATCTGGGCGTCAGCAGCCTGCTGGGCGGCTGCCATCTCCTCGATGCGCAGCAGACGCTCGGCAGCCGATGCTTCCAGGCTCGCGCAGCGTCGCTCCAGAAGCGAGCGAGCGCGAGCTGCACGCCGCTCGCGCTCGGCAGCCGCCTGCAAATGCCAGCGAGAGCGGCGCTGTGTCAAGCTCGGCAGCCGCCTGCAAATGCCAGCGAGAGCGGCGCTGTGTCAAGCAGCAGCGGTCCGACGCGAATGCGATAACGTGTAAGGGCATGCAGCGCTCGGGCGCGTGCTGGAACGAGCGGTTGCATCCGGGACGCGACGACGACGACGACGAGACCAAAGAACAAGCGAGCGCTCCGTACTTCGAGGCTGCTCCGCAACCTGGCGAGCTCGTCGATACGAGCCACCTCGCCGGGCTCGCTGGCCGACTGCTGGCGATCCTTGCCGTCTGCGCGTCCCGGCTCAGGCGGCTGTGCCTCAGACTCCTTGACGGGCAGTCTTCGGTGAGGGCCAGTCGGTGGCGGGCTCGTCGCTGTGACGTCGAGCAGCTCCATCTGCAGAGCGCTTCTCTCGGCCTGCAGAGCGCTTCTCTCGGCCTGCAGGGCGCTTCTCTCGGCCTGCAGGGCGCTTCTCTCGGCCTGCAGGGCGTCACACTGCTGCTGCTTGGCGCTCAGCTCCTGTCGCAGCTGCTTGAAGTTGGCCTCGACCCTGGCTGCATTGGACTTCAGTGCGTCGAGCGCTGAGCCGAATGCTGCTTTCTCGTCCAGAGCCAGCTGCAGAGCCACCTGCAAGCGTCGCCAAGCCTGCGTCACACGCCACGCCTACCCGTGCGAGCTGCCGTGGTTTTGCTCCACACTAGTCCGGCTAGTCGGGCTTCGTCAGTCTCACTTACCGATGTTTATGGAAAATTACGAGACCGGACGGCATTGGCCTGCGCAATATCGTAGCATGCGCATCGAAGAACTGAGAGAGCACCTTCACAAAAATCACAAAATGCACGTAGGCAGACGCCCAGGGACGCGCAAACTCGGCTGCGTGGTTCGCGTGAGGAATGTGTTCTTTTTATTGTCGTTTTCCTTAAGGTGATGCCAGTTCGCGTTTGCAAATCTTTCCTCTCTCTTTTTACGTTATGCGCATGCTGTTGGCCGCCATATGGGTAGGATATCCAGGCGCCGGTTCAAAGCTCGATGGCAAGCTGCAGAAGTGGACTCACTCATGCAGCTGCCATGCGTGGCACTCTCCGCTCACCGGCATGCTAGCGCCATGAAGCTAGACGAGCCGGGGAGCACAACGCCGGGATGCAGAACCTGACGAATCCCTAGCAAGCAACTTCGATGTCTATTTCGTCTGTCTTGTGTAATTCAGTCGGTGGCCGGCCCGGTGTTTTAGCGGCAGCGTCTGGAACTGTAACAGCTGATGGTTGGGGGCTGATCACTGAGCTTATCCTGACATGCACTGGTCAGACCGGGTGCTGGTGCTTAGGCGCACGTTTCTCACGTGAAAAGGCCAGTTCCAGAGAGAGAGAGAGAGAGAGAGAGAGAGAGAGAGAGAGAGAGAGAGAGAGAGAGAAAAGAGAGAGAGAGACAGAGTGCCAGACATGCCACACCAGTTGACAGTCAGGGGTAGACACGGCAATGCGAGGTCAAAGCTCGTCGTGAGCAAGGGCGAGAGTAACCTTGGCCTCGCTACAAAAGTGATAGCTAGCGGCAGCTCACCCTCTACGGCTGCCGGTGAGGGGTCTGACTTTTGTTGGAGATGCTGGCATTAGGCATAATTACCCCGGTCAGGCTCTGGCCAAGCACAATCAGATCTGGCAGAGCAAGAGTGTAGTGTCAGAGATGCCGGCATTGATGCTCCTCACACTAAGTATGTGAGGAGCATCAATGCCGGCATCTCTGACAACCTATGTATCCTCCTCTAACTATGTTCTGCAGATGCAGAGGGAGCTTAAGTCGGATCGGCACCAATGCGCCGGGAGTTGGTCAGACCTGCGCATCGGTCTCGGTCAAGACCATGGGCAACTGCCACAAGTGAAGCATTTGATGCGACGAATGCTTTTCCACTACAAGTCGTAGACTGCAGAACACATAATCACATTTTGTAGACACCGATAATATCCCATTTTTGTCTGCTAATACTGGCACTGCCTTCTCACCGACCGTTATTGCCCCTCCTTTACTATACTGTATATACTACACAACACACCTATACTATGGGTACGCTCGACTGCCTGCCTAATTCCATTCTCATTATCGCTTTTTTTGTTGCATAAGCAGAAGGCTATTGGTTCCCGAATGCACACCGACAGCTGCTTAGACTTGAGCATAGTACATAGAATTTCCAACCTAACACGTGCTTAGTTCTCAGCTTAATAGAATTCCAGACAAATAAATAATTTACATGCCGCCGACAAGATATTGTAGACTGACAGCACGGGGGAATTTGACAGTTAACAGGCAGCGGCTGAATTCTATCTGCATCTCGAGAGGCTGGATAAAGAAACGAGACTCGATTAAAGAGGTCACCGTGGCACACTTTCAAGGCTTAATTTCATGCTTGTGGCCACAGGCTGTTCCTCTGCGACCGCTCCGGCAAATAGCTTCGGCTAGCTAGGCATTAGACTAGGTAAGCCTGCTGTCAACTGGCAATTATGACAGCCCACATGCATGCTGCCAGAATCCGTTCGATGTGTCAACTTATCAGGAGCCGTCGATGTCGTTAACTGCCTGGGACTGCAGTCGGCTGACAAGTGGCAGCAAGCGTGGGGGGAGCACGCTTTATGCTGAAGATAAAAGTACTCTCGTGCTCTTGCTTTTCAGCAAGGCAGCTCAGCTGCAATCAGTCTCTGGCACTTCACCCTCGGTAGAGACAACGGTGAATTTCTACCTGCGCTCCAAGGCAGCGCAGCTCCAGGACAGTGCAAGGAGCAGGACCCATGCCACCACCACCACCACCGTGGGGGCGGCGGTGGGACGAGGTCGGCGCAGCTGCGCTGCTACGGCTCCATTACGCCCTGCCCCCCTGCAGCAGGGCGCCATGCTGTGTGCGGCTACTATCCTCACCTCGGCGTTGTTCTTCTCCTGCCTGGTTTTGAGCACAGCGGCTTCCTGGTGCACCTGCTTCTTCAGAGCGCTCTTCAGCCTCGACTCGGTCTGCACGTGCACAGCCATGTGGGCTGCTCAGCCTGGCTTGCTCGAAAGGCAATACGCCAGCAAGTGGCAGTGACACAAGCAGCCTCGTTCGATGATGACGAGAACGACACCGAAGCGAGGCAGTTGGCAATGGTAACACCGAGCACAAGCAGCAAACGACTTACATTCGTAGCCCTTTCTCTCTCTCTCTCTCCACCCCCCCCTGGAGTAGATGCAGGACCAGGCTGCCACTAAGGGGAGGGGAAGGATCACTGTAAGCATTGAGCATACAAATGCCCACGAGCCTAACTTGCTCATTCATCAATGCAGTGCATGCATCAACACTGTTGCCAACTAGTCACCAATACGTCTACAGGCAGCGCAAAAAGCTGCCTCTTAGACCTCACCGGCATCGCAATAATCCCCCCTCCGCCTAAGCCCAATGATAAGGTGCTCACAGTTCACGACCCGGGTCGCAGGTTTGAGTCCTCAGACGGCAATCCTAAATTGCTCACTGCAAGCCGTGGAGACAGCCGTTTAGCTCTTCTGCTGCTATTTAAACATGGTTGTTTGATCAGCTGACCATTTCTCTACTTCTAAAGACCAGCGAGCCACCAGAAACTTTCTGCTAAGCGATAGCTAAATACAAGCTTAAACAAACCAGAGGAAAAGTAAGCAGGTGTGTGCCGACGTCACAACGAACCACAAGCGCATACCCTAACCACCGGCATGTACAGCAGGATGACCAGGAATCGAAAGCGTGGCAAGTATAGGAGCAGTCGTCGTCCTGCAGCAACGAGGCCCGTTACAAAGTGTTTCGACTTGAACGTCGGCAAAGCAGCCGCAGCTTGACACTCAGGCTGTCACATTTCAATAGCACTGCTTACAATGTCTGACCGGTTCAGCACAGAGCTGCCTCATGCCTGGGCATTGAAGGCTTACCCTAGCAAACTAGAGGATGGTTGCCAGCCCAAGGTAATGCCTGTTCCGCCTAGACAGTCATCTGTGGACACAGCTGTGGCTATATTGTCGCCTGGACTTGAGTAGGACTTGGACTAGCTGCTAATCCTCCATGACGCACGAACAGGTAGTCAACACACTTCTCACACTGATCATGACGAACGAAAGGCTAGGCAAACATAATGCTCATAACGATCGCACAAGCGATTATCGCCCTTGAGATCGCACGTACAGCCTGTTCATTTTGTTGCCAACAAACGACTTTCTTTCCATTCTCTCATCTTATCCCTGTTCTTTCATCTTTCTCTCCCCTATCTCTCGTGCCTTCTCTCTAACTCAATCTTTTCTTGCTCCCTCTCTTCTCGTCTCATCGTTCTTCTCTACTCTATCCCCATGCCTCTCCCGTCCACTATCTGTCTGTCTCTGCCTCCATCTGCCTTTGTTTCTCTCGAACTCTCCCTATTTCTAGCATTCTCTTTTTGCCATCACTCTCTGTCTGTCTCCCCATCTCTCTCCATCCCTGTCTCTCTCAGTGATTAGACCTGCTTCGATTAACTTCGGGCTAGCCATCCTGCTTTGTACCAAGCCAACTCACCCCCTGGGTCTTGGCCCGTGGGTAAGATGCCAACACCTCAAGAACCAAGTCTTGGATTTGAGTGATGCAGCAATCCATTGCCTGTAGGGCTCTTCTGACCATTATACATATGTTGGGCTGTTGAATCAACTCTAGTTTTACTTTTACAATTACAAGAGTTAATGATGCCTTCAAATGGAGACACCTCGAGTGGAAGGTCAACCATCTACGTGAATAACTGTGATCATGCTCTGAAGTGTTCCGTGAATGGCGAACTGTTGAGTAGCCGTGACTGTGTGATGCGTGGGCACAGCCTGCTGTGAGCACAAACTTGCCATGCCTTCTGCCTATTTGGAGGAGGGGCTCGGGTCCACAGTTGTGTGCAGGTGTGCTACATGAAGGTGGGGGTGTCTTGTGTTTATGGCAAGTGTGCAATGGTGGCCTGTAGTGGCTTTCTGTCAGGACACACAGCTCTTTGCCGTAAGTTGAATGGGCACCGTGTCAAGATTACCTACAACTGTTCTCTCCAAGAATACACCAAGATCTCCCTGAAGATCCTAGGAAGACTGCAGCAGTGGTGTTGTTAGGGTATGACTACAGCATTGCTGCCTGACAGAGGCAAGATGGCTGGTTGAGTAATAATCTGAATAAACATGGCCGTAGCATTATGACATTGGACTGTTGTCCATAAATAATCTGCATTGGTTTATGCATGCAGCAATCTTAATAGCGGCTCTGAATTATGATGACTTATAAGTACTGCTAATGTAATAAGTAGTCAGATGAGGCCAGACCTAGGACGAGAGTGGTTGCCCTCGTGCAATCATATATAGAACACAACCAGACACGTGGATTTATTTCTGAGATAAGGACAATATTGACTGCTGTTGCGTCTCACTATCGTCAGCATACCTGCACACATTGCGGGTGCATCTGCGATTCCCTAGCTGTGCTTTGAGGTATCACCAGTATTGGTCATTTGGCTGTGAGTCCATGCAGTCAATGCTTCCTCCTTTGCAGCATATGTACAGTGCCTAGAGAGAGAGATTTAGTTCTCTGAGAGTGCAGTACAAATGTCTAATGATTTATTATTCCAGACTGAAGTCTTGAAGCTTATGAAATATCTCATTGTTATCATTATTATTTTTATTACTCCCGACAGATCCCACGACATCCCACGACTTGATGAAATTTAAAAAGAGACTAAAACGCACCTGTTTCTCACAGCATTTGCTTCGGCAATATGAGTTATTCTTTGTGTGCTTATGGGTGCTGATGTTGTGCATGTTATCACTGATCATATTGACATGGTTCCTTTTCAGCAGACCCGAAGTGCCTAAAAAGAGATCGATTTCTCTGACGGTACTATATAAACGTCTTATCATTATTATTACCTGCTACTTGCATCCCGCTGTACGTTGCAATTGCTCAAGAATTGTGAATTGGTGAGCCTTTGGTGAGGGACAACCTAAAGAGAATGGCTACGACCTGTACCATAGATAATGCACAGAAACTCTGCTGCCCAAGCTTTGCTATACCAGCGAATACAGACTGGCATGGAGCGAAGCTTTAAAGCATCGTTTTGCTCCGGGGGAGGGTTCCTGCTCAAAGCCTGCAGGCTACAGTTGGAAGGCTGGTTGGCATGGACACGATTAGGCGGCGAATAGATGAAGGGGGAAGGTTTGCTCGAATCACAAAAAAGTTCTGTCCGCCAAGCGGCTCGTTTCCAGTGGGCCAGGGTGCGACCAGTGAAGACTAGAGCAAAGTCATATGGGGCGACAAGAGAAAATTCACCATTTTTGGTAACTGCAATGTAAGCAGTAGAGGGGGGAGAGGTCGGCAACCTGAGGAAGTTTTTAATGATAACTGCCTCCGGGCAATGAGGTAATGGTCCGAGGATGCATCTGCACAGGCTTGGCATCCTCCATCTGATGCCTGGCATTGTGATGGAAGACTTAAAATTTAGAGCTACTCCAGAACTTTGGGGTACCCAACTCACGAGGCTTCACAGATAACATTATTTTCCAACGGAAAAACCACCCAATGCACACGGCTAAGCAGGCTAAACATTTTTTCGCAAACACTGTTGAGTTTGGTTTATGGCCCATTCTGCTAATGAAGTGGCCCAGCCAATCTCCGGATGTGAATTTGAGATTCTCGATTAAGATTCTCGATAATGTGGACAGAAGGCTTAGAGCACAGGAGGGTCGTGTCGCATCTGAAGACGTTCTCCTCTCCATTTTACATGATGTCTAGAGAACGATAGAAGCCAGCCGTTTGTGAACGCCTAGTTCGGTTTTCAGCACCGCCCGACATCTGGCCCTCAGTAAAGGCAATCAACTAGCTAGTCTTGGTCAAAGGTCTTGAGCTTGGATGCCTGGTGCAAGGTAAGCCGGACGAAGCTTTCGAATGCAAATGAGGGCGGAGCATCGGCAAGGTGAGCAGGAATGCTGAGCCCTCGGGCGACCCGGCCGACGATGCTGAGCCCTCGGCCGGCAGGTCCACTTGCGCATGCGGGCGAGCGGAGGAGGCGCCGTACCTCGGCCAGCCGCTCCTGCAGCGTCTCAGCCTCATGCTCGCGCTGCCCCAGTCTCTGCTGCAGCTGCTCGGAGGTGCGAGCCAGCTCCGAGCGCTGCGCGTCAGCGACGTCTGCTTCGGCTCGGGCTGCCGACGCTGTGTGCTGCCAGCGAAGCACTTCGTCTTGCAGCTCCAGCAAAGCGTCAGAGGCTTGAGATGGCAGCAGCTGCTGCTGCTGCAGAGTCGCTAGCTCAATCTGGAAAGTGCGCACAGCAGCTTTGGCGCAGATGCCGGCAGGCCTCCACCGACACGAGCAAACGCCTGCTTTCGAGCACCTGTTCTGAGCAGCAGTGCGTGAAATTGTGAGCCCCAAACAGGACGGACGCCCTCAGGCAAAGCAAATCACCACTTTGGCAGTGGCCAAAGTCATGCTTTGCTGCCTTCAAAGGTTCGCGGCTTAACGAGAAAGCTCCGGCAGCAGAGAAATAAAATTGCAAGGCTGAGAACTAAGGGCTTAAGCTTGGGCCGCCACACCCAGTGTGCCGGTTCACAAGGCCTGCAATGGCCAGCATGCTTTTGGCGATCTGCCAAACTGACTGCTGGCCGGATGCTGCTGCCACTTCACACACTGCCGTGCCGCCTCCTTCCACTCAAGGGAAGGGGGTTCTTTTTCGTCGCAGCTAGCTTTTCCTGCTTTTGCCTTGGGGTGCACATGTAGCCAAAGCCAGCAATCTGCCTATTATAGTAGTCGGACGTTTCAGCGAACCACATTCTGTGAACAAACTTGTATACTACTTTCTGGACGTGAACACACCGGTTTAACATCGTCACTCTTTTGATTGGCAGTAATTCAAATGTTTAGCCACTAATATGCATTTTAGTCTGGTCAAAATACTTGTGGCTGAAGCGCCAAGCATCTGCCGATAATAATGATAATAATAATAATATCCCTGTTACTATTACTATTATTATTACTAACATTACTCTTTGTTCCGGGGTATGTAAGCTCTTAGTTCCTCATTTCTTACGCCTCAAAAGTATAGAGGATGGTCATTAATCATCACAAACTTTGCTTTTGTGACCAGGAGAGTAATAAATATGAAACTCGCCCATTTGCAATAAGAAAACGTCTTTTGGTTCACATTTAGTCATACAGCACAACTAATGAATAAAAAACATGCATTAACTTATAAGCTGAAGAAAGCTTGGCGACATTTTATGATCTGCGACTTTCAGACTTTCATCTAACAAGTACAACTGCTTCAGCCTAGACGTCAAAGAGTTCACACAGGAAAATATCTCTGACCAAGCAAGTGAGCTCTTTTTTAATAGGGTAGCATGGGTTCAAAATCCCCTGAGCACCACCTCTGAAAAACTCATCTGAATCTAAGACGTCTCCATCGCTCTTTTACTTGCTGCACTATCATAAAGACGGCTGGTCTCTCTCTATTCGGAGGACAAGGTACGATGAGCTCAAGACAGTGTGGCACCGAGACGATGGATGAATGAAAGTCTAGATACATGAAAAGTCTAGATACATGAAAGTCTAGATACATGGCATCTGAGCTCTTGCCACTCAGATGCCTGGCAGGGTCCAACATGTAGAAGAAGCAGTTGGTAGAATGATCAGTGAAAACATGCATGCAACATTTCAGCACTCATAGGCATATAACAAGCAATGCAAATGGACAGAGCAAATGCTGTAAGGAACAATTGCGTTTTTGGCTTAATACACACACACACACACACACACACATATATTTTTCATTTGTATAGCGCCCCAAGAGAACTTTATCTCTATTCAGGCGCTTCACATGTGCCTTGGGGATCGAGCCCACGACTTCAGCCACATCTTGGTCGCAGCGAGCACCTGGACCAAACCATTATTAAATGTCAAATCTAGGGATAACGTGATACAACTTTCAGAAGATTCAGTGATGGTGGATGGGATGTTTGAAGAGGATTCCGTAGGCAGTATTTCGTTGCAGGAGACATGGTGCACGGACGTCCACTGAGCAAGTCTTACTGCTGCACAAGCGGTGTGGCTGCTATTTAGGAGCAGGACCATGCGTGCGAGCCCACACCTTGCAGCCCAGTCGAGCATTTGTGGACACCAGCACAGAGTCGGCACAAATGAGAGTGGAGGCCAAACCATTGCAATACAGTATCTTTATTTTACTGCACCAGTTCTTTGACAACAAGCACTGCACGGACGTCGTCCAAGCCACGTAAAAAAAAAAATCGCACAACCCACGCATGCATGGATTGAACAATGGAGGATGTTGAGACGATCGACATAGCCAGCTCATTGTGGAACCAGCCGGCTAAGCTTATGTACTGGAGTACAAGGAAGTGAAGAACAGAGTAACTGTCACGGTTGCCACAGCCTTTCACGGGTAGGCAACGGAATCACATATCTGCAAAAGCTCTGACCTGGTCCTTTTAGTTGCAAAGTTTAGCTTGTGCGTACTCTAATTGCCCGTCCCCCCTGGTTTTGCTAGGAGCCATTGTGCTTCTTGCACAAGTAGCACAGCGATGCTGCTGACCCCCAAACCCGCTCCTTCCCCCCATACGGGATGGCTGGCTCGAGGGAGGGCACATGACTCATGCAGCAGGAATAAAATGCATGCACGAGGCAACAGCCAGGAAACTCGGCATTGGCTTAGTCAGGACGGGTCGGGGCTCCCAACGGATAACACACACTTCGACGATGCAGCAGCCGTACCTTGTGCGTGGCAGCAGTGCCGGACGGCGACAACAGCTCAGCATGGCCTCCGCCGCTGCTGGCTCCGCCGCCGGCCTCGCGCTCCAGCATGTCGGCCTCGATGAGCTCCAGCTGGCGCGCGAGCAGCCTCTTCTCGGCCAGCGCTCGCTGCTGCGTCAGGCCGAGCTCGTGCCGTGCCACTGCACTCTCGGCGCGCAGCCGCTCCAGCTCCTCGGCCTGCAAGGCCAGCCGCCCTCGTGCTCCTGCGAGCTCCTCGTGCAGAGCCGACCTGGCCGCCGTGCGAGCGCAGAGAGCAAACTCGCACGGGTGAGCGTGGCAGCGACGGCTGCAGCCGGAGGCTTCAGCAAAACGTGTGGCGCACATCAGTGCATCACCGACGATGAGCGATGGTGGGCGCGAGTGCACGCGTGTGCCATCTAGTGGCCGTTCCGACGGGGGGGGGGGGGCGCGGTTAGCAGCACAGCAGTAGCAAGCAGCTTGTTATCACTTTCGCGACTGGAATCGAGAAAAATCCATTCTGAGCGACCCATGCTACGCAACCCTGCAGCCCCGACCTTGTGTCATGCACGGCTTCTTGCCTCGTCCATCGCAGCAGGCCACCATGTTCACACTCGGCAACTGCCACTCTCCTACTGCGTTAAGTTTGCCTAATGTTTCCTACTGCATTAATTCGGACGTATACAAAGTACAGGTAGCCCCCCCCCCGACTTACGACACGGGCATAAATAAATGCACCCTTTTTGGGCACTGAATATGCATGCACTACGGGTGTCGTTGCTCCAATGAAGATTCAATGATAATAGCCTGCAGAAGGTGAAATTTGGCAGCAAAGGGGTCATAGTCTGGGGCTGCATCTGTAACTGATAGATCGTGACAAAAGACGTTTATTTTGAAATACTCCAGATTGTTGTAGTGCAATGAGTGTGAACATTATTTTCTTTTTAAACAGTGCAATGCGTTTTAGCAGTCAGCGAGGGGCAATCAATATTTTTCTGCAACACTTTTGAACTTGTTGGTTTAGGGCGATAACACTAACAGAGAGGCCACAGACAATCTTCAGCTCTGAATTTCACCGAGTGTCTTTGGGGTGAAGTGGATAGAAGGCTCAGAGCTCAGGTGGGTCGTATCACATCTAAAGAATTGCCTATTGAAATTGAAAATTGAAAAGTTTGAAATTGAAAAGGTTATTGGCTTGCATGTTACGGTAGCACAGGGACAGCGGACGAATGGCCATCCAATAAGATGACCGGTAGAGGACTTCGTTTGCGCTCACACACAAGCTAGCATCCCATGTGAAAGCCATAAAGCAGGTGGAAGCACGCATGTAGGTAGAGGACCCAGCACGGAAATGCAAGATATTGATGGGTTCGTGACAGAACACTGATCTGGCAAAGGCAGTGCACCACAGCAGCTTGCGGACAAGCATCAGTTTCTACACCGATCAAAGGCCAAGAAGAGGTATAAGGTGCAAAAGCATTCGACAAGAGCTGAGATATACATAAGCTTGAAAAAGCAGACACATCATGCTTCTGTGAACGCTTATCTCGGTGTGTGCATGCATTTCCATCTGATTTTGCTGCGCATGCAGTAGACAACAGTCTCTATCTCACACAATAACAAAAACTGAGAAGCATGGCTGAGTTAGGAGGGCAGCCAAGTCGCATGGAAGTAGCAGCTCAGGACAGCTGGAAAAGATGTGCCACAATCGGCACCAGGAGAGTAAACGTCGTTGCATAAGAATTGTGGAAGTGAGTTTCACTGTCTAGGGCCAGAAAGACAACAGCTTCTGTCTCCAAAGGTCATTAAGCTTGCCAATGCAACAGTTAATTTATTGTCCATACAGGACCTGAAGGCACGAGGAGGCTGAAATTGGTGCAGCAGTTCAGCTAGGTAGGAACGAGCCAAGCCATGGCAGGCTTTATGGGTCATCGTAAGAACTTCACTCAGTATCTGTTGATAAACCGGCAGCCAACCAAGCTCTTTCAGCAAAGGAGACACATAGTCAGACCTCGGGGATTTGTAAACTAGCCTTACTGCAGCCATTTTCATCACCAGCTGCAGTGGCATGTTTTTTCGGTAGCCCAGCCAAAAGGGAATTGCAATAATCTAACCGAGACAAAACTAAGGATCTAGTTAAATTTTGTTCACGCCACGTAGAAGACAGTTCCTTATCTTAGTGAGATTGGATGTGATGGCTTAGCTCAGGAAGCAATATTGTTAATGAAGCTTTCAAATTGTTAGCATTTATCAAAGGGGGCACCCAAATCCCTGAAGAGGATTCAGATTGCTTAAATAAAAAATACAGCTGGATATTATCAGTATAGAAGTAATAACAGATCCCAAGGCATCAGTATTGCAGTATCACCAGCATCACTTTTACCAGAGGCTCGGTACATAAATGAAGAGGACCGAGGACCGAGAACGAACGCTTGTGGAACTCCACAGATGACAGGTCTGCTGAATGAAACGTGACCACCACACGACACGGACTGAACAAGACAGGACAAGTATAACGTGAACCATGCCAGTGCCTCGTCTGCCAGACCAATAATTGTTCTCAATCGCTCAATTATGATATTGTAATCAATAGTGTCTAATTCAGCTGATAGATCAAGCAGGACCAGGGCACTGATATTGTGGATGAAAGCAATTTCAGTAGAGTGGTGTTGCTTGAATCCCGCTAGCATTTTTCAAACGATTCAATGTGTTCTGCAAGCTGCTTGGTAACAATATTTTCGAGAATATTGGACAAAAATGGAAGACTAGGCGATAGTTTGCTACGACATCTGAATCCAATATAAGCTTTTCAAGCATTGGTCGAATGACAGCTAATTAAAAAAACCTTGGAACAACCTTTTTATTCTGAGAAGCATTAAAAACCGTAGTTATGGCTGCACCAAGCTCATCGCCGCCATCGAGGACCAGAGAGTGTTGGTATAGGGTCATCAGGTGATTCTCTTTTACTTGACTTAAGTAAGGTAACCACTTTGCATACAGAAACCTTGGGAAATTTCTCAAGGGAGGTCACCTGTTACGGCTCAACACTTGCTTTAGTCGAAAGTTGTTTCAAGGAGGTACAAATATGTGCAATTTTTTTTCAACGAAGAAGGCAGAAACATATTGGCCAAAGAGTTGATATCAGGGTAGTAAGGCTGCTCCGAGTTGTCAAGCAAATGATTCACTGTCGTACAAATTTATTTTAGGTCTAACTGGCAAAACTTAAAACAGCGTTCAGGCCTGCACATAACACGGTGAATCTTTTGAAGTTTTTTGGTAAATTGAAAGGAATCTCCACGACTATGTACACGGACAGAATATAGGGGAGCAAGCTTGTCGACAGCACCTTTAAGTTTCGAGTACACTGCATCAATGAAGGTATCAAGGCTGTAGGCAGAGACTGGGTGCAGATCAAGAAGACCTGCATCACAAACATAACTTACAAATTTCTCAGCATCAATGCTTTTGAAGTTGCATCGCTGGACAAGTTCAATGCTGCCCTGGTCACACGATGGAACAGGAACAGGAAACCAGATTGAACAATGATCCGAAGACGTAAGCAGGAGCCCAACAAGGACAGAATCCTTTGTGATCAAGAGGTTCACAATATGGCCACCGATAAGAGTCGTATGACTATTGTGTTGGATCAAGCCGAAGTTCTCCAGACAGTCAAGAAATGAGCGGACCCGACTGTCCCTGTGGTAATCAGAGTGAATGTTTAGGTCTTCAGCAATCAATAACGGCCTGTCACAGACGAATATTTCGGTGGAGAACTCAAAAACAACTCTGCCATAAACAAGGTTAGACAACCAAAAGGGGGTCGGTAGATCACAACTGTGTAAGGCATGGTCTTTGATGGGAATCTGATAGCCACTGATTCAAACACCGGCTCATGCAGAAACTGCAGGTCCTACAGCCAAGCGATTCAAGAATACCGACAGCAACCACACCACCCATCTTGATCTGAAAGAATGAAAATCCAGGTAGGGTGATCTTAGGTATGCAGCAGGACTGGTCATCCATGTCTCAGTCAGAAGAAATACACCGAGCTTCTCCTGGACAGTCTGGTCGCAAATAAGTAGCCCCTTGGTTTTTTTGTGAGCTGACCTTTAACATGCAGATTCAGAGACAGTCCCATGACCCCCCTCCAGGCTGACTGGAAGGATTCAGGCTGCTTCGTGCTTAGTTATCATTTGCCGACCGACGGCGACCACAAGTTCAGGTAGACTGTGGTGCATTAACTGGAGTATTAACTGAGTGAGCCCCATCAGGCGACCTGCATGCTAAGCAGCACCTGGCCGGGGTGGCAGCCGAGCACAGCACGCCATTCATGCTCCTAGCGATTCTTCATCAATAATTTCTCCCGACGGTGGAGAGCCGGTCTACACTGCCATCGGTAGAACGGTGCACGGCGACCGTCTGCAAAGCCATTGAATGGACCATGGCCAACGACAGGCTCGGGTGGTGAGCACAATCGATGCAAGAACGATAAAAGGACACGAGAGAGAACCACTGCAGGTGCGCCAGCAGTGCATGAGCGCCGGCAAAGGAGCGCTGATGCACGCCCACACGCTGGCTGGCCGACGGCTGCGGCAACCCGGCTCACCTGGCTTCCTGCGTGGCTCGCAGCTGCTGCTGGTACCAGTCGCGTGCTGACGTCACAGCTGCCACTTCCTCTTCGGCGCGCCTCGCCAGATCGTCGAGCCGATGAGCCGCCTCGCCTAGCCGCAGCACCTCGGCTCGAGCCGCCGTCAGGGCCGCCTGCGCAGAGGCTGCTCGCTCGGCGCTGGCCGCTGCAGACGCCTCGGCGGCGATGGCCAGCTCGCGCTGCTGCTCGGCTATGGCCAGCGCCCGGTCGAGCTCGGCCCGCAGCCGCTGCACCTCCAGCTCGGCACCGTCGGTGCGCTGCTGGAGCAGCAGCTCGTGAGCTGCCCAAGATGCTGCTTGCTGCTCGTCGTGCCGCAGCTGGGCGTCAGCAAGCCGACCTCCGCCGAGCGGCGGCTCTGCCGCGCTCGATCGCGATGCATGATGAGCAGCAGCAGCAGCGCTGGCGAGATGGAGCTGGGCACGCAGAGCGGCGACCTCGGCCTGCAGCTGTGCCCTGTCGTGAGTGGCCTCGGCCGCCTCTTCGGCCAGCATCTCGGCGCGCCCTTGCAGGCGGGCCCGCTCGAGCAGCAGCTCCTCATAGAGCTCGGTGGTGGCGACTCGCTGCTGCTGGCTCGAGGCCTCCTCGCCGGCGGCAGAAGCTGGCGGCGACGGCACGACGACGTCGGCGGTGGCGGAACCGCGGTCGCGCGCAGCCTGTTGCCTGTCTGCCTCTGGCAGGTCGACAGTGTCAGGTGCGCAGCCAGTCAGCGGAGCGGCTGCTCCGTCGTCTGCTTGTCCGGTCGGAGCGCTGAGGCAGCCTGACTCGCTGCCGCCCTCTGCTGCACTGGGCACTTGCCCGGTTTCATCGTGCCACACCTGCGGCTGCGACCAGGGAATGTCAGACGCGCCAGCGCCACTGGGCGGCTCGGACAAGTGACTCTTGCTCACGTATTGTGCAACGATCTGCGCGACCACGTCGGCAGAGACCGGCACCGTGGTCGGGTCACCTTGTAAAAGTACGGATGCAAAAACCGTTCAGTCAGTCAATGTGAAAAAGTCTGCACAGGGAAATCACATCCAGCTAACACGTGACTACTCGCAACCCGCTGCCAACCCAGCCATGGAGCATATGCAAGGACCAGTGCTTTGGAGTAGCACCTAACAGTAAGTAGTTCAGTAAGCTTGCACAATGAACAGAGAGAGAGAGAGAGAGAGAGAGAGAGAGAGAGAGAGAGAGAGAGAGAGAGAGAGAGAGAGAGAGAGAGAGAGAGAGTCACGAAATGTAGGGTACTCCTAAGATGGGATTGAGTCAGTTGATTGAGGCTGACAATTGACAGACAGAGCCCTGCCACAAGCATGCACGAATGTGGTACAGTGCATACAACGCAGGCCACGGGGAGTGGTAGCTCTTGTGGGGCAGAGGACTACCAGGGCAATTTACTGGCTCGGTTATGCACCGTTTTCTTAGACAAGTGGCTTAGCAAACAGAGCAACAGAAAACCAAACAGGCTGCGAAACCGTGAGCAAAGCACAGGCAGTTAGAGAGGGCTGTGCTGCATTCAGCACAGACTGCACAAGGACCCAGCGAGTTTTAGCACAACGGTAAGGTGCTCACACTTCACAAACCAGGTCAATGTTCGAGCAGGGTATTATTTATTCACTGCTGCAAGTCGAGTGAAAGCCACCAAAACCCTTCTCTGCTGCTACAGAAATGAGGCTGCTGAACAAGTGACTCATAAGGTTTTAATCGGCAAGTAAAGTTCTTTTGAAGTACACCAGATCACGTTTTGTAAACGTTTGTCAACAGGCTCACATGATGCAAGCAGCTCTTCTAAATAGAGTAGTGCATACATGAATATAAAGCAGCTACTGTCCAACGCAACTGGCAGTACACAACGACGAGGTTACTTGATGCATCAGCCACCGGCTGGATTGCACAATCTAAAAGCAACCCAGCAACCCAGACAGTAAGCAGTAAGCTCAGTCTACAGAATTATATGGTCATTATGGGGCCCACCAGTTGCATGCTGGGCATCAAAGAGAATCAGGTGGGTTAAAACATGATGCTAACTAGCTACGGTTTCACAACTAGCCCCAAGAGGTGTTCGACGATATCAGTTTGCACCATTGATGCAGCTTTAGGCTCGTCCGATGAGAATTTAATGTAATGTAACTTACCTCGGCTGTAACTCAACAAAGCGAGTGATATAAAAGTGAGTGACAGAACCTAGAGGTCGATGCCCTGCTTGAATGCAGACTGCTGAGCAGTGGTAGAATGCGGTAGTTTGCGACGCTTAACACAGATAAGTGTAGCTGTCGCATCTTACATCAACTGTAAGTGTGTTGTTGCATACCCGGTAGACCAGCAAGCAGTGATGGAATGCCATAAATGCATGGACCAATTTGGTTGTAGTAACCCTGTCTAAACAAGGACGAATTTTTTAGCAAGGTTACATAGGTGAAAGTAGGCAGGCTTGACTGTGGAGCTGATGTGGTAATCGAGTGCACGGTCACCTTGGAACAGGAAACCTAGATTCTGCGCAGATGCAACAGGAGACATGCTGGCTGAGCCGATTTTGAACGTTAAACATTCAAGTTTCCGAGTCACACTTGTTTCGCATATAACTAGTAAGTTGGTTTAATCTCATTTAATTTGAGAAAGTTTGGTGCCATCCAAGTGCAGATGTTAGCAATACACGCAGCAAGGGATTTGAGAGAGTACGGCATGCTGGAGGACTGAGAGGGATCAAAGCAAACATACAACTGATTGTCATCTGCATAAAAATACTGGATTGTACTTGGCGATCACATAGACAAGAGGGAGAGTATAAACTGAAGAAAAGTGGACCAATCACCGACCCCTGAGTACCCCAGTGAGTACTGCAGTGATTCCTGGGATGATCTTTTTCTGTTTACATCAAATCAATACTGTGTAGTTTCTCACTGAGATAGGACTTAAACCATGGTAGCGCAGAGCCACTGAGATCTAGCCGAGATGCCAGGCACTCGCAAAAGACCTGGTGATCAATAGTATCAAACGCTGACGAAAGATCAAGCAAAACGAGGTGAGAGACTTGAGCTAAGTCTGCACCCCTTAGAAAGTCGTTATACATACAAAGCAATGCTGACTGTGGAGTGATTAGCTGCAGAACCAGACTGGAACTTGCTAGATTTGAGGTGTCAATAAAAGAGTTCAGCAGGTCTAATACAACTCTTTCCCATATCTTTGATAGGAATGGTAGAAGAGATACTGGGTGGAAGATGCTCTTTCTAGTCTCGTGTTGCTTTTCTTACTGGCCTAAGTGCACATGCAATTGCCAACGAAAAAGTGAGAAACGTGGCTGACTCAGGAGGGCAGTCGAAGAAGTGAGCAACATGGAAGTTGCAGTGCAGGCAGGCTGAAAAGGATGTGCCACAGTTGGCAGCAGGAGAATATATGTCGTTTCATAAGAGTTGTCCAAGTGAGTACTAAAGGCTAGGACCTGCAAAAAAAAGCTTCTGTTGCAGATGATCTTTGGAAGTAGGAATGGAACAGATAATTTATTGTCCATGGAGGACCTTAGGGTACAAGGGGGCTGAAACTGGTGTAGCACTTCCGCTAGGTATGAACGAGCCACACCGTGGCAGGCCTTGTGGCTCAGTCTGTTGATCAACTGGGAGCCATTGCAGCTGGTTCAGCAAACCAGACATATGGCTAAGCCTCTGGAATTTGTTGACTAGCCTTGCAGCCACATTCATCACTAGTTGCAGAGGCTTAATGAAATTTTTTGGTAGCTTTTAATCTCCCTCTCCTTCTCTATCTCTCCATCTATCACGATCTTTTTCAATTTATCTCCCTTTCAAATATACCAATCAATCAATCTAACCAATCTAATCTAGCTATCTATCTATGTATGGTTTATATACCCGTGAACGTGACCATCTCTCTAATCCCTGCTCTCTCCCCCTTAGCCTGTCTTAATCTCTATATCTGTCTCTGAGTCAATCACTCTCACTGTCTCTATTGCTCTATAGCATTTGCTTTCTTCCATCTCTCTTATGTCTATCTCTATGTCTCTCTCATCTACTTCTCTCTACCCGACTCACGGTTCAAGGTGAAGATTTCAAGTTCAGACACCTCGATCGTCTTTAAAGAAGTTTAACATATCCAGAAACAACAAAAGCATTATTAACTAGGAGACAGTGAGTGTGCACGTGCACTGGAGCACACAAATGGGGGCTTGAGAGAGAAGGAGATCGACAGTGATTCAGTGCACGAAGAAACTGACAGACGGAGTGAGAGAGGCAAACAAAGAGAGATAGACAGCAAAATAAAGATGGACAGAGGAACAAATGCTAGAGAGAGAGAGAGAGAGAGAGAGAGAGAGAGAGAGAGAGAGAGAGAGAGAGAGAGAGAGAGAGAGAGAGAGAAATATGCACACTCACAGGATGAGCTTTTCACCATATTACCACTGAGTTGTGAGTTTCTTCGACTGTTCCAAAATATATGATTCCCATTGGACGAAAGAAGCATTTCGTCTAGGCGTCTCGACCATTGCTTGATTTTGCTGCTATTAGCTTGTGAACCGTTAAAGATGCAAGTATTACTCAAGAGCTACTGCTTCAGCCCGAAATCCCAGCCTCATTCTATAAACAGTTGCTTCATGAGATGTCCAACGATTGCACACAAATAAGCTAATAAGTCGCTATATTTTTAACCGAGCCAAATTTTCTTGTAATAATCAAAACAATAAAAAAATTCTACAGCTTCTAGGTAGAACTAAATCTCTTTCTAGGCACTTCAAACATGCTAGAAAGGAAGCATGCCAATTAGTTAGTGATACCATGCACAGTCAGCATGGATGGATAAGCACACACAAATATTAAAAAATAACTGATTAAACAGCCTCATTTGTATAGCAGCAGAAGAGTTTAACGGCCACTGCTTGCAGTTGGCAATACAGGATTGTCCACTGCAGGATTCGAACACAATTTCGGTCTTGAAGAGCAAGCACCTTACCTCCTGGGCTATCGCCACCCTAAAGACGAATCGCAGGGATCCACTAAATGCTGTGATAAACAGGGGCGTTTTAAGCTTTTTAAATGTCAACAAGTCCGGAAATGTAGTAACGTCCGCCTGGAGTGAGTTCCAGGCTTTGGAAGCATACAAACTAAAGGCAGGTCTCCAAGGGCTTGATGTTAGTTCAAGGCACAGCTAAACGAATTGAGTCCGAAGAGCAGGTAGTACGATGCCTAGCCAGGTTGGCCAGTATTTCCAAAAGGTAGGCCGGAGCAAGAGAATGAAGGAACCTAACTGTAAGTGACAAAACCTTGATGTCAATAGTTGCTTGATGGCGAGTCACAGCAGGTCGGTGAGGAATGACATAAATAGGAAAAGGTGACGTTGGTGACAGGCCAAACTAGCTGCGTAGATTTGCACCAACTATGAGAGCATTATTGCACAGGCCAGATGACCTGCAAGTAGCAAAATACACAAGTCGAGATGGGACATCACAACTGCGTGGACCAGCATAGATGCGGTTATCCTTGTCTTTGCAGGCCCAATTATTTCTGCAATGTCTAGCTGAAAGTAGGCAGACTTGACTGTTGAGCTCTCACACGAAAGCTACCGAACCCGAAGTCCAAGACACAACCCTGATGCCAGAGGACCTCATTTTTCTCATGGCTAGGCTTAAGGGATCATTTTATTTAGCATATAGCTGGCTAATGCTAACGCCATAAAGACATGACAGTGGCACAGCCAAATCGTGAGAGGCAACGCATAGCAGCTACCTCGGTTCCCAAGGACAGCCCAGCGGCTGGCAACAGGCAACACTTATCGCCACGCCCCTCCTCTCCAGATTGGAGTGAAGGCTGATGAATGAGAACTCGCTTTAGGACCAACATGCCTGGTCGGGTTGTATTTGAGAATTATGCGACCGGTTCTGGTTTCTCTCAGGGTCGCAATCACCAGATTGTTACAAGTGAACGGTTGGAGGATTATTACGGGCTTTCTTTAATCCTATAAGGAAACCATCACAAGGGATGCAGTACTTAGGATGCGGTTGACACATATCATGTACAGTAAGAGAAAACTGCCACTTCAGGGGTGAGATGGGCCTTGTGCTGCTAGTACTACTGCAGCTGTGCAGCAATTCACAGCCATTAAACAAGAACATGACACAATCAGGACGAGAGATTTGAATGGCAAGGACATAATGACTATAAAGGAGTACAACAACTGCAAGCAATGGTAAAAAAAATGCAAACATTTTTAAGAGAAAGAGACCAAAAACAGGAGAGCAGGTCTCACAGCTATTTTTTTGTTCATCGTCATGCCCTCAGCACTGCTGAATCATTATTCTTTGGGCATTCATGCATCGCCTGCTAGCCAATACCAGACAGCACAGCTGAACAAAGAGTACACACAGCCGGACGTGTTTGCCATGCCTTTCATGACAAGCCTGAGCCACTTGGGACATTAAGAATAGCATTAAAGTCACAGTATGGCGATAGGTAACCATAAGGTGGACTTGGGTTTGGGGGCATCTAATTTGAGATAGGAGTCTAAACAAAGCAGCTATTGTTTGTGCCAATGCCCACAATGGGCATCAAGTGACATGCATATCGTAGGACAGAGCACAGCAACCCCGTGACCAGACGCAAGAGACGTATTATGCTTTCGGCAAAAGGTACTAGGAGCTTAAATAACTTGGAGAAATATAATTATTACCAAAACAGCTTACTTATAACAGCTCTCTGCAGAGCTATGGCATCATCCATCAGTGGATCAGATTCAGAATGTGAGTTCTCCGACATGGTTCACTGACGAAGTCAGGCAGACAGCAGTAGGAATGATAAGAAATGCAACAAAGACTCATCCATCGTCGACAGGGTTGCCATCGTCGGATGATAACGCGTACTAAAAACTGGTAACAGATGAAAAATGCACTCTAACACCAGTCAATAAGCAATTAATGATGACCAACTCTCCAGCAAAACACCCACTTAGTCCTCGTGGCTTAGAAGAGTTAAAGACAGATATAAATGACCATGCACAGGCACAAGTATTCTCATTGAAATGTGCACTGCAAGGCTGCCCCCAGCAAGACGAAGCTAAGCTGACTTGAGCGAGAAATGAGCAGAGGACAGATATAGCCAGGGGCGTTCTTGGGCAATGAGATCTCTACCACAATAAATCCTTTATTAAAGCATATGGGGTAGCCAAAAGCACCCAGTCTAGCTTCCCAATGCAAACTCAGCAAAGAGAATAAATGTATTCCAAGGAGGTCACTGCCAAAGCATGCAGCAAGAATGAATCACCCACTTATCTTACTGCTGTTCAAAGTACTCCTAAATAAACTGGCACACGGGCATTGGAAAGCACATTCCAGAATGAGTCACTATTAGGAATCAAGGGGATGTAGGATAAAGTCAAAGTTTGGCACTTTCCCAGACAATATATTACTGGGCCGTGATAGCCCACATGGTAAGGTGCATGCTCTTTACGACCGAGGTCATGGATTCGAATCATGTGGTGGGCGATTATTTATAATAATAATAATAATGCACTTGATAAAGCGCCCTCAGAGAACTCAATCTCTTTCTACGCGCTCTACATTTGCTGCAAAGTGAAATGCAATTGAATGGTAAGTAAAATCATGATATTTATATTGCCAACTGCAAGTGGTGGTGACAGCCTTTTAGGCTCTTCTGTCTCTATACAAACGAGGCTGTTAAATCAGCTAATATATTCTTTACAGCACACACATTCATTCATATAAACAAACAGAGTACACCAGCCACCGACATATTTGTGGTCACAAAGCATCACCATAGGCCGAGTTAACTTTGAGCATGTACAATGCTGAATGTGTTTAAAGACCGGTCTCCTACCAATCTTCCCAAAGAAATTTCCGAGGAACTTTAAGTGGTTTATAACGACTTTCTAAGGGATGCAGACTTAGCTAAAGTCTCTCAGCTTGTTTTGCTTGATCTTTCGTCAGCATTTGATACTATTGATCACCAAGACTTTCGCGAGTGCCTGGCATCTCGGCTGGATCTCACTGGCACTGCAATACCATGGTTTAAGTCTTATCTCAGTGAGAGACTACACAGTTTTGATTTGATGTAAACAGAAAAAGATCATCCCAGGAATCACTGCAGTATGGGGTACTCAGGGGTCGGTGACTGGTCCACTTTTCTTCAGTTTATACTCTTCCTCTTGTCTATGTGATCGCCAAGTACCATCCAGTCTTTCACTTCTAAGCAGATAACAATTAGTTGTATATTTGTGTTGATCCCTCTCAGTCCTCCAGCATACAGTATTCTCTCAAATCCCTTGCTGCATGCACTGCTGAGATCCACACATGGATGGCACCAAACTTCCTCAAATTAAACGACGATAAAACTAACTTACTGGTTATGGGCAAACCAAGCATGAATCAGAAATTGGAAAGCTAACTGCTCAAAAATCAGCTCTGTCAGCAAACCTCCTGTTGCATCTGCACGAAATCTAGGTTTCTTGTTCCAAAGTGACCTTTCATTAGACGATCACATCAGATCCACAGTCAAGCCTGCCTACTTTCACCAATGTAACCTTGCTAAAATTCGGGCTTCCTTAGACTGAGGTACTACATCCAATTTGATCCATGCATTTGTGACATTCCATCTCGGCTTCTGTAACTCACTGCTTGCTGGTCTACCGGGGTGTGTAACAACCCACTTGCAGTTGATGTAAGACGCGACACCTACCCTTATCTGCCTTGAACGTCGCATATATCAATACGTGCTGACATGCTGCACGTTACCACCAACCGTACTATGCCTACTGCAATCAGATGCTTACAGTTGGTGCAAAACTCAGCAGCTAGGCTTGTCTGTAGTACGCACAGTACGTAGTACGCACTGTAGTAGGCTTGCCTGTAGTCGCCACATCACAACAATTCTTGCCGACCTGCATTGGGTCCCAATCCAGCAGCGCATCGACTTCAAGGTTCTGCCACTCACTTTTAGGTCCCTTAATTCCTTAGTTCCAGCCTAATTATCAAATCTACTTCCCCACCAGGACAGGCATCGTGCCACCTGCTTTTCTTAATCAAATAGTTTAGCTACACTTCCTACAAACCTCAAATCCTTTGATGACCGAGGCCTTTAGTGTATATAAGCTAGAGCTTACTCCCGACTGATGTCACGATATCCCCTGACTTGACGACATTTAAAAAGAAGCTAAAAACGCACCTATTTGTCACAGCATTTAGTGGGTCCTTGTGATTCGTCCTTTATGTGCTCATGGGTGCTGACACTTCGCATGCTGCCACTAACCATATTTGCATGCAGACCCTGTGCATGTAACCTCTAACCATAATATGCTTGCTGACATTGTGCATGCTACCAGTAAACATATGATCATGCTTCCTTAACAGCAGTGGTTCTCAACCTTCCTAATGTTGCGACCCTTTAATGCAGTTTCTCATGTTGTGGCGACCCTCAACCATAAAATTATTGTGTGCAAAATGTGGAAATGCATGTTTTCCGATGGTCTTAGGCGACCCCTGTGAAAGGGTCGTTCGACCCCCAAAGGGGTCGCGATCGACAGGTTGAGAACCACTGCTTTACAGCATATGTAAAGTGCCTAGAAAGAGATTGAGTTCTCTGAGGGCACTATACAAATGTATTATTTTTATAAACCAATCAAGGGTGCATCACACCAATTTTCTTGGAGGGATGGCATCTCTGCCACATATCGAACAGCAGCAAACTGATCATAACAAGATTATCCACAAACCATGCAGGACAAACCAGTTTTGAAAATGGTAAAACAATTCTGATACACTCGTAGATAGCTTCACACTCACGAAGACACGAGATATTCACCTCATATTCTGGTCAAGTGCAACTAAAGTGAGGAAATAAGGAGTTCCTGTGAGGCAAGTCTGTACTCAACCAGGCCATCCTAACCGATGGGGCATTATCATTACGGCCACGGCCTCCATTACGAGCCTGACTAGCACTGTACCAGCTGCTTGCCTCGAGTGCACTACACTTAGGCTCATCAATCGTGCATGCGGCTGCATGCACGACTGAATAAGAAAACTTATAAACAAATGAAAATCTCTCTCTACATATTTTCTTTAGTCTGATCCTTCTTTGTCCCACTGGCTGTATCTGTGTTGCCTCGGTCTTTCTGCCCCCCTCCCCATTCTCTCTTTCTCTCACTCACTCTCCATCTTTCTTCCCTATGACATCTGGCAACCAAAATTGATGATGGGGTTCCCTCCCATCTACCTAAAGCAACCTCCTTCTTTGCTGTGAACAAGTGCACACAGGCTCGGCGTGAAAATCAAAATTCAGAAGCGAAGGCATTCAGGTGCAAGGTTTCTAATAGGAAAAGAGCAGCACAATTTCAATCCAAGTCAGTTTTTCATTCATAATAGAGTTCCTCAAGCCGATACTGCTGCAGCACTGGTAGGAAAATTCTTTTAGCAGCCGAACTAAGGGGCACTTAGAAGTGGCCTATAAACATCTATTTCCTGTTGCAGGTGATGCTATGCTGAAGCAAATACCCACACAAGCATGAAGGGGTGATTGGGCGATACAATTATCACTTAATGGTCTTCAAACGATCCTTGTTCTGGATTAAGTTGCTCATCTGAGTAAGCGCACGGGTTATCGAGTAAATCATTCCACAGAGTCGGCAATGCTGCTCGTGTATAATGACTTGCTCAGGAATGCTGACTGAGCTAATTCTGTTAGGATATCTCCACATCTTTTGATACCATTGATCATCAAATCCTTCTTGAGCGCTGGTAACAACCCTCAACCATGTCATTAACCTTGCCAAAGTCAGCACCATACCTAGCGATACCTGCGGGAGATCTAGCCGATCATTTTTCTAGCTTCTTCGTCGGCAAGATTGATAAAATCAGACAATCTTGAAAATGACAACGTCCCTGGAGTCTTCATCCTGCATGCCTTGACCTTCCTCATTGTCCACCTTCAAGCTGATTTCTGCTCTGATCTCAAAGTTCATTTCGCAGTCTGTGAAGACTACTAGCCTTCTAGAGAAAGCGAAAATCTACATTTCTCTGTATGGGGTGCCCAGATTTACTGCTGCCCTGGATAAATAACATAGCAAAGATATCATTAACCTGGGCTATTGTCCCAGAATCTTTCAAAGAGACTGTTGTCAAGCTCCTTATGAGGAATTCGAGATTAGATCGGTAGAAATTGAACAACGCTTGCCCAGTCTCTCTACTGCCACTCCTCTCAAAGACACTGAAGAGAGTTGTGGTAAACCAGTTACATTCTTATATCCCAACTTGGAAGTTCCAGTCGTCTCGCCTATGCATCACAGGCAACGTGTTGCAATGGTTTAAGTCTTACCTTTATGGAAGAATTCAGAGAGTAGATGTCAATTGAAAAACGACCACCCAGTGAGCCTTTAACGAATGGTGTGCATCAGGGATCCGTTTTATAACCACCCCCTTTCACAGTTCATACTCTCCCTCTCGCCGATGTAATCGTCAACGATAACCCATTTAATTTTCATGCAGACGACATATGGCTGTATTAGTGCTTTGATTGTTCAGGGTATGGACATTCCCCCCCCCCGGACGTCGTCCCCCCCCCGACATTTCCCCCCTGGGGTAGGAATTTCCCGTATATGGTTTAGGGTTTAGTGTTTTAATAATAATAATAAGAATGCACTTGATAAAGCACCCTCAGAGAACTCAATCTTTTTCTAGGGCACTTTACATTTGCTGCAAAGGGAAACGCGATTGAATGATGAGTAATATCATGCTTGATAAACAAAATGAATAACCTGGTTAGGGATGACATGCACAGGGTCAGCATGCAAGTGTGGTTAGTGGCAGCATGCACAGTGTCAGCACGCATAAGCACATCAAGGGCGAATCACAAGGACCCACTAAATGCTGTCCTAAATAGGTGTTTTTAGTTCTTTTTAAATGTGGTCAAGTCAGAGGATGTTGTGAAGCAAGTCTGGAGTGAGTTCCAGGCTTTGGGGGCATACAAACTAAAGCACGGTCTCCAAAGGATTTGAGGTTTGTACAAGGTATTGGTAAACTGTTGGATTCCTAAAAGCAGGTGGTATGATGCTTGGCCTGATGGGGGAGTAGATCTGAGAGATAGGCTGGAGCTAAAGAATGAAGTGACCTAAAAGTGAGCGACAAAACCTTGAAGTCGATCCCTTGCTTGACTGGGAGCCAGTGCAGGTCAGCAAGAAGTGGTGTGATGTGGCAACTGTGATGCTCACGACAGGCAAGCTAGCTGCGGAGTTTGCACCAGCTGTAACCGCCTGATTGCACGTGCTGATAGGCCAGCAAGCAGGGGGTTACAGAAGTCAAGACGAGATGTCACAAATGCATGGACCAACTTTGATGTGGTATCCTTATCTAAACAAGTCCGAATTTTAGCAAAGTTATGTAGCTGAAAGTAGGCAGACTTGATTGAGGAGCTGATGTGGTCGTCTAACAAGAGGTCACTTTGGAACATGACACCCAGATTTTGAGCTGATTCAACAGGAGATATGCTGGCAGAGCCAACTTTGAGCGTTTAGTGTTTAGGATTTAGTCTTTAGGGTTTTAAGGTTTAGGATTTAGGGCGGGCTATGCCTCTTCCGCCTAAATCCACCCTTGCTCTTATTCCTAGCTTTAATTAGTGCATATTAGGGCGTAACAAGATCTCTTGAGATCGAGTTATACTCAGTAGACCTCTGGGCTTAGCACTCATTTGCAGGAACGTGTGGCACGTCGTAGAGCTCGCCCGCTTTGACGAGTACGAACAGTTGCCTGGTCGCGTCGAGTGGGACTGAACTCCCCCCCCCCCCCCCCGGGACCGAACTGCATAGCTCGCCGCTGCCGTGGCTCGCTCCATTAGAAACCATCATCCCAATTCATCCATTCTTCTAATTATACTGAGTTGATTTTATTTTAATAGAGCGTGAACTTCATTTGATCATATATGTATATATATATATATATATATATTCTTAGTTATACATTCATCAACATAGGGGGAAATGTCCTAGGGGGGAATGTCCTAGGGTCCACCAGGGGGAAATTTCGGGGGGGGGAAGGGGACGTCCAGGGGAAATGTCCTACAAATAATTGTTCACTGCCTTCAAGAATCTCAAACTCACTCAGCTACCCAACATGTTTTGGTGACATTCGCACTTGGATGGTAGCAAACTTTCTGAAATCGACTGATGGCAACTTATTAGTTAAGGGCAAATCAGTTGTTACTCAGAAACAGGAAAGCCTAACTCGCCAAATCAGCTCTACCAGCATATCCCCAGTAGCCTCCACTCATAATCTGGGAGGCCTCTCCCAAAATGGCTCGTCAGTAGATCAGCACATCAACTCCAGAATCTAGTCTGCCAACTTTCATATACCTTACGTAACATACACAAATATCCAGACTTGCTTGGATAAGGACACGACGGCCAAGCATGGTCCAACATCCCTACTGGACTTCTGTAACTAACTACTTGAAGTCTTCCTGCACGTGCAGCAACACACTTGCAGTTGGTGTAAGGCGAGACAGATAATATCTGTTGTAAACTCAAGCAGCGCATCGACTTCAAGATCCTGCCACTCAATTTTAGGCCCCTTTATCCTTGCTCCGGCTTACATATCTGAATTAGTTTCATGTCATGCTTCGAGTCGCATCATTGTTCGTTTATTGCTTGTGCCCCCTAACTAAGGTCATGGAGACAGTGTCTAATCTTGGACTCCACCTCCGACTGATATCGCGTCATCTCCTGGCACAGCATTGTTACTAGCTATGACACAAAGCAGGTAGGGTATACTGAATGCAGTCGTCGGATACAGTGCTGCCATGTCCAACGGTGGTATCGTGGGCAGCGACTGGCCAACGAGACAGAAGGAGGAGAGTGTGGGGCGGGTCTTTACAGCGTAGAAGCGATAGAGACATCCTGCCTGAAAGCCTTCACCAGAGAGCCTGCCCTATTGCCCCACCGCAGAACGCCACTGCGCATGTAAGGCGAACACGCTGCGTGGGGCACTCGCTGCATAGGACATAAGATCGCGCCAGTAGAACACAAGGCGATGTAGAGTAGCCGAAGCTCGGGGAAATGGGCAAGGATTTTAACAATTCTGAGACCCCACGTTTAGCTGGGTATCGTAAAAGCGACAAAGATACCCAGGCCTAAGCCGTCACTATCAGCGTGAGCAGCCCAGTAAAGTCGCGCAGCCGCCGGGCTTCGCCAGCACAGGCTAACAGTATGCGAACCTAACCCTAATGTCAAACACACACACGCAAATCTGAGCGTTAGAGGCAGGTCACATAGCGGTTAGCGACGAGTAGTGGGCTGTTGCCGGCGCTGCAGCCAGGCGATGAACGAAACGCGTCTACTCAGCAACGTCATGTGTACACACCGCCAGCGATTTATACTACTTCTTCAAGCTCACCCACTACCACAGTCGTACGCGCCTATAAAATAGTGGAAATAATCCATTCGCTTCAGATGAACAAATATTCGAACTCAAGCAACGATATCACTCACGAATGAGTTGGCATTCGTAAGTTCCGCCAGCCGGCTGCTAAGCACGACGATGAAGGTCACGGTTGGTGTTACCCGGCAATGTTCGCCGACAGCAGAAACTTGACTAGAGGCCGGCCTTGGGAGAGCGCATTAGACTTCGTTTATAGATCATGCCGGTAGCGTGGGTCGTGCAATGGCGATGAAGGCGCAGAACGAAGCTGGCGGATTCTGTCGGTGTAACTTGGCTTGCGCGCACTGCATTGGCGGCTAGCGGCTAGTCTACCTACTGGGTCATAGCGTGATTAAATGCCACGTCTGCCTTCGCCGCTGTGCTGTAGGGCGCGGCCCGGTGGCAATGTTCTAGGTACGATTTCTGTGTACGAAGCTCGGGACGGAATCATGCGCGGCTGCCAAAGAGTATTCAGTTGTTGATGGATTTTTGCGCTTAATGAAAAGTGACTTCCGTATTCTACCACTAACCATTCGCTTCCTTAGCAGCAAATGTAAAGTGCCTAGAAAGAGATTTTTCTGAGGGCGCCATATCAAAGGAATTATTATTATTATTGTTATTATACAACAAAGGATCAAAAAAGCCTGCGCGCAGACGAAATCCCTACCGGGCCATGTTTTTAGTGCATTTTAGGGAAAGGTGGGGCGAATATCCGGGATGATAATGTGTTTTTACCCTATACGACATTTTTATTTTATCAACTCGCATCTTTTTCCCTTTTACAACATTTTTAATTTTTCAACTCGTTCTCGTTAACACTCGAACTCGTTTCAAAACTAAAAACGTTGTAAAATGAAAAAAGCGCTCGTTTCAAAAATAAAAACATCGTATAGTGCAAAAACACATCATCACACTCGTTCTCGTTATCACTCGAACTCTTTAATGTCTTATAAGACTGGAATATCTGTTTTAAAAATCATTATATATTGTAGTAAACAATTTTGTTGCAATTTTTATTTAAACAAAATATTATTACCTTATATAGCAAATAACTTTATCTTGTATTTCTAGAACACTGATTAGAAGAGAAGAAGAAAAAGCAAATATTTGGAAAAAAAGAGTTGAATATATATTTTATAAACATTCTTTACAAAGAATTGATGTGCCAACTACTGTCAAAGAACTCAATAAGTTTGTTAAAATATATACTTTACCAAAAGACAATGCATGTTTGTTTGATAAGATTTATAGGGTTTTCAGTTTTGATTATATACTACAAGAAGTTGTAACTAAAGCTATTAAACGAAGAATATGTATAGTAAAAGAACACATTTCAAATTATAGAAAAGGCAGAATATCTGAAATTAAAAAAATGAGTTGGCCTGAAAAATATAAAGAAATTTTATTAATTAATTCAAAGTTAGAAAGTGGAGAATAAAATTATTGTGAACATAATACTAATGAATGTTTTTGTGATAACGATGTAGAATTATTGAAGACCAAAGCTATTTATGAAGAAGAACTTAAAGAATTAGGTGTTCCAGAAATTAAAGTAACAGATTTTGATTACGGAAGGTGTGATGTTCGTTTTCCTAGTTTTTCTGACTGGACATATGGTGATGGAAAAAGACACATATCAGAAAGTGAAATGGTTTTATCATTCGGCCGTAATATTCCAAAACAACTTAACGAGACTGATGGTGATTATATTGATAGACTATATGATATGTTTCAAAGTATAGGTTATACAAAACCTATTAGTGAAATTGATAAAAATGATGCTTGGTTGAATAACAAACTAGTATTAGAAGCAACAAATCGTATCAACGACTTACACGAAGTTTATGATGATCATAAAAGATCTGGTTACGATAGAGATTTAAATTATGGATGTAGTCAGGATTTTTGTTTTGGAGATTGTAGTAGATAATATATGACAGATCTAAGAAATAAATATTCCAAGAATTAAAAAACTTAAATAATTATAGGAAAACGGCAGATCTAAGAAAAAAATTTGCTCTTCAAAGATATGATGAGGTAGTTGCATATAACGTTAAAGTTAGATCATGCTTAACAAATTTAACAAGAGTAAGATATATAATTAAAATCGTTAATATAATAGTAGCTTTAGGAGTTACAGTTTCGACAACACATATTCATGCACATCCGGATATAACTAATGTAGTCTCTGTTCTCTCAGCATTAACAGCAATGCTAATGGCAGTTGATGGTGTTTTAGTTGAAATAGATAAAAGAAAAAGATTTACTCTCAATTCTAACACAGAATTTATTTAAAAAATAACTGATGCTTTATCTGATGAAGTAGTTACAAAAGAAGAGTTCGATGAAATTATAGCAGAACGTGCACAAAGAGAAACTACTCCTCTTGCTTAATCACTTGCAGCTCCTCTCTAACAAAACTCCTTTTAACACCAGTCAAGCAACGGATTGACTTCAAGGTTTTGTCGCTCACTTTTAGGTCTCTTCATTCTATGGCTCCAGCCTATCTTTCAGATATACTACCCCATCAGGCAAAGCATCGTACCACTCGCTTTTCGGAATCCAACAGTCTAGAAATACCTCGTACAAACCTTAAATCCTTTGGAGACCGTGCATTTAGCTCGTATGCTCCCACAGCCTGGAACTCCCTCCCGACCTGCATCAGAACATCCCCTGACCTGACCACATTTAAAAGAAACTTAAAAACATACCTATTTAGGACAGCATTTAGTGGGTCCTTGTGATTCGTCCTCGATGTGCTTATGCGTGCTGACACTGTTCATGCTGCCACTAACCACATTTGCATGCTGACCCAGTGCATGTAACCCCTAACCATGTTATTCATTTTGTTTGTTTTTCAAGCATGATTTTACTTACTATTCTATTGCGTATCACTTTGCAGCAAATGTAAAGCGCCTAGAAAGAGATTAAGTTCTCTGAGGGCGCTTTATCAAGTGCAATATTATTATTATTATTATTATCATTAATGAAATATCTAACCGGTTGTTTTTTCAATGCTATTATTCTAACAATAGTATGTTTAGTCAAACTCCATATCAGATCTGTAGCTCTTCTTCTTTTTTCATCTTCTCCTTCACCCGGTTCTAGTAAATATCTAACGGTTGTTCCAAGTTCTAATAATTTTCCTGTTCACCAACTTTTCTATGATATTTTGGTATACTCAGTTTTACTGATTCTTTTTTTATCGCCTTTACAGGTTCTTCACCAATAGATCTTGTAACACTATTATTTAGATAATCAATAATCTTTGGTAAATTATAAATCCATTCTTTATTTCTAGTGTAATCTCCATTATTAATGTTTTTTAATTCTTTTTCATATTGCGCAATAAATGCTCTTTCTGCTACAGTTCTATTCATTCTTTCAACAAGTGCAACACTCTTTTTACTAGTAGCTTCTATAACTTGTGTTTCATGTCTTTTCATTTCTTTCATGAACTCTCCTTTAAACTCAGATCCAGGATCTACTGTTATCTTCTTTGGCCATTCCAATAAACTTTTTGTGTAAATATCTGTTATAGCTTGTGTTACTTCTTTAGAAGACTTTGTTTTAAGTGGTCTCGAGTCTTTAAATCTGCTAGCAACGTCAATAACACTCAAAGCATATTTATATCCAGAATCATTCGGCATATAAAAAATGTCTGCTTGATGACTTTCATTAGGTTTAGCTGTATTAAAGAAACCTTTTGGAATTACTTTCGGTCTTGGCTTGAATATCTGGCTTATATCTGAGTCTGGATTAAATTTCCCTTCCGTTTTTCTTTCATTTAGAGTTGAAAATGACATTCTATAGAAATGGAAATATTTTGTGATACTTGTTCGACATCACTTAGCGAAATTGAATGCTTAGAGTCAGGCCATCCAGTTTGCAAAAAGGTTAAACGAAGACCAAAGTTAAAGTATGAAATGCGTTGCGATATCTGTGATTTAGATAGCACAGAAACGGATTTCGATTGTGGTATTTTAAGAAATAACAAAATAATTATTTGTGCAGATTGTTATTATGCAAGGAATAAATATTCTAAACAAAGACCTACAAAAATATATTGCTTAGCAAAGAAACACTTTAAAAAAGGTGTTCCGAATTATTCTGTAATCATCATTGTTTAGAACACGAATCAATAATGCATATAGCTAAACTATTTCCGTTAGTAAAAGGTAAGCATAAAGCAACACAATTAAAAGAATTAATTGTTTTATTAGTTCTTTTGTACTTTTCAGGTCCTTATGTAAGAAATTAATAGAATTAACTTTCATATTTCCTAGGTTATCAACATAATAATATTCTATCGGAACTCTAGTAAAGTATGCATAACACTTAAAATCAGTTCCAGTCGGCGATGTATTTATAGCACGTATATCTCCTGGTACTATTGTCATATCGCTGCTAGGCTTTAGTTGTATACAGTTAGACGATCCAACAACCATTGCGCTTAATATTCTTAGTGGAGGACTATTTTTATTTGTCCAAGAATATGCAGTAGAAATATTAATAATAGAACTCATTGCTCTAGGATTAAATGTAAGTACAACAACTTCTGTTATTTTTTTAACGGTTCTATCAACATATAATTTCGTGCAGCATCTGAAGAATTAACAGGCTCAGCAACATTGATTATAGAATTATTATTCATGTTTAAATTTTTTGTAGCTGGAGAATTCTTCAATATCACATCTCGTTTTAATCCACCATAAGTAACACAAAAATCACCAGGTAAAACTGTTGGAGTAGTAAGACTAGAATTCCAATATGTAGAAGTAATAGCAAAACTATTCATATTTAAATCTCCAGTCATTGTATCTCCAGATTTCTTTATATAATTAGATACTTGATTAAAATTAACAGCATCTGTTGGATTAACTCCTTGAGCAAGATTTGTAATTGGTCTATTCTGTAAATTTAAAGAAGTACCACTGTTTACAATAAAGTTTGCATCTGCATATGATTTTGTAACAGCATCACTATCATTTACAGGATCTCTCATATTAATAATTATATTTCCATCCGCATCAAGATCTGACAATATATAACCATTTATTCTACTTACATATTCATTGCAATGATGTCTTCGACTCATCTATATAGTTATTAATTACAATTTTCGATCTATCTAACACTTTTTTAACAATAGGAACTATTCTAAAAAATCTACAAGGATCATCTTCTTCTACCACTTGGATCAAACATCTTCTTATATAATACTTTATATCATAACCATTTGCTTTCTTATTATTAAATCTGCCATACTTGCTTATGATGTCAAATTCAAAATCGAAATACTTTTCATCTTTAAGTAAAAGCATAAAAATTGGTTCTCTAGGTGGCATATCCAAATCAGTATTAGGAATTCTTACATTACCAGCTGCTACATAATCTATCGGAGGTTCTTCACAATTCAACCCAGGAACAAAAATCTCAAACTCAGAGTAAAAGCATTCACTTAATTTTAAAACATGCAAACCAAGTAAACACTGTGCGTGATATTGTTTAGGTATAAAATCATCAATAATATTTCTGCTCCATAAACATTTTATTTCTACTGGGGTATTGTTATCTATTATTCCATCAGGAGAATATCTGTATACACCATCACTACTAAAGCAATCGTTTGCATTATCAAGTTTTACTTTTAGTTTCATTTCCAAAAACTTAGCAGCAATAGGTTCAAATACTTTACCGAATATCATTGGAGGAAATCTCATACTAGAATTGTTATCAATGTATTTTTTTAGTTTTCTATTTGCAATTAATTCTATATCACTTTCACTCTGTTCTCCGAATATTAAATCATTTCCAAGCACTGAGTAAACCTCTGATCCTCCAATATTCAAAGACATTGATTTTTTCCATTCATCCGAACCTTGTACAAAATCAAATTTATTCATTATATTTCTGGTTTAATTTTTTTTAAATGTCAGTTCCATCCTATACAAATGTTCCTTTGCTGCAGGTAAATGATGAACCATTACCATTAGAAGTAAGTTCAGCAGTGTTCTCACAAATAGTTAAATAATGAACCACAATACTTGTAGCTGCATTACCAGCGACAATAGCTGAAGGTATTTGAGAGTTGAACTCAATACTTACATCGAGTTTTGAAGTGATTCTTAAAGGTTCATCGTTGTATTGGAGATCAACAACATGAATTGGATATAGCATTAGCCATTCTGGAAAAGTTACACCAACTGGTTCTGTAACTTCATTTAATCCAAGATGCTTTCTGAATTGAGTAAAATCTAGATATGCGGTAGAACATTTTCCATCTTTTGGATAACTACTTCTAGCAACAGTAGGATATTGCTTTGAACCATTAGCAAGAACAGTCACATTTTTAATATCGCAATGATTGTATGTGCATGGATTTCCAGTATAATCATTATATTTGTTTGTATTCTGTGCAGCAACAATCAACCACCTAACTTTATCAATAGTGTTTTGCACATATAGAGTTCTAGTATATTTTAGACCTTGGTTAAAGTTTGTTTGTGTCATATTCTCATAACGTCTGACTCTGTAATTAAGTCTGATTTTCTTTGCTCTTTCACCTGAAACATCAGCAAGTGCTCTTTGAATACTTTCTTTAGGAATAACAAAAGGAACCATTAGCCTCATTTTTGACATACTAATCTTAAATGCATTCCAAAGCCCATCATTAGCAGCTCCAACGGCACTTCTAGATGCAATTGAATTAATATTAGCAGCAGCTCCTGATGTACCAGTCATAATAGCATCAAAATTACTTCCACCAACTCTCGTCATCTCAAGCGTAAACGGAATATTATAAAGAATCTTATTCATATCTGCACACAATCCAGACAATCTTGAAAGTGGGAGTGAGATACTAAAAGTTCCTACATTATCCGCTAAGACACTAGAAAGACCTCTTCTGTAAGCAAAACCAATATTACTAGAAGATGCCGCAGAAGCGTTTGGACTAACATAAGCACTGCTGCCTGTATACAAATCATCAAAAGAATTTGCCTCATCTTTCTTCCATCCAGTTGCAGGTCCTTCTGTTCGGTTGTAATCATTTGGATATGTAAGGTGTCCCATAAGAGTTGATACACTTCCAGGGCCTTCTTTCAATGAATAGCTTTTTATTTCTTCAGCACCAAGTCAGATTCTCATCGAACTAAACATCCATGCTCCAGCATTGTTAACAAGCCCAGCAGCAAGAGTTCTAGTAGGTGCTGCAAAGTTTCCACCAGCAGCTGTTTGGACTTGCAATTGTCCTTCAAGCAGTAGATAAGCATCTGACAGAACATAGCAAAGCTGTTGTTCGCCAGGAACAGAAAACGTAACTAGTTTATTTGCAATACTATCAGTCTCATTTCCATTGCTTTGGTAAAACTCTCTGTATTGATAATCTTTAATTTTGTAGTTAGGAAAACTAGGATCTCCCGATTCGAGTATAGTATCAATTGGTGCACTTGCCATTTCTTCTCTATATAAAAAAGTAAAAATTTATTTCTTATTCTGAATGTATAAGCCAGCACCAATTTTTTTCATGTATCCGCCATATCCATCAGCTCTAGACATAATAGCAGGAACAACAGATTTTTCTTTTATAACTCTTTCTATTTCTTTGTATGCCTTAGGATCATTTTTTTTAATGTTTCTGAATAATCTTCAGTTTCAGAGTCCTCCATCTTTTCTTTGTATTTCTTTTTGCTTTTTGGTTTAAGTTTATCAAGCATCGCTCGTTTTATCTCAAGATCCATCTCTTTCATCTTTCTTTCACAATCTTCTTCTTTTTTACGTTTCTCCAACTCATACTCAAGTTCTTTCTTTCTTCTTTCCTAATCAAGTTTATCATCAAGTTCTCTTTGTTTATTAGCATATTCCTGGTCAATCTTTTCTTTCTTTGTCTGCAACTCAGTTAATTTTCTTGCTTGATGCATTTCAATTCCTTTGTTAGCAATGTTCATACTAAGCCCAGTTAGTCCAGTAAGCACAGGCGCTGCTTTTCCAACACCATCAATAATCTTGTCAAGCAAACCAGAACCATGATATTTCCCACCAGTTATCCTACCATTACCAATTCTGGCATAGCTAACCATCCTATATTATTTCGAAATTTCTATTGTAGCTATAACATCTGCAATAGTATTTATTTTATTTCTATTTTGATCTGTTAAACTAATTGTAATATTGCTAATACCATCAATATCTCCACGAGTAGGTAAGAATAAAACGTTTGGAACATGCACGTCAATTTTATCTCCTGGATCAATATCATCAATATCAATTAAATACAAAGATGAAGACTGTTCTAAAAATCTCTTTTTATGTTCAACATAGTTTCTATTAGGATCTACAAGATCACAATCAATACTTATCCATTTTACTTCAGAATTGTCAGGTGGCTGCATTTTATTCCAAGCCTTATAAGTACCAGAGAAATACATTGCTTTCTCTACTGCTTCATACGGTGTTCCCCCAACCATAAATCGCCCAACCGCCTATTTTCAGCTTCATAACATTGCTAAACTTCGGGCTTGTTTAGATAAAGATACCACATCTAAGTTGGTCCATGCATTCGTGACATCCCGTCTCGACTTCTGAAACTCACTGCTTACTGGCCTACCAGCATGTGCGATCAGGCGATTGCAGCTGGTGCAGAACTCGGCAGCTAGACTTGTCTGTCGTGAGCGTCGCAGTTGCCACATTACTCCACTTCTCGCCGACCTGCACTGGCTACCAGTCAAGCAACGGATTGACTTCAAGGTTTTGTCGCTCACTTTTAGGTCCCTTCATTCTATGGCTCCAGCCTATCTGTCAGATATACTACCCCATCAGGCCAAGCATCGTACCACCTGCTTTTCGGAATCCAACAGTCTAGAAATACCTCGTACAAACCTTAAATCCTTTGGAGACCGTGCATTTAGTTCGTATGCTCCCAAAGCCTGGAAATCCCTCCCGATCTGCGTCAGAACATCCCCTGACCTGACCACATTTAAAAGGAACTTAAAAACATCTATGTAGGACAGCATTTAGTGGGACCCTGTGATTCGTCCTTCATGCGCTTATTCGTGCTACTGTGCATGCTGCCACTAACCAAATTTGCATGCTGACCCTGTGCATGTCACCCCTAACCATGTTACTCATTTTGTTTGTTTATCAAGCACGATATTGCTCACCATTCAATTGCATTTCACTTTACAGTAAATGTAAAGCGCCTAGAGAGAGATTGAGTTCTCTGAGGGCGCTTTATCAAGTGAATTATTATTATTATTATTATTATTAACCATATCAGCATCAAATGAACCTTGAAAATTTGAACTAAAACCTAGAGTATCACCAATTGAATTAATTACACCATAATTAGTTCCAAGTAATGCAACATAATCACCAACAACTTGCATTATTATTCTATCATCTGCATCAACACTAAATTTTATTCCAGTACTATTTCTATTAGCAACATTGTAAAATGAGCCAGCTTTTCCTAAAGCTTGGTTTAATGCAAGGACAATCATTTGACTATCATAATATCCTTCTGGTATAGCAATTGAGAAGCTGTTAACGTTTGCCATACTCACTTTATACCAAAACATATCGTTTACACCAGTAGTAATATTTGATATTACTCTGTTTGTATAAGTAAATTCAACTCTTCGCAAACCTATTTTGTTATAGCCAGAATCTGATCCAAGTATTAACGGTGGAACAAGAGTTTTTGAATCAGAACTAGTAGTTCCAGTGATTCTTATTGACATTCTTATATTATATCTCAATAATTTCTATTACAACAGTGATCTGCTGCGAACCAAAATCTAAAACTTTCAAATTTTGATCTGTAATAGTAATAAATATAATAGAAATAGATTCTCCAACAAGATTGTGATATTCAAGAGTATTCGGTTCATATACCATTTGTTCCCAAGGATAGAAATTATAAGCAAAACTTCTAAGAGCTTGGGTTTCGATATTATTTATATAACTTGTTCCACTAGCAACCAAATTGCAGTTTATAAGAATTAAGTTTAAATCAGAAACAAAAACTTCATTCTCTGAAGTAATTTTTTCTGCTGGATCTACAACTACTTGCGTAAACTGTTTTCCAGGAGCTGCACTATATGTATCTAATGGAAGTGTCTTGTCTGTTGTATAAACAGTTCCAGTAAATCCAAGTAATGGAGCTATAGTAGATTTAACAGCAACAAATGTAAACCCAGCAGGCATAGTAATCCAATAATTAGAAGTAGCAGTATCAATGCCTAAAACAAACTTATCACTTCCAGATAATACAATAGAATTATTTATTACGTCAGCAATACCAATATTTACATCATCAGATACCCTTACTATTCGCTCAGATCCGCCAGTAAGTCTATACACAAAAGTATTATTAGCTGATGTAATGTTCTTAATAGAATTAGTTCAAACAAACTTTTTGAAGCAAACTTTAAAGTTTTTGTTCTTAAGTTTTATAGGATCACTAATTCGAATTCTAATTGGATTAGTAGTTCCTGTAACATTAAAAATATATCCCTCTTTACTTGCAGCAGTACCCTTTTTGATTGACTCAACATTTTTTAGAATATCCTTAGCTACACCAAGAAGATCAGACATTTTCTATATATCATATACAATTTTATTAATTTTAACAATGTATGACTTTGGTACTTTTTTAGATTTTGCAAGGTAATCAACAGCAGCACTAATAGAATTTACTACTCCAGTATTTTCAGCTGCAAGTTCGCGAATCCACAATTCTATCTTGTCAAATACTCCTGAATCATTCTTTACAACTAATGGAATTACTTCTATTTCCTTACCTACTCTAGGTCTTAAATAATTTAAAACTCTTTGTTCTTTTACACTTCTTTTTTATTTTTATTTAACTCTGTAACAACATTAGAAAGATTTTCTTTACTAAGATTTTTAACAATCATTTTTACTTGATTAGATAGTTTACCAGTTTTCTTTGCTCCAATAATGTCAAGTAAATCTTTCTTCATATCAACTGTTGCTTCATATAATCTACCTACTTCTTCTATTTGTTTATCATCAAATTTAGTATTATAATCAGTTGTGTATTCTAAGATATCATGAGCAGTTTGTTCTAGTTCTTTTTCAGCAGTATACATTTTTTCATTATTAAGTTTTACTCCTAGCTCATATAGTTTTTAATTTATTTGTACTATCAATCTTATTTATTATTCTTGATACATAACTTGGTATATATCCATTTTTTTCATTAAGTAATTTAATTAGTTCAGCTTTATCAAAATCTTGTACTTGAGTTTTCTTAGGAGTGCCAGTAGTTAGATTTATATTTAACTCTTCGGCTAAACCTTTTTGAGCAGCATCAATAGCTTCTCGTATTTCTGGATTTGCTGCATATGTCTTTGCTTGATTTGCTATAGTAATTGCTTTTTTATGCTTTCCTTCACTAATAGCTGTTCTTGCTTTTTGAATAGTACTAGATATGTCTGGTTTGTGTTCGTAATCCAAAACTTTCTGCAGTTGTTCTTTGTTTTCTATTCGTAAAGCAAGTTTAGGTCTAATTCTTTTAAGTTTATCAACAACAACTTTACCTGAGTTATCAGTAGATCTCTCTAATGCTTGCTCGTTTAGTCTATGCTCAGCAGCGTCTCTTATAGCAATTTCTGATTCTATTCTTTGTATCTCACGAGAGTTTTCTAGAATATTTGCATCTCTTAGATCTTGCAGGTTATGCAGTTTAGTTTCATAATCTAATGCGTCTTGAACACTTCCTTTGTAAGGTTTTTTACCACTCGAGTAAATTTTTCCATTAAACATTTTACTATATCTATTAATAATTAAAAAATGTCATTAATTGCTTTCCTTCTGAATTAACAGACCAAAATCTGCCTTCCGACCCAGTCTTTGTTAGATCTATTTTGCAAAAACCAAAACGGTTTCTAGTACAAGAGTTGACCCATTCTCTAAATTGTTTCTTATCAATATCTCCAACATATGCATCACGGATATACTCAATGTCCGTTGTGTTTTGCTTAAAGATTACTATTAGATTTTCATTATTTCTAATTTCTCTCCTAGGTATGTTAGTAAAGCCTTGAGCAAGATAGAAAATATTCAGACCTTTATGTCGTGTGAAATAGTCTAATATTTTAGTTTGATCTTCTATCATTAAATCAAGTACAACTACATTCTTGCAGTTCTTATACGAGTCTACTTCCGGCATAGCATCAATTCCGTTAATCCAAGAATAAGCCTTGTTTTCTTTTGTCATGACATAAGTCCACGATATAACTTTTGATCTAAACTTGAAGCAATAATCGTACAACAATCATAATTAACCATTCCATAAAATATCCAATTCATGATAAGTTGAGACTTACCTGAGCCACTTGGACCTAAAACTAAAGCTC
Organism: Cristatella mucedo; assembly: GCA_009760855.2. NCBI lineage: Eukaryota > Metazoa > Bryozoa > Phylactolaemata > Cristatellidae > Cristatella > Cristatella mucedo. Next base: position 3,404,522 of record WPIO01000027.1, on the reverse strand, counting down.
TGATTGGTACACTCGGCAATGGTTCTTTATGTCCAGTATCTACATCTTTTCCAAAATTAAACGCCCTTACTCGAAGAGACATTTCCTATACTAAAAAAAGTTTTTATATTATAGAAATGGAAATTTACTGCTTGAAATATAAGAAGCCTACAGATAGCATTCATGAGGAGTATGTTGAGATTGATAGTACAAAAGGCCTTAGAGGCGTGATTAAAGCAATTTGTGTGATCTGTGAGAGTAAAAAGTCAAAGTTTGTTAAGTTAAGAAGTGTTGGTGAAGGTGTTTTGTCTCACGGTAAAAAGTTAGGCACTGGAGTTCTAGCTCATGGTAAAAAGTTAGGTACTGGAGTTCTAGCTCATGGAAAGAAATTTGGTGGTGGAGCTAGTAAAGAACAAATACTTTCTGAACTAAGAAAAATTATCAACAGTTTAAAAAAAGTAAAAAGTACGCCACTAACTGACCTCGAAATAAATCAATATGTAAAAGAATTAGATATAAAAAATTTCAGAGGTGCATTTTCAAGAGATGAACTAAGTTCTCCAGAACAGAATGAGTGCCTTATTTGCAATACCGGAAAATCAGATCTAGCAATATATCATTGGGTAGCTCTTAAAAAAAATAGGAGATCGATGTTTTTACTTTGACTCGTTCGGTGCTCCTCCAATGCCAGAAATGATTAATTATTTCGGTGTTACACCAAGTTTTCAAGCGTTTCAACTGCAAAAGTTTAATCAAACGGATTGTGGAATGAGATGCTTAATCTTTCTTAAATTAATGGAATTTGTTGATTTTGGTATCATGCAATTATTAATTTGAATTAAACAAAATATTTCCACTATATAGAATGGAAAATCAAGAAAAGAAAATTCGCAGTCCTCCAAAATTCTGCAGTTGTTATCCCTAAAGGAAAGCCTGCACACGTTCATGTTGAAGAGAAAATCTCAAAAGATTCAAAACCTTATCTTAGTGCATGGATGTATATAACTGATCGTGTTCAATCCGTGTCGTGTGGGGGTCAGGTCTCAGACATGAGAAGGGTCACCTGTGGAGTCCCTCAATGGTCTGTACTTGGTCCATTGCTGTTCTCTATTTATACGCAACCTCTGGGAAAAGTGATTGAGGCCCATGGAATAGGATATCACTTCTATGCTGACGATACTCAGTTGTATTTGTCATTTAAACCGTTGGAATCTGCTGCAGCAACTGAGAAACTGAATGCTTGCCTTGCCGATATTCGATCCTGGATGTCGGAAAACTTCCTGAAATTAAATGACGATAAAACCGAACTGCTTCTCATAGGACACCCTAAGCGTGTGGCTGGATTAAAAGGCTTTGCTGTTCTAATAGGTGATGCTATTGTGCGACCTTCACCACGTGCTCGTAATCTAGGTGTCGTGTTCGACAGCTGCCTCAATTTCAAAAGCTTCATTCAGAAGACTGCCTCTACAGCTAGCCATCACATCCGATCCCTATCCAAGATTAGAAGCTGTCTCCCACAGTGGCTTGTAAAAAATTTAACTAGCTCTTTAGTTCTGTCTCGGCTTGATTATTGTAATTCCCTTTTGGCTGGGCTACCAAAGAAAGCTATTATGCCACTACAGTGGACTATGAATATGGCTGCAAGGCTGGTCTTCAAGTCCCAGCGGTTTGAGCACGTGTCACCTTTGCTGAAAGAGCTAGGATGGTTGCCGGTTGAGCAAAGGATACAGAGCAAAGTTCTTACGCTGACCCACAAGGCCCGCCACGGCTTGGCTCCTTCGTACCTAGCTGAACTGCTGCATCAGTTTTAGCCTGTTCGCGCCCTCAGGTCCTGTGTGGACAATAAATTAGCTGTCCCATTCCTCCGCTTAAAGACAGTTGGCGACAGAAGCTTTAGCTCTGCAGGTCCTAGACTGTGGAACTCGCTTCCACAATTCTTACGCAACGACATCTACTCTCCAACTGCCGACTATAGCACATCTTTTTCAGCGGTCCTGAACTGCTACTTCTATGCTGCTCACTACCTCAACTGCTCTCCTGACTCTGCTATGCTTCCCACTTTCTCTTTGTTGCGTGAGACGAAGTCTGTTGGCTACCGAATGCGTACCGAAAGCCGCTTAGGCTGTGAGTGCGCTATACAAAACTCTCCTGCGTAACACCCACATGGTCTTTTTGACTTTGTGGAGTTACTGACGGAGATACATAGGCATAGACATAACAGAAGAATCACTTCCTTATATTCAAAACATTGTAGATAGATCGAGTGAACGATTAGATTTTAAAACATTTGATGCTAGTGCAAGGTCAAAAATTGGAATTAGATTTGATTTTAGAAAGAAACCTAGTATTATGTTTGATGAGAATAATGAGCAAATAAAGTATCTAGTCCAGCAGATATCATAAAAAAATTAGGAAATGATTTTAGTATCACTGGAATTCTTGATGGTAGTTATGTTTCAAGAGAATATTATAATAATGAAGAAAAATTAAATATTAGATTAAAGATTGACCAAGTAAAAGTTTATAGTTCTCCAAAGAGATCAGTTTTTAATCCAGCAGAGTTTTAAGAGTATAAATAAAAATATAAAATGAAAATTATTTTGTAAGTTAAATTTTTTAGATCTTTTTTCTAGTGATATCAAGCATTCTATCAACTATTCCTCGAGCATAATTTTTTATCTTATTAAGACTAGCAGGATTACTTATTTTATCTTTTAGGAAATCAGTAGCAAATGAATCGTTTAATGCTCCGCCAAGACCTAAACCTAATTTGCTTTTTGCTGCCATAACAGCTGCAACTGTCTTTGCATCTTCACGTACGTAATTTGGTTGACGAGGATCAAGTGCAATTCTAGCAGCAGATTCAGCTAATACCAAGCCTGACAAGTTTCTTATTTCTGTTCTTTTATGTTCAGACATAGATCCAGTTTCGGTGTATAAACTATCATGCACTAAAGAATATTTGTCTAGGTCGTTCACGCCTTCATAAGATTCATTCATCCTTTGAGTAAACTTAGTTCCTGGTCCGGCATATGAGTAACGACCAGTATTGTTAAAACTTCCGCCTGGGAAATTCTCTGATTTAATACCATTTGGCAGTTTCATGTGAAATTCTCTTTCACCAGACAGTTTGTTTATGAAATCCACGATGCCCGAGCCAACCTTTCTATTCTGTTTTAGTTGTTTAAGACTTAGATTCAATTGTAGACCAATACCTTTTGACTTACACTTTTCAATTTTATTTAGTTGTGTTTTTGTTAAAAAGATAGAAACAGGGCCTGATAGATCTTCTTTTTTTAGTCTGATTGAAATAGGTTTATCACTCTTATGTATTAAGTCTACTTGATGATCTGATAGGTTTAGTTTTATCTCATGATATTCCATTCTATCATAAATTAAATTTTATTTAAAGACAAATTAAACTATTATATATTGAGAAATGAATCAAGATGGAGTTTGTAAATTCAGAGAACGCGTTATGGAACTTCTTACATACGATCCAGATACTGGAAAACTCTTTTGGAGAGTAGATAGAACAGGAACTGCAAAATATGGCAGCGAAGCAGGTGCGATAAAATCAAGCGGTTATAGGCAAATAGGAATTGATGGGAAATTATATTATGCCCATAGATTGATCTGGTTGATAGTAACTGGTAAACTTCCACTTCATGAAATAGATCACAAAGATAATGATAAATTAAATAATTGTTACTCTAATTTACGTGAAGCTAATAGATCAGGAAATAATAGAAATAAAGGAAAACAAAAGGGTCTATCATCTGATTTTATTGGAGTGGGTTTTGTTAAAAGTAGAAACAAATATAAATCTTGTATTAAAGTAGATAATACTAGTTACCACTTGGGTTATTTTTACAATCCTATTGCAGCTACTGAAGTGCGTGACCTTGCTGCAATACGCCTTCATTTGCAATTCGCGAGATTAAATTTTACTTATAGTTTAACTGGAGATTGTAAAATAGTTAGACATAAAGACTTTTAATTTCGACATCTAGAATTTAATTCATCTCAGTTTTAGTATCTCTCTACGTATTTCTTCTTGTGATTTATTTTAAGTATAAAGATTAGCTAGTAACATTGCACTCTCTGCTTGATAATTACAAGTCTTTTTTCCTCCAATCCTACTACTTTCTACTTTTTTTATATCTTCTTTTAACTTATCTGAATAGCTTACTCCTGATACCTCTACTAACTGTTTTCCCTGTTTTAAATAATCTAATCTATTTTTCACCTCACTATTCTGCACTTTGTCACTCAAATCGATATCAATGTTTCTATCAAGTAGTTCTATCATATTTTTTATATCTGTAATTGCATTCTTTAGTCTTTCACTTTGTAAACTCAAAGCATTCATTCGTTCCTCATGGGTGCTAATCGGTGGTGCCTTAGCTGTATACATTGTACTGTCAATTATTTTTTTAATCAATCCTGCTACTGATACTGCTATGGAAACTCCTAAGCCAACTGCTCCAATTATAGAAGCTATACTTGCTATGATTGCTGGAATTGCAGGCAGAAATCCACCTGATCTTACTTCAAGAAAGTTCTTTTTCCACGCAAGAGGATCTAGTTGAGCAGCATTCCAACTCACATCCTCTCCGAATGTATCTGAAAGAAACTTACTAGGATCTAAGTACCAATCAGATTTAGCTTTTTCTGCTTCTAGCAAAATCTCGTTTATGTAAAAGCCAACCTCTAAACTTGCTTCCATTTTTGATAGTCCTTCTTTTTTTTCTGCAATTGTTTTCCAAAAGACATTACCATACTTTTCAGAAGCAATATCATCTACGATCTCTTTTATAAACAATCCAAGATTACAATTCCTGTTATTCCTGATAGAAATCCTCCAAGTGCTTTTGTAGCAGTTCCAATTACTTTGAATGGCTGCAAAACTTTTGGAACAATAGTTGCAATCTTGTTTGATGCGTGTAGACTCAGTTTCATAGCAATCTTAGGAGCTACTTTTATAATTGCTTTTGATCCAATCTCAGTTGCTGTTGTTGTTCCTGATAATACTTCTTTTGTTGTATCTAAGCCAGATTTAAGATTTTCTTTAATTTTTTCCATATATATAAGAATGGAAAATGTTACAAAGATTAATGGTAATATTTTTAGTGATCTTGATGCTAATGGAAATAGCATTACAAATCTTGGTTTTCCAGTAGATGATGAAGATGCAATAAGATTAGATTATGCTCTCAATTCAAACTTCTTTAATACTGTCGCAACTAATGTTTCAGGTGAAATAGCTTCTGTTTCTAATTTATCTGGCTTACTTCCAAAGAATAGTGCAAAAATGTTATCCCAGTTGAACTGTAAAAACATTAAAGGAATATCAGGAAATTCTGTTGATGGAACTAAGTGGAACTATCAAGATTCTAGACTTTACAAAGTAATAAACTATGGATTACTAAAAAGTATGACCCAAGTTTTCAATGGCAACTCAAATAGTACTCTTGATCTAGGATCAAACAGAATTACGTCTTTGAAAAATTCTGATATTGTAACAAAGCAATCTGTTGATTTTTATAAATGCTCTACTTTGTATTTAAGGCTTACTGGTTTTACAAGTGTTATTCCGTTAAACATATTTAATATTAATGTTAATGGAACTGGAACAGAAAGTTCTACATTAAGAGCAACTCCTGCTGATATGGCAGTTTTTAATCAACAAGGAAATATAATCGGCTATGCAACACCTTTAAAAACTTTTGTTGCTGGATCAGTAAAAACTTTCAAACAGTATCTAGTGTACTCTGGTGTTCTAATACAACTGGAGTATTTTTAGAGTTAACTAGTGATAACACTTATGGTGTATCTGGCACTCTCCTTTTAGTAATAAATATTAATGGATCATGTACTTATATGATTAATAATCTAAAAGTTGCTAGTGATATTGCATATATTGATTTTATTATTAATATTGTATAGAATGTCGCTTGGATATCGTAGAAAAGGATCTAGCCAAAAAAATTATATTCGTAAAACCGGAGATATTATGAATGGATCTTTAAATATGAATCAAAATCTAATAAAAAATCTTGGAGATCCTGTTGATTCTACAGATGCTGTAAACAGAAAGTATATCGATGCAAACTTTGTTACAAAAATATCTAGAGGAACAACTGCTGATAGCGATCTTGACATGAATAATCATAGAGTGACAGATCTTGCTAATCCTGTTAGATCAAGTGATGCTGCTACAAAAGATTATGCTGATACGAAAGTATCAAAAACTGGTGGACTTATTACCGGATCTTTATTTGTAGGAGGGTTAATAAATATTACTTATCCCGAACTTAGTAACATTGCAACTATTGCATATATGGATGCTAATTTTGTAAAATTTAATACATCATTGAATAAACCTTTGGATATGAATGGTAATCCAATAATTATAATGAACAATCCTGTTAATCCAAAGGATGGTGTAAATCTTGGTTATCCACGAAGATACGTTGGAAATGTTACAGCTGTAAATTTTAAAGGAACTATGGATGGTTCACTAACTACTCAAATATATGATAAAACAGTTAATGGTAAATGGATTACTAATATTTCAAACATTACAATTTCAAGAGGTCTATTTGTTATTGGCGTAACGTATGAAGTTTCGGGAATAGCAAAAGTACTTATGTCGCCACCATCACTACTAACAGCGCAGAGTGATCAGTTGTATGGTAGTTATATATTAAATCCTAATAAAAAAATATTTGCTAGTTCTACTTTTATATCAGGATCAGGTTTGTTAGATAAAGAAATAAATGTTAATGTTTATATAGCAATATTATAATGTTAAGCAGAAAATATTTACAAATGATTGGAACATTGGATATGAAAAAAAATAGAATAGTAAATCTTGGAAGCAATATGGACTCGTTAGAAGCTGTTGGCAAATTATTTGCTGATACCAACTATTTAAGAAAAGATTCAGATCAAGTTGTAAGAGGAAACATATCAGCAAACTCAAAAAATATGTTAATGTAACAAATCCAATTAATGGAAATGATATTGCAACAAAAGAGTACACTGATACTAAAGTAAATTTCAGAGGTGATGCAACTATAACTGGTGATTTAACAGTAAGCATATTAGATATTAATGGTGAAACAAATGTTGGCTTAAAAAAAGATTTTGTTGATTTAACAAAAGCTGATGTTTCTATGACATACCTGGGATATGGTTTTGATAGTATTTATTATACTTTTTGGGTTGTAGGTTCTATGTCTTTTACTAAAATAGAAAATTTAGGAACTTATAATATTTCATCAGTCTTTCAGAATTATCTACCAGATGATAGTAGTACCTATTTAGCTAGATTATCTGATATAGGTAAAATACCAATAAAATTCTCAAAGATAAAATTAGGGATAAAGAGTATTTATGAGATGAATCCTAAAGATGTGCCTATGAATATAAATATTTTTAGAGAAAACGATTCGCAATTGTCTGTCATAGAGAAACAAATAACTGAAAAATCAATTATATTAAAGGATTTGAACCTAACTAGAGTAAAATATATTGATGTTAAAGTTAAACCTAATTTAAATATTGATAATTTAATATAATTTATAGTTATAGACTATTATCACAAATTATACTCACCAAATTTCTTTGTTTCTAATTTTCTTAGTATCACCTATTATGGAGTTGAAAATAATTATATGTTATTATCAAGTGATTATATAACACAGTTCGATATTTCTAATATTAATATAGCAATAACTATCAATTTTCCTGTTCTAAACTATAATAATCTTATTACTCCAAGTAATTCAGATGTTATTGAAATTAATTTAGCTAGTGTTTTTATAATGCGAGAGCAAAACTTCATTACTATAGATAGTTAAACTCTAAACTTTCTTTAATAAACTCTGTTGGTAATCTACATTCTTTTCCTGTTAGTTGTTTTGTTAACTCTATTTTTTTAGAGTATGCTTCTGATTTAAGACTATTTATTTTATCTATTTTCAAATCTTTAAGAAACTCTGAAAAGATTGATCCATCTCTTGTAAATATATATGTTATTTCTTTTTCTGAATGATCCACTGTTAAAGCTTTGTATTTTAAATTAAGTTGTAATGCTTCTAAAAGTTTACTTCTGATATCTTCAATTCTTCCCATTGGATATGAGCAAATTTTTATATTCGTAAACTGTTGACCTTGTGCTACTGTTAGACAATCTTTACTTCTAGTTTCTACATTCATTTTTATATAAATAAGTTAATTATAAAGTTGTTGTAGGAATTGTACCTGGATCAGCTAACGCAGCAAGTGTTGCCTTTTGTCTAGCACTAGTTCCATCAGAGATATCAGGTAGAATTGCATAGCATTCATCCTTAACAATTCCAGAGATATCTGGTTTAATTCCTGCAACGCCTGATATAACTGTTGAAAGTGTTGGTAGCTGACTAGCAATCCAAGTAGTATAACTAGAGATTTCTCCAGGTGTATCAAGAAGAGTATCAACTTTCGATCTAACTGTTGCTTCAAGGTCAGTTGTTATACTTGCCATTCCAGAATCGATTACCTTTTGTGCTTCAATGTCGCACTCATCAATACAAAACTTTTTAACAGACGTATCTGTCATAATTGAGATATCTGAGTCGAGTGTTTGTTGATCATAAGCAGTCATTCTAGACTTTACAAGGTAGTCAACATATGCTTTAAGCAGAGTTGCAGATGTGGCAAGATTGGGATCAGATACTTCAGTTGCTGACATTTTCCTATACTATTATAAAAAAACATACAAAACATCTAATTCTTTATTAACTTTCTTGCTTTAATCTTTAACTCTTCATATTTATCTCCATGGGTACACATTTCAAATATAATTTTAATAAGTTCACCAGTTAATTTTAATTTTCTACCTTGGCTGATATCTTGAATTGTATCACTAATTTTATAATTTGTTATTCCCATATATATATACTATGAAGAAAAACATTTATTTCAAAATTAATTAATTAATTTGTACGCCCTGTTTAGTTTTTGGAGTTTTTGATTTCTTTTCTACTTCTACCAACATTTCATTTATTTTACTTCTGCATTCCATTAGTTTATCACAGGTATCGCAAATCTCAACAAGAACACTAATATACGAGCAATCTAAATCAGGAATAAGTTTATCAAGTGAATGCTTGACAATTCTTTGATCTACTTTCTTTAATTTTTGTAGACAAATTTTAAGAGCCATATCTCTTGTCTGTTCACAACTAAGAATTCTTGAAACATCCATTCTATATAAATATAAATTTTTTATAGTTTATCTTCTTCATTTACGTAATCTAATCCTTCTTCAAAATTAAATGCTTGTTCATAGCCTTCATTAGGATCGTATTCAACTTCATCACTGCTGTATTCTGACCCATCTTCTTCAGACTCTTTATCTTCATCTTCTGAATTGTAATCAGGATCATCACTATCAGACTCTTCATATTCAGATTCAGTTTCAACATTTTCAACTTTTTCCATTTCTATAATAATGAATTTTATTTTTTAATATAAATTTATTCCTGCCATCTCTTATTTCTTTACTTTTTCGTTTTGGCATCTATATTAATAGCACCAATATTGCAAGTGTTACATCGTCCTGGATTTAGATTATTACTCAATGCATCAGCAATTCTATAGTGACCATAAGCATAACTGCAGATTCCACAATCTAACCAGTATCGTTTTGAATCAAAAGCTGATAATGCTACTTTCTCTAACTTATCAGTAAATAACTCGTGTTTACTTTGTGATATCTTATAAAACTTTCTAATCTGTTTTTCTTTAAATCCATCAATTGTTTTTCCGTTGAAGATTGATACACTATCTGTTAAACAATTGACAAAAGTGTCATGGCCCATTGTTTTAGTTAAAACTACCTTTGTTACTCCTTTTGCAGCTGCCTTCCTTTGTGCATCAACGATGCTGATGGAATAAAGTTTTTGTCTTAAAGCACATACTTCAGCAATTACTTTACCTTCTGTTTCATCTTTAAATTTTCCAATTGTATGTTCAACAAACCATTCTGGCATATTTTTCATATCATCATATAAATTAGGTGTTTCAATATCCATGATTAATGAATCTGTATCTGTATAGATTAGTTTAACTTTTTCGTTATACTTTTGCTTTATTACATCATAATAAAACTTCTGCATATGTAATTTAGATAAGTCAAGAATTGCGCTTCCTATAAACATTGGCTTAGTTAACATAGTCTTTGATTGATTCATTTGAAATATTGTTAGTGTATTGCTAAAATCTCTAAAGTTTACCACTCTAGGATCTCGTATTCTTTTAAACTTCTTGCTTCCTATCTCATCAATAACATTAATCGAATAAGTTTTAACTCTTTTTTCAACATCTTCAGATGTTTTACCATAAAACGCATTCATTATCAACTTCCAAAGATTTCTCAAGAATTTTTTATTCGAATTTGCTGCTTTCATATCAGCACACATTTGGATAAATGGTTCCAACCATCTAGATTGCTTAAATTTATAAACCTTTTTTTACTGTAGCTATCATTCCGTGTGTCAAACAAAATTTCAGATATCTATAGTGAATTAAATTATCTTTTTTTAATGAAAAATCACGCATCAGTTTTGGAACATTATACGCACCTACTTTAAATTTATTTTGAAAATTAGAATACTCGCTGCAATCAACAACTCTGTTAGACGCGAATGATGGATATTCATTATGTAAATCATGATAGTACTCTTTTGTTTTAGGATCGTATTCAATATCAACAACAAAGAAAACTCCAACGTCCGACTCATCAGGTAATGATAGTATTTGTTCTCTATCCCATCCATCAATTGAGCACTCTTTAATTTCTCCTTACGGAAGAAGTTCCATCATTGCTGTTGGGTATAAACTTGTAGCGTCTTGATAGGTAATCCATCTTGTCGGTTTGCTAGAATCATATCCAGGTACCATAGGATTGTTTACTTTAACTAATCTACTATTAACTTGACAAATACCACCACGAATTGACTTTTTGAATGTGTCATATGTCTCTCTGTTTGTTAATAACTCAATTTTTACTCCACAATACCAAAACACAGCGCTCCATGAAAAATTTGGTGTTGTAACAAAGTTTTCAGGATCTAATTTTAGTTTAGATATCAATCCTTTTCTAAAACTTTCAAAACAATCTGCTAATAGCAACACATCTGTGATTAAATATAAATCATGGTAATCAATGAATGATTTGCAATCAAATTCTTTCCAAACATCATTTGCTTTTTTATAATCATCATCTGATATTCCTTCCATATAAACATTAGAGTTAAAAGATTCCTTACTCGGTAAAGCATCACAATTAAATTTCTCCCAAGAATTCATAAACTCATAAGGATATTCTCCTTTAACAGTAAGAAGATTAAGATTTTTTCCTTTATACTTTTCGCTTAAAACTTTATTTGAAATTGGAAAACACTCAATTGTTTTTCCCATTGTCGAAGCAATAGTTTCTAATGAACCAATCATAAACTGCATACTGTCTTTAAAAACCAAATCACCAACTTTAAGCATAATATACTTCTCTAAATTATTTGCTATTGGTTCTGCTTCAACACTAAAATTCTCTAATGCTTTAACAATGATATGTGAATCATATCCCCTAAAGTTGTGAAATAAAACAGGTAACTGCCATTTTCTAAAGTCCATGGTTGCTTTAAAATTACATGAATGGTGTGCAGCGCCTCTATATTTATTTGTTAAGTGACAGTGGTCAAATACCTTTCTCATCTCATTATTTCTTTGATTAAATGGTCCTTTACACATCCAACAGAAAATTGCATCATCGTGTGCTTTCATTTCAGCATCAGTTAAATCTTCCATCATACTCTCTAAATTTTTCTCAACTAGTAGAGTTTTATAAAAATATGATACAGCAAATAATCTCTTTAAGAAAGTATTTATACAATCAGGGCCAACATTTAAAAACCTATCATTAACTTTACCATTCCAGTCAACTATAACATATGCGGCGGAGCAGGGTGTGTGTGATGAAAAGTGATCGTCATGCTCTCCTTTTTGCCCTAAATACTCAAAGTCTGCATAACAAACATAAGGACATATGTTTAGATGCTTGAATAAATCAAGTGATATAAATTTATTATGCTCATCTGGCATTACATATATTGTTGTTCCTGAGTTTAAGCTATCGCATATTTCTAGGTGTTCATCTACTTGTGACTTATCAAAAAATCTATTTAAACATCGATGATAGTAATATTGTTTTCCTCCAGAACTAGACGGTCTGCACAAAGCGTTAAAATTGTTAATCAAAATATAATGTTCAATATCACCACTTGTTATAAGTAAGAGATTAATATGTCTATTTGGAATCTCATCAGCTTTCCTAACAACTCTTAAAGGAGAAACTCTTGACTCTTTGTACCCACACGAGTAAACATTTATGCTAACAATAATAGTTTATTTGTGTCTTTAACTTTTATTGGCCATTAGATATCACTAATTAGACTTGAATATTGTTCGTTTAGCATTTTTTTAAATCATTTGTCTTCCATTTATTTCTTTCTACTGGATTTAGAGCTCTCAAAACACACTATAACGCGCAAAACTTATCATCATAGTTTTTTATGTTAGCAACAGACTTTTTCTTAGCAAGATAATCAGGGGTTTCAACATATGATCCACCGCCGATTGGATATAACTATTGAAAATGAGTGAAAGCCAATAAATAGCCAACCGGAACCAACACCTCTCTCAACTAGTAACTCAAAATTTATACCAAGTGCAAGCATTATTTTATCTTAAATTCCATCTGCTGATTCGCTATCCATAGTTAAAATTGATTTAGATTGAGAACCTCTTCTCTCCATTTCACCAGTATTAAAAGTTTTCATATCAAATGATACTCTAAAATGAACTCTAATAAAAGGCCATATTTCTTTAACTCTATTAAGCAATAATTTTGTTTGATATCTGAGTGATTCTCTTAAAGTCTCGAAGTCTTCAAACCATTTTTTAGTATTGTATGTATATGTTAAAGTATTACCACCAGCAGTTACAATTGGATTAGTAAATCCTACCTTGTTAAGTCTTCCAGTTTTACCAACATATTTAATTGAAGGAAGATCAAAATTAATATTCATCAGTCTTCTCGCTTCATTTAAATAGATTATTTTTCTCTTCTAATTCTTTTAGCTTTACGATCATATTTAGTTATTGGTAAATCAAAATCAACATTCATTAATCTCCTTGTCTCAGACGCAAAAGAATTTCTTTGTCTAATTGAAAAAACTATCTTGCTATATAAGGTAATAATATTTTGTTTAAATAAAAATAAAATTGCAACAAAATTTTTTACTATAATATATAAAGAATTTGAAAATAGATATTCTAGTCTTATAAGACATTAAACGAGTTCGAGTGATAACGAGAACGAGTGTGATGATGTGTTTTTGCACTATACGATGTTTTTATTTTTGAAACGAGCGCTTTTTTCATTTTACAACGTTTTTAGTTTTGAAACGAGTTCGAGTGTTAACGAGAACGAGTTGAAAAAGTAAAAATGTTGTAAAAGGGAAAAAGATGCGAGTTGATAAAATAAAAATGTCGTATAGGGTAAAAACACATCATCACGGGAATCGCAACCGCTGTATGACAGTGGCTCCGGAGCGGCTGTCCTAGTGGAAGTCTCACGAAGACACGGCGAGTGCACGTGCGCAGTAAACGAGACTCTGTTTTAGTCCTCTCAACGGGCACATATATGAGAGCTCGAGCAATCGCAGCAGAGGACACAAAATATAACCTGCATTAGTGGCCCGACGCTTCGCTGCTTCAATGGCTCAACTATTGACCACAGGCGAGGCGTGTGCATTAGCGTCAGGCGCTTCGCTAATTACAGCAGAAGCCGCAGGTGCACACAACACAACTGACACAAATGAACGGGAGAAAAGGTTCGTCTAGCTCCGAAAAATCCAATGAGCGGAACCCGCACTAGGTCTTACGACGGACTCCGTTATCGCAGATTGCAAAACGGCACCGTGAGGCTAGCTCGTATACGCTTGAGCTCCCTAGAACAAAACGATATTCACTTCGAGCTAACGCCAAAAGTTGGGTTTCATTTAGTTAATGGCACTGCCCCTGATCGTTGTACGAGTGGGCTGTAACACTCGATGTGGTAGGCAGTCGGGACGTGCCATTGGTGATTGTTATGACAAGGTAGTCGGAGGCACTCCAGTGAACGAGAGGGTCGAGGAGAGTCGTGATTCTTCCTGCTCCGTCAGTGGTGACCTAAACTGGTGGTATTGCTAGTCGGCTAGCGTTCTGTGCTGTTCACGGCGATAACACAAGCTACAAGCTATTTCAGCGGCAGCTTGCAGTATGCTGCTTGTGGAATTTCAAGTCGATGATGACTTCGCAACTTGGCTGCTTGACTTGGAGCGGAGGCTCGAGCTTTCCGGTGTCAATCCGACAGTCTGGCACAAGTATGTGCCTCTCTTCCTGGAAGGAAGCGCCTTCTATGTGTGTAGCCGAGTTTCAGCGGTCAAAGGCTAGTTCCCGCCAAACCCCGCTATACTCCGGCCACGCTGCCGCTCGCCATGCCGCTGAGCTAGGGTAAAACGAGCGGCCGTCAGAATAAACCTCTTTATTATAACGCATGTGCCAAAAACAACAGGGGAACTAAACAATTCCAACAAGTCTACAAGGAGTGTCATAAATAAAGCACACTATAGGGGCGCAAGACGACGCAGCAAGCGTGAACAAACGTGTTAGTTGGTCAGTCGGCTTCCACCGTCACACCGTCGACGGCCTCCGTCCAACCAGTACAAGCATACGGCGTACAAGACCAGGCTAGCTGAGCATTCTGGGATAGACGGAGCAGACGTCCACAACAGTCGATAGCGTCCGCCGAAAGGTGCCAACACACAGGGGGGGTCACTAACACGCTACACGGGGAACGCGGAATATATAAGTCTCAACAACGAGCGTGCTATCTATCTCCGCTCGGGCCTTGGGCAATCGTTGCCTTGCGTGCGTGGCCGCATCGCCGGAGCACGCCTGCAACCATGCAGGTGCATAACTCGGCGAGACCGGGAGCCTCCAACACCACGACTTACTCGTCCAACTTCTCCTACCCAAGAGCCCCGGTGACCCGACGTCACTGCACATCCGGCCATGCCGTAGGTCCGACCCCGGCCTAGCCGGTGACCCTTACCCTCATTATAGCCGTCCGGTCCCAGCCAACCGAGCCTAGCCTGGGTATATGTGTAATCTTACATGCCGACGACAATCAATGATGACTACTATCTGCTTTGCGAGGCTCTGGTAACCGCGTTGGCTAGCCTGATAGGTAAACCGTGGCTGCTGAGCGCTGAGTTGGTAAAGGCTTGTCGGAGAGAGGGCGGCGACAGACTGGATCAAAGCTGCCTATTTTCAGCTTCATAACATAGCTAAAACTTTGGCTTGTTTAAATAAGGATACCACGTCTAAGTTGGTCCATGCATTCGTGACATCCCGTCTCAACTTCTGCAACTCACTGCTTACTGTACAAACCTTAAATCCTTTGGAGACCGTGCATTTAGTTCATATGCTCCCAAAGCCTGGAAATCCCTCCCGACCTGCGTCAGAACATCCCCTGACCTGACCACATTTAAAAGGAACTTAAAAACACCTATTTAGGACAGCATTTAGTGGGTCCCTGTGATTCGTCCTTGATGTGCTTATGCGTGGTGACACTGTGCATGCTGTCCACTAACCACATTTGCATGCTGACCCTGTGCATGTCACCCCTAACCATATTATTCATTTCGTTTGTTTTTCAAGCATGATATTACTCACCATTCAATTGCATTTCCCTTTGCAGCAAACGTAAAGCACCTAGAGAGAGATTGAGTTCTCTGAGGGCGCTTTATCGTGTGCATTATTATTATTATTATTATCAGAAGCAGCTTCAGCAATCGCTGACGGTGTGCCGGGTGACAAAGGTTTTCCAGAATGCCACCGTGGGGCACATGGCGACAACGATCCAGGCTGCGACGGTTTGCCACGCGCCGAAGGTGTGCAACGAGGCTGCGACCTGCGAGGCAGCGAAAGCCAAGAAGGTGACGTTGGCCTGCGACGAACCGGTGGGTTGTGGCGCGGTGCAGGTCGGAGACGCAGCACAGGTCGGAGACGCTGCGCAGATTGGAGACGCGGCGCAGGTTGGAGACGCGGCGCAGGTTGGAGACGCGGCGAGGGTCGGAGAGACGCCCGTGGGCTGTGACGCGGCGCAGGTCGCAGACGAGGCGCAGATTGGAGATGCGGGGCAGGTCGGAGATGCGGCGCAGCTCGGAAACTCGGCGATGGCAGCGCCCGAAGACGCTGCGGCGGCGCCGGAGACGCAGCGGCAGCGGCGACCGGAGACTCGGCGGCGGCGACCGGAGACGCTGCGGCGGCGCCGGAGACGCAGCCGCTGCGGCGACCGGAGACTAGGCGGCGGCGAACGGAGACGCGGCGGCGACGCCGGAGTCGCGACGGTGGCTTGCGAAGTGATGTGGGGTGGGATACACCTGTGGGCTGCGAGACTGGGCGGGCCGGAGAGGCGCCAGTGGTGAAGAAATATTTGGGCCGGCGACGCGTGAAAGAAGATGTCAATCGCAGCCGACTTGTCTGCACAGGTCGTGTGGTCGTCCGTCTCCTCCGCGCAGCCGTTATGTAGCCTCTTAAGTAAGGGAGCGGACCGCCGGCGTGCTATGAGAACTATGTGCTTACTGTTTAGCGTTCTTGTTGCCAACCAGTGGAGAATACGCCATAGATTGATTTCCAGATCAGGCGGGCACGCGGTTTCATTTAATCGATGACACTGCCCCTGATCGTTGTACGAGTGGGCAGTGACACTCGATGTGCTAGGCAGTCGGGACGTGCCATTGGTGATTGTTATGACAGGCGGAGGCGGAGGCACTACGGTGGATGAGAGGGGCGAGGAGAGTCGTGCTTCGCCCCGCACCATTAGAGCTGATATAAACTGGCGGTGTTGCTCGTCGGCTAGCGTTCTGTGCTGTTCGCGACGATATCACAAGCTACAGAGACGGCCCGGTGAAGGAGGCGTAACCTGCCGCTTACCAAGCAGCCTAGCCTACTGTCAAATGCGATTCGTTGCGCGTCTCTGCGAAATAAGCAGGCCGCCAAGAAGAAAGCGTTTCTGGCCCCAACTTACTTACGGTTACAAAGGGATCATGAGTTCGTGGCGGATGGGAAAGAACTCTTCTAGCTTCTTTGTCAGCAACATAGACAAGATCACAGTGTCCAGCCCTAAGGTAGCAGCGCCTCTTCTTGACTCATGCCCTATGCACTAACAACTCCACAGGAGTTCCCTCCGGCAACTTCTTTGCAGCACACCAATCTCTATATTCAAGGAGGCCACAAGTGACCTCATTCATAAATTCATCTCACAGTCAAAGAAAACTGCAGTTTTCTGGACCGCGTGCCCACTGCCCACTCCTTTGATGCTACTACCTTCTGCTGCTGACATGCATAACTAACTTTATAAATATGTACTTGGCCCCAGGCCCTTTCAAAAAGGCTGCTGTAAGGACACTAAACAAGAGAGCAACACCATACCAAGAAAACAAGAGCAGCTTCCAGTCAGTGTCACGTCTACCATTTTCATCAAAGACGTGTTGAATTTGTGCAGGCAGTTGCGCACAGCAAAAGATCGAGTCAACAATATGGCAAATACTATATTAACGTACAAAGGAAGCCAAGAGAAAGCTCCTGACCATCATGGTAAATCCTGGCCTAAAGAATACCAAAGACTGTATAACTCGGTCAGCTGTTCAACTACGTTGACTACCTTCTACGCAGTACTACACTATCAAGGTAAAGTGGGCCCATTACCCTTTCTTCTCATGAGAAGCCGACTGAGCATCAGTCGGCTTCTTCTCATGAGAAGAAAGTCAAGCAAGCGAGAAGCACTATAGAGCACGAAATGGCAAGCAAGAAAAAATAACAAGAAAACATGAATTGGCCAGAATCCGGCGTAAAAGGTCCTCATTGACCTAGAGGCGCCGTGACACCTACTCGTAGGAGGCAAACCAAACCACGGCCTTTGGTGACTAGTCTGATGCATAGACCACCACCGTTTAGCCATGGCTGGGGCATAGCTTATGCCTTTTCCCAACAACCATGGATTGGGTGCGCGCCTTCTCCCTCTGCGTCACGGGTTTCGAAAGTCTCAAATGCATTGATGGCCGCTTTTACGTCACCGGCTCTACTCGTCACAGTTGCAGTCCTGGCAGCACTAACCAGCGTCGTAGCAGCGCCGACCGGTGTGGTAGTATTGCCAACTAGCATCGTACGTAGCAGCACATCCCGGCGTTGACGTCGCAGTGCTAACCGCCGTAGCAGCGCTGACTGGCGAAGCATCACTGACTGTTGTCAGTGTCGAAGTGCTGACCGTCAAAGCAGCCGTGCTGACAGGTGCTGCAGCACTGGCTGTAGTCACAGCACTGACCGTCGTAGCATCTGGTGGCATCTCAGGGCTTGCGATCGTTGAGGCGCTGACCGTAGTCGCAGCCGTCTTGTTGCCCGTTACCGGCACCGTCTCGGTGATCTCCTCGGTGACCGCCATCACTGGTGTCTTCTCGCGGACCTCTGTTGTCGTCTGGAAACGGACAGTTTTACAGACCTGCGTATTCCAGGCTGCCACCTCGTGGGTCGGTGCCATTTGGTCTGCCTCCTTGCGGATTGCCGTTTCGTTGACAACCAGCACTTTGTTGGCAACATCCTCTGCCTCCTCGAAAGCTGCCGACTCAGAGGCCGTTACTTCAAAGGCCACCACTCAAAGGTCGGTCCTCCACCGTCGCTGCTACTTGCTGCCACTCTGGAATCGTTGTGGCAGGCGCTTTATGTCCAGAAAATTTAGACTGCAGCAAATGTGTCTCATTACTCGACTTAGTGTCGAAGCTAGTACAGATCATCCTGATCAGGAATCTCTACCGCATATCTGGTAATCATCACGCACAGATGTAGAGAAGGGAGAAGAATCTTCCTAACAAGTGCAACAAGGTCCTGTAGCTCAAGGTCTACCGGTTTGTGCAGAGCTACCTCTACCTTGAGCATGGAATACCCCTTACCCAGAAGGATACTTATGAGCATTACCTTTCATCAAAACTCTTCGCAAATATGTTTCCCGTGGCACATCTTCTCAGCGATTGAAACATGGTCTGCGTACGTCTGCCCCCCCCCCGATGCTGGCAGAGCTCTCGTTTCAGATCCTGCGAATTACCCACAGCGTGTCGTTCGAATCCCATCCTCGTCGCCACTGTTGAATTTTGTGCGGGCAGTAACGCAAGCAAAAGATCAAGTCGAAAAACGGCAGACAGTAAATTAACGTTCAAAGGAAGCAGCGAGAAAGCTCCTGACCATCATGGCAGATCCTGGCCCGGAGTATGCCAAATAATAGCAGTATTGTATGTACCATTCGGTCTGCTGTTCTACTACATTCACTTCTGCCGAGGTAGTATGCTAACACACTGGAACGAGTTATGGCAGACAAGCTGAACTCGTATATTGAAAACCTAGCAAGCAAGTTGCAGTCTGCTTTTAGAGCTCATCCCTCCACAGAGTCCGCATTGCTTTTGATTTATATTGACCTTCTCAAGAATGCCGACTTCGGTAAAGTCTCTGCTTATTCTTCTCGATCTTTCGGCAGCATTTGATGGCATCACATTTGCTATAAGTGAATGGTGATAAAACTAACTTACTAGTTATGGGCAAACCAAGCGTGATTCAGAAATTGGAAAGACTAACGCTCAAAATCGGCTCTGCCAGCATATCTCCGGTTGCATCTGCACAAAGTCTAGGCGTCATGCTCAAAAGTGACCACTTCGTTAGACGACCACATCAGCTCCTCAATCAAGTCTAGCTACTTTCAGCTACATAGCATTGCTAAAATTGGGGTTTGCTTAGGCAGGGATACCACATCTAAGTTGATCCTTGCATTTTTGACATCATGTCTTGATTTCTGTAACTCACTGTTTGCTGGCCTACCGGCATGTGCAATCAGGCGTTTACAGCTGATGCAAAACTCTGCAGCAAGGGTTGCCTTTCGTGAGCATCGCAGTTACCACAACGCACCACTTGGCAGAGTCGACCTGCATTGGCTCATAATCCAAGTGCGCATCTACTTCAAGGTTCTGCCACTCACTTTTAGGACCTTTTATTCTTTGGCTCCAGCCTAATTATCAGATCTGCTCCTCTACCATGCCAGGCATTGTACCCCCTGCTTTTCCGAGTCAAATAGTTTAGCTATACTTCATACGAACCTCAAATCCTTTAGAGACCGTGCTCTTAGTCTGTACACTCCCAAAGCCTGAATTTCTCTCCCGACTGACTTTACGACATCCCCCGACTTGACCATATTCAAAAAGAAGCTAAAAACACAAGTGCATAGACAGAGAATGAGTTCCCTGAGGGTGCTAAAAATGCATTATTAATATTATTATTACTATGGCACCCCAAAGAGCTCAACTTTTTTCTAAGCACTTTACATATGCTGCAAGAGAGGTACTAACCGGAGGCCTCCGACTCAGAACTGGTCTTGCCTGACAGCGAACTGCCCCCCCCCCGTGATGCCTCGTAGTTATGGCAGTGCCATAAATGCTACCGAGCCACAAAAACTGGCTGCAGTTCGAACAGCAAGGCCATACATGGCTACAGGCCATAAATCAGCACGCCTCCTCCGAGAGGCTATTATGCAGTGGAATGCCAGTGATGACAATCTGGTTTGTCGATGCTCTGTGCTTGCCGAATAGGGTGTTTGGCCTGACGCTTTCAATGCCGGCATTCCTGAGGCCTAGAGTTTCGCCGCGAGCAGTTGTTGGCCTGCATGCCGATGGTCTCGTGACGATGCCCGAATTTTCACGTCAGACAGTTAGCGAAAGACGGAAAGAGATGCCAATGAGTTTTAGACTAATCTGTAGTCTTGTAACCCCGAGACTAGGAGATAAGCTGCTTACCCAGCAAACGAGCCTCGTCCTAGTTATACCGGCCCACGGTGGAGTGGCTGGCACCAGATTAGCACCGGAGGTTCGATAGTTCGATTTGTTATCTCCTTATAATACAGTCTCATACGGTTAGTCGGTAACTTGCAGCGGTGCCCATGAACATCAGCGCACCATTGCCGAAGATGGAGGATGAGGGGGGCAAATGCCAACACCGAAGTGCCGGTACCACTATCATAGCTGGGAGAGAACCTGGGAGCAACCCAACTGAAAGTATACCCGGATTGACGCAGGCACTTACGACCTTATCGGAGCAGCCGACGTATCTCTCTGTCGATGACCGACTGCGCTGTTCACATATTTTAACCATGGCATTGGCACCAAACAAGGATTCATCAAAAAAGTACCTGACTCAAGTTATGGTTGATCAAGCATGTAGGATTTCAATGCTCATATACTCATCATCGGGGGGGGGGGGTCGTTACACTTGGCAGCAAGATAGATAGGTACCAAAAGTACACTGCCAAGCCAGTGAAGAACCTTTTTTTTGGCGAATCCTCGTTTGGTGGTGGTGTAGTGGCTAGGGCCAGTCGCCTGCTTTGAACCCCAAAGAGCCACTATTCGAGTGATAGTGATAGCCAGCTAAGGCAGACTGTTTGGTGTTACACCGGTAGCCGACCTTTTTTTTTTTTTTTAGTACAGATCAGGTTAATGAAATGCGATAAAGCAGAGGAGACCCTGCAGAAGCATGTGGCTTCTATGACTGGGCAGATTATGGAGGTCGTAAAGAGTCATGGTGAGACGACCACTAAGTGGGTGTCACACAAAGCAATAGATACCACAGCATACGGGTTTGTATTGGGGGTGTCCATAAATATTTTCACATGCTGTGCATAGCTCTAGTATGTCTGGCATCATAGAAAACTCTCAAGGTAGTGTAGCATGTAGTTTGCTTCCTGCCTTGGTCACTGCTGAGATTGTCTCGATTGTACATGCAAAGTCCCTACTTTACTATTATTTTTTGTGCCTGGATGCAATAAAAGGACACCGTTAAGCAGTTCTGCTTTCAGCGCATTCGAAAGCATGCTTCGAAAGCTTTATTTGAAAAGAGAAGTCCCAAGTGTTCCAGCTGCAACCAAGCACCAAAGAACCCGGCCGAAAGTGACAGCAGCAGTGCAAAGTAGCCTGCTGGCACGACAGGCTGAAAGCAAAGGATGCTCACATGCCTCCTCGCGGCCTCAGCCACTGCCACAGCTGGCGCAAGAGCAGGCAACGAATCCCGCGTAGCGAGCCACTAGGCTGCGCCCGTCGGGGCAGAGCATGGGCACCAGCAGTGGCGGCGACGGTCCGGGCACGCCGCGGCAGCATGCGCACGCAGGTCGCGCAATCTTCTCTGACTCGGCGAGGTCGAGGACGGCTGCCTCGTTCGAGTCGCGGCACGATCCCTGGCACCACGTGCTGTTGACCGAGTGCGTCGTCCGGCAGCCGGTCACAGCATCTGTCAGCAGCGTCAGCCGGTAGTAGAGCCGACAGGACTGCGTCAGATCTGCAGAGGATGGCAAGCTGACATAGGAAGCTGAGCTGATGGCCTGCTGCACTCAGGGCTGGTGAGGCGGGGCTGGAGGAGGCATGCATTGCGGTGGCAGCATGCCTGAGCAAGGCAGTGCCAGTCGGCGGCGCCGGGAGAAGAAGAATTGAGGAGCCGCCACCGAAAGTGCTGCCTCGATGGCAGCATGCCCAGCTGCAGAGACTTACCGCTGGCTGCACGAGGCTTGCACACCGGGCAGCATGAGCCGTCGGGGTACTCTAGTCGCTCGAGCTCGCCGCACACCGGAATGCCGCATGTGCGCTCGCAGTGCACCACTCCGCCGAGCAGGCACTGGCACACGGTGCAGGAGCCGTCGCGGCCTGGCCACTGGCTGCCCACCTGTGCGGAGGAGCAGCAGCAAAGTGCCGGTGCCAGAGGGGGCGAGCCACATGCTGCACGCAGGGCTGTGGAACTGCCAGGGCCGGGCAAGCGCGAGGTCGAGCGACCTCAACCCGCTCCTGCAGCCGCCATATGACACCGATGTGGTCGCTTCAGGGCCTCTCTCTGAGCATCGGCGGATCTGGCAGCGGATGACTGCTTCAGTCAGGACCATCGGCAAGGCCACAGCTGCTTTTCTTTGTGGCGCAGTGCCTCTGGCCGAGCGAGTGATTCAATCGGAGCCGATGCTCTGGCCTCAAGCAAGGCTGGATGCTCCTCACCTCGAGCCCAGAGCTCGGTTCTCTCTCTCTCTCTCTCTCTCTCTCTCTACGACGAATGCTCACTTTTGGTTGGCTTCGTAGAGCTAAGTGACATCCTCATCTCGATCGAGCCCAAAGCCATGGGTATAGCTAAGGGGGCCAGTGCCTACCCCCTCCCTCAGACCTATCGAAATAGCTCGTTGTGAGGGGGAGTGTGGGAAGACCAAGCCGCCTGCCATGCCCATCCAGCTGCCTACTTTAATTTACCGCCTCTGTTCCGGAGAGGTCAAAGTCTGTTCCCCTCACATGCTTACTCCTGGCCATGCCTGGCCATGCCCAGATCGGTTGCAGCAGCAGCAGCAGCAGCAGGTAGCCGCATGGTGGCAGCAGCAGCTCACCTCGTGTGACCGCCCGTCTGCAGTGTGGCACGGGCACGCCTCGGGCGCTACACAGCTGCCATTTCCATGTCTCACCAGGCCAGGGCGACAGACGCACGCCTCTGACCTGGCGCTGCAGTGCTTGCTCCGAGCTCTGGAGGCGGCCGGCTGCAGGAAGCTGTCGCAGGTCTGCTCGCAGCCCGAGTAGTTAGACCAAACGGTCCTAGCATCGGGGCACGCTGCAACGCACCGGAACAGCGCTCTGCAGGCTGCTGGCTTTGCATGGTCACGTTTTCGAGAGTGTGAAAGCTTTGGTCACACTCTGCGTCTCCGCCCTGTCTCTCACTCTCACTCCGCTGGCAGCGCCCGGCGCTACCGCTGGCTACAGTGGCAGCGCTTCCTTGGCGCTGCTGAAGCGCTCGCTCCACCGTGCACACGCTCCGCACACGAGAAAGGCGCAGCGTGCAGATGCTCACGGCAGTCTTTCGGATAGCAGACGTCCCCGGGTCTGACGCGAGATGGGCATTCGTGGCCTCCGTAGCGCGGATATACCATGATGGACGAGTACGCAATTTTGATGCCAGAACCGCACGAGGTAGAGCACGTCGGCGACAGGGTGTAGTTTCCCATGACACAGTCGACTGTGCGATGGAGAAAACACCGGGCTTGCGAATGCTCGGTGGAAGCAGATGCATCCAGCTGTGGCTGCTCTGAGCTGCAGGAGGCTGCATCGGCATGGGGGTGGGGATTTGCAGTGCAGGATTGCACAGGGCAGGGCTTACCCGTGCAGTTCTGCTTGGAGCACAGGAAGCGGCCGTTAATGCAAGTGCTGCAATGCAGACAAGCACATGCGAACACTCGATGCCAGCAGTCGTCAGCAGAGCCGGGCAGCAGCAAACTCTGCGACGGCGGCAACAGCACCCTGCCTGGCAGAGGCTGCGGCCTTCTTATAGTGTTGCCAAGCATGCAAAGCAGGCTGGGGGGCCCAACGATGGATGAGAGAATGGAGAAGATGGATGAAAGAATGGATGCCACAGCACAGCAACAAGATGCACTGCATGCTGCACATCTAATCTGTTCATGGAGGCGAAAGCGAGGTAGCCGGCATCCCTCGAGATCCCTCGAGATCTTGCGGAAGCCATCCCGACGACTCGGCAAAAAAGGTTTGTGTGTGTGTGTGTGTGTGTGTGTGTGTATGTGTGTCCATGCCTGTGTGCCTGTGTGCTCGATAATGCCAATTAGTTCGCTGCAGCGAGCACCTGGGGGGGGGGGTGAGTGTGACGTACCAGTTGTTGCACTGACTTCGCAGCACGTGGCCAGGCAGGAACGTGCGCTGCTGTGGCAACAGGGCGGCCGAGTGGGGCGGTGAGGCTGAGTTGGCGACGGATGTGGCGGTGGAGCCGAGCTCGGCGGGAAAGAGACACGGGCAGCGCTCCACGGGCACGCACATGTCACCGTCCAGGGCCTGAGAAAAGTGAGAAAAATTAGCAGCGGCGACAGCAGCAGCAGTAGCATTCCAGGCAGCGAGCGACCATCGGTCACTCGCATCTTCTTTAATCTGAGAGAGACAGCAAGTTTTGATTGCAAAATGAAGAGCAAGAGACACAGCTATCAAAACGTCCAAGACGAGCAATAATAATAATAATACTAATACTACTACTAATAATAGTGCACTTGATAAAGCACCCTCAGAGAACTAAATCTCTTTCTAGGCGCTTTACATTTACTGCAAAGGGAAACGCGATTGAATGGTGAGTAATATCATGCTTGATGAACATACAACATGAATAAAATGGTTAGGGGTGACATGCACAGCAATTGGTCAGCAGCAGCAATGAGGACTGAGGCCACTTTGATTCTGCTGACTTTTGGAAACATGACCGAGTAGAAGCCAATGTGACCTGAATGGCCACGGGTAACCAGATCACAAAAGCTGTGGTCAGCTGATGTGAGGCTTCTGACCACAGTTGTTATTAAAGACAAGGCTGATCAGCCGAACTTTTTATCCTTTGCAGCTCGATCGTCATTGCGATACTCCAAGATGACATTTGCATATAAGAGGTTTCCTATAATTCTGGCCGTAGTTTGATGGCTTGTTTAGCATTCACTGAGTTATTGTAACATGAGTACCGAGTCGTAATGGCCTACTAGATGAGATGGTAGCTTTTGACGACTTCGGTCCCGAGGTTGTGGGTTCGAATGCTGCAATGGGCAATCATTTATTGTTGCTGCAAGCAGTGGTGATAGCCTTAAGGGCTCTTCTGCTGCAATAAAAAAGAGTCTGCTAAATCAGCTGATATTTTCTTTTATTCTGCGTACAGCTAATGACTAACTTACACTTAATTTATCAACTGATGAGCCACATGGTAAACTTGCTATGACTCTAACGTTCATTCACCTGAACTAGATGCCGGCTATTAATAAACGAAGCATATTTAAGGTGCCTAGACAGAGATTTAGTTCTCTTAGGGCTGCATGTTCATGTCTTATTATTGTTATTAACTGAGTGAAAGTTTTATCGCGCCAATGTTTCTTTATGCGAGGACTTGGGAACCAGAAACTGCTACAGGCTGCAACCAATGTGCTAGCATTTAAGATCATAAAATAGATATGCAGGTATGCGACAGCCCTTTGGACAGCCCAATGACCGGTCTGTTCCAAGGGCAGTCACAATATACTTGCAAAACTATTGAGTCAAAACCCTTTTGAGCTTTTCGGTGCGAAAAGGAATCATGTACTGATAGCATGTAGAGATTTCACTTAAACTCCCCAAACACACCCACTCTCTGTCGTTCTTCCCTTAAAAATTACAGCATTTGTTTAGTTCGTCGATATTGTATGAATGCAGCAGAGACTATCCATTGGTATTCATTCCATAGATCGTCTGTCACAGATCTCAAATGGGTGTGTAATGTCAGTAGAATATCATACATTAATATAGCACCGGGCCACTGGATAGCTTTCTTTTAACATGAAATAACTCGTGACACTCCATTTAACAAGGTAAAACAATATTTCCGATGAACATAATTCAGATATCCAGGGTGATATACGAAGTATGTATGGGCAGACGAAGCCCTGTTCCAGAATATGGAAAGCAGCAACAGAAATGGCATAATAAAATGGAATAAAGCAAAAGACAAGCTAAAAAAATCCTGCAAGCCTATCACAAAGTTAATTGCTAATGACGAGATTGGGATGACAATAGAATCGAGGAATCCAGAGATCTCCAAGTCTTCTCAATTCAACATATGCACAGCAAGAATAAAGAAAATGTTTATTACTTTGAAGGTCTGCACGCAGCCTTCTCAAGGCACTTCGGGAATGTATGTACATATAGTATATATATATATATATATATACATATATATATATATAAATACACTAACCCTGACGACATTTAGCACTGGGTCGTGCCATGATGGTCATCACGAAGCTGCCAGAGTTCACCACGCTCGTGGAAGGCAGTGCTTGGGCGGCCCAGCCTGCACAGGGCAGGCTCAGCTGCTGCCTGGCCATGGACAGATTTGCCACCCACAGTCACTTCTTGACCACGGGTCTTAGCCTGTCGTTCCGGGCTTGGTGGTTTGTGCACTGAGTGCACCTGGACGTGCTGCCAGTGGCTTCTACCAGGAGTCGGGCATACCCTGGGACAGTTACCAGCTGCCACCTATGCCACACGAAGGCAGAGACTGCTTGCCACGTGCTGAGCCACTGCCGGCCGATGTTGCATGCAATTATGGCCAGACACAACCTAGTTCTGGGCCGCCTAATCGGAGCTCTTCCGGCCACCACACTCAGCTGCATGTCGGCTTGCCGAGCCCTCCGGCTTGCCGGTGGTCTGGCTCTCAAGCCGGACCTGATCATTGACAACGGCACTGATTTAGTAATTGTGAATGTGACTTTGCCATTCGACAGCAGCGAGGATGCTCTGATTGTGGTGGCCCGGAACAAGACCGATAAATATGCAGCCGTTGTCCAGTCTTTCCTGACGGTTGGCTATCGCCGGGCGGCAGAGGTGAGGCCCTTCGTGGTCGGTGCTCTCAGCAGATAGTGGCCAAACAATGAAGCTTGTCCGGCCAGGAGAAGACGAAGGTGAGTTTTTTATTGCTTGGAGTAGGCAGCATGACTATACTGCTTTAATTAACCAGATCGATCAGGTAGACAGCAGTAAATGCAATGCAGCATGGAAGCTTATACGAGCGTTTCTCCTACAATGGCACTTCTTAGAGCTAAGCTCGGTTAGTACAAGCAACTTTATACGTCACGAAGCCAAATGTGGGTAAACATTTTGTAGCCTTTGAAATGCAGTAGCTCACAATGACCTTATTAAGGGAACGGGTAAACTACATACTTACATGTTCACCCTGTGCATGTCACACCTAACCATATTATTCTTGTTGTTTATTGAGCATGCTACCATTAACCATTTGATCGCGCTTCCTTTGTAGCAAATCCAAAGTGCCTAGAAAAAGATTGAGTTCTCTGAGGGCACTTAATCAAATGAATTATTATTATTATTCTTAGTTTAAGAGCCTATAGTAAGTAGGACTTTCGTGGTCATCACGAAATTAATACTGCCTTGGGAATGCAAATCTGCTCATGTCTCCTCATAGTGATGCGCACTTTGCTGGATCACAGCCACTATATATGCCGTTGGGAGCACTGGGAGCCGTTGGGAGCCAGTGTTAGTGAGTCTCAGTCCAGCAGTTCTAGGGTGTTCTCACTCAACGACTCAGGCGCTGGGTCCGAGTCCTGCAGAACTGAATTCCAGATTTCTGCTCACTTCGCAGGGTGAAAGCTGCCAAAGCACTTCTGTCACTATATAAATGAATCGCATTGCATCACTGCCGACATTTAATTTTTTATTCGCTCCCTAGACTGCAACTTCCTTTGCATCATCAACAGCTATCCATAAAAACTTGCTACCCAAGCTGGCGTAATTTGGTCATATAGGCAATTTGTGGATTAATAGTGTGTGCTTAGGTAACCAATACAAATAGAATAAAATAAAAGCCGCCCACAGAGAGATGAACATTTCTGCCGCTGTCAGGATGCAGGTACAAGCAGGTACAACCGCAGCTTCAGCAGGATTCTCACCTGACCAAGAGGGCAGGCGCAGCCAGCCTGACATGACGAGTTACCGCTGCAAGCTCGGTTATGGCTTAGGTCGGCACATGTCACGAAGCACTTCGGTGCGCAGTCACTGTACACCATGCCTCCTCTGCAGGTGCCTACAATTAGGAGACTGACAAGTATGTCTCGTGTGTATGGACACGAGTGAAGCTAGGTCAATACAGTGTGGTGTCCATTAACAGGGCTGAACAGCCGTCGAGCTGCCATGCAATGCACAGAAAACCCAGCAACTACGTATGCCACCATAAATCGTACGGTAAAACGTGTAAAGCTGGGGCCGGGCTTAAAACCCAGCATGCCATGCCATCCGCTGGAGGGAGACGCATGGCAGGATTGGCTTTATCTTGCAAAGAGAAAAAAGAAGTGTCCGGATATGCGTGCAATGCGTACTTTCGCAAAACGTTAAAGGGCTAATTCTGCTAATACCTGCAGCTAATGCCAGCCACAGAGTTATGCACTGAGCACCAAAAGAGCACAGGCTCCTTTTTGCTAGACCTCATTAAGGTAGCCACATCGCATGCAGAAACCTCGGAGAACCTTTTAAGGAAGGTTGTGGGACCGCGATTGCTTTAGTCGGAGGGGGCTTAATGGAGGCACGAATGTGCACAATTTCTTCAGTAAAGAAGTCTGAAAACTTTTCGGCTGAGGCCTTTATATCTGGGGAGTCAGACCTCACAGCATTGGCCAGTAAATGGTTTACTGTCTTATAGATCTGTTTAGGGTCCGACTGGCAAGAATTCAGCTTTCGGATCAAAAAAGAAGCCCTGGTTTTTTTAAGCTTTCGGGTGTAAGCTCGAAGGAATTCTTTGAAATTGACTAGATCTGCATCAGACCCCGATTTATTGAAACGACGTTCGAGCCTGCGCTTAACCCGGCACATCTTGAGGAGTTTTTTGTAAATTGAAAGGAATCTCCACGACTTTGTGTACAGGGATAGAATGAACAGAAGCATGGTGGTCAAGAGCACTCCCGAGTGTCATGTTCACTGCATCAGTGAGGGTATCGAGGCTGCCGGCCGATTCTGAATGCAGATCAAGAAGACCTGCACCACAAACAGATTTAAAAAATTTGTCCATGTCAATGCTTTGTATGTTAAGTCGCTTGACAAGTTCGACATTACGTATTACAAGGGAACAGGAACAGTAAACGAGACCGAACAATCATCTGAGAGGGTCAGTGGGCACACCACAAGGTCAGTAGGGAGGACATCCTTAAAGATCACGAGATCTAGAATGTGGCTACCGACATGGTTGGTATGATTAACATGTTGGACCAAACCAAAATTCTCCAGACAGTCAAGAAATGAGCGGACCTGGCTGCGGTGTATCCGAAGGTATCACGGAGAAATCAGGTAAAGGTCCCCACCGCAGCACTGAAAGCAACCATGCCGCACCAACCTGAGCACGGCTTCCTGTTGCAGTGCTCCCGCTCGTCGAGTGGAAAGCATTTGCCGCTGTGAGCAGCTGGTCGGCTGACGTTGCGATGGCGCACCCTGATCCCGCCGTCGCAGGACCGCGAGCAGTCGGTCCACGCTGTCCACGGTGTCACCGAGCAGTTCACTGCAGAGTGAGAGCAGAATAAAGCAAGCACAAGCTGCGTAGGACGTAGACAAAAACTTCGGAACTGCATGCAAGAAAAGGCAAGGTTACCGGGACACAGCGGGACAGCGCATTTTCGCGCCTCGACAGCCAGCCCTTGACAAGCGGCGTTCAGAGCAATGGCGGCGGAGGCGATTCGGCGTGCGTCGTGGCTCGTCGGTAGGCAGACACGCTGTCGCTGACTCTGCTCGGTGGCATTGCCACTGCACGAGCCACTGCAAGACGACCAGGCACTCCACTGAGTCCACACTGGGCACGAGTCGTTCGTGCATGCCAGACGCCCCGAGTCGCACGTGCTGCAACGAGAGTGGATCGAAGCTACAAGATGTGCTAGTAAGATGTGGCGCTGTAGAACAAAACGAGGCAGCTCTATGGCAAGATCCGCAGCAAAGGCGGCAGCCTATGGGCGAGGTGGCGTTGCACGGGCACCGAAAGAGCTGCAGGCCCGAGCTGCAGACGGAAAGAGAGTTTCGATGCATACCACGTGTTGCAGCCTACTTTCACAGTGCCTCCGGCTGGCACCGAACGGAGTTCTGGTTTGGCTTCGGACCAGATCAAAGGAACAGTGCACGGACACTGGCTTCGGGGTATGCATCTGCCTACAAAATATTGCAACTGAAATGTCATAAACTTTCGTTGTCACAGGTGACACCTCAAGCAACCTCAAATATTCCACATAATATTCGTCAAATATTCCAGTACTTATTACAAAGAAGCAGCCGATAGCAGCTAGTTACTTGTCATTGCCATGCATGGCTATCGGTGCCTGTGTACAAATATGCTCTCAGACATGCATGTTAACATATGTGCAAAACTTATTGCAGTGCAATGCGACTACTACCCAGTTAGGCAGCAGACGCTCAAGAAGAACTCGGTGATCAATAGCATTATATCCTGCTAAGAGAGAAGTCACCCTTTTCAACTGGCACACTATTCACTATGTTTTATTAAAGTCTAACATCTGTAGCGCTCAAATACCAGCAGTGGTAGCACGGAGAGAGCAGGAAGAGGCACCTGCATTTGCAGCTGCATCCTGGCTTTGCTAGGTCCCAGCAGCATCGAGTAAGACAAACGAACGTTGAACGTTAAAAGCAGCTAGACATTAAAAAGGCCTGTTTATTCTGCCAACTAAGGCTAGTGGTAAACATGCATCGAATGGTGGGCAAGTGGCAGACATAGAGCTCCCTGAGCTCTGCAGAGCAAGCAGCAGACGTGAGGCAGCTTGTGGTCAGCCTTGGGGGGGGGGAAGAGTTAGCTAGCCACCGTGACTGCATCTAGTCATACGACGGATAGAGCTTTCAATCATGCTGTTATAAGATCACTAACAGATGACGAAGGAAAATATGCATATGATGTGCTGTCACATGAACGGTTTTCCGTGTTTCTTTATCATTCATAAAAAATCCAAAACCTCCATGCATGCAAAAGTTCTAAAACTTGTGTTTTGTTGCTCACGTTTAGGTCACTTCATTCTTTGGCTCCAGCCTGTCTCTCAGATCTACTTCCCCACCAGGCCAAGCATCGTATTACCCGCTTTTCGAAATCCAACAGTCTACCAATACCTCATACAAACCTCAAATCCTTTGGAGACCGTGCATTTAGTTCGTATGCTCCCAAAGCCTGGAACTCCCTCCGGACTTGCGTCAGAGCATCCCCTGACTTGACCACATTTAAAAAGAACTTAAAAACACACCTATTTAGGACGGCATTTAGTGGGTCCTTGTTATTCGTCCTTCATGTGTTTATGCGTGCTGACACTGTGAATGCTGCCACTAACCACACTTGCATGCTGACCCTGTGCATGTCACCCCTAACCATGTTATTCATGTTGTTTATCAAGCATGATATTACTCATCATTCAATTGCATTTCCCTTGGCAGCAAACGTAAAGTGACCTAGAAAGAGATTGAGTTCTCTGAGGGCACTTTATCAAGTGCATTATTATTATTATTATTATGCTTATATGCATTCGTAGAACTTATGCATTCCATTAAGAAAAATGGTTAGTTTGTCAAATAGTTTTGCATGAAGAGAGGTTATACATGAAAAGAGTGCAATCTGGTAGTGCTTTTCCGAAATGGCCTGTTATCAGACGACAAACTCCACGGTTATATCGGCCTAATTTCAGCCCAGTAGCATTTCAAAAACTAAGGATTTCTTAGATAAGGATACCTCAGCCATGCTTAACCATGCATTTGTGACACAGCCCATAAAGAATTCTGTAGCTCATTACCTGCAGGTCTTGCTGCTGCATTTGCAGCAGGAAGCCTAAGGACACCTAAGGCATACACCTCTGTTGCTGCGCTCGCTCGCCTGTCGAATGTGTCACAACTGGTATACTACGCTCATTTTCACATTTTCATTGTCACAACTGGTATACTACGCCCAATCAAGCAGTGTATCGACTTCAAGGTATTATCAATCACTTTACTGTCCGTTCCTTCTTTTGCTAGCTCAGGCTGACCTAAGACTTGAGTTCAATCTCGACTGACTTCACGACACGTCTTGACATTTAAAAAGAAGCTAAAAATCTAATTGTTCCTCAGAAAATTAGCTCTGTTCATTTGGATTTCCCTTCATTTGCTTAAGAATGCTGAAATTGCCGATGTGATCGCTAATTGACACACTTCTTTCCCGGCGTATTTAAAGTGCCTAGAAAAAGAGTTATAAATAGTTGGAAAATAAGAAATTAGTTCTTTAATGTTGCTACGCAAATGCTTTGCAATTATTTTATCTCGATAGGATTGACTGCACTATATACATCGTGAAATCCAAGGATTCCTTTATGACGTCCACAAACTCCTGCTGAGTCAATAAAGCCTGTTGTAGGATTAAAGAAAAGTAACAGAATTCATAGCAAAGTATAAATAAACTTCAATCCCCTTAACATTGAGAATGCAAGTATGCTTTGGAAGCAAGAAAGAGAATGGCAGAGAAAATAGCCAGTTATCATAAACCAGCCTGCCTCTACAGGAAGAAACACACCATAAAGCTTCAACCTAATCAAAGAAATTTGCTTGGCTCGGCTTCATATCACGCTCTGCCCATAAGTGGGGCAGCATGCATCCCTCGGGACATTCCCTTACAATGATTGGCTGGCAAAGGGCAAGGTCAAAGATTAATCATGTGAACCGTTTTCCAGCATTTGCTTGGTACCTTAGCTGGCAGACAGACGAGAGGATGAGGCATGCACAGGTGATGGGCGGACGAGCTGGCTGCAGGATATAGTGCGCCCTGGGACGAACTACACAAATGGTGCCTCCCCCAGAATTAGGTGCATATTTTGGCACCCACTGATCCAGCGCCCCTGATCCAGCGCCACTGTTCCAGCACCCCTGATATAGCTACCGGGGACATATGCCCTCCCTTTTGGTATGCCACTGGCTGGATGGCTGGCTGTCCTGCGGGAGCCAATACAAAGGCTATTACCTATCCATGTTGATAGGCACCTGGGGCTATACAATGTAAATACATGTGGCTGAATCGCCAGTCAGGTTATCGAGCTCTAGACGCCTTCAAGAGGCTTCCAGAGAGTTCTAGATAGAAATAAAGTTCAAGACGACTGCCGAAGCTCTGCACGGCTGAGCACTCGGCCGTCATTTTTAACCACCTCCGTCGGCAGCGTAGAGTCCTTCCGGGCAAGTGCAGGCTTTCGCGCAAGCCGTGCTGTTGGCCCGAGTGCATAGCGTGCCCGCTGCCGCCACAGCAGGGCCTGTGAGAGCCAGGCAAGTGCGGGAGCAAGCCGTGTAGCAGTCGGTCAGCACTTTGCCCTGGTTAAGACACGTCATCTCTGAAACGACCAAATCCACGAGGCTGCACCAAAAGCTCGGCCTCTGCACAGATAAAGCAGAGAATGCGGCAACGTTAAATAAGGAAGTGCAATAGCTGCACCACATCGCCACATGCACCGCACAGTAGGCGGCATTACCCGGGCAGCGTGTCACTGGCGAGCACGGTCGCGCGTCCACGAGCATTGGCTGTCCTCTGCATGTGCCGGCATTGGTGGCATTGCGGTAGCGCCTCTGCGCATCGGCGCTGCAAGGTCCGTGACAGTCCTGCCACTCAGACCAAGCGGTGTATGAGCAGGTCCCTACAAAGACGAGATAAATATTTTACGATACGCACAAGGCTCAGAGACCAATGGTCATGCAAAACTGGCTACACCTCAATAATGACGATTGCGAGCACCGGGTTCTGATGCGGCGGCAGTACAATCTTGCGCTCTAGCACTGCGAAGGAAAAGAAAAGATACCTGGGAGAACCGGAACGTTGCATGGTCTCGATTCTTCGGACAACTTCCCATTGTGGTCGCAAGTAAAC
This sequence comes from Cristatella mucedo, assembly GCA_009760855.2. Lineage (NCBI taxonomy): Eukaryota > Metazoa > Bryozoa > Phylactolaemata > Cristatellidae > Cristatella > Cristatella mucedo. Next base: position 3,369,911 of record WPIO01000027.1, on the reverse strand, counting down.
GTAACTAGCCCATCGCTCGATATTGACGAGTGACAGGAGCGGTGTCTCCGTGCTACCAAGCAGGCCGAAGGCGGTGTCTGCTTGGGACAGTCACTCCACGACGACCACTCGGACCAAGGAGCCGGCCCTAGGCAGGTGAGAGCTAAGCAGTGACAGCTATTGAGAGCACACACTGGCATGCACGGCAATCGGAGGAGGAATAAACATAGGAAGTATCATCGCAGTGGATGGTGAGTGCATTGCATGCTTACGTCTGCACTGGTTCCTAGTGCAATTTTCTTTTCCATTAAAACACGAGCTAAAATAAAGGATAACATAGGCAGCAGCAGTAGCAGCAGCAGCAGTAGCAGTGGTGGAAGCAGCAGCAGCTGCAGCAGCAACCAGCAGTCAACAGCAGCAACCAGCAACCCCAGTCAACAGCAGCAACCAGCAGCAGCAGCAGCAACCAGCAGCAGCGGCAACCAGCAGCAGCACTAGCTGCAGCAGGCACAGATCCTTTGCTAAAAGAGCTTGGATGGCAGTTGATCGATGGATAAGAGCAAAATTCTTACGCTGACCCACAAGGCCGGCCACGGCTTGGCTCCTCCACATCTTGCTGAACTGCTGCACCAGTTTCAGCCTCCTTGCGTCCTTAGGCCGATTGAAGCTTTTGCTCTGCAGGTCCTAGAGTGTGGAACTCACTTTCACAATTCTTACGAAACGACAACTACTCTCCTACTGCCGACTATGGCACAACATTCCCAGCCGTCCCGAGCTGCTACTTCCGTGCTGGTCACTACGTCAGCTGCTCTACTGACTCAGCTATCCTTCTCAAATTCTCTTTATTACGTGAGATGAAGTCTGTTGGCTACCGAATGTATACCTAAAGCCGCTTAAGCTTTGAGTGCTCTTTAGAAAACTCTCATAGGTAACAACCATTTAGTCTTAGTGGCTTAATGGAGTTACGGACGGAGATACTTTACATTAAACTACGACAGTGCTAAACTAGTCGTACCCGAACACCGTCCATAAGGGTGAATGCCGATGCATCATCGATTAGGTGTGCTGGTTGCACAGAGGATAGTTATACTTAAGCCGGATTGTGGTTCAGTTGCTTTAGCTATCCCATCATTTGGACTGGAAACAAAGATGCTATTGCTAAATGCTGGCACGTGTAAACGTAGATGCCTCGTAGCACTAGTGACTCGGTTTGTCACTGGTCACGTGGATGACATCCTGTCAACCTTACTGGATTTGAAAGACTAGATATTCATAGTCCCAACACCAGCTCATAGCAAAAGTCTAGCACTACAGCTTGGTTGCTACCAAATGCACGCTTATCCTATGATGGCAGTATAGCTGCAGCCACAGAGATTGTCCAGGCTCAGATCACCGAGAAGAGCCATGTAAAGTCTGCTGTCATTAGCAGCAGACTTCACTTAATCATGCTTTACCATTAGTGATACGATCTTTTCTGCTGTCCTCGGGCATTAGCATAGACAATTTTTGAATGTAAGTGAGTCTGTGGTTCCCATAGGCAGAAGTCACTGACGTAGTGCTTAAGTTGTGCCCTTTTTGATATTTATAGTACCAATACGATGGGTAACGTTATGGCAAGTGTCGTGCCAAAAGGGAGAATATTAGCTACTAATTGGCAAGTTTAGCTACAACATGCATACCCTCTCACAGTTGAAATCGAATATTAAATTGTGCATTCAAAACTTGAGGTTAATAGTTTTCTAATCAAACATCTCGGACCTTATTATTTTAAAGAATTTTTTCATTTTCCTATTTTAAAGATTTTGCAACACAACGAAAGAATTGCTAGATTGCTCGTTACTAGGGCTGGCTCACCCTACGCCTACGTCAGCGATTACTGAGGCTCGCATTCCAAAGCCAAGTCGGAGTTGCCTGCGATTTTTCACGGGTGAAGACTAGTCCATATATGGTCATGTAGACAATCGATCAAGCGCTTCTTACCACATTATGCAGTCGTCTTTATAAAATTTCCCGGCAACGATGCTCACGGAATAAGGCTTGTTTTGTGCTCCAGGTACCTCCACTTGACAGGAGCAAGAGTTCACAGGAATGCATCCACTGTTGCTCAAAACAAAGCCCTAGTAGAACAATGTGGACATCTTTCCTTTTCGACTTTTAAACTGCTAACAGCTCAATAAGCAACCCAACCCATGCACGCATACAGGCTGTGTGCAAAGCGAGTGCAACTGCCAGACACATACCTTATCGCAGTAGCAGCCCCACTGACAGGCCGCCGATACAGACCTACAGAGTGCTGGATTACTTGCTTGGGCGCATGTACTTGGGCAGAGTGAATGGCACTTCCAGACTGCCCCTTTTATTCTTGAACAATTTCCTGCAATAGATTAGATCGGCATAGAAACTTTCTAATAGGATTTTTATGGCACACTTTTGAAACGGGTGTGGGTGTAACATTCAGAAAAAAATATGTAAATTAGTTAAGCGGTTAAGTCTATTAGAAGTTTTGAGAATTCCCTAAAAAAAACACAAAAAAGGTAAAAGCCAGCCAAAACGTAGATATTTAAAATACTATGGTGATAATGCATTTAATGTCCATAAGAAGACATTTAGACTTTCTGCCTAACTAGAGGCCTGCCCTTGTTAGCAGTCCTATTGTGCACGAAGCCAAAAGCACAAAAGCAGGATTCTAAAAACAGGAAATGCAATGAATGAAAGCCAGATGGAGCTGAGGAGCTAAATTTGCTCACTTGTTTGCTGCATCGGCTAGGCTCAAGAACTTTGCCTGGTGCAGATTAACCAAGTACACCGATAGCTAGATCGGCTGCTGGTACAGTGACTATGCTCAAGCAGGCACTCTGAGACGAGTGCATGCGCTCGCGTCTGCCTGCCGATATCTTGTCTGTTGCTCCACTCAAAACGGTGCTCATGGCCACCTCTTGGAGGCAACAGGCAGTTACATACATTGTTCTATGTGGAACAGCATTCGGATGGAAAGACACAGCTACATGGCATCAGCAGCCAATCGATATGCAATACAGGGCCACAGCTGTCGACAGTGCTAAGCATGTCGACACATGTAGTTTATATTAATTTTATTTATTGCTGTGCCTCCAGCAGGCTTTTGATGCTTCAGACGGTCCCCAAAACAGGACCAGATTAAGCTAAATTTTCATCTAGGTCTTAGCCCATTGGGTAAGGCACTGACACTTCACGACCAATGTCACAGGTTCATCTAGTGCAGCTGGCTATTCTAGTTTGGTTGTCTGCTGCTAGCAGGGCCGATAGCCGCAAGAGGTTTTCTCCTGCTTTATAAAATGATGCTGCTTGATCAGGCGCTTTGTGCTGTACTGTTTATTTAAAGATTAGCCAAAGAAAGATATGAGCTGTTTTACAGGAAGTTAGTTCACTGACTTGCATAGGGGAAAAGTCATGGAAAACCTTGGGGATTACAATACAGCTTATTGCAGGATTAATCTGATTGGCCAACGGAGGTTTTCACATGAGAGCCTCACAACATATGGCCTTTATAATTAAACCCACTCAGGGAATATTGATTTGATTAGGTCAGCCATCAACAACCACATTTTTTTCAGCAATGCTGTGGGTGCAAACAAGCTGGGTCACCATCTTAATTTCTACAAACTATTCCAAACCTATATAATTTCCGTGATTGCATCTCAATTCCTGATGGTCTGACTGCTCAAGTCCATATTGGTGTTCGAAAATGTCTGTTTTCTTTAGCTGGTTTTGTTTCCCAATGAAATGCAATCAGGCTCTACTCTATCACGATGCTTCACAAATGCTGCAGGGCTCAAGTCTACGACACAGGTCGTCAAAAGTAAGCATACTTACTCCTTAGTCAAACCAGGGCAGCAAGGCCTAATCACCAAAAGGTTTCAGTTTAATGTGAGGGAAGACGAGATGACTGGAAGTCGAGGAGCTGGTGGTACGACAGTCCACTAGAGGAGCAAAATGGTTGGTTAGGCAGGCTGGTGCAAGTGAATGAAGCAACCTGTTAGCCAGACTGGGGATCTTGAGGTCAATGTGATGCTTTATAGGGAGCCTGTGATGCCTGCACAGAAACGGTATGATCAAGCAGCTATGCTGTTGATGAAAGACCAAATGAGCTGCCGAGTTTTTCACTAGTTGCAGACCATTAAGAGCACAGGCCGGGAGTACTGAGTGAAAGAATTACAGTAACAGACTCAATGTCACAAAAGCTAGACTAATTTGGCTGTCATATTCTTAAATAAGCAGGTTCTATATTTGGCAGCATTATTTTGCTGAAAGTAGGCTGACTTGACGATGTGCTCATCCGATGACAAATCAGAGTTTGTGCCACTGTTTAAGCTAGACATTAAAGATAATTGGTGTTTACCGAGTTCGCTTGCAAAGTAGAGTTGTAGAGTGATTTGAAGGACGATGACTTTGTGCCGACTTAAATGATTCTTATCGATTAAATGCACAAGATCAATATGCTGAAATTGCTTATAATGATTGACATAGACTAGTGCTTTGTTCGGAAATAGGTCTTCACATGGAGAGATGGAAACTTACATCTGGGCAATGTTATAAATACAAAACCACAACGGCTTTTGTTCTCCGACATCTATCTGATGTAGCAAGCGGTACATGAAAACTATGTAGATGCAAGTCTATTCCCAAAATAATCGCAAATTTCCACATGGAGATGCACTTACAAGACCAAACAACTAGGAGACATTTTAGGCAGTGCATGATGACAGCTGTGAAATGCGAGAATCAGGCAGTTGGCCTATGTTTGGCTCATGTCATCAACCTTTAGAATGCTATGTGATAGTTTTATTGGCTACATAAAAAACATTGCATATCTGAAGGTGCATTAATGAAATATAGCAATATATAGCCAATCTTAGCTTCGCTATCGGTCGTTGGCATAGTATGTGAACATAAGAGTAAAGAGAAACAAAGCAGACGTTGTTAGATCGTAAGCGTATTAGCAAAATGCTAACATACCTGCACACGATTCTGACGTATCACAGACTTCTGTTGACTTCAGCAATGTGCTGCTGAAAGCTATGTTCGAACAATTTTTTCCACCAAAGATTGCTGGTTGCCAGCTTCTTGTCCGAGATCGTTCACCAACGCCACATGTTGATGAGCAATTGCTCCAGGCTGACCACTCAGTTAAAGCACAATCAACTGGAAAAAGGGTTTTTGAGAAATGAGTACTCAGATACTTTCAATATGTTTCGAAATGAAGAGAAGCTTGGAATATTGTGGTACTAACAGTACTGACTTTCACTACTGTTATCCTTGGACGAGTAATGTTCTGCTCGAATACATTTATCTTGAGGCAAATTCAAATGATCAACACTATTTTGTCAAAAGTGGAACTAGTTACTACCATCAAGTATTTTATTTCATTTAGCATGAATTTGAGGTGACACTGGTAGCCATTTGTGTTAAAAACAGAACTATCATGTTCACTGAAAGCCGTTCAGGCTGTGAGTTTGCTATAGAAAAATCTCTAGCGAAACACCCACTAAGCCCCTGTGGTATTGTAGCATTACAGACTGAGATGCATTAACACTGGTTTGTCAGGTGATGTAGCTACAGCAACTATGAAGTGATCGCTGGCTGGATTCAATAAAAACAGGTTTAAAAATGAGATTATGATGACAAAATTCATAATCCAGAAGTGAGTTAAAGAAGTCATCTGAAAAAATAAAAAATTCGAGACTAGGTATCCTTGAGAACCTAGATAAGTGATAAGCAAGGACCTGAGTCTAACAGCAGGTAGGGAAGTCAGTGGCTTTACGGTGTAGCAAAGTGCCTTCCACAGCTCAAGAATACCCAGTCACTAGTTTTCCAACCATTCAATCTAATCAATTTTCAAGATTTCCATTGGCATGTCAACTTGCAAAGAGACTGCAATGCAATGGCTACATAGCTCGATAGCTCTGACATTACATCCAATTTAGATTACATAAGCAGGCAATGACTAATAGTATCTTCACAGAATATCAAGGAAGCTAAATACGGTTAGAATGCTCCACGCAGCCAGACCCGAGTTCTTACCAGGACATGGTTGAGCCCGACATTGCTCCATATCAACATCACTGCCAGGGCATGGCAAGCCACCCATGGCAGCCGGCGGGCACTTGCATGTGCGGTGTCGATCTCTCCATCCGCGCTGACACTCTGTACTGCAGTTTGACCACGTGGACCAAGCACACCAACTACCGTCGACTATGAAAATTTACATCACGACCAGTCACAGCTTGTGAAGCAAAATATCGCACGAGAGTTTCGAATCGTATGCAAGCTGCAAGCGCACAGAGATACGGGCTCGTGCAGAAGCAGCTTCGTTTAGTGGTCTGTGATACGTAAGGGTAACTAATAAGCTTGAGCTACTCGATCGACCGCGAGGGCATCAGTTAGTGGCACAAGGGCAAGGGCATAAGTTACCTGGGCAAGGCAGATTGCGATTGCAAGGTCTGGTAGAGTAGCTGCTCCCAGGGCACACTTTGCCACCACAGGACGGTAGTGGACTGTTACAGACACGCTGCCGTATTTGCAAGCCGTCGGCATCTGCACAGGTTGAAGAGCACTCTCCGTACTCGGTCCACTCGCTCCAGCCACCAGCAACTAAAAGTGTGGAATAACACTGTAAGCTGATCTTGAGAGATCTGCAATCTGGTATCATCGGGGTAGCAAATGACAACCAATTAATTATTTTCATCTGCATGCACATGATGCCAGCTACAAAAGAATCGATAATAGATCAAGTAACGAGTTAATTGCATGGAATTTGTAGTAAAATCTTTTCGAAGAACGGCTTGGTAAGGAATCGAATGATCTTATCACGAGATACTGAGAACGCTTCTCTTGCCCATCTTCTTTGTCTAGTTACAGTGAGTACACTTACACCCGCGCTCGAAGCTCCCAAACATTATTTTCCTGCTGCATCTACATACCGTAAACAATCGGGCTTTAAGAGGAGCATGCTATTTGTCGAGAAATAAGTACTATTTTTTTAGGCAATCTCAGTTTTTTACTTTGCATTATTTTGGTAGCAACGATGCACATTCGGCATGCTTACAACGGCGGTACAAAAATGAAAAAGATTTCCAGTTGAGGCTTGTCATAACACATTCTGCTATTTAGCCGAATGGTTCTGAACGTTTTTCTAGCAGCTGTCCCTCTAATCAGTCTAATTAGCATGATGAGAACAGTGGTTTGGGACCTACTATGAAAGATTATAAACCGTACATTTTGGGCTGATACCATGTAATTGCACATTTACATAAAATACAATTTTACTTATCACTTTAATCAATGCATTACCCTAAGAAACTGAGAGCCAATATCAACCTCGATGTCAAAATTAAAAATCAAGCAGTGATCCACTTTTAAAGCAAGTTGCTTTGCTTGCTAAAATATAATACCATATTGTTTAGGCTAGGTACACATTTAATATTTTGTTGAGTTTGAGTGCAGTGAATTTATGGGTATCCATCTCGGGAGTCTGAGGATGCTTCGGAGGCATATGCTAGACTGAGTCCAAAATGCACGAATGCATATGGAGCTTGAATCAGGCGAAGCTTCTCACGACAGTCACACGACGAAGTAGCTTTGGCTCGACGAAAGAGCGATGAGCTTGAGAGCTGAGATTGGCTGCTAAGACTTATAGATAGTCATCTGCACACGAGCAAACATGCTCGCTCTCGATCGAGTCGGCACCTAAGGCAATAAGGTAGACGAGAAAAGAGAGAGGATAGCATCCGAGCAGCCCCACAGACAGCCACGAAGTCTGGAGCACGTGATGCCGAGGGTGGCGTGACCCTCGCAGTAGTCTCCACCGACTCATACTGGCAGCTAGCCGAACCAGGCAGAGGCCCTGGCAAGGTGAGTTGGGCAAGAGCAAGGCGGTTGACCCATTCGGTCGTCGTTGTGTTGGAAAGGGAGCAACGTCAATCAATCGGCGCAGCTTTGACGAGCTAGCGCCCCATAACTCCTCATCGTCATTATAATCTACTGTATATCATGCTATTCAATGGTAGTACAATGTCTAAGCAGTTGAGAATGCTCACAGGCTTAAGCATGCAGGTAATTAATTTAATGTTTATCTTTCGTGGCCGTTGCCATAGTCTCTGGGCGACTAGGTTATACCATATGAAGATGGCAAAGGTTGAGCAGTGTCAAAAAGTGCTGAAAACGTGACTCCAGTAGCCAAAAACAGAAGCGAAAGTGCTTAGCTATCACACTACCGGTACTTTTAGCAGTTCCATGTAAGTCAGAGCATCTAGATTGTTAACACAAATCAAGAAACATCATTGTGCCCTAGCATCTATACTATCTATATTTGAAGGAGCATTCCTGCCGTTCAGACTTTCCCACATGGTGGTTGAAGAATTTCTTTAGAGGGCGTTCATCATCTGATCAAATGCACGATATAAAAAATGAGGCAGATTATGTGAAAAGGTTAGGAATGTAAATAATAAGGCAGCAATTTCAGGACAATGACTTTGATTTGGACGATACCCTGGGACATTTTCGTCAGCTTATGTATGCAGGAACATGGAGAATTGTAACGACAGTCTAATCGTCATCGAAGCCGAATGGTCATTCCACTGCTGCAAAAATGCTATACTTGGGTTTTCACGAACAAAGTTATTCGAAAATAGACCGTGCATAAATTATTATTCCCTTTATCTCACTGGTCCTTGTTCAAAATGTTGTTTGCCATCCATATCAACGGGCCAAGTGGGCATGAGGTTCGATCTGGGGGCAGTGGCTGGCAGTCATGCCGAGGTTATGCCGAGCATTGAATCGCCTCCATTGGCTCCCTCTGCCGTCGGCCTGAGAAGGGATCTTGCAGCCCTGGCAACATGCCTTGGCTGCATTGGTAGTAGCTGAATGTCTGCCCGGCACATCGGTCGGACTGCTAACAAGGCAGTCGATCGAAAGTAAGTGCTCCAATTATTCTGAAGGGCTGCCTCCAGTTACCCCTCCCCCCACCGTTGCTGCTCTCTTGATTTTTAGCAACCACTTGGTATTCATGATACTACAAAGGCTGTTGTGCCCTGCTTTGGGAACCGCTGGTTTAGTGAATGCAGAGATGGATCCTTAATGAGAGAGGTTATTTGAATGAAAGCTAAGGTATGAAAGGATTAAAAGGCATACGATTAAAAGTGATAAGCTTGCCATCTCCACCTACCATGCTCTTCTAATTCTTCTAACCATAACAAATGATCAGAAAGGCAAGGCAAGGGTCCTGAGACTGAAGCAAAACATAATAAGTATTGAGGTCAGTGAAAATCTCGGTAATTAACAAACTTTATCTCTGAGGTTAGGATATGTAGATCCATGCTGTTACCGCACATCTTTTTGACATAGTTACAAGACACACTGGGCAGCCTGCAAGCCAACTGGTGGCATGTTAGTTTATGCCCAACTTGAAGTCCAACGACAGCCGAAATCAAATTACTGACTGGCAGACTCGCCAATGCTTGTCATAGTAGCTCAAGCAAAATGAACTGCCATTTATCAGCATGTACATGAAAACGATATATATATATATATATATGTATGTATGTATGTGTGTGTGTGTGTATGCGAGCGTGTGTGTGTGTGTGTGTGTGTGTGTGTGTGTGCGCGTGTGTGTATGCGAGCGTGTGTGTGTGTGTGTGTGTGTGTGTGTGTGTGTGTGTGTGTGTGTGTGTGTGTGTGTGTGTGTGTGTGTGTGTGTGTGTGTGTGTGTGTGTGTGTGTGTGTGTGTGTGTGTGTGTGTGTAATAAAGTAGTGCCACATATTTGCCTATAAAGTGCTGCATCATAAGCAGTCTTTCCATAGGTGATATGGGACGAGGCAACCGTTTGCAGCAAGAACTTATTCATTCTTATGCTAGCAGGCATTGCTAGTATCTAGCAAGGAGAGCACACCTATTCAATAGTGAGCTTTCAAATGGTACACAAAATATTGATGGCGGTATCCGTGTTAGAGAGTTTGGCACTGCATTCGAACGGAAGTGGCTGGCTGTTACCTTTATGATGTTCTTTCGCTTTGCACTCCACAGCTCCACTGGCGTTACACGTGCTAAAGAAAAAAGACATTATGCATCAGGGCTGACATTATGCATAAATTGCTAACTAGTCAAGCAGCCTTGCTACGTACCATAACTCGCAGAATGAATCTGCTATGATGTCACCCTGGAAATATTCCTTGCCGATATAGATGCACTTGGTTGATTTAAAGCAATTTACTAGGTTGCAAGGCTGGGTGTCCATGGAAGGACCTTTGCAAATAGTTCCATTTCCCAACTTCTTGCTAGCATGGTGCCTAAAGGAGACCACAGGAACTGTAAAGGTCACCCACATGCACGGCTTTAAATTAACTTCTGTGTCCGGCCATAATGCAGCAGCAATACTTTCTCAATGATATAGCAAAATCGCGCACGATAGGATCCTTAGACTCGTACAAATCCTATGCAGATATCCCAATCATTACAGTTTTTAAATGCACTTGAGATTATTGCTAGAGAAGCTCAGCAGGTGCAGATGACAAGTGCATTCAACCAATAAGATATTGCATGTGTTACAGTGTGGTATAGACGTAAGCAACTATCATCCAAAGATAACCTCCGGTAATATGTGCTACCAAGGAACACTGCTATAATTAAATGTTAAGCAATGAAAATCTGTTTGCTTGCACAAAGAGCATACTTAAATGAAGTAATACGTTGCTTACCTGTACCTAGTGGCTGTGCCATTGCCACAAGATAGGCTGCAGATTCCCCACGAGCTCCAAGGTGACCAGATACAGTCCACTACAAATGACCAAGCATGATTTATTATACACGTGCTGGCACAATATGTTGCCATTAGCCAGGTCAAACTAGAACAGCGTTAGACTTACCTGTGCAATCGCTGTCAGTGCAGGTCATGTCACCGTTGTTGCATTTACTAAAAATTTATTCACAATTGAGTGAAAGCAGAGAGCACATTGAGTCGAGATGTCATCATCATGGCATACCTCGAGATGACTCATGTGAACAATCTATCCGGTCTAAATGCTTCGCTTACCACAAGGAGCATTTATCAGCAGCAGTGTGGACCGAGCCTGACGGATACTCATGTCCAGCCGAATCGTAGCAGGGACATCTCGATGTGCAGATACCATTAAACAGAGCCTGGCCCGCAGGGCAGCGACAGCCCTCAGTGCACCGCTCCGAGTCCGAGCAGGTAATCTCAGCTGCTGCTGCTGTGGTGAAGGTAGTGGCAGTTGCTTTTCCCATAGTAAACCGCCTAGGGCAAGATACTGGACATCTGTTTGCACAGACTGACCATACTTTACCATCTGTGCATGTCATGTTGCCTGTAAAGACAGCAAACATATAGTAAGGCATATTGATAGCAGTAACGGCATCGCACATGCTGTAGTCAGGTCAGAGACTCGCCAGCAAAATACTGCTGGGAATTCTGGAGTGCAGCCCAAGTTAGCCGAGCAAGAATGGTATTTGAGGGCCACAACCGTATTTGACTTGACAAATATGAGAAAATATAGGGCTAGCAAATGATGCTCATCATTCGTGCCTCTGTGTGGCAATGAGGAACACTTTCGTTAGTGAGTGAGCCGGCATTACTTGACTGGTTTGCCCTACTGCAGTCTGACCCTCATGACCTCGAGCTCGAGCTGCTCTGACAAATAGGCAAACAGTCTAGTGCAAACATAGGGCATCCCAATCCTATATACTGGGCAGCATGTCCAAGCAGACAAATCGCCGAAACGGGTGAGGACTTTAGATGGTAGTGTCAGTGGCCCGGCGGTTTTTCAACTACCGTGGATGGCAAGATGCAATTTGCTATCCCTCCAACATAACATATCCCCTGCAATATAGCATCACTCAATGAATACGGCTGCTGCATGTTCAACTTACATTGTTACATAAATATTTATTTAATTCAAGGATTCACAAATTTAAATCCTTTGCAAAATGAACAATTGCACTGCTGATAACTAACGGAGTAGAGTGACTTCGAAAGGCATTCAAACAGGTTTATCAATATGGACAGTTGTATGTCAAATGCCAAAAACACTCGCTCACTCGATTTTCCAGACACCGACCTCTGTCAAATGCATGGCATATGATACCTTCTCCGATTGTATCACTTGCTTTCCAACGTTTGCATTACCATTTGCCCCACACAGCTCTTGCACTGACCAGTATTACTTTGTTTAGTTCATATGCTCCCAAAGCCTGGAACTCACTCCCGACTTGCGTCACGACATCCCCTGATTTGACCACATTTAAAAAGAAATTAAAAGCACACCTATTTATGACAGCATTTAGTGGGTCCCCGGGATTCGTCCTTTATGTGCTTATGCATGCTGACACTGTGCATGCTGCCACTAACCACACTTGCATGCTGACCCTGTGCATGCCATCTCTAACCATGTTATTCACGTTGTTTATCAAGCATGAATAATATGAATACATGAATACACCATTCAATCGCGTTTCCCTTTGCAGCAAATGTACAGTGCCTATAAAGAGATCGAATTCTCTGTGGGCACTTTATCAAGTGTAGTATTATTATTATTGAGTAAGGAAAATTGCAAATATTTATGCACAGTTAGTTTGAAGAAAAGGGGAGTTCTGCATGATCCAGTAGAACCTGGCACACAATGATGTTAAAGACGAAGTAGGCAATTATTTCAAATTGCATCGCTAGTCAGTGCGTATGAAGTTGACACTTTTTGCATTTGTACTTTATAAATATCTAACTATGAGATTTCCTCAATCTAAAAAAGATATGCCAAGTGTCTGGAGAAAGAGAACAAGTTCTCTGAGGGTGCTATACAAACATATTGTTATTATTATTATTATATTGTTAGCACACATTAGCTCATAAATGCAAGTGAGCACTTTTACGGCTCACTCTTGCTTAACTCTGATACAGAAAGCCCGTGGTATCGGCTCGGCTCTCTGAATGCTGCGCCTCAACGTGCGCCCAATTGTGCAGAGCTGGCTCGAACTCTGCTCTCGCAGCTGTAAGCACGATATTGCAAAGACGTCAGAGCAAACGATGCCAACACAGCGTCGCGTACACTAAAGCTTCGCAGCTTTGCACTGAACGAATATAGTCGTCGAGATGAGAGTAAAAAGAGCAAGCGATTAGGTAGCTGTAACTTACCAGGACACAGTGAAACATTGCAGCTCTCTTCTTCTGCTGGCACCCCGTTGCATGCTGACCCAGTGCTCGAGCAGCTGCGCTGTCGCAGCCGCCTGCCGCCGTTGCAAGTCACGCTGCACTGAGACCACGAGGTCCACGGGCTCCACAGCGCCGGTGGTCCTACAATAAACAGGCCTTCTCTGAGAGCAAGCAATCTGGCGAAGGTCAGGGGGAACATTTCAACACGATTTCTCCTCCCCTCCCCCGTGTAGGGGTAATTGTCAATGCACCGTAATGCGTTCGCGAGCAAACCTGCACCGACCTGTACTGCACGGCCGGACGTTGCAATCCCGGTACTCGGTATCCGGACCTCGGCGACACTCTCGGCCCGACACGGCCCGAGCTCGCTGCTGGCTGCCGCCGCCGCACGAGTGGCTGCAGTCGGACCAGTCGGCCCACGGGTGCGGACTGCACGGAGCGCAGGAGCTGCCTCCGCTGCGCCTGCCGCCCTCCTCGCTGTTTCCAGCAGCAGCGCACTGGAAACCGTGCTCGATTGTGCAAGTGCTGAAAAAAGTAGCAGCCGACCTTCTCTACGATTTAGCGAGTGCGTGCAAAGTCCACCCTTGCTCAAAGCAAGAATGAATTGACGGCTATTTTGCTTGTCTTATTTTCAAGCCAGTGGCAAAAAGCAAAACGTGGGCACGTGCGAAGCGTGCAGACATCGTCACGTGCCGGCGGCACAGCTTTTTGAGGTGTTAACTACCATGCATGTACTCACCAAATGCTGCAATCCCATAAGGAATAAACTTTGACTCCGGGCTCAATGTGACTTCCAAGTGCGACCGATTCATTTTGTGATGAATAGCCAGCAATTTTGTCCTGTTCAACATAAGCTATTACATCTTGAGAATTGATTAGTGTGCCGTTAAAGGTAGTTTTGGCAATGATGCAGTAGACTGAAATGACATGAAGAAGCTTAGTAAGTAATTGCATCACATTTTTGACTGTCGCTTCCACGAAACACATTGCAGTGAGCGCAAAAAACCGACGACACATAAGTTAGAGCAGAGAAAGTTGCTAATTTATTTTGAGCATGTTAAATGCCAACATTGTGCAGTCTATTTTGGGCAATATATATTGATGCCATTAGTTTGCTGCGTGATACTCCAGTCGCACATTGCATACTACTGTCTTGTTTAGCTAGGACCAAATGTGTATGGAAGAGCCCCCCCACAGCCACGTGTCCCCCCCTAAAGCATGAACGAACAAGAACTGGCATGCTAGAATGCGATTAATCGATGCTGATTTTCATACGAATAAAATTGCCGGGGAGAGATTACTGCAAGCTATTCTTCGGTGAACTAAATAGTCCCTTGCACAGCTTAATAGCTTGGGTGCTGTCGTGTAAAACGATTCACACAGCAACACGGCGCAACAGGTTTTGTCCGTACCCAAAAAAACAGCGATTGAGGGTCAAGGGAAAGATTAAGCCTGGCAAAATTTAAGGTCAAGCCGAGAAAATTACATTTAGTCAGCATCTTAAAATGGGACCCAGAAGGAAGCAACTCTCAAGACCGTATGCTCTAGGCAGCTCCGCAAGTAGCAATCGCCAATGCTGCTCGGCTTACACTGCGAGTGGGCCAGCTGACAGGACTGTGATAATATCAGTGCGCTAACTGGCTTCTGTATTCCACGTCCTTTTTCTTTGTATGCTCAAATTCAAGTTCCGATTTACCCACTTGAATATAGCTCTGATGATTTATGGGCTCAGCACTGTCATCCAAACAGCTCCCACGACTGCAATCTTCCCAATGTTTTTCAGAATATTTCCTCACATTGGAAATCACAATTTGCAATGATATTGAATCTGATAAGTGATGCATTTATGTACCATCCGAATAAAGCACAGAAGTAAGATATTTCGATATTCAAGATGAGACGACTAAATCTAAAATACTGAATTTGCTTAGCTCACGTACCTGCAAAAAGCAGGGGCATACCAAGAAATTTCAACGAAACCTGATGAACTTTGCCGGGTAGGATGTAACCGAGCTTAAGCCTGTTAATCCGAAGAGGACAACCAGAAGGACACTTCAGACTCAGAGAGGTGATGCAATTTTTGTATCTTATCTAATTTAATAAATATACAAAATAAATACTAGCTGATTAAACAGCCTCTTTTTTATAGTGACAGAAGAGCCTTTATGGCTATTATCATCGCTTGCAGTGGCAATACAGGATCGCCCATCGCAGGATTCGAACCCAGGACCTCGGGACTGAGGTCATGAAAAGCAACCGCCTTACCTAGTGTGCCAGCATAGCTCACCAGGTGAAGTTCGGCAGCTCCCTTCTACGAGCCACTGAATAATCTGATTAGAGCTTTTTGTCTGTCCATGAAATTTTCACTTGCTTTGACTTTCGACGGTCCTTGCCAACATTTCCATGACTTTAGTGTTTACATAAGTTGAACAAGAGACAGTCTCCAAATAGGATTGCATACCTCAGGACTCAAACTCACGACCTAGGTTCTGAAGTGCAAGCGCCTTCCCCTGGGCTAGGGCACAGGGGCGACACAAATGCCTTCTACTCGGGCTAAGTACAGACGGAAAGAACTGTGAGCATGGCTGCTGATAAATAACATGCAATGCAGCAAGGATTCTGTAAGCAGTCACAATGAACGTTGCAAATACTCGTTGGTGTCGCCATTGCGAGGACAGCTAGCACGGTGCTATGGGCAATATGCTTACACTTCGAAGTAAATTTTGTCGTGCTTTCAGTGGCGATTCCTGTAGAAGCCGGCTTCACAGTAGATTGCAAGTGTGATATGGCGGTTTCCGAAAAGGGCCAATGTGGGCGAGGTTGTGCTGTTAAGGTAGAGGGTATTCTCACAAAACACGCCCACACTTTGACCTGGCATTGCATAGGCTTCAGGTTGAACCCAGCAATTAACGTTATTCTAACTGCAGCAGCCACCTCGTTGACTGTAGCTGTGACCTCTGACTGATTGCTGCCAATCATCTGCAACAGCAAGGCCCAGCTGTTAATAATAATAATAATAATAATAATAATGCACTTAATAAAGCGCCCTCAAAGAACTCAATCTCTTTCTAGGCGCTTTACATTTGCTGCCAAGGGAAATGCAATTGAATGGTGAGTTATATAATGCTTGATAAACAACATGAATAACTTGGTTAGGGGTGACATGCACAGGGTCAGCATGCAAGTGTGGTTAGTGGCAGCATGCACAGTGTCAGCACGCATAAGCACATCAAGAACGAATCACAGGAACCCATTTAATGCTGTCCTAAATAGGTGTGTTTTTAGGTTCTTTTTAAATGTGGTCAAGTCAGGGGATGTTCTGACGCAAGTCGGGTTAAGATCTAAGGAAGCGTGACAGCAGTGAGCATTAGCAAAAAAGTCACGTTAGTTGGTATGTGCACTAACCATTGAAATCGGCTTCAGTCGAGTGTCTCTGGAAGGCAAGCTCTGCAGCGAAATGACAACCTGCTCAACATTATTTAACCTAAGCACGGTGACGGTTTCTACCAGGATCGGCTCAGCCTGCGTTAGAGCAATGACTATCGTCGACGAGTGGCCGTTGGCTGTATTGCTGGTCCAAGGAAGTCTGCTAGATGGTCGAAGTAAAGATGGCTGGCCATCGCTAGTTTCAATCTGCTCGTTCGGAATCACTTGGGCGTCCTGCATGCCTTCTGCGATTGTGCATGCCACGGTCGTGTGTGCAAATTTTGGCGAGGGTGGAGCTGTCTGGAATGCAGTTGGTGACTGACTGGCCGTCGTGGATGCTGCTCTTGACCGCTGCGTTGTAGCAAAAGACGTCTTTTGAGTGCCGGTAGCCTTCGTCGACACTTTTGGAGTTCGTCCTCCAAAGCATCCATAAATGGCAATTTGGCTGCGAATGACATCTGCATAATCATAGGGAACAAAGGAAAACCTCACGGAGGCTGCTGGCTGCTGTTCTATTTTCACTGTCTCCTGGCTCGAATTTCCCGGTTGCTGCAAAAGCATCGATACTCATTCGATAGTTTTTCGATGTGGAGAGATGCCGGAAGAACACAATGCACATTTACGCCACACACAGCAAACTGAATAGGTGATAAGAATTGCTCAATACAAACTCATTGTGGAAGCAGCTTGGCTGTGCCCCTGGGTCCTAGCCTAGGGGGTAAGGTGCTCACACTTCGCGACCTATTGCCCACAGCAGGCAGAAGTGATAGTTGCTAAGATGGTTTTATGCAACATTACCGAGAACATCGTTGAACAATTGTTGAACAAATTGAGAGTTTATAAGTTTTCTGGCAATGCCATCAGCTTGTCGGACACTGGGCTTGTTTTCTGCACATGCTGCCAGCCTCTGGCTAGGCAAAATAAACCTCACCAATAATTAATTAACAATTAATATAATAATAAGAATAATTAATAGCCCGTGGAAGACAACGAAAAGTCCAAACCCTATGCCAGAAGATAGCCCAGATACCTATACTGAAAACTCTGAGCTGGAATACACGATGCGATTCTCAAGAGTGTGTCATGAAGTTGAATACTACAATGTTATGTAAACTGTGACCAATTCTGGCATGGGCAGACATTGCTTTAGTGATAAATCGTTGTCAATGGTCAAATGATATTTAATAAGCAACTTCAAATTGGAAAAGGCATAAAAAGCTATTTACCCCACGGAATGACTTCAAATGAACTAGAGGAACTTCTCAGAGGCTCAATCCAGAGGTGCAGTCTTTCAATTCACGGTACCCAGTACTCTACGATGTCCATATAGTCATTGAAGTCAGGCAGCTCATTGAACACATATCATTTAGTGGTGCATTATCAAGCTAGTCCCGAAAAAGGTAAGAAACCCGAATTCCCAAAAGATTGAGAAAATTATTCCAGAGAACCATGATAGCCAGAGACATAAATCGATAAATCGGCAGGTCAACCCTCTAGAGCATGGTAGGTGAAAGACCTGCAATCTTTTACAGACAGTAGGATGAAGCTGGCCGGATGAATGACTAGTACTAGACTGGGGCCAAATAATATGAGACACAGAGCAGGCACACTGCCTTTGATGAGGTTGGTAAAGTAGACTGGAAAATTACTACTATGACTCTAACCAGCTAGAAATTTTATTAACTGAAGAGTCTATACGTTGCCAACAAACATAAGTAGTTAAAATTCGCAGGAAACCAATTTTGATGCCACTTGCTTGGGATCTGCCAACTAATGGGCAGCAGAATTTTAATACCCTTGCAGTTTAAAAGAAGTCTAGAAAATATAGCCTGCCACAACCAAAGTGATTTGACTAGCGATTCAGATTCTTGAATGTAAATATATGACGGCTAAAGCGAATCCTGTCACCGCAGTGATTAACAGAAACATGTTTGGAATATTAGAGAAGAGTAAACAATTTTTTTCATGTGGGATGAGTATAGTGGTACCTCGGCTTACGAGATTAATTCCTGTGTGCCGGAGCTCGTAAAAAATTACCCATATGTCAAATCCATTTCCCGCATTGAAATGAATTGAAATGCCATTAATCGGTTCCGGACCCCCAAAGACATTGCAATTTTTGTCACATCTTTTTAAATTAAAAAAATGTACTTACAAATAACAAATATTGTTTTAAAAACATACAATATAGTGTCTAGCAATAAACAGGTTTTATTAATCCTGATGTACACGAGTAATTTGGAGAACAGACGACTTAAAAATGCTAGTAGAGTTAGAGGAGAAAGGTGGAGAATCTAAAGCTGGCTCGTAACCCGAATTTTAGCTCGCAACTCAAAGCAGAACATCGGCCTAGAGACAGCTTGTATCGCGAAACAACCGTATGTCGAGACACTCTTAGGTCGAGGTATCACTGTACTTTCGGTCAGGCTTGTTTTTATTGTTGTGGTTATATCTACAGATTTGATTTATTGGTTAAGATAGTACTTCTACGCCTTTAGGCTACAAGCCTCAAATTGCTTAGGCATGCGACTTTTTAACCTCGAGCTTTTTTCTATGCAGGTGCTCTAGGGCATGCAAGTCAAATACCTGCCGAAAGTCTGAAGGCACAGGCATTAACTATAACTGAAAAGGAAAAGTTAACTTACCACGACAATCGAGTAGCTGCCGAACACAGAGTCTAAATGTGACTTGATATACACGTAGATCTTTTTAGTGTTGTACAGCTTTGCTAGAATAATTCTCATGATTTGAGCTGGCGCATCGCGAGTCAAAACGACGTCAACCGTGGCACTACTACCCGGTAAAGCAGTCCATGGCTCCGAGCTGGTGAGTCGCAGCAGAAGTGCATTCCCTGAGCTCACTCGAACGTCGTCATCATATATAACACCAACGTCTGCCATTCCATCGACATAGCGGCATGCCGTGCCTGTAGTCGATAGAGCAAAGGCTGGGGAGAACAAGGTCTGCGCTTTAGTGGATTTCGACGTTATGTCGGCAGACGGTTGAGTGGCACTTATCCTTTTCCCCGTGCCTGCACTGCTTGTAACCATGAAGGGCGTAAGTGGTGAGACTGGTGTGAAACATCCGTAAATTGATAGCTTAGTGCACATGACTTTTGAGGCATTTGAGGCAATGAGATGAATGCTCAACGAGGTCACTTCCTCGTTAAGGCTTATTCTTACTTGGCTCTCATTCTTTTCGATCTAATCATAAAAGAATTACAATCAGTATTAAGTTCAAAGCACAGCCGCGAGAAAGACACGGCAATATTTATAGTGCTCGGAAAGCCTACGACAAAACTGCCTTGCAACTCCAGTTCCACAAATATTTAAGGGCATAGCAAAGTATGACAGTTTCAGTCGTGGTGGTACCATCAGAGGCTAAAATGTTCCTCCTTCTATGGAAACCTATGAGCCATGATGGAGCGTGCTTCAGCTGTGGGGGATCATCATAGTAACACTGGCTTGGCAAATAGGGCTCTACGTGTAAAGATTTTTTATTGTCAACTAATGCATCATTCAGACAGCATCTACTTTGGAATAGCCCTGAATAAAGTTAAATGCAAACAACTGAATGATATCCCATCTAAAAAAAAGGCTGTAATAATATTAATAATAATAATAATGGTTATAATAAGGGATTTTTAGAGCAGCCTAAGAGAACAACAACTCTTTCTAAACACTTTTATATGCTGGAAAGGGAGTGTGTCAATTGGTCAGACACAGCAGGTTAAGTGCCAGCACACATAACTGCACAAAAATGTACATGAACGGAGAAAATGCTGAGAATGAAAACTGGTTGATTTAGCATCTTCTTAATATCTTAGTGTCAGATAATGTTGTGACGCTAGCCGGGAGTAAATTTCAAGTTTTGGGAGCTCACAAATAAAGGCAAAGTCTCTAAGAGTAATGAAGTTGGTTTAAGGCACAGCTAAACAAACTACCCGAGTCTCACCATGCTGGCCCAGATTCATTCATATTAGTCTGAAATTATGGTAATCTTAATTTAAAGAGTTCTTACTGTGGTGAAACAAGGTTTAATTTCTTGGTCATATAAATTTTATTTTTTGAGTCGCTGATTAGCCTCATTTATATAGCAACCGAAGAGTCTTAGCTGCTATTACCCTTCTTGCAGCAGGCAATATTTGTTTCAGGATTCGAACCTACGACCTAGTTTTTTAAAGTTTGAGCACACAGCTGGAAGCAATGACTCTTGATGAGGGATACTACAATGAGACCATCAGCATGTTTCTATAATCTAAGTACATTCATTAACTGTAGCCTGACGTTTAAAAATTTAATTCTAAAACCACCTCATCAGCAAGTCGTAACATTTGATCTAAAACCAGGATTAGGGGGTAAAAAGCACAACATCTAGCTAATGATCTCACACCCTGGTTCTCACTAGGTGAGAGGTTAGAGTATGGTGACAGAGTATTGGCAGGGTTGCTGAAAAAATCGAGCCTCTGTCTTAAATCCTAACCCTTATTTAGCCAGTTGGGGTTAAATATGGCTGCTAGGTTTTTCTATAAATCCAAGAAATTCTATCACTTGTCAACTTTCCTACAGAAACTGCAGTGGCTCCAAGGTGATCCATAAATGAAAAGCAAAATTCTTAATATGATTCCATCAAGAGCTCCTGAAGCATACCTAAATAAAGTACTCCACTTGTTTCAGCCATCTCGATGCCGCAGGTCACATCAGGACAATGCAATTGATGGCCCTTTCTTCCACTTAAAAGACAATTGGCAACTGAAAGTCTTGCTCAACAGATCTTTGACCATGCAACCCACTTTCACGAATCTTAGTTAACGACGTTTTCTCTCATGTGGTTAGCTCTCAGATATAATTTATTGACGTTCCACTAGACTACTTATTTGCTTCTTATATCTATTGACTCAATTATGCTTCTCACTTCTTCAATCTTATTATGTTGTGGGAAAGGAGCTCTGTTGGCTTCAGTGTATGCATTGAAACTGCACAGGCTTTGAGTCTGCAGTACAAAATTCCCTAGTTTAAGACCTACATGGTCTTCATGGTTTGAGGAATTTTACAGATAAATTGTGTAAGATTATTACTTTAGGCAAGTACAGCAGCCTTATTTATGAATTGACTCAATTCTGACATGATTGGTAGGTTGGAAGCAAAATATTCATGTGAAAAGTAATACAAGAATGGTAGCTTAATAATAGTCTTTATGTTTTGTGTACTCCTTCGAGGCTTATTATTCCGGCAGTATACGATTTAATGATCCATTATCCAACATCTATTTTCATCTGCCGGCATCCCTGTTAGGGTGCACAGAAATTTGATCACAATAGAAAACATTGTACAATCACCTAAGTAAATTAAAGGTCAGCTGATCCAACAGCCTCGTTATGTAGCAGCAGAAGAGGCCTAGAGGCTATCACACCGTTTGCTGCACACAATTAAGGATCGTCTTATGGAGAACTCGAACCAACGACCCGATTAATGAGTTGTGAGCACCACATCCCCAGACCAAGACCTAGACGAGGCCCCGAAGTCCAGCTTCAGGTTAATGTTCCTTTTTTTATTGTAAATGGTTTTGTACTGCTGTTTACACAAAGTACCACAGTATAGATTTGTTGGTTGTGCTGCTGCCTACTGCAAAGGACCACACTATTAAGTCAAATCGCAAACTAATTAAAGTGTGTCTAACGCTTCTATTGTAGGGAACTGATCAGTTTTCTGTAGTGAATACATCATAAGCCAACGCCTACTTCACAACTAAATATGCATATGCTACAAGTTTTCATAGTAGCCATAGTATACATCCCAGTAACAGGTCCATGTAACCCTATTATCTGTAAAGTGCCTAGAAAGAGACTCAGTTCTGTGACCGTTCTATACAAATATATTATTATTATTATTAACAGGGTTTCAGGCCACTCTGTATTGGCAGCCTCCCAATGCAGAATGCCTACCTTGATTGTTTTGTTTGCAATGTCAAATCGTGAGCTGAGTAGTCGACCATGAATATGAATAGTCGCAATGTTGCTTAAATTGGTAAGCACAACGGTTTTCACCACCATTCTGAATTCATTTCCCAGCGAGATGTTTATGGTCTGGATCTTGCCTGGCACAGAAGTCCATGGTTGCATGCTGCCAGGTCGAAGGAAGTCGACATTTCCCGAGCTGACATGAATGCTGCTCCGAGGAATCGTCGTCGTATCTTCCATTCCATCGGAAATGCTACACGCGATGACGTACTTGGTGAATAGTTCTGTGGTAGAAGCAAGCCGCGTGCTCATCGGCCCCTGGCTTGTGAGTTTCGTTCTAGCTGATGAAGTGGATGGCACTGCAGTAGACAATCTCACTGGTAAGGCTGTGGTTGACTCGGCGGGTCGCATAGATTTGAAACAGCCATAGATGGCAAGACGGCATCTGATAGCATCCAGAGGATTCGAAGCATTAAACCGTAGCCTCAAGGCTGCAGCTCCAGCTGTGATGTTAATGACTACTTCACTCTGACCCGAGGTGTGCTGCAAAATGAAAACCATGTCATGTCACAGACAGGCTTTAGAGAGGAGGATGGGTGAAGGCCAAAGCCCTAATCGGACCTACCCAAAAGGGCATTCAGGCCAAGTGTCGACCGACGTGCCCCTCCAGCTTTCCAATGATTAGTGCCCCCTCCCCGACAAAGTCAAAGTTCAGCTACACTCCAAACTCTGGCTATGGTGCTGAGAATCATTAGCTTTGCTGCAGCCAAAGCTTTGTTATATCAAGGGTATTGGTATCTCCCTTTGGTTATACTATCTTTTCGTAAATGTCACTGTTATGGCAGCTTGAAATGCTAAGCTCAGTAGCTGGTTGAACAACTTGCTAAGTTTGAAAACTTAATTGGGATGCATTTTTTGGGTAAGATAGAGGCAAGATAGAAGAACATTTTACATCCGTTAAGCTTATTACCTAAAAGTAGCTGCAGCTAGACAGAAAATTTATATCAGAGCCACGGCATTCGAGCAGATGTTTCATTCTTATGTGTAGGTGATTAGCATGCATTCATGTCACAAGGGTGCTGGAAGACCGAGTGTCATAACACTAAACAGACCCATTATAATTTTAATTTTTATTGGTTTGGTGAATTTTGAACGTCTGATCTAATTTTTTATTTCTATTAACAGCTACGAATTCGCTAGATAGACTGATACCATTGAGTTCTTAACCGTGGCAGTGACGCTTCAAGCTTCTAATACCATGTGCACTGATAGTCTCTGCCCTATTGCCCTGAGTCACGCTGGCGCTGGCGTTAGACATCGACAGGGCCAATAGCAAACATGGCCAAGATGATCTAGCATGTGAGCTGCACTTACCAACAACAAGGAAGTGGCAGTTGACTCGTCCTTAATGCTACCCGATGCCTTCGACAAGTACAGCCGGATAGACTCTGCATTGTGCAGATCTTTAACTGTCACGTGCTCCAACCTCACAGTAGTACTTCTGCTCAGGACGATCTCGACAAATGCTTCATGCCCTGGCATAGAGGACCAAGCTTTCGAGCTTATGCTGCGTATGTCGTATGCACGACCAGAGCTGACTCTCACGTCACCATCAGCTATGAAAGCCGAGTCTGCCATTCCGTCGGTGATCGTGCAAGCCACTCTCGTCTGCACTGGCACATGAGCTGTAGAAGTTGCTGGTTCTGAATCACCACCGATCGTTGAATGAATACTTTTAGCCGTATTAGTGGTTAGCGGGCTCAGCGACCGTGACGAAAATGGAGTACCAAAGCAGCCATAGATGGCTACTTGGCTTGTCATAATGTCTTTGCTTTTAATTGGTATGAAGACGAGTTTGAGTGAATAGATGCTATGTGACACGTTAATGGCAACGACCGTGTTCGTACCTGGTTTCTGAAAACGAATCAACTTGTTAGAGAAGAGCATACAATTGCCCTCTTGACCAATTTGCATATTCTTGCAAAGAGTTTTGAACGTATCGGTTGTTCTCAGTAACTTACCGAATCAGAAGCCAAGTGCTCTTTGTTAATAGAAGCAGAATGCATCTGCAAGTACAGGCGTATTTCGTAAACATTTCGGATACTCGAGATTTCAAGAAAGTCTACTTTGACGGAATGCTCATCATGCAGCTTTATGAACACTGTAGCATTTTCGCCGGATACTGTCGTCCAGGGCTTAGCACTCGATGGACGCAACTTGGATGCATCACCAGAACTAACAATGATGTTCTTTTCGGGTATGTAGGCTGACAAACCCATCCCTTCCATGAGCAGACAATGCAGTGGAGATGGGCTGGAGATGAGATGAGCTTCAGGCGTACTGGTGCTGCTATGAGTTTCATCCTTGCTCTTAGGTATAGCGGTCCTCGTAAGTCTCGTTTGCCAATAGGTGCTACCTGGCACCACGGGCAGCGGACTAAATTGTGGCAAGACAGGTTGCCTTGCTGTAGAACACATGCTTAGGTTAACCTCTAGATTTGACACACTGCTGAGGACCATGTCTGTAAATGTCACCTTGATCGCAGACGATGGAGGATTGTGAATAACGAAAGGAATAACAGTCGTGGTGGCCATGTAATCTGTCTTGTTACACAAACCAAGTCCCTACAAAGATTAAGTTCAAAGTTATCAAGCTATTCAAATGACTTGAGAAATAATGCCAAAGCTCTTATCATCTGGGTCTACACCGTGCAGCATAAAAGATGCCAGTCAAGGCAAGGATCAAAGCATTAAGACCAAATACAGGCTGCCCTTAACATAAAAAAGATTATAATTTATAAGTGATCTAAGACTTCGATATACCAGTGAGCTTGTAGACTAACTGTGGATACGATGGCAGAACACTACATAAGTGTGTCAATTTAGCTACTGTCAAACATTGCACTACTTCTGCTGGAATTTCTTAGAGCTGCAGACATGCGATTAGAGTAAAGCAAAGCTGTATTCAGAAGACATGGTAAAACAAGAAGAATCTTACCCTTAACTTGCACTTTTAAATTCATGTTTTAAGAAGCACCGAGACCACTGTAGTTAATCTATACTTAGTGAATGCTGACGGGTGTTGTCAAAAAATTATTTTGCTTCCAGCAAAATCCTAGCAATTAATAAATTATTATGTTCATCTGGACACGTGAAGCTGCCTGACAGGTAGTGAGGTCTAGGCAAAGAATGCCAGTTAAAAAGCACTAAGATGGCCATAACAACTCCTATAATAAAGTAGGCTAGTGTCCATATATGATGTCACGTTCACTGTGAGTCCTTCCTGATGTATTTATAGTTGTACAATGAGGATGCAGCGATGACGAGTCTCAACAAACAGTATATGATTTGATAATTTGCATATGTGGCAGCAACACACACTCTCATAGTCAAAACTGAACATTCAAATGATAGAAGTTAGAACAATTTGAACCCAAAGGGTATTTCAAATGTAAAGCACCTAGAAAGAGATAGAGTTCTCTGAGGGTACTTTGTCAAGTGTTTTATTATTATTATAAAGGGTGACCATAGCATGTAAGCAAGCAGCTTGCACCCTCTGTACTACCCTGAAGTGACTGCTGGTGCTTCCCAGCTTCACGGAGGCTGAGTTAAAGGCATATTGGAAAGCTGCCCAATATGTTAAAGTGCAAGTTTTACATTTGCTTTACTCTGCCAGCAACAACGAACAGAGATAGAGGAAGTAGTAGAAGCCACATGCAAGTTAGTGATTTTTCACGGGCATAAGCTAGTGCTATAATCCGGCTGCATCTGACCGAACATCATTGGCCCAGTACCGCACAATAGGCATTAGCCTGTCGGAAGTCCCCAGGTACGGTGCAGTGATTTTCAGATGCATGAGAGTCTTCCTCTCAAGCTCAGATTCTTTGAATCCAAGAGAGATCCGACTGTACATTAATACGGCTCGCATCAACAGATCTTTTTTCTTCGTGCTGGACTGGTAAGGCTGGCAGCTAAATTCTAGGGTTCTTACTCAATTTCATCCTTTTGGGACTGGCTGAGTTTACACTGCTGTTCGCAAGTTTCTACATACCTCGTGCATCGACTCGAGTTTGGTTGTTGACAGTGCCATATTAGAGTAGGTCATTAACCTACATTTTTTATTACATTTTGACAAATTTATCAACACATCTTTCACCTTAGTTACAATTTGCAACGTTTGACTTAATGGGTTACTGCATTCCCGGAAACCGAGTCAACGCTTCCTATGTAAATAGATTGGGAGGTGTGGTCTTGTGACTTTCCTGCCCCCTCTCTTGGAAGCCAGCCACGAGAACCTATTTTAGGCTTAGTAAGTCACTAGCGATGACACGGCTAATGGTGAGTTAAGGTACCTGGATGTCTTCTAGGCCTGAAGGGGCCAGCCGGTGCAGTATAAAAGCTTGGTAATATTAATAATAATCACAATAAATTTGTATAGCACATTCAGAGAACTCAATCTCTTTCTAGGCACTTAACATATGCTGTAATAGAGGCATGATAAAACGGTGAGTGGTAACATGCACAGTGTCGACAAGCATACTACGGTTAGAGGTACCATTCACAAAAGTCAACAAGCAAATAGGGTTAGTGGTAACAGGCACAGTGTCAGCACGCATACACACACACGCGCACACACACACACACACACACACACACACACACACACACACACACACACAGGCCAAGTCGCGAGGACCCACCAAATGCTGTGAGAATCACCCTCTCCATGTCAGTCAACTGCCTCTATGGAGCCTGCAGTGCTGAATGCAGAATGTTCCACTGTAAGCCTTACAAGGGACTTTCAGAGGGCTTCTCTGGCTGATTGCATTAGCCATATTTACTGACCGTCTCTCAAATTAGGTGAGAAGCCACGGTATGCTCCCACTCATAGGTGTGCGACAGCTGCATGCCTGTGGACAATGAGCTGTTGTTTGGAGTCTTTCCATTAAAGCACACCCCTCTCCCGTGAGTCGAAAGAAGTGTAGCGCTTGGTGCTGAGTATACTTGCAGTGTAGGCCTAAACAATGATTGCTACAAAAGTCAAGATTCAACCCATTGAAAATATCTGGCCACACCTATGGATGACTGTCTTGACTATAGCCTAGAAAATAAATAAACTCAGCTAAGACATACCAGCTACCGGTTGACCAGCAAAAAAGTCTATCAACATCCTATCTTGGCCGAATGACCACTAATGGCTGACATTAACGTGATACCACCTGATGATAGCACTGTGAACCAATGAAAGACCATCCAGAACTGACTTTTTGCTAATGTTTTCAACAGCTGCATCATGCCTGGCAGAATCTCGTTGGAAGTAGTAGTCCTACAAGTTAGGAGCTGGAAAGAATTCAGGAACATGGGCATTCTTGCATAATCATAGCTGCTCTCGACTGTCAGAGGTGGAATCGATGGCAAGCATAATCATCATCATCATCATCATCATCAATACCACCATCAGTGTCAGGATCAGCACAAGCACAATCACTAGCATCAGCTTCAGCATAGGCAATCTTAGGAACCAGGTAAGGACAGCCTCACACAGTAACCAAACTAAACAGGGTATATCAGGCACACTCTATATGACTCACATCGGCATAAAGCCAAGTCAATGCAGCCTTGTCCAAGCTGTAAATCGAGAAGCAGGGCAGACCTTTGAAAGCAAAGAGAAGCGATATCGACGATGGTAAGGCATCTGAAGCAGTGGCACTACCAATGTGCTGAGTGGACAGTCTGATGATAAGCGATGGCTGACGGGCATTGATCGGTGTCTGCCAGCTTCTTCCTGATCCCTGCAACAGTAACAAGAGCCTTCGGAAAGCTGGTAGCAGCCTACCTATCTATCTACTTATCTGAAGTGCTGCAGAGAAACTCAAAAGACAATGCTTCCATTATCAAGATCTCAACGAAAAAATGCACAAACATGAGTGTCTCCATGCACTGCACCACAGAGTCCACAGAGAGCACAACTCTGACCTTTAGGCAGTCTCTGGCTTCATAACCTGGTGACTGGGGAGCGCTTGTCACTGTGATGTCATCTGACGAGTAGTCGTACGAGGTATGTGAGCATTCACCAGCTCTAGTTTTTATTATTTGCAATCCTTCCTCTACAAAAATCATATTCTAAAGGTGCCATGTACACCGTGCAGAGGTCAGACACAATAACGAGAAAGATTTGACACAACATCAAGAGTGAAACTGACTGCATTGCTAACAAGTTCTGCAACAGCTTCAAGAGTCAGGAGAAGGCTTGTGGTCTGACGATACTGTAGGCTCAGGATGCTGGATGCACGTTCATTATCTCAGTTGGCTATAGCAGTGCAGCTGCTCACAGGAAATCAAGCAGAGACAGCACACATATTCGCCCCAACACGTGTGAAATTGCTATGTTGCTCTGCTGATACACATACTCCACACTACTTTTTCTGCAGAGCCTGCCTAGCCAAGCTAACAGCTAGGCGATGCATGTGCAAATCAAAGCATCCTCTGGCAGCCAGACCGGGTATGGACATTTCCCCTCCTGGATGCCCCCTGACAACCCCCCCTGGGATAGGACATTCCCCCTATATGGTTTAAGGTTTAGGTTTTTGGGTTTAGTGTTTTAGGGTTGAGGGTTTTTAGGGTATAGGTTTTAGAGTATAGGGTTTTTACGGTTTAGGGTTTTTTAGGGTTTAGCATTTAGGGTTTTTAGGGTTTAGAGTTTAGGGTTTAGTGTTTAGGGTTTATAGTTTAGGTTTTAGGGTTTACAATTTAAGGTTTTTAGGGTTTAGCGTTAGGGTTCAGGGTTTCTAGGGTTTAAGTTTTAGGGCAGGCTGCACCTCTTCTGCCAAAATCCATAACTAGATCTCTTGAGCTCGAATTATACTCAGTAGACCTCTGAGGCTTTGCGCTCATTTGCAGGAACGTGCAGCACGCCATAGCAATCGCCTGCTTTGACGGGTTCGAACAAGTGCCTGGCGGCGTCGAGCGGGACCGAACTCCCGTGGGACCGAACTGTATAGCTTGCCACTGCTGCAGCAACCACCCACTGCAGCCGCTCGCTCCATTAGGAAACCATCCTTCCAATCCACCCATTCTTCAAACTATACTTAGTTTATTTTATTTTAATAGAGCATGGACTTCATTTGACCATATACATATAAATATCTGTATTCTTAAGTTATACATTCATCAACATAGGGGGAAATGTCCTACGGGGGGGGGGAGTCTGGGGGAAATGTATTAGGGTCTACCAGGGGGGAATGTCGGGGGGGGGGACGTCCAGGAGGAAAATGTCTTACAAATGCCAGACCGATCAGATGACGTTGGTGATGATCTATCAGTGCAGGCCAACTTTGCCTTTCTGAAGATTATACGATATTTGAAGATTCAATATATTCTAGTTTCACTAGAACAAAATGAACTCACGAAGCTGACAACAAAGCTCAGGAGTTGCTCGGCCTTGTAGCCTTTGGCCATGACAGCGTTTGTTGCTATATCTCCTGTGTGAAAAGTCTTTAATGAAGGTCTTGAGCACCTAAGCCTGCTTAGGCAAGCTGATCGTTAGCGAGCTTGTACTCAAGTCACCACAACAAAGCATGAAGCAGTGCAAAACAGCTTAGCTGCTGCAGCACACAACCTCTGTCTGAGCTTTATTGGCTTCTTATTAAACATAGTAGAGATTTCAAAAAACCTCAGTCTGACTTACAGGTCACTTCACTCGCTTGCACTACCCTACCTAATAGGCCTCATTGCTTCTCTAGTGTGCTCACGCACCACTTGTTCCTTAGCATCAAGTCATCTTGCACTGAATTGAAACCTTTGGGTGATCACTGCCTTCAGGTCGTATGCACCAAAAGTCTGAAACCCACTTACGGATACGGTCACTTTCAGCAACAACTTTTCAGGTTTTTGCAAAGTGCCTAGAAAGAGACTAAGTTCTCCGAGGATGCTACGCAGATGTGTTATTATTATTATTATATTATAGTCTTGGCTCAAGATGAGTTTGCTCTGGTCAGCATTCAATTTGCCCCAGTGAACTTTTCTATTTTTGAGATTCCTGCATGCTTTACATGGGTATCTGTACATGGTTCGGTGCATGTTGTTGGCCCTAGGTGGTATTAACATGCTGTGCTATGTGTCTTTATGTTTTCTTCTGCATGCTTGATACCATGCATGTCACTAAGACTTGAGCATTGATTCTCCTGCAGTGAGTTGTATAGTGCCTAGGTAGAGAATCAGTTCGCTTATGGTTTTATACGAACAACCTGTTATTATTATTATCTATTAGGTATCATCGAGGCAATGAAGCATGCATCAAGTTCTCGCATGGTGCAATACAAACAGCCTATTATTATTATTCTTATTACCTTGGAAGCATAATCAGGCCAGTGAACATGTAAAATACAACTAGACAAGCAGCAGCTGCCAGCAATGTGTGCCAGAAAAGTGTGTGCCATCAAGTCATGTAAAAATACCGTGCGTAGCAGGCAGCCAATCATTTGTGTGTATGCATTCAGCACACAAAGATTGAAGGGACTATATTGCTGTCAAACTCTGCTTTTCCTTATACCAATAGACCAAATTCGGAGGCTATGAACCGCGTACGCCGGCGAGTTAGCGATTTCGTTGCCAGATATACTTATACAACATGTGCATAAACACGCAGCAAGGACATATCTGAGTTTGACAGCAATATAGTCCCTTCAATCTTCGGGACATGTGAATGCGCCTCCATAAAGGGCCATAGTGACTTGTTTGTGCTGATATGTTTTAGAAATTTCAGCATTCTGGACCGGGCACTCCAAAGCACATCTACTAGCCAGCTTGCCTATGCAGTTCAATTGAGCAAGAGCAGCCAGTCAATGCTCACCAGGCGGCTGTCTATTCAGGCTTGTCGTGAACTTGGTGGTTGGCAGCCATTGTTGCTTCGTTGATGTTCTTGTTGAAGTGGTATATTTTAGGGCAGCCGTTTTGGTCTGAGTGCCTTTAAAAAATCCATATAATTAGAACTATACTTTCTATAGTAATCACTAAAGAGCTAGAGAATACAATAATGTTATATAAGGGGTCCAAATGCATATGACATTGGTGCGTAAGTTGGAATGAAGGACCGACTGGATGCCATAGGAGATTTGAGACTCAGGCTTGAGCAAACTTACCTCTGGTGGTGTAGAAACAGTCTAATTCATCAGAGCGATCATTGCCTCCACAGTCGCCATGGCCATCGCATACAAACTGCACAGGTATGCATTTTCCAGTGTCGCATAAGAACTGATTGCTGTGGCACTGACCTATTGGTGTAAAACTACTTAGCCATCTGGCAATAAATCAAGCATGCATTCACTCAGACAGGTAACGTGCATTTAAAAGTCACATGCTCTCAAAGCTATGAGGGTAGCATAAAATTAAGAAGCCTTTGCTCACCACAATGGGCCTCGTCACTGCTGTCAATGCAGTTTGGTCGACCGTCGCACGTCAAAGCTTTGCTAATGCACTGGCCACCGAGCACACATTTGAATTCACTTGTGTTACAAGGTCGATCTGTAGAATAAATAAGACCAGGATTCTATAAGGCGGACTCTGAATGTAATATGGTTAATTCATAAGGATGTATGCACAACCAGGATGCTTTTCGGGGCATAATTTGTCGGTCATAATTAGTGTCGATGCACCGGCTAATAATTTTCCCACCAACAGCACTCGAAGATAGGAGTTTAGCCCACACAAATTCACTTTTTGCAGTAAACTAATCTGGGCAATAATTTCCAAAGTAGTCACACTCTAAAAGGTAGAGCTTGCCCATGTTCTTCAAACGCAAATCAGCTTGCATCAATGTTAAGTGATGGCCAAGGGAGGCACAATCAGCTGACACGTGCGCAAGTGTTACCAGTTTGGTGGATTAATTATGGTGGGAGCAATTCAACTCAGTTGTACACTCTTGAATATGCATATTTTATTCGATACCACAAAGTAATGATGTCATTGCTACCACAAGTGGTTGAAAATAAATAGCCCAATGATCTGCTGGTGAGCTTAATAATATAATAATAATATTGCACTTGATAAAGCGCCCTCAGAGAACTTAATCTCTTTCTAGGCGCTTTACATTTGCTGCAAAGTGATACGCAATATAATAGTAAGTAAAATCATGCTTGAAAAACAAACAAAATGAATAACATGGTTAGGGGTTACATGCACTGGGTCAGCATGCAAATGTGGTTAGTGGCAGCATGAACAGTGTCAGCACGCATAAGCACATCGAGGACGAATCACAAGGACCCACTAAATGCTGTCCTAAATAGGTATGTTTTTAAGTTTCTTTTAAATGTGGTCAGGTCAGGGGATGTTCTGATGCAGGTCGGGAGGGAGTTCCAGGCTGTGGAAGCATACGAGCTAAATGCACGGTCTCCAAAGGATTTAAGGTTTGTACGAGGTATTTCTAGACTGTTGGATTCCGAAAAGCGAGTGGTACGATGCTTTGCCTGATGGGGTAGTATATCTGAAAGATAGGCTGGAGCCATAGAATGAAGAGACCTAAAAGTGAGCGACAAAACCTTGAAGTCAATCCGTTGCTTGACTGGTAACCAGTGCAGGTCGGCGAGAAGTGGAGTAATGTGGCAACTGCGACGCTCACGACAGACAAGCCTAGCTGCAGAGTTTTGCACCAGCTGCAATCGCCTGATCGCACATGCTTGTAGGCCAGTAAGCAGTGAGTTTCAGAAGTCGAGACGAGATGTCACGAATGCATGGACCAACTTGGACGTGGTATCCTTATCTAAACAAGCCCGAATTTTAGCAATGTTATGAAGCTGAAAATAGGCTGATTTGACTGTGGAGCTGATGTGGTCGTCTAACGAGAGGTCGCTTTGGAATATGACACCTAGATTTCGAGCTGATGCAACTGGAGATATGCTGGCAGAGCCAATTTTGAAAGTCAGCCTTTCCAATTTCTGAATAACACTAGGTTTGCCCATAACTAGTAAGTTAGTTTTATCATCGTGTAGTTTTAGAAAATTTGCTGCCATCCATGATCGGATGTCATCAATGCATGCAGCAAGTGAGTCGAGAGAATTTGAGGTGCTCGAAGGCTGGGAGGGATCAAAGCAAAGGTACAACTGAGTGTCATCCGCATAGAAGTGAAAGCCTAGATTGTGCTTGGCAATCACATCAGCGAGAGGGAGAGTATAAACGGTGAAAAGGACCGGACCTAGCACAGAGCCCTGAGGTACTCCATATTTTAGAGGTACTTCAGATGATCTTTGTCCATTCACGTCAACACTCTGGAGTCTCCCACTGAGATAGGACCTGAACCACTGCAGAGCAGTGCCAGTGATGCCCAGGCGAGATGAGAGGCGCTCTAGAAGTACTTTGTGATCGATGGTATCAAAAGCTGCCGAAAGATCGAGCAAAACAAGAAGAGACACTCTACCCATGTCTGCATTCCTAAGTAGGTCGTTGTATACCCGAAGCAATGCTGACTCTGTGGAGTGATTAGCTCTAAAGCCAGACTGGAACTTACTAGCAAGGTGTGAGGTTTCGATATGCGAGTTCAGCTCGTCTGCCACGACCCGTTCCAGTGTCTTTGATAGGAATGGTAGAAGGGAGACTGGGCGGTAGTTGCTTAAGTTCTCTTGGTCTAGTGTAGCTTTCTTGAGAAGTGGCCTGACTACAGCTTTTTTGAAAGGTGCTGGGACCTGACCTGAGGCTAATGACATATTAATGATGTTGGTTATGCATGGCAGCAGCAGATCAATGCAACGTAGGAGCAGGACAGTCGGAATAGGGTCCAGTGGACTTGTTGCCTTCTTTGATTGAGATACGAGCTTGTGTTGCAACAACTTACTGAGTCAGACGTAGACCCGGCATCTCTCTCAATTATTATTGTTATTATTATTACTGCTCATTTAATTCTGGATGCAACAGATTCAGCACAATTATTTTAATTCCTTTGCATTGAAATTTGTTAACCCACCATCCTGTCGTGAGATGAACAGCACGAGCTGAGTTGCTGGTGGGTATCTTTTCATGCACACCCATTGCAGGCTGATAAAGATGCACAGAGTGCACGTGGGAACGGCCAAAGGGCAGTGGCAGCTCGCAAAGGAAATACGACTTTGGTCTGGTAGCACCAGCAAGCATAAGCGCGGCTGCAAATAGCGTTCAAGCAATGCAGTATGCAGCCTGAAGCAGGACGCTTCGATGTGCATGTTTCCATCGGTGATCATTCGAGCGGCTGCTACAAGGGGGAGGCTTGTTAGGTGACATAGCGAGATGTCTGTTGGTATGTAGGCTCTTGCTTACACCCATCAGTGCTCCCAAAGATAATATCACGACTGAGCGTTATTTTTGCAGGCATTGATAGTGGCCTTTTAAAAATAGTGATTGCTTTATCTGTCATTCTTGCAAGCGATGTAGCAATGCAGCACAATTCTGTTTGATAGGGAGTTTTCTTGCAATGCAGCTTAATTCTCTCCACTGAGCTCCTTTCTTAAACTTCATCTAAATAGCGGATGTTCAAGTTAAAGCTGCACCATCGACACACGATGTTTCTTTGAAGTCTGGGTGAACCATCACCATATCTCGGCTTCCTACGTAAGACCCAGCAATACAGCCGAACAGGTTTTCCCCATTCACCTCACTATTGGTCGATAGGTTGCCCAATGGGACCATATAATTCAAATAACTTGCTGAACCAGGCTACTGCATTTAAAAATTAAGCATACCACCGACTCAGCAGGCTAGGACACGTTTTTGACAAAGCAACCAGGGTTTTAACTTATTGGCAAAGAGAGAACGTATTTTCATTATGAGATCTTTTGACACTGCTCAATATGTATGTGATTAACACACTTAAAAATATCTGAACAACCACAGTCATTGATTCTAGCAAACGACATAGAGAAGCTATGAGATATGAATTGGTAAAGAGTTATTAAATACTATTTCCATGTTAGATATGCTCATTTAATCTCGGAAATGCAATTGGTTTAGGAAAACCAAGCCACCTCACTTTTCCAAAAAAGTACAAGCGCGACGCACTCCAAACATATAGGGCTAGTATAGGGTTGCACCTCTAGAATGAAACTGAGATGAGAGCTCTTCATTCGTAGAGGTGTAAAGTTAACATTCGCTCCACACAGAATCCCCAAAGATCTGAGCATACATTTTCCTGAGGTTAAGGCAGGATAAAAGTCAAGGTTGTTGTTTCTCAGTCTTTTGCCATTTTTCTAACTGAAGATTTACGTGGCATGCATACTCCAAATCACTCTAAGGCACAATCTAGTTCAAGCATCAATAAGGGTGATAAAACAACTACGTGATAACACATCTCCGACCTCACTTCTTCTCTTTAGTTTCAAACTATGTGTCGGATGTCTCACATAGTGCAACATCATTAAGGAAATGCACCAAGTCAGCTGTGCTAAGTTTGCCCTGTTTCCTGACTTGGCACAATACCCTATGCACACATGTGCAGACTAAAGCCTTGATTGAACCGTCGCATGGGTACAAGCCCGTAACTTTCGATTATCGGAGCAGTAATTTAACTATTGAGCTAAAGATGGTATTGCTTCAACAGTTCTTACGAGCTTTAAAGGATATTTAGAGAGCACTTGGACCCCCAAGTCATGCCTGCTTATGCATGTGCACGAGCGTCTGCACCGCATGACCGAAAATTTATGCAAGTGCCGTCAACCCTTGGGCACGGCCACATCGTTGGTGTGGAAAACAAGCTGCCTCACCAATCGACCGAAATCTGGAAGACCAGTACATACCACAAGCAGCTTCATCACTGCCGTCTCTGCAGTCGGCCACTGTGTCGCACAGCCATGCGGCTGGCACGCATCGATGGCCACCGCTGAGGCCGCGATCAGCACAGTGCATGTAGCCTGTAGGGCACGCAGGAGCTGGAGTTTCCGTGGACGAAGCAGCGATGCTGCAGTCCCGTCCTGTACACTTAACGATGCCAGCCGAGCACGTGCTTCAAGATAAAACAGTGAAGCTAGCCCTTTGCCCTGCTCAGCCAAGCTGCATGCACACAAGCAGACACATTTTCTAAGTAAGATGGTTTGTAATGAGCTACCGAGATCAGAAGCAAGCAAGCGATTATCAGTCGCATCTCGAAGAAGCCCAAGAAACTCGAAGGATTCTTCAAGCAGACAGTGTTCAGGCTCTGTATATTTTTTAATTTGCACTCCCGACCCATAGACATTCCTACAGTTCACGGACTGGCAGTCGTTTTTGCAGAAAAGGACAAGGAACAGCCGTGTTTTGTATGGATTGTCGACTAACATCCTCCAGATCTGTCAGCAGTGTAAGTGCACACATTAATGTTCTGATCTCAGAAAGTGCACGAGTGAGAAACTTGCTGCCATGTCTATGCCAGGTCCTAGGCAGCTACAACTAACAGTAACAATAATGATGGTTGCAGAACAAGCCACCACGCAGCGATGTGTGGTGGCTCTTAAAGCCTTCAGGCGTTACCCTAATGTGCCAGCCAGGATGCAGCCTGCTCGTTGGCTTGTTACTGCTACTAATCAACAGTGGCCCAGCCCCAACACACCGAAGCACCCTGATTGCTGTAAACTTGGTATATCAGGCCCGGCTGCCCAGCCACACTCAAGCTCACCGGAGCTACTGCTGGTGCTCCGTTCCGATAATTAAACAGTTACTTCTTACAAATGTGTCGGCTTGCTTAGCTGATCCACCACAATAATAATACGAATGATAATACTAACAATATTGAGATATTCATATAGCACCATCAGACAGCTTAATCTCTTTCTAGGGAAATAACATGTGATGTAAGGAAATCACGTCAATGAGGATAGTAATAACATGCACACGATCAGCAAGCATCAGCACTCACAGTACCATTCTATGGACCCAGCCAATGCCTAGAGGAGCAGGTGAAATTTTAGCTTTATTTCTTTATTTTCAGTGTTTTTAAATTAGGGGATGTCCTGAGGTCAGTAGGATATGACTTTCAAGCTTTGGGAGCACACCAACTAAAGATCTCCAAAGGATTAAAGGCAGATTCGAGACAGTTAAACAGCAGTTAAAACAAACAGCAGTTAAACAGTTAAACAGCAGTTAAACGGCTTGAATCAGAAGAGCGGGTGGTACGATAACCAGCGTGATTAGAAAGTAGTTCGCATAAGCCGGCAGGAGAAACATAATGTAGTGTGTGTATGATTCATTTGTATGCAAGTGAAAAAGCCTTCAAGTAGATACATTGCTTGATTGAGAGTCATTGCAGGTCTGCGAGAAGTGGTGTAATGTAGCCTATGCTGCTCAGCCTGTTGCGATTGTGGGTGACTGCGAGATTAAAAAAGCACCTCCTCCGCATCACCGGTCTTATTTTTAAAGTATTGTCGCATATCTAACCTCCGCAATTAAATTCCAAGACTGTGCACATGTATTAACTGGTTATGGGTTCAGAAATATCGATGAACACACATTAAGAAATGTAATGTAAAGCATGACCTATCAGCTCTTTGCTAAATAAAGATCCACAGGAGCATTGAAGCAACATTGAAGCAGTGAGACCTCTTGCCATGACTAGCAACTGAAGGAAAAACGGTCTGCATATTTTTCTGTACTTTCTTTATGCAACGGAAAGCCTCTGTCTACTCGAGGATTAAATCCTGGCTTCTGACCCTGGAGGCAAACATTTTAGCAGCTTCCCTTATATCTGATTAACAATGCTGATTTTGAAACTTACCAGTTCATGCAGTTATATTTAAAGTTGGCTTTGCTGCTGTATGCTTGACCATGAAACTTGCAGCCGCACGCTTCCCGTGGAATGCAGTTCCTGTCTACGAATTAAGCTTCAGTAAAAGTAGCGAGCAACATCCGTAGCAGGATCGGAAAATTAAACACGCTTAGCACCGTGAGTAGCCAGGAAAGTGAGTGGGTCACTGCTGTGCATAGCAGTCAGCAGTTTCTTGCATAGCAATGGATTCCATTTCAAGGGACACAATAAATCGCTTGCAAGTAGCCTGACAGCCAAATATAATTCATTCTTACAATGACCACATCACGAAAAACAAAGGAGTCGCACCGACTTCATCCGGTGTTGACTTCCTCCGGTGTCTACTTAAAGCATATATTTAATATATCTGCCATGCTCCGACAGACAGTAAAGTGCAATTGTATATTTTGGGCACCAGGTAATCTATTCGTTAGTAATAACAAAAGGAGTTTTCCTGTCACCATCTTGCTTTTTTCTTCAGTCAAAACTGGTGAGTGATACATGGCTGGTAATTAGGG
This sequence comes from Cristatella mucedo, assembly GCA_009760855.2. Lineage (NCBI taxonomy): Eukaryota > Metazoa > Bryozoa > Phylactolaemata > Cristatellidae > Cristatella > Cristatella mucedo. Next base: position 3,331,101 of record WPIO01000027.1, on the reverse strand, counting down.
CTGAGCCGGTAACAATACACACGGTGCACTCGCGATGTGCTTTCAGCTCGCGGTTTTCTTACGGTTCTTACACTCAAGCCCGTGGTGCCGAAGGAACTTAGTAGTAGAATTTCCATTTTTATTCTAACCAACTAAGCCTGCCAGAATGGCCAACAGCTTGACCAAATTAGTCTCTTACCTGATCGTACATGGCCTGCCGGACAGAAGCAACCTTCGATGCAGTGGACTTCTGTACAAGTAGTCCTGCTCGTATGGTGATTAAGCGCCAGACTTTCACAAGTTTCCTCACAAACAGGTCCACATGATGTATATATGGATCCGCTTTCACATTGCAAAGCTAAATATACAACGTTTTGTATTAGCTCAAATAAAAAAAACCTGGTTTGCTACCGCAGGCACAGCCCATGCACACCACTGAACATGCCCATGCAAATGAGCAAGAGGTTCTGCCCTTAAGCCTCCAACATTGTATAATGACTTCAACCAAACTGTGAGAATGGCAAAGTTTATCAGGCATGGAAATCAAACAAGGCGCTAGGAGGATTCAGAATCAGTAAGCAGCAACAGCTAGTTACCCAGATTATCATGTCAGGTGCAGCAAAAGAAGTGTGAAGAATAAAGCTTCATCTGGTTTGGTCGAGCGATTAAAGTGCTCGGCCTGACCAAGGTCTGGCTGAGGTCCTGGGCTCGAGCCCGGAGCATACGCAAAGCGCCTGGTTAGAGATTAAGTTCTCTTAGGGTGCTATAAAAATGAATTATATATAATAAAGAGCTTGGCTGTCCAAATAACGTTTGATCAGTGGACAAACTAGAAATTTTGACAACACTATTTTTGTAAGCTTATAGCGTTCAAGGAGCCCAGCTCACGGTCTATGCAGCTTCTGTGTATGCATGCAGGGATTTGTAACTAACGTCACGTTAGCACTCCATTCTTCTGATAGGATAATACTTATTTAGTTAGGCTCTTATTCGACATGGACGACAACAGAGGATCCGTGGGAATGACCCTTTCAGAGTCTGCTAGCAGTGGCATGCAAGCAGACATCAATGCAAAGCCTTTTGAGAGCCGAGTCTCGAGCATAGGAGATTGTGTGATTCAGCACCGCTGACATCTCTCTACAATTTGTATCGCACCCTAGTGTCTGCATGCAGCTACAAGCCCTACAATAGCGCTGGTTTACTTGGCTCTCGAGAACTCACGTGCACGGTTGATACGCCTGTGACAACAACACTGAGTGAATGCCTAACACCACCTAGGGTGGATATCAAAAGCTCCTAACTAAAAAAACTGAGAAAGCCGATTGATTAAGGTTCCTTCTATATTTGTAGCAGATATGATGGTCATACTGCACTTTTATGCTCGCATGTCTATTTGCTATAGCTGTATTTGAAGTCGCCGAGTTAGGTGATCTGCTGGCAATTTGTTAACCATCGCTAGTATGTTTGTGATATTCCTCAATTATTAGTGCAATCCAGATTATGTTTGCAATTAAAAGCTTAGGGCCCATATTGACATTTGCAGTGAAGATGAAACACCGTAGGCAGAGAGTAACAGGCACCTACATGAATTACTAACAGATAGATCGCTAGCCCAAGCCAGTGGATCCAGTTGAAGGTGGGCTGAGCTGCTACTGCCGTCAAAGTCCTGCTCCATCCACCTTTTCGGAGAACATCCCTTTAGTCCCCCCTCGAGAAGCCTAGTAGCTGCTCCTGGGTGGCTACTAGGCTTCTGGGGTGTCCGGACGATTCATCCAAAGGACGTTTCAATTACAGACGATTCATCCAGAATAATATTTAAACTTTTAATATGAATTGAGGAAGGACTACAGTGGAAAATGTTGAAACAAAAACTTCAATTAGGGTTTAGGGTTTCTTGTCAGCATGAACAGTCAATGGATGAATCGTCCGTGGATGAAACGTCCTCTGGATGAATTGTCTGCGATGAACAGTCCGTGGATGAATCGTCCATGAAGGAATCATCCTAGGACAGACTTCCGGAATGAGCTATCAGGCTTAAAGGGTGGCTTTAGAGGCTTATCGAGTGGTTCGACGTCCTCACCAGATTCAAAGTGTTTCGTCTGAATGCCGTTTTTATGAGGGCTCAAAGGCCAGGGTACATTCTGGATGCTCATTCAGGCTCAACTTCCACGGGGGGGGGGGAGGGGAAGGCATTCATTTTTATTTTTATCGGTGATCATATTTTTCAAGGGTTGCTAAGGACTTAATTCTCTTCAGACCTGTTGTAAGGGTCCTGCTGAGTGGTATGTCTGCGGTTAGCAGCAGCGAGCTCTCCAAATTGAGATGCAAACTCATTTTTAGTGTGCCTGCAGTGGGGCTGCTGCTTCTGCTTACGACATAGCTCTTGCGATCTCCAACGGACGGATACTCCCGCTCTATGACATTCCTCTGCAAAGTTGGCAATCGCTGTGCATAAGCACTCACAGTCACCGCCAGAGTCGCACCTAAAAAGGGGAAAACCAACGCGAAGTCAAAGAAGCATGCAGTTGAATACTACTCATGCTGCCATGGTGTTTCTCACTGCTTTGTAAATCGATGGACTCGTGCCACCAGTGACTCCGCATTTTTAGTACACAACGTTGTTCCTAGAATGTGCTACTAAGTACATTTACTGGTGAGACAAACGGCATCACCATGGGACTTTCTGACAAGTGCGCCTATCAGTAACCGATGTCGATCCACTGGTGGTTATTTCTCGATTATCTTGACAGTAATGCAGAGATGTAGAAAAGTCATACACGTTGGCAATTACTTGACCAAAAGGGTTTGATAAAGAGGCAATGGCAAGTGCATGGAACGGATGCATCTCCTATGTATTGGGAAGTGGGCTCTGTAAAGGCATCTGCATAGACATATTTAGTCAAATCGGTTGAGACCCAAAAAAAGGCACAGGCCAATCCAAAGGCATGCGCACAGAAATCCAAAAAGCAAGTGTATGTGTGCTTTAAGCATGTACACTCATGCATACAATAATTTTGTATACATTAGTACATACATTTGGATGCATACATACATATACATATACACACACACACACACACACACATATATATATATATATATACTGTATATGTATATAATATGTATATTATATATATATATAGGTATATAGACACATACATTGCATTGTGAGGCATAAAGCAGATCAGACATTCTATGGAATAATTACATTAGTGCCCCGTAAAATGCAACTATTGAGTAAGCTTTTTGGCTCCATGCACCATTGTAAATGAACCTACTCTCTGTTAATTAATATACTAAGAACAGTTCTTTTATACAGCTCCATAAGAAAACTAAACCTCTATTCAGGTGCCTAGGTTCAACTCGCTGCAAGAGAAGAATAATTCAAGAGAATTATTCAGTGAAACACTTCATACTTTTCATTCAGAGCAATTGCATCGTTAGGTTTACGCCTACGCTGAAGCAGTCTGCTGTGAGCTATATGCAATTTGTGGAGGTTCTGATTTGGGATTGATAGTGGTGGCTCATGTAATAAATTACGGCGGTACAGCTGATTGAAAGTTTTGCTTCATGCTTGAATAAATTGTTAAGCAGATACGGTACACTGCACGAAACCAGTATCCAAGTTTGAGCTAACAGAAAAGTCCTGATTGGTTGTCTTATATACAAAAATTCAGCAGAAACCCCACATATTTCAAGCTTCACCAAAATATAAAGCACTTTTAGATTGATTTAAATATCATGTCTTCAAATAGCAGACAAAATGGTCTGCCTTTTGATTTCACTCAAAAATTGAGGGCTGTGATGATTGAAGATCAAATTGGTGTCTTACGGAAATAGGGTACCAGGCATAAGTGTTTTGCTAAAATGAAACTATTCTAAAACCTTATTAGCATATGCTCAAAATTAAGCACGAAATGGTGATTGGTCTAACCCAGTTAGACCCGCAGTTCGATCCTTAGCCACCGATATATTCATTTTTTTCGTGCGGAATACCAAGGAGTAGTGTAAAAGAAAGAGAGAGATAGAGAGAGATAGAGAGATAGAGAGAGAGAGAGAGGAGAGAGAGAGAGAGAGAGAGAGAGAGAGAGAGAGAGAGAGAGAGAGAGAGAGAGAGAGCTAATACAATGACAGACCATATAAATAGCCTTATGCATCTCCTTTTAAAAGCAGCAGTCGTCAGAAATGGCAACCCATCCTAAGGTCACTCGACAGCTTAATTTTACGAAAAGAGCTGTAATACTCCTGATTGGACTGTTGATGCACGAATACTCTCACTGAATTTCTAAAGGCCTGAAACGGCTGAGCTCTGTCGACCCTAAGCTGGACCGTGTTACAGCTGCTCATTCTCACAGGTCAATAGATCAGCTGACTGTTCCTTGCTCTTCGAAAATATTAATGGCATACACTGAAGGCCATAAGTTACAGCTAAACCAAGTATAAGATATTTCCGAAAAATGTTTTGAAAAATTAAGGTAAACGTGCTCATAAAACGTGCAAATAGCAACCAGGAACTACTTCTAAACTGAAAAAAGTGACTAGGCAATGCACGAGGCCTATAAAAAAAACAAAGATTTTTTTGCTATTTTGCTCTACAAAATCGCCTGTAGTTCGTATGCTTCCAAAGCAGGGAATTTACTCCCGACTAACGTCACGACATCCTCTGACTTGATGGCTTGATTTGTCATTTGCTTGCCTATGCGTTCCGACTATATGCATGCTACCACTAATGATATTATCTATGCTGACACCGTGCATGTTACCACTAACCATATGTTCATGCTTCTTTTATCGAATTTGCAAGGGGCCCAGAAATAGACTAGGTCCTCTTAGGAATGCAAATGTATTTTTACAATTACTCCTCAGGCTTTCTACTTCTACGATTGTTCTCTTGCTTCACTGATTTAATATTGACATTTTTTCATTGTTCTATAACTTTTACTTTGTTGGCCATCGGCTCTAAGCGATAGTGTAATGCAGTTTAATTTTTTGGTTGTAATAATAAAAAAATTATATATTACTACGTCGTTTGCATTAAACCCTATGCGAACTTAATCTCCACCCAGGTACTTTATAACTCGCCACACGAGAATCAGAGGCAATAGCCATTAAAGATTTTATGATGCAATAATAACAAGATGCTATATAAGCTTTTACCCTTCTAATCACTGTCGCTCATGAGACGTCAGCAAATACTCAATGAGGTAGAGACAGTGACAGCCCATGAGGTAAGGTGCTCGCTCTTCACGACCGAGGTCATGTGTTCGAATCCTACAGTGGGCGATCACTAATTGCCAACTGTAAGCAGTGGTAATAGCCGTTAAGGCCCTTCTGCCGTTCTAAAAACGAGGCTATCAAATCAGCTAATATTTTTTAATGAGATCTGTTGCTCAATGAGATCTCCTGATTCATCATTTGTTAGTCCACGTTCTATAACAAGGGCTGCTAAACATCCAAAATACAATATCTCGAGAAAAGCTACTCCCGGTCAAGTGTGGAGGATGATAAAACGAGATAGAGGTTCGAATGAATAAATAATAAATACTAATGAACTTTTCACAATCATGAATTAACTGCATTCGAATTTCAATTGTTATAATCGTGAGAAGTACATTATTGAAAATGTATTATTTAAAATATATTATTGAAAAGGCTTCTAGCTATTGGCAAGGCAGTGCACCCCAACGTCCAAGCAAATATGCTCGTATGAAGAATGCCTAACATAAGGTTTTGAGTTTACTCATACCTGCAAGCATCATAAATGCAGTCACTGTAAAACTGGTCGATGATTGGTTCAATTATTTTCTCACGACAGCCTTCGAAAAGAGCACCCTCTTTAATAATGCTGCACTTGGCTCTCGCCCACAACTCTCGGTATGGTGCATTCTAAAATTCAAGACGAGCAGTTCGAAGTTATGTTAACTACACACTTGCATATTCTGATCGTCCCAATACATTTCCAAGGAGAATTTTTGTATGGCGATAAGGTAAGAAATGCATCGCTTTCAGCAATCAGAATACAGCGCTTGAAAGTTTCGGACCTCTAGGCAAATCATATGAATGAGAGACTGAAAAAAAATATGTACAGTAGGAGGACTTACGCTACAAGGCTTAGTTGTGTCATCTGGTGAATCCTGAAAAATCTCAGGGCATTGCGGAGACACTTTCCAACTGTTTCCAAATGCAGATGCTTTGTTTTCCAGGGCTTTTGATCTTGTCGTAAACTCATCGGTGACGTCACCATTAAAGTTACCACAGAGTCCTTGAACGGTCCCTTTATGTTTAGGATCGAGGAACACATAGACACGGGTACCTAGACAAAAGACAGCATCAACCACTGGTCACCAATTGCAGAAACCCCAGAAGAAAAGATAGTCAGCATTCAACTAGAAACTGATCAACACCGTGCCGATGAAATAGGATGCTTTAGCTTTGTGCTAATCTACAAAGGTAGCATGCCAGGGAAATCAATTTTCCTAGCTCATTGGCCAGCCTGAAGTTCAGAGAACACAGCAAGTATTCGCATTTAATTGGACACAAATATTTGATATTTTTTATCGGCTCCGTACTGAATCTTCCAGTAGATTTTACCAGACTGTGGAAATGCTACTTTGTTTTAGCCGGACTTTGTTTTGCCCTAATTATATCAGCCATCAAGATTTCGTTATAAAGGCTGTCCTTATGAAATGCAGCGAAGAATCTGTTTCTTTAACCACTTGAAAAACCAATTTAGTGTAGTGCTTGAGTTTCTTATGCCCACGCTATGCTGATTATAACTGTGGATGTGGAGCTAAGTCTATATTTTCACCTATCTTATGACTTCTTTCTTATCCTGGTAGTGACAGTAGGTAAGAGCCTAAATATTCTGCCCCTAGATCTTACCATCGGGGTAAGGAGCTTGCACTTTGACACATTTCGTGCGAGTGTGAGTCCTGCAGCAGGCAATAGAAAATTGCCTACTGCAAATGGGAGCGATAGCCGCTACAACTCTTCAGCTGCTATATAAGTGGTGAATCAGGTAAACTTTACATACAAGATTTCGGATAACTGCCTTGACATATTTCTTGTCCCAAATATCTCAATTACACAGGCATTTTCAGCTTGGCTACTTGACAATATGAGAGCCAAGCACAAATTGCAACGGATTGAAAGGGCTTTATAAAAAGAGCAGCATTGTCGTTCTGGAAAAACCAAGCACGGCACTATCACCTTGACTCGTTACTAGCCACCACTAGCCCAAGGCCACAACTATACAGAAAGCATAGACAAAGTGCAAAATACTGGTTGGTTAAACTGCGCGTTCCATCGGCACATACATGTCGCAGCATCATAAAAATGCAGTTCTTGTGTAGCCGCTTGTCTGGCAGCTTCAAGATAGCCAATGAATGCATTTACCTTTGCAGACAGAAGAAATATACGCTAGGACACGAATACAAACAATCATATACATACGTGCGTGTACTACGCGCAGGCATGTCCATGCATAGCCATATATGCCAGCCTGAGCCTGCGCAAGCGCACACACAATCATGCACTCTCGCATGCATGCGCTCGCATAAGCCCACACCAGAAGTGCGAATGCACAGGCACAATGCGCAAGCTCAGTCACATTTGCATGCACACATGTACTTGGTGACAAAAATCAATTTGGTCTTGTCTTTGATCAATAAAAATAATTATTCTGACAATTGTTCTGATTTTGTCAATGCTAAGGTAACAATGGCATGGACTGAAATACCAGATAGTGGTGACTCAGTGCCAGTTCTACTGTGTTACCTCACATCATAGTTGAAAGATTTCAGGTTTATCTCCACCCCTTCGATTGTGGTATTTATTGACTCCTGTTGAACAGTACAAGATTTTGTATTAGCCAGTTTACCACTGTTGAATTGCCGTGTGGTTACCATGTAAGAGAAGGTCATTGCAGAAAGGTAAAACATATGTGCATCATTTATGAATTTGTCGACTGGAGGTGTATTTTCAAGAGATTTCCTCATACCCAGAGTCGTTAAATGAATAGTTTGTATTATATTCAGGCAGTTTATCATAAGCCCAAAATTGCAGACCACTGGCAAAAGTTCAGCTCTCCTTAAACAATTTATAAATGGTATCTGTGCCATCATTTTCAGAGTGCACTTCGATCATTATTGGCTTTTTTAATGAAGTTCATCGCAATAGTATCCAGAAGAAATTAAACACATTACACCTTGCTAGTAAGTTCCAGTCTGGCTTTAGAGCTAATCACTCCACAGAGTCAGCATTGCTTCGGGTATACAACGACCTACTTAGGAATGCAGACATGGGTAGAGTGTCTCTTCTTGTTTTGCTCGATCTTTCGGCAGCTTTTGATACCATCGATCACAAAGTACTTCTAGAGCGCCTCTCATCTCGCCTGGGCATCACTGGCACTGCTCTGCAGTGGTTCAGGTCCTATCTCAGTGGGAGACTCCAGAGTGTTGACGTGAATGGACAAAGATCATCTGAAGTACCTCTAAAATATGGAGTACCTCAGGGCTCTGTGCTAGGTCCGGTCCTTTTCACCGTTTATACTCTCCCTCTCGCTGATGTGATTGCCAAGCACAATCTAGGCTTTCACTTCTATGCGGATGACACTCAGTTGTACCTTTGCTTTGATCCCTCCCAGCCTTCGAGCACCTCAAATTCTCTCGACTCACTTGCTGCATGCATTGATGACATCCGATCATGGATGGCAGCAAATTTTCTAAAACTAAACGATGATAAAACTAACTTACTAGTTATGGGCAAACCTAGTGTTATTCAGAAATTGGAAAGGCTGACTTTCAAAATTGGCTCTGCCAGCATATCTCCAGTTGCATCAGCTCGAAATCTAGGTGTCATATTCCAAAGCGACCTCTCGTTAGACGACCACATCAGCTCCACAGTCAAATCAGCCTATTTTCAGCTTCATAACATTGCTAAAATTCGGGCTTGTTTAGATAAGGATACCACGTCCAAGTTGGTCCATGCATTCGTGACATCTCGTCTCGACTTCTGAAACTCACTGCTTACTGGCCTACAAGCATGTGCGATCAGGCGATTGCAGCTGGTGCAAAACTCTGCAGCTAGGCTTGTCTGTCGTGAGCGTCGCAGTTGCCACATTACTCCACTTCTCGCCGACCTGCACTGGTTACCAGTCAAGCAACGGATTGACTTCAAGGTTTTGTCGCTCACTTTTAGGTCTCTTCATTCTATGGCTCCAGCCTATCTTTCAGATATACTACCCCATCAGGCAAAGCATCGTACCACTCGCTTTTCGGAATCCAACAGTCTAGAAATACCTCGTACAAACCTTAAATCCTTTGGAGACCGTGCATTTAGCTCGTATGCTTCCACAGCCTGGAACTCCCTCCCGACCTGCATCAGAACATCCCCTGACCTGACCACATTTAAAAGAAACTTAAAAACATACCTATTTAGGACAGCATTTAGTGGGTCCTTGTGATTCGTCCTCGATGTGCTTATGCGTGCTGACACTGTTCATGCTGCCACTAACCACATTTGCATGCTGACCCAGTGCATGTAACCCCTAACCATGTTATTCATTTTGTTTGTTTTTCAAGCATGATTTTACTTACTATTCTATTGTGTATCACTTTGCAGCAAATGTAAAGCGCCTAGAAAGAGATTAAGTTCTCTGAGGGCGCTTTATCAAGTGCAATATTATTATTATTATTATTATTATTATTTATAGGAGCACTGCTTACACGAACCGGCACCAACAACTATATTGCTTGCTACAAAAGGTACGTACCAGTTTAGCCTTGCCTTCCCTAGTCTGCTAGCTCTTGGGCACATACAGGGCACGTGTTATGTAAAATGCTCAACAATAATTTAATAAGCAGCACACTTTCACTCACACAAATACTAGATGGTTGCTCATACCAAATGTTGGGCAAAGCCTTATTTTTTTATCTGTCTCACGTAAAAAATGACAACGATTCTGACTTTGTCCTTCTTTATTCCTTCTGTCTGCTCTCAGTACAATTAGGTTCTGCTCGTCTTTGCCAGAGCAACCTACAGAGCTAAAACGAATAGGCTGAGCTCCAAACACACGAAATGAAACCCATCTACAACATTCTCTGCAAGTTAAGCACTTGTCAGTGATTCTGCACTATCAGTGTTGCACGAAAAATGAGCGCTGTTACAGTTTTACAGGTAAGCTGCAGTTACGAGTCATCAATTACGAATCCATTGCCAGGACGCAAAGCAGTACTAGCAGCAGTGCAAGCACGAAGCCGACGAATTGAAAGCAAAACAGCAATAGATATGTATCGCCAAGTGAACCAACCGGAGCAAAGCAGCAGCAGAACTCAGTAGCACTTTGCTTTTTCTGAATGGCACCTGTGCGGCAAGAGCCCCTCCCCCTGTCAAAGCCTATTAGAAGCAAACGGCACATAATATTAATAATAATTGACCGTTTGCACCACTCTATAATAATGAATCTCGATCCGGGTGCTTTACGACTCGATGGCGGAGAATAATTAACCGAAGGTTAGTGACCTGCATGTAACGGCAACCAGGTAACATGCTTAGGCCAGAATGCTAAATCAAACAAGAAGACACCCAGGGCCACTGGTTGGCAGGACCTCTGGCTAGTAGCATGCACCGATAGAAGCACGGGTGGACATGCAAATTACACACAGTAACGAGAAGCGTTCACCGAGAAGAAAAGTGGAAGCGGCGCTGCATTCGAACTACAGGCTGAGCTTTCAGCCGCAGATATCCAGCCACGATTGCACAGCGAGTCGGGAGGCACACTTTACCTTTGTCCCACAGAATCTCGATACCGAGAGCGCTGCTGCTCACTAAAGTGAACAACCCAACGGGCACGATTTGCAGGATAGGCGAGTGGTAGCCCGACTTTGGTATGGTCATATTATTTAGAATCACATTCTCAGTTCTGCCGAGGTGTATGGACGTGCCATGCAGCATTATATCCACGGCCTTTGTGCAGGTGACGCCAGTGCTACCGCAAGGAACATTCTCAACAACGACAGACAGTGAACCGTCTCGTTTACTGACTAGTTCGTAGCTGCAGGCGCCCATAAAGGAGTAGTGCTTTCCATCAAAAGTATTGTAATGTGGATCGCCAGACGCCCAGCATTGACCATAACAGTTTTCTCTCTGTTGCACTGCCCACGAACGGCCTTTACAAGTGCTGAAAAGAGAGAACGGCAAACAGATGCAGTCAACTTCTAGTGTGTGTCATAAGCAGAGAACGTCAAATGAGTAGTCTCTAATACGGTCCTCCGAAGCTAGCCGCGTTGGACACGTAGAAGTGTTTTCTTGCTACCCGACAAGTAAAAAAAAAAAAAAAACAGAGCAGTGTGCTGTGTAAGCAAGTGTACAGAAAATTTGACCTTGGGATGTCTCCCATAGCCAATGCCCCCCCCCCCCCGTTATTCTTTGATGTCTTCCGGCAACGCATAAAGCTTGTCTTCAGCAAACGACTACAAATAATCAGGTTTCGGTGAACCTCCAACAAGCCAGAAGCAAGTCTGCCTGTACTATAAAACGGATGTTGAAAGCCCACCACAGGAGAGGGTATCCTTTTTATTTCGGATTCCTTTCATGTCATGCTCCTAATTCAGCCACCACGATAGGTGAACCCGACGAAGTCAAATACAGCATCTGTAATGAAATCTGGGAGCCCTGTTTTAAAGCGACCTTTCACTATATGATCACATCTGCTCAACAGTCAAGTCGGCTTACTTTTGGCTGCATAGCATTACTAAAATTCGGGCCTGCCTGGACAGAGATACTATATCCAAGGTGATCAATGCATTTGTGACGTTGATCTCGACTTCTGTAACTCACTGCTTGCTGGTCTACCAGCATGTGCAATCAGGCTCGTACAGTTAATAATAATAATAATTCACGTGATATTGCAGCTAGGCTTTCTGTCGTGAGCGTCGCAGTTGCTACATCAAACCACTTTTCGCCGACCTGTACTGGCTCCTAATCAAGCAGGTGTACCGACTTAAAGGTTTTGTCACCCACTTTTAGGTCTCTTCAATCTCTTTCCCCAGCCTACCTAGCCGAATTACTTCCCTATCAGGCTAGGCATCATACCAACGGCTCTTATGACTCAAATCGTGAATATGCTGAGACTGCGCATATTACTTGCTAACCAATTGACTTCTGCTTCCTTTCCAGCCGATTTAATGTGCTTAGAAAGAGATGTATGGTTTTCTTAATAAGCTGTGCAAATGTCTTATTATTGTAATTGTAAATATCTCCTCGGTAGTCTTGGACTAAGTTTAGTTTAAAAGAACAAACTGCGTATTCACTCCCCGTAGAACAAATCAGTGCCTTGACAGCTCACAGTAACAACTGCTTGAAGTTAAGTTTTAATCACACGTTCCTATTTTCTGTGCAATCACTGGCCAGCAGGATTGCAATTACCTTCTAGGAACGTAATTCAGGCTGTACTTATACCTTGTACGGTTGCCATGCAGTGTGGCAATTGATTGGTTAGAACACACCAAAGCACTGTAGGCTGTCTTTCATTGGTCCCAATCATCATCAGCCATGTGACAAGATGCTTGCAGTCAAGTGCAATGAGAGATAATTCTGGCAATACTGACAAATTCACCTCTGAAAGGTGAGTTTGCATAGTGAGTAGCTTCTCTGGGATTGATATGAACTAATAGACTTGGCGAGAGCAATAGCAATAGCCATGCCGGTGCGACGTTTGCTAATGAAGTTACACTGTCATGACCATGATCTTTTAGAGGTTGGCTCAACAGTGAAATTAAGTGGGCATGACAAAGAAGTCACCTGAAGAGAGTAGCACGCTCCCTCAGCACTCTAACAACTGAGAGCATAGTTCGTGCTGGCAAGGCTCAACGTCTCCCTTAGGGAAGTTCAGCCCCTTGAATCGCTGCATTCTTGGCTACGCCCATGATTGGGCAAGCCGGAAGCTTGACACTTTCGGTTCTGCCTCCGAACCCATAATTGAGCAAGCCAGAAGCTTAGCACTTCCGGGTCTCCTTCCAGGGGCCAAGTCCATCCCTGACCCGTCAATGTAATCAGCTACAAGGATGAAAAAGACTATCTGTCCGGCCATCTCCCTGGCTTTGTCTGCACCAAGGTGGTAGGCTACAAAGCTGACTGCCTTCCCCCACACGATTACCTATGTGCACTTGTGGTGTCAATTAGACAGAAAGAGAGAGGAGAGGTGGGAAATTGAGCTCATAGTATTTCTCACAAAATAATACTTGCTCATGCACAGCAAGCACTAAAAATGGAGACTAAACACAGCTTGATGATGTTACATTAGTCAAGGAAAAAGGTATGGTGGAGACACATACAGTTATTTGGTATTTCAGTGGACCTCGTAGGTATTTTTTTCCTTCCATTCTTCCAGAGTGAGCTACCCGCAAAAACAAAATTTCCCTCATTCATCCTAGTTATTAATTAGCATTGAGTTATAATATGTTTATTTAGATATATATAGTTTATTTATTTAGGTACACGAAACAAGACTAACAATTTAAAGCAGCATGATGTAGAATTTTTTAATAGTGATAATAACAACAGGTTGCATAGCAGCCTAAGAGAACTAAAACTCTATCCAGGTGCTGTACAATTTGCTGCGAGAGAATCGATAACAAAGGGTTAGTGACATGCCGATATCATGCTTAGACAGAAATTCAGAACCAAAAACGTACAACACATACTAAAGTATGGAAGAAAATACTTAGAGCTACCGGTTAGTTGAATCTCTGGCTAATAAAATGTACTGAATACACAAGATGGACGACTTTATCGGGAAGGGAAAGCCGACAGGAACATACGGGCATATAACTTGAGATTTAAATGATGCAAAATAAAATCATTGCAGGTTAGAAGCAAAGTTGAGGAAGGCCGCAATGATGGAGTCCCTCTCCATCTATCGACTTTCGGATAGCTAGGCTAGTGCAAGCGAGTTAAGTGACCACTAAGCCTGACTGAGGATCTTGAAATTGATTCGATGCTAGATAGGGAGCCAGTGAAGCTCAGACAGAAATGGTGTGAGATGACAGCTACGCCATTGGCGACAGACCACAGGAGCTGGTGAGTTTTTCACCACCTGCAGATGATGATTAAGGGTACAGGCCATGAGACCTGAATAAAGGTAATTACAGCAATCTAGTCACTATGTCACAAATGCATGAACTACTTTGGCTATCGTACTCTCGTCTAAGCAGGCCCTAATACTACCAATGCTCTCTAGCTGAAAGTAGTCAAGACTTGGTTTCGACGGCAATGTGCTCAATCAACGACAAGTCGTTTTTGAATTGCATGCCAAGATTGCATGTAGACATCACTAGAGTGATGCTAGCTAAACCGATCTTAAGGGTGAGTTCTTGCAACCTGAGGATAACACTTGGCTTGACCAAACCCGAGGCACCCAATTTTTTAAGGGACTCCCAGATAATTGGCAACCATTTACATCTGCACTCCGAAATTCATCGTCTGAGGTAGGACCTAATCTAGTTTAGTAATGTGCCAATAATACCTGTTGTAGAGGCGTTTTAGAAGGATCTGGAAGTTGATTGTTACACTGGTTTGGCCCAGGGGTAAAGTGGTAGCCTTTAACGACCAAGATCGTGGTCACAAGCCTAGGTGGCACTGAAACGTGCCTGGATAACAATTAAGGTCTCTTAGGGTGCCATACAAATGAATGGTATATTTATATATTTATAATAGTGTAAAATGCTGCCAAGAGATCTAGGAAAATCAGCCGAGAGACCTTAACCTCATCAGTATTGTTCAGAAGGGTATGGCAAGCCAGAAGCAGAGCACTTTCTGTGGAAAAATTTAGATCTATATCCCGATTGGAACTTCCTTCCAAGATCTGATATGATCGTTTAGCTGCAGGGTCACCACTAGTTCGTAGAAAAGAACGGTAGTACGGGGGCTGGACGAAAGTTACATACATTCTCACCACCAAGGGTAGGCTTTTTAATGAGTGACCTCACAGCTGCTGTTTTCAGAAGGTAATGGACTCCAGTGGTTACCCGGCACACATGATGCGTGTAGTCAAGGAAACATACTTAGCGATAAGTTAAAAAATAGCATGAGAGAGAAGAGAATAAGAGAATGAGGAGAGAGAGAGAGAGAGAGAGAGGAGAGGAGAGAGAGAGAGTGTGTGTGAGTGGGATGAGGAGGGCGATGGGGGGCTGCATCTAGGGACGGCATTAAAGGAAGTCCCTAATCTGTTCTATCTTACCTACAAGGTAAAAAGCTGTGCGAAATTGCCATTGGGATCCTCGGGCAGAATGCTTGCTTGGAAGGGGTTAGGAAAACGGTCGATACAAGGACGTTCACATTTTGGGTTATTGATCTTGATCCAACTACTTCCCTATAAAATTTGGACTTGTCCTTAGCTAAGATGGATCGATATCATCTATAATAACCTTCAAACGCTAGGCAGGGGACAGTGAGTCGGAAATTTTTTGTGGCCTCCAAAAGTCTACACTGATTATTCTTTGCAGCTCATGTTAAAGGACTGGGAGAAAAAAGTTGATGCATACAGGATTAATATGAAATACTGCACCATTGCTCTGCTCCAACCTGCTATCATGACATCAGCTAATTAAGACTCATTTCAGTTGACACAACGAAAAAGTGTATATGAATGGATATATTTTCTATTTAACGGTCGACATTGTTGACAAATATGGAGCATAAAATATAGAACGAATGAATGGGGTCTGAACTGCTTCAATATTATCACTCATATAGCAGCACTTCAAAAATGGTTTGATAGCATTACTCAACATGATACATCAGAACTAGCTCGACCAATCACTAACAACATTTGTTGACTTACAAGATTTGGCAATTGATGTGCATCTGTGATCCAGCTGGATAAATTTTCTCCCCGAAAGAGCAAGGGCATTTCCCCTCTGCCACGCAGTTACCCTGTTGGGCAAAGTAAAACATTTTGAATGAGGTACTTTGCAATAGATCTTATTAAGACAGAATCAAGCAATGCCAGCAAAAAATTGGCTGAATCGTCAGGCGTTTTTATATAGCTAGCACGATGACATGAGATAGCTGTCGCTAACCTTGTCCTCTATTTTATTAGTTTACTCGTTTCAGAAAGTAGCCTATAGAAGCTTGAATTGGTAAAGGCTGTGCAAACAAGGTGGTGCGAAATCTAGCACTGTACTGCCATAATAAACACACTCAACCAGCTCATTTATGATTAAAAAAATTCGATGGTATTCATTGACCCAGATTATTCCTGCTATCTCGCCGATACCGACCAGCACTGCTCTGTGAAAGGTAGAGATCCTCTCGGTGGCCGTCTGATAAGTCACCTGACCAGAAGGCAGGACATGTGGCTTTGACTCATACCCTAGTTTTTAAGAAATTGACCCATAAGGCTATCAACCGTCTGTGAGTTGACCCAGGAGCTTTCAGAGTCATCGATTGCTGGTTTCAGCATGGCCATGCACAGACCATCAGTTTTCAGATTTCATCCATGAGTAGGTTAGATAAGCAGAAATGTCAGTTTTCATTCATGTAGTCACGAATTCTGGCCTGTCAAATTTGGCCAGCCACTGGCTAGCTCGCTTTCCCGACCTCTGCTCTCAAAGCCTCAACTAACTTTTAGCCTAGCTCCTTGAGATTTGTACTCTTAGAGTACTATTTAAAAAATTTTAGTACATGCTAAAATTGCTATTTCAACACAGGCTCACTCCTACTCTGGCACACAATATAAAGAATGGGAGATTTGCCAAACGCAAAGCCGTAAATTTTCTGTCACCCAAACACCTGGCATTTCGCCATATGAAGTACATCAGATGCACGGGAGACAGTATCTGCTACACATTAAAACATGTTCAACTAGTCAGATGCGATTGAGGAGCAGGAAACTCAAGCGAAAGCCATACAATAGGGCAATCATCTGTGAGAAACAGTGCTATGCTGGAGGATGATGACCACAAGGTGAGCTAAAAAAAGCCATCTGGACACGAAGGGCCCAGCAGTTCTATTTAATATGCTGACAGAACCACATACAAAAGCAAGTCCTATAGTGTGGAAGGCAATTGATGCACCAGCGATAGCATGCTCTGATTAGCTAAAGCAGCAGCCAAGTTACTTAACAGCACCAGCCAAGGCCAGGCCTTCACTACTACTAGTTGCATAGCTGGCCCGTAAAGATAACGTTTCTTACCTGGTCGTCAATAAACTGGCCGTCTGGACAGCCACACCCAGCAAGGCTCAAGGTCATGGAATCGGAAGCAGAACTTCCTCCGGCCTGACCAGAGCCATCACTGTGGAGGGAACAGCTGCGTCTATTCAATGGCAGCCTCTCCATATAGAGTTGATTTCTGGGGCAGCTGACAGCTTTCACACCAGTCGAACAGTTGCTTTCTTTGCAGATAAGTTTACCACCGATACAAGTGCTATCAAAATATTAAAACGTACAATTAGACAAGGTCGTCTCATACTAGGCAAGGGTGGTAAGTCCTGCCCGGTCTCTCGACGTCACATTGAGCTTGTTGCACACAATCTGTCTGGCTAATAACGGAGCATGCACTGAATCACAACAAATCTCCATCTGTAGTCTTACTGAACCACGAAATGTTAATGAGCACTGTTAATGAGGTCTGCTTTACAGATAAAGCTGTCCGGGTTTAGTTCTTTCTGGCCTGAGCCAGTCTAAATATGATCATTGGCTACCTAAACCCACCACATCAAGTGATTTATGTATTGACTTCTGAAATAAACTTGTTTTGCTGACCACAAACAAGCATGCGAAATACATACCCAGTATACTACATCATAAATGTTTGCAAGTTTGTACTATATCAAGAGCAGTTAAACGCATCCCATTTGCCTGCCATATTTGTTTATTTCTTTGTACATGACATTGCATATAAGCCACTGAAAAGACGTATTTGACCCGGCAATGTCGAAGATTCAAACGCTTTTAGCTCTCCAATGACCTCCTACTTAAACTCCTAGCATAATAACATAATTTCAGCCCTCTTGAACTGAACCAATATTTTTCTTGCACGTTACATATGTTTAGGTGAGAAAAGTGTTTCATCATAACTAGCGTTCAAAGGCCGAATTAGTTAATTGGTACTAAACAAGTTAGCGCACTGCAAAGTATATGCTAAAGAACAGTAGAGTATACACCATGAAAGTTGTTTCTCTTTGCATGAACAGCTACTACTGCTTAGGCAGTATACATTATGTGAGTAAATAGCAAGTACCAGCAAAAAGTTTCCGAAAAAACAATTTAAAAACAAAAGGCTTTAAAGATACTTTAGTGAGGATTTTTTGAATATTCCTGGAATGTAGATCTGAGAATATTTCAAAATCAAAACACGAATCAATGTTGAATTCTAACTCTGAGGGTGAATGTGGCAGCTAAATATAGAAATTATTAATTTATCTCCCCTGATTTTGAAACATGCCACTTATCATCGTAGTTGTACCATCGTAGTAGTACTATATATTTAAAAGCACGTGATATGTAATGTATCTCCGTCTGTAACTCCACAAAGTCATAAAGACCATGTGGGTGTTTTGGGGAGAGTTTTGTATAGCGCACTCACAGCCTAAGCGGCTTTCGGTACGCATTCGGTACCCAACAGACTTCGTCTCACGCAACAAAGAGAAAGGGGGAAGCATAGCAGAGTCAGGAGAGCAGTTGAGGTAGTGAGTAGCATGGAAGTAGCAGCTCAGGACCATTGAAAAGGATGAGCCATAGTCGGCAGCAGAAGAGTAGTTGTCGTTGCGTAAGAAATGTGAAAGCGAATTCCATAGTCTAGGACCTGCAGATGCTTAAGTTTCTGTCCCCAACGGTCTTCAAGCAAAGGAATGGAACAGCTAATTTATTGTCCACACAGGACCTGAGGGCACGAACAGGCTGAAACGGATGCAGCAGTTAAGCTAGGTACGAAGGAGCCAAGCCGTGGTGGGCCTTGTGGGTCAGCATAAGAACTTTGCTCTGGATCCATTGCTCAACCGGCATCCATCCTAGCTCTTTTAGCAAAGGAGACACGTAGTCAAACCTCTGGGACTTGAAGACTAATTTCTTACAAGCAACTGTGGAGACAGCTCCTAATCTTGTATAGGGATCGAACGTGATGGCTAGCTGTAGAAGCAGTCTTCTGAATGAAGCTTTTAAAATTTCGGCAGCTGTCAAAAACACCTAAATTTCGAGCACGTGGTGAAGGTTCGCACAACAGCATCACCTATTAGAAGAGAAAAGCCTTTTGATCCAGCCACACGCTTAGGGTGTCCTATGAGCAGCAGTTCGGTTTTATCAGTGTTTAATTTCAGGAATTTTGCCGACATCCAGGATCGAATGTCGGCAAGGCAAGCATTCAGTTTCTCAGTTGCTGCAGCAGATTCCGACGGTTTGAATGACAAATACAGCTGAATATCGTCAGCATAAAAGTGATATCCTATTCCATGGGCCTTAATCACTTTTCCCAGAGGTTGAGTATAAATAGAGAACAGCAAGGGACCGAGTACAGACCCTTGAGGGACTCCAAAGGTGACCCGTCTCGTGTGTGAGACCTGACCCCACACGAGACGGATTGAACACGATCAGACAAGTACGATTTATACCACACCAGTGCTTTGTCTGCCAGAACGATCGTTGTTCTCAATCGTTTAAGTAAAAAATCATGATCAATGGTGTCGAAGACAGCAGACAGATCTAGCAGAGCTAAGGCAGTGACATTCCCGTCATTGTTGTCACATAGAATGTTATTGTTAACACGGAGGAGAGCAGTTTCAGTGGAGTGCTGCCTCTTGAACCCTGATTGAAATGTTTCTGACATTTCATTATTTTCAATATGTTTAATCAGCTGCTTAACAACCATTTTTTAAAGAATCCTTGACAAGAAAGGAAGAAGGGAAACTGGGCAATAATTTGCAAGGACCTCTGTGTCTAATCCAGGCTTTTTAAGTATGGGTCTAACGATTTCCGATTTGAAGGACTTAGGGACGACCCTTTTCCCAAAGAAGCATTAAAAATCTCGGTTATGGTAGGGCTAAGTTGGTCTGCCAGTAAAGAACACAGAGATGATGGTATAGGATCTTCAGGAGACGAGCTCTTTTTGCTAGACCTTATTGAGGTAGCCACATCGCCTGCAGAACCCTCGGAAAACCTTTTAAGGAAGGTCACAGGTTGCAATGCCGCAATTGCTTTAGTCGGAGGGGGCTTTGTAGAGGCAAGAATGTGCACAATTTTTTCAGTAAAAAAGTCTGAAAACTTTTCGGCTGAACCCTTAATATCTGGGGAGTCAGACCTCTCAGCTTTGGCCTGTAAATGATTTACTGTCTTATAAATCTGTTTAGGGTCCGACTGGCAGGAATTTAGCTTTCGAGTAAACTCGAAGGAAGTCTTTGAAATTGACTAGATCTACACCAGACCTCGATTTCTTGAAGCGACGTTCAAGCCTGCGCTTAACCAGGTGCATTTATAGGAGTTTTTTGTAAATTGAAAAGATTCTCCACGACTTTGTACACGGATAGAATGAACGGGAGCATGCTGGTCAAGAGCACTCCTGAGTGTCATGTTCACTGCACCAGTGAGAGTATCGAGGCTGCCGGCCGATTCTGAATGCTGGTCAAGAAGACCTGCACCACAAACAAATTTCAAAAACTTGTCCATGTCAATGCTTTGTATGTTAAGTCGCTCGACAAGTTCGACATTACCCTGTACCTACAAGGGAGCAGGAACAGAAAACAAGACCGAACAATGATCTGAGAGGGTCAGTGGGCATGCCACAAGGTCAGTGGGGAGGACATCGTTAGTGATCACGAGATTTAGAATATGGTCACCGACGTGGGTGGTATGATTGACGTGTTGGACCAAACAAAATCAGTAACGGCCTGTCACACCAAAATATTTTAGGCCGAGGAACTCTGAAAACTCCTCTATAAACAAGTTTAGACAGCCAGAAGGAGGCCGGTATATCACAACAGTGAGAGGCATAGTCTTTGATGAAGACCTGATTGCAACCGATTCCAACGTGAGCTCTTGTTTAGGGACTAAACATTCTAATCATAAGTCATTCAAAATTATAAAGGTTTGATACTTCAAGCCTGGTTATCCTCCTGAAAGCCATTCACCTTAAGCAAGATAACTATGAATTTCCCACTGCTCTTAAGGGCTGTTGACAGCATACACCACCAGGCGACTATTTAGTGATGAAACTTACCAGTTTGCACATTTGACAATAACAGTAATTCCATTTCCGATCGTTCTGCTGCCGTCTGGTTCCTTAAGTAGCTGGCTGTAGCAGTCACACTCTGTGGCCAGCACACATTGCCCCTGGCTATTTGCAAATGTGCCCGGCGGGCACTTGCAGCCAGATATACATGGAAGCGAGTAGCAGTCTGGCTCTTCTTCTGCGCTGTCGCCCAGACTTCGGCAGGAATCAGAGCATCGACTGTGACACTCACTGTAAATTCTACCGCCTTTGCAGGGCTCATCTGAAAAAGTCAATTTCATCTCATGTCATTGCGTGAAGTGATCATCAAGCAGTAGATCATTAGATCATCAGCAGTAGGTCGTAAAGTGATCATCAAGTAGTAAGTAGTGCAGTAAGTGTACTATAGGGTCTATATATTGAGTATTTGCAGGTCTTGGGCTCAGTGCTATCACTAATGGCAAAGGCTTTATAGGGGAAGCTCGATATATTATAGTGAATCATTCCACTGAGAAAATTAGCACCTCACGGATTAGCAGATGGCATAGCAAGTCACAGAGTACAGGAGAGTATTAGATGGAGTGGAGTGAAGATTAATGATGAGACATGGTAAGATATGCACGGAACAAAGAGAGGAGCCAAAAAAACATATAGATGAAGCACAAATAGAGTCACTGCATGTGATGGAATCGATGGTAGAACAAAATTTGAGTTGCAATAATGTCCAAATTGCTGCATATACTCGGATCTCCAATTTGATGGTTCGTTTACCTATGATGTTACTCATAATACTTTTACAACAAAAAAATTCAAGGGACAAAGATCTGCGACTACTGATATGTCACGAAAAATGAACTCCATTAAAATGCAGCTAACTGGACATGTGGCTACTGCAAAAGTCTCAGAGTGGATACTCGACAAAGAATGTTACAAGTGCATAATAATCCTAAGTTTTGATGTTATGCAAGCTTTGCTATTTTAGTAATAATATTGATACATCGTTTTTATGGCACCCGAAGATAGCTCAATTTCTATCTTTCGGCACTTCCCAAGTGACTGCAAGAGAATCAATACCCAAGGTTTAGTGACAAGCAGGATATCAAACGTGCAAAAGAAACAAGTCTCATGCTTAGCTTACCATGCTAATGCAAACATGAAGACATTCATGACCATCTGTTCGTAGCTGGTAACACGAACTGAATCATATAGATCAAGCGCACACCGACACCAGAAAAGACATGTTCATGGGACAAAAGAAAAGCCGGCTAGAGCAGGTGCATCTTGAGCAGAGACTTGAAGGATGCAAGTCTATTGCAGTCAGTGACCGTACTCGGAAGCAACTTTTACACTTTCGGTGCGGTACGAGCTAAAGGCTTGATCACCAAAAGATTTCAAGTCAGTTCAAGGGAAAATGCGATTGCCGATGCTGAGGAGCCGATGGTGCAAGCGAACACACGAGAAGCAAGACGGTCAGATAGGTGGGGTAGTGAAGTACACTGTAAGCCGGAATGAGAATCTTGAAATTGACTTGATACTTGACAGAGAGCCGGTGAAACCCAGATGTAAATGGTGCGATGAGGCAGCTATGCCGTTGATGACAGACCAAACAAGCAGTTGAGACTTGTGCCAGTTGCAGCCGATTAAAGGCACTGACCAAAAGTCCTTAATAAATGGAACTGCAATAATCTTAACACAATGTCAAGAAAGCTCAAATAATTGTTTTGGTTGTACTCTCCCGGATTTTGGCAATTCTCGGATGCTATGTCTTTCCTTAATTAATAAAACGATGATTTGCAGTAGTTTGTCTATATTATGGACGGAAGTCGCAGGTATGCTGTTGGCTAGACTAATTTTGTGGTTTAGGTCTTCTAATTGATAATTAGTTTGACTCATTATTTCAGCGTAACATTGATCGAGACTCCCTCGTGCCTTGCTTACACGACCTTGTCAGTCAGCATATAGCTGGAGTTGAGCAGAGCCAATTGTGTTCATTCAGGCAGGTGAACTTATTACAGAGGTATATGCAATATTGATTCTTGTCTAGTTTTGCTATTGCTTGAATGCTTTTATCAGTGTGAATTGAAGGCATTTCTTTAAGTTAAGAGTACACTGTGAGGCACTAGTTCCATTAGTGTCGGTCACGAGGCAGTGAGTTCGTACACCAGTTAGTTGCATCTTGTTTTGAAAAAAAACCCACATGCAGGTTCAGAGCTGCTACGTTTGTAGCACAATCAGCTCAAGAAATAAGCTGTTGATCATCAATATTGACAGAATCGCATTACAAAATCAAAGATAAGTATCCTGTATTGTAGAGCCGGCAGAAGCTGCAGACGAACAGCCTTTTAACTTTAAGAAGGCACTGTCTAAAACACCGTAGAAAACAAATAAAATATATAGGAATTTGGAACTTTAAAAAAGATTTGTGACGAATCTAAAGTTAATAATAATTTTTCAATTTTTCGAAACAAATCCTTATTCGAAGTGAGTTGGTGCAAAGGCATGCTTGCAAGAACGAGCCAGAAGCCTGATTTAGATTTCAGGCATGTTCAATCGAATAAATAAGCCTGTTGTTGCTCTACACCTGACTATTTGTCGTATCACAGTCTACACCGAGTATGGGCTTTATTATGTTCTCCATTTCAGCGTGGCCGAGCTAAGCTGTAATAATGTACACACACAATTTTATGTCAATTTGTGACTAAATTACTAATCACCACATTACCGCATTTTCCATTAAGATGCGGGTGGCTCTGCCATCTGATGGTTGATGCCTTTAATGCGCACTCTCGGCTCAGTGCAGAGAAAATGGAGCACTCCGGTCTGGCATCTGTTACTTCATGAGGCGATAATGAACCGTACAGACAGATGTCGTGTAGACATATCCGATGGTAATAGCTGAAGTCCACTGCTGTCCAGCAGGACTTGAACATGTTTGACAATATGATGTCACATACTTGCAATGTTCTGTTCTTCAGCTGAAGTATAAAACTACTCATGCAAATAAATGACCATCGATGAAAATTTAAGGTACCACCAGTGCCAAATTAGTGTCGCGTTTCTCACTTGCAGGTTCAGCTGATGAATGCATTGTACATGCTGAGTGAACACTGCATTGAAAAAATTATTCAAATTGCACACCTTACGAGTGGCTGCTGAAGCTTTTACTTACAGCAAGGTCCATGTCGCATGGATCGCGTACATGAAGAGGTTCGGTGTGCTCACAGCTTTTATGAGCAGAAACAAAGCCATGGACAAAAGACACCACTTTTGTTGCTATAATTCCTTCACTATTCATGAAATCGTTGTCCATCAAATGATCGTGGTAACCACACAGTCCATATACCTAATAATTGAGAGCACCTGATTCACTGGCCGAATGGAATGTTGACACCATTTCATATATAAGTCATTGAATGCCTTAATACAGGAACATAGCTAAAGCACTTTAAAGATATAAAAAATATATAATACATTTGTATAGCACCCCAAAAGAACTTAATCTCTATTCAGGCGCTTCACATATGCCTCGGGGCTCGAGCCCACGACCTAAGCCAGACCTTGGTCGGGGTGAGCACCTTAAACACTCGCCCAAACCGGCTCGGCGATAATAAGCTGAAGGACAAATTAAGGCAGCCAGAAAAAACCCTGTATCAAACCAAACAAAAATATACACGAATGGGAGTTTTTAGGTAACAGCAACGCACAAGACCAAGGACCCTGCTATCTAGCATAAGAAAAGATAGCACAAGAGAATGAAGAACTTGCATTATCAGGTCGCTAGGTTTTGACCACAATTTCATGTCTATATGCATGTCGTCGATGTTATTGGCCACAAATAGACGAAAGAAAGATAATTCAAAGTAAGATATCGCAGATGGCTTACCTTGCCAAGATAATTGGAATCCAATGTGATGTATAAGAGAGATTTCTGTCCATTCCACAGCACTCGAAATCCGGGGCCACCCACCTCTGTAAATTGGGTAGTTGGCTGAGAGACCCGTAGTCTTCCATTCATCGAATTCTTAAATTTTCCTGCGCCGTCATAGCCGTCTACCTCAATTGGGACATCGGCTACATCATTGATCCCGTCATGCAATGTCACTGTGTTGGCATCGGTGCGAATTACGATGGTACGCACATGTGCAATGCCATGTGACGATCGGCTGATGGCATGATATGCTGATATGGTCAAGTTGCTAAAGGCATCCTTGTGAGAAGGCAACTGTCCATACAAAGCACAGACATTCGGCTTTTCAATTGCCTACCATTAGTCGAGCGATGGAGCTCTGAGTCTAAGCGATATCTTTTATAATGAATTCCAACACATAACTTACCCCTTTTGGTCGGACTAAATCGTACCAACATTCGCTACCAAAAAACTTGTACTGAAGCCCATCAAATGTCTTGTAGTGTAAACTTCCAAAAACTCGACAGGTTGCTGCGCACACGGCAGTGCTGCATTCCCATAATCCCTTTTTGCAAGTGCTGAAGTAAAGGAAAGCGTAAATTTAAAAGTTATTAATGTGAGCAGATGCATAGCTATTACATATTATTTGTACTATATATTACATAGCAAACCACACGAACACATTCTTCAGCACTGCTACGGGCATTGACAAGCTGTCAACACCAACCATTTGCATCAAGCATATGCAAGGGGATGGGGGTAGATAGGCTGGGCTGGGAACCAGAGGGCTCCATACTGGAAGGCGATCCGGAAGCTGCGGTTGCTGCCCAGCACACTTCCTATAGCACCGGTGGCTATCCAACCTCCAGAGAGAGAGAGAGAGAGAGAGAGAGAGAGAGAGAGAGAGAGAGAGAGAGAGAGAGAGAGAGAGAGAGAGAGAGAGAGAGAGAGAGAGAGAGAGAGGGAGAGAGAGAGAGAGAGAGAGAGAGAGAGTGAGAGAGAGAGTGAGAGTGAGTGTGTGTGTTTGTGTGTGTATGTGCATGTGCGAGGAGGGCTTACAAGCTTAGGGAGTGGGAGGCTTAAAGGATTTGTCTGCAGTTTGCATATTTTGTTTGAAGTTTCCTAGTTTTCTCTGTTTGATCTTTTCTTTGATGAGGCTAAACATAAGCTACCTGGCTACACAGCTTCAGCATTAGTTTACAGAGGAAGATGTCAACAAAATTTTCTGAAATTGGCTGATCATTTTCCAGAGGGGCTTAGTGGGAAATTCTGTTAGGCAGGTCTAAAATGGCCTGCCAGAAATGTTTCGACCTTGCAGCTCCAGGGTCTCACATTGTATGCAGTTTCAGTTTCTGGGCTTTTCGGAGAGACATCCTGGTGGATTGAATATCTTCAACAGCTTCAGGTTCGCCTGAGGGGCGAGAGCTTATGTGCCCTTTCTAACTACTTTTTGGTAGTGTTTCTTAAGTAGGCTACAGTTTTTTGGAGAGGCCCTACACTTAGGTGCACAGAATCGACGATCTAGTGGCTAGCTTCGGGATCGGTCGCCAGAGGGAGGAACCCGGGTTTTTACAGAGGAGTTGAGGCAGCTGCAGAGCGCCAGGCTTTTCATCTGTGGCTGCTGGGTAAAGCATGCACCACTTTCATGTCGGGGAGGGGCAGTACCCACAAGATTTTCATGTAGGTGGATTTAGAGTCACAGCTAATGAAAAATTATAGCAAAAATCATCTTTATTCGACACAAATTCGGTGGTTGCTCGCTGAATGGAAATAAGGCCTTGTTGTGTTGTTGATGATGGCTGGAGGGAGGGCACGTAGGAATCGGGGCCCATGAACCTAGGATGCTGCCCTCTGGCTCCGCCACTGAGCTAGGGGATCATTCAGAGCAACTTCGAACAACATTCTCCAGCCAATTTCTTAAGGGAGATCTGCCATAGTTTTTGAGGTTACTTCCTACAGAGTCATCAAAATATTTATCATTATAAAATTAGAGCTCCATAAGCTGATAAACAGGCATACCACACCGGTACTAACCATGGTCCAAACTATTAACCTTCATCCTACTGCTCCTGCTTCATCTAGTCCGGAATTGTAGAGCACTCAATGGAGCAGTATCATTCAATACATGCTGAAAAAGTCACTCATTAAGTACTCGCAACTAGGAATTGTTTATAATGACATTGTTTTCATTAACAATTATTATAAATGCAGTGAACACAGTCCATCAATGAAATTACTTCCTTTCCGATAGCATAACGGAAGTAAGGAAACTGCATCTAGAAGACCTCTGAAACCCAACCATTTGCTTGTAAGTAAATTGGACATACGAACCGACTTCCGTCACGACATCCCCTGACTTAACCACATTTAAAAAGAAATTAAAAACGCACTTATTTATGACCGCATTTAGTGGGTCCCTGTGATTCGTCCTTGATGTGCTTATGCGTGCTGACACTGTGCATGCTGCCACTAACCACACTTGCATGCTGACCCTGTGCATGTCACCCCTAACCCTGCTATTCACGATACCACTCACCATTCGATCGTGTTTCCTTTGCAGCAAATGTAAAGCGCAAAAAAATAGATTGAGTTCTCTGAGGGTGCTTTATCACGTGTATTTATTATTGTTGTTGTTATTATTACTATTGTTATTATTATGTAGTTCGAATGATTTGTTGGCTTTTTAAGCTGTGAGGATGTGGAGATTGGCCTCGAAGGAGAAACTCCCACAACCAAAGACCGGTTATGCACACTTAAAAAAACCGGTGTCAGGCCTCTAGAAAATTCCTGACTGCAGTCTTGAGGGAGGACAGGCTTTCATTTTGAAGGGAGTGCACGTTGCTACAGGCACTGCACCCTGCTTCAGCATGAGGTCATATTCTTTAAAGCAGCTAATTAGGTCGCATATCGAGTACACATCGCTGCCTAAAAATGTTCTCATTAGCTGTTTCTTGAACTGCTCCTTACAGCTCTTCTTGTATATTTGCTGTTCACCTGTCTTCTGAGCTGCCATTCAACCTGCTATTACCATTGTCTGCCAGTACACGCCTACTTTGCAGGTAACGGTTAATGCAATAAAGAGAATTTGAGAGAAACTGAGCGGGTTCGCACAAGCTTTTTCTCGCCAAATTTAATCCGGCGCTCTTCATCGAAAGCATAGATTTCTTTTCTGGGCTATGAGCGTCCTAGTGATCGTGCATTTACAGCCACACTACAAACAGCCACACCTTTTTTACTCCAAACAGCCACACCTTTTTTCTTACGTTCGTGCACCTTCGTGTACTTATCACGTTAAGCTGTCGGGGCTTGGACGATCAATAGGAGCCCTAATCCTCCGATTCAAAGCTCACAAAGTAATCAAGGTTTGGGAGGATTTGCAGCAAAGAAAAGCTTGACATGAAGTGCCTCCATCGTTGTGCACAATCTTTTCAGAATTATCGGATAGTGAATTTAAATTTGTCATTCCCAGCAGGACTCCATGTCATTATCGGTTGCCAAGGGGTGTGACATTGAATGAGATTTTGTGGGATCGGCGTAGGATCGCTGTAGGGCCAGGAGCCAAGACCCAGTTCATACTAAGCACAGCTAATTCAAGGAAACTTGTGAACCACGAGGGTGGCAAGGGCTCGATATCCACACATAGTACCTTTGAGACGTGGGACAGTCCCTAATTTGTTAGAAGTTGAAGTACTTTCAAGGTATTTACCGAGCTTGGTTTGGCCCAGTGAGTGGTTAAAGTGATTGCCTTGAAGCAAGGTCAAGATGAATGTATTTGACGACCCTGTTCGTGGGCTCAAGCCCCGTGGCATATTTGAAGCACCTGAATAGAGACAAAGTTCTCTTGGGACGCTATACAAATGAATTATATCATTACATGTATTAAAAAATTGTTCTATAATCTAAAGGTGGTTTTTCTGTCTCTTAGTGGTTTTTAAATGTAATGTTTTTTCATTTTTCAGCCCACCCAAGAGATATAAGGCTATTCTTTGACGAAATTATCCGAGCGTTTAAGCTGCTAAGCGTTAAGCTTTCTCTATTGGCTCGCTAAGGCAGTCCTCTGACTCCCGACGAGCTACAATTCCAGCTATGCTATCTTAGTGGAGTAAAAGTATTCTGCCTTGTTTCTTTTGGGATCTGGCCCTTTGCAACAGGATTATTCTTGAAAGACCACAACGTTATGTGCTTTTTTTTTATCCGAGACCACACACAAACCAGCTGATGTCGTATTTTCAAAGAAGGCTAGCAAACGCTTTTCTCTCGATGTGTAAGAAAATGTGCCGCTGCTTTGATAAGTCAATTACGATGCCTAACAAAGGTTCTCTAAAGGCACGTGACATCGTTTGTTCTAGGTGTGCACTCTCTTTGTTAAGTTCATCGGCAAAATTGCTTGCTGGAGCAAAAACTGCTTCAGATTTTGCCTAGCACAGTCATGATATTTTAGAGCCAGGAGACTACAAAAAAGAGGAACGTGGAAGTTTGCTGCACATTTAGCCTATACACTAGCATATCCTACACTGTTTGTTACTGCATACAAGATCTGCATAACAAGGTTCAGATAATTGAAAACATTTTGACCCACCACTATCCCGATTTTAAAATTAATCTCTGCATGCATTTAAATTTGCTGCATGTTGGTGACAACCCAGGCTGGGATGCATTATTACTACTTATGTATTGTGCCCGTGTCGTCCCATTCGGAGCAGTCCTGCTAACAGCTTCAAAATGGGCAGCATAGCCTATCGTACTATTAAGAATGGTTTTTCTAATCGTAATAGCTCTAAGCTTCTAGCGGATTTTATCAGTAGTTAATCTCTCTGCAACTACCACTCGGCAGCTGCTGCTGTAGTGCTAAGAAGTTTCTTAAAATCTAGCCCCTTAAAGCCGATGTGACTAGCAACAGCTGGGTGGAGGTTAGTTGCAATTTCACTAGGGCCATCGTTCCTCTTGCCAAACTTTAACATGAGTTACAGAGCATGCCTGATGCTGGCAAAAAATTGAGGGAGCGAGAGACAAAGGTAAACAGCAACGTGGAGCATGAAAACAAGTTCAGATCGGCAACGAGAATGGTCGTGGGCAGAACATCGTGCTAGTAATCGTCAAAAAGAGACTCGCGTTCTATAATCTACCTAGTATAAAATAGTTACCAGATGCTAAGCTAGTAGCTCTGAGAGCACTGGGATGAGAGGCGGTTGCTGCAGCAGCAGCAGCTAAGCATAAGATAACGAAGTCAGGCTGAGAGCAAGCATGTGTGAAGATGGTGGGAGCAAGCATTTAGACCTGCTGTTCGAACTCGGATGAAGCAAAGCTGTTCGAACTTTACCGTGCGGGTGCCCCAATAACGATTCATCGTACTACCAGCTACACTTGTGTGACTTTTGACGAAAAACTCTGCGCTGCAATAATACAGACGAAGCGGCAGACTGTCTGATTGTTCTGCAATGACTCGACCGTGACATCGTCATAACCTCTTAGCTGCAATGCTTACCACAAGTTGCAGTCCATTGATCGAGTGGCGCCCGGTGCAAATTCCACTCCGTGATGAATACAAGGACAGTCATCGACTCGGATGCACTTATTCCCATGGCGTAGGTAGCCGTCAATGCACTGGCAACCCGGGCTGCACTCCTCGGGTGAGTTATCTCCCACTTTGACAGACGAGCGAAAGGCTGAGCAGGTGCGCGAGGCATCGGCAATGCATTCGGTGTGCTCCATATTGGGTGCACATTCGGCCTCTGCAAGGGTACGTGCATTGACGCATACACTGATGCATACGAGGCAAGATGCACTGGCGCATAAGAGGCAAACACGGTAAAGTGCCCTACGCTCTTGCAACTTGCAATTGAGGCAACCTTTCATTGAAATCCTCTTCATAAATGATTCCTTGTCTACAGGCAAAGCTTGTGGAGTGTGGGGGGCTGCTATCAGTTAGCCAGCATGCTGGTCTGCAATTTTCACTGCGTCAATTGCCTATTTGCATTGCTTCCACTATTCAGCTGCTCAAGTTCTTCACCGAGGCGTCTGCATTGCGTGCAGCTATGCTCGGGCTACTTGGGTCAGCCACTCGTTTGTGGCAGCCAAATGACGCTCGCAGAACCAATGACTGCATTGTTGTCTATTGCCTACACATTTTAAATATGCTGTACAGCAACCATGCGGACATGGTCTACAGCAAACAACGGGAGTGGCTGACCACGAAAATTCACTAATAATCTATTGCAAGTTTTTAATGGAGAGAGGCAGTGACTCAAGCTCAGCACAGCAACCAGGGGAACACTACAACTATTCGGAAATACAAATGTAGCTAATTTTGGTAACATCTAAGTATTTCTTTAAAAAGTTACACCATGAGCAGTGTGTGATGTAAATTTCTTTTCGAAACATATGTCAAAAAGTTTAACACATTTTCATAATCCTGCCCTTAGTAAGCTGGAGCTATTCTAGACTAAGTCATCGGCCATTTACTTTTAATTACCCCCCACATTTTCAAACTGATTGCATTGAACCATTCTCCTACTTGACCATGCAAGCACTGCAGCCGTGGTGGAGACCAGGCCACAAGCAAAGAAAGATGAAAGGATTGCTTACATGCGTAAGACCAAGCATAGTATAGCATACTATCAATAAATTCAACATAGTATAAGAGCAGATGGCAGAAGCAGCTTATAATTTTGTTGTTCACTTCAAATGGCTTCATTTTATTGCGCTAGTGTTAGTATGCTATTGTTGCAGCCACATCAATAGCATATGACATTATATTTATCCAGCATATTCAAGATGCCCAGAAAGAGATTTGATTCCCTAAGGGTGCTATAACAACTTATTATTGTTATTCTTCTGACAAGCCTCTGAACTACTAGAGTTATGTTACCAGTCGGCTGCTTGCTATTGTTGGCTTGGAGAAAGGCTTTAAACAATGGTTCTTTCCACCCCACAGCTAGAAAATAAAGAATATCTGTCCACGTGTCTCTCTTAAAAATGAGTGGTGAAAGCATCCAGACCTTTAAGTTTACATTATAGCTGTCGCAATATTACCATCCTTTTAAAGGGAATATACAATAGAATACGTACAGGGTATTTAAATTTACTGTATAGAACACATTGAAAAATCGAGTGCGAATTAGCAAAGAACCTACACTCATAGACAAGTCATGCATAAGTCATACATGACAGGCAGGTGCCTCAGTCGCCTGGCAGTCGTCGCAGCTGAGAAGGGACTAACTGCATCCTTAGCAGCTGACTTAATCTGGGTATTCTGACAGCTCGCATTCTTCGAAATACCTTAATCCAGTCGGCTTTACCCCGGCTAGACTGCATAGGCAAGGCGGGACAGTGGTGATGAAGCAAGACGCTGCGTAAATTACAGAGCAAAGGCGCTGGTGCGCATACGGTATTGCTCGTTCCCTCTGGACAGTAATGTGAGAAGCCAGGCAACGACGAGCAGGCAGTCATCGGTCAGCTTGTGGCACAGCAACTTCTCAGCAGCTCAAACTGGCTGTGGAGGAGATGCTCAATTAGGAGTATGGTGAATTTTCTTGCTGCTTCGACTTCACGCGTTTAGCTCAGCATAGTAATTTGTTACCAGTATGCAAAGCCTTTGTAAGAAAATGGGCTAGTCTTTGTGCGAATTTTTAAACCAAGCTATTAGCAGCATATCTTTGGCTGCTGATTGCTGTGGGGCGCTTAAATGCCCCAGCCCAGTTTTGTGTTACCTCTTCACTGGAGTCCTATCTACTCATTCTATGTTGAAAACTGAGAGAATTGAGGCAATTTGGCTGCAATTCAGAACCGGTTGACATCAAAATTTTCAGCTGCAAAATAAATTGAATGAAGTCGATCGCAAACACGATGTGTAACAAGCTAAATCCCCAGGCAACGAGAAAAAAGAATCATGTTGCCACATTGATGGCAAGGTGAAATTGTGGGGACAGGTTACAGGTTTCCATCTTGCCCCCAAATACTTCGCTAGTGGAGTGAATGATGGTGCTGAGAGCACTTACTGCAGCGACTTGTCACGGTTCCCGTAACTGGCTAGCTGAGAGTCATACAAACGGATCGAACCCGGCTTGTCAGGGACAAGAATCTGTGATACAAACCACTAGACTACCGGGGCGACTGAATGTTAGTAAATGCATATCATTTTGTCAAACGATAAAATTCGTACGCTGGTATTCAAGAAGAGAGCCTTTGAAATGTTTTACTATGTGCATGCAAGTCGATCTACAGCATCTAACAACAGCAAATAAAAAGAGTCGTAATACTTGTCAATTTCCGAATTACAAAATTACAAACACAAAAGTGTCACAACATTATTTGTATCTGGATAATTCCTCAACAGCTTTTTGAGCAATGAGTTCTTTCAATCAAGGGCTAGTTTCAATCAAGGGATACTAGTTCATAAACAATTTAAATTACACCCATTGCCAAGAATCTGTTACTCTGTAGCCTTACACAGACTATCATGCAAGAGCATGAGCAACGGCTTGCTAGGGATGCTAGGGTAAAAATTCGGCAATAATTCGGTAGATTCGGCCCTGCCCCCCTCCCACCATGCAGCTTGCAGCATGACAGATTTGCTATGCTGAGGCAGCCATGCCTTTGACGACAGACCAGACAAGCTGCTGAGTTTTTACTAGTAGCAGACGATTGAGGGCATTGGCAGAGAGTCCTGAATAAACGGAAACTGTTAGTTTGAGGCACTCAAGAAAAGAGCACGTTTAAGACCTTAAAACGATTTCAAGGTCTTAATGTAGGAAAATCAATTCCTCGCATCAGTTCTCTCTGTGCAAAATTTCACTAGCACTAGATCAGCATTATTCGAAAGGGCACTGTACTGCTTATTTATGTCTCGTTTTTCACTCAATTGCAAGACAAAAATATAAAAAACACACTTGGCCTAGTTGATGTACACTGTTAAGGGCAGCCGGCGATGGTGTCAGAGCTATGGAAAAAACACCGATAGTTTTTGGTGATTTAAGGCAGGGTGGACATAGCTGCTTCAGGTAATGAAATGCTGCTTTGTTTTAAGCGAGGTACTGATATTCAACTGGCGTGACTGGTGTGCCATTTGCTTCACTATCTCATGTGGAATCGTAAATAATGCTATGACTGGGTGGGATGAAACTTGGTATTGAGGCTTCCCAATAGCACAGATCTTAAAGCAGCTAATCTCAGACAGCGGCAACTTACGGCAGAACGAAGGTGAGCGCCAGGCAATCACCAAACCTGCCAGTGCACATTGGTGTGCATAGGCAGCATAGACTCCACATGCGACCTTTGACTCCTGCTTGCTGTTCCTGTCCGCTTCTTGGCAGTAGTGGCTCTTACACATAGCATACCATGTTTCAACAGGTACCTGAAAGAAAAGTTTTCCTTACATAGTTGGGACTGCCTTAGAAAAATGCACGTTTGTAATAATAATAATAATGTACTAGATAAAGCGCCCTTAGAAAACTTAATCTCTTTCTAGGCGCTTTACATTTGCTGCAAAGGGAGGCTGCTTCAAAGCTGAAGCTGGCTGCCTCTTGCTTGGTACGACCGAGAAAAAAAATTCTAAAGATCAGCTAATTTTAAGCATTAGATTACAGAAATATATAGATGTGTGTGTGTGTGTGTGTGTGTGTGTGTGTGTGTGTGTGTGTGTGTGTGTGCGCGCGTGTGTGTACAGACACATACATTAACCATTCGGCAGCAAAAGCTAGATGGCACTACGAGACGCCTGTGCTTTTGGCATTGGCCTGATTTAAAAACTCAGCTACACGATAGAACAGTACGAATAAGGTGGTAACCAAACAATACTTGTAAAGGGCATTCATAATTTTCTCCAATGTCAATAGAGGCTTTCAGATAAAGGTTCATGCAAGCTGCGACTAGAATTCAGACGATAAGATGACTGCAGAAGCTGCACAGTAATTGTCAAGGTAGTTGCACGTAGTAATTGCGCAAACTCCTATGAGTACTAACAGTGCAGCTAATAGTTACCAGTGAACTACACTGAGCTAACTCGGCTGTCATAAGGCGGCCGCAAGCCAAGTGAGCATCAGTGCTGTGCTGATTACTGCAGTTGTAGTCGTGGCTGCTAGCTGACTCCTGGCACTGTGACATACAGAGAAATAAAAGGGTCATTATAAAGCTATGCAATCCTATTTCTGCAACGACATCGGTTCAACAGCAGGAGCTATTACGTCAAGAGGGCCATACTTACAGGAGTGGTATCAGGAACAATCCAGAAATTACCAAAGGCGGCTGCACTGCTTGCAGTTTCTCTATTGTCCGTCGCAAATTCATCTGCATTGACAGCCAATGAGATGTTTATTACCGACGATGCAAAATGTCTCATGCATCACAAAGATTCAGAATTTCTACTCGCTTATCTAGTAATCATCTTGACAAGCAAATACCAGCCTGTAGAGCAAGCTAATACCAAATTCCCAAGGGGTTCTTTAAAAATTTTGAGATGCCACTGGGTCGAATTACATGAATGGATAGGCTTGTTCAAATAAATTAAGAGAATATTAAAACTATAATGGCATCTAAATATTATCATAAAAAGAAGTTGTAGTCTACTGATCAGACAATCAAGAGCATGACAAATTTATGATGCAGATGCATACACACTGAACCAAAAAAGTGGATATAATTCTGATTAGTAAAGTCCCACAATCTGCTTAGACACTGAAAGATAATGCATATTTTAAATGCAGATAGGGATGAAAGAGTATTAAAATGAGTTCGTTAGAATGTAACCCTAACCAACTTCTTAAAATACATGCATAAGCGAAATAACTTATATTGGCCAAACAAGATCAACTTCTTCAGCATAGCATGTACTAAGGGCAACTATACTTGCATAGCTCTTTGCGAATAATATGCTTATGAAGGATGCTTTCTTTCCCTTTGCACTAAGATGAATAGTCTTAGAGTTAGATCTTGCTGTGATACAGAATAAGCTAGCTATTATAAGTATTTTTATGAATGAATTTTATATATGCCTTTAAAAAAAAACACCGTCAAATTTCTTTTTTTACAAAACCGTATAATTTTACTACATTGAAAGAACAAATCCGGGTTACAGTTTGCTACTGCCCAGTGATTTGAGTAATAATAAGGAGCTCATAAAGAAATAGTTTATTCACATACACTAACGCTGCCATGCAGAGAATGTCAGTCCGTGTACAATGAATAGATAAGCTAGGACTACATCTTTTTTAAAGGATTTCTTTTTTGATAATGTAAATGCAACTACAAATCTCTGTGGTTTGGTAAGTGATACATTATAATATTATAGCGGGTGAGTATCTGCATATATAGAGGTCGATAGACGATAAACCAACCAGCTAGTTATGCGAAAATTAAGTGTGACTCAGAAATTAGAAAGCTTAACGCTAAAAATTGGCTCAGCCATATATATATATATATATATATATATATATATATATATATATATATATATATATATATATATATAATTCATTTATATAGCACCCCAAGAGAACTTAATCTCTATTCGGGTGCTTCACATATGCCTCGGGGCTCGAGCCCACGACCTCAGTCAGACCTTGGTCGGGACGAGCACCTTAACCACTAGGCCAAACCAGCTCAGCCAGGATATCTTCTCTAGAAACTGCCCGAAATATAGGTGTCTTGTTACAAAGTAACCTTGTACTAGATGACTACATCAGGTATACAGTCAAGTCTACCTATTTCAGCTATGCAACAATGGTATAATTTGGACCTGCTTAGACAGGAGTACTTCCCCCAAATTCCTCCATGCATTTGTGACATTTCGTCTCGACACGTGTAATTCACTACTTGCTAGTATACTGGCCTGTACAATCAGACGCCTACAGTTGGTGCATAGCTCTGCAGTGTAGCTGGTCTGTCAAGAGCTTTGCAGCTGCCACATCACACCACTTCTCGCCAACCTGCAGTGGCTCGCAATCAAGCAGTGTATTGAGTTCAAGATTTTGTCACTCACTTTTAGGTACATTCATTCTCTGGCTCCAGGTTACCTATCAGAACTACTCCCAAATCAGCCTAGGCATCGTACAACTAACTTTTCTTACTCAAATTCTTCCTTTGTGTGCTTATGCGTGCTGACACTGCATGCTGCCACTAACCATAATTGCATGCTGACCCTGTGTATGTCACTTCTAACTATGATACGCTTGTTTTTCATTGAGCATGCTATCGATAACCATTCGATCGTGCTTCTTTTACAGCAATTGTAAAATGCCTAGAAGGAGATTGAGTTTTCTGAGGGTGCTATAACAAAAATATTATTATTATTATTATTATAGATCGTTTAGCTATGCCTCTAACCAACCTTAAACCTCTTGGAGATTGTCCCTTCAGTTAACATACTCCGAAAGTTTAAAGTTCTTTCCTGACTGACGTCACAACACCCCCTGCCCGACTTGAAAAAATTTAAAAAGAAACTACAATGCGCCTGTTCCTCACAGCCATTAGTGGGTCCTTTTGACTTCTCCTTTTGTGTGCTTATTTGTGCTGACATTGTGCATGCATAGTAAAGTAAAGTCGTAGTAAAGCTATTACAGTGTACTTACTTGCAACAGTTGGATCACCGTCATTGTTTCCACAAAGGCCAATTAGAGTGGCATGCTTTTGCACTCTATCAGTAAGACTCACATGCACTGTTGACTTCTCATCCCAACTCACCAATAATCCACCCCTAGAGACTCTGGTCAAGTCACCATATTTTGTCAGGATGATACCTAGAAATAGGGAGAACAATATTATTTAGATTGAATATCTTGACTATTTTTGACAACCACTTACTGAGCGATTTACAGCTAATGCTGCTTAGCTTTGGATATTTCGATTAAAATGACAGGTAATGACAAAAGCACCGGCTCCGATGCAGCAATCCAACTCTGTCATTTGAGACGCTGATCCGAATACGTCTGCCAAATGAGTCACACTCAACAGGTCTTTGCTTTGTTTCCTCGACACATCACATGCACCAGCAATACTTATGACACAACAGCACCCGATATACCAAGATCTTTTCTGATTTATTCATGTTTAAAGTCTTTTAGTCGGTATAAGAACTAGCATAAAAGCTCTGTTGCTTTCGAATTGTAGACTGTGCTGTAGTCGTGGGGCTAAGCAAATAAAAATCTCCGTATGCAAGTAAAAATCGGTCTGATTCTGTCACCGCCTGCTTACAATTATTTTGATCCGTCTGATCCCTACCGACAGCATAAGA
This sequence comes from Cristatella mucedo, assembly GCA_009760855.2. NCBI lineage: Eukaryota > Metazoa > Bryozoa > Phylactolaemata > Cristatellidae > Cristatella > Cristatella mucedo. Next base: position 3,292,790 of record WPIO01000027.1, on the reverse strand, counting down.
ACACGGCTTGTACGCAAGAACACGGCTGTCTCTGACTCTTTCGTCAGGACTCGGTTCTGTGAGTATTGTTTACTGCTTTGTAGACTACGGTGCTTGCATATCATTATCCAGGTCGTGGGTTCTGGTCTGCAATTAGGCTTTATTACCCACTGCAGGCTGAGGTGCCAGCCGCTCTGGCTCTTCTGCTGCCTGATTGAGGCTATTGATCAACCAATGTTTGCACTTAGGCCATTACTATTAGATGCCATGCAGGCACTGGCGGTTATGGAAAGGAGGCTCCTCTTTTCATCGATTATAGTCGCTGATATTTTGAACGGCATTGTTGCATATCAGGCTTCATTAATCCCCTGTTTAATCTATTTGTTGTGCCCCTGGCTCTTAACTCCTCACGACCAAGGTTGTGGGTTCGAGTCCTGCTCTAGGCGATCCCTTATTCCTCATTGCCAGTGGTGGTGACAGCCGTTAAGGCCCTTCTGTCACTATATAAATGAAGTTGTTAAATAAGCTAACCTGTTAGCAGCTCAGGAGGTAAGGTGCTAAGACTTCGCGATCCAGGTTGTCGGTTCGAGTACCTGACCACAAGATGATACTGCTAAGACTCTTCTGCAGCCATACAGATGGGGCTGAAAATTACGCTGTGAGCAGCAGGTGGATGTTTAGCTTTGTGACAAACGTCAAAGGAATTATGGCCAATTTTGTGCCTATCCATCACGTCGATAAGAGGATGAGGGAATCTAGTTCAGACACCTAGGTTGCCCGCACTTTTGAAGGTTCCCTGGATGATCAATGGCTGTTGACGTCTGTGGTCTGTACTATCCCACAAAGAATGGACAAAACCACTTCAATGCTATGCCAGTGATGTCCTTGCGATGCGATTTGCACTCAAGAATTATCCTTTTTTTCACATACCACTGACAGATCAAGCAAAATCAGCACGGAAACTCTTCATAAATCAGCATTCCTTAGACTCTACATATCTCCATACAGAGATAGCAAAAGCCACTATTAACTTTCAGTAGTGCTATATCTGAGGAGGGACTATTAGCTTTAAATCCTGATGTGAATTTCTTATATAATACAATATAGAAAGGTTCTGCAAATTAACAACACTATGCGAATAAAGGTGAATCCTGCGTCAGTTTATGCCTCACTTTTTCAAAATGGCTACTCAAATTATCTTACCTTCTGTAGCATAGCCATTGGTTGCATTTACTCTAATGTTCTTTCCATTAAGGACTATTCTGTTGCCGCTAGCCTTCACGTGTGTGTTCAAGTCCAAATCCATGTCCAACTCCTAAAATGTATAATTAGCCTCGAGACTCAATAATTTCCTAGCCCAGCAGCTCATAATCTCTTACCATATACATGTATACAAATTCTTAACCAGATAACTTTTTTATACAGGCAATTATATGTTACACTATTGCAAAAATATAATGCACTGGATGTTCAACGCATGTATTTCATCAGAGGCAGAGCCATGAATTTCATCTAGGAGAAAGAGTCAAACAATTATTATGTAAGGGAAAGATTCGAAATTTTTTTATATACGATGACAAGACTCATTCACACTCGTGTAAGGTGAGGACAAGGCGCCAAATATTTTAATTTTGGGTCAAGACCCGCCAGCGATGAAAGATTATAGCACACAATCATTGTGTTTATTATGCACGAACTCGGCAGTTTCTCAACGAGTGGAAGCTAGGTGTAGCTTCGTTGTTGGTGAAAGCGGAAAGGGCATAGGAAAAGGTGGGGGGGCCCAGGTCGAAGCCCAGCTATGGTGGGTGGGGGGTGCAAATGCCCTCCCTGCGGCATGGCTCTGCCACCGAATCGTAACTAGGGAGTGCCTACCGTATTTCCTATTGCTGACAAGACAGCCTTCATGGCAGCAGCAGCAGCCACGTCACGTGAGTAGCCACGTCTAGTAGCTACTCACGTGCAGCTAGCTACTCAGGCAGCTACTCGCTGCCGTGGGCTCAACTCAAACTTGAATGCTATTAGAAAGCAATACAATGTCACGTAGTTGGCTGAAGTATTCAAGTCACTGGCTTCCGTGCACAAAGGTATACCTACCTTCTGGCACATGAGAGGCGAGCTGCAGTTGACGAAGCGCATCCTGACAGCCCACGAGCCAGGCTGTGCAGCGAGTGTGTGCGTGCAAGTGCCCTTGTATCGATATCTTAGGCCGTCGAAAGTCTGGAAGAAGCTCGGTCCGTAGCTGATGCACGTTTTCCACGTCGAGGTGGACACCGAGGTCACAGGGGGAGCTGTGATAGGCACAGTTAAGCCAAACAAGCAATAAATCAGCTAGCTGCTAGCTGCGGCAATTAAAGCACGTGACGTTGAAATGTGCCAAGCAGCCGAAGCCGGTACTGCCGATATCTTGCTGGAAATCCAAGCTGACACTGCTGTGATTTCTGAGCTTAGCTGCCGCTGCAGCAACGAAGCAGAGAATAGCTGAGCGAAAGCTGAGGGCGTGGCAGTCACGATGAGCAAAGTACCTGAGTGCTTGCAGCTGGCACAGTCGCTTGTGCCTCCAACACCCCAGCTACTGTATGCTTGACAGCAGCTGCCGTGGCTCACTGGTGTCGGAGCAATGGCTTTGCCGAGACAGCCAGCTGCGGCGTAGCAATATTTCAAGTCAGCAGTCACAGCTGGCAAAGCAAGGGTAAGCTCAGTCGTCGTGTGCTCTAGAAGACAATCCGTAAGTGCAGTAATACTGCGTGCCATGCCGGTAAAGCATCAGCAATCGCCAACAACAAACAACAGCTAGTATGGGTCGTGTTGACAGTAGCCTGCACGACTTTGCTGACTCACGTGTTCTGCCCTCGGCGCATCTCCAGCCTCCAAATCTCTGCGAACACTTACACAATCCGGGCTCAATACATTGGCCACCGTTGGCACACGGTGGTTCACAGATGGCTGAAATGCAGAAATAAGAGCACCCATTTGAACCTGAGTGAAAACACGAGACTAGAAAGCGACAGATAATGAGAGAGAGAGAGAGAGAGAGAGAGAGAGAGAGAGAGAGAGAGAGAGAGAGAGATGGGAGAGAGAGACAGAGAGACACAGAGAGAGAGAGAGAGAGAGAGGGGGGAAGTGAGACGGATATATATATATATATATTTGTGTGTGTGTGTGTGTGTGTGTGTGTGTGTGTGTGTGTGTGTGTGTGTGTGTGTGTGTGTGTGTGTGTGTGTGTGTGTGTGTGTGTGTGTGTGTGTGTGTGTGTGTGTGTGTGTGTGTGTATAGCGAGAGGGTGAGAACGAGAGACAGAGTGACAGAGAGCAAGAGAGTGAGAGAGAGAGAGAGAGAGAGGGAAGGAAGAGAGAGAACGAGGGAGAGAGGGAGGAAGAGAGATATACAGAGAGATTTGGAGAAAAAAGAGAGAGAGAGAAAAAGAAAGAATGTGAGGGAGTGCGAGTGCAAGAGCGAGAGAGAGAGAGAGAGAGGAGAAAATCTCCAGCCTATCTTTCAGAGATACTACCCCATCAGGCAAAGCATCGTACCACTCGCTTTTCGGAATCCAACAGTCTAGAAATACCTCGTACAAACCTTAAATCCTTTGGAGACCGTGCATTTAGCTCGTATGCTCCCACAGCCTGGAACTCCCTCCCGACCTGCATCAGAACATCCCCTGACCTGACCACATTTAAAAGAAACTTAAAAACATACCTATTTAGGACAGCATTTAGTGGGTCCTTGTGATTTGTCCTCGATGTGCTTATGCGTGCTGACACTGTTCATGCTGCCACTAACCACATTTGCATGCTGACCCAGTGCATGTAACCCCTAACCATGTTATTCATTTTGTTTGTTTTTCAAGCATGATTTTACTTACTATTCTATTGCGTATCACTTTGCAGCAAATGTAAAGCGCCTAGAAAGAGATTAAGTTCTCTGAGGGCGCTTTATCAAGTGCAATATTATTATTATTATTATATTATAAGAGACTACTTGCTGGTGCACCGGCCTGTGCAATCAGGCGATTGCAGCTGGTGCAAAACTCTGCAGCCAGGCTTGTCTGTCTTGAGCTGCACAGTTGCCACATCACACCACTACTCACCGACCTGCACTGGCTCTCAGTCAAACAGCCCATCAACTTCAAGGTTTTGTCACTCACTTTTAGGTCTCTTCGTTCTTTGGCTCCAGCCTATCTCTCAGATCTACTTCACTGCCCTCGTACCACCCACCTTTCGGAAGCTAATCGCTTACCTATACTTCGTACGAAACCTCAAACACTTTGGAGACCATGCTTTTAGTTGATGAAAAGCCTAGAAATCACTTCCGACTGGCGTTACGAAATCCGACTGACTTGACCACATTTATAAAGAAGCAAAAAACGCATCTATTTGTCAAAAAAACGCATTTAGTGGTTTTTTGTGATTCGTCCTTTGTGTGCTTATGTGTGCTGACACTGTGCATGCTGCCACTAACCATGTTTTCATGCTGACCCTCTGCATGAAACCTCCAACCACGCTATGCTTGTTGTCATTGACCATGCTACTAACCATTCGATTATGCTTCCTTTGCAGCAAATGCGAAGTGCCGGTAAAGAAATTAAGTTCTCTGGGGGACGCTATAACAAATGTATTATAATAATTACTATTATTATGATTATTATTGAGATAGCAGCTCAGGGTGTCTGGAAAGTATGTGCTGAGGTCGGCAGCTGGTAGATCAAAGATAATGTTGCCCAAACACTTTGGAAGTAAGGTCTACTGTCCCAGTATCAACAAGCTCTGGCCATATGTCGCCGACGGGGCTTAAGCGTGTTAACGTGTTGGTTAATGTACTTTCCGGATAAATCTGAGGGCACGAGGAGGCTGCAACTTGAATAACAGCTCAGCTAGGCGTGTAGGAGCCGAGCCACGGTTGGCTTTTTGGGTCCGAGAATAAGAACTGTGCTTCTAATCTGCCGATTGATAAACTCGCCGCCGAAGCTCTCACGGCAGATGAAACGTACGGCTGAGTGTCTTGCGTAAAAAGACCAACCCTCACAGCAAATAATTACCAAAATAAAATAATAACACAACAATATAATTACCAAAATTTGGAGACTCCGGATGGCTTCGCTCGGTACCAGTACTTAGGAGCTGCAGTCAAGGTCCGGTCTAGGGAGAGTTAGGAAGCTAGCGAGATGGTAATTAACATGTCATTAGCCTCAGGTCGTGCCCCAGCACCTTTCAAAAAAGTATGTACGCTTTAGTCAGGCCACTTCTCAAGAAAGCGACACTAGACCAAGAGAACTTGAGCAACTACCGCCCAGTTTCCCTTCTACTATTCTTATCAAAGACACTGAAACGGGTCGTGGCTGACCAGCTGAACTCATATCTTGAAACTTCAAACCTTGCTAGTAAGTTCCAGTCTGGCTCTAGAACTAATCGCTCAACAGAATCAGCATTGCTTAAGGTGTACAACGACCTACTTAAGAATGCAGACATAGGTAGTGCCTCTGCTTTTTTTGCTCGATCTTTCGGCAGCTTTTGATACTATTGATCACAAAGTTCTTCTAGAGCGTCTTTCATCTCGCATGGGCATGGCTGGTGGTTTGTGGAATTAACTTCGTTCTGGCTTTCAGTTACCTGTTCGTTGCCTGCCACTTGTTTGTGCCCATGCACGGCGAGAGAATGGCCTCGCCTTGAGCGTCTATCAGCAGCTAACCAGAGAAACCCTCTCCTAGATGTATGCATGCACGTAAGATCACGAATGATTTTGGCTGAAGAGTCAATTACGAAATAGTAAGCGTTCGCATCGTTACCTTGATTACACAGGGCTCCAGTCCATCCAGCGCAACAAACTTTTTCTTTCACTCTGTCATACCTTCAAAGAGTTAAACGCAAGCACGTCTACGTTCTTACCATCGTAACCCGTCGTAAGAAAATAATCGCGGCGCCAAATGCACTCTGAGACGCACGCGTTCACGATCTGCTCTGGTTCCCCAGCGGGTGTTAAGGAGCGGCGCGGTTACTTCCAGCAAGCGAAGCGACAGCTTAAGATCTCCGAACTTCGACTGGTCCGCCAGCCAATCGAACGCGGCATTTCGCTCGCCCGCCTTCCAGGGTGCGCCTGGCTTGCGAGACCGATCGAGGTCGAGCTGGGAACGCGTGGGATCGTGACGGTCGGTTTCGGCTGGCCGCCCGCTCCGAAGTCGAGTTGCGCTACCGCCGCATCCGACTCTCCGCTTAATCGCCACGACCATACGAATAGACGACGGCCAAGGCTTGCCATTCGGTCGTGCCTCTGAGCAAAGGCTCGCCTAGGCGGTCTAAGTTCGGCATCCCTCTTTGTGGATGGAGGTTATTTTCTATGACTCGCAATGTGAGTGAGGAATGGTAATTTTCTGTGACTACGATCATAATACCTTTTCGCTCATTGTGCCAGCGCTGAGCGATAAACTCTGACAGTTAATTAATATGTCATTAGCCTCAGGTCATGTCCCAGCACCTTTCAAAAAAGCTGTAGTCAGGCCACTTCTCAAGAAAGCTACACTTGACCAAGAGAACTTGAGCACCTACCGCCCAGTTTCCCTTCTACCATTCCTATCAAAGACACTCGAACGGGTCGTGGCGGACCAGCTGAACTCGTATATCGAAACCTCACACCTTGATAGTAAGTTCCAGTCTGGCTTTAGAGCTAATCACTCCACAGAGTCAGCATTGCTTCGGGTATACAACGACCTACTTAGGAATGCAGACATGGATAGAGTGTCTCTGCTTGTTTTGCTTGATCTTTCGGCAGCTTTTGATACCATCGATCGCAAAGTTCTTCTAGAGCGCCTCTCATCTCGCCTGGGCATCACTGGCACTGCTCTGCATTGGTTCAGGTCCTATCTCAGTGGGAGACTCCAGAGTATTGACGTGAATGGACAAAGATCATCTGAAGTACCTCTGAAATATGGAGTACCTCAGGGCTCAGTGCTAGGTCCGGTTCTTTTCACGGTTTATACTCTGCCTCTTGCTGATGTGATTGCCAAGCACAATCTAGGCTTTCACTTCTATGCGGATGACACTCAGTTGTACCTTTGCTTTGATCCCTCCCAGCCTTCGAGCACCTCAATTTCTCTAAACTCACTAGCTGCATACATTGATGACATCTGCACATGGATGGCAGCAAATTTTCTAAAACTTATCGATGATAAAACTAACTTACTAGTTATGGGCAAACCCAGTGTGATCCAGAGATTGGAAAGGCTGACTCTCAAAATTGGCTCTGCCAGCATATCTCCAGTTGAATCAGCTCGAAATCTAGGTGTCATATTCCAAAGCGACCTCTCTTTAGACGACCATATCAGCTCCACAGTCAAATCCGCCTATTTTCAGCTTCATAACATTGCTAAAATTCGGGCATGTTTAGATAAAGATACCACATCTAAGTTGGTCCATGCATTCGTGACATACCGTCTCGACTTCTGCAACTCACTGCTTACTGGCCTACCAGCATGTGCGATCAGGCGATTGCAGCTGGTGCAAAACTCTGCAGCTAGGCTTGTCTGTCGTGAGCGTCGCAGTTGCCACATTACTCCACTTCTCGCCGACCTGCACTGGCTACCAGTCAAGCAACGGATTGACTTCAAGGTTTTGTCGCTCACTTTTAGGTCTCTTCATTCTATGGCTCCAGCCTATCTGTCAGATATACTACCCCATCAGGCCAAGCATTGTACCACCCGCTTTTCGGAATCCAACAGTCTAGAAATACCTCGTACAAACCTTAAATCCTTTGGAGACCGTGCATTTAGTTCGTATGCTCCCAAAGCCTGGAACTCCCTCCCGACCTGCGTCAGAACATCCCCTGACCTGACCACATTTAAAAGGAACCTAAAAACACACCTATTTAGGACAGCATTTAATGGGTCCCTGTGATTCGTCGTTGATGTGTTTATGCGTGCTGACACTGTGCATGCTGCCACTAACCACATGCATGCTGACCCTGTGCATGTCACCCCTAACCATATTATTCATTTCGTTTGTTTTTCAAGCATGATTTTACTTACTATTCAATTGCATTTCCCTTTACAGAAAATGTAAAGCGCCTAGAGAGAGATTAAGTTCTCTGAGGGCGCTTTATCGAGTGAATTATTATTATTATTATTATTGTTATTACAGTTCCACGGGGCTCAAGCTAGCGCTCTGCTAATTCTCGTTCGATTAGAATATGGCCATCGGTACAGGGAAACAGTAACTCTTTTGAGTATGCACTGAGAGAATTCTAGAGCCTTCCCGAAAGTCTCCTTACGCTCTAGAAAATACCCTGTCCATGCCCTGTTGATCACCCACGTCGTCGTTTTGTTTTGGAAGCCCGATTAACCCCGTCGATTTAAAAAGAAGTCCGGAACGCCAGCGGCTGCGACCGTCGACAACTCACTGAGGTTATCGGATGCCTTAAGCACCAAAATACGCCCAAATGCCGACAAGCTGAGGCGAAGTCAGGATAAGAGGCCGCGGTGGCGCGGGTCCGGAACCCCTGTAAATGGGGTCTGGGGCGCCCCCAGCGCCTGCGGCAAGCGAAAACTGGCCACTGGCCGCCCGACCGGGTGTCAGACTCGGCTCCCACCTACCAGGCCAGGATTGGCAGATGCCACTCCCCTACTGCCTCACTCCCCTGGCTCCGCCTCCGCCAGCCAGGCTAGGCCTGGCTCAAACGCAAACGAGCCAGGGCTCCCGAGTCTGACGAGAAGATACGCGTGGGTGCATTGTCTGATTAGCAATGAATAAAGCGTAATGAAGTGTGCGAGTAGGTTTTAAATAAAAAATTAGCAAAATTCGAAAACCACGCTATGTCAGAGTGGATGGAGGAATAATAATAATAATAATGCACTTGATAAAGCGCCATTAGGGAACTCAATATCTTTCTATGCGTTTTACATTTGCTGAAAAGGGAAACGCAATTGAATGGTGAGTAATTTATCTTGGTGAATTCCTCGACGTGTTGGTCTCGTCCTTTTCTTGAAGACATTTTCAAGACGTCAAGGACACTCAATTGTACCTTTGCTTTGATCCCTCCCAGCCTTCGAGCACCTCAAATTCTCTCAGCTCTCTTGCTGCTTGTATTGATGACATCCGCACATGGATGGCAGCAAATTTTCTTAAATCAACGATGATAAAACTAACTTATTAGTTATGGGCAAACCCAGTGTGATTCAGAAATTGGAAAAGCTGACGCTCAAAATTGGCTCTGCCAGCATATCTCCTGTTGAATCAGCTCGAAATCTAGGTGTCATGTTCCAAACTGATCTCTCGTTAGACGACCGCATCAGCTCCACAATCAAGTCTGCCTACTTTCAGATACATAATATTGCTAAAATTCGGGCTGTTTAGATAAAGATATCACGTCAAAGTTGGTCCATGCATTTGTGACATCCGTCTTGACTTCTGTAACTTACTGCTTGCTGCCCTACCGGCATGTGCAATCTGGCGATTACAGCTGGTGCAAAACTCTGCAGCTAGGCTTGTCTTTCATGAGCTTCGCAGTTGCCACATCACACCACTTCTCGCCTACATGTACTGGCTACCAGTCAAGCAACGGATCAACTTCAAGGTTTAGGCGCTCACTTTTAGGTCACTTCATTCTTTGGCTCCAGCCTATCTTTCAGATCTACTCCCCCACCAGGCCAAGCATCGTACCACCCGCTTTTCGGAATCCAACAGTTCCTCGAACAAACCTCAAATCCTTTGGAGACAGTGCATTTAATTTGCATGCTCCCAAAGCCTGGAACTCCCTCCCGACTTGCGTCAGAACATCCCTGACCTGACCCCATTTAAAAGGAACCTAAAAACACACCTATTTAGGACAGCATTTAATGGGTCCCTGTGATTCGTCCTTGATGTGCTTATGCGTGCTGACACTGTGCATGCGGCCACTAACCACACTTGCATGCTGACGCTGTGCATGTCACCCCTAACCATGTTATTCATGTTATTTATCAAGCATGGTATTACTCACCTTTCAATCGCGTTTCCCTTTGCTGCAAATTTAAGGCGCCTTGAAAGAGATTGAGTTCTCTGAGGACGCTTTATCAGGTGCATTAATGAAAATACTATTATTAACGTGTTTTTTTACTTATTCTTTCTTTCAATATGCCATTCATCTTCAACCGCCATCGTCGAACACGTATCGTAACAACAGGTACGCAATAGCGTATATCAGCGACTGGATGCTTTTCGTGGAGTTCGGAGGCTCAGAAAGTCCGCCTTTCCTCGTTAAGAGATTGATATGCACGCACAACAGCAATCTAATAATGAAGAAACCTACAGAAAACATCTAGCAACTAAGTACGGATAGTAGCTAAACCTTGGTGCGGCATTCCTTATTCGCTTGCTACCGGCACTCGGCCACCATGTTACCTAATACTCGAATGCTCATTCCGATGCTTCCTAATTAGAACAACACTGCTAACAATAATATCGATGATAATGCACTTCTACTGTGCCCTTAAATAAATCTCTTTCTAGGGTAAGCGGAGATAGAGAATGAAGAGACCTATGAAGCAAGTGACGGAACCTTAAATTCAATATCCTGCTCGGAGACAAGGGGCATGAGCAGGTCGAAGGGATGGTTGCTGCGATGCTCTTGATCTTGCGATGCTCTTGCACTCATAGTCTTATGAGATATAAGCCATCGCTGTTTCATCTATAAGGCTATGGGTGAATTATTTCAGTGGCATACTGACCTGCTAGGAGCGAGAAATAAAACAATTGAGAGAATAGAGAGAATATAATCTAGACGGGTTGTCACAAATGTTTGGAACAAACTTGGTTGTGGCACCCTTAAATAAATAAATACCAGCTCTTTAACAGCCTCTTTTTGTATAGCGACAGAAGAGCCTTGACGGCTATCCCCTCCGCTTGCAGTGGCGATACAGGATCGCCCACCACAGGATTCGAATCCACGACCTCGGGGCCGAAGTCGTGAAAAGCTACCACCTTACCTAGTGAGCCATCACGGTTCACCAACTATTATCTAAACATGGCCGAAAATCGTAAATGTTATGTACCTAAGTAGCGGAAAGTAGGGAGACTAAATTGTGGAGCTGATTCGATTCTTCAGTGAAAGGTCACTTTTGAGCAAGGCATGCACATTATGTTCATAGATTACAGGTAACATGCAGGCCGAACCAATTTTAAGGACAAGTTTTTCGGTTTCTGAGAGACACGAGATTTGCACCCTAACTATGAAGTTGATGCCGTGTAATCCACATCAAACCTGTTTGCTGCCATCTACACGCTAATTTTGGCGATACAGTTCGGGGGCGCAGACACAACTGAGTTTTATCAGCATTGAAGTGAAAGCATAGAAAATGCTTGGCAATTGCGTCGAGACAAGAGGCAGAGTATGGCCTGTCAGAATTAGCGATCCTAGGGCGCATATATCTGTGCGTCACAACACTTAAAAAGGCAGCGAATTATTTCTAGTTTAGACATCTATGCTCTGAATTATCACAATGAAATAGAACCTACACCATTGCAATGCCATTCCCGAGCAAGATGAAAGGTGCTCAATAAGGATTTGGTGGTCAATAGTATCAAACGCCACTGAGGCATCAGCAGAATCTAGCCTCAACCTAAGTCAACATTCTTAATAAGTCAGGAGTTCTGTCTCTGTGTAAATCTAAATTCTGACTAGATATTACCAATATCACTGATACTGGCATGGTTTGTGCTCTATATGTACCGATGTACCGCATTCATGGAAAGTGCCCTATTTCTGAGGAGTAGGTTTGTTTTCTTTCACTATTGTAGCATCAGAAAGATCTTTGTTAATTGACCATTAACCTATCTACATTTTCAACAGCAGGCAAGCAGGTTGGGAAATATCCCAGTCAAAAGGTAAGCCTTTGCTTCTAAAGAGAAAACACGTAGTTTTTGGAATAGGTTGTCCATACCTGTAGAAATAGCACAGTCTTGAAGCTTTACCCGGAAGACTGTTTATAAACTTGCCAATATCAGAGTCAGAAAATTCGTGAAACCCAGATGCAGAACGATTTAAACTGTAACCTTGCAGCGCCTTCAGTCCGAAATTCGTACAGTAGTCTGAAGTTGAAATCGGAGTAACAGACGTCCTTTCGCAAAAGTGCCTGCCAATAACAAAAATTTGATTAACACATTACTGCGAACTTGTATCTAAATAAGATAAACGCGGTTGCAATTTGCACTATTTCAGCAGTGCCAAGCGAATCGGGCGGACTAAACTGATTCGCTCAAGTAGTGATCAAGCTCAAATGGTCACTCGGCAAGCTCGTTGAATAAATAAATAAAGCTTTGAGAATGTGCACAAACGCCAGCCGGGCATCAGAGTTAGCCATCACAGTTGTCGTCCCCTTGCATTTCTAAGTGAATACGCCGTTTCTCTGGGATTCGTAAGGTGTTACCATTCTGCTGCCCCGGCGATTAGTTGGCTTACCTCGAAGCAGCTTGCTGCGCCAGAGGCTTAGAGTCAATGTCCGCCACCGCGTTTGTCGTCCAAGCAAACGCAAAGAGCAGCATCAGAGTCACCATCCTCGGCGACCGAGCTGCTCCTGGCACTGCATTCGCGACCCGCCGGTCTCACTTATATAGCAGCGTGTAGTGCGGCGAAGCTGTTGACAGAGACTCTCGGCAAGCGACACGGAGCACTCCAGACCCGGAGAAGATTTCGCTAGCGGCATCGCGTGCGCTGGAGAGAAATACTCGTCCGATGGAGTGGCGCATGAAGCGGCGCATCCGGGCATCAGAGTGCGAAGCACCGAAGCTTGAGTGAGCGGCGGCGAAAAGCTGCCACAGATCGACAGCTTCAGCCGCTCGAGGTGTCCTCGGCGAAACTCGTTGTCCTCGGAGCTGCCAGAACCGCACAGCTGTCACTGCTCAAGTGCCCGATGCAGAGGCTGCTAGTGGTGTCACCCTCCTTTTCCTGCTAGCCCAAGAGTGGAGGCCAGCCAGCGCTACGAGAGTAGCGGCAGCTGCTTCCGGACGAATACATAGTACGCAAGCCTATTGCGAATATCGGATCAGCTTTCGAGGCCGTCGACAGTTCTTTCCTATCCGCTGCTAAGGAATCGCCGCGAGTAAAATAAACTTGAATTAATGATACGAAACCTTGTTTAGTATCCCCGTATGAGTAGGTGCCGGCTAACTGTATGCTTCATGCTTCATATGCGAGACACCAACCCGCGAACTGGGTGGCGAAGGGCTAAGTTTGGTTGTGAGGCAACGTCGCTGCTATTCTATACAGCTCATTTGTATAGCACCCAAAGAGAACTTAATCACACTTCAGGCGCTTCACATATGCTTCAGGGCTGGAGCCCACGACTTCGGCCAGACCTCGGCCAGACCTCGGTCGGGGCGAGCACCTTAACCACTGGGCCAAATCACCTCGGCAGTCAGTTCGCCCTGCCGAATCGCTGTCTTTATTAGCAGCCGGCGCTCGCGGATTCAGGATCGAAACAGAAGGCTGGGGGTACCGATCCCCCCCTGGATCTTTGGGTTGAAAGTGTGGGGCCCTTAACAGATCAGCAGAGATTCTAGCCTGCATCTGCTTTCGGAGCACCGTAGCGCCTTCTCGGTGGGAGCCAGGCTTCCGGAGACTATAAGCGAAACCGCATTTATATTGTGTCGTGTCTTGCATTTAGGCAATGTGTTCGCGTGCTAGCAATTGTTTATGGGTGCAGCATTATTTGTTTGCACTGGTTGCATGTAATACCGGCCCGGTGTTAGGAATGACCAGAAAAAAATCATATTCCAAGAGTTGAGGGGGAAGGATGAGGCGATGGTGCACACTTAATGGGCAAGGAGCAAAGGAAATGTTAGGTTGGAGCAAGTGATTCCATCGATCCGTAGGTCAGAGCAAGCAACTTTAATTCAATTCAATGCTCGAACGGGAGCGAGCAAAGCTCAGACAGAACGTGACTTGTGACGTAGTAGCAATGCCCTTGACGACAGATCAGACAAGGTGCTTAATTTTGCACCTTTTCGACTGACCGCCCGTTCGCTTGCCCCTGGCACCTGCCTTTTTGTGGCTGCACGATTGAGGCGCACTGTGCACGATGACGCTTAAGGCTAGACTGCTGAGTGCTAGAGCACTTTCAGAGCGCTGCACCGAGCTTCTTCATGGCGGATCGATCACTTCGCATTCGTAGATGTACCTAAGAAAATGGGCGCTAGAGCGGCGGACCGGTCGATGCAAAATCTCAGGGGTCGGCTCGCAGAGGGCTTATCATTTTTTTAAAGTTGGTGATTATGGCTTTAAATCTTCTGCAGTTTGGCAATTCTTCTTAGAGGCTTATCCCCATGCCAAAATCCTGGTCACGCCCTCGACGCAGGTCCTTTGAGTTGAGCTGTCATTTCACTCTAGTGATCTCCAGCTCGTGCTATTTTGATGTGCAACTGAATTTATGAATAACTTAGCTTACAGTCTTCAAGCTTTAATAGGCCAAAAGTGGCTGACATTTTCTTAATTTGGTTGTGAATACTTTTCACTTGCCGCCACTGGAAAGAAACCTTTGTCTAAACCTTCTCTAAAACGTCATCCTGCAAGATTGTTCTCGAAAGACAATCCTGCTGGTCGACGGCGAATGGTTACTTGCAGCTTACTTTGCTCAGCTCATTGGCCATTTGAGAAATCTGGGCAGAAACTATGGTTCATGTCGGTGAATGCCCTGCAGTGCTCTTCAGCAGGCGTTCAATTTACTTTCTGGCCGTGGTTGTTTCTGATATCTTGCCTTTCCGCCATTCGAGCATACCAATGAGTCGCCGTTGCCGGCAACGCATGACAAGGTCGTATGGATATCGCTGGAACCGATCAAGACTACACGTCACAGAGACACCAGCATAAACTGCTGCCAGGTCAGCGACTAAAAGGCGGTAGTCCAAGGGCATATAGCAATTAACGTCCCGTTTGAAGCGGCTTGCTGACATTCCGGTGAAGCTTTACCCGCAGTAATATTTGCAAAGTACCTTGGTCATCTGGTAAATCCTGCATGCCACACTCTCCATCTCACTACATTCAGCCCGTGGTGAAGCACTGAAGCACGTCCACAAACATTATGTTTGTCTATGCGGACTCTTCAATAATGGTCAACTGCCTTTCAAAGACTTCACTAGACTAGGCGATACAACTCTTAGGCTTGAGTCTATACACATTGCTGTATTGATGCGATGCGTTTTGGGCCAAATACGCTTTTCCGAGGAGCCATTTGTTCGTCCAGCCCATGCATTTAGAGCCAAGATAGCTTCTGCGATACTATGTGCAACGAGAGGGGGAAATTAAACAATCAATGCATCAATGCTGATTTCTCGTATAAATAGAGCATAACCGAGCTCGATACGCGAATAGCTGTGAACCAAGAAGCACCAGCTCTATATACCCGTAGATTAAAATGTTCCCATAATAACAATTGAAACAACTGCATAGCGCCATTTAAGAACCTAATCTCTTTCTAAGCACTTAGCATACAGTATGCTTATAAGAATGATTATAATAATAAGAATAAATGTATTAGAGCACCCTCAGAGAACTCAACTCTTTCTAGGCACTTTACATTTGCTGCAATGGAAACATGATCGAATGGTTAGTGGTAGCATGCTCAATGACAACAAGCATAACATAGTTAGAGGTGACATGCACAGGGTCTTCGTGCAAATATGGTTAGTGGCAGCATGCACAGTGTCAGCATGCAGAAGCACACAAAAGAAGAATCACATGGACCCTCTAAATGCTGCGATAAATAGATACGTTTTTAGTTTCTTTTTAAATGTGATTAAGTCAGGCGATGTTGTGACGCCAGTCAGAGTTCGAGGCTTTGGGAGCATACGAACTAAAGGGACAGTCATCAAAGAATGTGAGGTTCGCACAAGGTATAGGTAAATGATTAAATTCCGAAAGTCGGGTGGTACGATGCTTAACCTGGTGTGGGAATAGATCTGATAGGTAAGCTGGAGCCTAAGAATGAAGGGACCTAGAAGTGAATGACAAAACCTTGAAATCGATGCTTTACTTGACTGGGACCCAGCGCAGGTCGGTGAGAAGTGGTGCGATGTGGAAACCCACGACGTCATGCTATATTGATTCAATAAAAATGATTAGAGTTCATGAATTGTAATTATTGGAAGCTTGATTTACTTGCATCGCCTATCACATGGATTATTTAAAAAGTATTTGGACGGCCTTGTAATCCCTTGTAACTTAATTTAGAATTAGGCAGAATTAGTCTAATTGTGTGAACAATTTATTAAGGTATGGGTGTTCTTTATTGCTGCCATAATAGAAATTATAATAATATTACATTTGTTATAGCGCCCGCAGAGAACTCAATCTCTTTCTAGGCACTTTACATTTCATGCAGCTTGATTGGTCGGCGAGTCGCTGCCATAGCATGCATATTCTGCTACCGATTATACTTGGTGATGCTTGGATCGCCAAGGTGATCCTTTGATCACCAAGGGCGTAGCAAACAAGCTTGCGGGAATTAAGTCTCCCCCATCGGCCTGACTGAAGGGACGGGGCTGGCTGCCTCAACGAGGAACTAAAGGAATGCTTTCCAAGGGATTTGAGGTTGATTAGATAATAATAATAATAATAATAATAATGCACTTGATAAAGCGCACTCAGAGAACTCAATCTCTCTCTAGGCGCTTTACATTTGCTGCAAAGGGAAATGCAAATGAATGGTGTGTAATATCATGCTTGATAAACAAAGATAGATCTAGTCATCTTGAGTCAGAATAGTTGGTGGTACGATGTGAGCCTGATTTGGAACTTACTTAGGAGCTATAGGCCAGAGCAAGAAGACGAATTCACCTAAATTCGAGTGACAGAGCGCTGAAGTTGGTATGTTAAAGGATGGATAGCCAGGGCAGGTCAATGACAGGTGGTATGATGGGGTAGTTGATCAAAACTTTATTTATTGCAGGAAAATGCTTGCTGCATTTTAAGTTTTTACATTAGACTTTTACTGGTCTGTCGCTGCTCGTTCCGGTGTTTTGAAACGATTGAAAGCAAGGAGATTTGGCGAAAGTTACATAAGTACCTCCAGTCTAACGACTTTTTAATAAGTGGTCAAATAAAAGCTTTTCAAAGGATACTAAGACGTTCTAAGGCCCAGGATATTTTAAGCGTGTCAGTTATGCATGGAAGCAGCGATTCTATTTATCTCAGAAGAAGAACAATTATTATGGACTATAGCGCTAAAAGGAATTGAATGGGAATGCTAGTGTAGATAAAATTCCGATTTAATTGTCTTAAGGATCGTTAAATTAGATTTCATTAGATTATATTTTGATTTTATTTGATTAGATTTTATCATAAAACGATTAGGTAGACGTAGTTTTGTCGACATCAGGATTTTTGCATTTCGCATGAGTGATTCCATGATTTTTCTGCGTGGAAGCTAGACTTTGCCTTAGTTAGGATGAATAAATTGACGCGACCTACGTCATCGTACGTACGCCAATCCGTAGACAGTCAGCCCTGATCCTTCGCTAGCTTTCTCGAGCTTTCGCGTACAAGTCCAAGCTAGTTTAATATCTGCTGTAGACCGTGGGCTGTCTGGGCGAGGGCGTGCAGTGTGATTAATCAGAGTAGCAAACTCGTCGTAGAACCATCCATAATCGGCGAGTGCCATTTCGTAGCTTTAGCGATGGCGGAGCCATCGACTGAGAATTGGGCATAAGGCTGCGGAGGAAGATTCCTTGCGCATAGCATCAACGTCAAAGATTTTAAGGTTTCGCGAATCGCTAATGATTTCGATATCGACGGCGGGCTCAAATTAAATACTGAATGAGATTCACATGTGGTCAGATTGCAGAGTTCGGTAATAGTATGAGCTGAAAGCATGCAATCGGCCAGTAAACTAAACTCGGTGCATAGCTCGGCCGCTCGGTAAAGGGGCTCGGTAAAGGGGTTAGTTGGGTCATCGAAATGAATTTTGAAATCTTGAATCATCCAATACAAGAAATGCACTATTTTTGAAGCACTGAATCGAAACGAGATCAGAAAAATCTAAAATGAAGAAAAATTCGATAGCCGAGGGCAGTAGATTACTACCACTGTTGGCAGCCCGTTGTTGGAGGAACTCGCCACGAAGAGACTCGCCATGCACCAACTTCAAATGTCTTGCTGCAGCGGCAAGAATGACTGATGAGTTACACAGGTCTAGACGGAATGCCACAAATGAATATACAAGCTTGGCTGTGGTATCGTTATCTACTTTTGCAACAGTATTAGCTGAAAGAAGGCGGACATATAAAAATAATATCAACACCACTATTTAGCAGTATATTTTTTTTTACCTGCTTAGGAATGCTTAATTTGCCATTTGTATGCGTCAAAAAGTGTAGAAACGGCTGTTGATCTACAACTACTCTTATTTAGGACAGTGATACATTTGACACTCACTTATTTTCCAAAATATTGCAGATATCGCCATGGCCAAATGTCTGGTAGCAGTTAAAAAAAATCAATATTCGTTGCATGAAATGTATTTTCTGTTCATAATCTTAACTAATAAATCATACTGTAATCAAACTTTAATTGTCATAGCAACTTAAAACGGTTCAGAACTTGATATGTCTAAATGAGTCACTTACTGCCGTGGTCACAAAAGCAAAGTTTTCGGCGAATAATTACAGTCTGTCCTTTTGAGGCCTAAGGTCTTTCAAAATAACACTTGCTATCCAGGAACAAAATTACGTTCACAGTGTAAAAGATCATTTGGATGGCGCCCGAAGACATTTAAATCTCTATCCAGGAGCTTTACAGCTCACTGCTAGATAATCAATAAGCGTGAGGTAATGAAACGTACCGTATCGTGCTTAGGCATGCACGCAAGTATTTTAGTTGGGCCAGCATGTTAACTCATACCAGAAGACACTGAGGTCCACCGGTTGATGATGTAGTTCGTATGTACGTATGTATGTATGTATTGTATGCCGGCTCCTGACTTGTGACCGTAAGGTCAAGGGAGCGTGTAGTTCGTATGTATGTATCGTATGCAGGCTCCTCTGATAAGCTACTGGTGAGCTGTTAGAAGCACCACCGAGAGGGGCCTGTGCACAGCTGTGGTCTGCCTGTGATGTGGTATGGACGCAGGCCGGTAACCAGCTGGTGGCCAGATGGTGGATTCACCATCAGGGTCGGCCGGTGCACAGTTGTGGTCGATGAGTCATCGGAGTCGACCAGGGGAGGGCAGTTGTGTGAGGGCAGTGGCTGAGGGAAGCCGTGCGCTCTGGGGCTCCCTGTGTTGGGAATAAACTGTCGGTGTTGGGCATCTGCTGGCTCTCTGCTGTGCAACCAAACTACAGGTGAGACTTCTTGCAAGCAACGTCACTAACACACGAACATATAAGTACGCTAAGCACATGGGAACGAACTAGGATAGCTGAGTGTTTAGGATTGGTAGGATAGTACAAGAGAATGAAGTGACCTAAAAGTGAGTGACACGACCTTCAAGTCGATGTGCTGTTTGATGGAGAGCCAGAGCGCGAGAACGGTACGATGTGAAAATTGCAGCATTCACGACAAACAATCCAGTTGTAGAGCTTTGCACCAACTGTAAGCGCCTCATTACAACAGGCCAGAAGACCTGCGATTAGTAGAGCTACAGAAGCCGAGACGGTATGTCACAAATGCATAGAACAACTTGAATGTAGCATTTCTATCTAGGTGAATTTTCGCAATGTCACATAGCTGAAAGTTGGAAGACTTGACTGTGCAGCTGATGTGATCGTCTAGTGAAAGGTCACTTTAGAACAGGACGGCCAGATTTTGTTCAGATGCTACTAGAGATAAGCTGCCCGAGCCCATTTTGAGGGATAGGTTTACCAATTTCTGGGTAGCAATAGGTTAGCTCATAGCTAGTGAGCTGGCTTCGTCATCATTTAGTGAGAAAGTTTATTGTTAACCAAGTGCGGGTTGTAGCAATACATTCAGCAGAGCAGTTGAGAACGACTGACGTGCTGCTAGGTAGGGAGGGGTCAAAGCATAGGTACAGACGGCTGCGTGTCATGTATGAAAATGAAAGCCCAGATTATGCTCGGAGAGGATTACATCGGCAGGAGGATTAGCATACGTTGTGAAAAGAAGTGGACCTAGCACAGATCCCTGGGGCATCGCATCCTTTTGAGGCATGAAGTTATTTAGAGGCTTGATCCAAGGAAGAGATGCAGACGGAGCTGATAGTGGGACGGGATACTGAGGCGCCGGAGCAAAAGAAGGACGGTATTAGTGAGGGATTACTGCGTCATCCACCGGTCTGATACATCTGATAAGCAAGTCTGTCACTTAGACTTATCAAGCCCATTTCCAAATTCGTCACACGCTAGACGCCTATAGGGCAGCTAATCGCAGCCCGTACATAACCAGTACGCGCCCACGAGAAAAGCGAGCCACGTGACCACTGCCACCGCCTCCGCACGTCAATTAATTTGTGAACCCATTAGTGTGGTGTTTAAGAAATAGGTGATGTCATGAACGCGACTAGCGACCAAAAACTAGTTGCCGCACGAGCGCAGCGTTCGTACAGGCGCTAGAACTCACAACCATTTGGCCGGATACCGGTTGAAGTAGTACCCTGAAGCATCGCTAACGAGTCGTTAAAGCAGCACCGACGCACGCACGTGTGTCGACACGAGCAGATCGCTACAGCCATAGAGGACGAGGCCAAAACCTTTGCTAGAGCGCGTCTGTGAACTCATCATGTGGCTGCCATATTTCTTAGCGACACGCGTCTTCCTTCATAGTCAATGAGCTGGCAGATATCGATATGAGCGTCGAGATGACCCAAGTTTTTTTTTATTAGATATCCTCGATTGTAAAATATATGTGATACTTTGGGGTCAATTTATTGCGGCAGGAATCTTATTATAGAGCCGTTTGTTAAATCCTTCCATGCAGAGCTGTTTGCTAAATTGCATGGACCCGACGGCGCCGCTGACTCAACGCATTTATATCAGCCCTGGCAAGCGCTGCATCAGCGGCAAGCAGCTGCGGCGCGACATGACGTCGCGGCCGCAAGTGCGGTCGCCGTACTGTGCAACGCCCACTTCGCTAATTGCCCCGAGTTCATGGTTTGCAGTATGACTTGCGAGTAATGAATGACTAAGGTCGGGGCATGTATCTGCATAGGATCTGCAGTCTGGCTCATGCATTCAGGAAACGCGAGTTGGTAAATGCGCATGGTACGCGGTGGAACCTAGGTGTCTGTATGAGCGACTTCAGTCGCACGATTTTCTACGCTCACGCGGTCGACGGTGCCCACTAGCGAATCCATTTATTTCCTTTCCCGACACTTACTAGAGCACGGAGAGTACAAACCTCAAACGAGCAGCAGCAGAAGTGACAATGCAAGTATCGAGCTGCAAATCCGCGCATTACACAAGACGCTTTCGCAATCGGTCAAGGGCTCCTTCGGGCTACCGGAACTGAAATTTGATTGGTAGACCACCAGTAATAATAATAATAATAATAATAATGCACTTGATAAAGCGCCCTCAGAGAACTCAATCTCTCTCTCTCTCTCTCTCTCTCTCTCTCTCTCTCTCTCTCTCTCTATGCGCTTTACATTTGCTGTAAAGGGAAATGCAATTGAATGGTGAGTAATATCATTCTTGATGGAACAAACAAAATGAATAACCAGTGCCGTTCGATTCGTATCTGTTGGCCTGATTTGTGCTAAAATTCAGTTGCGGTACACTGAATCCGTAGACAGGAAGTACGACAGCAATAAACCGCTGTGCAGCGCTAGGTAACAGATTTAAGTTTTCGTCCTTGGGTACAAAGTCGTTTTCCTTATTCGTTATGCCTCTGTTATACGAGATAGCTATTGCTCCATAAAACTTCGCTTCTGTGGTCATGATTTATTGGGATTCTCCTGCTTTTTTCGTAGGTACGGCGCAGAGGTCGGCTTCGCACGTCCATCGCCCGTGTTGCCGCCAACCTAATTGGTGATCGTTGGTCGGACGTAGCACTATAGAGTATCCGTAGAAGTGGAACGGTACGCGTGCCTTACGCGTGAATTTTAGTTCGCGAACTTTCCAGATGTATCACCGTAAGCAAGGCACTTGGAGCACCGCGCTGGGACTCACAAGGAGAAGTTTCTAGTAAAAAGTGCCACTACACGCAAATTTAAATATTTCAAAATGGGCCAGCAGCACTATAAGCCATCTTTGCCAGCATATTTCAAGGTCAAACGCTACTAATAATGTGAGGCATTCTTCCTGAACTCCTCCATGTTTTCTTTTCGTATCTAATCAAGTAGTAAGAACTCGCTCAGCCGATGTAGTTGCTCGACTTCATAGGCAGCAACTGCAAGGCGGGATAGTGACATGCAAATATAATCCTTTCGTGACTAAGCTTGCTGCTGAGTCTACTTCCTATTAGGGTCATGAGTACAGTACCCGTACGTTTAAGTTTGAGCCGAACCACTTCTACACTCACGAACCTTGCTCTTGGCAAATGCTATGACCTTGGCTCGTACCCAGGGCATGCTGCCTCAGCTGTATAGAATGAGCTATCTCCACAGTTTACAGCAAGCATGTAGATATTTTCTTTTACACTAGAATCAGCTTGATCAAATCGATGTGGGACACAGGTCTGACGAAGGCAATCAAAATCGGGCGATTGCGAGCAATACTGTCAATGGATTGCTCAAACCACTGCATACATATGCTAATTGCTCCACAGGTCAGAACAGGCTGTACCACAGTTCCCTCGACAGCATGTTGCGGCCAGATCGTGTATTGCCATCAGAGTACTACATGCTAGGCAACTGACTAGCCGCATACTGGTTAAACATTAGAGTAGACCATAAGCTTCCGACAAGAGAAATGGACCCAAACAGTGAACAGTGAACATCGTTGCAAACTGGGTACATCAAGCATCGAAACAGCCGAATACCGAAGTTGGCCAATACAACATCTGGAATTAACTGTTATGTGCTACATCCACACACACTATAATTACATATCACATAGGGAAGCACGGGTCATCGAGTAGGGATGGTCGACATAGTGCCTTCACGCAGACGATGACATATAACTGGCAACGTCCTCCTTACGAATAAATGTATGCTTCAGTGATTCATAGAGGCTGGTGCAAGTTAGTCATGGTGCACGAACGCATAAAACTGCTCACACCTTCGCTAAAAACATGAGTTACTTACAAATTAGTCTAGACATAGAGCAGCACAGTGGCTATTAAGAAGCCACTCAAAAAATTGGTCCACGGGAATCTCAGTAAGGCTAATTCAGTGTGTTCAGCATGATGTCCATTAGCATGTTGTCTGTCACCACTGCCTTTCAGCATACAGCTTGTTCAGTCAGCACGTTCTCTGGCAGCACAGCGCTGTTTAGCACGCTATCCGTTGGCAGAGCTGAACATGCTTTGCTCGGTACACTGAGCCAGCGCCGACATAGGACTGATTTTTCTGCAGGTTCTGTAGCACCACACTTACACTTAAAAGCGATCAATAAGGAGATGCCTGACGGAACCCTCGATCACAGCTCAACCACAGCTCCTCCCGACGTCCTGCAAAGACAAGACATTATAAAAATCAAAGCAATTGATTAACAGTGGACCAATTGCACATCATGTACTAACAGCAAGATGCACTGCAGCAGCCGAGGAGTGACACGCCTACAGCAGGATCACTTGCACATCACACTGAGTATTTCCGATGATTATGCATGGAACACCACAATATAATTTTAATGTCAACAGAGATTTTGTGCAGCTGATGCAGCACAAGCATCGAGCAACGAATAGAGGTGCAGGTCATTTCAGAGCAAACAAGTCCATGCATTTACAAATACAAATACGAAAACATGGTGGCACGGATCAAGCAAAGCTTAAAACCTCAAAGCCCATATCTCATGCAGCCTTGAAGTGCATACATGCAAAACTGCTGACGCCGGGGTGCGAGCTTATAAAAATGAATATACACAAGCTAACGAGTAATATATGGAAATAAAATAAATCTTCAGCCGGATTTACATGGCACTGAACACCCCATATGGAGTGGTAGTGCTAAAAGGTATGGCATAGCTTGGACCTGCAAAGGGTGACACCCCAAGACAGCCAATTGGACACTAGCAACAAAGGGACGATTCTGTGGTCAAGTGGTGAGGGCTGCAGATTCGGAAACCAGGAACTTCGAGTTCGAATCCTGCTAGTGCAGGACCTCTCAACGGATAAATGATCCTGCATCACAACCTGGCCATTCAATGGGCTAGAGTACCAGCATAAGACAGCAACATGCAAACTGCACTCATACTACCATCACCAAGTAAGAGAGAGAGAGGGGGATGAGAGTGAGTGAGAATGAAAGGAGCAATCCCAGTGTAAACTATGGGGATCAATTTAGTAAATCTACCCAATAGCTCGCTCTATATTACATATCGGTGACACCACTAATTCTTGCTTCTAATCAATGGGCATACATACCAGTAATCTAGGGTGGCAAAAAGAAAGAAGCTGGCAGAGATTACCCAAGCCAGACGCATTAAAAAAAAAATTTCGCTACCAAAAAATCTGATTCTTCGACAAGTCAGATAGCATTGTCAATTGACAGTAGAAAAGGTGCAGTTGAGTTTCTGAAACTTGACAACCGTGATGCCTTGAAAAAAATGCGTGTTTCCTCAGCTATTAAAAGCAGATGGGTAATAATAAGCCCTAGCTTAGGTTTTTCCACTGATCACTAAAATTGTAGGCGCGTGTCAAATGGAAGGTTGCTAAGCCAGAACTGTACGAGCACAGCCAGTGGCTGTCTGGCAGCCACCTGGTAGGTTGAAAAGGCTCGAATGCAGGCCAATGCAAGGCTAATTCAGGTGTCCGAAAAAATAATGCTTTCAGGCGTTTATACAAGCTAGAATCGTGATTGACTCTTGGATGTTGAACCATCCGTGCAAAACGTCAGTTGCAAATGTTCAGTTTTTTGTGGACACGATATTGCTTGAACTGAGATACTAACAGCACATTAACATGCACATCCCGGCCAAGGAAAGATGTCTAATGTTAGTTAGGCAGTGTAGCAATAACTATAAGCATTTCAGAAGGAGAACCGTAGGTATGGGTCTAGAGGGCTAGCTGTCTTCTGGGTGATAAACTTCTAGACGAAAACAGCATCGGCAGGCTTGAAAGTGGACATTATGAAGAGATGACGATATGAAGAGAATGAAAGATAACGACTCCGGGGAGGGTTCTCTAATTTTGTCATTCTTGCTGACAAAAAAGCTAGAAAATGTGAATGGGGCAAGAGTCGTTAAGTATAATGCGTACTTGAGTGAAATTAAGAAGATGATTGATGGTAGAATATCAGCATTTTTGGATTGTGAGTCTGCTATTGCACTATATTCTTACAGAAGTTAGACTTCTAGACTTGGCCTCACCCTATGACGGATTGCTACGACCTACAATACTAAACCCTATGACGAATTGCTACGACCTACAATACTAATGATCGACGAACATTCAGTCCTGATTTCTTAAACACTCTTAAAGCTTATGCTTAGTATTCCTAGCTATTTTCATACATGCAGTGAACCACAATTATCTTGGTGAGGGCAGGCACTGTGCTTACAGGAGCCAATTGTCCAGAACATTCTACAATCGTTGAGTTGCAGCATTCCAATAGTGAGGGCAGGTGCGATGGAAGATTAAGTAGCAGCAGCAAGGAGGATTTTGATACCCACGTGGATTACAGTACATGCTGCAATGAGATAAGAGATGGGCACGTGATAAGACATGCAGAAATTAGTTGTAGTAAGAGTTGACAGGATAATATCGCAAGGACAGTTTTTGGATGACAGAAACGCAATGAGATTGGAAAAATCTTAAATAAAGCGAGTCATCGTACCACAGGGCTATCAAGATTATGGGCTACATTGGCAGCTGATGCTTGGAGGTCAGTGTGGGACTGCTTCGTTAGGCTGCTTCGAGGGGACAGGAAGCGGCTGGAAATTTTAATGAGGAATAGGTGACCTTAGCTATTCCACAAACAGTTTTAATACCCGTTGTGATATGAGACAGAGAAACATGTAGGGGTAGCATCTGCTATGGTCGGACAGTCAGTGGATTTCAGCCAGATCTCGCTCATGGCAAACAAAACAGGGGCGTCTTCAGTAGTCAAATAATAATAATAATAATAATAATTCACTTGATAAAGCGCCCTCAGAGAACTTAATCTCTCTCTAGGCGCTTTACATTTGCTGTAAAGTGAAATGCAATTGAATGGTAAGTAAAATCATGCTTGAAAAACAAACGAAATGAATAATATGGTTAGGGGTGACATGCACAGGGTCAGCATGCAAATGTGGTTAGTGGCAGCATGCACAGTGTCAGCATGCATAAGCACATCAAAGACGAATCACAGGGACCCACTAAATGCTGTCCTAAATAGGTGTTTTTAGGTTCCTTTTAAATGTGGTCAGGTCAGGGGATGTTTTGACGCAGGTCGGGAGGGAGTTCCAGGCTTTGGGAGCATATGAACTAAATGCACGGTCTCCAAAGGATTTAAGGTTTGTATGAGGTATTTCTAGACTGTTGGATTCCGAAAAGCGGGTGGTACAATGCTTGGCCTGATGGGGTAGTATATCTGACAGATAGGCTGGAGCCATAGAATGAAGGGACCTAAAAGTGAGCGACAAAACCTTGAAGTCAATCCGTTGCTTGACTGGTAGCCAGTGCAGGTCGGCGAGAAGTGGAGTAATGTGGCAACTGCGACGCTCACGAAAGACAAGCCTAGCTGCAGAGTTTTGCACAAGCTGCAATCGCACATTATATGGGTTTAGCATAGTCGTAAAGGCTCTTCTGTCGCTATACAAAAGAGGCTGTTAAATCATCTTGTACTTTTTTATATTCATGGAGGCACTCGTTGAGAGCTCGACTTACAAGTCGGTCTCTTGAATGATGGCTAGAGACTTTATGGTGCCATCCGGCTATGGAATAGTCAAATATTTACACTGAAATAAGCTCTATAACTCAGTCAACAGGCGTGACCTACCAATATCGAAGTCACCAAAGGATCCTACTATGCAGCTGCATTACTCCTGGTTACTCGAGCTTGACACTGCAGCTCGGCCAGATGCTACACATTTTCAACAAGCTGCAGAAGCCCTGGTTAAGTGTTCACAACAAGGAATTCTCACTGCCAAGTGATAGCATTTATCACAGCTCCTGGATCTTAGGTAGGTAGCCTAAGGCTCACGTTCTTCACAACCCAGGTCGTGGTTTGAAGCAAGCAAACCCTTATTGCCCACAGCAAGTGAAAGTGATAGCTGCTAATGCTCTTCTGATGCTATATAAACGAGACTGCTGAATCACCTGATCTTACAGGCTTATTAGGATTTCCCTATCACATACTATTTTCATTAGAAAGGTATTTCGTAATACCTCCTATCTGAAACATAATAAAAACTAGTCATTCGAGTACATTGAACTTATATTGAAGAAAGCACACCTCCTGCTGGCTTGATAAGCCACAGGATTGGCATGCGTGACGTCACCCTTAGATCAGACACTTTCGGTCATGCTCATGATCAATGGTCACGCTCATGGTCTATGGTCAAGCCTCTTCCTGAAATTCCTGGCTGCAGGCCTGCCGGTTCCTACATCCTGAGTCGTAACCAATCCCTCTAGTAGCACATCTTGGTTGTGATGGCCAGTGCCAAAACTGTGTCTACAACTTGGCTCGGTTCCCCCACAATTCTTTTAGCCCTGGCAATACCTATGCTATAGACATTAGTTACATCTGAATGCAGCTCTTGTCCCTGATTCCTGTGAGGCTTTCGAGCACGCAAGCAGCAGCCGTCAGTCTCTTGGCATCCCGGGTCGCAGAATCACCCTACTTCAAACGACAAAAAACAGCAACACTAGCAGCAGCCAGTCCTAGGCCACGTCCACAGGGTAAGTAGCAGAGAACTGGAAGCCACGGGCGGCTGAAAACCACAGGTCGAAGTCTGCAGAATGTGTGGCCTAAGATAATAAGATATATAAGATGCAGAGCACACTTGTCTGCAGCTTGGGGCCCAAAAAAGAAAAGCACTGCTCACACACTGCCAGCATTCCAGCAGACGAAAGATAACCAGCTCGATGACCGTCGCCACCGAGACTTGAGAACACGAGGAGGGACTGGACTGATGCTGATGGTTTAAGTAGGCATGAAGCGGCGAGGCCGAGGTAGATCCTGTGAGTCAGGCACGGGCACATGCAATCCTACCTGACCCATTCGAGACATCTTGAAGCTGCAGTAGCGGCTTGCCCACAGCAGAGATCCTGGCCTCGTCCACATCCAAGGAATGCCTTCTGCCGTGCCTGGGGGTATGCTCACGTTCAGTGGTCAATCGTAAGCCAACCCCACCACTACCATCGTCTTCGTGATCAGCCATGGCCTCGTCTGTGTCATCTGCGGTGCACGGCAACGAGTCGTGAAGCGAATCAATCACAGAGTCCAGCTTGCGGGGCTGACTTTTGCGCCTGTTCATTCGGTGTAAACTGATCAAGCCATCCACGACGGACTGATTGTGTCGGGCGATCTTCAGTGGTGGTGGGCTGGCAGCAGTGGCAGACAAGTGCGTGTGACGCCGTTCTGACTCCATGTCACCACCGACGTCCGCATTTCGCATTGGCAGTGGAGAAGGCGCAGCGTGGCTGCTGCTGCTGCTGCTCCGGGCGACCAAAGGCCTTGCTCGTCGCCCGCACCTTCCGATGGCTGCATCTTTCAGACCGTGTGTGTCGACCACGTGGCGTGTCATGTTGGACTTGACAGAGAATGCCCTGTTGCAGATCTGGCAAACGAAAGGCCTCTCTCCGGTGTGAGTCCGACGATGCTCTGAACATGTACAACGGAAGAAAAAGTGTCGGCATCAGACAAAGTGTGGCCATCTGATTTCAAGAAAAAGCTGATCCTGGCAGAGCTGTGGTTTCGGCAAGCCATGATATCTGGCAGCACACTGCACTGTGCCGAAACACATCTACACTTATATGGTTCCACATAAGGAGCTAGCACATCAACTGTCGGTCAGCTGGCTAGAGCTTAGCCAACGCATCACCAACATCATCACACACGAACGAAATCAACTGGCGGCCTCAGTTGTGACAACAATTAGATCGATGCTAAGCAGTGAACCACTAGAAGCTACTACATGAGAATAGTATCAAAGGCACAGCTCCGGACCCGGTCTCAAGTAATCAGCCAGATAAGCAAACGTCAGCTGCTTTCGACATTCCCCATAGAACAATTAAGGTTGAAACCTGAAACGTCCCCAGCTGCTTAGCCAAGGGAGAAGACTGGTCAGCAAAAAATCAATTCCCAATAACGGAATCGGCTAGTGAGAAAGCGCCTGAACCTCTTTTGCTACTATGATCGAGAAAGTCATCGAATAAGCATCGAGTGTCTGCGCAGTAAATAGCTATGTGCTGTACAGTAAATAAAGTAAAGAAATCCGACCAATGGGCAGCGAGTGTCTGTAGCAGCCTGACAAAGGCTTCCCTCTTGAATTGCCATAACTTGGATCGCCGAAATTGTTCAGCACAAGGATATGGTTGTACACTGCAGTGGCAAGCCATATAATCTATAGTTTTAAAAGCTCAAAATACAGTCGCAGTGAACCTCCAGCATGAGTGGCCAATGTGCTTGCTTGCACAAAAGTCCGAAAGCAGATCACGTATGCTCACTTAGCCACTTCGACTGCTCTTTCCACACGGCATGCTCTAAATGTCAGCACATGCATGGTAGCATAGGTGCAGCAATGGGTGGGTCAGAGGACCCAGGCTCCCAAGACACTACTTTGGGTCTGACAAAGTGGGGGAGGGGGACCAGAGAATCCCTTCGAATGGGCATACCAAAAAAGTTAAATGTTCAGGTGAGCAAAGGCTGCGTATGCCGAGTGGCTCGCCACCAGAAGTACCATGTAAGCAGTTTATGATTGGTTGCCTTGTGCAAGGTTAAGGTCATTTCCCTTGGCTTAATCAAGTTAATTAAACGTCTAGAGGCTAGAGCGCACCATATTGAATGATATTAATATTGTATTTCCTATTACCCATCTCCAGTGTATTATGTATATATCTCCATCGGCATCTATAACTCTAAGAAGCCACAAAGAAAGACAAGCGAGAATTATGCTAAAGAGTTTTCAATGGAGTACTCAAAAGCCTATGTTGCTTCCGAACACACAAGATAGCCCACAGATTTCATCTCACACAGCTAAGAGAAACTAAGGACCATTGCAGCCGAGTCACAACGACCATCTACGTAGTAAGTAGTAGGAATGTAGTAGTTCAAGACAGCTAGGAAGATGTCCAGAACTGGCGGCCAGAGAAGGTTTTGTGCAAGAATTGTGATTGGAGAGTGGTAGGAGGCTAAGTCCGGTGGAGTAGGTCACCTATACATGAAGGAGCCAGGTCATGCCAGGCCATGTGGCTTAGAACAAGAACTTTGCCCATCTGTTATTCAACCTGATTTCATCGAGCTCCCAAGGCAAAGGCAAGACATGGCAGAATGTCTCTGATTTCAGGCCCAACCTAGCCACTATGATATGGACAATAGGCATCCTACAAAGTAATGACTGAAGCACAGCCTGTCACGCATGCATGTATAGGTCGCACATGCATGTGCTAGTACTACTTACTACTGCTGCTGCTACTGCGGCTGCTGCTGCTACTACTACTAATACAATTGCTGTTTAGCACCTTCATATAACTAATATGTTCCCTGGGCGATTCACGATTTGGGCTGGAAAGGCAGCACATGACAACATGACAACAAGGGAGCACATGACAACGCATGCACACTTGCTTGCAGCATGCATAACCACAAAAAAAGACAATTACGGCTGACTGAGCAGCAATGGTGTCAAGAGCAGATCGGCTTCCGAGCTTTGCTTGAAATGTCGTCAAGTCAGGGTGCGTTGAGATGTCAATTAGTAGGTATATTAGCTTTAGGTACGTAGGAGCTGCACACATGGTCCCCCCTCCTGCCAGGAAGATTTGAGATTGGTTAGAGACACAGTTAAAAACGACCGTTCGACACCTGCTTTAAGGGGAGGCCTGGTACCGAATTACGAGTAGGGGACCGGGGAGCAAGTAACCCTGAGCACGAGGATGAAAGCAGCTTGAAGTGAATGATGCCGAATTTTTAACCGTCTGTAAGCATTGAATTCTTGTGCGCCACCCTTGCACGAATACGTGTAAGGTGAAAGCTACACAAATCTAGATGGATGTCTCAAAAGCATGGACTAACTTGGCTTTGGTACCCATATCTAAGTCTGCCCAAATTTTGCAATAATATACAGCTAAGAGTAGGCAGACGACCATGGAGTTGATGTGGCCATCTAACAGTTAATTTGGGATCAAGGCTATTGATGGGAGATCCATTTCTGGAGCACAGTAATTGAGTAGTTGCTGCACAGGCCGGTAGCTTTGCAATGCCCAAAACAATGTAGCCAGCATCCTCGACAGTCCATTCATAGATTGACACGAATTCCTTGGGGAGGCCGAGGTAGACTGGCACGGTCGCTGTACAGACTTAACGACTCACCCACGAGCTTGGCAGCACAGCTAAACTGCTTTCCACAATGCAAGCAACTGTTTGCAGCCGATGACGACGTTGGTCGGCCAGCTGCTTCATCCTGTGCAGCTGCATTGCTGGTCGTCTGCTGCTGCTGCTGCGCTGGCAGCTGCTGCGAAGGAGGAGCAGGCTCGGCTTTTGGAATGCCTCCTTTTCCCAGCCGCCGTTTGCCATTGGTTCCGACTCGTTTAGGTCCTCGCCATGCTGTCGGCTGCTCGTCCAGCCGGTTGGTGAGAGCAGAAACCACTAACGGACCACGGGCCGAGTCTTTTGCCAGCAAGTGCAGCGGTAGCAGTGACAGAGAACCTAGAAGTCGAATGGTGAGATGGCCAAGCATCGGCAGGCCACGCTAGACGCGCAAGAGTAACTCCATCACCAACAGTTGCCGGCACCACTACCTATGACCCTTCATATTGTGCGGACATGGTGAACGAATCAGGCAGCAGCAATGCTTATAATACAAGAGGCACAAATCTGCTTGACAGCATCGGCTGCATATTTTAGTGGGATTATGGCTCACCATTGGGCAACACGACCGAGCTCAAACAACAGCCACGTCAAGCTGTATAAAGCTTACACCCGTACTGCCCACCTACTTCTACTCCCTTTCTACCTGCAAAGCTACCAAGCATGTATTTAATTTGTTCTTAAGCAGGTGACCTTTCATTAGACGACCACATCAGCTCCACAGTCAAGTCTGCCTACTTTTCAGCTACATAACATTGCTAAAAATCGGGCTTATTTAGATAGGGATACCACATCTAAGTTGGTCCATGCATTTGTGACATCCCGTCTTGACTTCTGTATGTAACTCACTGCTTGCTGGCCTACCGGCATGTGCAATCAGGCACTTACAGCTGGTGCAAAACTATGCAGCTAGGCTTTGTCGTGAGCGTAGCAGTTGTCACATCATGCCACTTTTCGCCGACCTGCACTGGCTACCAGTCAAGCAATGCATCGACTTCAAGGTTTTGTCGCTCACTTATAGGTCACTTGATTATTTGGCTCCAGCCTACCTATCAGATCTACTCCCCCCACCAGGCTAAGCATGGTACCACCTGCTTTTCGGAATTTAACTGTTTACCCATACCTTGTACAAATTTCAAATCCTTTGGAGACCCTGCCTTTATTTCGTATGCTCTCAAAGCCTGGAACTCATTCCCGACTTGTGGCACGACATCTCCTGACTTGTCCACATTTAAAAACAAGCTAAAAATGCATCTATTTATGACAGCAATTAGTGGGTCCCTATGATTCGTCCATTGTATGCTTCTACATGCTGATACTGTGCATGCTGCCACTAACCAAACTTGCATGCTGACTCAGTTCATGTCACCCCTTACCATGTTATTCCTGTCGTTTATTGAGCATGCTACCACTAACCATTCGACTGTGCTTCCTTTGTTGCAAATGTAAAGCACCTAGAAAGAGATTGAGTTCTCTGAGGATGCTATATCAAATGCCTTATTATTATTATTATTATTAAGCAGTGGCAAATCCTCGATCTGCTTAAGTGTTCCATCAAGTACTACATACAGTACCTACTGAAATTTGAAGCTTGACACAATGAAGCATCCTCCAGGTTAAAGCTACACTCAGGAACTCACTAGTCATCTTGCTGCTCTATCTTTTGACTATGCAAGCACATAAACACATATGTGCATACATATACAAAGATACAAACACGTATGTGCTACATACTGTATAGCCTGTACATTTATCTACATCCGTACACACACACACACACACATATGTGTACGCATACACACCACTACAACCAACACAAGCAATTGTGTGCATGTGGGGTAGCTGCATTGGCGACAGTGCAGCTACCCCACATGCACCAGGTTGCTTGTTCAATCTCATCATTCTGGCTGGAGACGAAAATCCCAAACTGGATACCCTCCGTCGGTATTGAGTGCCCAGCGCCAAGCCTTAGCCTTCTCCTCCCTCCATACCTAGGAGGCCACCTAGGAGGCCAAAGCACCCGAGTCGTCTCCCAGGCAGTCTGCTTCGTACGAAGGAGTCACCGGCAACGCCTCTACAGGTGGTCAAAATAAGTGTACGCGGTCAGAAGCCGGCGGATTAAGTTATCTCACTAGTTATTTCCTGATTCCCCGAGGATGGCCAACTCAGCAGGACAGCGACTGCCTGACCATCGACCACTTAAGTACGAGCCAAGCCACCGGTCGTCAATGTCCAAGCACACGTCCAACCAATATCAATGCACACGACCGATCCGAGCCGTAAAGACGCGGACCCGATAAAAGGCTGCACAAACAAAACCTCGCTCTGCGCACGCCGCATCTGTGCACGCGCCCCACGCTCGCGCGGGCGGCGCCTGCACCGCTTCGGCGGGACGAAAGGCGAAGGCGCGATGATCCCCCGGGGACTCGGGGCTGCGTCTACGCCGACGGCGGGCGGCAATTACGACCGGCCCTAGCCCCGGTTAGCAACCGCCGCCGCCGCCGCCGCCACCGCTCCGGCCGCCTAACGGGCTGAGGCAGCTGAACACGGAGAGCGCTAATAGGTGTTTGTGTTTGTTCCAGCGCACGCGTCGTACCCGCGGCTGCCGTCACGTCTGACGCCGCCGCCGCCGCAGCAGTCCCCGGCGGCTTATTGCACGGCTCCGCCGGCGGTTCGACCTTAGGGTCGTCGTCGACAGCGGCGGCGGCGGCGACGCACAAGCTGTCGGCTACGCTGCGCAGTGCCCTGGCCGCCCGGCCGGCCTCCGGCGCCGGTATCCGATGAAACAGGCGCACGACGTCCTCGACCTGCGCGACGCACAACGATAAACAATGACTGCCCGCCGTTAGCTGACGACGGTCGTGCGGGCACAGGGAGGCGGCTGCGATGCGAGAGATTCTCAGGCGGCGGCGGCGGCTGCTGCTGCTGCTGCTGAGAGGGGCGGGCGACGCGTCGGAGATGACGGTCGGACGGTCGGTCGGTCGGGCGGGCGGACGGTCGGTCGGTCGGACCAACGAGCAGCCAGATAGCCGCGCTGGCGGAGCGATCGAGCGAGCGAACAATCGTCGCGGCCGCGAGCGCGCGGAGCAGCTCTCGCGACTCTCGCGCTCGTCGCGAGCGCGTCCGAATGCGGCGAGCGCTGTTACCTTCTGGAGGAAATCGTGGAGCGAGCTCTGCGAGCTGCTGTCACTCTCAGATTCCGAAGCCATTTTGTAGCCGCATGACTTATCGATCATACTGGCCGACAGCTGTAGCACTGACCCGTGGCGGCGGTCGGCAGCGGCGGAGGCGGTCGCTTCTCCCTCGGTCGCTCGAAGGCGCACTTAACCCCCCCGAGCTGGCATCCTGGGTCACCGGTTACTAGCCGATCGAGTTACCGAATTACACCGCTCTCCGCCACCGGCGGCGGGCCCACTTGCTCGCTCGCTCGCGGGATCGTCGGCTCCTCCTCAATCGCCGCGGCAGAGCTACGACGGTACGTCGCTCATCGGCTCATCGATCGATCCTCGCTAATTCGCCGCGGCCGAGTCGCCGCGCGCGACGATTTCTCCGGGCGGTTTTCGCTGGCCAGGCGGCCTGCCGGCGGCCGGCCCCCCCCCCACCCGCAACCGACACTCGCGCGGGCGCGCGCAGAGGCGGCAGCTGTTTTTGCCCGGCGCCGCCGGACCGCCGCCGCATCGGAGGGCGGGCAGAGACCCTCGCCGCCGCCGCCGCCGCCCCGCCGCCGCCCTTGTTTGCCCGCAACGTAAATAGCGCCGCGAGTGCTTCAGCGCCTGCGCTGCTCAATGACAAGAGGGGGGCGGTGGACGCGAGGACGCCTGGGGTGGGTAGTCGCCCGCTAGACGCGGTTGGGCGTCATTCGACGGCTGGGGCCCGCGACCAGGCGAGCAACGTAATAAGCTTATCTCTCGGGAAGCCTGCAGCTTACACTAGCAAAAGCTAGAGAAATCAAGGTTGCATGTGCTTAGCATGTATGCGAAATGCCCTAAAGGCCGTTGAAAGGTGGTTGTGCGTGCACTGCTGCTACGGCTGTGGCAAGTGTCGTGCGAACGTCTGCTGCAGACGAACCGTGAAGCAGTGAGGACGTTTCAAATGAGGACGCTTCGGGTCCAGGCGACGTCTGTAGTGGCACCGAACTTGCTTAGCCCACAACGAGTTTACTTTAGTTTTGTATTAGAATGCATCCAAACTTCACAATGAGGCTGTCCTATTGAATGTTTTCGTTATGTGAAGAGCAGTAATAACTTGATTGATACTCTTAGTAGTTAGTGGCTTTCCAGCTTCTGATCTTCCTTTATTGTTACAACCGGAACTGGAAAGAAAAACATATTTATTTTTTGTTGTCGCGTCTGATAAAGGCCTATGTGGTGGCTTTGACACAATGATTGTTAAATATTTCAAGAGAGCAGTGATTTTAAATCACCGCCTCTTTCTTTTATATGATAAATAGTGGTTCAAGATCTGAGGTGGAAAAACTTCCTGCCATGTGGACATAAGCTTCTGTTCATGTTGACACAATCAATGGAGATTATCTTACCATACTAAAAAGTCATGATACTGTTATAGATAAGTTAGCTTGTTGTCTGGATGATGCCATATTCCACGGTTGCCAAGTAATTGTCTACACGCTACTGAAGCCAATCGTTACTTCGTATGTATTGAATGTATGCCATGGTGAAGGCTGGTGCCGAGATCTTGTGCGCCGCAAGTGCCTATAGCCTTATTCTTTAGCTTACGTATTTCCGTTTAGTCGTGCGGCCTTCGCAGCGAAACATGCAACTGGGCATCCATCCATCTCGAAGGCTCGATTTCTGAGCAGCAGCTCCGGTACCGGACGGTGCCGAAGCTACCGAACGGCGCCGAAGCTACTGCCTGGCTGCCTGTCTGCCTGCCACCCACCGGTGGGTGGACGGACACAGGCAGTAGAGAGGGACTTGCCTACGCTAAGCCGCTATTGCGTAAAACCACGCCAGGCGCCGCGCCAATTTTGACTGTATTCCAAGCCGGAATTATAATTCCAAAATCACGAGAGCGAGCCTCGATCGAGCCCCCCCTCCGCGAGCGCGGGCTCGATCGAGAGCGAGACATTCTATTGGTCCTCGCGCGACCGCACGATGCGCCGAGAATACTCGCGGACGCAAACAAGTGACCGACGATTGGCGTTGCGAATACGCATCAATAGCAGCGAGTTACGACGCGCGGACTTACGCGGCGGAAAGCACCGCCGCGTCGGCTCGTCGAGTACACGAGTATTCTCGGCCGAGTTGTCTCGTCCGCGAGACGTTCACTCTCGCACACCATCCGCTTGGGGTTGCCGTCCGTTTGGGTTTGCGTACGTCAGCGGTAGTGTAACGGTACGGCGCACGCTACTTGCGCACGTCAGCTGCGAGGGACGATCCGAGTTTTTCTAGCGGAAAGCATCCACGAAGAGCAATAATTCGGTGTTGGCGAACTCAACGAATAAGTGTTCAACCTTAAGGCCAAATCCGATCAGGCCGCTCCAACCCTGCCGCATCTTTATGACTCTCGTCTGTCTGTCTGTAGTCTGTCTCTTCGTCCGTCTCTCCCTCTGTCTCTCCCTCTGTTTCTTGTCTCTTGTCTCTCTCATTGTCTCTTCCTCTCGTCTCTGTCTCTCTCTCTCTCTCCCTGTCTCTTGTCTCTGTCTCTCTCCCTCTGTCTGCCTCTGTCACTGTCTCCGTCTCCCTCTGTCTCTCTGCCTCTGTCACTGTCTCTGTCTGTCTGTCTGTCTGTCTGTCTGTCTGTCTGTCTGTCTGTCTGTCTGTCTGTCTGTCTGTCTCTCTCTCTCTCTCTCTCTCTCTCTCTCTCTCTCTCTCTCTCTCTCTCTCTCTCTCTCTCTCTCTCTCTCTCTCTCTCTCTCTCTTGTCTATCTATCCGTCCGTCTCTCAGCCTCTATCACTGTCTGTCTCACTCTCCGTCTCTCTCTCTCCGTCCCTGTCTCTCACTTCATTGTTTGCGGCAAGCGGCATGCTTGTCATGCCGCCCAGCTGGAGATGCCACGACGCATGGTGCGAACAGGAGTGGCCCCTTGAAGGCGTGCCGCGACATAACGGTAAGAGCACTAGGAGCCCCGCGAAACTGACAGCGGCACGGGCGGCTGACGCAATGACCTTTGAACTCATCCCCCCACGTGCTACCGTCTACTCGCCAGGTTTTATCTCAGGTTGATTTAGGTTGCTACACGATTGACCGGAGGTCGGAGAAAACGCGGTTAAGCCTCGCGCTTAATTTGCTGCGGTACCCTTATGAACAACAAACGATTTGCTCGCTGACTCTTTAAACTTTGGAAATTCTCTTAATGAAGGTCACAAGCTGCGACTCGGCAATTGCTTTAGCCGGAAAGGGCTTTATGGAGGCTCAAAGGTGCACTTTTTTCAGCAAAAAAGGCCTAAAACTTGTCGGCGTAGCCATTAGAATCTGAGGAGTTGCTTTTTAATAAAGTCTAGCAAAAAGAGCTCGTCTCTTGAAGACCCAATACCATCCCCTCAGTGGTCTTCACTGGCTGTCAAACTTAATCCAGTCATACCTCCCTTAAGACTTTTCATGTTTCTCTTAATAACGATGTTGTTTAAAATTCTTTCGATTCGGCCATCGTTAGACCCATACTTAAAAAGCCTGGATTAGATTCAGAGGTCCTTGCAAGCTATCGCTCAATCTCCCATCTTCCTGTTTTGTTATTCTTGAAAAATTGTCGCTAAGCAGCTTATAGCAAACTTTAAAAGAATGAGTTTTCATACAAATTTCAGTCGGGTTCAAGCGGCAGCACTCCACTGAAACTGCTCCTTCGTGTAACCAATGATATCCTATGCAGCAATGACAACGGGAATGTCACTGCCCTTACTCTGCTAAATCTTTCAGCTGCATTTGACACTATCGATCACGATATCCTACTTGAACGATTGAGAACAACCATCGGTCTGGCAGACGAGGCACTGGTGTAATTCAAATCGTACTAGTCTGATCGTGTTCAATTCGAATCGTGCGTTGGTCAGACGTCATTCAACAGGTCAGTCACCTACACCACCATTAGAGTTCCACAAAGGTCCGTCCTTGGTCCTTTGCTGTTCTCCATTTATACTGAACCACTAGCGGGAAAGTGAATCGGTCTCATGGGATCGACGATCACTTCTACCTTGAAGATACTTAGCTTTATTTGTCATTAAACCACCTGAATCTGCTGCAACGACTGGTAAAGTGAATGCTTGCCTAGCATGTATTCGATCCTGGACGTCGGCAAATTTCCTCAAAACTAACCGACAATTAAACGGAGCTGCTACTCATAGGCCACCCCAAGCGTGCGACTGGACTACAAGACTTTTCTGTTCTATTAGGGGATGCTGTTGCGAGATCATCACCGCGTGCTCGGAATTTATTTGTCGCCTTTGACGATTGGGAGCTGTCTCCCACGGTGGCTTGCCAACAATTTTAACTAGCTCACTGGTTCTGTCGCGGCTAGACTATTGCCATTCCATTTTGGCTGGACTTCCGAAAAAAGAAATTAGGCCACTGCAGCTGGTGACGAATATGGCTGCATGGCTAGTCGACAAATTCCAAAAGTTCAGCTTCTTATCTCCTTTGCTGCATGAGCTCGGATGGCTGCGTGTAATGTAAATTGTGGGCGTACCTATAAGAGCTTGGATGGCTGACGGTTGATCGGCAGATACAGAGTAGAGTCCTTACGCTGACATATACATGCCATATACAGTATCTCTATGCAAACATGAAAAGGTTAATATCCTCAGAAACGTTTTCACACACCGTATCAACGCCTTCTGCTGAAGTCGCTGCTTTTCGCCGGATTATTTTATGGTTGCCACCGCGCCACATCCCTCGAAAGCCGTACCGCCTTCTTTACGCAGCCAATTGATTGCTCAGCACTCAACAATAATAACTCCTTTTCCTCATCGCTCCATTAAAACAGTCTTTTTATCGGTGAAAGTTTCCTTGTAATTTTCACCCTCCTGATATTCCCCTTTCTTGTCCCATCGTCTTGACCAGCGAGATCTAGTATCTCCTCGAGCCTTGTGTCGGCCTATTTGCATATTCTCCAACAACTTGTTCTGCCTCCGATCTCTTAATTTCGATACCTCTTGAGTTGCTTTCCCTCCCTCTTAATTGTCCATTTTCCTCTTTTAAGTATTTCCGATCGACGATTTTTTGCTTGTATCCGAATCTTGTAAATTGTTTTGGTGGCATGTTGATTGTCCCTTGCTGTTCGACTGCAATTTAAAGCGCCGTTATTGTCGTCGCGCTGATTTTTACGCCAGTGCCTAGGCCAGCTTATGTCCAGCGTTTCTTTGTCGTACCTAGCGCGAAACATCATCATTTCCTACATTTACTTGGTAATCTCTATCGCAATCTTCAGGTTCAACTCACTTGTAGCAGCCTATAATTTTGATCCGTCAAACCAAAACCTATTCTTATTAATCTCACGGGAGAAAGCGTTATATTGAAGACCACTGATTTTGAATGCCTAGGTCCGCTTTGTAGCCTACTATGAGATCTGCGGCATCCGTCGCGAACAACGCCGAACTCGGAACGCAACTTCCTGAGTTGCAGGTTAAGTAAATCTCGGTTTGGCCAACCAGAGTACGGCATTTTAGACTATGCTCTTGCGGTACGGCCGTCATTAATTTCAAAATGCAGAGCTACACCAGGCTGTCTGCTGCCGTGTGACATCGAGGCATTGAGAAAAGGGAGAAACATCTCGAGAGAAACGATCGCGAAACCTCTAAGCTAACAGTTCTTCGTGCTACCGATTGAGCTATGAAGAGTACCTTTTGTTATACGTTCTACGCAGAAGTCTACAGCTTTGGCTTTAAATTTCCACGAATATACAGGTGCCAAATCCCGGCCCGCCGACTAATGCCTATGTTTCCAAGTGCAAATTTGATGCCAAGCTACTACCAATACGCCAGCTGCGGTTAGCAATCCGAAAGCCTTTACGTGGCTCGCGTGACTTACGCGCGT
This sequence comes from Cristatella mucedo, assembly GCA_009760855.2. Classification (NCBI taxonomy): domain Eukaryota; kingdom Metazoa; phylum Bryozoa; class Phylactolaemata; family Cristatellidae; genus Cristatella; species Cristatella mucedo. The sequence continues at coordinate 3,252,307 of WPIO01000027.1, read as the reverse complement.
CCATGCAAGTAAGGCAGCCTCCTTTGCCCGAGAATGGCTGAATGCACGCGTGGCCTTTAGCTCCGGGTGCAAGGAATGCAGTAATGTCAAAATACTAAGAGTGCCGTCTTTCAAAATATAGGAACTGCCATCTTACTCCGAGTGACATTCATCCAAGCAACTAGATTAAGGCGACCCTTGTCCGCTCAAAACAGATGCTAAAAAAAATCGTCGCGGTACGCTAGCCTGTAAACCAGCAGCTGGTCGTCGGTGCTCTGTGCGGCAAGCAGCCAACAACTTTCGAAAGAGTCGTACCAGGCTCCGCAGCGATAAACCTAACGCCCCAATAAATTTTCGCCGCTTGCCGCTTGCCGATGGCTCCTCGCGAGGAGCCATCGGCGGCAAGCGGCGAAAAGCCGCCGATGGCGAATGTCAGAGCATCGGCGGCAGTTTGTAAATCTCTTCGAGTCTTTCCTACAAATGGTCGTGATATACAGCTACAGTAACTGCTACCCAAATTCCAAATGAAGGCGAACGGTGTTGGGCACGCGGACTGCTGCTGCTCCTGAGCTTAAGTCCCGAGACCCAAAGTAGAAGCGCACGTAGTTCGGTGCTTGCAGATGAGTAGCGAATTCGGCTGAAGCTGATGCCTAGATGCGCGTATAACGACTGCTTGCAGATGTTGCCTCGATACACGCCGGTATCCCAGCAGCAGCAGCAGAGCGCGGCAGCAGGTAAGAGCGCCCATAACTTATTGTAACAACTCCACGTCGTTAACGTAAAGCGGTCTATTCGACGGCCGCGGAGGGCTACTCAGTCTTTAGTACCATCCATAGCATGCAGCTATCGTATAAATCCACTGTAAAGTGACTAATTATTACTTATAACATGTCCAATTCCTTAGGCTGCAATTCAGGAACCATCAATAACTTTAAATAATCTCGTTAATATACAGTAACATTTCATCCCTTCCTTTAATTTAGGCTTTAATTCAAATACGATGCTTGCCAGTGTAGCCATAAGCAACGAGACCCGCACAAGATGACTTTATAACAGCAGGAGTCACTGGCGCGCTGTAGCGGCTCCTGAACTGAAGCCCTTCGATCAGAACTTAGCGCACTTAGCCGTGCTAGTCCTTGCAGAATGTCACAAATACCAGTCACGCTTACCTCCCCCCCCCCCCGCCCCGGTGCACGCTAGCGACTCGCAGATACTCTGCTTTGCCATAAGCAGGCAGGCCGACGGTAGCAGAACACAGTGGCAGCAGTCAAGAGAGTTCCTTAAAACGTCAAAACCTGAACATAGCGAGTCCACGTCGTTAACATAGACGAGTCTGTTAGACAGCCGCTGAGGGCCACTCGTCTCCGGCTCCAGCCTTGGCGTACAACTCACTCGCCCGTAGCCCGCATCACATCTGACCAGTTTGAAGCCTTGAGTAAAACCGATTGACCGTTTCACTCTTGCGTTTACACGCAAAAATTCATATCGATATACGGTGTACTATATTAAATTCGAAAATTAAAGACCGTGCATAGAAGCGTCGCTGCTGAGCCAAGGCTCAGCAGGCTCAGCAGAAGTGACTCACCGACCCGCGGACAGTCGTTAAGACTGACTGTCCCGGTCAGGCTCCTTGTTTTCATCCATTAAGCTCACGAGTTTTCATCCATTAAGCACCCTTACGATGGAACTACGACCAGCCGAATGACTTTGGCCGGCCATTCGTCCCAGGTTTAAGCTAAATGGACGAGGCATCCCAATCTAACCCCGAGAAGTTGTGGGAAAAGCGTCTCTCCGAGAGAAACGTCTCGCAGAAATTCAAATATGCAGTTGAATACCTTGCGCGTGAGCACAGAGCTGCACAAGCGTCGCAGCCGAAACCAGAGGCTCAGCGATACCTTTCGGCGCCCGGGGACCAACTGCAAATGGCGCCCCCTCGCTTCGTCAAAAATTGCTGCAAATAGCTCCCCAGCGCACGACATGCAAAAAGCCCACGCTAGCATGCATATCGAGTCAAGAAAGTATTAATAATTTTAGTGCAGGTACAAGGTAGCCATCACAGCTTTAACTTGAGCGAATTATTTTTCTGGCCTTGAATGTGGCAAACTGGTCTATTACAGTTTGAGAGTCAATGCTTTCTAGTGTTTCTTTCTCTACGCTTAGCAAAGCCGAATCAGAGAGCCGATCTTTCCCCATTCATGCTCTCAGATAAGACAGGATTATCTTCAGCTCGCTTAAAGGAATGTTGACAACTGACTACTAATACAGCTACGGTGAGAAGAACTTGCGAGGCAACTCTCAAATTAGGAAACGTGTCTTCTCCGTAACTGACAATGAAAGACGCGAGTTCCAGTGGTGTCTTTAGTGCTGAGTCGTGACGTACGCATTGTAATCACATATTTCGTTGTGCAGCTCTATTCCATCAAAGTCTGAACAATAGATGGCTCCAAGATCTAGACATTGCTGGCGGAGTTTGGTCTGGTCAAGTGTCTTAAAAAAAGCTGCTCAACTTCCAACAAGAAACCAAATTCAACATTAAGATCTGTGAGCCGATTAAACCTAGTTGTAATTTCTTATCGGAGATAGTCTATTTTGTCTTTCATTATCTTTGAAATATTCTCCTCTGCCGAGAGACCAAGATTTTGAGAGAGTTCTCCGGGCATCTGCATCTTTCGGCGGATTTTTCGGTCAACTGCAACCCCTCACAATTCACATCTTCTTTTGACATTTAATAGTGATTCTTGGCACGGGTCTCCTCAAAGTCTTGAAAACTCAATGTCAAGAGATTGAAGGTTACAAGAGGCGTCTTTGAAGTTCATATCTTTGGATCCTGCAGTCTTTTCTGCACGCGCTCAATCTTTCTTAAGATGTTGAACCAAAGTGGCAACAGAGCCGACGAGTTACAGTTAAAATACAATGTAGGGGACTGCCAGCTTCCCTTCCTGTTTCAAGTGTGCCACTTATGTCCTCAGACAGTTGCTCCAAAAGACCTACAATGCTGTCCAGTCCATCATTGATAGCTTTTACAGCCGCCACTCTTGAACTCCACCTAGTTGCAGAGTCACGTTTGACAGTGATGGCTAAGACTTTTTTCAGTTCTACCCACCTCATAGTTGATCTTGAAAAGAATAATTAGGTGCTCTTTATTGTTTCAAAATAGTTAATGACCATGGAATCTTGACTTGCACCATAATAATAATAATCTTTCAGAGATACTACCCCATCAGGCAAAGCATCGTACCACTCGCTTTTCGGAATCCAACAGTCTAGAAATACCTCGTACAAACCTTAAATCCTTTGGAGACCGTGCATTTAGCTCGTATGCTCCCACAGCCTGGAACTCCCTCCCGACCTGCATCAGAACATCCCCTGACCTGACCACATTTAAAAGAAACTTAAAAACATACCTATTTAGGACAGCATTTAGTGGGTCCTTGTGATTCGTCCTCGATGTGCTTATGCGTGCTGACACTGTTCATGCTGCCACTAACCACATTTGCATGCTGACCCAGTGCATGTAACCCCTAACCATGTTATTCATTTTGTTTGTTTTTCAAGCATGATTTTACTTACTATTCTATTGTGTATCACTTTGCAGCAAATGTAAAGCGCCTAGAAAGAGATTAAGTTCTCTGAGGGCGCTTTATCAAGTGCAATATTATTATTATTATTATTATAATATAATTCGTTTGTATTGCGCCCCAAGAGAACTTAAATCTCTATTCATGCGCTTCACATGTGCCTCGGGGCTCGAGCATACGACCTCAGCCAGGCCTTGGTCGGGGCGAGCACCTTAGCCGTTGGACAATGAACTCCTGCCATGGTTACCAGCTGTGGTTATCACCCTTTACAAAAATTGCCTTCTCCTTTCGGCACAATATTCTCTTTTGTACACCTGAAAAGTAGCCAGAAATGACTGCTGCGTTGTCGTAGCACTGCGACCTGCAATCTTGTAGCGACATTTTGTCAGATTCGGGTTTTTCCCAGATGAGACCCTCAATCGCTGCAGCATCTTTGGCATAGATTTGAAGAAAGCCAGTAAAGACTGTTTGATGATGACTTTTTTTGGAAAAATCAACATCGACATATTTAATGACCTCAGACATCTGCTCGCGGAGCAAAGAACACATTTTGAGCTTGGGGAGACAGGTAGGAGACTTGACTTCGGATTCTTCCTGGCGTGGTCCAGGCGTGATTGCAGAAGAGGATCGTACCGAGGGATGAAGATGAAAAGTCCCAACAAATTTCCAAAGCTTTTCTCACCAGCCAGGCCAGCACTCTCTTGATGACCGCGAAACGCCAAGTTTTGAGAAACCAAGAACTTGATGCTGCTGAGAACTCTTTTTAGGACTTCTTGCGCTCAGCACTAGCAATAAAACCATATTAGTAAAAGCTCACGCTCAGCTCAGCTCAGCTCTACACTCACCGACCGGCATGCCGTTGTTCCACGAGAGTATGCAAAATGCTGCTCCTATTGGTGCTAAGCCATGGCGCGCTGGCTCGCCCTTGATGCAGAGCAGCAGACTGCCTTGGGCAGGCTGGATAGGGCGAGTAGGTGGAAAGGGCAGTTGGAACTCGGACGGTGGGATGAACGATGGGTGAACGGCCGCGTGCTTCTTGCTCTGCGAGAGCCCGCCGAATACACGGTGGTTGAAGCCCTCTCAGCGTTTCCGTGTCGTCGTTCGTCTGCCGGCAGAGCGTCAGGCGATCAGAGGACTAATGTAGATCGTACCAATTAATCCTAGCAAAGGCAAAATCTAGCTTCTATAAAAACATTGTTGAATCATAGGTGCAAAATCCAAAAATGCTGATGTCGGCGATCAGCCGTCTCCATAACCTCTCCCAGGTTAGCTCCTTATCTAATGATCCATGTAATGATCTAGCTGATCACTTCTCTAGCTATTTGATCCAGAAGATAGACACGATCAGGGAGTCACAATGGCAGCATGGCAGCCCCCTGGAATTCTGTCCCTCAATTCCTTGCAGCACCTCAATGTCTACATTCAAGAAGGTCAATAGTGACCTCGTCCTGAAGTTCGTGTCCCGATCAAAGTGGACAACTAGTCCTTTGGACCCTATTCCCACTGCCCTGCTTCTACTATGCATTGATCTGCTGCTGCCATGCATAACTAACATCATTAATATGTCATTAGCCTCAGGTCATGTCCCACCACCTCTCAAAAAAGGCTCTAATCAAGCCACTACTTAAGAAAGCAACGCTAGACCAAGACAACTTAAGCATTTTCCTTCCAGGATCAAAGACATTTAAACGAGTCGTGGTAGATCAGCTGAACTCATATATTGAAACTTCAAAACTTGCTAGTAAGTTCCAGTCTGGTTTTAGAGATAATCATTGCTTCGGGTGTACAACGAACTACTTAGGAAGGCAGACAAGGAAGGCAGACATGGGTAGAGTATCTCTGCTTGTTTTGCTCAATCTTTCAGCAGCTTTTGATACTATTGATCACTACGCCCTTCTTGATCGTTTCTCATCTCGCCTGAGCATTACTGGCCCTGCATTGCATGGTTAAGGTCATGGTCATGGTTAATGGTTCATGGTTCAATGGTTCAGGTCCCGTTTCAGTGGGAGACTCCAGAGTATTGATGTGAATGGACAAAGATCATCCGAGGTACCTCTAAAATGTGGGGTACCACAGGGTTCCGTGCTAGGTCCGGTTTTTTCACGTTTATACTCTCCCTCTTGCCGATGTGATTGCCAAGCACAATCTCGGCTTTCACTTCTATGTGGATGGCACTCACTTGTACCATTGCTTTGATCCCTTCCAGCCCTCCAGCACGTTGATTTCTTACAAATCCCTTGCTGCATGCATTGATGACATCTGCACGTGGATGGCAGCAACTTTTCTTAACTTGAATGATGATAAAACCAACTTATTAGTTATGGACAAGCCAAGTGTGATTCAGAAATTGGATAGGCTGATGCTCAAAATGGGCTAAGCCAGTATAAAGTTGTCTGCCTTCCTAAGTAGTTCGTTGTACACCCGAAGCAATGCTGACTCTGGAATGATTATCTCTAAAACCAGACTGGAACTTACTAGCAGGTTTTGAAGTTTCAATATATGAGTTCAGCTGATCTACCACGACTCGTTTAAGTTCCTGTTGAATTTGCACAAAATCTATGTGTCATGCTCCAAAATGACCTTTCGTTAGAGGACCACATCAGCTCCACAATCAAGTCTGCCTACTTTCAGCTACCTAACATTGATAAAATTTGAGCTTGTTTAGACAGGGATACCACATCTAAGTTGGTCCATGCATTTGTGACATCCCGTCTTGACTTCTGTAACTCGCTGCTTGATGGCCTAACGGCATCTGCAATCAGGTGCTTACAGTTGCTGCAAAACTTACAGCTGGTGCAAAACTCTGCAGCTAGGCTTGTCTGTCGTGAGCATCGCAGTTGCCACGTCACACCACTTCTTGCCTACCTGCACTGGCTACCAGTCAAGCAACGCCGCGACATCAAGGTTTTGTCGCTCACTTTTAGGTCCCTTCATTTTTTGTCTCCAGCCTACCTATCAGATCTACTCACCCACCAGGCGAAGCATCGTACCACTCACTCTTCGGAATCTAACTGTTTACCTATACCTCGTGCAAACCTCAAATCCTTTGGAGACTGTGCCTTCACTTGGTATGCTTCCATCCCAAAGCCTAGAACTACCTCCTGACTTCCGTCACGACATTCCCTGACTAGACCACATTTAAAAAATAAAAATAAAAAACGCACCTATTTATCACAGCATTTAGTAGGTCCCTGCGATTCGACTTGTATGTGCTTATGCATGCTGACACTGTTGCATGCTGCCACTAACCACACTTGCATGCTTCTGTGCATGTCAGCCCTAACCTTGTTATTCTTGTTGTTTATCGAGCATGCTACCACTAACCATTCAATCGTGTTTCCTTTTCAGCACATGTAAAGTGCCTAGAAAGAGATTGAGTTCACTGAGGCGCTTTATCAAGTGCGTTATTATTATTAAGCAGCAGCCGTGGCATACAATCAAAATAGAGCTAGATCTCCTAGCTTAGTGCAAATCTGACAAAAGTTTCCTGTTTTCAAATCTTGTAATCAATAAAAGTAGCAGTCTCAGCATTGATGATGATTCTAGTCCCATTTTTTGCAAGCAACTGAGAAAACATTTGCAGAATAGGCGCCGGTGGCAGTGGAAACGTTGTAGTCGCCAGCGTTTACTAAATAATCGATATAGGATTTCAAGAGCAACTAAGTCGCAGCAAACGTCGGATCTGTGCTCTGATTTGCTACGTCTCCCTATATTCGCTGTAGAGTAAAATAATCTTTTTTGTTAAAAGCAATTTATATTATTTCCCAAGCATGTGATTATCCTGCTACGGTGGTCTCATCTAAATCCTCGATTGGCAACAGTTGCAGTCTTCTTGTCAAATTCATCCATATTTCTATGTATTATCCATCCAACTGGCGCAGGTTGCAAATTGCTCACACCTTGCCTTGCTGTTGACTCAAAGTGAGACATTCGCTAAGCTTAGACGCAGCACAATGCTCACAGGATTCTTCTTTAGTCTCTTCTTGTGGCTGAGTTTGTCTTACGCCACATTACCATCGAGTTTCGGCGGGGTCCCTCCGTTGTTCCGTTTTTTCCATTTCCGTCTTTCTACCGATTTTCTTCAGACGGACTCACCGAAATATTTCCAAAGATTTCCATCCGAATTTCCCTTTTCACTCACGCTTACGGGACGTATAGGACTCAAACTGTGAATTTAGTTTGGGTAACGTACGTTTACTTGACTTCCGATTCTTGAAAAAATTGCCGCTAATTAACTGGCAGCACAGATTGAAAAGAATGACATGCCATAAAAATTTCAATCGGAGGTCAAGCGGCAGCATTCCACTGAAACTGCTCTCCTCCGTATTACCAATGACATCCTATGCAGCAACGATGACAGGAATTCCTCTGCCCTAGCGCTGCTAGATCTATCAGCTGCCTTCGATACCATTCACCACAATGTCCTACTTGAACGATTGAGAATAACGATCGGTCTGGCAGACGAGGCACTGGCTTGGTTTAAATCGTACTGGTCTGATTGTGTTCAATCATGTTGTTTGGGGTTCAGGTCTCATCCACTAGAGAGTCCCTTGTGAAATTCCTGAAGGGTCCGTTGCTGTTCTCCATTTATACTCAACCTCTGAGAAAGTGATTAAAGTCCATGGAATCAGTTATCACTGTTATGCTGACGATACTCAGCTGTATTTTTCATTCAAACCGTCGGAGTCTGCTGCAGCAACTGATAAACTGAATGCTTGCCTTGTCAACATTCGATCCTGGATGTCAGAACATTTCTTGAAACTAAACGACGGTAAAACTGAACTGTTTCTAATACGACACCCTAAGCAAGTGCTGGATTAGAAGGCTTTGCTCTTCTAATAGGTGATGCTGTTGTGCAACCATTACCACGTGATCGGAATTTAGGTATCGCCTTCAACAACCACCTAAATTTTAAAACCGTTCAGAAGACTGCGTCTACAGCGAGCCATCGCGTCCAATCCCTACCTAAGATTAGGAGCTGTCTTCCACTGTGGCCTACAAAAATTTAACTAGCACCTTAGTTCTGTCTCGACTGGATTATTGTAATTCCCTCTTAGCTGGGCTACCAAAAAAAACTAGGCCACTGCAGATGGCTATAAATATGACGGCAAGGCTAGTTTGCAAATCCCAGAGGTTAGACCACGTGTCTCCTTTGCTAAGTAAGCTAGGACGGCTGCCAGTTGATCAACGGATACAGCAAAAATTTCTTACGCTGACCCACGAGGCCCACCACAGCTTGTCTTCTTCGTACCTAATAATAATAATAATAATGCACTTGATAAAGCGCCCTCAGAGAATTCAATCTCTTTCTAGGCGCTTCACATTTGCTGCATCTGGTCGGCCGAGTAAATCCGCGGATCAGCGTACTGTTCCTAAGTTCTGTCGTGTTGCTCTTTCTTTTTATTTGCGGGACGACTACCAATAGAGTGCTTGCAACTCAGCCTCCGCATTTTGGAGCCTATATCATACAAGATCGATGCGCTCTGAGACAGAAGGCGCCCAGTAGGCACCTGGGTGTGGCTTGATGACGAGATGAGGCCATTGGGTGCGGCAGCGGCGTCACTGACTTCCGGCCTATCCCTAGTTGCTTCTGGTGCGTCATTATGGCTGGCCACCGGAAAACATGAGCCAAGAATACGTCCCACATTTGCGCCGCTTCTGCGAAGAGCGCACACCACTTTCAGACTCTGACAGCCTGCCGTACCGGCTTGTTGAAGACGTCGTGACATTCGACGAAGCTGAGGGCCACTGCTTAAGCTGGGTATCGCAGTATTTGTCGAAAAGGTACGGGTATTCCTAGTCGCCGTGGTCGTCGTCGGTGCAAACCCGAAAGAAGTGCTCGAGGTGGTTTTCTTGGCCTTTTTTCCGTGTCAGTGACGGGCAGTGTAACGTCTAGTTGCATAGCACTTGGTCTTTAAGTTCCATTGTTCATGACTGCTTATTTTTTATCCCATTTGAGTTCGACGCGTGAAACCCGTGTGTCCAGACAGTTAGGCCCCCGCAACGGCTATCCTAACTGGTACGAAGATGTCTAGTCTGGTTTGGCAGTTCTCATTATATAGCCTTCGGCGCATTTCAGGCCCACCGCAAAGACTGAACTGTTGGGCGTAAGTTTTTGTAAGTGCGTAAGCCGCCTGTGCTGATTCATTTGCCATCGGTTGTAATCGCACTTAAAACATAATTTTGTATTGAACTATATGATACATAGTAAAGGCCTGAGTGATATAGTGGCATGCGTTTGTAAGACTCGACTGTCATTCGCACTCGCATGTACTAGAATCAGCTCGTTTTGTTTTTCGCCGATTTGCTAGGCAAAGCGAGTTCACTCACTTTCGATCCAAAATTGCTGTCGGGCAGTGGCATGCGGCCTGTGTTATGAAATGTGGGCAAGTTTGTCGTAGAAAAGCGGGGATAGCGTGGGATCGCTATTGATGGCGTTACTCGTCTGTCGGAAAGCCGAGAACGGTGCCCCGGTATTCTGTCGAACTGACTTTTTAATGTTGGGCGACTGCTGGTCTGGTTGTGCTTGCTTCGGCGATCGGCTGGCTGCGTAACACCGCTGGCTTCGTAGCGTGACGTCCTTTTATTTTGGTAGGGCACTGTATTCTTTCTTCACTGCTTCCATTTTTCTATGGGTTTGCCAGCCAACCCTTGTAAATAGAGAGGGCTGGTAAGCCAGCTTCAGGTCGCATCCAGCAGACCAGTCACCTGTGGAATACCGCGAGGGTTCGTCCTCGGTTCTTTGTTGTTCTCAATTTATACTCAACCTCTGGGAAAAGTGATTGTTGCCCATGGAGTCGGTTATCACTTTTAGGCTGCCAATACTCAGCTGTATTTGTCATTTAAACCGTCGAAATCTGCTGCAGCAGCTGATAAACTGAATGTTTGCCTCTCAAAACATTCGATCCGGCAACTTTCCTTGACTAAATGATGATAAAAGGAAACTGCGAATCATAGGACACCCAAAACATATGGCTTGGCTAAGACTTTGCTCGTCCCAATAGGCGATGCTGTTGTGCGACCATCACGGTGGGCATGGGATTTATGTGGTATCTTCCGACATTTGATTAAATTTTGAAAGCTTGTTAAGAAGACTGCTTCCAAAGGTAGCCATTACGTCCTATCTTCAAGATTAGGAAGTCTTTTGCAGTGGCTAGCAAAAAATTTAACTGGCTCCCTGGTTCTGTCTCGGCTAAATTATTGCAATTCTATTTTGGCTGAGCTATCGAAAAAACCATTATGCCACTGCAGCTAGTGATGAATATGGCTGCAAGGCTAGTTTGCAAATCCCAGAGGTCTGACCATGTGTCTCCTTTGCTAGAAAAGCTTGGTTGGCTGCCGGTTTATCAGCAGATACAGAGTAAAGCTTATGCTGAAGCACAAGGCCCACCACGGCTTGGCTCTTCCATACCTAGCTGAACTACTGCACCAGTTTCAGTCACCTCGGGTCCTCTATGTACAGTAAATCAGTTTTCCATTTCTCCTCGTAAAGATGGTTGGCAAAGAAGTATGCTTAAGTAAGTTTGCTCTGCAGGTCCTACCTAGACTGAGGAACCAACTTCCACAATTCTTATGCAACGACATCTGCTCTCCTGCTGCCGACTGTAGCACATCCTTTCCAGCCATCCTGAGCTGCTATGCCCATGCTACTCACATCCCCAACCCTCTCCTGACTCAGCTGTGCTTCTCACTTTCTCTTTGTTGCATGAGATGAAGTCTGTTGGCTACAATGCTTATCGAAAGCTGCTTATGCTTTAAGTATGCTATAGAAAACTCCGAAACACCCAGTCTTTGTGGCTTTGTGGACTTACAGACAGATACTCAAACCTGTTCCTTCTGCCCTGATCTTGAAATTCATCGTTCAGCCTGTTTGCCTTCGAAGATACCTGGATTCACTGTTGCTCAACCTAGCTACCATAGTAAACCTGTTCCTACCCTTGGATTGCAACCTTCAAAAAGCTGTTGGTGGGCTACTTACTAAGAAGTCTACACTAGACCAGAAATTTAGCAACATCTGCCCACTCTCCTTACTATCGTTCTTCTCGGCAGACACTGGAATGACTAGTGGCAGACACAAAAATAACCTCGTATCCAAACTTCAAATCTTGTAAGTGCCAGTCTGGTTTTTGAGCAAATCACTCCACTGAGTCAGCACTGACGCTGTGTATGATCACTTGCTCAGGAATAGTGACTTAACTTGTCTCTCTGTTAGTTCTACTGGATCTCTCGTCAGCTTTGCAGCAAATGTAAAGCGCCTAGAAAGAGTTGAGTTCTCTGAGGGCACTTTATCAAGTGCATTATTATTATTATTATTATTATTAGCTTTTGCTGCAATTGATCGCCAAATTCTTCTTGGACGCCTGTCGTCTCACCTAGGCACCGCAGGCACTTCAACAGTTTAGGTCGTATCCCAGTAGGAAACATTTAGAGGTGTCAATGGAAAACGATCATGCAGTGAGCCTTTGACACATGTTTGCCCCAGGGTTCCGTTTTAGGTCAACTCCTTTTCACAGTTTATACTCTTTTGCCGAGGTAATCACCGAGTACGGTCTAGGCTTGGTGCTTTGACCGTTTTCTGTCGTCCTATGTCTCTAAACTGTTATCTCCTCCCCCAAAACGTGCATTCCTGACACTCACCCTTGAATGAGAGTAAACTTTCTGAAATTTAATGACCAGACAAAACCAACCTACTAAATATAGGCAAACCAAGTGTGGAAATTTAAAACCTCAATCTCCAAATCGGCTTTACCTGCATGTCTTCTATAGGTAGCCTCTGCCAGGAGTCTTGTGCTTTCTTTTTCGAAATGACCTTACTAGAAGGCCACATCAGCTCTACAGTCAAACTGCCGGCTTTAACCTGCATAATGCGAAAAGGCAGGCTTGCTTGGATAAGGATGCCACAGCCAAGCTGGTTCATGCATTCATTCGTGACATCCTGACTAAACTTCCCTGGCTCACTACTGGTAGCTAGGTCTTCCTGCCTATGCAATATCACACTTACACGGTGGTGCAGAACTCGGCAGCTAGGCTTACCTGTCGTAAGCGTAACCACTGCACAGCACTCCTTTGCTTACTATTGTGCACCAACTGCTTATCTAGCAGCATATCGACTTCCAACATCTTTCACTTACTTTTAGGTCCTCCCATCCCCTTGCTCCGGTCTACCTACACTGAGCATAGCAGTATCGGCAAGGCCACCCTAAATGGCTGCCGGACCCAAACAGTTCTGATTCTGATATAAAAAATATTATTGGAACCTGCTGTAATCGTGTACAGTATATGTAATAAGATTAAGTAATATGTACACTCAGTGGTAAAGCAGTATATTGATTTTAGTGCTAAACCAAAGTAACTCCACGATAAGCAATAACCTGTCTGAACCTCCCTGGCATATAGCAAACAAAGTCTTTGCAGCCTTATCATCATCCAAACATCCGGCAAACTTGAAAAAAAAAGATTTTTTTATGTGATATGCTGTCTACCTACGTTAACGCTCGATGAAACTCGGGTCTGAAAATTGACGGCCACTCTGCTAGCATAATGGCCCTAAATTAAATTAAGCAGTGTATCAGAAAAAAATATTGAACAGCATTAGCCACATGCTTAGGCTCGGTGTCTTGTATGAAAGGAAAACTATCTCAGAGAAGGTTTATTGCTGTAGTTCTAAATGGGTGTCTTGCGGCATGATGTCAGGTATGCACAACTGAAGTAGCCCCCCCCCCCCCCGACTACAGCCCCTCTGCCCACAAATGCTTTCTGTACAGAGGGCAGTTATCATTGGAGCGTTTGCTGGAGCCATGAGGCAGTACTGCATACATTTTCAGTAACCAAAACTTGCTATCATCGCCTCATTTGAGTTTGCTCCAGTCTTCATGGGTCCAGTATTCTCTCGCCCCAGTTCACGATAAACAAGCCACTGTTCTTTTTTTTTCGTTCTGAGTAAAAATGCCCTGTTCACCTGATCGACACCTGAGATCGAATGTTTCACGGTCGCATGCCCTGTTCATCTGATCGACACCTGATCGTATCCCCACCAGCTAGCTTCCCAGTAGTAGCCTACAGGCTTTTAGCATGAACCCTTGCAAGGGCATGTGGGCATTTATGGCATTTATTTTTTGTGCTTCGATCGAATGTTTCACTATCGAATGCCACTACTCATCATAAATGGGGGTCGCCGATATGTTCTAGTTAGAGTGTATCTGAATTAGTTTTAAGTTCAGACCTGTCACACTTTCTGCTCGTGGAACCGTGCCTTCAGTTAGTATGCCCCCAAAGCTTGGAAGCTACTTCTGTCTGACATTAGTCATTTTGTGATTTGATGACATTCAAAAAGAGACTGAAAACCTACCTGTTCTACTCAGCCTTCATCTGACCGAGGGAATACAGTTTACTCTGCGTTTAAGAATATCGATGTAGGAATACTCCGAGTATATAAGAATAGCGGTTTTGCATCCCAGATTTTTTTCCTATATTACTCTTACTCGGCATATGGGAATACTCCGAATATAAGAATGCCTATTTGCCGGCAAGAGCGTACTCTTATAATCGGAGTCGACCGTAGTCCTTTTATATGGTTATGCATTACAAGACTGTGCAAGTCTTGTAATGCATTTGCAAACTAATATTGCAAACTAATGTTTGCATTTGCAAACTAATGTTAGCAGTTACATGCATTTGTATTGCACCTAAGTGTTCCTTTTTTCTTCATGCTTTGCCTACCTGTGCATGGTTCCACAATCAAGTCTGCCCACTTTCAGCTACATAACATTGCTAAAATTCGGGATTGTTTAGATAAAGATACCACATCTAAGTTGGTCCATGCATTTGTGACATCTCATCTGGACTTCTGTAACTTACTGCTTGCTGGTCTACCAGCCTGTGCAATCAGGCACTTACAGCTGGTGCGGAACTATGCAGCTGGGTTTGTTTGTCATGAACGTCGTAGTTGCCACCTCTCACCACTTCTCGCCGACCTGCACTGGCTTCCAGTCAAGCAACGTCAAAAAGTCTTCAGACTTTTTGAGCAACAGACTTCAAGGTTTTGTCGCTCACTTTGAGGTCACTTCATTCTTTGGCTCCAGCCTACCTATCAGATCTACTGCCCCACCAGGCTAGGCATCGTACCATTTGCTTTGCGGAATCTGTTTACCTGTACCTCGTACAAACCTCAAATTCTTTGGAGACCTTGCCTTTAGTTCGTATGCTCCCAAAGCCTAGAACTCACTCCCGACTTGTGTCCCGACATTTCCTGACTCGACCACATTTAAAAAAAAAAATTAGAAACGCCTATTTATGACAGCATTTAGTGGGTCCCTGTGATTCGTCCTTCATGTGCTTATGCGTGCTGACACTGTTGTATGCTGCCACTAACCATACTTTCATGCTGACCCTGTGCATGTCACCCCTAACCATGTTGTTCTTGTTGTTTATCAAGCATGCTACAACTAACCATCCGATCGTATTTCCTTTGCAGCAAATTTAAAGTGCCTAGAAAGAGATTGAGCTCTCTGATGGCGCTTTATCAAGTGTGTTATTATTGTATATTATTATGGTTGATTTTAGTATTTCTAACCAGATGTCAAACTAACCCGTGGCAGTAAGTCTCTTGTGGATGTTTTTCTCAGCTTGATAACTGTTTTTACATGGTTGCCTAGGCAGGAAGCCTTGATTATAGTTTACTGTTGGTTATTGGTTTTCTTGCAGTGTTGTAAAACTGCCGAATACAGATTATGTTATTTTTTCTTCCTTTCCAAATGCATTATTATTTTTATTAACAACATGACACCCAGCTTGATGGAAATTTGGGATACCGGTGACAAGAACGTTTATTCTGCTGGGGTTATTTTCATTTGACTACCGGTTTTCCTATGCAAAACTGGATGCCAGTCCTCATCTGATGCCCGTCAGAATCAGGTGGATATTTGATATTGCTGTTTTCCGGCAAAAAAGTGGGTCACCTATCGAGCGACCGATGCAGCTGAAGTGTGATATCCTAAATAAGCCGAGTGAGAAAGTACATACACCCCTAATTGAACCAACTGTTTTCTCACTCCTTGTGCTGCTATAGTCACCATGTCATGAGCTTTCCACCCAAGCTGACTGCTGGTTTTCTTGGTACTTCAAATGGATAGTTCGCTTCTTGATGCTTCTTGACATAAAGTCATCCGAAAGAGCATGTACAGTGAACATACTTCTTCGGTATGATGCGTTGGATTGGGGGCATGTGATAAGCATGCAGGTGAATGTTGTTTCCTTATGCTAGGCCATCGGCTCTGACGGTCTGTCTCATCACTGGTCTGGCTCACCGTTTCAATGGTTCATTGGACCGTTGTAGCGGTTTTCCTCTCACACTGACAGACCGAATATGCAGAGCAGTGGCCGATAATGTTCTCAAGTCAGACTTGGCCATATTCGAGAGAAGCCATGACCCTGTGGACTTCTGCAGCTCAGCAACAATTGCCGAGGGGCATAAGGGCAGTGCAGCCTGGAGTAGTGAATATGGGCCTGGCGAGGGCTGTGGAGTGAAGTACGCCGACGACATCAACGACAGCAATGGTGCCGCAGGTGATGTCGATACAGGCTCTGCTGTCCGAGGTAAACCTGTTTTCTTCGAGTGTTACTAGCGGCAGCTTCTTTGTGAGGAACTTTGCTTTAGTGAACTAGGTCCTCCCCTATTGCTTGCTGTGGTGGTCACTTAATTCTGACGGTGCAAAGTCTTTGTTGTCAACCATGACGCAGCTAGTTCCGGCAGCATCTTGCCTGTGTAGTCCTGAGGAATTCGAGCTCAGCGATGTCATGCCTGGTATTGGGGGTGGAGTAGCAGTGTGCATCTCACTGCTGCTTGCACTGCCGGCTGCTGCTAACTTGCTTTAAGCAAACCAGTTGTTTGTGAGCTCTTGCAGCTGCACCTTCCCTAAGTTTTGCCCTCAGTAGCATGTGGGCACTGCCATGTCCACGACACCACTTTTTTTTGGGAATGACTACCAAATGAGACCTGGCTGAGCTTGGTCTAAGATAATATGACATGATGGTCGAGTATGCCTGAGTATGGATCACTTGCCTCCTGCGTGGGCCTTGGGCTTGCCCCTTTTAAACTGCGACTGCCTAATGAGCCTTGCTGTGTATGTAACAGCAAAGGTGACACGTGAAGTTTTGTGATTATCAAAGCCTAATAATTTGTTCACCTCTCACAATCAATTGGCTATCTGGAACTAACTTTCTATTTTTGAAGGCTATTACTCCCAGGATTTCTAAATGTAGAACGAGTCGAATGTGCAGTCGAGGCCTTGTGTATTTCAGTGCTGGCTGCTGATATTACGGCTACTCGCCCAGTTCGAACGATTCAGTTTCAGCTCTGACTGACATTAAGCAGCTGTGATGTCTGGCAACGGCAGCTAGAATCTCTACCACTGAAGTTGCAATGTTGGCATCCAAGAGAAGTAAGCAAATTCTGTAGTGCCCAATCGCATGCTGCCATGGGTACTGGCAAGGGAACTGTGTCAGCAGTGGCTGACCGTGGAAGGTAGAGAGAGGCCGAGGGCCTGAAGAGAGTAGGCTGCAAATTCCACCGAATCCCCATCCTAACATTAGAGAAGCATTACCCAGTAATGGAGGTGTAGCAACTGACCTAAAGGTCTGTCAGCTTGTTCATCTACATCTCTGCTATCATACTTGAAAGGAAACAAGACTAAAGTTATCCGGATTACAGCATCGGTATATTGCATATTTGGCTCGGTGCGACCATAAAACGTCCCAGGCACGGCCTCTATTGGTGCTATGTCCTCTTGAGCAGAATGATGGATCTCCCCAGCCCAGCATTCTCCTCAGTCTTGCAGTGTGCAGCCTCGCTGTAAGCCATCGTGCAAGTTCTTGAATCATGGTCCTTGTATGGGCAGATTCGTACAAAGACTACAAATGGTAGTAGCCCCATCGTTCAGGATAGTGCTTGGATCTTGGGTGCAAACAGAGCCGTGATCGAAAACAGTAGACCAACAGTTGTGGTGAGAGCGAAAAATGCAATAATCTCAAGAGTCTTCCACCACTGCCATGCATTCTTCAGCTTGATAGCCCCACACGAAGTCACATGATGAGTTGTCAGGTTGTTAGCCTCACTTAGATGAATCGACTGGTTCCTACCCCAGTGCGATAGATGTAAACTAAAATATAAGTGAAAATTCGAAGCAGTTATTACTGTTGTTTTGCCTCTGCTTCAGACTGCTATGTCAGTGTTAGTTGCTTGCTCTATTGCACTTACCTGTCGTCTTCGGCTCTTCCAGCGTAGCTGCATTGCAGTTCATCCAGCCTGGCACATGACAGCAGGTTGGTTGTCAATGGGGATGTAAATGGCTTGTCGCAGGATTCCTGTCTGCTACTCTTGACTTCTCTCGGCTCATGTCTGATGCCTTTTAGATCCTTGATGCTAAAACATGGGGCTCATTGAAGCAAGCCAAGCAGATATTCTAGTATTTCTATCCTACCTGTTGCAATGCTTACACACCTGAGCTGGTCGACAGCAGCTGTTGCTGGTACCCATCCTGCTGGCAATCGCCCAGAAGCTGGCTTGAGCTTCTTACCTCGGGCTGTCGGAGGCTTAGGCTTGCTATGTGTTGCATGGTTAAAATGGATCCTCTGTGGCTTTCCGGGTGCATTTCTGCTCCGCACCTTCATTTGACAGGCCACTTGGCAAATGCAGTCTTTCTGGCAGCAGCATTTTGTTGCTTCTTTGCCAAGTTATAATAGCAGAAACTTGTTATGGTATGGTTGCCTTAGGCTGTGCTGCTCCTTGTGCATGTGCTCGTGTTATGTGCCGTTTGTGTGTGATTGTGTGTGTGTGTGCGTGCGTGCGCGCGAGCGCACGCACGCACACACACAATCACACGTTTGTGCACATGCTAAGTGTATGGTTTAAGGTTTCAGTCGTGTTTAGTTGCTGTGAAAAATGTCTTAGCTTCAACCGACAGTCTACGAGGTGAGATCCTTCACTTTACCAGCATAGCCATGATACTGTGCACATTTGTGAGGTGCCTTTTTTCTTCATGATATCGTCTACACCAGCTCAAAGTCGGTTGGTCTGTGTAATTTGGTGTTGGTCATGGTTTGTGAACTAACCCTTTACGAGCAGCGCTAAGGGACGGCTGCTATCGAGAAGCCTAGCAGTTTCCTACCATTTGCCATTTTTGGTATATGACTATTTGCCGTATCCGGGTGTTTGCCGTGAGCTGTTTTACTTAGTCGCCTCTATAAAAAAAAATTGCCTTGTCGCGTAGGTGGTGTGCTAGTGCTGCACCAGAGATGGAGGGGGAAGAGATAGAGAAGAGAGAGACAGACAGACAGACAGACAGATAGGAGAGACAGACAGGAGAGACAGACAGACAAACGGAGGTTCTGACGCTTGCTTGCACTCTCCCCTTCACAGTGTTGGATGCTGCCAAGCTTGCCCGCGTCGTGTTTGCCGAAGTTCACCGTTGCTGCTCGGAGTGGGTTAAGAAGCCAGCCGCAGTCGAAAGTGCTTCCGCTGCTGACACAGCTTTGCTGGATGGACGCGTTGTGTCGTCAGCAGCCGCTCGCAACCTGCGACGCACCATGGAGGACCGGCACGTCATCGTGCCCGCTCTCGAGCTGCTCGTGGGAAATGAGGTTCTTGCGTATGCTTGCGTGCCACTGTGTACTGTGTTCACTGCAAGCACGCTTGCTGCGCGAATCCCGTGGTCGACTGCAATGCGTGTTCTGATATGCTACTGCAGATGATTGCGTGCCGAAGCTCCTGCCTCGGTTTTCTCCTTGCCGAGTTCTCGGTTGATCCATCTTGTCTCTGCTGGTCAGCTTGCCTGCTGCGAATGGTCGCCAGCATGCTGACATTGTGTATGCTGCCGCGTTCAAGTGTGGATACTGTACATTTCACCTCTAACCATATTATGCTTGTTGACGTTGTACATGTTACCACTAACCACTAGATCATGCTTCCTTTACAGGACACGTAAAGTGCCTAGTTAGAGATTAAGTTCTCTGAGGCGGCTGTACAGTTGTAAGAATAATATTGATTACGGTGTTGCAGACTTACAAATAATAAGCCTTGTGGCATCGTTCATCTTAGAGCAAATAGCTAAATATTGAAGCTATTAAGGATCGTCTCAGGGGGCATAGGGTCGTGCAGGGCTCCATGCTAGGTCCGGTTCTTTTCACGGTTTATACTCTTGCTGATGTGATTGCCAAGCACAATCTCGGCTTTCACTTCTATGCGCGTGATACTCAGTTGTACCTTTGCTTTGATCTCTCCCAGCCTTCGAGCATTTCGAATTCTCTCAACTCACTTGCTGCATGTATTGATGACATCCGCACATGGATGGCATCAAATTTTCTAAAACAAAACGATGATAAAACTAACTTACTAGTTATGGGCAAACCCAGTGTGATTCAGAGATTGGAAAGGCTGACTCTCAAAATTGGCTCTGCCAGCATATCTCCAGTTGAATCAGCTCGAAATCTAGGTGTCATATTCCAAAGCAACCTCTCGTTAGACGACCATATCAGCTCCACAGTCAAATCCGCCTATTTTCAGCTTCATAACATTGCTAAAATTCGGGCTTGTTTAGATAAGGATACCACGTCTAAGTTGGTCCATGCATTTGTGACATCCCATCTTGACTTCAGTAACTCACTTCTTGCTGGCCTACCGGCATGTGCAATCAGGCAACTACAGCTGGTGCAAAACTCCGAAGCTAGGCTTGTCTGTCGTGAGCGTCACAGTTGCCACATCACCCACAGGACCCACCACTTCCCGCCAACCTGCACTGGCTACCAGTCAAGCAACGGATTGACTTCAAGGTTTTGTCGCTCACTTTTAGGTCACTTCATTCTTTGGCTGCAGCCTATCTCTCAGATCTACTCTCCCACCAGGCTAAGTATCGTACCACCCGCTTTTCAATATCCAACAGTTTACAATACCTCAAATCCTTTGGAGAGAGTGCATTTAGTTCGTACGTGCCCAAACCCTGGAACTCCCTCCCGACTTGTGTCAGAACATCCCCTGACTTGACCACATTTAAAAGGAACTTAAAAATACACCTATTTAGGACAGCATTTAGTTGGCCCCTGTGATTCGTCCTTGCATTCCGTTACATCTGTCTCGCCCTCAGTAGTTCTGATAGCAGCACAGCGTGTGCTAGCGAGCAATGGCTGAACCATGTGTGGGGCAAGACTTCCAGCTATTTTATTGAGGGGGGCAGGACCCACACAATTTGTATTTAGGTGGCTAGCCTGAAATTAAGGAAAAATTATAGTACACAATCATGTTTATTCGACACGAACTCGTTGGTTTTCGCATAGTCAGTGAGCCGTAATTGCTTACTAGGTAAGGCGGTTGCTTTTCACGACCTCGGGCCCGAGGTCGTGGGTTCGAATCCTGTGGTGGGCGATCCTTTATCGCCGCTGCAAGCGGTGGTGATAGCCGTTAAGGCTCTTCTGTCGCTATACAAAAGGAGGCTGCTAAATCAGCTGGTATTTATGTAGTGTGAAATTGAGACATAATCTCTTCGTTGGTGACAGTAGGTGGGTGTAGGAACAAGGGTCGGCCTAGGTTGCTGCCTGTCGTAGGAGGCACGACCTCGGTTCCGAGGTCGTGGGTTCGAATCCTTTGGTGGACAATCCTTTATTGCCGATGCAAACGGTGGTGATAGCCTTAAGGCTTTTCTGCCGCTGTATAAAAAGAGTGTTTAATCAGCCAGTATTATTTATTTTCAGGGCCCCCTGCCTCCCTCTGGCTCTGTCACTATGCCAACCTGTCGTGCTATTTCCATATGCCATGACTATGTCGAACCTATATGCACAGTGCATAACAACAAAGCTAGAGAATTTTAAAACATCGTCCTGACCACAGAAACCAAGTTTTTGGGGAACAAGAGCTATTTTCTATATATTTTAGCCATACGGGATTAGGCAAGCACACTTAGTCTCCCCAAGGACAAAAATGTATTTTTGTTTCTTAGCGCTGTCTCTGCCTGTGGCATATTGCTACCAACGATCGAAGGATTTTGAGCACCAAGCTAGCAGAAATGTATGCAATAAATTGTCTATATCTGAAAATCTCAATCGTTATTTTTTAATAAGGCCATGGACAACATTATCTTGAACCTATTTAGGCTCAAGAGGATTTGATGTATTCTCATGCCTACCCTCTTAATTCTGCATCTAGCTGGCTTGGCAGTAAGTATTGCAGTCGGACCGTGCCGAAGGCTAGGGAGTAGGATGCTTCATGCCAAACCTACACAGTAGACCTGACACTTAAGAGATCTGCACCCTTCTCCTGTAGGAAGGCAGCTTGATACAGCCCTTCCAGGCACTGGAAGCTGCTAGAGGAACGAAAGTTCAACGTCAGTAATTGAGTTTTTGACTCAGTGATAATGATAATGCATTTGTATAGAACCCCCAGATATCTTGATTCTTAAGCTCTTTCTGGGTGCTCGCCTATGCTGTAAAGAAACCATGACCACAAGGTTAGTGGTAACATTAACCGTGTCAACATGCTTAATACGACTAGTGGTAGCATACACAGCAGCAGGCCGCATAAGCGCACAGAGGACTAATCACAACCCGGCAAATGCTGTGAGGAACAGGTGCGTTTTTTAGCTTCTCTTTAAATGTTTTCATGTCAGGAAATGTCGTGATGTCTTTCAGGAGTTAGCTTCAGGCTTTGGGACCATACGAAATAAAAGTACAGTCTCCTAAGGGTTTGAGGTGTAGCTAAACGATTTGAGTCATAAGAGCAGTTGGTAAGATGCTTTGCTAAGTGGGGAGTAGTTATGATTGGTAATCTGGGGGCCAGTGAATGGAGAGCCTAAAAGTGAGTGACAAAGGTGATCTGTCATGGGAACAAGGCCATTTGATCAAGCCAAAACCAACATGCCAAAGAAAATGGGATCGTCACCATTACATCCACTGGAAGTTGCTTCTATCAGGTGCTCAGTCTCGTGGACTGCCCTGAGCAAATTTCAATGAAGACTTGCCACAGTATACTGCATAGGGGGAGGTTTGATCGTGGTTTTAGGCTTCTTCTAAGATCCCACCCTCAGACTGCTGCAGAATTTTGGAGCTCCAGCAAGGGCCAAACGTAACTGGGAAGATTTATATACTAGCAGTACACCAATCCAAAGCATGACTAAGACGTGAACAGAAATTATTTTACTGACTCGGCTGTTGCCATAATGGATTAGCTCAACCAGTTGCTCAATTCAACCTCTTATAGTACCTACTTCGAGGCTAGCTACCGGAAAGCAATCCAAGTCCACCTACCTTATGCTAACGATCTTTTTGAGGGATATCTAATGATGTGGATGTCGACACTGCATGACATAATTCAGATGCTGGTAGCACCGATACCCAGCCCAGCCTGGCACACAGGCGATCATTAAGAGCCAAGGTGAGCCTACTTCTTTCCGAGTAAGAGGTTTGGTATTATTTTTTTATATGCTTTTGAAAATTTTATAAATATTTTGTATCGTGCACTACTGTTGTGCCCAGCGGCAGGGGAAATTTGAACCTGAGCACCATTTAACCAACTTCCGTCGGCCATATTTTCAAGTGTATAAATACTCACAGCCATGAAATTATCTGCCTTGTAACGTCTTACGAACTTGTTCGTGACTTAAGATCCCTGTGGTCACCTATTCTTGCTGTGCATTTTGATCAATGTAAAGTGATGGCTGTTCTAGATTAAATGCCTCTTTTAGTGCTGTCTCCATATGGCTACTAACTTCTGTGGCTGGTTACCATCATCCTCATTTTTGTTCTAGGCATTGAAAGGCCAATCTTTTTATGCTGTGTTTGATGGTCACGGTGGTGTGGATGCGGCATCATACTCGGCTGCTCAGCTTATCTTGAACTACGCTCGCTGTCCAGAATCTTCTACGGACGTAGCCTCGGCTCTTCATAAAGCCATCGTGGTCACAGACCAGGACTTTGACAGCAAGGCAAGGCGAGAAGTACGTCGTCTTGCGGTATTGCATATACTTTTACTCCTTTCTTGATTTCTGCTGCTAGGGCTATGTCTTACTGCTGCGGCTGCCTCCACCGTAGTGGGAACGCTCTGAAATTAATGTATGATCATGTAGCTGCTTTGGGATCGAGTCTGTTTGATCCTGTGGGCGCCATTCACTGCTATGCTAGGAGTGAGCAAATTTATATACACCTGCATTTTGGTTGGCTCCGAAAATGGGACTTCCGAGATGCCAGCAGCAATGCAGCATCGACAATCGGTGTGATGAACAGTGCTTTTGTAGAATCTGCGCAGTGGCTCCACGGCTCTCATCGCTGTGCTTCGTCGAGAGCTTCCATCACCCTCTGGTCATCTGTACCTAGCTTGGCTAGGCGACTCGCAAGGGGTAGTCGTGCGTAACGGCAGGCCCATAAGCATCATGGACCCGCATAAGCCTCAGCGCGAAGTAAGTGCGCGCGTGCCACTGGCAGCTTGCTCGTGAGCTCAGCTCGCGTGCTTAGCTCGTGTGCCTGTGCTACTCGACAGTGTGAGAGGTTTGTTGCATCATACAAGCCAAGCTAGAATGGATGTTTTAAGACTTTTACCCATGTTATTAGCCACACACACACACCAGTCCCGGCATATTATTGAGGCACCTTCCATCAATTGGTGCTGAATGTCTCCGCTGAGAGCAGCACGGCAATGAAGGACAAGCAGCCAAGGATTAGCTGCTCGACATCCTGCTGCTCAGCCATCACTTACCTGGCCACTTCGTTCTGGCTTCATCCATCATTCGTGCTCTCCTTTGTGTCTGCATGTGGCCTACTCCTGCTGCTGGGATGTAAAAATTTTCTTCAGGCTTTACCAACGTTACCTGTTGACTAGGCTCGTCACTCTCCTGTTGACCATCACAAATATACAATAGTGCTTCTCGGTTTTTTTGGTCACAGCTTTTCTTTGATGTGGCTTTAGTCATCAACAAATTTTACTGAGTGTGGAGGGGTTAGTGTATGCATTCAAGATGCAGAGCTTTATGTAGCGCCCACAGCTTGTGAGCGTGAGTTTGATTTAGAAAGACTGCTGGTTAGTTGAGACTTGTTG
Source organism: Cristatella mucedo (assembly GCA_009760855.2). NCBI lineage: Eukaryota > Metazoa > Bryozoa > Phylactolaemata > Cristatellidae > Cristatella > Cristatella mucedo. Next base: position 3,227,680 of record WPIO01000027.1, on the reverse strand, counting down.
AACATATGCCGTTTTATGAAGCTCTGAATGCTCATTTTGGGTGAAAGTGGGAAATGAGGATGCTTGGGGAGCTATCTTTCCAAAACTGGGAATTTACCTACCTCCTATAATCATTCTTGTAAGGAGAACCGATTGAACGATTATCGTGCCATCGTGCCAAAACAAGAACTATCTTTTGATGTAATAATTGCTTCGATGTTGACCTTCTGACGTCCTTGAATAGTCGAGATGACAGTCGGTGGCTGACTTCTAAACATGGCAATTTAGAAAAGCCAGTAGATTCAATACTATACTGTATAAAAGTGTGCCAAAACCTTCACCAGATGCAAGGCATTTTTCTAAACGCATGAGCAACTTAAAAAATAAAAATTGTGAAATTTAATGATGAATCATGATTTCAGAATACATTTTGAGTACAAAAATCTCATATTGATCCATGAACTCTTGGCCAAGTTATGGAATTTGCAATGCACATGGTTACATTGTACAGGAAGCTATTAGAAATTCCCAAGCTTATACCTCATTTTTCGGACACATCTCGATGTACTGCGATTTAACAAGTCTGGCCACAAATCGCTTACGATGGAGAAATCTGTAAATGTGTTATTTGCGGATGTGTGGCTTCTGGTTGACTTCCAAGTTAGACATTGTTTTGTCTTTATTAAGACACCCTTAACAAGTAATGGATTGTTTTACCAATTTTTTTCTCTATTCCCTTAACTTTTATTTGTACGTCAGATTCTGCTCTTTTTCTATCCACAATTTGTGTGCGCAAACATGTTAAGTTTGCGCTGTTTGGGAATCGTGGCTGCTGACATGTGGCCAGCGCTTCGTGGGTGGGTTATAATGCATTGGCACGACAGTGTTCATTCTCAAATCAGCCTTATTTGTTTGCTATGCTTCCTTCAGAGAGAAAGGTTCTGGCTCACAAGAGCTGAATAGCAAGACGAAAAGAAAAACTAGTCATCTCGTTGGGTTTTGTAAGAACCGTGCACCTGTTTGGAAAGCAGGTAGCGAGCTGCAGCCAGGGCACCAACCCATTTTCTAGCTGCTTCCCGCTTCAGTGGTGGCACTGCTATCTAAGGCAGTCTCCTCATGGTGCTTGTAAATTCGAGATATTTACCCACCCTCATGACGGATTTTTGTGGACATACATTGGGGGAGGAGTCGCAAGAAGGTATCCATTAAAGGTTTTTATGTTAATATGCTTTGATACTTTAATCCTTATTTGAAGCTGCCAGCTGCAGCAGCCGGGCTAGCCCAGCATCTCATTGCAAAGCTTGCTGAGCCCGGTGGCATTTATGATGACTGAATTTATGACATGTCTGTGGCTTTGACTCGAGGTGGAGAAACTTCGAGGATGAATGGTTATCTCCCCCACTGGACTGTGATTTGTTTACCTCATATTCATAAATCAGCTACTGAACAAAGACGAATTGAACAATCAGCATACAACTTTGAATGAGTAAACATCGCACCTGGCGTATTATGTCTGGCCCTTGACCACGTGCTGTCAAAAGTTTCTAGCTCATGCACTCAAAGCTAGGGACTTATCGTTTCATAACCTGCGCCCATAATTGCATTCCACATCAATCAAAAGATAAAAGGACTTATGTCGATGTAGGGTAATTAGAAAAAAACAAGATATAAAAGAATTCTAAACAAAAAGATTCGTCAGGTACAAAATTCAAGTTCAGGGACACCTGGGGATGGGCATGACAACAAAACTTAAAATATTGTTATACTCGAATTTGGTTACATCAGACTAGGAAAACGAATGCTCATTCCGAGAGTGAGCCTGTGCAAACTGCAGCTAATAACGTTTTGATCAAATAGTGAAATGCCTTCAATTCCCTCGAACCACCTTAGTATAACCTTCATGAACTGATTCATTTCTAATGAACCAACTGGGCTTCAAACTGCCCACCGGGCGTCGTCAGACGAATCGCCAGCAAACTGCCCGGTTCAAGAAAAAATGGCGTGTGGTTTTCATGCAAATGAGCTACCAAGGATTCAGCTTTGTGACCAATACAATGGTTGTGTTGGTACCACCTCAGTACCTTACCTTAGAGGCTCTCGTAAGAATGCCAATCACTTCAGGCTAGCCTGTAAAAGGCATTCTCCCAAGCTGAGTACTTCGAGGGTCAAGTAGGGGCCGAATTCGTGAGTTGTTTGTATTATGCATACAGTTGGTATCAAGAGAGATTAGACCTTGGAATCATCACAATTTTAATTTCTGTGCACATTAGTAGTAGTTCCCAGTCATTTTTTAATGCCTGTTTAGAGTTTCATGCTTGCTAATATCGATTTCGCCTTCGGGACCCTACAGTAGATGCCCAGACATATCAGACCAGAACTTAGGTCGAAAGGCAACTTGTGCTTTTCCAATAGGTGATGCTGCTGTTCGACCATCACCGTAATATGAGAATTTAGGTGTCATCTATGACAGCCTAAATTTTGAAATCTTTGTTATCAAGACTGCTTCCAGAACTAGCCATCACGTCTGATCCCTATCTAATATTAGGAAGTCTTCCACGGTGGCTTGCAAAAAATGTAACCAGCACCCTGATTTTGTCGTGGCTAAATTATTGCAATTCCATTTGGCTGGGTGGCCAAAAAAAGCTTTATGCCACTGCAGCTGAGCATGGTTAGTTTACAAGATCCAGAGGTTTGGCAATGTGCCTCGTTTACTGAAAGAGCTTGGATATCTTCTGGTTGATCAACGGATATAGAGTAAAGCTCAATTGTCATATTCCAAAGCGACCTCTCGTTAGACGACCACATCAGTTCCACAGTCAAATCAGCCTATTTTCAGCTTCATAACATTGCTAAAATTAGGGCTTGTTTAGATAAGGATACCACGTCCAAGTTGGTCCATGCATTCGTGACATCTCGTCTCGACTTCTGCAACTCACTGCTTACTGGCCTACCAGCATGTGCGATCAGGCGATTGCAGCTGGTGCAAAACTCTGCAGCTAGGCTTGTCTGTCGTGAGCGTCGCAGTTGCCACATTACTCCACTTCTCGCCGACCTGCACTGGTTACCAGTCAAGCAACGGATTGACTTCAAGGTTTTGTCGCTCACTTTTAGGTCTCTTCATTCTTTGGCTCCAGCTTATCTCTCAGATCTACTCCCCCACCAGGCCAAGCATCGTACCACCCGCTTTTCGGAATCTAACAGTCTACAAATATCTCGTACAAACCTTAAATCCTTTGGAGACCGTGCATTTAGCTCGTATGCTCCCACAGCCTGGAACTCCCTCCCGACCTGCATCAGAACATCCCCCGACCTGACCACATTTAAAAGAAACTTAAAAACATACCTATTTAGGACAGCATTTAGTGGGTCCTTGTGATTCGTCCTCGATGTGCTTATGCGTGCTGACACTGTTCATGCTGCCACTAACCACATTTGCATGCTGACCCAGTGCATGTAACCCCTAACCATGTTATTCATTTTGTTTGTTTTTCAAGCATGATTTTACTTACTATTCTATTGCGTATCACTTTGCAGCAAATGTAAAGCGCCTAGAAAGAGATTAAGTTCTCTGAGGGAGCTTTATCAAGTGCAATATATTATTATTATTATTATTATTAAAGCTCTTACACTGACCCACATGGTCAGCTTGGCTTCTTCATACCTAGCTGAACAGCTGCATCAGTTTCAGCCTTCTCGTGCCTTCAGGTCCTGTAGGGACAATGAATTAGCTGTTCTATTCCATTCTTATGCTTAAAGACCGTTGGTGACAAGCTTTTGTTCTGCAGGTCCTACACTGTGGAACTCACTTCCACAATTCTTACGTAATGACATCTGATCTCCTGCCGCCGACTGTGACATCTTTTCCAGCCATCCTGAGCTACTACTAAGCTACTCACTATCTCAACTGCCCTCGTGACTAATCTTTTTTTCTCATTTTCTCTTTGTTACGTGAGATGAAGCCTGTTGGCTACCAAATGTGTATCTAAAACCGCTTAGGGTTTGAGTGTGCTATAGGAAATTCTTCTGTCTAACATCCGCATAGTCTTTGTGGAGTTACAGATAGAGATACAATACATTACATTACTATACATGCTTGGCCATTCTCTGCGTTTTTCCTGCTGCTCGGCTGAGCTCTCATAGGTCGTGTATGCTGTGTGTGTTGTGTCTGTTTCCGATGGTACTTGCTGCTCTTTTGTCCATGCAAGTTTGCCCAATCATATTTTTTTTCTCTGTTGAGCGATTTTCTCTTCAGTCCTTTACAATTTGGTTGACGTTTTCTTTGTTTATTTGCAGGATGAGCGGCAAAGGATTGAGGCCCTTGGCGGCTGTGTCCTTTGGCTTGGTGCATGGCGTGTCAATGGTTGTCTGTCTGTATCTCGGGCCATTGGTAAGCTGTCCGTGTTTTCTCACATTGCAGAGATGTCTCTAAAAAGATGGTCCTGTTTGTCGGCATGTCTTTTATATCACTATGCATAAAGTAGTCTTACTGTTGGTGGTTTGGAAATTAGTTTGATTGAGCATTTGGACTTTGCAGGTGCTCGCTTGTGCATAAGTTAACCCATCCCCGACGAGTTGGCACTTCATTTGCATTATTTTCTGACTTCTTGTAACACAGAAAAAATAATAGTTATGGCATCTACGTGTGTGCGGTAAATAAAGCCGAGCCTCTTGAGTAAACTATTTCTCTGCCAGTTTAAAAATGCTGCTATTTTTCGGTTGGGTATTGAAATTGATCCAGTACCTTCAATGACTGCTAATGTTTATAATGGACTAAATCCATTGCCCCAGACAGTTCCGGTGCACTAGAAGCAGTCCTAGCAAAAATCTATTTTCATTTCGGTCGTTTTGACGACTTTCATGGGCTATAGAAGCAGGCAAGAGAAGAAGGGTCACACAATTTTCACCATCCAGAGGTATACCACATTTGAACTTAGATCGCTGTGGGGAAGAGGGATTGGGAGTTATCACCCCACTGGTTGGATCTAGTTCATATTCATAAATCGTTAATAGAACACAGACCAACTAAACGATGGACAATAAAGCTCTGCATAAGTAACAATGGTAACAGAAACAATCTTTCGGTGCAACAATGTCGTATTATATTTTATGCCTGACTATACGGTCCAAGTGTCATTTGCTCAAAAACGTGGGAGTCGTATAAAATTGACAGTTTGATAAACAGTAATCATAATTGTATGCCTCCCTCTCATATGATGCAAGACACATTACTTGTCATTGACCTAAAAAAAATTATAGGACAATGTATACATATGACGAGTTATCAAAGTACGAATTTCAAGTTCAAGGACATATAAAGGTATAATGTATTAAGTACTATTATTACTCACAAATTTTGATTTGGATCTTTGTCAAGCTAATAAAAACCAACATTTTAGTAATGTACAAATCTAGGGTTACTCAGAAATTGAAGTATAGTTGTGCGACTTTTGAGGTATAAACTATCTTCCAAATATTCAGCAAGTTTGCCTACAATAGCTTGCCGACGTGTTTGCTATTCAACGCTGAGTGCTGAGTTAAGCTTCTTGATCCGATATAGCTGCGTGCTAACGCGTGCAATTTCCAGTCTAGGATTAGAATTCAATGTGCCGATGCAAAAGGCTGCCTTGCTTACCAAGAATTGAAGAGGAACTACCAAATGTAGATATGATATGATATGATAGACTCACGGCAGTAATTTGAAAAGTAGAACAACCGAATGCTTTTAGCCGTTGGTTTGAGAGCCAGAGAAAAACTGCCTAAATCAGGGAACAGAGCAACAGCCTGTTTTTGAGCTTCTGCTCAACCAGCTGATTTGCTTAAACTTTGGTCTCATGTTTTCAATACAGGGCATACGGCCATGGCTTGATCTGGTTAGTTATATGCGTGTGGAAACCCCTTTTGGTTGTCAGAATGTCGGTCTTTGCATAGTGTACAGCATATGGCGCAGCCGCATGGGATGGGTGAGTGCTGGTTTTTCGAGTGTCTGAAGTAGTTACGTGTAAGACCGTTGCAGCTTAGTCTGACTGACACGGGAAGTAGACTTGAATTCAGTTACAATTTCTTGTATTTCATAGATATTTGATCTTGAGTCTGCATTGATGGATCTTTCAGTGCAGCATGTGTATGTTGCTTTATGTGTAGAATGTGCTGAGATGCACATGAAGATAAATGCATAGTTGTATTGTTAGTCACGCGATGTATATATCTTGACAGTTCTGCTTCTGGACTGCAATGGGAGGTCTCGTGCTTCACAATATGCTTCACGGCATGTGAAATGCCAAAAGGACGATTTACTCTTACGATTATGCACAAATATTGTCTCTTTTGTGTTCCCTTGGATTTTATTTGGCAATGTAGTCCCACATACATCGCAGGTATTGTAAATCATGGCATTGTGACAATCATACGGTTCACAGTCACTCGTGGTGGCTGCATCGGTCTCGACCAGTTTCTTCTTGGTAGTGTGGTCTATGTCGCCCTTTATTCAAGATCCCTAATAAAGTTCTTCACGGCCGTGTTATTCTGTGACCGACCTGGTGCTGTGCTTATGTGCCGTGTAAGGCTATTATTTTCCAAGTGTTCCGGTTTTTTTGTCAGCTAGTGGGAACTGATCCCTTGTCCATGCTGACCACGGTGCTATGATGTTTCTGCTATGTTTAAGTACGTCAGTGTAAGGATATTAGGCAGCTGGAAGGCATTGGTTGTATCATTAGGAACCGTGCAGAGAGCATTGGGATGTCTAGTGCCCATCGGGTGATGTCGCACAATCATCAGCTCTACCCTGTTCGCATTTTGATGCGGCTTTTACAGAAGCGTTGACGAGATCTGTTGACCACTTTTTCAGGAGATTACACCTATAAGCCTTTTATCAGCAGCGTACCAGACGTGGCGACCGTTGCACTGGATGGCACCGAGGACTATCTCATTCTTGCCTGCGACGGTCTGTGGGACTCGGTCACCTTCGAGCAGGCTGTGGCCATAGTGTACGAGCACGCGCAGAGCGGCGGCAAGCTGGAAGGCAAGTGATGGCAGGCCCGGCAGTTCGGCTACCTCGGCAATTGCAGCGGCAGCACGCGGCTTATACGCGCCTTGCTCTGTTGAGCTGCCGATGCCATGCCGTGCCGATGCACTCGGCCCGTCGGCGCCGAGTGTGTCCATGCTCAGGCGGTCCCACTCAAATGCCCTGGTCGTCCGTCTATGCTCAGGCGGCGCGATGCCACTGGCTGTCTCGCTTCTTCAGCTGCTGCCTCGAGGCTGGTCACTGCCGCTCAAGAGGCGAACGCCAGTGACAACATAACGGTGGTCGTCGTCTTCCTGCGCCAGACCCTGGCTGCACCGCCCGCTTCGCTCCCCGCGGGGGCAGACTGTCGGAGACGATCTGACTCGCCGCTCTCGTCATCGTCGCCACCGAAGGCATCGAGCTCGCCGTCGTCCTCGGACGAGGATGACAGTCCGGCATCGTCACCGCCGGAGCTCGACGCCAGCACCCTGCTGGGCACGGGGCACGTGCAGGAGCCAGTCATTGCCAGCTTAGTCGGCGCTGCCGTGGAGGTGGCAGGTGCCGGTCCGCCTGCCGTGACCAGCCGCTGCGGCGGAGCGGGCGGCAGCGGTGCCGACCAGAGGCGAAAGCGAAGGCAACTCCACGTCAGCATGGTGCAGTGTGAGCCGAACAGGGCCGAACCTTCCGGTGACGACCGTCTGGCCTCCGTCTGGCCAGCAGCAGGCAGCGGAGACAGTTCATAGTGTGTGCAAGTGTCACACAGCCTAGTCACGTTCCCTGCGTGAGCATGCACACCAAGGGCAGCCGTTGTATTTTTTGTATTGCTCTGTGACCATGACGATCTATCGCTCCGGCGACGAGTCACACCCTGCGACGAGTGGCTTGTCGACGTGGGCGGTTGGATGACTGCATGCGCTTCACCCAGACGAACATAGCGGCTGGAAACGGGTGGTGGGACTTCGACCTTGGCTCGATCGCCGTGACACTGGCAATTAGTGCTCCTCCCCTTACTCCCAGGTGCCTTAGCTAGTGGAAGACGCCCGCACCCCTGCCCCCATTTCGCGACTGACTACGTCGCTGGTATCTTGCCCCACCACCTCGGCTCAGATCTTGCCTGTTGCAAGATTTCCAATTGATTTGAGCTTGAACTAACATCAGTGCTCGACCGGCCGGGGGCGTGGCGTGCTTGCGGGTTCAGCGTTCTTGCCAGGTCGTGCGTGCTGCTGGTTTATTGTGAGCGCTTAGGCCGTGCTGGTTGACGGATCGGTCGGTGAGTGACTGGCGCCCGATATTTTCAACCGGCACTGGCGTAGAAAGCTTGCTACAAGAAGCAATAGTAGTGTTACAGACGACCGTGTCGTCGCTTTCGTTGCTCTTGCGCCTTGCGTCTCTTGTGAAATTCATCGCCTTATTGTCGCCTTCTTGTCTTCTGTGTCGAAAATGTCCTGTAGGATGCTGCTGCTGTCGTCACGCTGTCCATGTCCGAGTGCTGCAAGCTCTGTCTGCCGCCGGGCGAATGCAGTGTGCAACATGGCGAGAGGTGAACCGGAAAATGGCTGAGCCGCCAGCAGCCAGGCCAGTAGTGTTAAGAGCTCATGCGTATGTAGTGTCGAGCGTAGGATGTGGTCGGTTGGCCTCGAGGTGCTGAGACCAGGCAGCAGGCCAACTTAGATCGCGGTGTTCCCTTGCAAAGACAGAAGGAAACACACTTGCTCCACATCACAGCATTGAGTGATGGAGAAACAATAATGATGACATTTGTATAGCGCTTTAAGAGAACTAAATCTCGTTCTAGGCACTTTACGTATGTTGGAAAGAAATCATGTAAATTGGTTTGTGATGTTAGCATACGCCAGCACAAAGGAGAATACAGACGGATGGAGCGAATGATGTGACAAAATGGTTTTTTAACTTGTGGTTGAATGTCTTCATGTCAGGGGGTTTCGTGACGTTAGTTGTAAGTTCTTGGCTTTGGGAGCATACGAGCTTAAACCTCGTTCTTTAAAGGATTTGAAGTTGGTTTGAGTTAAAGCTAAACCACTGGAGTCAGAAGAGCAGGTGGTACGATGCCTAGCCTGCCTGATTAGGAAGTAGGGATGGGTACGTCGGAGCAAGAGAATAAAGGGACCTAAAAGAGTGAAAAAATCCTAAACGTCAGTAAGGTTCTCGATGGGCTGCCAGTGCAAGTAGGTAAGAAGTGCTGTGCTGTGGCAACTTTGAGGCAAACGACAGACTAGCCTAGCTGGACAGTTTTGCACCAACTGAGCGTCTAATTGTACAGGCTGGAAGACCTGCAAGCAGTGAGTTACCCAAGCGAGACGAAGTGTTGCAAAAAGTGCATGACCAACTTCGATGTAGTATCCATGTACGAGTAGGTCCGAATTTTTTTTTATTGCTACGTAGCTGAAAGCAGGCTGATTTTACGTAGCTTATGGGTCGTCTAGTGAAATAGTAATAGTTTAAAAAGTCGAGTAAACGAGAAATAGTAAATATCTATTGCGAGATGTAATGTAATGTATCTCCGTCTGTAACTCCACAAAGTCATAAAGACCATGTGGGTGTTACGCAAGAGAGTTTTATATAGCGAACTCACAGCCTAAGCGGCTTTCGGTAAGCGTTCGGCAGCCTTCGTCTCACGCAAAAAAGAAAAAGTGGGAAGCATAGCAGTCAGGAGAGCAGTTGAGGTAGTGAGTAGCATAGAAGTAGCAGCTCAGGACCGCTGAAAAGGTGTAGCCATAGTCGGCAGTAGGAGAGTAGTTGTTGCGTAAGAATTGTGGAAGCGAGTTCCACAGTCTAGGACCTGCAGATATTGCCTACGTCACTGGGTTAGTTTGAAGTTGTAATGCCTCACTCAAGATTGGTTCACATACCATTACTTACTTGATGTCTGCGTACTGTTCCAAAACGACATATGAGTCGGCCTGCGTTCAGCTGGGGAATGCTGCCAAACTAATTTGGCCTACTTGGATTACCTACCGAAATCATAATAAAAGAGAAAGCTAAGTACCACTAATCTTTGATAACAATTCTGATTCCATTTGTTTAGAAGGAAAGCTAACCAAAATTAAGTTGTTTTATGTATAAAGAGATTAGTTTCGAGGATTCTCAACAAGCAAATGGAGAAAATACCAAGTGGCACTAGCCCTATGTCCGCAAGATTGATAAACTGCTTCCTAAGGTATTGGAACAACAACGAAACTATGACAAGATTGCATCAAGAAAGGTTGGAAGTAAATCGTCTGAAGTTTATAAAGGACGTTTGGGATAGGTTAGTTAGGCACAGCGGTCATCCAAGAGTAGCAACGGCTACCGAGAAAGAGGAAGCTCTGAACGAAAGGGACCTTGAATTCTTCAAACAAGAAATCAGATATCACTCCAAAAGCCCTTCAAAGTGATGCTAAAGTAGTTGGATGTTTCTCATAAAGTATAGCTCGAATAGTTAACCAGGGGTTATTTATTATAGAAATATTGGATGACATTTCTTCTGATATATGTGATCATGGTAATTTGTGACCATTAGAACATGGCTGGAGGTGCAATAGAAATTACTGTAAGTCGAGATATGTTACTACATGATTTAGTGGGTCCCTGTGATTCGTCCTTTATGTGCTTTATGCGTGCTGACACTGCATGATGCCACCAACCACACTTGCATGCTGACCCTGCGCAAGTCACCCCTAACCATGTTATTTATCAAGCATGATATCACTCACCATTCAATCGCGTTTCCCTTTGCAGCAAATGTAAAGCGCCTAGAAAGAGATTGTGTTCTCTTAGGGCTCTTTATCAAGTATATTATAGTATATTATTATTATTATTATTATATATTGCTAGAAGCTGAGACACATGGTCCAGGTTGGGTTTTAAATCCGAAAACGTTCATGTGTATTTTGAGGGGAGATTAACTGGCATGCTGCGGTACTAGATCATAAAATAATCTTTAAATTTCCTAAAGCTGAGAAGTAGATTTCTTCCAGAAATTCAGCAATTTTTCTACTATCGCTAGCATTGACGAGGTTATAAGAACGGCCGGTACAGTTTTTATCACGATAACTAATTCAGTAAAAATATTATCGACGAAACAAAGTTGAAAACAAAGGCGCAATCAATGAATGATAATAATAATAGTAATAATAATGGTTGTAATAATAAGACATTTGTTTCAATCTACGAGAACTGAGATTTTCTGGGTACGAAATGGCTACCTTAATTGATTCTAGTAAAAGCAGTTCGTCTTCTGAGGACTGCATACCACCCCACTGGCGTCAGTGTTTACTTTTACCGAAGATGCGGGAGTAGGTAGGTAGTAAGCCAAGCTCTGCGTTCGGTGCACGCTAGGCGTTCGCAGCACCTTGCTCCAGTGGCGCTTCGAACGAACTGATTGAGTGCCGAAGCTGGATCGTAAACGCTGCTCGAATTCCAGCATCGTGTTGATCGTAATAAGTCAACGGCGGCCAATGCAGGCCGAGATTCGCAAATCGCACTCAGCTTAGATCGAATTTGTCCCGTGGAATTCTGCTTAAAGAACGGCCGCAAATTGGCTGAACGCTTCACGAGCGCAGAAGCCGGTCGCAGACGGCGTCCAATTCAACTTCACTCTGAGCCGCCCCGCCAAGCTCTGCCGCCGGACCTCCGCCGCAGCAGAACGACCCAAGGGCGGCGGCTGCGCTATCGGCTTTTAGCTGACCTGCGCACAAGAGGCTGATTGCCATCGAAGCCTTGATGGGAGGGTGCGCCCGCTCAACATTCGGGCACGCTAAGATGTAAGCAGCAGACAGACAAACAGATTTTGCGAGGTCGGATCACCAGAGCGGGATTTTTGAGGTCCCTCACGATTACCGTATTGCACTAGCATTTTGTTCTTGTGCTAGTTCTCTTGGCCTGAGAACGGGGCTCTTGGATTAGGCTGAAAGCACGCTGCGTTGTCTCTTTGAATGAATATTTTGTTCTTTTACTAATAAATATTTAGCCACTACTTCCCATTACTTTGGAAAGCTAGGTTATTTTACTGCAATTAAATAAAGGCATGACATCATGTCGTGCCTGATAATTAACTTTTGACGCTAGAAGAACTAATGACATAAAAAAGTGAGAACTAAGCAATAGATTTATGCTTAGCTCCTTCAGAAATGTTTAAAAAATTGTGCTAGTGGGTTAATTAAAACAGGCAATGTCGCCACAGCTACAGCTGTGTGAACTTTTTGCGTGACGGCCACTGCTAAAAGACTCAACAAGATTTGATGCTCCTGATCAAATTCTAAAGTTCAAGCTTAAAATGTGTCATGGGAGCGGGCAGTGTGTTCTGAACTTTTTATGTGAAAAAGTAAATTTGCATTAATGTAAGATGTAAAGATGACGATTATAAAAAAGAGTCGAGCCTAGTTCGTGGTTAGATCAGATCCATAAAAGAAGCCACAGTAGAAGGCGTTGCGTTTTAGAGAATCAGAGAAACCACTTCAAAGATGTGAGAGATTGATTTACCGGATTTCGCACATCGATTCAATGCCAAGTGCGGACCCAAGAAAGTTCGAGTGATTGGTCGCTCATGATGTCTTCTACGCTTTAGACTTCCTGCCGCGATTATATACCGTTTGTAGTGTATGTTTGCGTTAGCTGGTAGAGATTTAAAAAGACCTTGATGCAATTTGGCAATTTCAATCCAATTGAGCCATGTTTAGGACCTGTTACACCATCGACGTACCTACCTATCCGACAGCACGCAGATATCATGGTAAATCGGATCAGATACTTGGAGAAAGCTACTTATAGCGTGTTTTCACCTTGACTCTGAGCAAAGGCTAAAGATTTTTAGGTCTCTACGCCTTCCGTTAGTGCTAGTAATTCAAACATTTGTATGTTAAAGATTCGCCGCTAAATATCAGACTACTTTAAACTTACTAAGCTTTGAACTTTGCTTCAGCAACGCGGGCAGCGTGGGAGGTGAGAGCGTTCGACTGGCTGGGCAACGGTGATGCTATCTCGGCTCGATTACGCAACCATACCATCTTGACACAAATGAAGCCCAAATTGAGCTTGGTAAATACGTTGGCAAAATGAGATTGTAAAGTTGTGAACCAGGGGATCTAAAAGTGAATTATTTCTTTTGATCAAATTAGTATAAACGGACGAATATACGATGCATATTTATCGTCGGCTCCTATTCTCCGAGCTCTGTCGCACAGAAAATTAACGTCGAACAAATTCGTACATCGATGTATTTCATTGCACGATATAATTAGTAATTGTTGGTCGGGGTTTTCATTGAAAGAAGTCAGATGAGATTTCATCAATACAAGCATGGAGAGTTAGGAATAGCGAAGCTGCCTAAACTGAGGAAAATATCTTTGCCCGAATCAAGCAAATAACAAAAGCTTACGCTGTGCTTTTCTTTTAGGTAAAAACAGTCAAGTATCAATATAAGAACAGAAGAGTATCTACACCAGATCATTTGTTATTAAAGAACTTCAGCGGAATTGCATTTGTCAAAGTGGCATGGCGGAGACAGGCGGAGCTTAATAGTTATCGAAGTTTCAAGTAGCATTTGGAATGTTTTATCACGTTCCAAACTGTTTTTACGGGAATGAGACATGGAAATTTCTCCAAGATCCAAAAACCTGTAAAAAAACCAAAATCGTGTGAGAAAGTGGACAATTTTAGCGAATGAACAAACTCTTTTCAAATAGAACGCTTAATACGACGTGTTACCCTACAAACTACATATCTTTCTTGAATGTCGTTGAGCAACTAACCACCTCCGAAAACTTCATGTATAAGTATTTCATCTGAGTGGTGTAACGCAGAATACGTGCGTAGGGATCTGTGTTCTTGACTTAATTTCGCATGCTTGTTTGACGTTAGTAATCATGATATAGCAATGAAAATACATTTATTATAGCACCCGCATAGAACTCAATCTCTTTCTAGGCACTTTACATCATTTGCTGCAAGGAAGCATGATCGAATGGTTAGTGGTAGCGTGCTCAGTGACAAAAAGCATTACTATGCACGTAGAACCAGCGGCGGAGCAGGAATTTTTATCAGGGGGGGGGGGGCAAGACCGCCAAATTAAGTGTAGGGGCAAGAACCGCTAGCAATCAAAAGTTGTAGCGCGGAATCATAGTGCCTGCGTGACTCAAAATCGGCGGTTGCTCATCGAGTGGAAATAAGACAAATTTTTTCGCTATTGATGGTCAGGGGGCGTAGGAAAAGGGGTAAACCAAGTCGCTGCCTCCTGTAGAAGGGGGAGGGCAATTGTTCCCCCTGGCACCCTGGTGGGGCCAGTGCTTAAAGTGAGGCAGGCTAGATACGGGTCCAAATGCGTTTACAAATTTGGTGGCTTAAAACAAGTTCTAGTCGCGTAATTCGCCATCTCTTTTACAACCGCTGTTTTGCTGGCTCCCGTCGAGCTGCACTGCAATTCAGAACCATCAAGTCTATTGAAGACCGTGAGCTTCGTTTTAAAAAGTTTCACGCAGGTAGTATTCCTCGGTAGCAGGCCGACATCAAGATTTGCGCCAAGTGGTAATGCACTTGCAATCGAAGCTAACGGGTGGCCTCCATATCACAGTTTTGGATCTGCTGTACCTCGACAGCGGACTACTCCGGCGGAAGCCGCTGAGGCGAAAACAGCGAGCCCACTTGCAGCAGCTGTTTCCCAACCTGCGTGCTTGCCGTGCAGCCCTGTTCCTCCTTACCGAAATAAACCGCATCAGCCTGAGCCGTCTTGATATGTGCGCGACTGCTCGCACAAACATAACACACAAGCGCTTCATCATCTCTGAGCGGTATCGTTGGCCAGCTATTTACGCACGCTTTATTCAACGCTGCTACGTTCAGCAATCGCGTGATCGTAATACTTCGCTGACAAAGGCAGAAAAAACATTAAATTTACCTAGAGCGGTGCAGAAATTCTACTAAGGATCGGATAGTTTTGCTTTGCAAGAGACTCTTGTCCCTTACCTAAATTTCTCTGGAGGTAAGCTAGTCAGCACCGATCGATTCAAAGAGAGGCGGCGGAAACACGACATGCAAATAATGATAGTTTTGCTTTGCAAGAGACTCTTGGCCCTTACCTAAATTTCTCTGGAGGTAAGCTAGTCAGCACCGATCGATTCAAAGAGAGGCGGCGGAAGCACGACATGCAAATAATGACGGTCATCTTCTTAGATTAAAATCCCGTTCATCGGGACCTTAACACCGCAAGGTAAAAAAATTATTAATGCATTAAATACACCAAGACAAAATATGAATTTGGGTCAAGCCTGAATAAAAGTTATGGTAGATTTAATAATAACTTATCAAGTGCATTATTATTATTATGAGTCTAGGCTTACTCACCACCGCAGGGTTCGGTCTTTAAACCCCTTCTTACCGTCGTCTATACGCTCTCCGATCTAATCGCCGCACGGAATCTCGATTTCCATTTTAATGCCGACGTCACTCAGCCTCTACCTTGCCTTTCAATCTTTTCAGCCTTGCTCTGCACGCGTCTTAATTCTCTTGCAGCATGCATTCGCCGACGACATTGACGTTTAGATGGCCACTAACTTCCCGAAACTTCGCAATCATAAGACCAGCATAATATTTGTTGGAAAGTCTGGATTCATTCTAAATGTTAGAAGACCCTACCCAAAAGAATAGTAATCTTGAATCCTAGTTTGTTGGAGAACTCATATCTCCAGTTGAATCAGCTCGAAATCTAGGTGTCATATTCCAAAGCGACCTCTCGATAGACGACCATATCAGCTCCACAGTCAAATCCGCCTATTTTCAGCTTCATAACATTGCTAAACTTCGGGCTTGTTTAGATAAAGATACCACGTCCAAGTTGGTCCATGCATTCGTGACATCCCGTCTCGACTTCTGCAACTCACTGCTTACTGGCCTACCAGCATGTGCGATCAGGCGATTGCAGCTGGTGCAAAACTCTGCAGCTAGGCTTGTCTGTCGTGAGCGTCGCAGTTGCCACATTACTCCACTTCTCGCCGACCTGCACTGGCTGCCAGTCAAGCAACGGATTGACTTCAAGGTTTTGTCGCTCACTTTTAGGTCCCTTCATTCTTTGGCTCCAGCCTATCTGTCAGATATACTACCCCATCAGGCCAAGCATCGTACCACCCGCTTTTCGGAATCCAACAGTCTAGAAATACCTCGTACAAACCTTAAATCCTTTGGAGACCTTGCATTTAGTTCATATGCTCCCAAAGCCTGGAACTCCCTCCCGACCTGCGTCAGAACATCCCCTGACCTGACCACATTTAAAAGGAACATAAAAACACATCTATTTAGGACAGCATTTAGTGGGTCCCTGTGATTCGTCCTTGATGTGCTTATGCGTGCTGACACTGTGCATGCTGCCACTAACCACATTTGCATGCTGACCCTGTGCATGTCACCCCTAACCATATTATTCATTTTGTTTGTTTTTCAAGCATGATTTTACTTACTATTCAATTGCATTTCACTTTACAGCAAATGTAAAGCGCCTAGAGAGAGATTAAGTTCTCTGAGGGCGCTTTATCAAGTGAATTAATATTAATATCATTATTATTAACTCAAGAAAGAGACGGAAAACGGCGAAACAAACTGATAGAAGCAAAGGGTAAACAGGATTACTCAATGTTCGAGAGAATCAACGGAAAAATTGCTGAAATACCTTCCGTGGCACAATAGGCACACTAGAAAAAGAATTAGATGCTAAGAAAATAATGGATTCACCATCAGCAACAGAGATGGGTTAATAACCTGTTGACGATGCTCGATTACTTGAACAATATGACAAAGTTGACAGGAGAAACTTCAGAAAACGCAAAAGCAGGGTGAGGAACGAAGAGAAGTTACTAGAAAAGGGAACGGCGATTAGATGCTTGTTAGAATTAGACCCGAATAAAAAAGAGGACGACAAAAGAAGAACTACGGATCCGAAGTGCTCACTGCCAGTTCACAATTCTGGGTCTGAGCCTTAACCACCCACCGAAATGTCGCCGCATACTCGTAAATCGGTCATGAAATATAAGAAAGTATAGATCAGTTAGGTAGACAGTTCATTTATGTAGTTTGTTCGCACAGCAGAGCCAGCCGACGCCCAACACCGACAGTTTATTACCAACGCACGGAGCCCAAGAGCGCACGGCTCCCCTCGGCCCCTCTCGGGGATGCTCCCACCAGCTGTTGAGGAAAGAAGCGGTACCAGCCAGCATGCAATCGAACTACAATTTAAACAGACAGATTGGCCTACTCGGCTTTCATCACCACTTGCAGCAGGAAATGCTGAATTGTTTGCCGGTGGATTCGAACCCACGACCTTGGTGACAGAATCTTGCCGCTGCGCTAAGCGGGTTCCCCGATTTTCCGCGTTCCATACTTAATCTGGAGTTATAATTGCCTGCATGCATTAGCTCTCGATCGTGAATTAGGCAAGTGCGTGGCTCGAGTCGGCTCCGACGTTCAGCATTAGTAAGCCTTTATGCGAACGACCGGACTTCCATCCGGCTCGCAAACTCCGATCTCGGCGCCCGCCGATGCAAAACTGAGTCACTTCTCAAGAAAATGTAAAACTTGATTTTTATGTTCTCTCGGCATGATTGTTTTTAAATAACCTAATGTCAACTTCAAAGGCCCCAGACTCAGTTGACGCGTCAGCACGCTTCTTTATAGCCGCCTCGGAGCGGAGCTTGCGCGTGCGCAGAGCCAAGTGCCTGGCTTCGCTCCGCGCTGACGAACGCGCGCCGCGTAGATAATGCAGCAACGGTGTGTTAATTTAAAAAAACTAATAGAACGGCTAGGTTTGCGGCTGTCGGTCGGTCGCAGACGTGGCGGCCCGCGAACGCCACTTCAACCCGCATCGTCCGCCATCTGGCGCTCACGTGACGTCGCGGAAGTCGCGTAAGTGCACCGGGTCTCGTGACTTGGTTTCGGCTAAGGGTGTTGTTGCCGCTTCTGGTGGCTCTGTTATCGTCGCTCTGTTCTCCAACCTTGCCCTGCCGCTTGACTTCCTCACTGCAGATTTCTCCGAGGGTGAGTCTCGACGTCATTTCTCGTCAGTTCTCCAGCGACACCTTCAGGCTTTCAGTTTCTCGCTAGCTGGCAACGCCAAACGCGTGCGACGCGTACCGTAGGCTGTTGCGCCGTCCTTGCGCTTGGATGCGGTTCCGCCGAAGTTTCAGCGGCGCCTTATGCAGTAGCCTTGGCGTGCTGCCAGGGAGCTAACGGTTGTTCTTGACGCTGGTGCCTGCGAGGCTGGTTTAATTTCAATGGTCCAGAAGCACTTGCTCATCGTCGCAGGCGCTACGACAGGATGGGCACCTTAATGAGGAGCGAGGAAATGGCGCTCTGTCAGCTGTTCTTGCAGTCAGAAGCCGCCTATGCCTGTATATCCGAACTTGGTGAACTGGGCGTTGTACAGTTCAAAGACGTAAGTGTTCATTGCAGGTTTTTTGATCGTGTGCAAAAAAGTGAAAGAACGCTTGAACCCTGAACCTTCTAGCACAGTGCTGGGTACATTTTTTCTTTTAAGCCAGCGTAAGGTTATCGCGTCTCGGCCAGATGTCGAACAAAACCTTGCTATGGCAACAACATGCGCTATCATCTTACGGTCAAAATAGACGTGGGAAGGCCGATAGATTTCCTTGTGACTCAACTTTTTAAGGCCGCAGGAAAACACTCGTTGGACCTTTTGGTCCGGTTAGACATGTTCCATAGTTTCGCTAATAAATTTCGCGCGAAGTGCTGTAACCTAAATCCGGCATAATGTAACCGCTGCTCTGTTTTTGCAACAATCGTTTTTAAATCGGTGTCCGTATTAGTAAGCCTGTTAAAATTATTCCCTAGCCACCGAGGACGTTGTCCACTTTGTTTTCCGGCTGACCATTTAGCACCTCATTTTACCCATATAAACACGTGGTAGAGGAAGTACCAGATACG
The DNA here is from genome assembly GCA_009760855.2 of Cristatella mucedo. Taxonomy (NCBI): domain Eukaryota; kingdom Metazoa; phylum Bryozoa; class Phylactolaemata; family Cristatellidae; genus Cristatella; species Cristatella mucedo. The sequence continues at coordinate 3,208,779 of WPIO01000027.1, read as the reverse complement.
CCGACAACTTGGCCACTGCTGAAAAAGAGCCTTGGCGCCATCCATCCACTTGCATTGGGCAGTAGAAACTTGTATGCTATTGTATTCGAACCCACGGCCCGAATCGTACAAGTATCGCACCAGTGTGTGTGTGTGTGTGTGTGTGTGTGTGTGTGTGTGTGTGTGTGTGTGTGTGTGTGTGTGTGTGTGTGTGTGTGTGTGTGTGTGTGTATTTCTATGCAATACAGGTAAATATTTACTGTGTATAGCCTAACATTGTGTAAACTGGGCCGTGATAGCCCAGGAAGTAAGGTGCTTGCATCCTTTATTACCACGTGCAAGCGGTGAAGCAGTTTAGGCTCTTTTGACGCTATACCAATGAGGCTGTTAAATCAATTACTAGACACGTGTTTCTTGGCATGCCTGGGCTTCAGTGAGTACACCCTTAAAAAGTAAGGCTGAAGCCTTCTGCCGGGCTTGTGTAGTGTGAAGTGCCGTGAATTGCCTCGAAACTGACCTCCGGCATCGAAGGCAAGCATAATAAGAAAGCGATTCCTTTGCAATAGCTGAATTAATGCTGACAGGGTGATGTAATAATAATAATAATAATATTGCACTTGATAAAGCGCCCTCAGAGAACTTAATCTCTTTCTAGGCGCTTTACATTTGCTGCAAAGTGATACGCAATAGAATAGTAAGTAAAATCATGCTTGAAAAACAAACAAAATGAATAACATGGTTAGGGGTTACATGCACTGGGTCAGCATGCAAATGTGGTTAGTGGCAGCATGAACAGTGTCAGCACGCATAAGCACATCGAGGACGAATCACAAGGACCCACTAAATGCTGTCCTAAATAGGTATGTTTTTAAGTTTAGATGTAACATTTTCTATCCATCTCCATATCTGGCAGCTCGTGTTGTAGTTGGTTACATAGTAGCGATCAATTTATCTAAATAATCTAAAGATGTTTAGCCTGTTTTGGTTTTGCATACCTTAAGCCCTTTCTGTGTTTTATGCACTACATGTAACTTCATATTAAGTTGCAGTGCGGTTGTAGTGGAGTTTTAGTTGCAGTGCAGTTGCAGTTGGTGTGGTCACCAGATCTGTAGGCAGTTGTGCACACTTTGGTGGCATGAACTTGCATCACTTGCTTTTCGTTGATTATTATGGAGGTTAACGGTTTTAAATTAGCACGCCACACCTATCTTCCCATCATCCCCTGGTTGAGCTCAGAGGTAAGGTTTAACAACTAGTGTCGTGAGCTCAGTCCTGAAGCAAATGTAAAGCTCCTGGATAGGGATTAAGTTCTCTTAGGGCACTGTACAATTCAAGTACACGGGCACACACACACACACACACACACACACACACACACACACACACACACACACACACACACACACACACACACACACACACACATTCCTTGTGCTGCAGTGCAGATGGGGTGATTTGGACCCTATGCATTCTTTTCAAGGCACACTTACTTTTACTTGTTGCTAGGTCTTAGCCGTGTTGGAACGTGCTAGCACTTCATGCCGTGGGTTGTGTGTTAAAGTGCTGCAGCTGCAAGCAGGCTTAAGGCTTTTTTACTATTTATAACTGAGACCGTTGTACCAGCTGATCTTTCCTTTTGTTGTGTTTTTTACATACTGAGAGGGAATTCAGTTCACTAGGTTAAACCAACGGTCTGCTAATTATGGTTGTAGCTCAATCCATCTGCGAATGTATTCCAGCGGAAATTTGTTGTCGAAGTTCGGCGTTGTGACGAAATGGAGAGGAAATTGCGTAAGGACCTAACCAGCTGCTTAAAGCTTACAATAAACGTCATTGGCATTGCTGTCACTTGGCACGAACACATTTTCCTGTTGCCGCAGCATTTCCACTTTTTAATATGTTGTAATTCGGATATTGCAGGCTACATTGAAAAAGAAATTAAGAAAGACGGCATTCCAATCCTGGATACAGGCGATAACCCTACAGCACCATTTCCGAGGGAAATGGTTGACCTAGAGGTGATATTGCATTATTTTTGCTGCTCTCTGCTTGTAGGCCGTTATTGCATTGCAAATGATGGTGTACTGGATGGTCAAATGCTTCTACTTTTTAGCACAGCTGTAGTTTAGCTGCCTGGTAGAGGTTGAAATAGAAGAAAGCGTTGTCAGTTGTAAGCTGAGCTTGCTGACCTGGCCCGGTTCTGACCAGTTTTGCTAGTCTTTGTGTGACCTTGCCTCTACTGCTGTTTATCTGTGGCTGCAGCAAGAGACGCAATGGCATGCAAGTTTGCCTCAGAGGCCTTGGTTCTTCAATGCATCTCGGAAGGCCCTATTGCTCAATGTCCACCTCAACACTACAGTACAGCTGGTTGCTGTGCAAGCAATAGAGATTGCATATACAGTGTGCACATCCTACATAGTTGTCCTTAAAGTGTGTTTGTATGTACTTGTGTAATACCTGTAACTATGAAGCTATACAGACTTGGTGGGTGTTAGGCCGGCGAGTTTTGCTATAGCGCGCTCAAAGCCTAAGTGGCTTTCAGGCATGCGGACCATAACCAACAGACACTACCACATGCAACAAAGATAAAGTGAGAAGCTTAGCCGAGTCAGGAGAGCAGTCAAAGAAGTTGAGTGGAATGGAAGTAGCCGTGTAGGACCACTGGAAAGGATGTTAGAGTTGGCAGTAAGAGAAAAGATGTTATGTAAGAATTGTGGAAGTGAGTTCCACAGTCAGGGACCTGGAGAAAAGAAGTTGGCAGTAGGACAAAAGATGAATTGTAGAAGTGAGTTCCAAAGTCAAGGTCCTGCAGAGCAAAAGCACCTGTCACTATTGGTTTCTTAGTGAAAGAGTGAAATTTTAATGTTCTTAGAGGACCCTAAGGCACGAAAGAGGCTGAAACTAGTGAAGTAGTTGAGCCAGCTATGAAGAAGGCAAGTGATGGTGGACCTTATAGGTCAGTGTAAGAAGCTCTTGATCTGTTGACCAACCAAAAGCAAGTGCTGCTCCTTCAGCAAAGATAACACGTGGCTGAATTTCTTGGGCTCGCCTTTGCAAACCTCGCTAACCGACCCAAGTGTGTATCTTTCTGTCTACCTTCGTATGCAGGTGTATTCATTGGTCATCTACTGGAGGGATGTGTTAATGCCGAGTACTGCTATGTACTACAGCATCATATTATGCCACGATGAGAACCCCCAGTGAGAGTTATAGCTTGATAATCTCATATACTTCTGAAACCATCTAAATTTGAACTTCTTCTGTTAAATCTAGACACAGGATTTTGATTCGCAATGTGACTGGTACTGTGTGGACTTCTTCATTATTAACCTTAAAATGCATAACCTACATAGCCCAGGCTGGTGCTGTACCTGTAAAGCTCTTGTTTGCTGAGCAGTATTCCTTATATTTTTGTATGAAGTGCATTGGTTTATTATATTTGCTTGTACATAGTTACAGCTTGGAATTTCGGTTGGTCTGTAGGCAACTTTTGAGAAATTGGATAACGATATGCGCAACGTTACTTCCAATACAGAAACTCTGAAAAAAAATTACTTGGAGTTGACTGAACTAAGGCATATTTTAAAAAAGACGCAACATTTTTTTGAAGAAGTAAGTATAAGCTTTTTGTTCATGCCAATTCGGGTGTACATTTTAGTTTTGCTTGTGTCTGTGTGCAGCCAATAATTTATTATTGGCATCAAGTTGCAGATGTAGTGGTCGTATACCTGTGCTCCATATTGTTGCATATCTCAATCAAAGTAGACAACTAGTCCTCTGGACCCTATTCCCACTGCCCTGCTTCTACGATTAATGGATCTGCTGCTGCCATGCATAACTAACTTTATGAATATGTCACTAGCCTCAGGTCATGTCCCAGCACCTTTCAAAAAGGCTGTAGTCAGGCCACTACTTAAGAAAGCAACACTAGATCAAGAGAGCTTGAGCAACTTCTGCCCAGTTTCCCTTCTGCTGTTCTTATCAAGTACATTGGAACTAGTCGTGGCAGACCAGCTGAACTCATACATTGAAGCTTCACACCTAGCTAGTACGTTCCAGTCTGGTTTGAGAGGTAATCACTCCACAGTGTCAGAGTAATTGCTTCGGGTGTATACGACGGCCTTCTTAGGAATGCAGACTCAACCAGAGTCTCTCTGCTTGTCTTGCTCGATCTTTCGGCAGCTTTTGATTCTATCGATCACCAAGTCCTTCTCGAGCGCCTCTCCTCTCGCCTGGGCATGCACTGCAATGGTTTAAGTCCTATCTCAATGGGAGACTCCAGAGTAAACGATAGTCAGAGGAACCACTGAAGAAGGGAGGTACCTCAGGGATTTGTGCTTCGTCCTGTTCTTTTTACGGTTTACACTCTCCCTCTTGCCGATTTGATTACCAGGCACTACCTAGGCTTTCACTTCTATGCAGATGACACTCAGTTGTACCTTTGCTTTGATTCCTTCCAGCCCTCCAGCATGTTGAATTCTCTAAACTCCCCTGCTGCATGTATTGATGACATTCGGACATGGAAGCAACTTTCTTAAACTGAATGATGATAAGACCAACTTACTAGTTATGGGCAAACCAAGTTTGATTCAGAAATTGGAAAGGTTGTTGCTCACAATCGGCTTTGCCAGCACATCTCCTGTTGAATCTGCACTAAATCTAGTTGTCCTGTTCCAAATTGACCTTTCGGTGTACTCCAAAAGCCCGAAACTCACTTCCGACGCATCGCGCGACATCCCCGACTTGACCACATTTAAAAAGAAACTAAGAATGCATCCATTTATCACAGCATTGAGTTAGTCCATGTGATTCTTCCTTTGTGTGCTTCTGTTTGGTGACACTGTGCATGCTGCCACTAACCATATTCGCGTGCTGACCCTTTGCATGTCACCTGTGTCGCCTGTGCATGTCCTCTATGTTATGCTTGCTGTCATTGAGCATGTTACCACTAACCATTCGATCATGCTTCCTTTGCAGCTACTGTAAAGTACCTAGAAAGAGATTGAGTTCTCTAAGGGCACTATAACAAATGTATTATTATTATTATTATGATGTGTGGTAGCAATTGTGAGTCAAGTTGGTGAAACGAAATTGTTACACTCAGCAAGCCCGCCTGTCGTGTCTTCAAGTGCATGGAAGTTGACAGTAGTTATGAATACGTGCTGACCTTTTTAAGGCTCTTTTGTAGTTGCAGCAGGCTTCAGGTGCACATTTGTACATACTGTTCAAATGTTTTTGAATTTATTTCATGTTATAATCACACTGGTGTTGAATAGTCACAAGGATCGGGTGTGGATCCACTAGGTAGATTTGAATCCATGTGATTAGATATGTTTTAGTGGAGATCTCACTGAAGGGCCTTCACGCTGCAATACTAATTCAGGGCAGCCATAGCCAGCTCCATAATTATTAAGCACCTGCAGTTGCGTGCAATTCGACGTCAAAAAGTCCTCCTTCTTGCTGACTGTCAAAGATTGTTAGCAGATGGTTGCAACTACTTATAGGGTATAGTCTCCCACCCGGAATGTTCGGTGTGTTAGGTCATTCCACTGTAACGATGCTTCTGTGTGCATTTGTGATAATATTACAAATCACACTGGTAAGATAATGTTGTTTGATGTAACACCTCTGGATCTTATATTCGACACGACCAGTCATTAGATTTGGGTGCTTGGCTGGGTTTGAATCTCAGCTGCAAGCGATCCTAGTGAGCCACTATCTGTGGCCGAGGGAGCTCTACTGGCTGCCAATCTCAGACTTTTGAGAGAATATTACATTTGAAGCAGTAAGAAGTCTCGCTCAGCTGTCTACTTAGCTGAGCTGTTCAAAACAATGCACCGGTGAGATAACTCGGTGGGCCTCGATGGGTGGTAGTTCGTGTGCCATGACCACTGTTGACAGCATCTATCGTATGAAGGCCTATTGGCAACCGACCATCACTTGGTGGAGTGGGTAGTGGAGGAGTGATAGCCGATCACTAATAGTGTTCGTGTTTACGTTTTCGTTTGTCAAAAACATGCGTGCAGCATTCGCTACCGTCTCAGGTCTGGCGATTCTGCTGCTCTAACAAGAGGGGTTCTCATCTAATTTACACAGGTCGACATGGCACATCGAACGCCAGGTACTTACAGCCAGAGTGACGAGCATGCCTCGTTGATCGACACCGACGTTTTGGCTGCCACCACATCGGGAGGCACAATGAAAGTGTCGTAAGTGATTGCAGGCGACTTGCTTCACTATGAGCAGATTTTTGTGTAGTGCGGGTGTCTCCACTGCTTATGTACATGTATGTACAGGTATCTATTTCTGTTACTCGACAATGCTCTGTGGACAATGTAATTGTTCGTTAGAGAGTTTTCTGTAGCACATTCAAAGTCAAAGCCGTTGCCGGGCTTTCGATAGCAAGCAGCTTTGATCTGCTGCAATAAAGAGAACAGCAGTGTGAGAGGTTTTCCCCAGATTGGAGGACAGTCGATAAAGTAAGTAAATAACAGCAAAGAACACTTGAAAAGGGTGCTCCCGATTCGGCACGGAAGATTGAGGCTCTAACTAATCTGATGGGGAGGGTTACTATATCATTCCTTTAACCTATCGCTTTGCCTCATGCCGAAGTCGTTTGCAGAAGTGGCAGCACGGAGGCTGTCACGACATCTGCCCAAGCTACATGGCTGCTGTAGGAAATTGGCTAGATAACTCTGTCTCACTCTATGCACTTTGGGGTATATAGTGCCTGTCCGACTTGGTGCTGAACGTTGCTGTTTTTCTCTGCCCAGCATGCTGTTTTATTTGCAATGCTACAATGGTTTCCTTTCAATGTCATTCAGGTTCAAATAGGAATGCAAGGAGTATCTGGCTTTGTCAGCCTTTACTTTTTGGTAGCTACCCTCTTGCTTTAGTAGGCTAAGAGTCCGGGTCTGGTTTGTGCGATTGCTAGTATGACCACCCTGTGTCGTGACCACTGATTACAACTAAAGAGCTGGCATATATATTTCGCCTAGAGTAACTCGGCTTGTGCCTCCCCTAGCACGACTCATGAAGTGTAATCATACAAATATCCTTGCCAGAAATGCTATTGCATAATATCACGGTGTTTGCAAGTGCAGACATGGTGCGGGACTGGCTGGTTTTCGGAAGTCTCACCACCTGCTGAGCAGATTGATCTTGCAGGCTAGCAAGCCAGATGTTTATCATTAATCTAATCTGTTGGATTTTGTCAAATTTTATGTAATTTTACAATTGGATGTAAGTGACCAGTTCAGAGAGACCAGTTCAGCTTGTATATCAAAACATCGATTCTAGAAAGTAAGTAAGGTCAGTCGGTGAAGCAAATCACTCCACAGAGTCGGCACTTTATAGCAGTTTATAATGAACTTTGCAAGAATGCTGACTTGGGTCTCACTGCTGGTTGTGCTGGATCCGTCGGCAGCTTGTGATACCATTGATCACCAAGTCCCTGAGTGCCTATCGTCTTGGCTGGGCATCGTTGGCACTGCACTGAAATGGTTAAGGTTCGATCTCAGTGGGAGATCTCCTAGCTTAAATGTGAGTGGCCTGTGGTCATCCTGTGAGCCTTTGAAAGATGGGATGCCTCATGGATCTATTCCAGGTCCACTTTAATAATATTAAGACATGGATATGGCTACCTAAGAGAAATAAATCTCTTTCTTTAGGTACTTTACATATGCTGAAAAGAAGCATATTAATTGATTAGTAATAAGATGCATAGTTACAGCATGTGTAAGCATACAAAGGATAATTCACACTAATCCAGATGATGGCGCGAGGAAGGGGGCTAGCTTCTTAGGAGTCGAAGGAAAGTGGTTTAACGTCCCGACAAACAAGCCTAGCTGCACAGTTTTTCATCAGCTGTAAGCACCACATTGCACAAGTCGTGAAGGAGTAGTTGGTTACAAAATCGAAATGGGATGTAGTTAGTTACAAAATCGAGGTAGGATCTGAAAAATGCATTGCCCGACTTGAACATGGTCCACCTCTCTAAGCAGACACAAATATTTGCAATGTTACATACCTGAACGAAGGTAGAGCGGAGCTGATGTGGTCCTCTAGTGAAAGGAGGCTTTGGAAAGAACACCCAGATTTCGTGCAAACGGTACAGGGGATAAGCTGGCCGAGTCCATTTTGAGGGTGAGGCTTTTCTATTTCTGAGTAACACTAGTTGTATCCATGACTAGTGTAGTTTCGCTTATGCATACCCCAGCGTAGGACAGCGCCGCGCCTAAATGTTGTTGTCTGCCAGTACTAGGCTGGAGGACCCTCAGACCACCGACTAGCCTATCGGAGCGCAGCTAGGCGTTAGCACCAATGCCAACGAATCAGAGCGCAGCGTTTCAGTATCGCAGACGAACGTCTGCGGGAGGGCAGTGGCGCTTCCACCGGCTTGGTGCATGGTCGAATTAACTGGTGCTGTTGCTCGTCGGCTGGTGATTTTGTGCAGTGCACGACGGCAACCAAACCACAACTAACAAGTTGGTTCTATCGTCATTCAATTTGAGAAACTTTGCTGCCATCTAAGTGTAAATAGCAGCAATACATGCAGCAAAGGAGTTGAGAGAGTGTGATGTGCTGGAAGGCAGGGAGGAGTAATAATCATTATGACAATAATGGTGCCTTTTGAATAGCCCCCCCAAGAGAACTTAATCTCTATTGAGGCTCTTTACAACTTGCTGCAAGGGAAGCAATAACCACTAGTTCCACAAAACTCAAAGCTCAGGTACAGCTGAGTGTCATTGCATAACAAGTGAAAGCCTAGATTGCGCTTAGATGTTAAATCGGTAAGAGGGAGAGTAGAAATTATGAAGAGTGGAGTAAAGAATAAGGAGTGAAAAGGTGTGGATGAACCACAGGTCACTCTGGTGCCCCCATACTCTTGAGGCTCCTTGGATGGCTTGTGCTCTTGACATTAATACCTTTAAGTCTCCCTTTGTGATGGGACCTAAACCATAGCAAGGCTGCTGAGATCTGCACACGAATGTCATCAAATTTGATCTGACTGAATGACGATATACCTACTAATCATTTTTTGGAAAACTTAGTGGTACTCGGAAACAGGAGAGCTTAATCCTCAAATGGGCTTGGTTGATCAGCTTATCTCTACAGCCTCTGCATGGAATTGAGGTGTCTTCAGCTGAAATACTTTCAGCAGGTAACCAAATCAGGCTGATCAGCTTATCTCTAAAGCCTCTGCATGGAGTTTAGGTGTCTTCAGCTGAAATACTTTCAGTAGGTAACCAAATCAGCTCCACATCCAAACCTGTCTGCTTTCAGCTACATAACATTGTGCAAATTTGGACTTGGCTGAGGATACCATATAGCCCAGCCTTTAGGACATCTTCATCAGACTTTTGCATCTCACAACATGCCTCTCTTAATATACAAAATTAATAAATAATAAAAAATTAAGGTGACTAAGCAGCCTCATTTTTATAGCAGCAGAAGGACTTTATCGGCCATATATAATGCATTTGGATATATAATTCATTTGTATAGCACCTTAAGAGAACCTAATCTCTATTCAGGCGCTTCACATATGCCACGGGACTTGAGCCCATGGCTTCGGCAAGACTTTTCTCGGGGCTAGCACCTTAACCACTCGGCCAACTCCACATGGCATCACCACCACTTTCAGTTGGTATTAAAAGATTCCTTGCCATAAAGGATTGCTTGACTCGAACCCAAGATCTGGATCGTGAAATTCGGACACCTTATCCCTGGTCGAGGACCCATTAGTAAATCTGGCCCATACAATTAGGCGCATACAGCTGGTGCAAAACTCGCCAGCTATGCTTGTTTGCAGTAAGCATCACAAGTGTCACATTACTCACAGCTTTGCACTGGCTCCCCAGTAGATTGCTTAGCGAATTCGTCATTCACTAACTTTTAGGTCCCTTCATATTAGTTTTTATCTCTGGCCTACCTTTCTGAAATACTAGTGAGAGTGATTGCTATCGTGTCTTCTAACTCAAGGTGTACCTTAGTTGTACCTCTTGTGAAGCTCAAATATTTTGGGGACTCTTCCTTCAGTTCGTATCTCCCAAAGCCTAAAACTCACCCACTTGATTTACCTCACGAGATTAAAAAATAGCTAGAAAGCCACATGTTCGTCACAGCATTTGCTTTGTGTGGTTGTGTTGTCTTTTATATGCTTATGCTTGCTGAAATTGAACATGTTTCATCACCAACCAATTGACGTGCTTCCTTTCCAGCATAGGGTAAAGTGTCTAGAAAGAGATTGAATTCTCTTTGGGTTCTCTAAATATTTTATTGTTTTTGTTATTACTGCAAAAACGTATTATGAAAATCATGTTACATTTTCTGAATGTGCAAACCCCCAGTCCACAAAGGTGTCAATACTAAGGGGTTGCTTCACTTTTTTGTACAATGCATTAGCCGATTCAACAGCCACATTTATATAGCAGCAGAAGAGCCTATTACCACCACTTGCAGTGGGCAATACAAGATTGCTCACTGCCGGACCATGACCTGGGTCGTAAAGAGCAAGCACCCAACCCCCTCAGAGGCAGATTGTATTCAAGGCAAGTGATTCGGTTCGCAATTAGGTAGGCCAATAATCATATCTCACACAGCAAAGGCAGAGTCGCTGAAGTAAGAGAATAGCTGAGGATGGAAGCGCCAAAGAGTTGTTAAAAAGGAAATATGTAATGCATTTTCGTCTGTAACTCCACGAAGTCATAAAGACCATGTGGGTGTTACGCAGGAGAGTTTTGTATAGCGCACTCACAGCCTAAGCGGCTCTCATTCGGTAGCCAACAGACTTCGTCTCACACAACAAAGAAAAAGTGGGAAGCATAGCAGAGTCAGGAGAGCAGTTGAGGTAGTGAGTAGCATGGAAGTAGCAGCTCAGGACCGCTGAAAAAGATGAGCCATAGTCGGCAGCAAGAGAGAAGTTGTCGTTGCATCTGTTGCATCGTTGCATCTGTTGCATCGTTGGTCTCTAACTTAACCATTCACGAAGAAGTGCCTGCAGGTGCATTTTTTGAGAGGGACACCATTCGCACATCCTAAAATTCATACCTTGTCGTGCCATGATTGTGCTAGCAAAAGCTACCCTTATAAAACCGAAACTGTCTCCGAACCCACCTGAAACTGCCGAACAAGTTGTTTGTACCTGGTTGCAGCCAAGGTGGCAGCATGTACAATTTGTTACAAATATTGCTAACTCAAGCGAATCACGTGTTGTAGTGAAATTTCTTTTGACGTGCAATCCATAAAATCCTGAAATATTTGAGTTCGTATCTTTATTTCTAGGATATGGGATTTTTTGCCAGTAATATATATATATATATATATATATATATATATGTATGCATACATATATGTGTGCATATATATATATATATGCATATATATACATATATATATATATGTATGCATACATATATGTGTGCATATATATATATATATATATATATGCATATATATACATATATATATATATATGTAGATATATATATATATATATGTATATGTATGCATATATATTTATATACTGTATATATTCACGAGGAATATATGCAGTATATATTCACGAGGAATATATACAGTATACATAGTGCTGGTAAAAATATCAGGAATACCAGGCCAAGTGGATACCCACTAGGTAGCTTGTACATGACCTCAATAGATTCACTTCTGTATCACCCGATTGGTTAAACACGGGCTAGTTTGACTCTTTTTGACGCGTTTTCCTTGAGGAGTCCAGCTTAAGGCTGACCTACAAGGACTGCAAAAAGGGAGTAGTTTTCCAGTACTGAATCGGTTAATGGCAGATTAGTTACACTATTTGCATATCCTTTTAGGAGCTCAGCTTAAGCAAGTTAGCTGGCATGCTAGGACTTAATGTTGGGGAGAAAAGGATATAGTTTTCTAGTACTGAACATGGCTCGGAGCATGTATAGAATGATTAAAGCTGGTTATCTTAGTGTAGAAGTGATAGCTGGTGTTGTGGACGTGATTTATTAGTCTGAGAATTACTGCATTGCTGTATAGGAAATCAAAAGGAACTGAGTACATGTCACTTTACAACTAAACAAGCTTGCTTTATGTAGCGAGACTGTCACATGATATTGACTTGACTTCCTTAAGCAAGTGGGATTTGAACCTTGCCAGAGCATTATCTGTCCCACCTACTGCTAATATTAGGTTGAGGACAAAGTTAATGCATCGTGTTTTTCATTAAATCATTAAATTCATTAAATTATTATTTCATCTAGTTATAATTAAAATCTCACACGAACTTTTTCCACAACCTTATGATATTAATAATAGTAATAATTAATAATACCCGTTTGTTTCTCTAACGATCTTGCCTTACTCGAACGTTTATATGTTGCATAAGTGAGAGTGCTTAGTCTTGTTACTCTTGTTGAAACTATGAAATACCGTCAGTTTTATCATTTCTGGTCCTTGCAGGTTTCTTGCCGGTGTCTTGGCCCGGGAAAGAGTGTCGGCTTTTGAACGTATGCTCTGGCGAGCCTGTAGGGGAAATGCCTTTTTGCGCCAAGCTGAAATCGACTCCCCTGTAGAAGATCCATTGACGGTAGGTGACTGGCCTAGCCGTTATGTGCCCAAAAATTGCTTATAAGGAGTCTGCTGTGATGACTTTGGTCAAGGTTTTGTTTGGTGAAGGTTTTGTCGCTCACTTTTAGGTCACTTCATTCTTTGGCTCCAGCCTATCTCTCAGATGTACTCCCCCACTAGGCCAAGCATCGTACCACCCGCTTTTCGGAATCCAACAGTTTACCAATACCTCGTACAAACCTCAAATAATTTGGAGACCGTGCATTTAGTTTGTAGTCTCCCAAAGCCTGGAACTCCCTCCCGACTTGCGTCAGAACATCCCTGAATTGACCACATTTAAAAAGAACTTAAAAAAACACCTATTTAGGACAGCATTTAGTGGGTCCCTGTGATTCGCCCTTCACGTGCTTATGCGTGCTGACACTGCTTGCTGCCACTAACAACATTTGCATGGTGACCCTGTGCATGTCACCCCTAACCCGTTGTTTATGTTTATCAAGCATGATATTACTCACGATTCAACCGCGTTTCCCTTGCAGCAAATGTAAAGCGCCTAGGAAGAGATTGAGTTCTCTGAGGGCACTTTATCAAGTGCATTATTATTATTATTATATTATGAATATTGTTAATGAATACACAGAACAATTGCAACCTGTATTTTCGGAATGCACAAAAAATATTGAAAAATTTGAGAAATTCGTTAATGTTGAGTATGCTTGTATAACCCCTACTGCACGGGGTTTGGTGTTCAATAAATAAAGGTTAGCATTAAACCTAAAAAACCGTGGTGTGTTATTTTCAACGTGGGGGCGAGTTCGCAGGTGTGCTCATTTAAACCTGTCTACCAACGTTGCAAAAAGTCAATTGACTTGCCTAAACCTTGCTGTCTGTTCTCCAAAATCGTCTTTGTTAAGGTACCAAGAAAATGTAGTGCGTGGGAGCAAGAAAAAGTCGTTGCTAGAATACTAATTTTGGTTCAATGTGCCAGATATGCCAGAATACTACTTTTGATTCAAGATTGACATGTCTTCCTTTTCTTGGCTTGTGTCATACGTTTCCATGGCGTTTGACAGTTACTAAGTATCAACTAGGAAGTCTGTTAGCCACCCGTGGGGTTCTGCAAAAGCTTGTTCTTGGTCTCTTGCTGTTTTTCCATCTCTACCGTGCCTCTTAAGAACACAGCATCGATCTTCACTTTGATGCCACCGGCCCCAGTTGTGCTTTTCATTCAAACCGTCATTGTCTGCTGCAGTGATTGAGAAACTGAACTTCAAGCTTGCAGACATAGCCGACATGCAGACATAAGATCTTGGAATCGTCCCGGTTCCCTAACTTAAATGATGTTAAAAGCAATCTTCGGATTATCGATAAGTTTCTTTCCTTTGAACCATGTCTGGTCCATGTGAATGGCTGGGCATGTGCTAAATGGTGCATTTTCACTCCTGAGCTGTTGAGAAAGTACCTTGGCCACTAAAGAAAAATATCGCCTCTGGAAATGCAATCCCTATCATGCCCAAATAAATCGTCGTGTGCAATCAAGAGACGATGCTACTAATAATTACCTTACAAATTGCTCCTTCAAATGCCTGAAGTCACCTCAGAAGCTGCAAAAACAAGCCACTGCTTGATATTTTTGCTTGTTGCAAACAAACCAGATATATGTCACACATCATATACCTCTGACGCTACTTCATTATGCAGCTCGAAACCTATCTTATAGTATTATTTTGGTAGTTTCTAGTTTTATAAATACTGTTATCATTGTGGTTCTAGAAAATCTCAGGGTGCTCAGGTTTATGATAATCAATATATCCAGCGGTACAAACTGTATATAAATTCAACATAAAACATCAAATTTCACTATATGCATTGCTGGCCCAGGAAATATATTCACCCTGGGAAATAGCACACATCTGAAACGATTTAGTTTAAAAAATCAAGGCCAAACAATCAAGGTCATAATACTACCCAAGGTAGAATTAACATGAGGAAGTAATAAGCATAGCAAATTGTATGTCCTGCCACCTTGGTTAGCCTACTAGGTGCAAAAAACTGGCGAAACAGCATGTTTGGTGGATTCAGGTGGGTTTGGAAATAGTTAACTGTTTTCAGAGGATACTTTTTGATAGTACAATCAGGATACTGTGTTTTAAGATTTTTTGAATGTGCCATGTATCTCCCTTCTAGAAAAATTTGTCTCGGCACTGTTTGACTGTAGTTCAGGAATATTCAAGGTTTGAGACATCTTGTTTTGTGCATGCATGGGCCACGATCAGACCTTATTCGAGATTATTCACGAAAGCAAGGGTGCAGTTATACTGAGAAACCAGCCAACTGCATTCCCTGATAAAAAAGGTATAAAACTGCTTTAGAAGTTTTGGCAAATATCCGAGATGCCAAAACCCCAGTGATCAGCACAAAAAAGTTTTCATAAGAGAAGTGGATACATTTAGAACATGCATTTAATCTAACAACTAATTTACTGGAATTTTTTGATTCATTGTTATTCTGAAAATGCTCTTGGATGGCTTTTTCCCTCCACTGCGACATCGATTTCTTGCATTTATTCTAAACATGTCAAGTCATTGATTGTGCATGCTCAAAATAGCTTGCTTCTTACTCTTGACGAGTCATGAAAAAATACCCGACATGGTTATTGAGACCCTTTTTTTTAGAGATGGGGATGCTTGATGCATGGAATAAATATCGCGTCATATTGCCCCGATGCTACAACATAATAATGCCCGTCAAGAATGGTTACAAAGTCGGAAGACCCAAATATTCCCTGACACTTCAAAAACAGGGTCACTGTGTATGTTTTGCACCTGGTAAGAAAACCGATGTAGTAACAACGCTATTTATTACAAATATTGTTAACTTGTGCAAATCTTATGCTTTGGGAAAAATTTTGTGGCTTTCACTCAATGACACATGGATATATCTGCTGTTAACGCTAGATCCCCAAGGTGTAGGGATTTTTCGGGCCAGCACTGAATAAGTGTAAGAGAGTGAGAGAGGAGAGAAAGAGATAAGGAGAATATGAAAAGTTCTTTTAACCTCACGACTTTGTGAGCCCGTTGATCCTGATTTCCGTGAGTATACAAAGTTGACCTTCTTGGGCAGTCGACCTTTGATGTTTGTATTGGTGAGCTATGGCCTGCTTGGATTCCCTTACTGATTATTCCATGGAACGGGGAGTATAAATCATCTCCAGCAAAAAGCTCTTGTCAGGTAAATGTCAGCTTATGCAATTTGTCAAAATGGAAAGGGTTAGACTTGAACGGCTGTGCAATGTACCCCCAGAAAGTAGGTTGCTCTTTTTGCAAGTGTTATGGTACCTCATCATATGATTGGTATCAGCCTAAATAAAGTGTATGTTTGGATACTTGTCCTTTCGTAGGATAATGTTATCAGCATCATCGGCATGTTTCGAAGGACTTTGATCTGATTAGTTGTACTGTTATGATTCTTGGCATCTTTTATTGACATGATCTCAGTGATAATTAAACTTGTTTTGATTTGTAGGGTGAATCAGCACTTAAGACCATGTTCATAGTATTTTTTCAAGGCGATCAGTTAAGAAATCGTGTTAGAAAAATTTGTGAGGGGTTTCGGGCAACGATTTATCCATGCCCAGACTCGCCGTCCGAGCGCCGGGAAATGGCTATGGGGGTCATGACGAGAATTGAAGACCTCAAACACGTAAGTTTCACTCGCCGAATACGTGATAATTTTAGCTGCCTGAAGCACGTGTTCAATGGCGCACATATAGACCTGTTACATTCCTGTTTCTCTTCTACATGACTGCAGCCATTAGCTGAACGGCCGTTGGGATGTTATGCACTAGTTTAAGTGATGTAACTCATTATCATTATTAGTGTTGGTGTATTGAGCTTTGGTTCAGGCCTTGGCCTGTCTTAATCTGCAGCATATTCATCAGGTCCTGTATGACCTCTTTTTTTGCAAACTGAGCAGTTTGTCGTGGCACTTGCAAGAACCCATTGCCAACTTGATAATGTCACTGAACAGTTTGAAGATAGGGCAGTATCGTGGATGCCATCCGTGCAGGCCGATAACAGGGCTAGCTGGAGCTTGTTCGTACAGCAATCCCCGTAGTATCCCAACTCATTCAGTTGCTTGATAAAGGATCACAGATCAGTGATCTTACCTCTCAGGCCATACCATCTATGTAATCGGACAACAACGAGTCGTCTGATTGTCAACGATGGCAATGCACGGAGTATTTGACACATATATGTGTCACATGTTTCAGTTCATTGAGTTGCTTGTGCGAGGTTTTCTTCGGATGCTATCCAAATGTACGCTCAGCATAAAAAATCCTTGCAGTATGGCTGCAGCTGGTGTGGCTAAAAATTCGTTCGGGTAATAAGAGCGTTTTTTATGATACCAGGCAGAACAGAAGTTATGTGCAGCATACACAATTATTTATTGACAGCCGACAAACACATTCTGCTGGTACCTGCACGTTTAGTGTGACGTCGCCCCACCAATATTCTTTATGACTTCCCTTTTCTGGCCAGGCGTAGAGGTCACACGCTTCTTTATTGTCTCTTCTGCTGTAGCACTATTCCACAGAGTGTGAGTTATACTGAAAAGGTCGGCTACTGGTGTAGGCTAAACTCCCCACCTCAGCCTCTGTCACTATCGTTCTATGGTCGTTCCAAGGGGTTCAAATCAGGTGACTGGCTGGGCCCGGCACAGCACCAAACTAAGATCCGTCAAAAGAGTCCCTGCACGACTTTGCTTAGTGAGTGTAGTAGTTCCTGGTGGAGTATTATTTGAAGAAATTAAGTTGTCTGGTAATAATGATCGAGTGGCACTGAGAGGAATAAAGACATGTTAAATATGGCTGAGGCAGGTGTTCGGTTTGACAGCATGAACTGGATCGTTCACGGCTTTCATTGTGCTTTCCTTCGGCAAAAGAAAGGCATTTCTTAGCGGTCTCGGAAGTCGAACACAGGTATCCGGCACTAAAGGCAAGCATCTTAGCAACGTTTTTTTCAATAGGCAGTGCATACTTTTGCCCTCAATGAGGATTTTTGTATTTGTAGCCCTTAGGGCTAGAAGTCCGGAAAGCTTATTTTTTATGATTTCCTTACTACATTGTTAGTGATCTTGAGTTTCTTATCTTTTCTCTGTAGTTTGAATCTGTTCTTTTTCTGATCTTGGCCGATGCCTCAATGCTGACATCAGTGGCTTTGCGCTATCTTGGAGCGAATTCAATACAGGTTATTATATTAATACAGGTTCTCAGCCAGACTGAAGATCATCGGCACCGTCTGCTAGCTCTGGCTGCAAAGAATATTAAAACGTGGCATATCAAAGTGAGCAAGATTAAGGCTATATATCATACGCTCAACCTCTTCAACCTTGACGTTACTCAGAAATGCCTTATTGCGGAATGCTGGTGCTCACTTCGTGATCTGGACAGTGTGCAAATGGCTCTGCGTCGGAGTACGGTGAGTGTGCATGACCGTTGGCACTGATGCGTTGCCACTAGGATCGTGCATGTTTTCGTCGTGCAGTGATGAGATTTTGGCAGCCATCCATGGAAATAATGAAACACTTTTGATATAAGGAAGCCGGCTTCTTACTTAAGACTTTTGCAATTCTCATGAGTAATATAACTACAACGTTCAGGTGGTCTATGGTTATTCCAAAATTGCTCCTATTTAATGAGCAGTTTGTGCTAACAAAAGCTGCTTCTCTGTTGTATCGATAAAAGGAACTCATTCGGAATGGTCGCCTATAAATGTCAAGGGCCGTTGATCCTGCTGTTTTTAGTAAGAAGTTCCTCGTGTTTTTCAGGTATTGTTGGCTGCCATGTAGACCTTTAAAGTTGCTAGTTAATTGTGTGGGCAGCAGGTATTCATTTTTTGCATTTTTCGTTTGATAGCTTTACTGCCCCTGTCATGCTTTTTGAGGCCACTAGAAAAACTGCAGATTTGGATTCCTAATGACTGACAACATTGTAACTAGTCTCCCAAATTACTGCCATCTTATACAAATTCATCAAAAATCATGGTAGTCCCATCAATCACGAGACTCTATAGCCCAGCGGCCAAACTAACTCCCTTTTTTTTTTTTTTTTACTTTTCTAAGCTTTAGTGGAGAAAGCTACCAAAAGTCTCATCCGATGTGTGACCAACCATTAGCAAACCTTTGGAATTAGTGTGCTACTTTTATGTTGTGCGTTATGAATTACTTTGTGCGTTATGAATTGGCCTTTCAGGCAACTTGTATCTTAATTGTGTTGTTTAGTTGTGAGTACTATTCTAGTGAGCATTGACCTAACATTTGGTATTCTGACCTTCTGCTTGTGTTTGGCAGCAAAATTAAGGAAAACTGCCATAGCCACAGGTAACCAAGAGACGGCAAACACTGAGTGCATATACAGTTTTCAACAGAGTTATCAAAATGAGATGGTTTATTACTGCATTGGTGTATAGGCTGTATTCAAAACCGATAAAGTCTGGCATAAATGGATCAGGGTAAGGCAATCCTGTAGAACAAGGTAATATCATTAAATGTAGGCTTGCCAAGTCATGGCAAAGCAAGTTAGTAAATATGATGAAGTACCAGGCTGCAAACATACACAACTGTCTTTCAGCAAACATACAAAACTGTCTTCCATCATTGATTGGATTTGCGACTAGGACATATGATGTTGGATGGATGGCATTATTAATACTGGCAACGATTGGCTTCGAGTGAAAGCAAAGACCCTGCATTTTACTTCTAAAATATATCTATCAGAGGCTTGATAAACCTGTTTGTATATAGCATGTTTGTGACTTACTTTCAGGAGCTCAGCGGCAGCACGGTGCCGTCCATCCTAAACCGCATGATGAGCACAGACGAGGTACCCCCAACTTACAACAGAACAAACAAATTCACCTCAGTATTTCAAAGCATTGTTGATGCCTACGGTGTAGCTACGTACAGAGAAGTTAATCCCGGTAAATAGAACAAATGGGCTTGCAAATATTCTGTAGTAATTCATTTTTTCCTCAAATTGCACGTTCTGCAATATGGTCTTCTTTTGTATTTGCAGCTGCCTTTAGCACCATCACATTTCCATTCTTGTTCTCGATTATGTTTGGTGACTTTGGGCATGGCCTGGTTATGTTCTTTTTTGCCCTCATCATCGTATTGCGAGAAAAGCACTTCATTGCTCAGAAGTCGACCAATGAGGTAGGTATAGTCAGACGACTGTGTACCCATATGCGAAAAGGAGTTGTTTTTGCCGGAAAAATTTTCTTCCAATTTGTTAAACCCAGTGTTTCTTTAAATTTTAGATATGGAACCTAATGTTCGGTGGTAGATACCTATTACTAATGATGGGTGCCTTTTCTGTGTATGCTGGTCTGGTCTACAATGATTGCTTTTCAAAATCTCTCAATTTTTTTGGTTCGTCGTGGAGAGCACCTCCTGGCATCTACAATTCAAGGTATTCCATGTGGTTATTGTCGATCTGTTTTTGCAGTTTTGCTTAGCAGTATAAAGGCTGTAACCTGTCACCACTTTCAATTTCTATTTCAGTTTTAGCTCAGATTGGACAGAGCAGGCCTTGAACCCACAATACAACACAAGCAGCTTAGGCCAGTTTACTGGCTCGTATCCATTTGGTCTTGACCCGGTAAGTTGAGCAGCTTCGAGGTGAGATGCTAACTTGAATAGGGAACTAACAAGACGCCAACGAGACATCTGATACAGTGTCACAGAGGTGTTTCAAATAAATTCTACACAATCCATCGTGGCAAGTCTTCTAGTACTTGTTCAGTTCTGAGAGGGTACACGTCCAGCAACTTTTAGTAAGCGCCACCTAAAGTCACAGCATAAAGTCACAGCCTCTGGAAACATAAGGGGCTCCGGCACTTACACTCACCAACTCAAAGTGCTCCAGTGTTGAGCCAGTTGTGTGAACTGTTACGAACGGCTAGGCTGCTGATCATTTAATATTTTCATCGACAATAATTAGTGCTCTATGTATTATAGCTATGGATCTGTGCTGCCATGCATAACTAACGTCATACTTATGTCATTAGCCTCAGGTCATGTCCTAGAACCTTTCAAAAAAGCTATCGTCAGGTCACTACTCAAGAAAGCACCACTAGAACAAGAGAACAAGAGAACTTGAGAAAATTTCGCTCAGTCTCCCGTCTACCGTTCCTATCAAAGACAGGAACGAGTCGTGGCAGACCACGTGAACTCATATATTGAAACTTCAAACCTTGCTAGTAAGTTCCAGTCTGGTTTTAGAGGTAATCATTCCAGAGTCAGCATTGCTTCGAGTGTACAACGACCTCCTTAGGAATGCAGACATGGGTAGAGTATTTCTGCTTGTTTTGCTCGATCTTTCGGCAGCTTATGATACTGTAGATCACCAAGTCTTTCTCGATCGTCTCTCATCTTGCCTGGGCATTACTGGCTGGCCCTGCGGTGCAATAGTTCAGGTCCCATCTCAGCGGGAGACTCGTGAGTATTGATGTCAACGGACAAAGATCATTCGAGGAACCTCTGAAATATGTGGGTTCTAAAGGGTTGGTCCTGTTCTTTTCACGGTTTATACTCTTCCTCTTGCCGATGTGATTGCCAAGCACAATCTAGGCTTTCACTTCTATGCGGATGACACACCGT
This sequence comes from Cristatella mucedo, assembly GCA_009760855.2. NCBI lineage: Eukaryota > Metazoa > Bryozoa > Phylactolaemata > Cristatellidae > Cristatella > Cristatella mucedo. The sequence continues at coordinate 3,187,581 of WPIO01000027.1, read as the reverse complement.
TGTACCTTTGCTTTAATCCTTCCCAGCCCTCGAGCACGTCTACTTTCCTCAACTCCCTTGCTGCATGTATTGATGACTTTCGCGCATTTCCTTAACTTGAATGATGATAAAACCAATTTACTAGTTATGGGCAAACCAAGTGTGATTCAGAAATCGGAAAGGCTATTGCTCAAAATTGGCTCTGTCAGTGTATCTCCTGTTGAATCTGCTCGAAATCTAGGTGTCATGTTCTAAAGTGACCTTTCATTAGACGAACACATCAGCTCCACAGTCAAGTCTACTACTTTCAGATACATAACATCGCTCAAATTCGGGCTTGTTTACAAAGGGATACCACATCTAAATTGGTCCATGCATTTGTGACATCCCATCTCGACTTCTGTAACTCACTGCTTGCTAGTGGTCTACTGGCCTGTGCACGCAAGCACTTACAGCTGATGCAAAACTATGCAGCTAGGCTTGTTTGTCGTGAGCGTTGCAGTTGCCATATCGCACCACTTGTCACTGACCTGCACTGGATTTCAGTCAAGCAACGCATTGACTTTAAGGTTTTGTCACTCACTTTCAGGTCCCTTCATTCTTTGGCTCCAGCCTACCTATCAGATCTACTGCCCCACCAAGCTAAGCATCGTACCAACTTCTTTTCGGAATCTAACTGTTTTCCTATACCTCACCCAAACCTCAAATCCTTTGGAGACCGTGCATTTAGTTCGTATGCTCCCAAAGCATGGAACTCACTCCCGACTTGTGTCACTACATCTCCTGATTTGTCCACATTTAAAAAGAAACTAGAAATGCAACTTTTTATGACAGCATTTAATGGGCCCCTGCGATTCGTCCTTTGTGTGCTTATATGTGCTGACACTGTGCATGCAGCCACTAACCATCCATACTGACCCTGTGCATGTCAATCCTAACCATATTATTCTCGTTGTTCATTGAGCATGCTATCACTAACCATTTGATCGTGCTTCTTTTGCAGCAATTTTAAGCGCCTAGAAAGAGATTGAGTTCTCTGAGCTCGCTTCATCAAGTGTATTAATATTATTATTATTTAGACCATCTCGATCAACTGCACATGTGATACTGCAGCTTATGTGCTGTGCACTGAATACGTATGAGGAGAACGAACTTCATAGTTCAAAATACAGATGACTGTTATAAGAATACTCTCGGGCCGATAAATAGGTAGTCTTATATGCGGAGTACTCCCATATGCGAATATGGGACGAAGAACTGCTATTCTTATAAGCAGAGTTTTCCTATATCCGATATTCTTATACACGAAGTCGACTTGTATCCACAATATTGATTGTGATATCTAGATTGGTCCTTAATCAAAGACGATTTACGCTGAAGCAGCTATGCATGATAGAAAAAATTCTCCCAAGTAGCACCCACATAGTCGTTGTGACTTTGTTGAGTTACAGACGGTGAGGCATTACATTACATTATGTAGCCTTAGGCGTTTCCCTATTTGCTAGCGGTTCTTCCATGCATGCACATGCTTTTACTTATCATAAAAATTTTGATTGGGCTTGAATTTATGCAAATGTTTGTATTGATTGCAGCAGTAGGGTCAACAAAACCGATCCTGCGTGTAGTAAATCAATATTGGCCGGTTTTAATTATAATCATATACTACCGAACAAACAGATGAGCTCCAGCATGCAAGCCAGTTGCAGGTAAACCTATCACGCTTGCTGTGGCACATCTAACCGTGCTGTGTTTGCATCAACATCATGTCACATTTGCATACAATTAGTTGACCGTATACAACTCCGTAATCATGCACGCTATTTTGAAGTGGGTTCTCAAGTACATTATTGTAAATGTTACAGTTATTGTGTCTGAATAGACAGCCGGATTTATTTGGATACCGTTGCAGCACCCTTAGACGGTATCGGCAGAATAGAGAGGAACGAAGAATATTTCTTGTCGGTATTGGGAGTTGAACACTTGATCTTCGATTTGCCATGGGGATGCAGTTGGATGAAGCTACCGCCTGTGTTTCTGTGCCACGTATCTTTGCTGCACAAGCTCTTGCCGGAAATATTGACTACTGTTTTCTTTGTTGCTCGTGATCGGTAACTTATTGTATGTTGCCTAACTTATTGTATGTTGCCACGATTGTCCTACATTAAGGGTAAATGTCGAAAAAATATTGATAAGTAATCAAATACTTGTTTAGGGTACCTTTCAAAAGACAAATATGTGCGAAATGGGATCTGGAATTTTGACGATTTCCTCATAAAAGGAAAGCATTTAAAACGATTAGGAAAACAATGCCTAACACAGAAGTAAACCCTAAGCAACGTTATTAGAAATAACAAATTTACTGATCTCTGCACCATATACGACTTGCATCTCAGCTTGCTGCACCTAGGTACATCGAGGCATGCAGATCGTATAGGATGCAGAGATCGATGGATTTATTATTTATAAATATGTCACTTCTGGTTACTTCCGGGTTACACAAGGTGTACCGAATTGTTTGTTGATACTGTTCTTTTATATGTAAATCGTGAACACTTCAGATTACATTTCCAGCATAATTTTGAAGGGTACCATAAACAAGTATTCGATTTTTAGACCAATCTTTTCAGTATTTTCTCTATATTTACGCCTAAACCTGGCATCCAATACTTGGCTTGCACATACCTCTTGTGATTGCATATTTTCAGCTCCAATTCTCTGTACACATCTAAATATAGTTAAGGCTTGGTAGCATGCACTTTACTTTTCAGTACGGTCACCTCAAATTCTCAACTGATGCTTTACAGGTTTGGGCTCTTAGCAAGAACCAGATAACGTTCACTAATTCGTTCAAGATGAAGCTTTCTGTTATATTGGGCGTGAGTCACATGATGTATGGCGTTATCCTTGGTCTGTTTAATCACCTGTGAGTATGCTGTGTTGCAACAGCCATATGAGCGCCTGATGTGCAACCGAGCGCCTGCGCAGCCTGCCGACTGGGCAAAGCTACTGTCAATGGCGACTTCATACCCACACAAGGGAACACGATTTTGTTCTGCCACTGAAGTTGTCACATGCTTGATGCCGCCTCTGTTATGGCATCGTACCTTGGCTTGGCTTTAGTAATTCTTCTGGATTGCCTTTTTAGGCATTTCCGAAATTACATCAATATTGTATGCGAATTCATACCTCAAGTGCTTTTCCTCATGAGCACATTTGGATACCTGGTCGTGGAGGTATTTTACAAATGGATATCGTACTCGGCCAATGCTGATCCAGATGATCCACAAAATGCTTACACACATCCGTGCTGTGCGCCGAACCTTTTAATAGGTAAAGCTCTTGTCACACGTTCATTTTATAGTCTTCATCCTATAGGATAAGAGGTTGTTCCTGCTTATGCAGGGCATACTTAACTAAGATTGTCGTCCATGATCGGTGAATAATGACTTGATATAACCCAGCTGTGAGGTGATTGGCTAATTATAAACAAGGCTACACTTACATAGTGACCTTGAGGTTTTTAAGGGTGACTATTTATATAGGAAATTAAGCACATGCTTATGGTGCCAGTATAGCTTTTGCTAGCACGGTGGCTGTGCATGATGGCTGTAAAATTCCTGTAGCAGATAATCGTGATGCCTATTAGGAACATTACGGCCTCTGTGCATTGAGATACACGGTCCCACCTTTATTTGTGAGCAAAGTTGTCACAATTTAAAGGAGCTGGGGGTACGACTAATTGTGACGCTTTGCCTTTGTCTCATTGATCATATTAGGCTATTGCATAGTGGTATATGCAGCCTTGAGACTGGTTCACCGTTTTGTGGTAACTCAAATCCTTTATTTGAAGCTTATTGTGCCACGGTCCATAACTCAGTGACACGGGGACTGCTGCTGCCCATGCAATAAAACACTGGCTTGAGCCTCCTATCACCGGCTGTAGTCTATACACTTAAAATTTGGTAGCTGCTTTGGCTACCGTTATTGATTTCCAGGTAGGTCTGTAAATGTTGTCGAAGGCTACGCAGGTTGCCGTGAGCAACAGCCTCAGTGAGCCTCATTGAGCCAATTCGTGAGAAGCATGCTCTGAGAAGCATGCCCTCAGTGGTTGGAAAGGTGGCTCATCTGTGTCACTTTTGCTTTGCTTCTCTCTTCAAGTAGTGTGTGGTGTTGGCCTCGGTTTTTTCATGTCACCTGAGCAGTAACTATAAGTGCTGCATTGTATTATTGAAGCAGAACCATCGAGAGATAAAAATTGATACATTCCTGGCCAGTCCTCTTGAATTTGATCTGGTCACTGTGCTTCTGTTTGCTATTGAATGGATTTACGAGATTTAGGTGTTGCATTTGAGCTGGGCAACAGCAAGAGATTACCGACCTTGAAAAAGCCGATATGAACGATGCCCAAGGAAGAAACCATCATGGAATCAAGGAGGCTGACAAGGGAAGTGATGTGGAGAACCTTTGAGAGTCGAAGAGGTCTTCTTGTTATTAGCGTAATTGTTAGTCATATCTGTGCAGGTGCCAAACCCAAGTGATTGCGACTTAGTAACTTGAACTACCTGCTTCAGCTCCTTGACAAGGACACATAGAGAGCAGAAGAGGGAACAAGATTTTATTAAGTGTCGTTAAAATTAGAAGTTTATAATGAGCAGAAGACTGCCTTGTTTGAGTTTAGTGGAGAGCTGGCGTAGTTCAACAACTATTACTGGATTAGAAGGTGAAGGTGGTGAAGTAAGTTTCAGTGACAGTCTGAGATGCCCCCAACTAAGGAGGCTGGCTCGTTAGATTGCAGCTTGCGGCCTGACTAGTCGACCAGAGTGCGGCTTGAGGACCACAGTTCAGCTGTATGGAGCTGGTCACCTTGCCATCCCCCCATTCACCTGCCCACTCATCCACCCACCCAACAACACACTCATCTCCTAGGCTAAGCGCGTGCTGGCTGAACTGCATCGTGTTGACTATTTCTTAACTTGTCGAGCATGCCATAGTCGCCAGGTTGACAGCCCCCATCGGTTGCCTAGGGATAATTGCTTCCATCTGTCGAAGCCTTGTCGCCGAAATCTTATAGGTATGATCAATATGTTCCTGTTCAAATATGGTGACGATGATGAGCCTGACTCGAAATGTGGGCCTGCTTCTCGGCTATACCACGATCAGGTAGGCAAGCCTGCACCTTATTTTGTGCTTACTGCTGCCTGCCTCGGCCTTGCCCGGTGCAGCGATTTGTGAATGTGTGTCATTCACTTCACTTGTCCTTCACTTGCCACCGTTTCGCCTTACACCTGGAACACGTGTAAGCAGCTGAAAGTGGAGAAGCCTCAGCCCTTTACACTGCCCGCCGTTATGCAACTGCCGTACTACTGCTGATGATATCGTAGTATTGGGCAGGAAGGAAAGAAGAATATATAGAATGAGACACACACACACACACACACACACACACACACACACACACACACACACACACACACACACACACACACACACACACACACACACACACACACACACACACACACACACACACACACACACTTATAGAGTTGAGGTCTTGACCCCCGGCTTGGTACAAACGTCCTTGCCCCTCACCAGACGAACAGACGAAGTTGATGATGATAATTCGAAGCTCCACTGTTCGTTGTTGGCCTGTCGCCTGTGTGTCTGCTAGCCCACCCGAGACAACCATGGCTGGAGAGGGCAGAGAGATTGTCCAGCTTTTGGAACTGGACTGGGTGGATTAAGGGTCCTAGCATCACGGTTTCCGTATAGAAATATTATTAATTTGCAGAGATAACTTTACATCTATCCATGCGATTCACATATGCCGAAGGGCTCGCACCCACGACCTCGGCTTTCAACCCATGGGCCACTATTCGAAAGATGTCATTTGAGCCCTAATCAATGAAATCTTGTTGGACTTGGTTGTGGAGAGTCTTATCAAGCCGGTGGGTGTGAAGATGGACGTTTGCTAGCGGAACTAAGTTGAAGCACGATATTACTGATTAAAAATGAAAACAATGTGTCCTTTTCTTCTATCATCTTGCCTGTGCCAATCGTAAAGGAACTAAAATATCCGTCGAACAAAGCAAGAAAGAGAGGTCACGGGGATGAAGTCAAACTCGTCAATCAAATCTGCTATCAAATCGCCATGCTAGGTGCAGGTCGAAGCTCTCCTGCAGAGCTGCCTGTTATTAAAAGGCCAAGTTAAAAGTGTCTTCGGACGACCTCGAGCTGGCGTTGCTTATGGAGTGACTGGCATTGAGTAGACCAAGTGGTGTATATTGCATAGTTGAGAACCGACCTTGCCTAAAGATAGCCCCAAACCCAAAACCCTTTCATGGTCGAACCAAACCTACTCACATTTAAACTTTCATTCTGTATACATGTGGTTGCTGTCAATATCTCATCTTAAGGGAATTCCTGGTATATCAGGTGTGCTGCGTTTGTTCCATCCTAATGATCCTACTTTGAACTGCATTTGGTCGGATGTTACTTGCAGAGTCCTGCACATAACTCGGCCTCGATAATGGATAGGCACCATTATACATTCCACGGGAACCTTTTCCCCACCTGTTTGGCTGTCAGCAATTTTTACTTCGACTTTACTAATGGTATTTAATTTGTGTATCTAAATTCAAGCGACAAAATGCAGCCATAGTTGCAATTGAAAATTGCATTTCAAATTGAGAAATAATATCATTTTAAATTAGTCCATGCATCTTGTAAATGGAAGACTGTTGACTTGCTAACCGGCGCTGACCAATGGTAAGAGAGCCTGGGAGAATATACATGTAAATGGTAAAGTGAACTCTCGTGGTTGAAAATTAAACTTTATTGGAAAAATATCAAAACTGAGAAAGCAGCAAGCTTAGATAGCGACGGATCTGAAACAAAAGGGAGCTAGGAGTAGAACTTAAAGCTGCAAGAGACTGAAGAATAAGCCTAGGAGATTCTCGGCTCCAAAAATCAACGAAAATGTCATACACGACTTGGGTATGAAATCACAAGCGACTAACAAGTGCTTGCTGTGAGCACATCAAAAGGATAGCTATTAAAGGATGATACTATTCAGCAACGTGTATTTACAAACATGTTTTTAATCAAAGATAATGTTATGATAAAACATTTGGCTTAAGTTTGTTTGATTATAAAATTATTAAAAGCTGTTTTGGAGTATTTTTTATTTTTCTCCTGTGAAGAGTTGCTAAATTGCCCCCCCCCCAGTAGGACAGGCTCACCTGATTGGTTTTCCGCGATTTTTAGCATGTACATGCTAGTGACAAGATGTACCGATTCTGCTTAGCTTGGTTTAGCTGTTTGCAGACATGTCTTTACGATGTTGTGGATGTGCACGGCCCTCTGTTACGTATACATTCATTCTGTACAGCCATTCATAACGACGAGAGTTACCCTCAGTAGTTTTACTTGCTCTACATCACAAGGGAAAACAGATAAAGCTGTGACAAGTCTTAAAAGAGCCAACTTGGCATTCTTGGTTGGCTTGCCTCTCCCCGGTTTGTACATCTGGCATCGGAAGGCTGGTGTACTGAAGTACTGAGACAGATTGACCAAATGTATACTGTACTAGTGCTCTACACCTGGCAAGAACAGCCATCATTCTGGGCTGCCGAGAAGATTTTGACCTTGCTCCTCCCATGCCCCATCGAAGAAAAATAACCCAGTTCTTCCCTGCCATCCACCTACCCACCCTCTTCTCCTTCTCTTCCCTTTTCCCTCCTTCTCCTTCCCTCTACCTGCCTCTCCCTCCTTATCCCTCTTCCTTCTGCTCTTCCTCTTTTCATTCTCTGCTTCCTCTTCCTTTCTCTGTCTCTGTCTCTGTCTCAAAAATGATGTTACAGAATCAGAGTAGCATAATAGACAACATCTTCGAATACGAATTGTTAATCGAGCTTCAGAATCAGGATCTGCTGAATAAAGTCATCTATTACCAACACTCTTCAAGGCTAAAATAGAGATAGCTAACCTCTGTTCTTGGGAAAACCTGAGAGCACGAGGAGGCAGACACTGCTGCTGGAGTTCAGCTAGATGTGGAAGAGCTAAACCGTGGTGGGGCCTTACGGTCAGTGGCGTAATTTTAGCATGTATCTGCTGATTGACAGACAGCTGCTTGACTCAAAGGTGAAGGTTTTTACCGTAGTAATTCCAGGCTACACTAATGCAACTTATTTGACAGTCATCTGAATGCCGTTTATCTGCTACAGGTAGTCTGGAAATCGGGTCACCTGGTTGTACTTGGCATGTAAGAAGTATAGCCGGTATTTCTATTGCCGACGGTGTTGCCGTGCTAAAACAGACTTGCCTCTGTCCAGGCTAGAAAGTCGGGGGTGTGGCCTACAGATCTCTAGCTAGTCGCTGTGGTAGGGAAATTCTATTCATTGAGAGGGAGAATATAGTGGAAGTTTTGTTTTATGTAAAATTGTTATACGTCAGACTGTCGTCCCCGGGGACGAAGTATTGATGATGAGCTCTCGCAGACAGTCTCACTACAGCACGTTTGATCAAGAGGGCCAAATCCCTCAGTCCAGCGACACCTTTTGGAGGTCCTTACGTAATGGAATTCGGTTTTATCGCCTTAGTCGGAGGAAGTTGGCTGACATCCTGGCCTGAATTTTGTCAATGCACGATTTCAGCTTATAAATGGCTGTAGCTGGCTTGAGTGTTTCAACTATAAATACAGCTGGGTGTCATCTGCATAGAAGTGATTGCCGATTGCATGTGAGCAGCAAAAGACCGGTTAGGAAAGTGTGGTCTACTGTGTTCGAGCGGTTTAGGTGGTTGTGGCAGTTAGTAATTATTGCCATTGGTCTTTGGCTAGCTGCACGAAGGTTTTTTGTTGTCGTGAGGGTGCTTTTCCTGACTGTCATGCCCAAAATAATGCTATCTGTTTGTCATTGTAGCGTATGGTGCAGACTGTCCTCGTCGTTGTCATTGGTATCTGCATTCCATGGATTCTCGTGCCAAAGCCTATTCTGCTCATTCGACGGCTCAATGCCAAGGTTAGTTAGATGTCGATTTCGAGCTTCTCAGTTTTTCTGATCAGTTATCTGCTGGAGAAGGCTGGCTGCTGTATCTGCAGCTCCTAGCTGAAACTGCTTCTGTCAGTACTGCTCTCTTTTTTTGCTGGTGCCTGCATTCTATTGACCATGTTCATGCTGCACTAGTTGATCAGATTACAAAATACGAAGGCCAATCGGATATATCGTGTTGGTCATCAGGGCTATCACAATAACCACGTGCATCATTATCTCCTCACACGCGGATCTGTGAGTTGTTCTGTACTTCTGTATCTGCCTTCTTCCATGGCCGTTGTGTGTGGGAATTGGTACTGCTAGAAAGGAATGTCCAGAAGAATTCTTTTGTTTTGTGGGCATATGTTGATGAGTGCAAGAGGCTTATTGCTACTTTCCGTCTACTGTCCGACCTGCCCTTGCTGGTGGATTACTACAATGCGATAATAGTCGATGTTATGGAAGAGTTTTCTCCTCTAAGTACACCCTTGCCAACACCGCTCATCGTTTACTGACGACATTAAACTAGCTAGCACTACTAAGACCAAGCCTGAGAAGCATATGAAAGATCATGACCGACTGTCCACCGACTTGCTTACAAAAGCTAATGTAGATTGTACCAATCTATCACATATAGCCTAGCTTCTCCTAAAACATAGTGCAATTGCATATGCGCAATCCAAAAATAATGAGGTTAACAATCAACTACCTCTTTCACCCCACAGGTCAGCACCCTACAGTTATGCTTATGGCGATCTTGCAGATCATTTCTCGAGTTGTTTGTCTGCAAGATAGGTAAGATCAGAGAGTCCATTCTCTGAGATAAAATTTCCACTAGATGCTTCTATTCCAGTTCCTTTCTGTAGCTCAATGTCCACCTTCATGCATCTCGAAGTTTATCTCCCAGGCTAAGAGGACTACTAGTCCTCTAGACCCTCTAACCAGCCGTGTCCTGCTGTGATGCATATATCCGCTGCTGCCCTTCATAACAGACATAATAAATATGTCCTCGGCCCTTGATCTTGTCCCAGAATCCTTCAAAAAAGCTATCGTTTGGCTACTCATTAAGAAGGAAATATTAGACCAGGACAATTTAAGCAACTTTCACCAAATCTTCCTACTGCCGTTCTATCAAAGACACTTGAACAAGTTGTGGCAGGCCAGCTAACGTCTTTATAATTGTACACGAAGTCTTCAAGCATAGCAAGTTCAAGTCAGATTGTAGAGCTAGTCCATCCTCAGAATAAGCACTATTGCAAGTGTTTAACGACATCAGGAATGCAGATTTAAGTGGTCTCTCTTCTAGTTTTCCTGGATCTTTTAGCAGCATTTCTTACGGTTCTTTTGTGATCACAGTAATGTAATGTATCTCCGTCAGTAACTCCACAAAGTCATAAAGACCATGTGAGTGTTACGCAGGAGAGTTTTGTATAGCGAACTCACAGCCTAAGCGGCTTTCGGTACGCATTCGGTAGCCAACAGACTTCGTCTCACGCAACAAAGAGAAAGTGGGAAGCATAGCAGAGTTAGGAGAGCAGTTGAGGTAGTGAGTAGCATAGAAGTAGCAGTTCAGGACCGCTGAAAAAGATGTGCCATAGTCGGCAGTTGGAGAGTAGATGTCGTTGCGTAAGAATTGTGGAAGCGAGTTCCACAGTCTAGGACCTGCAGAGCTAAAGCTTCTATCGCCAACTGTCTTTAAGCGGAGGAATGGGACAGCTAATTTATTGCCCACACAGGACCTGAGGGCGTGAACAGGCTGAAACTGATGCAGCAGTTCAGCTAGGTACGAAGGAGCCAAGCCGTGGCGGGCCTTGTGGGTCAGCCTAAGAACTTTGCTCTGTATCCTTTGCTCAACCGGCAACCATCCTAGCTCTTTCAGCAGAAGTGACACGTGCTCAAACCGCTGGGACTTGAAGACCAGCCTTGCAGCTATTTTCATAGTCCGCTGTAGTGGCATAATAGTTTCTTTGGCAGCCCAGCCAAAAGGGAATTACAATAATTAAGCCGAGACAGAACTAAAGAGCTAGTTAAATTTTTTACAGGCCAGTGTGGGAGACAGCTTCTAATCTTGGATAGGGATCGGATGTGATGGCTAGCTGTAGAGGCAGTCTTCTGAATGAAGCTTTTGAAATTGAGGCAGCTGTCGAACACGACACCTAGATTACGAGCACGTGGCGAAAGTCGCACAATAGCATCACCTATTAGAACAGCAAAGCCTTTTAATCCAGCCTCACGCTTAGGGTGTCCTATGAGCAGCAGTTCGGTTTTATCGTCATTTAATTTCAGGAAGTTTTCCGACATCCAGGATCGAATATCGGCAAGGCAAGCATTCAGTTTCTCAGTTGCTGCAGCAGATTCCGACGGTTTAAATGACTAATGCAACTGAGTATCGTCAGCATAGAAGTGATATCCTATTCCATGGGCCTTAATCACTTTTCCCAGAGGTTGTGTATAAATGGAGAACAGCAAGGGACCGAGTACAGACCCTTGAGGGACTCCAAAGGTGACCCTTCTCGTGTCTGAGACCTGACCCCCACACGACACTGGTTGAACACGATCAGACAAGTATGATTTAAACCACGCCAGTGCTTCGTCTGCCAGACCGATCGTTGTTCTCAATCGTTCAAGCAGAACTTCGTGATCAATGGTGTCGAAGGCAGCAGACAGATCTAGCAGAGCTAGGGCAGTGACATTCCCGTCGTCGCTGCCACATAGAATGTCACTGTTAACACGGAGGAGAGCAGTTTCAGTAGAGTGCTGCCTCTTGTAACCTGATTGACATGTTTCTGACATTCCATTATTTTCAATATGTTCAAATAGCTGAAACATTTTTTTTTTAAATTTTTTCAAATTGAAATTTTTTTTTTTAGTGTAAACTTTTATTTGATTTGCTCAGGACTGTGCCCTCCCCTAAGCTATTGTGCAACCAGTCACAATATATGACATGTACCTATTTGCTTGGTATTGTTGCATCTGTGGCATGTCATCCGTTGCGGTTTGTAGCACGCAAAACATCGCAATACAACAGATCGCAGCACTCTCTTGAGTCACGATGAGCTAGAGTCTAGCTCTGGCAGCAGCAATGCCAAGGTGCATCACGGAGGAGGCCACGAGGTATTTATGGCCCAACCACAGCCAATTTTTGCATAATGCTAGTGAGGCAATAGTGCAGTGAATGGATGGATATATATGGTGATCAGATAGTGATACCAGAACGTGTATGTGAGGCTCATTGTGTTATTTACTCCTTGTGGTCTTGCTCTCTTCCCAGTTTGTCTCTTTTCCTGTGTCTGTCGGTCTCTCGTCATTTTCTGCACTTTCTTTTATCGCTCTCTTCTCATTTCCACATCCTCGTCTCTCTCTCTCTCTCTCTCTCTCTCTCTCTCTCTCTCTCTCTCTCTCTCTCTCTCTCTCTCACTCCCTATGTTCTTTCTATGCTGTGTCTCGGTCTGATTTTCTTTCTCTGTGAAAAAAGTATTTTTTTTTTTATTCAAGCACTTCATTTATATACTTGAAACCATTTTTGTAGCACCCAGGGTAGAGTACTGTTAATGTGGCACTAAACATGGACTGTGTGGTTTGCAACAGCTTATTGCTGAATGCCTCTTTTGCTGTCAACTCTAAAATACCGGTTTATATGCCTGCATGTACAGTTAGCACACGTTCGATTTTCCGCGACTGCTTTGAGCATTTGCTAACTTGGTGACAAGGACGACGCACAGTGTCATATGAGGTCGGTCATTGTTTGGCTTGTGTTCTTTTCACGGTCTATACTCTCCTTCCTGCCGATGGGATTGCATAGCACAATCTAGGCTTTCACATCTATGTAGATGACGCTCAGTTGTACCTTGGCTTTGATCCCTCCCAGCCCTCCAGCATGTCGAATTCTCTCAACTCCCTTGCTGCATGTATTGATGACATCTGCACATGGATGACAGCAACTTTCTTAAATTGAATGATGTTAAAACTTACTAGTTATGGGCAAACCGAATGTGATTGAGATATTGGAAAGGCTAACGCTCAAAATCGGCTCTGTCAGCATATCTCCTGTTGAATCTGCACGAAATGTATGTGTCATGTTCTAAAGTGACCTTTCGTTAGACGACCACAGCTCCACAGTCAAGTCTGCCTACTTTCAGTTGCATAGCATTGACACAATTCGGGCTTGTTTGCAGGGATACCACATCTAAATTGGTTCATGCATTTATGATATCCCATCTCGACTTCTGTAACTCACTGCTTGCTGGTCTACTGGCCTATGCACTCAGGCGCTTACAGCTGATGCAAAACTCTGCAGCTAGGTTCGTCTGTCGTTAGCGTTGCAGTTGCCACATCACACCACTTCTCACCGACCTCCACTGGCTTTCAGTCAAGCAACGCATTGACTTTAAGGTTTTGTCACTCACTTTCAGGTCCCTTCATTCTTTGGCTCCAGCCTACCTATCAGATCTACTGCCCCACCAAGCTAAGCATCGTACCAACTTCTTTTCGGAATCTAACTGTTTTCCTATACCTCACCCAAACCTCAAATCCTTTGGAGACCGTGCATTTAGTTCGTATGCTCCCAAAGCATGGATCTCACTCCCGACTTGTGTCACTACATCTCCTGATTTGTCCACATTTAAAAAGAAACTAGAAATGCAACTTTTTATGACAGCATTTAATGGGCCCCTGCGATTCGTCCTTTGTGTGCTTATATGTGCTGACACTGTGCATGCAGCCACTAACCATCCATACTGACCCTGTGCATGTCAATCCTAACCATATTATTCTCGTTGTTCATTGAGCATTCTCATACTAACCATTCGATCGTGCTTCCTTTGCAGCAATTTTAAGTGCCTAGAAAGAGATTAAGTTCTCTGAGCTCGCTTCATCAAGTGTATTATTATTATTAATATTATTATTATTATGTACCTAACATGGTGATCTAACTTTGGCATGCAACGTTTGTTTTTGGTCGGCTTGTGGGCTTCCATCGGCAGATTATGTAGCAAGCCAATCAACGTGTCCATGGTGCACAGGGCTGTGCAGGGTGTCCCGAGTGGCGACAAAGCCGAGCCGACAGGTTGAGCCGAGACGAGCGTGTTCGTGCGTGATGGAAAAGAGGGTCTTAGTCCAGGAAGTAATGTGTTTGCTCTTTATGACCCGGGTCGTGGATTTGAGTCATGCAATTGGCGATCCTTTATTGTTTTCTACAAGCGGTGGTGATAACAGTTAAGGCTCTTCTGCAGCTATTCAAATGAGGCTGTGAAATCAGCCTTGACCTTTGAGAGAGATGCTGAGCTGAGACCATGTGGGCTTGCCAATGGATCGATTGCTAATGGACCCGATGAGATTGCACGGATCACATGGATGTGAATGGAATCGCAGAATCACATTGATTGTTTGTATAGTCCCCGCCGCTGCTGCTGCTGCTATGTGCCCCCATGTGCTGTAGTAGGCAATACTCGATGCAACGTTGGTGCCAGTCGGTACTACTTATTCTTTTTAGGAAGAGTCTGCAGGCGATATCATCGTACACCAGGCGATCCACACCATCGAGTACTGCCTGGGCTGTGTGTCCCACACTGCTTCCTACCTTCGGCTATGGGCACTGAGTTTAGCGCATGGCCGTGAGTGTTCACTCGTTTGCAATGCTGGGAGATGCATAGCCTGCAATTTTTAAGATAAGAGATTCACTTGTCCCACTTGCCTACTTTGCATCTGCGTAGTCGTGGTGACTGCCAGATAAACTCGCTGCCCGCTGCAGAGTTGTCCGAGGTGCTGTGGAACATGGTGCTCGAGCAGGGTCTGTCTGGCCCAAAGTACGTGGGTGGCTTCGTGCTGTTTGCCGTCTTCGTGCCGTGGGCCGTGCTCACGGTCAGCGTGCTGCTGCTCATGGAGGGCCTTTCGGCGTTCCTTCACACGCTCCGTCTGCACTGGTGAGGAAGATCGCGCTGTCGTGTCGAGGTGCTGCTTCCATTGTGCAAATGTTTTGCGCTCGTCGTCCGGTTCGGTTGGCGCTTGACTGGCAGGCAATCGTTTTTTTCAGGGTGGAATTCCAAGACAAATTCTATGATGGTGAGGGCCACCAGTTCGTGCCGTTTTCTTTTGAAACTTTCCAAGTCGATGCTATCGGTGACGACGATTAGGGTCACTGCAAAACGACGTGTCTTGGTTTCCGCTGCTCTTCTGACAGTCCCTTCTGGTCGCTTGATGCTACTACTGTTGCTGGCACCTCTGGCTGTGGCTACATCATCAGTTCTTGACCTTGTTGTTGTCTTGGGAACACAGTTGTGTGTACAATTCCACGTACTGTGTGCCGGATTCGCCGACAGGTTGCTCGACTGTTCAAGTTTGGCATGCCGATGGATAAACATGTTGGGCCTTTATAGCCACGAGCAAAGGCACTTTCTCCTCTGTCCTTTTTTATAACTACGATTAGAATTGCCTTCAGTCCTTAAGGAGTGCCGTGATATATTTTGACCAACCACGGTTGGAAAAAAGTGGTCGGCATAGTGCCAATGGTGCTTGCAGATTAATAAAGCTTGCGATATTGCATTGATGCCATGCAGTTGCACTTGGTCTAAATGCTTTGAAAAATCTGGCTATTCATGCACGAGTGAACGAAAGGTAGAGAGAGAGAGAGAGACAGAGAGGGAGGGTCGCTGCGATTGGGGCACCTGCGGTGTCACACTTGTATGAAGCACTATGGCTGCCGAACGTACTCAACATTGTTAAAATTCGATACTGAAACAGCTGCCATTCGTAATCAGTCAAAGAGATGACACCCACGTGAGTCTTGGATAAAAAACTGGGCCCTATAAACTACCACTGGAATATGGCTTGCTGAAAATAGCTAATATGAAGCTAACGATTCCTGGCTGGTGATAGAAACAGGAATGACACGGCATGCTATAAGCACAGGAACCCTTGGGTGGGTGTCTTGATCTAAAGGAGACGCTTGCTATCTCTCGAGTGCCTGCCCCCTTGCCATGAAATGCTGTTGCTGCTCGGTTGCTTGCCGTCCTAGTGCTTCGATCGTGTAAACCTGGTTCGAGGTATGGTAACCTGCGACTCGTCAACCAGCAGTGATTATTAGCGAAAGTCGACTTTCGCAGTCGTTGTCGTGCATCACAATCAAGCTGTGGTCAACTATCATGACCACGGCTTCGGATCATCAGCGCTGTGTGCGGCTGCAGGCATGCGTTGCCATTTACTACTGGCACAAGTTAGGAGCAGCAATCACGAGAGGTGAAGCTGCTCAGTTGCCTCTCAGGTGATGAGAGCTGAGCTCCTCGGTACGTCATGGGATCTGTAACAAGGATTCCGAGAGACCACCGGGTCTGTTGAAGTGAAGCCTAATGATACCGTTTGGATTTGCAATGTCTGGTTGTACTGATATGACCTACAAGTGCTGTTGGATGACCTCTCGTGCTGTTCTTAATAATAATAATAGTAATAGACTTGATAAAGCACCCTCAGAGAACTCTAGGTGCTTTACATTTGCTGCAAAGAGAACGCGATTGAATGGTGAGTTATAGCATGATTGATAAACAACACAAATAACGTGGTCATGGGGTGACATGCACAGGGTCAGCATGCAAGTGTGCTTAGTTCTTACCACATCGAGCATGAAAGTCACCCTCAGGTTTTGTTGTGATGCACGTGTGCACGAGTGCTGTAAGCAGGCTGCTCGTGCCAACGATCGTGAGCTGGACATTGTAAAGGTACCCATAACTTATACTTGGGACTTCAGACTTGGGTGTAATATGTCACCAAAAAAAGTACAGACGTATGCACGAAATGTTATTTTTTATATTAAATAATGCCCTGTAAAAATCAAGGATAGGAGAAAGGGGGGACAGGTAGCAAGTCCAAGCAGTAATTTCGCAACACTGCAGCATCAGCAGCTGGAGCATTCTTGGAATGTTGTGCTGCTAGCTGCTGCTGCGATTTTCGCCTCAGTAGTTGTAGTAGTGTGGTACGTCATCATCACTCCAGATGACTTTCTGTGCTACTTTTTGCATTTTCTGAACCGCCTTTCTGTAAGTACAAGACAGGCTTGGGTATGATGCCATTACGGTCTACGTCAAAGCTCCTGACATGACGCCGCTGGCTAATGAGGAGGAAACTAATTAAGCAGCAAGCGTCCACTTGCAATTACTTTAATTAGTGGCAGTTTAGCGACATTGCTGAAGCCAGGCGTGTTCAAGCAAGAGGTAATGAGGACGACATCGTCAGATGCCATACTGCTGCACTAAGCTGGCAACATTCTTGAGGTAGTCTGAACACTCCGGTCACGAGCAGTGGGCGACGACCAGTTCTCCTGCAATTTGGCATTCCTGCTGCAGTGTACACGATTCCATCCGTTATAGAAAAATTAATTCTTTCTTGGCAGAATTCGCCCCACAAAACTGTATAATACTAATGATAATAATAATAATAATAATAACAAACTAGACGAGCACCCTAGTAGAACTCGATCTCATCTTAGCAATCCAGAAAGGAAGCACATCAGGTGGCAAGTAATTATGGTAGCAAGCACGAGCACGTAAAGGAAAACTCACAAGGACGAAGCAAATGCTGTGAGGAACACGCGGATTGTTGTTTTGTTAATGTAAAGTCTGGAGAT
Source organism: Cristatella mucedo (assembly GCA_009760855.2). Taxonomy (NCBI): domain Eukaryota; kingdom Metazoa; phylum Bryozoa; class Phylactolaemata; family Cristatellidae; genus Cristatella; species Cristatella mucedo. The sequence goes on along the minus strand of WPIO01000027.1, from coordinate 3,169,956 downwards.
GTCGAGTCAGAAGTGGTCAGTTGGCTAACAGGCTTTCAGTTATGGTCTTCAACGGCTTTGAGGTTCGGACAGGTCCAACTAATCGCCTCGAGTTAAAGGAGCAGGGGGTACAATGCAAAGCACTATAGAAGTATTTCGATAGGTAGGCAGGAGAAACGACCTTAGAAATGGATAGAAATAGGAAGTGTGCTTAATGCTGTCTGCTTTTTGATGGGGAGCCAGTGGAAGTTGGTGAGAAGTGGTGTTACCTGGTAGCTGCCATGCTAAAAGGAGAGGAGCCTAGCTGAAGAGTTGAGCACACAAGAGTGTCTTTTTTGCGAAGGTCGGAAGACCTCAAGTAGTGTGTTACATAAGTTCAGACGGGATGTCACAAATGTATGGATCACCTTGGCTGTGGTATTATAATCTTAATGAGTCCTAAATTTTGTAATGTTTTGCAGCTGAAAGTAGGCGGGCGTAATTGTATCAGATGTGATGATCTAGTGAATAGCCATTTTGGAAAAGGATGCCTATATGCATATATGCAGATGCATAGGCTACACGGGATATGCTGGCCAACCCATTTTGATGGTTAGGTTTTCAAGTTTCTAAGCGACACAAGATTTTGCCATACCTATTCAATTGGTTTTTATAGTCATTCAATTTGAATAAGTTTGATGCAACCCAAGTGTGAACGTCAGCAATACATGCTGCAAGAGTTTTGAGAGAATATAACGTTCTGGAAATCAAGGAGAGATCAAGGTACAGGTACAGCTACATATCCTCTGCGAAATTAAACAGGTAAGAATGAGAGTATACACTGTAAAAAATAGTGATCCTAGAACAGATCTCTGGTTCAACCCATACTTTAGGGGTATTCCAATGACCGTTGAGAGGTAGACCGGTGGACCCTTTCATGGATTGTGGGAATTAAAATGAGAAGACCGCTCCCCAAAATGGTGATTAGTGCCGGACGATCCAATTTCACACGACTTCTGCAGTCATCAGCATCAGATCAAAGATATGTAAATTCTGAGCTTATATGAAGCGAACGAAGGCAGATCGCTGGAACTAATAGGCGACAAGCACCCGATCGTTCCACCCGTCCGATCTAGAAGAGACAATAATATTTGCGTACCTATCTGCAACCGACATCAGGCTCCGACTGAACTCACGGGTACTTGACATTGTGCAGGTTTCACTGAAACAGCAATTTTCCTATATTGCTCAGACCTACTCAAGAGAGCTGTCACTCAGTTCCTGCGGACCATTTAGTCCGAAGCAGGCTATACAATTTGTATATGAGCCGGGATGGCACACTAGGTAAGGCGGTCGTGGGTTCGAATCCTGTGGTGGGCAATCCTTTATTGTCACTGCAAGCGGTGGTGATAGCCGTAAAGGCTCTTCTGTCGCTATACAAAAGAGGCTATTAAATCAGCTGGTATTTTTTAATATTCTCATGCAATATAATTAATCAGGTTGTCACATATTTATTGATTTTTACATAGCTGATCTAACAGCTATATTTATGTGGCAGCAGAAGAGCCTTAACGACTAATACCACTGCTTGCTATATGCAACAAAGGATCGCCCACTTCAGGATTCGAACCCACGACTTCGGTGGTGAAGAGCAAGCACCTTACCTCCTGAGGCTATCGCGACTCTGGATGATCTATACGCATACAGTATAAGCCAACCTGTATTACTTACTTTGTGATGGACTTGCAATGCAGTACCGTCAGTAGCCGTAGCAACCCACATCCTTTCCTGAGATATCTGATAGCTTTATCGCTAAAAATTAGAAGGAGCTCACATCACGTACCTGACGAGGGGATTGCAGGAGAAGTAGAGTAATTGTGCACATTTATATCGAGCAGACACCAGAGGCTCATTTAAGTACCTTCACTGAAAAAACCGAAGTTTATTTTGCACTGCATCAATAAGTCGCACGACTACATGCAACTAAGGGTATGGCCGTAGTAGCAGCTGGACTACGTTTGTAATACGACAGCCCAAGACATGGCTCAAATCACATAAAGTTGCGTTTGCACGAGAAGTAGGGCGCCTTGCAGGCTTAGACAGCCAAGCAGTGCCTCAAAACTGGATGCCAACGCCTTGACCCATTCACAATTCTGACAGACTTGTACTCTCGTCTAATCATATTCACCGGACATTCCACAGTCCAATAGACTGTGGGTCTAGCATAAAAGAAAATGGTATTGCACGGCACAATGTCTCTTACGTGATCAAGATGCATGCTGATAGGTCAAGCTCCCGCAAGTAATGACACACTCCAGACAGGTATTGTACGCTCTGGTCAGTAAGCTGCAAAACCAAGCCAAACAACTTTTTTTAAGAGTGCTAAATACTATTGATCGTGTGCCAGCTTGCTTCCACATTTCATCACAGGTAAGGAATGAATCTGCAGCTACGATACGGCTGTTTCTTGCTTACCAGCTTGCAGCCTGAAAGATTGAGGACACTGATATAGCGGCAGCAAAACGCCAGGTTCTTTATGGCTCCATCAGTAATATTCTGTAAAAAACGACAAGAAAATAGACGATGACGATAGAGGATGTCAATTGCACACGGGTGTATTACGGAGATCGAGCCTTCAGCTAGCTCGTCTGCACCGAACGTCTGAAACTCTCTGCGGTCACTATCTCCAATTACCTTGCATCATTTAAGTCTTGGCTAAAGATGCACCTGGTCTGTCCGGCAGCTTGCCCATTACTCAGCGAACCTGTAGTTTGTAAATCCTATGTGCTTTGAGTGCATATCTGCGTGGGACTCACTGCATGCTACTAGTCAGACTACTAGCGAATGGCACCGGGTTTCTTCTTATTTGCTCAAGTATGCTGGTCTAGGGGTGAGACTTGCTTGCTTTGGCATGCTTTTCTAAGTGTGATGCATGTCACTAACCTTGGTCATTGATTCGCTTGCATCTAGCTGTACAGCGTCTATATCAAGAATTACTTTTCTTACAGTGCTGTACGAACGACCTATTACTATAATCCTTATTCTTATTATTTAATTTTACCTATCAAGCAACAATATTTGGGAGAGGTCTCGCGCACTGAGCAGGGTAACATGCATGTCGGCCCAACACTGAAGACCTGGCAGGCAATAGAACATTTCCTGATCGGTGAGAAGAATCTTGCCGGTATAATTCGAAGTTATCGTCCTGCAGTTTTGGGATCTATCAGAAATTCTCATGGCACTCTAATCCGAAGGCGTTTCCGTTGACCGTGGAATGGCTAAAGTTAATAGCAGCATTTATATGTAGACTTACTTCCTAGCTGGCACATGGCTAACTTTGCAGTGTACACGGTAAATATGAACCTGGTCGATCACATTTCTAGTACCGATAGCAGGCTCAGTGAACGTCACATGTGCCGACACGGACCTAGCAACCAACAACAGCAGCTACACATGATGTAAGGCTGAATATGATAGTTATGAGCAAATAATTTCAGATGCTTACACGCCGGCTGGTTCCTTTAATTTGTACACCCTTGCAAGTCGTAATGTTTGGGTTAATTTGATTTTGTTTTCGGCAATATATTAAACGGTATTTGCCATCGGCAGCTCTGCCTAGCGACTAGTAACAGCAGCAGCGGTGGACCAGCTAAATTCTTATATTTGAACTTGAAACCTAGTGAGTAATACCGGTCAGGTTTGAGTGCTAATCACTTAATATAGACAATAATGTTGCAATAATATTGGCAGGGATGTTGACTTTTATAGTCAATCTTCAAGTTCTGCCGGATCTCCGAGCCGCATTTGATACCATCGACTACCAAGTCCTTTTTGAGCGCCCATAAGCTCGCCTGCTCATGAGTGGCACTGCACCACACTGAAATTGCTTAGGCCGTACCCCAGTAGAAAATTTAAGAGCACAGATTTCGAAGAGCAACGGTCATTGAGAGAGCTTTTATAGTATAGGGTATCCCAGGGATTTGAGCTTGGTCCACTTCATTTCACAATTAAGACTCACCCACTTGCCGATGTTACATGGGCCGATGGTACAACCCAGACCTTCATTTTAATGCTGGTGACACACAACAGCACCTTTACTGTGATTCGTGTTTCTTTTCCAAGATATGTACAATTTCTAGAAAAACATTAAGTTCCATTAGATCTTGTACAGAAGTCATCATTATTATTGCTGTTATTATTATCGTTATCTTTTCTTTTTACTACCTTCCAGCAAGTCAAACTCTTTTTAGCTCCCAGCAAATATTGCCGAAATTCACAATTGGAAGGCAGCACAATTTTTTAAATTCGATTAAGATGAAACAAACTTACTAGTTATGCACAAGCCTAGCGTTCATCAGAAATTGGACAGCCTAACCTTCAAAAGAGGCTCGGCCATAGAATTTCGTGTAGCCTGCGTAATTTGGTTGCCCGGTTCCAAAATGACTTTCACCAGTCAAATCTTCCTTCTTTAAGTCATGTTCTATTAAAAAATGGGCTCGCTTAATGAAGGATCCCACAGCGAAGCGGGCCCTTGCGTTTGTGACATCCCGACTAAGCTTCTGTAACTCATTTCTCTTCGAGCTTTCTAACTGTGCAACTCGATGTTAACAGTTGGCTAAAAACTCTGCAGCTAGCCTGTTTGTCGTGAACGTTGCAACTGCTACGTTACGCCACTTCTCATCGACCTTCACCTGCTCTACATTAAGAAGCATATCGACTTTAAGGTTTTGCCACTAAGCCATTCCATTCTATGCTTAAAGACCATTGGCGACTGAAGCTTTTGCTCTTCAGGTCATACATCGTGGACCCCACGTCCACAATTCTTATGCAACATCTAATCTCCTGCTGCTGACTGTGGCACATCATTTCCAGTCGTCCTGAGCTGCTACATCCAAGTTACACACTTCCTAGACTGTCTACCTCAGTCATTCATGCTTCACACTTTCTCTTTGTTGCACGAGATTAAGTCTGTTGGCTACCGTATGCACACCGAAAGCTAATTATGCTTTGAGTGTGCTACAGAAACTTCTCCTGCGTAACATTCACATTTAACAATTGTGTATTTATTTATTCGTTGGCTTCGAGAAGTTGCAGAAGGAGATGCACTACATTAGGTTACTTTTAAGTTCCTTTCTTCTCCTGGTCCGACCTGAAGAATCAGATAGACTTATTAGGCATTAGGCAACTTGCATAGCGCAACCGCGGGTGTGATTCAGCAATGCCTTTAACTAACTTCGAGTCTTTTGAACCATGGTTTCACTTCCAGTGCTTCCAAAACCTTAATACCGACTGACATCACCACAGCCCCTGACCGGACAACAAACCAAAAGAAGCTAATAAGTTCCTCACAAGTTCCTCACAGCATCTACTCCATCTGTGTGAATAGCCCGGTGCAGTTAAGGTGTGCTGACACTCAGAATGTTATCACAATCCAATTGGCTTACTTCTTTTCCGGCATATGTCAATAGACTAGGCAGAAGTTTTGTTCTCTTGAGGCATTGCAAACATGTCTTATCGTTATTAGGGACACAGCAGCAGCACTTCAGCAATCGCACATTTGTGTAATGGTCGAACTTAAAGCTAAGTCTAACTCGACTTTAAATCTATGTGAATGATCCCAGTTGTTTCACACAACCCCCAGGTCTTCACTCAGGAGGTAAGGCATTCACTCTTCACGACTCCACTGCAAGCGGTGGTGATAGACGTTAAGGTTCTTCTGCCGCTATATAAATGAGGCTGTTAAATAAGATAACCTTCAAGTGTCATCAGTGACCGTTCTTAAGGAATTCGTTGGCGTATTCATCGTAATGCATTTGAGCAAAGAGCTTGATTAACGTAGATTAGGCACAAGGTGAGGTAATGCCAAGGCGATTGATGCTTAATGGAATGGCCAAACATACCATAGAACTGATGGGAAGTGTGAAATAGTAAAAATAGTTTGGCGAGACTCCTCACAAAGCGGATCAAATCCTACCACACGCCCATTATTGCAACTTTATTGTCAAATTTTAAATCCATGCACATCCTGGGCACCAATACGAAGTAACACAGAGAGACGGAGAAAGGGAGACAGAGAGAGACAGGAAAGAGAGAGAGACAGAGAGAGATGGAGAGACAGAGACAGAGACAGAGAGACAGAGACAGAGAAAGAGAGACAGAGACACGGAGATGGAGACAAAGACATAGAGACACAGACATGGAGACACAGACACAGAGACAGACACAGAGATACAGAGACAGAGACACAGAGGCAAAGGCAAAGCGAGTGTATCACTAGGAGACAGCTGTAGGTGTCACTCTGCCAGAGATGAAACCACCACGAAAGACTGGCACAGCTACTCCTACGCCTAAGCAGAAAAAAGAAGAATGCACGCACCAGACACTCACCTTACAATGGGAGAGATCAAGACGAGTGACTTCTTTGCATTGCTGGGCAAACTTTTGAAGGCCAAGGTCGGTGATCTTGATACACTCAGCCAGGGTTACGTCCTTAAAGCGAGGATTACCGCCGAGTGCCGATAGCCCCTGATCGCCACATGCACAGCCAGTGATGTCCAGTGCCACCAGGCTGTGCGTCTGACCCAGCAGCTCAATGCCGGCCTCGCTAATGTGCTCACAGTAGCAGACGTTCAGGTATGTCAAGCTGTGGCATCTGCAACAGGAGCATGCGTCACAACTTGCATCTGGTAACTCAACGGGCTGCGTGCTGCGATGATGCTGCAATCAAGTAAGGAAATTTGGGGCATGTCTCACTGACTTACTACTACTCGTTTTTACAAGAAAGCTCAGGCAGAGCAATAAAAAAATTGCTTAACAATAGCAAGAATGACAGAAAGAGTGAAAGCAAGCTATACACAAGGTGTACAAAGAAAAGTTGATCGCCAGTTACTAAGAAGGGGACTTCCAGTCTGTCACAATCCAGGGATATCGGTACGCACATTTTCGAACTATCTTTCGACCTCGACTCATTGCTTGAAGCTACGGGTTTCCATGGACACCCAGGATTTTATTGATGGGCTTGGCAAACAATTGTCTTGCGGCAGCACACACTTGTAGTAACTTGGTTGGTGAAGCAGATGCTGGTGTACCGATGTTGTCATTTTTATCTTCAAGATTGTCTTGCCCTGTTGCGAGCTCTTTGTGACCGACTGGATGTTGACATGCCATTAGCGTTTCAGATGAATATTTGGAGATGCAATATGATATGCCACTTCATTGGCTTCATAGAAGAATAAGAATAGTCATATGCTCTTTTAGTCGAAGGACGATTACCATCTAAATCTTAATGGCAGATATTTTATATACTGCAGGGTAACCTTGTGCCAAAGCGGTGATGGCACAAGGCTACACGGTAAGCATTGGTGCTCTCAATACTGGAATATGGGTCGTATGATGTTTGACGACTAAAGGTGATCCACTGCAAAAAGCTGTAAAAAACTCGATTAACAGCTGCATATCACAAAGTTCTGTACATTGAGCACACCTGCCAAATCTCATATATTTTGAGCAATTACGTCAAGATGTATAATCTATTTTTCGTGACGTGGATCTTGCTATGACCACTATGCTTATAGAAAGAGAAAGACACCAATGATTTTGCAGGTGAAATGAATTGCAACACGTGCAATATATTTATATATTTAGAATATATTTATATATTTATATTTTGAGTTGAAAACACGTTTTGACATAACATCGAAGTTAAGTCTGACCTGCATCAACATACTTCGATTCAGTAGTGGAAATAATTATCGGCTTTGTGAATCTCGAATAGCATCTACGTAGTACCAAGCACTAAACTACAAAAACTACTTGCATACATCTATCAAATATTATGTCGTGAGAAAATGGACTACCGTGCACTTTGCAATGGAACTATCCAGCGATCAGGCAGAAGTTCACAGGTCATTTTCGAGAGAGAATATACAAGCAGATTGAAGTGAAATTTGGCAGTTATTTCATGCATGCAGCGATGCATACTGTGCTGACATTACTTGAGCTTTATGCAACTGATTTGAGGTTTGGGTCAAAATTGTGAATACCGCACTAGTTCAAGTAGCCTGGAAATTTTCGGTCATCAACCAGAGGCATTGCAAAATTGAAATGAAACATTTTTATTTTCTTGTTTTAGGCAAGTTGCAATCGCTATTTTGACTTTGGCACATTTCGAAGTGTTTACTTATACTTTGTTCTGCTTGAGCCGTTGTTATGCATGGGCAGTGGGAACAGTCACGCTAAGAGACAGAGGGGGCGCATCGAGCAGATCAATTTAAGTTGCAAGCAGTTAGCCCATCATATTACACGTATGCCACCGATTGTTTGGTAGAGCACGATCTTATTGTACGAAACTTTATTAGCTGTAGACTGGACATCGGCAAGGTGCTGCTACGTGCTGCCATGGCAAATCTGCTATGGTCAGCCAGGGCAACCGCAGGCTCCTGCACTAGTGTATCTCAGCGGGCAGCACATTTCAGCAGCTCTTGGTGCAATCATGCCGAATGCAGACATTCGATGCTGTATCAGCTTCGAGCTGCCTGGCGATGCTAGCTGCAATGCAAAAACCACTGACTACATAGGCATGAAATCACATGTGTCATTGCCACGTATGCAAGCAGACAGGCAGGCATGCACGCAAACACAGACACACAACGACGCTACTTTTGAGATTGCTTGCAAAACGTGACAGGTCCTGAAGGTCAGTAAGAAGGGAACCTACCTCTTGTGAATATTTACCAAAGCCATGTCGCCTACGCGAACGCAGTTGGTAAGATTCAGTTCTCTCAGCCTGGGACCTGAAGGTCCTTCTACTACGTGTCGAACGCCGGTGTCTGTAATTCTAAGAGAGTGTACATGCTAATAGACGCGGGTTCTGGTGCCAGCATCTCAAGCATTCAAAGCCGCATCAGGTGTGCGTTTAGCCCTCTGCACGACTCCTGCAGAGGTCAAAACGAGGCAAACGCGTCAGAAGCTTAGCAAGCTACACAAAATAGCCAAGGAATTTTCTTTTTCGCTCAAAAGCAATGAATGCACCTTAATTTGCACAGCTCACCTGACGCAGTCAGCAAGATTAAGAACGACCAGGTGTCTGCACAGTCCCACGGCTTTCAGTGAGTAGTCGGTCACCTTCTGGCAGTCGCTCAGGTACAGGTGAGTCAGGTTCGCACACAGCTTTCCCATAGCCCGCAGTGACGCATCAGTTAAGAGCTGATTTGCTAGAACAAAAACCCAAATGACATCATCCTAGCGACTTGTCAAAAGTTACTTAAGAAACTTAAACAAATCCAACTGCAGACCGAGTGATTTGAACCCATGGTTGGGAGTCATGGAAATGCATTTCAATTATGCTAACATTCTATCCGAATCTTTCTCAGAGCTTTCCCAGCAGCCATCGCAGTAAAGGCATCATCCGACAGGTACGGTGTACCCAATAGAGAAACGTCCTGTACTCGACAGCAAGCCGTCAGCTCCTGCGAAAAAGAGATCGGTGATGGTCACAAGCAGAACAGAGGAACAGATAGGCCACGCCTGCTGCTGCTATCTACGCTTAAAAATGTCAGTCTCAATGACCCTACGCATGAGATCAAAAGTGTGTCCCTGTGGCACCCACTCCTCTCTCTCTCTGTCTCTATCTCTCTCCCAGTCTTTGTCCCTGGCTATATCTACCCTCTACCCTGTCTCCTTCTTTTTGCTCAATCCCTCAATCCACACGATCTTGTTCTTCTCTGTCTATGAGTCTCCATAGCTTGATGTTGATCACGTTCTCCTCTGTCTATTTCTCTTTTTTCTGTGTGACTCCCTCAGCTATCACTTTCACCATGTTTTACTCTCTTTCACTTTGTTACGAACTCTCTCTCTCTCTCTCTCTCTCTCACTTTCTCTCTCCCCTCTCTCTCTCTCTCTTTCTTATCTCTGTTTCTCTCTCTCTCTCTCTCTCTCTCTTTGTGGGTGTCAAAGAGTCTCACTCTTCTATTTTTCTTACCCGAATGCAGTTGTCATCCAAGCTGGTGCATTCGTTCACCACTACCGTTTTAAGCCCAGTGCATCCTTTGCTCAAGTGGCCATATCCATCTGCTGAAATCTACAAAGAGCATACGATCAGAAGACATGACAGCTAGAAGGTTCACCCCATTCTTACAACAGTAATGCATATACTGAACAAGTATGCGAGCTGTAGCTTCTTTCAGGTTCAGCTTAAATGTCGAAGCGATTATCTAGACACAGCCACAGCAGGCTGCATGGACGGTAGCCTTTGATGCAATGCAGTCACTCTCACCTTAACGTAAGACTATGAAGCCCCAAGTATTCTATTCCCAGTACGAGCACACTCGAAACAACGCTTTCAGCTCCTCAAGGGCAAACCGACACATGAAATTATGTCTAGGTTTCCAGCAGGCTTCGGCTGACTGAAGCATGCACTTCAAAGCCAGACTTAAGTGGATCGCAGCACGACTTGTATGATAGACTAGCAAGACACACTTGCAGTGCACGCTTATACGATACAGCTCTCCTAGAGCTTTACAGTGGAGGGAGGGATGGAGACAGGGAGAGGGAGGAAGGGAGGGAGGGAGGGAGGGAGGGAGGGAGGGAGGGAGGGAGGGAGGGAGGGAGGGAGAGAGAGGGAGGGAGGGAGGGAGGGAGGGAGGGAGGGAGGGAGGGAGGGAGGGAGGGAGGGAGGGAGGGAGGGAGGGAGGGAGGGAGGGAGGGAGGGAGGGAGGGAGGGAGGGAGGGAAGGAGAGCGGGAAGGGGAAAGAGAGATAGAGAGAGATAAAGAGAGAGAGAGAGAGAGAGAGAGAGAGAGAGAGAGAGAGAGAGAGAGAGAGAGAGAGAGAGAGAGAGAGAGAGAGAGAGAGAGAGAGAGAGAGAGAGAGAGAGAGAGAGAGAGAGCGAGAGCGATAGAGAAACTTATCGACATGAATCTCAGAAAGTCTTCCTGGATCGGCTGAGCAGCAGGTAGCAACATAAGCAGCCGCTTTCTAAAATGGTGAGGCATAAGCACCATCCTGCCATTGCACCATTGGTCGGTGTTTCAGAAATGTTTTGTCGCTCAATTTTAGGTCCTTTCATTCTTTGGCTCCAGCCTATCTATCAGATCTACTCCCCCACCAGCAGAAGCATCGTACCACCTGCTTTTCGGAATCCAACTGTTTACCAATACCGCATACAAACCTAAAATCCTTTGGAAACCATGCATTTAGCTCGTATGCTCCCAAGCTGGTAACTTACTATCAACTTGCGACATGACATCCCCTGAATTGACCACATTTAAAAAGAACTTAAAAAAGCACCTATTTATGACAGCATTTAGTGGTTCCCTGTGATTCGTCCTTTATGTGCTTGTGGGTGCTGACATTGAGCATGCTGCCACCAACAACACTTGCATGCTGACCCTGTGCATGTCACCCCTAACCATGTTATTCATGTTGTTCATCAAGCATGATACCACTCACCACTCGATCATGTTTCCTTTGTAGCAAATGTAAAACGCCTAGAAAGAGATTGAGTTCTCTGAGGGTGCTTTATCAAGTGTATTATTACTATTATTAATTATTAAATGACAACTGAGCAGCTAGGCACCAGTCTCAGGACGATAAGAAGCAAGTCCAACCAATTTCGCTTGGTGACTACAATAAATTGTCTAGATAAGAAGCAGCAGCAAGCTGATTTTCCCTTCTCTTGATAGATTGGGCTAATGGAGAAAATGCTTGATGCAATTGAAACTTCCGAGCAGGCAAATAGAAAAACCATAACTATGGAACATCGTATAACGAATGCTTTTTCCTTCAGGCAAAGGGTAGCGACCGATGAATGTCTACTCGCAAAAAAAGTTGAAATGCTTCCGTAGTCTGTCATGCCGTAAAGTGAGACACTATCAGCATTTGAGTCAGGCAGTCACCTCGCTAGCTTTGCATGCATCTGTTGAAGCCAAACACATTCGAACCTGTGTGCTGCAGGGCGGTGGCTCTCACCTGAGTGCATCCAGACAGGTCCACGTAAACGAGTCTTTTCGAGGCTTTGCCACCACTAATATACTCCAAGCCTTTATTCGATATCTTTTTGCAGAATGCCAGACTGAGATACGAAAGGTTAAGCAAACCTCTACAAGACAGGCAACATGAACTAACCGATCGTAATTCAAGATAAATCGTTAAGCTTAGTCAAAAGTGTGGTCATAACTGCCTCTCAAAACATGGCATCAACGATGCAAGGTGGCAGCCATGCTTTTAGCACGTGGGCCTAAAACTCGCCCTTGACGTTGGCATGCCATATCGGCAAAGACTTGTCTTCAAAATGTGCTAGGCAAAGCTTTTTTAGCCGCTCCAAACCATTTTTACTTAAATTCTATTATTATTCAATTGTCCACATAGTTATTAGCATACATCTTAAAAATCCTAATTGCATGCAGAATGCATGCAGCCCCAAATTTTTTTGCAGCATGCTAAAATCAGCACCCAAATTTGTATAGCCCGAGTTAGCACACCGAAGGTATGCCTCTCAGAAATCTCGTTTAATTATGTGTGAAAAGAATGCGATACCTCTTTAAAGATGGCCCCTCTGGACACAAACACTACGAGTACATTGCCGACGGCACAGCTCTGTTAGCCTTTTTTAGCCCCGTCGTTAGCAAAAAAGGTGGTCGCTTCTTTTGGCGAAAAACCTTAAATCGGCAACGCCGATAGGCCTCTACAGCCACTACGTATTAGTCGACATTCAATAGTCTAATGTATTTACTAAGTCATAAAGCACGGTAGCTCCCTTCTTGGATTCATTGTGCCGACCTAAGTGGGCTGACTGGCTTTGGAGGGGGGAACTAAATTCTCAATAGATACGGCTAACTTGGCTTCACTTCGGTTCCATGCTAGAACAGCCAGGAAGGTGTCGGACTGTACATTTAACTGCCGAACAAGGGCCACCAATTAGCTAACAGCATAGTATCTATACCAAACCCAGGTCAAAGTATGAGCATTCGGCACTATGTATAAGGGCAAGTCGGTACCAATTAGGAAATGCAGCGTTTAATGAGCTTTAATCAGCTATGTGATTAAAGCGTAGTACCAATGGCATACTAGATGAACTGTAGAAAGTTGTAGCAGTAAGGTATCAGTACAGCAGTAAGCCAAGTTGCAAAAAGGGCCATCCAAACTAATCTAATAGACAACGATCCTTATGTTCTAGGTTCGGATTCTGCTAGCATTGAGATTACATGTCGAACAGTCGGCGATGCCAACCTGGCCTCAGGAGAAAGACCACTGGACAGCACTCCCAAATGCTGGGTCACATGATCGTAACAATGAGTTGTCACTTCCGCAATTGGGAGATAAGAACAACCCTTTTTAAGGCTTAATAAGCTGGCACTGTTTTTTGTGCGCTCCAACGAGCTTAGGAGGCCTTTGATTCAGACCTGGTAGAAAATGTGTGAGAAGAGAAATGTATGCTAAGAGACCGTCGAGATATTTTGCTGCAAAAAATAGATGTCGTTTTCAGAGTGCTACGAAGTGAACCTAAATCTCTATCAAGGCACCTTGCACTTGATTCAGGGCTCGAGCCTACGACTGCATGCCGTGAAACCACTCTGAGAAAAGTGATTCGGGCCGATAGTATCGACTCTCACTTCTATGTTGATGCGACCTAGCTATCTAAACCGTCTAGTCATCTAAACCATTGGTGGAGCCAGAGGGCAGGAGGGTAATTTGCCCTCTCTGCAGTAAGGCAGTGGCCAGCAAGTCTACGTCACCAACAACTAACGTATATCATAATTCCACTCGATGAGCTAACGTTAAGTTTGAGTTAAATAAATAAAATGATTTTGCATTATAACTGTCAATTAATTGCAGGTCTCCCCTATAGAAAATCTCAAGAGTCTTTCTCCCTACATAACAAATTTGCAGGTCTTTCCCACGGATGAAAATTCTGTCTGCCTCCGTGCTTACCCTTTTGAATATGCTGCAGTGACCAATAAACTGAATGGTGCTTTGCAGACATTCGATTCTGGATTTCGACCAATTTCCTTGAGCTAAAAAATGATACAACCAAACTCCTACTCACAGGACACCTTGTAGAAGCCATCGGCTGTTCAACTTAACATATGTCTCTATACAGCCGAAGCTGCCGCCTGCATTCCAACTCGCGGCCTGCAACTGGACTGGCAGTCCATTAATCGACTGTCAGGCTGAGCTGACGCAAGCGATTGTCAGCCTCAGCCCTATCACTCCTAGCTTGGGGCGTTGTCTCGTCAATGACATGAGTACACATGCAACTAACTACAACTGGAGTCTCCAACTAAGCTATGTCAGACTGTAGTCATCCCACCACGTCTACTAATGTACTGTAACACGCTGCCAGCTCTGTTTTCTGGACGTTATAACCATAAAATCTCCTGTTTTAATAATATATATATATAATATAATAATAATAATAATCACAAAGCATTTGTACATCACCTAGGTGAACTTAATCTCTTTCTAGGCACTTTACATTTGCTGAAAGGGAAGCACAGTCGAATGGTTAGCAGTAGCATGCTCGATGACCACAAGCAAACATGGTTAGAGGGGTGACAAGGACAGGTTCAGAGAGCAAGTTTGGTTAGTGGCAGCGTGCACAGTGTCCACAGGCATAGGCACACACAAAAAGAATAAAATAGACCCGCACTTTGAGTTTCTTTTTTTTAATATAGTCAAGCCAGGAGATGCTGTGACACCAGTCGGAAGTGAGTTCCAGGCTTGGGAGCATACAAACGAAAGGCACGATCTCCAAAGGATTTGAAGAAACCTACGATTTGATTTACAAAAGTGGATGGTACCATGCTTGCTGTTGTGCGACCATTACCACGTGCTCGAAATTTAGGTGTCGTTTTCGACAGCTGCCTAAAATTTACAAGCTACTTTCAGAAGACTGCTTCTACAGCTAGCCATCACGTCCAATCCCTGTCTAAGGTTAGGGGCTGCCTTCCACAGTGGCATGCAAAACATTTAATTAGCTCCTTAGTTCTGTCTCGGCTTGATTATTGTAATTCTCTTTTGGCTGGGCTACCAAAGAAAGCAACTACGCCATTGCAGCTGGCCATGAATATGGCTGCAAGGCTAGTCTTCAAGTCCCAGAGGTTTGACCACATATTTCCTTTGCTAAAAGAGCTTGGATGGCTGCCGGTTGATCAATGGATACAGAGCAAAGTTCTTATGCTGACCCACAAGGCCCGCCACGGCTTGGCTCCTTCATACCTAGCTGAACTGCTGCATCAGTTTCAGCCTGTTCGCGCCCTCAGGTCCTGTATGGACAATAAATTAGCTGCCCCATTCCTCCGCTTAAAGACCGTTGGCGATAGAAGCTTTAGCTCTGCAGGTCCTAGACTGTGGAACTTGCTTCCACAATTCTTATGCAACGACAACTACTCTCCTACTGCCGACTATGGCACATCCTTTTCAGCGGTCCTGAGCTGCTACTTCCATGCTACTCACTACCTCAACTGCTCTCTCCTGACTCTGCTATGCTTCCCAATTTCTCTTTGTTGGGTGAGACGAAGTCCGTTGGCTACCAAATGCGCACCGAAAGCCGCTTAGGCAGTGAGTGCACTATGCAAAACTCTCCTGAGTACACACCCACATGGTCTTAATAACTTTGTGGAGTTGCAGACAGAGATACATTACATTACATTAGTCTGGTGGGTGAGTAGATCTGATAGATAGATTGGAGTCAAAGAATGAATGAACCTAAAAGTGAGTGACAGAACCTTGAAGTCGATGTGCTGCTTGACTGTTGAAGGCGATTGCACCCACTCTGATTTCCATGCTGGAGCAGTTTTTTCTGTCTGTCACGACCGTCATCTTAACTTTAGATGCAGCTACACGACTCACTGTGGCCCTTTTGCCTATCGTTGGAGACAGTATGTTTAGTTCATATGCCTGTAAAGCCTGGAACTCACTACCGACGCACGTCACAACGTCCCATGACATGATGACATTTAAAAAAAAGCTTAAAACGCACCTATTTATTACAGCATTAGATGAGCTTTTGGGATTTGTTCGTGTGCATGTACCTGCTTACACTATTCCTGCTACTTGCGGATGTTACCATTAATTATTTGGTAACGCTTTATATTCAGCATTTGTAAAGTACCCAAGAAAAAGATCTGTTCTCCAAGGGCACTATAAAACGTGTTACTATTTTTATTACTTCTATTGTTATTATGTTGATTATCAGCCCGAGACATTGCATGTTACACTTGATCGTGCCAAAGCACTCAGCAGCTTATGATTCAGCAAGGTCGGTCTTGACTGCCAGGATACTCTCTCTATCTATCTATACTATCTATCTATCTATCTATCTATCTATCTATCTATCTATCTATCTATCTATCTATCTATCTATCTATCTATCTATCTATCTATCTATCTATCTATCTATCTATCTATCTATCTATCTATCTATCTATCTATCTATCTATCTATCTATCTATCTATCTATCTATCTATCTATCTATCTATCTATCTATCTCTCTATCTATCTATCTATCTATCTATCTATCTATCTATCTATCTATCTATCTATCTATCTATCTATCTATCTATCTATCTATCTATCTATCTATCTATCTATCTATTCTCTCTCTCTTTCTCTCTCACTGGACAAGACAGCTCCCTCCGAGCGTCTTTCTTTGCTACCTTGGTTACCGTTTCAGCCGGAACATACCCCAGATAACCTCACTGCGACGGCCACTCTTGGGCCGCGATATACCAGGTGACATGCTCGCTCTTCACGACCGAGGCTTCGCGTTCGAATCCTGCAGTGGGCGATCCTTTATTGAAACTGCAAGCAGTGGCAATAAATGTGAAAGGCTCTTCTGTCGCTATACAAATGAAGCTGTTAAATCAGCGAATATTTAATATTATTTCTTTTACCGGGAAAGTGGTGTAGCTGCTATCGGCCGCTTAACTTAGCATACATCTCAATACAGCCGAAGCTGCCTACGACATTTCAGCTCTTAGCCTGCAACTGGATGTGAATGCAGTCCATCAATCAACTAGCAGGCTGAGCTGATGCAAGCGCTTGTCAGCCTAACTACTACCTACCACTCCTAGCTTGGGCGGGGTCTGGCCGATCGCATCACTGCCGAGTGCTTACTCACTCTCTTCTACTCACAAAGTCCCGGCCGGACAGACACTCCACTCTCTTCTCTGTGTAGTAAGTCGTTTGACATTGAGTCAACGATTTAATCTCGTGCACAGAATTTTCTCTCTGACTCCATTCCCAAAAAATGGGGCAGACTACTTATATTTTTCGAAAAATAGCCTTCCCTGCTAATGTCCCTGTGAAGTTTTGGATGTTAGGGACGGGTTGACAGATTAACTGGCATGGTAATTTTAACAAGGTTCCGGTAATCCCGCAAAGGTGCCAGCATCAATCAGGCTTGGGCACCATATGCAATGGCTGACGCCAAGGGAAGATTGAATTCGGCATCGGCCATCCGGAGCATCATAGGATCTAAGCTGTGCAAGCCTGCACCCATACAGGTGGTCTGGTGGTTTGAATGTGGTGTGCGACCCCGTGTTTGACCTCATGACCTGGGACCGAACCCATTTATGTAGGATGACTTCAGCAATGTTGAATAGGCCGACGAATTTGAAGAAAGTTTGGACCTTATTTACCACCTCTATGTCACCGGGAGACATTCCTAAGACCACTATTATCACAGATATCGTGCTCTTTGAATACACCTGTAAGCCTTATGGGATATGTAATGCTGCGAAAACAGTACAATGCTTTATAGACCAAGTTTTGCATGAACTTGACTTCTGCATATGTGGATGGCATTTTGGTCGGGATTCCTCGGCCGCCGAGCACAAGACACACCTGGTTCTCTTGGTCAATCACCTTCAGTCCCATGGACTCGATTTAAACCCCGGAAAGTGCATACTTGGGGTGCAGGAGTCAGGCTTTATAGACCACATTGTTTTCTCTGCCGTCATAAAAAAATACTAGCTGATTTAACAGCCCCTTTTCGTATAGCGACGGAAGAGCCTTTGCGGCTATCACCACCTCTTGCAGTGGCGATAAAGAATCGCCAACAGCAGGATTCAAACCCACGACCTCGGGGCCGAGGTCGTGAAAAGCAGCCGCCTTACCTATTGAGCCATTGCAGCTTACCTCGTCATCACCCGAGTCATCACGCCCAACCCCGATCGAGTGAAGGCCATTCAAGGGTTCACGAGACCCACGTCTGTTCGCCAACTCCATCGTGTTCATGGCATGGTTAATCATTACAACCATTCTTGCACAACTGCTCTGACTTTATATGCCCCTTACATACCACTCTTGCTCATTATAACAAAGGCACTAACAAACTCGGCGCACTTCAGCAAGCACCGTTCTGCAGTGATGGAAAGTGGAGACCTCAGGCAGCCTTTTTTATCTCGGGCTTTGACTAACGCAGAAGACTACTATTCAGCTTTTGATCATAAGCTGATGGTCACTTGTGAGGCAGTACGCCATTTTCACTTTTTTTTATCGAGGGCAGGAAGGTAAGCTTGTACAGTGACGATACAGCTGCTCATTTATGCCATTCATTTGTGCTTCATCCATTTCTCGCCCACCAGCTTATCAGACACGTATCATTCGTGGCCGAATTCACTTAGAATAGACTTGCATCACATCAGTGTCATCCCTTATGGCGAGTGAAAAACCATCGAACTATACACAAGCAAGACAGTCGCCTATTTGTCTGTAGCGAAATATGCTGCTTCTGTATTAGACATCTACTCACTACCTCAACTGCTCTCCTGACTCTTGCTATGGTTCCCACTTTCTCTTTGTTGTGAGAGATGAAGTCTGTGGGCTGCCGAATGCGTACCGAAGACCCCTCAGGCTGTGAGTGCGCTATACAAAACTCTCCTGTGTAACATCCACATGGTCTTAATGACTTTGTGGAGTTACAGAAGGAGATAGATGCATTAGATACGTGTGGTATTAGATATAAGTATGGTTAGTGGTGATCCTGATGGCATGCCCAAAACCTCAAGCCTTCGGCTGGATTACGAGCATTTGCTTAGCTAATTAGTGATGCAAAGTGCAATCATTGTCACATGCTTACAACTTAGCTATCCTCTTTATAGCAGCTTAAAGTTTGATAGCTTTATTAAGATGACTGCTTTCACTGCTAGCTATCACGTTCGAGCCTTGCATACGATTAGGACTGTCTACTACGGTTGCTTGCTAAAACTCGAACTCGCCTCCCGGTTCTGTCTGAAATGGATTACTGCCATTCTGTTTCGATTGTGCTACTGGAAAAAGCCATAACGCCTCTGCAAGTTGGGATGAATGGATGTTGGTGCAATGCTAGTCAACAAGTCCCAGACTTTTAGCCATGTGTCTCCTTTACTGAAGGCGCTGTGATAGCTGCCGTTCAATCAACAGAGAAGGCAAAATTATGCAATACTTGTGCAAGGTCCGCCATGGCTTGGCTCCTTCATACCTAGCTGAAATGCTGTAACAGTTTCAACCTCATCGTGCCCCCAGGTCTTCTATAAAAAATAAATTAGCCATTCTATTCCTATGGTTAACTACCATTGGCGACTGAAGTTTGTGCTCAGCAAGTCCTGGAATGTGGAACTAACTTCCACAATTCGTATGCTCCGGCATATACTACCCTGCTGCCTGCCAACCGTGGTATATCCTTTCCGGCCACCCCGAGCTGCTACTTCCATGCTACTCACTTCCTCAACTGCCCGCTTGACTCAGCTATGCTTCTCACTTTCCGTTTGTGCAAAATGGAGCCTGTTGGCTACAGTATGCTTACCAAAAGTCCCTTAAGCTTTGATAGTGCTAAAGCAAACTCTCCTACATAACACCCACTTAGTCTTATTGCCTTTGTATAGTTACAGACAGAGATACATTGCATTAATAAATATGCCCTTAACCACAGGTCTTGCCTATGCATCCTTCAAATATGGCTAATAGTAGGCCATGATTTAGCAAGAGAAAACTAGACCAGGAGAACTCTAGCAACGAATGCCTCGGCTCCCTACTGCTTTACCAATCAAGTACACGGGAAAAGTTGTGGAAAATCAGCTAAACTCATATAGTTAAACTTCAAACCTAGCTTGTATGTTCCAGTCAGGTTCCATGCACTGCTGCAAGTGTTTAACAACCTTCTCAGGAATGAAGATTTAGGTAGAATCTCTCCACTTGTTTTACTGGATCTTTCGGCAGCATTTGATACTAATAATGACCAAGTCTTTCTTGAGTACTTTTCATCTCACATGGGCACCATTGGCACTACAATGCAATGGTTTAGATCCTACCTTAGGGGGCCACTTATAAGAATTTCTGTTAACATCTGAGCTTTGACATAACATGCTTATGTTATCAGATGTTATGCATGTGAGATGTTATCATGATGCATCTGAGGAGCCTTAAAAGTATTCGGATACCACTGGGATCTGTGTTTGGTCCACTTCTTTTCACAAGTTATACTCTCTCACAAGCCGATGTAAGCATAATCAAAATCTAGGCTTTCACTTCTATGCTGATGGCACACAGCTGTACCTGTGCTCAAATTCTTCCATGCCTTCAAGTACATCGAACACTATCAACTATTTTACTGCAAGTATTTCTGACATCTGCACCTGGATGGCAGCAAAACTTCTCAAATCGAATGACGATAAAACCAGCGGACTTGCAGTTAGAAAACCAAGTGTGAGTCAGAAACTGAAAAACCGCACCCACAAAATAGGCTTGGCCAGTACATCTCCCGTAGCATTTGCACACAATCTGGGTGTTCTATTCCAAGGTGATCTTTCACTAGACGACCACAACGGCTCCACACTCAAGTCTGCCTATTACTACTGTGCTATGAAGCATCTAGGCTATGCTGCCTAAGAACTATACGAAGTTTCGATTGTAATAAGTTGCATAAAAAAGTATGCACCTCATCTGAGGCCGCGACTAGCATTGTTTCATTCTGTGGAGTGTTGTTTCTTCCACGGCACAGTGCTATTTCTGTCAAAATGGTTGAAGCCTGTATGCCAATTGTACCCGGCTGTCTAGGTATTGGGCTCAACTTCTGAAGTCGATGCGGTAAATTCTGCTTCTTTCTGGCACTGCGGTACTTTTAAGGGACTTTGTAGCGCTTTGTACATCCGGCTGACACTACAGCCCAAAGCCCGGAGCAAATGGGGAGGAAGAAGCACGTTGGTCAGCTCTTACTTGGCAAGGGCCCTCAAGCCGCCGTCTGTGACGTCGGTGTATGAGACGTTCAAGTAAAGAAGTATCCTGCATCCGTCAGCCACCAGCCTCATAACTTCATCCTGAAACGAGGCAGGTGCAATGGCACGTGCAGTGCCGACGCAAGCCTGGCAGGCCAGCACAATGCACGCTTACTCCGGTCACTCGAGCTGCGCAGCGATGCACTCACGTTGACACCAGCACACTCTGACAGATTAAGGTCTTGCAAGTTCTTGCATTCGCTGATCGCTCTGAAGGACTCCCAGCCAATAGTGCCGACGCCTCTTAGGTTTAGATGCCTCAAGTATGGCCTGCTTTTCATCAAAAATCTTGACGCAATCTTGTCCGTTATCCTGTGCACGAGACAGCTGAAGACATGGCTCGATGCCCTCAAGGTACAGTATACTAAGAGTAATAAAGCTAAGCACTGGTTATGCGAGCATGATCAGTTAGTCGACAGGCAATGCCATTCAACATAATGGAGAAAGCAGTCTGCATGCAGCTTCGGAGGTTCAGACAATGCTACTACAATTGTATGGCTAACTAAACACGTCACTGCCAGTTAGTTTTGCGTTCTCCTCCTAACGTGCAAGGTAGCCTTGGATTTGGCAGGCACATGCTAGTCCGGAGGAACCACGTTAGAACTACACAGGGAGGAAGTGGGTGGTCCAAGTTCAGCACTGAAGCAGCCTCCTACTGTGAATAGGAGCCGAGCAGCTCGGGGAGGGCTACTGGTGGTTGCTACGACAAGCCGGAAGCAGCAGAGAGGACAGCGACCGGACACACGTGCGCATGCTCTAGCCTATCGGAATAGTGGAGAAGAGTCGCCACGTGTATTTACCCATGTAGAAGTCTGCGCCATACAAAACAGACAATTCACAGTAACAGTTTAGCTGTGCTTGGCCAAGAAGCACCGCCGGGCTGGCTGCACGGCCGATCAGCTAGGCAGCAGTAAAGGCGATTAGCAATGGTGAACACGGCTACCGCTTGAACAGCAACGAGTCATATGCGAATGTGCACTTACACGTCTTTCACTTGCGAAAAGTTAATCTAAAACACAGACGAGCATTGTAAGCATGGCAGCAGCAGCTGCAGAATATCTGCAGTGCCTGTATGCCAGCTCAGCAGCAAGCAGTTCCCTTCGGGGAGTGCTTCCCTCCTGCACACGCAGCTCCACTGCAAGGCTCGCTGCCGGCGGCACGTACCCTCGTCCAGAGCTGTGGCGACTCGGTAATTTCTTTCCAAGAACGGCACACGCAGGCGCATTTAGACAGGTCTGCCAAGTTCAGGTACTTGAATATCTGCAAATATGCCAAATATGCGACGTTCACATTGCTTTGGCGTAAAAAGCATGCACGCAGCACACTCCGCTAGGCCGAGTAGTCAGAGTGGCCAATATATGGCCGCCACCTCCCATAGGTCGTGCAGAGGATGACAATGCAGAGTACAACATGATCTCGGAGCCTCTGGGCTGCTACATTGTACCGATTGATACGCTTTGTACCAAAGTTGTAGTGAAAGATGCAAGTACTGCCTCAAAAGGAAGCCTCGTTTTACATAAGCACAATGAGGCACACAAAAACAAAATACCTGCCAAACAGCCAGAATACTCGAAAGACCTGTCTAACTAGAAGCACCCTAGCATTAATGGCCAGGGCACAGGGAGGGCCTCAGGCTGCTAAAGCCTATACAGCTCTGGTTGGAAGGGGCTGGACTGGACTGGACTGCTCCAGCCAAAATTGCAGCCATTTAAGCCATCCTTTTGCAAAAATACCTCTTTTTGCAAAAATACCACCTTGACCACTGCCTCCAGGGAGGCCCGATAGGTATTTCCTGTGGCTTCACGTTTTCAGGGAGAGGCTTCGAGCAGGCTTGAAGAGGGGGGGGGGAGGTGCCGGAAGCTCTCTTTAAATGGAGAAGTCCTACTGCTGCCGGCGTTTCGGAGGAGTAGTTTGAAGAAGCCGGCCCCCGAGAGCTGCCTGCCGGCCGAAAGCTAGCTGCGGCAGCACTCGCTAAGCTAGGCTTCAAATTTTGGCCCAGCTCAAATCGAGAGCAGCTCTCGGACTCGATCATCGGTCCAGATAGACTTTCGTGATAGACACCTCTGGCCACGTGCAGCTTTGCAGGTTGTCCCAAAGTTTTAGAGAACAATTTGTTAAGGCCTGAGCAAGAGGGAGGGCTTCGGCTGGGTGCGTACCGCCAGCTGCTGCATCAAACAGTGAGGCTGCAGATAGTTCTAGGCGGGCTTTGAGAGTGTGCGTGCAGCTCCAGGCCGAAATCTCGTTATGGACAGCGTTTACATGCAGCGCTGCCCATCACCGTTTTGACCTTTTTATTGTTAGAGGAGCTGAAATGCCTATTTTACCTAGCGGCTCTAAGGGTTTTTCGGCATTATAGCTTCGAGGAGTTTCTCCAGAGAGAGGCAACAATTTTTCTCCGACGAGCTTAGAAAAGCGTTCGGCACCAACATTCGATGGCGGTTTCCAGAAGGGGCAGTAATTCTGCAAGGGGCACCAAGTTTCCAGACTCGCTAACTCAGTACTACTTTTTTCTAGGCACCTCTGGTGCACTACTTAAGGTCCTCCAAATAGGGGTGCAAAGTTCTTTTAAGAGAGTCAAACGAGGCTTTCGAGCGGTGCTCCTTTAGCACAAAAATGTCATGTTTTCCAAAAAAATTAATGAGCTTAACTAGCAGTTACAGCAAACAGGTGAAATAACAATACGGGTTACAATGGCAGGTTTTCTGATCACCTAGTGAGTCCTTCCAAGCTGATTTCCCAGATAAGCCCTTGACCAAGTGTCACTCCCTCATCAAGGTCTAGATTAGCCCCCAAACAAAAATCCGGCTTAAGCACTGGACCCAGAGCATAAAGATTTGGTACTCGTGTCGTGACGTTGTCGATCAAAGTCAGTGTTTTTCTTCAAAGGCCACTACAGCGGTAGACAGGATAGACAAAGCTGTGCCAAAAAGAGAGAGAAGCCGCAGTTTATGGATCATCGAGCATACGACTCTTGACATGAGAACTTTTGCTTTTAGCATGCTTTCCAACGACAAAAAAAGAGTGTGCTTCGACAGTCTCGACAGTTGAATCTGAACCTCCTGCCTCCACCGAAGGCAAACATTGTCCAAACCATACAGCACTGCAAAGAACGTAGCATGTATTCCTTGGTGAGGAAGGGAAATAAGACACTACAGAAGTCACATCTGGTATGTAGCTTGGCTTCTCTGGGCTCTGAAACCAATGAAAGCAGCAAAGACTGCCTAGTTCACTTTCATGGCACGATTAATATGACCTCTGACACGGACACGTTCAAAGCTTAGCATTCCAGATACACAGCCACATACTGCAACGGCAAGTTTTTGTAATTGAACAGCGTTCTCTAGGGATAAAGATGTCCTTTTTCCTATTTAACGTTGTCCATTATTCAACCATCGCCATCTGCTCGGAATTCAGGTGCCATCTTCGACAGCTGGCTAAATTTTTAAAGCTTTGCTAAGAAGACTGCTTCCTAAGCTAGCGATCACGTCTGATCCCTAATGAGATTACGAACTGTCTTCTATGCTGGCTTGCAAAAAATGTAACTAGCTCCTTAATTCTGTCTCGGCTTGATTATTGCAATTCCCTTTTGGCTGGGCTACCAAAAAAAGCCACTGGGATACTGCAGCTGGCTAGGAATATGGCTGCAAGGCTAGTCTTAGAGTCCCAGAGGTTGGACCACATATCTCCTTTGCTAAAAGAGCTTGGATAGCTGCTGGTTGATCAATCGATACAGAGCAAAGTTCTTATGCTGACCCACAAGGCACCCCACGGCTTGCCTCCTTCATAACTAGCTGAACTGCTGCACCAGTTTCAGCCACATCGTGCCCTCAGGTCCTGTATGGACAATAAATTAGCTGTCCCATTCCTCAGCTTAAAGACCGTTGGCGACAGAAGCTTTAGCTGGAGATATATTATGATTATTATTATCATTGTAAACTTTTTCCATATTTTTTCTAGCTTAGACAATCGAGAAAGGATCATCAATATCGCAGACACAATACCGTCACGTGCATTGCGCATGCCCATGCATGAGCACATGCATGCATCCGAGCACACACACACACACACACACACACACACACACACACACACACACACACACACACACACACACACACAATCGTATCTACAATTGTATCTACGTATCTACGATTTAGACTTGATAATGTTTGATGATTTCTTGATGATTGATTGATTGATGATTGATTCTTGACTTGATGATTTCTCCCTTGTGTGTCACTCTAGGGGCTTATCCAGAAATCGGCCGATCTAAGAGTGTGGATCCTACGAGGGTATATCCCTACAGAAACAGACGGCCCTTATACCTGGGCTACCCATCTAACCCCATTTTGCCACATTCCCGGATGTCTGTCGAACTAAGAATCCTTTCACGTACTTCAACTAGAGTGAAGACTTAATTAAAATCAAAGTACTTGCACCAGCTGCATACAACGCTTTCTTGTTCAGCAAGTACAATCACTAACACCACCCAACAATAGTTCAAATAAGACACCTCCAGATCTGAACATGGCAGCTAAACCAGTAGCAAATACACAATATGCTAGTAGCAAATATGCTCGATATGCTTACTGCTACTAGCTTGTATACCAAAAACGGGCAATCTACATCGCATCATCACACGAACCAACATTAACCATGATTCAGTCAACTGGCAGTGACTCTAAAGACCATGATGGAATAGCCATGACAGATAAGACAAGTAAGAATCATCCAGCACCAAAGACTTCTGAGAGTGAGAGAGGGAGGGAAGAAGGAGGGATAGAGTGAGAAAGAGGACTATAGTGTTTATAAGCAGCTGCGACAAATAAACGGTAGTGACAAATTCAGGAGGAGATAACATGAGGCAGTACCACTACTCCCTTGGTGAGGTAGTTTTGACCTAGTAGCCGATCTAGTTTTATGCACCGTTGGCCATATGCAGTCCATGGGCCATGTGCCAAGTCTTGCGAATGCAAAGTTTTAAGCGGCCGGAGTGGACACACTGACCTGCACTGATGCTCTCCTATCCATGTCGCCGATATCGTTACGAGCCTCACCATTGCCTCTGCCAAACTGATCATCGTCTTCAGTGATCTCACCTCTGCCGAGCCTCTGTGTATAGGAAAAGCATGATGCAATACACAAAAAATAATGTGACTACTAAGCGTTTGAAAGAGTTTAACCAGCAGGAGCCGTAAAATAGGTTAGTATCAAGTAGCTAAATTCAAGAGTCGCTGAATCAAGAGACAATTAGACAAACGAGACCTCCATAAAAGGGTTGGTACTATTTAAGCTTAAGCCAGATTTGCAAAATAATTATTGGCCAATGCAAAGTTTTTGGAGAATCCGGTTACCACTGCTTCTTAAAAATAAGAACCCACTTTTCTAAATCAACCAGTCTGGTCACCAAGTACGCTCCCACCCTCAGGTTAACGTCCAGAACTAGGTGAGCTGGCTTGGCTGAGTGGTTAAGTTGCTCACCCCGATCAAACTCAATGTGAATGCATTTGAGGACCGAGGTCGCAGCCTCAAGCCCGTGGCATATGTGAAATGTCTGAATAAAGATTATCTTTTTTTAGGGTGCTATACAATTGGACTATTTTATAAGCAACAAATCCAAAGTACGATTCGATAATAGCTTGTGATTTTGCTCTCTTTCCAATCGTCGCAATCCAGAGCCACAAATCCGCAGCAGACTCTAATATCTAAGCTTACTGGCCCAAATGGCAAGTAAGAATGCAAATGCCTTAAATGCTGTCATAGCACTTCTACGTAGTCTTTCACAAAATATTCAGTTAATAGCAGCATATTTTATTTGCTGGGTTCAATGGACCTCATTCTAAAGAATCTTGTAGTTCTAGCTCAGTGGCTAACTAGGTAGATGCTGCCTGTCAGGCAGGCCAGGCCCTCCAGCAGAAGCAGGGGTGAGTCTAGCGGCACGTTACTTTTCCTTCGTTGCTCGCATATGCTCTAGACTTTGCGCTGATATTGCTGAAATTCGTGCTTGAATGGCAGGCAAAAATGTTCCCTAAATTGAATGACCATACAACCTTATAGTTTTGGGCAAACCTAGGATTATTCAGACATTGGAAAGCCTAACCCTCGAAATGGGATACCAGAGTATGTCCTGTAGCATCTGCACATAATCTGGGCATCATGTGCCAAGGTGATCTTTCACTGGATAACCACATCGAATCCCCACAGTCAAGTCTGCCAAATTTCAGCTAAGTGTAATCGAAAATATTCCTGCCTGAAAGACAGGGATACCACTGCCAAGCTGGCAGCTAATGCTTTTGTGACATCCAGTCTTGACTTCTGTATCTCATAACTTGCAGGTCTTAATGCCTGTGCTATAAGAAGCTTACAAAATTTAAATAAAAGCTACAAACCCACCTGTTCCTCAGAGCATTAGCAAGGTCTGCGTGCATTGTCCTTTTATGTGCTTGTGCAGGCTGACACTGTGCCCTTCATCACTAACCAGTTGACATGCTTCCATTCCAGAATGTATAAAGGGCCTAGAAAGAGATTTAGTTTTACTAAGGGGCTATGCAATTCCTTTTCTTTTAATATAATTCTTAGCCGCATTCACCTTGCCACTCGTACGAGGAAGGTGGCATATCGCAGGCTGCTGGCAGCGAGGCAATCTATAGCGTGATTGTGCAGCCTGTCTGTTCGCACACATAGCCTGAGAAAAAGGTGGCACGTGCAGCAGGTGACCTGGCTGTGTGCCGTGAGGTAAAGATAAAGGTGAAGGATGAGTGAGTGTCACGGTATGTAAAGTGACTCATGAAGAAAAAAGTTCTGGCTCATTCACGAGATGTGCGAAAAGTAACAAGTGCTCAAAGAACGAAACATGCGAGCATTGAAGCTAAGAAACCATTCTGCGTGACCCAGCGTGCACTGCGCTAGGGCTTGCTCTCTCTCACCGGTTGTTTACTAACTAATTTTGAAGTGGCCTTACGCTTGCGACGACCGAATCGTTCCTTCAGGTGAGAGCGATTCTTACGTAAGCAATGCAACTGCACGGCAAGCTGTCTTGCGATCAACGGGCACAAGTTACTCAGACCTGCAACAGCTGCACGACTGAAGAGAAAGAGTTCCCACCGAGCAGAGATCCCATCGAGCAACTCACTTCAAAATATTCCCGTGTCTTCCTAGTGTCAAGCGTAACCTGCCACCACGCATGGAAGATGACACGACATACTGACTTGTGGAAATTGTTCTCGATGATATTAAAGGACACTGCAATTAAAGACAGAAGCCTTTAGGTGAATTGTTTTTTGTCGCTGCATGAAGTGTCTGCAACGGCAAGGCGAATACGCATTAGCAGCGAAACACATCAGCCGACATTAGTTGACATGCCTGTTGGCGTCTGTATCTTCAGAGTTTCGAGAGTGTGTATTTTGCGTTTTTCAAATTTAAAGATAGAGTAGATGACAACAAGTGCATCCCCGAATTGTGGCTAGAGACTAGACAGTGCTGGAAATGTTGTAATGTAAAAGCATCAAGGGACTCTATGAAGGCTTTACTTACTGGACTGCCGTCCAAGTCGAAAGCTCTTCCATTTCTGAAAGAAATAAAGGTTTGCTTCATACGGCTCGTCGTGAGCGACCCATCGTACAGTATGCTTATAAATGCTACACACCAGATAAATAATTGAAGCCTGCATATATGCAGAGCATAGGCTGTTTAAAAAATATAAATTTTGTTAATGCCAAATGCGACATGTGTGGGAATATTGTTAGCTCATTGCCTCATTGCTCGGGCACTAGTTCCGTAATGCAATCACCAAACAAACAAACAAACAAACAGAGGAACTCCACATGCTTACAAATGTTGCGGACATATCTAATAATCTTACAATGGTTCTTATAAAGTGCAGACATACTTTATGTTATTCATGCAGAGTGCACCGAGCCAACCATGCAACACTCGGGCTAGGATTGCTTGGCAAGGGAAACTGTCTTAGATTCGACCTTGCAAGCAATGGCAACCTTGCCACCACTATGGCATACCGGAAGTGTTCAACGCTTGCAATAACATAAATTTGAGAGCAACCCTTCCAAGCAAACCTGCCTTTTGGATGCGATAGTGAATGATGGTGTGGGAGACACTTGCTCCTTCCCAAAGCTTTGATGCTAAGACGATAGAGGGGCAAATCTGGCCACTACACTCTGTACTATACTATTTATGTGTGATAGTCACAACTATCTGGTCACTACTATTCAACTAAGAGAAATTTCAGCATTATCTTATTAATAGCTTAGTCTCAGGGAGACCCGTTTGAAAAAGACAGTGAAATTAGATTTTCTGATGTTTTAGATAATTACTTTGGCCTTCAATGGTAAATCGAATCTCTTCCTGTGCCACGAGCGTATCCCTAGTGCTCGTGTCTGTGCAATGCAGACAGTTCAAATCCTCTGATCCTCCAATGTGATGCTCATGTGAAGCTGCTTTCTTGCTTACATTGCTGTGTTGAGGGTGCCTAATTGTGAGCAAAATTACTTCTTTCCAGCAACAACAGCTTTGAGGACCAGTTGAGCACAAGCGATTCACCCATTTCTGGCTGCATGTAGTGACTTGTGCTGCAGTGTGTAGAAGTTAAATCCACTCTAAAGGGGTCAACAAGAAACGAAATGATCAGTATCTGCTAGTCATTGCTGTTTGCCCTGGTCCGGAGGCAGCTGAAGCCTGCTGCCCACCTTCTCGTGTATTCAAGCTGCACTCACTGCAGCCACCTTGGCACAAGAAATTAGTTGATACAACACATTCTAGTTTTAGTCACAAGCAACTACTATACCACACTGGAGTAGCAGCAGTCGATCGAAGCATCACTAGCCGCAGAAAAGCTTGCAACAGGTAGCTTATCTACGGCTTGATTGCTGCTAAATTGAGCTTACCACCCAGTACCGTAGTACCACTCTCATTTTACGGTGTGCGTAATGAGTAGCGGCCTTGCACAGCTTGTTCTCCATGTCAATTTTCTTTCGCCTCTTGCTCAGATGATACTTCATCCACGCCCTACATTTTCCAAAGGAAAACAGCACAAGTCACCGAGCAGCTTGTTCACAGCTGTAGTCTGGAGCAGCAGCAGTGCTGCAGCAGCAGCAGCACTGCTGTATGCTCAATCAAGGGATTTGTTTCCTCACATCATTTATGCTGCTGAGGATAAGCAAGTGCAATCAGATTTTGAAGTCTGTCTCCCTGTGAGTGAGATATAAATATCAGCATGCGCAGCACTGCTTACTCAAAGCAGGTGACCTTCAGCTGGCGATTGTAGTGCATGTAAGCACTCATGATCATGTCTGCAGTGGGCTGAAATGAGACCGTTTAAAAGACTTATAGAACATTACTTAGCTAGCACAGCAGCCGGTGGAATCGAGCAGCAAGTCGCGTGTGTGAGTGTGTGTGCACCTGCGAATTGTCGAAATTGAAGAGTGAGTCAAGATAGCTCTCCACCATCAGGTGCTTGTTTGACGGCTTCATTATGCTCGGGACGAATGCATCCCTAGAAAGCAGAGCATGGACGTTTGGACTCGCACTGGCGACGCCTTATCCTCTGTGCACGATCGCTCGGCATGGCTGATCGAATGTGCGCTTACACGAAGCTATCATTCGATGCTTTTTGGCCGGCAATAAGGGTGCAGAGATACAAATTAGACCACTTACCATTGCAGTACGTCGTACCCGAACTGCTGCAGGCAAGTGAGGCATTCAATCAGGTACTGATAGGGATCATCCGGACACACGACTGCAAGCCCAGTCAGTAGTGCCTGAAAGATAAAGTCGAATGCTTTAGATGACTGTTGTCACAAACAAGCCGAAAAGTGGGTGAAGTACTTGAATGGGCAAGCACTATTGAGCAACGAAGCCAAACTTTATTTACACTTTTCTTCTATCCAGCTTGCTTGATTCTGATACTGTTCTACACCCTTGCTATGTTTCATAAAGTGCAGTCACCTCTTGCAAGAAATATACCTTTCAGAAATAGACCTTTTTTACTTGAATGTTTCGTCACAATGCGGTGCCAATGATAATGACCCACAGGGCCAGCGAGGCTGTCTGAAAAATCTTGCCGGCCTAGAGTGTTGACACCCGACTAGTCTATCTCAGAGAGTAGATGATCACAAGAAAAAAGTGCAAATACAGCAGGTAAGACTAAGCAAACCTCTACAGTAGCAGCAACAGGCCATCAGCATATGCTGCAATGCACAAGCATTTCACAACGTTTCTATGGTGGAGCTTGCAGGGCAACTATATGATGTCATGGCCCAAAGCTGATGACATAAACTCTGGTAGGCAGCTGCAAAGACAGCCACGGAAAACGTTTGACATTAATACTTTGCCCAGTGATAAGCATGGTTGAAGCATTTGGGTAGTTAGCAATGTTGAGATATAAGAACCCCTGCAGTGCTCATTGCACATTGGCTGCGGTTAGCTAACGAGTATCTGCTGGTTGCGCTATTGCTGGCCCAGTAGCTGGTGATTGGAGGCGCAGTTCGAACAGCAATGCAGCATCATTACATTAAGGGCTGATCATGTACCACTGACACCTTCGTGCGCCATAGCTGACCTTACACTAGTTCAAGCTATGTCGCCCTTATGCCAGGCAGCGGTATGGATTTATTCTAAGTAAGTGCTAGCATATGCGAAACTAGAAGCAGGCTCCTAGCCAGGAATTCTCTCGGGAGACTAAATCTTGACTTCCGGTAAGATTAACCAGAATTCGGTGCGAGTGACAAGTGACACTAAATTTTCTACGCCTTCATAGCTGGACAAGGCGAAAGCAGACAGGTATTCTTCCAGCCACAACCAGTAATCTAGAAACCGAAGTGAGAGTGCCTGAGAGTGAGGCCAGTGCACGTGATTGACTCCGGCTCCTTATGATGGCAATTCTGCGGATATGACAACAATCTTTGCGCTAGACTGGCAGTGCTTACAGTCCAAACTGATGATCATCAACACTGTCAGGCGTCAACATGAAGTTTGGACGAGTGATCTGAGCAATGAAGGCCTGAAGCAACTCGCTTGCAGCAAAGTGACTCCTTGCTGCTAGTCTGCACAGTTATATGGTCAACCAGGTCCACATCATCGATGAATGATTATAAAATTGTGATTGGGTCTTCACGTGACTTGTGCCAAGTATGATGGTAATAATGTTAACAATAATGCAGTTTGAAGAGCTTTCGGAAAACGTTCGTGCTAGGGACAATAAAGAGCCGACCTGCATTTGGACGACCTCGGGCTTATACCAGACGTACGATCGGCTACTGAAATGAAAGGATTGCAGGCCGACATTCGAGCTTCACACGAGCACGATCCACAGTGAACGGGCAGCGAGACGATGGCTTAACGACGACGGGCAAAGGTAGCAAAGAAAGCTCCACACTGATGTAAGACCACAAAAATGCAAGCCTTGAGTGGACGTGGCAAAGCAGGCCACTGGACGACCGAAAATTGGAGGTGGATTGGACGTCCAGCCTTGGCCGAGACTGCTAGACAGAAGCATAAGACCACCGGCCCAATTATGGGACATATTGCAAGTGTTTTGGCAAGCTATACCAACCGATGTGACTCAAAAATTTGTCGAGGCCATGCCAGCCCGAAAAGCAGATATTGCTAATCAGGGAGGGACCAAATCTATCAGCCACTATCAATAGTGCTTCTACTGTCATTCGAAGGTGGCCATGCTAATAATAATAATAATAATAATAATAATGTACTTGATAAAGCGCCCTCAGAGAACTTAATCTCTTTCTAGGCGCTTTACATTTGCTGCAAAGGGAAATGCAATTAAATGGTAAGTAAAATCATGCTTGAAAAACAAACAAAATGAATGACATGGTTAGGGGTGACATGCACAGGGTCAGCATGCAAATGTGGTTAGTGGCAGCATGCACAGTGTCAGCACGCATAAGCACATCAAGGACGAATCACAGGGACCCACTAAATGCTGTCCTAAATAGGTGTGTTTTTTAAGTTCCTTTTAAATGTGGTCAGGTCAGGGGATGTTCTGACGCAGGTCGGGAGGGAGTTCCAGGCTTTGGGAGCATACGAACTAAATGCACGGTCTCCGAAGGATTTGAGGTTTGTATGAGGTATTTCTAGGCTGTTGGATTCCGAAAAGCGGGTGGTACGATGCTTGGCCTGATGGGGGAGTATGTCGGAGAGATAGGCTGGAGCCATAGAATGAAGGGACCTAAAATGCTATATGAATCTGTGCTGGACTGTTGTGTTTATTTTGGCATCAACTTCACTTGGTTGGATCCTATGGGCAGATTTTAAAATAGCCTACAGCAGGAGCTTCATTAAGCCTGTCTCCATAGAGAGAGAGAGAGAGAGAGAGAGAGAGAGAGAGAGAGAGAGAGAGAGAGAGAGAGAGAGAGAGAGAGAGAGAGAGAGAGAGAGAGAGAGAGAGATATATATATATATATATATATATATATATATATCCATAGCCGTAACCTTCAAGTCCCAGCGGTTTGAGCACTTGTCTCATTTGCTAAAAGAGCTAGTATGAATGCCGGTTGAGCAATGGATACAGAGCAAAGTTCTTACGCTGACCCACAAGGTTCGCCACGGCTTGGCTCATTCGTACATAGCTGAATTGCGGCATCCGTTTTAGCCTATTCACGTCCTCAGGTCCTGTGTGGACAATAAATTAGCTGTTCCATTGCTCAGCTTAAAGACCGTTGGCGACAGAAGTTTTAGCTCTGCAGGTCCTAGACTGTAGAACTCTCTTCCACAATTCTTACGCAACGACAACTACTCTCCTACTGCCGACTATGGCTCATCCTTTTCAGCGGTCCTGAGCTGCTACTTCCATGCTACTCACTACCTCAACTGCTCTCCTGACTCTGCTATGCTTTCCACTTTCTCTTTGTTGTGTGAGACGAAGTCTGTTGGCTACCGAATGCATACCGAAAGCCGCTTAAGCTGTGAGTGCACTATACAAAACTCTCCTGCCTAAGACCCACATGGTTTTTATGACTTTGTGGAGTTACAGACAGAGATACATTACATTACATAGCTAACCATCACGTCTGATCCCTACCTAAGATTAGGGACTGTCTACCAAGGTAATAATAATAATAATAATATTGCACTTGATAAAGCGCCCTCAGAGAACTTAATCTCTTTCTAGGCGCTTTACATTTGCTGCAAAGTGATACGCAATAGAATAGTAAGTAAAATCATGCTTGAAAAACAAACAAAATGAATAACATGGTTAGGGGTTACATGCACTGGGTCAGCATGCAAATGTGGTTAGTGGCAGCATGAACAGTGTCAGCACGCATAAGCACATCGAGGACGAATCACAAGGACCCACTAAATGCTGTCCTAAATAGGTATGTTTTTAAGTTTCTTTTAAATGTGGTCAGGTCAGGGGATGTTCTGATGCAGGTCGGGAGGGAGTTCCAGGCTGTGGGAGCATACGAGCTAAATGCACGGTCTCCAAAGGATTTAAGGTTTGTACGAGGTATTTCTAGACTGTTGGATTCCGAAAAGCGAGTGGTACGATGCTTTGCCTGATGGGGTAGTATATCTGAAAGATAGGCTGGAGCCATAGAATGAAGAGACCTAAAAAGTGAGCGACAAAACCTTGAAGTCAATCCGTTGCTTGACTGGTAACCAGTGCAGGTCGGCGAGAAGTGGAGTAATGTGGCAACTGCGACGCTCACGACAGACAAGCCTAGCTGCAGAGTTTTGCACCAGCTGCAATCGCCTGATCGCACATGCTGGTAGGCCAGTAAGCAGTGAGTTGCAGAAGTCGAGACGAGATGTCACGAATGCATGGACCAACTTGGACGTGGTATCCTTATCTAAACAAGCCCGAATTTTAGCAATGTTATGAAGCTGAAAATAGGCTGATTTGACTGTGGAGCTGATGTGGTCGTCTAACGAGAGGTCGCTTTGGAATATGACACCTAGATTTCGAGCTGATGCAACTGGAGATATGCTGGCAGAGCCAATTTTGAAAGTCAGCCTTTCCAATTTCTGAATAACACTAGGTTTGCCCATAACTAGTAAGTTAGTTTTATCATCGTTTAGTTTTAGAAAATTTGCTGCCATCCATGATCGGATGTCATCAATGCATGCAGCAAGTGAGTTGAGAGAATTTGAGGTGCTCGAAGGCTGGGAGGGATCAAAGCAAAGGTACAAGGTGGCTTGCAAACAACTAATTAGCTCCCAGGTTCTTTCTCAGATAGATTACAGCAATTTTATTTTGGCTGGGCTACCGGAAAAGCCACCAGGCCACTGCACCCGGTGATGAATTTGGCTGCAAGGCTAAATCACAGAGGTTTGACTGCACGTGCTTCCTGTGCAAGAGGAGCTTCGATGGCTTCCGATTGATCAACATCAACTTCAAACTCCTTATGCCCTTAGGTCCTCTATGAACCATAAATCAGCTGTTCCATTTCTCAGCTTAAAAGCTATTGGTGACAGAAGCTTTTGTTCTGCAAGTCCTACACTGTGAAACTTACTTCCACAATTCTTATGCAACGACATCTACTCTCCTACTGCAGACTGTGGCATATCTTTTCCAGCCGTCCTGAGCTGCAACTTCCAAGCTACTCACTACCTCAACTGCCTTCCTGACTAAGCTATTCCTCTCACTTTATCGTTGTTAGGTGAGATGAAGTCTGTGGGCTACAGTGTGCATAGCGAAAGCCACTTAAGCTTTGAGTGCGATATGGAACATTCTCTTGTGTAACACCCACTTAGGCTGTATGGCTTTGTGAATTACAAATGGAGATATGTGGCTTTGTGAATTCCAAAGGAGATATATTAGATTACATTAGTCACTCAGGTGCAGTAGTTAAGTTGGTAAGGCCAAACTTATGGCTGACAGTGTAGTTCCATGTTGTAATAACATTAATAATGATACATTTGTATAGCCACCTCAGAGCTCTTACAGCACGACTAAGCACACGAAGGACAAATGACAAGGACACAGCAAATGCTTGGGGAATGAATTAGCTGCGTTTTCAACTCTTTGTTAATGTGGTCAAGTCAGGGAATGTCGTGACATCAGTCGGAAGTGAGCTCCAGCTAACAAGAGCATACCAGCCAAAGGCACGGTCTTCAGAGGATTTGAAGTTGGTTCGAGGCACAGGTGGTATGATACCTAGGCTGGCTGAGAGGTAGTTCTTATGGATAGGCTAGAGCAAGAGAATGGAGGACCTAAATGTGAGGTACAGAACTTTGAAGTCGATACGCTGCTTGATTGGCAGCCAGTGCAGGTCGGTGAGAAGTGGTGTGATGTGGCAACTGCGATGCTCACGAAAGAAAAGCTCTCCAATTGCTGAGTCACACTAGGCTTGCTGCCCATAACTAGTAAGCTGGTTTTATCGCCATTCAATTTGAGAAAGTGTGGTGCCATCCACGTGCGTATGTCAGTAATACGTGCAGCAAGGGATTTGAGAGAGTTTGGGATGCCTGAAGGCTGGGAAGAATCAGAGCATAGGTACAGCTGTGTGTGCAGGTGCGCAGAAACCGAAGGCACTGCCTCAGAAGATTTGAGAATGTTTATAGGCACAGCTAAATGACCCCGAGTCAGAGGAGCTGTAGTACCAAGGGACAAATGATGAAAGTGTATTCCCCATAGGCTACCTGCAGCGACAGAATGCAGGGATATACAATAAAGTGACACTAACTTTATTCAACCGATGAGCTGCTTGACGAGAAGCGAGGGAAGAAGGGAGAAAAGTATTGCGTGATGCAGCAGTGATGTAGGCCACTGCGACTGTCGAATAGGCTGTGCCCTATTTCCTCAGGCGGTAGCAGCTTAGATGGTCGAACGACAGCCAGCGACCACTGGCCAGGCATTGCCGACTGAATAGGGCGGCGTTGGCGTACGCCGAGGTGGAAATCTGGTGACAATAAATCGCAGCAAGAAGAGGCAATCGCTAAGGCGGCCGGTCGCAGACGCGAGGAGCCGGTCTCAGCACATGGGCCAGCTGCCGAGCTCGGCCAGCAGAGAGCGACGGCGCCGCGATGCGGACAACGGGAGCACCGGGGGTTGCAAGTCATGCTGATAAAGACAGTCACGAACTAGCCAAACCAGACAGAAAGTGAACCGCATTTCACAACGGTTCGACGTTGCGTCGGCTGAGGCGAGCCGCCAGCAAAACGGATGTATGTTCTAATCGAGCAGACGAAACTGTCGCAGTTCGACCCAAGCAGGCCGTCAGTGTAAATGAATGCGGAGCTGAAAACTATCACTGGCTCTCAGAGAAAGGGACAGCAGTCTCAAGTAACGTAGAGTCCGCACCGCACACCGGGCTGGGCATGCACAGCAAAGTAGGGCTGCCAGATCTCTGGGATAGCTAGGGCTTAGCTCGGCACCCGGGGTCTGCCACCACAGGGTGACTGGCGACGGCATGCATTTGTGGATGCGTACCTCATATATATCGGGTAGCCTGTTTTTATGCAGGTATCGCTTGAGTTCTGGATCGAGTCCCTTCAAAGACGCCGCCATTCTCGGCTTGTGACTGGGCTGGGTACCGGAGGGAGGGGTTTACCGCGGTCGCTATTGGTTACCGGAAGCCTCAAACTTCCGTCGCCGGCCAAGGCGCTGGAACATCCGGAGAATCGAATTACGGCGCATTTCAACCGCGACCCGCAATGTCAGAAGGGAAACAGCCTTTCCGTCGACAGGGTTTATATGATCTTCAGGGGCGCCGAGCTGCCGACACTGTAATGTAATGTATCTCCGGCTGTAACTCCACAAAGCCATAAAGACTATGTGGGCGTTATGCAGTAGAGTTTTGTATGGTGCACTCACAGCCTAAGCGGCTTTCGGTACGCATTCGGTAGCCAGCAGACTTCGTCTCACGCAACCAAGAGAAAGTGAGAAGCATAGCAGAGTCAGGAGAGCAGTTGAGGAAGTGAGTAGCATGGAAGTAGCAGTTCAGGACCGCTGAAAAGGTGTAGCCATAATTGTAAAATTGCAGCCATAGTAAAAAAATAGTGGCCATAGTCAGCAGCAGGAGAGTAGTTGTCGTTGCGTAAGAACTGTGGAAGTGAGTTCCACAGTCTAGGACCTGCAGAGCTAAAGCTTCTGTCGCCAACGTTCTTTAAGCGGAGGAATGGAACAGCTAATTTATTGTCCACACAGGACCTGAGGGCTCGAAGAGGCTGAAACTGATGCAGCAGTTCAGCTAGATACGAAGGAGCCAAACCGTGTCAGGCCTTGTGGGTCAGCGTAAGAACTTGCCCAGGCCGATGCTGGAATTAGCATTTAGCATGCGAGGTGGGAAGAATTTAGCCATCCCATTCTAACGTGACTCTGCAACTAGGTGGAGTGCAAGAGTGGAGGCTGTGAAAGCTATCAATGATCGACTGACCAGCGCTATTGACTCTTTCTGAGCGAATGTCTGAGGACACAGTGGGACGCTTCTTAGGTCCGTTGCTGATTCCAAAATCTCCGAAAATTTATTTTATCATCATTCAATTTAAGAAAGTTGGCTGCCATCCATGTGCATATGTCATCAATACATGCCGCAAGGGAGTTAAGAGATATCGACGTGCTAGAGGGCTGGGATGGATCAAAGCAAAGGTACGACTGAGTGCCATCTGCATAGAAGTGAAAGCCTAGATTGTGCTTGGCAATCGCATCGGCTAGAGGGAGAGTATACACCGTGAAAAGAACGGGACCAGACACATCTCTCTGAGGTACCCCATATTGCAGTGGTTCCTCTGATGTTTTTTGTTCATTCACTCATTAATAGTTCAATAATAATAAATAATTCACGACTTCATCAATACTCTGGAATCTCCCACTGCGATAGGACCGGAAACATTGCAATGCAGTGCCAGTGATGCCCAGGCGAGATGAGAGGCGCTCAAAAGGGACTTGTTGATCGATAGCATCAAAAGCTGATGAAAGATCGAGCAACGAAGATGGTAATGCCGTTGGCTGGTGTTATAGCCTTTAGTGACTCCTGCTTCATTGCACGATTTCGCAGATCGTTGAAGTGCTACGCTCGTATCGCTTTGCCAAGTCGACTGTGCGCACACCTTGGCCATGTTTTCAATCATTTCTATCTCTAATTCAATGCATTGAATCCTCCGCTTCTTCCTCGCAGCACTGTTCTTCGCTTTCTTTCGATGAATGATGGGTAGACGAAGTTTTGCAAAATAACTGCAAGCACAAATACAAGCACAAAAATCATGCTTCTACGGCGAGCTAACCGCTTAAAGTGAACGTCTGAGACTTGGGATGCTGGGTGGATGTTTCGGCGTTCACAGTGACGGTCACTTCACCAACTAGCGGTGGGTTATCTGAAGCTGGCTCATAACCAGAATTTTAGATCTCAATACTAAGCATAAAATTGGTCGAGAGACGGCTCGTATCTCGAGAAACTTGTTAGTCGGGACATTCGTAAGGCAAGGCACCACTGTACTGCTTTTTCAAAAAGCTAGGGCACCACGTCACACCTCAAGCAAGTCTCTGACCCGGATCCGAGAATTGTTTATGGTGAGATAAACTGATAGAAAAGGGTTCTGACCACTACGTGCTCCGACTTTTAGCCATCCAATAACACATCCCTAGGACTTTTGGGTCGCAAGCAATTTTTATTGAATAGAAGTTTGAATGCGAGAAGTGTGCATCAATATTCGCATGTCAGAATTAACTCAACCAAAGGTTAACTATCACAATGACAAGCTTGGCTGTGGTACCTGTTTTAAGCTGTGCCAAATTTTTGTAATCGCACATTGCTGAAAATGTGTCTGAGGAGCTGATGTGATCATCTAGTAAAAGGTCACTCCTGAACAGTTAGACCCAGCGTGGACGTTCGCCGTGATTCGGAGGAATTTGGCAATGTCGACGTGAACTTTGAAAGCCCGGCGTCCCGATTCCAATCTGATGCCCGAATCCAGCGGAACCAACCAAAACTCGGCTTGAAAACTCCTCGCAAAATTCCTCATTTGGCACCACCAGAACTGTTGGCAGACTCGGGCGCTTGAACTCCTAAAGCCACCCTTAAGTGGGATTTTGTAAGGCAAGCGAATACCCACCCACGCCCGCCCACTTGTAAGATCACAGAGGCCACTCACGCCCACCCAGTGCTTACGGTTGTGGGAGTGTATGGGCGTGGGTATGGGTCTGAGTGCGCAGATGAGGGCTCTTAATTGCATATCTGTTTGTCAGTGTGTGTATTTATGTCTCTCTTCTCCATCTCTCTCTCTCTCTCTCTCTCTCTCTCGCTCTCAGCGAGTGAGTCTGACTGCGGAGTTCATGTGCCTTAAATTCAGTGTTGTGACATGACACTGCTGCAATTTCGCTGTGCAATGATACACGCGTCAGGCTCATTGGGTGTCGGATGCGGTCTTGGCTCCATGCCACAAGCAGCGTGTGTGCTTGTGGTGGTTCGCGCCTGCACATTCGATGTCCAAATACAAAAACTCTAGACGCATGTTTCTTGGTTGGGCCAAGCATGCAAGTCTGGTTGAGGCGTGGACAGCGAGTCGAACGGAGGGCATAACGTCCTCAGGCTTCCCGACGCCAAGCCAATCTGGATCTTTGAAAAAAGAATGACCTTTTTTCCTCACACCACTCCGATCATGTCACGACCCCCTCAGCAAAATCCTCGCTCTCTCTCTTTCTCTCTCTCCATCTCTCTCTCTCTCTCTCTCTCTCTCTCTCTCTCTCTCTCTCTCTCTCTCTCAAAAAACCAAGTCTGCAGCTGCAAGCCAAAGGCTGGGCGGGCGTAGGTCCGAGCCCTACCGCACATGTAAAGCGCCAGGGTAGAGATTTAATTCTTGTAGGGCGTTACATTAATGAAGAATGTCTCCACAATCATACCTAAGCAAAAATGGTAGCCCTACTGAGGAGAAAATTGGTCTTTGCAGGTGTATCGCCTCTGTAGTCAAGCTCAAACAAAACTGGTTGATGTCACTTTAAGAACCTGAAGCTGAGCTCCGATGGCGAACAGCCATATTTTGACCATATATACTGGCACTCGAAATATCGTTGGTTTCAGATGGCCCACGATCTTTCGTCATTGCATCTCTCGTCTTGTATTTTTGTGCCTCTCCCGAGTAGCAAAACCTCGGCTACAAGAGTGGTTTTCTTCTCCAGGCTCCTGCATCTGCTCCAGATTCTGCATCTGCTTCTGCATCCGCTTCTGCATCCGCTTCTGCATTCACTTCCCTGATGCTCTTTCGATGATGGATGGATGATGGCGGTCAGTGGACTCGTCGTTGCTGCGTCACCCACTGCAAATGTTTGGCTCAGCCACGATTTCGTCCCTTATACCAGTTTCAGTTTGTTGTGGAGTTACTGCTGACGATGAATAAATAATGCTTTCATGAGCAAACACACACGTACGACTGATGGCGAACACCAATCTAGAAGAAATTGCAGCTAAAGCAAATTGGATGTGATTTCAAAATGCTGAGTGGATTTTAGCTGGTGCAATAAATGCTTAACCTTAACAGAGCAATAATCAAAAAACCTGAATTTGTTGTGCTATTATACATATTTTAGTGTCATTCTTAAATTTTCTAGCAAGAAAATTGGGGATGTTGAGAAAACGCAAGTTTCCTTATTGGGTTTCATGTGTCCACTGGTGGCGGATATTTTCTCACTTTGCTCGAACTACTAGGATATGGCATCAGAGGCACCCGACTGGGATGTTCAATTACGAAAACCTTGTATAGCCATCTACTTCCGTAACCCGGTAGACTTATTTTACCTCAATGCACTAAGAAAATCTTAACAAGAAACTGAAAACTTATTTCGGTACCTACCCGAATGGTGCTTGCCACCAGATAGCCAATTGAAGAACAATGTAACTGCTCTTGATTATTGAGCTGGCTGATTACTTATGCATTTCCATGTCAATAGTGACACTGAGCTTGATATCATGGATGATTGAGACAGAATGCACTGTATGGCACAATGTTAATGAAGACTTAGCAAGCAATATAAGGCTAGTCACCCGTGCATATTTTCTTTATGTCATCACTGCTCGAAGCTTCAAGGGCTGCTCAGAGGATATTGCGATCTAGCAGAGTACTTTTGCCCCCTATATTAAGTGCTAAATAAACTACACTGCTTGTATCTTCTCGCAAATCCACAGACAGCCACGGCCTGCATCTTCTCGGAATTGATTATATATTGCATACTCTGACAGGATGTGACTACACGAGTCGTAGCCAGACATTCGTTGCCCTTTGTCAGAGGCAGCCAGTCATTGCAAATCTAAAGGCCAAGCAGGCAGCCAAGTCAGGCAGCCTGACGTGCCCCTTCGGGTAGGTTCAAGGAGGCCCTTCTGGCACGGTCAACCATCTAGCACATGCAGCTTCAGAATCTGAAGACAAGCAAGCACGCAAGCAATATCTGCACCTGCAGCTGCTCCAGCACTTGACACCAAGACATGCACTGCAGCTGCCTAGTCGTACTAATAGTTGGTAGTGACTTGATTTAGCAACAAGATGCCAGCATCGGACTAATAAAAAAAGGAGCATCACCAGTGCCGCCGTTTGATGTGATCCTGTATGCCAATGACCAAGAGTCATTGCCAGGCACGATCCACTGCCAAAGGAAAAATTAGTTCACTTAAAATTACCACTAATGCTTACTTTGTATCTCCAGTTCGTCATGCTGAGAACATCTAGAACGTTTGGGGGCCGTTATAGCCCCGCAGGTAAGCTGCTCATCATCATGACCCAGGTCGTGGCTTCGAATCAGCGGGCGATTCTTTATTGCCAATTGCAGGTGGTGTTGATAGCCGCTAAGGCTCTTCTGCCGCTATACAAATGAGGCTGTTCACACACACACACACACACACACACACACACACGCACGCACGCACGCACGCACGCACGCACGCACGCACGCACGCACGCACGCACGCACGCACGCACGCACATAACAGTCTTTCCTCCTCCTTCTCCTCTCTCTCTCTCCATCTCTTTCCTCCTCCTCCTTCTCTCTCTCTCTCTCTCTCTCTCTCTCTCTCTCTCTCTCTCTCTCTCTCTCTCTCTCTCTCTTATTTTCACCTCTTTTGCCTCACCTCCGGCATCAGTCTCTCGCTTTTGATTAGGTCGTGTTTCCTATTCCACATCTTTGCTTGCACGAATGCGGATCTGTTCCTACCCTTCCTTCAATGTGTGTCATTTGTAATTACACCAATTGCAGGGTCGTCTTGCCTCCGGAAGAATCAAGCCTTACATAGGCTGCTGTG
This sequence comes from Cristatella mucedo, assembly GCA_009760855.2. Classification (NCBI taxonomy): domain Eukaryota; kingdom Metazoa; phylum Bryozoa; class Phylactolaemata; family Cristatellidae; genus Cristatella; species Cristatella mucedo. The sequence goes on along the minus strand of WPIO01000027.1, from coordinate 3,126,545 downwards.
ATTGCAGTACGTTGGCACGATACTGCCAATTAGGCATAATCAAGGTCCGACTCCCAGGCTATGGCTGGGCTTTGTAATAGCAAATCGAACCGTATCGATTGTTTATTAGCATTACATTAATTTCGCGAAAGCACCATCTGCCAGCAATACAATGTAACCGCAAGATCCTTGTTCTGAGGATCAGCAATTTCTACGGTTATTGCAGACTCACAACAACGAAGTCTTAGAATTTGTAAAGCAGCAAGTATACTACAGTGAGGTGGTTGCAGCTGCACGTGCTCGTGCTGATAACCCGAAGATGACAAGCACTTGCCCACTGCTTGGGACATTATCGACTACAACGAGCCGGAGCAAGTATTTTCGTCTGCAGCAGTTGCCTCGGCACCTTACCGGTGGCCAACTGCTGAGGCAATGCAGGCTGGCTGCCCTACATGGTCTGAGCCTGCTATGCTAGCAAACCAAGCTTAGTGACTGCTCTTGCACCGAAACACAACCAACAGCAGACGACAGGTCACCTTCCAATAAAAGGTCAGAGGAGGAGAGGCCAAGAGTACGACTAGCTGGTCAGTCCTCCTCTTCGGAGACATTTAGCCAATAATCTGAAATCAATTTGCGAGTCCTTCATGCAAGAGTCTAGAAGAGGCCACAGTCCTTGAGATTATTCTTGATGATAACGTCCGTCACCGCATCAAACACAAACTGCACGTTCGACGTGTCTGTGGCGCACGTGAAATGCGTGTAAATCTCCTTGGTTTCTTTTTTCTTGTTCAGATTTTCGAACTGCAGCTGAATATAGGCAGCAGCTTCCTCGTATACATTCGCACCTACAATGAGGCAAACAAGTGCGAGAGACAGACTCATGTAGCATCCTACGCATGTCGGTGTCCAAAAAAAGAAGCTTTTCCCGACTGCTTGAATAAGATGCTGTGCTCACTATCTGTACTTTTAAATGACTGCTTTTTCAACTGCCGCTGCTGCCAAGGCCAAACACGATTCAATCGTTCAAGGCTGCCGAGTCAACGCTGCAGCAGACAGTGTATGTGGAGTTTTTTCTTTTAACTATGGCCTGCCTTCATAAGTCAAGCAGGAAATAAGTTCCCGGTTGCCCACCCTAGGAGACGCAATCGTAGTAGGTCGGCAACCAATTGCAATTAAAATCATGCACACACACAATCAGGCAGTACATGGGGATTTGGATCGGTAGCATACGTGGCCATTTAAAGCTACAGCTTTCAAAAACTGTATTTAAAGCAGGATATCGGAGCCTCACCGGCTCTATTGGCCGAGGACTTTCTCGGCTTGTCGGGGTAGTTCCCTGCTTCGAGGCAAACATTTTCTGATCGGCCCCACCGCAGAAGGCCTTTGGTCGTTCTCTATTTTCAAAAGTAGTTACCGACTGTGGGTCATGACAGAAGGACGATAAGTGCCATCACATGAGCGCAAACACATACACTCTCAATCTCTCTCACACACCCACTTACTCACTCACAGTAGAAATAAGAGGTATCAATGAATCGATGTGTGCACGCCAAGTTAATATGTGTACAAAGCGAGTGGACATTCGAAAAGACCACTAGTGCAGAGAGCCCTCAAGATTCATTATTACATTATTATTACATTATTCATTTTATCACACCCTTATTGTCTACCACGAATGCACATTACGTGTGCTATCCAGAGCCATGGGCCACACAGCCCAACAAACAGAAATAAAGTCGATTCTTCGAAATTAAGTTATGAGTGACTGTGGACTTCTCATGATTTTAGGTAGAACAGCAGAGAAGTAGCCAGGTGGTGGGCAGAGGGTATTTGCCCTGCCCCCATAGAGGGGCCGCGACCTGGGCTACACACTTTCCTATACCTACAGTATGCCCAGCCCCTCATAACCGTCACCAACGACGAAATTGTGCCCTACTTCCAGTCGATGAGTAGCCGTTGACTGCTTCGCACAAACACTAAAATCGAGTGCCATAATTTTCGATTACTTTCAGGTCTCGCCTGCCTACATGAGAATCCTGGCTCCGACCCCTTGTACTGGGTGTGGTTAGAATCTCATGCATGAATAGCTGCAAGCAGGTGAAGAACAACTGAGGGCTGGGCGGTTACTGCTGGCTGGTTGTGACTTCTATGGCAAGTAGGCAGGCCTTAAGGTGTCAAAATGGCATTAGTCGGTAAGACTGATGGCATGCATGTTCTGCCATAGAGAATGCCAATTAATCACTGGGTAAACGTCGAAGCAACATCACTCATTATTTTCCTAAACGGCCCTTCGATGATCCAGCATAAAGAAAGCCTTTTCTGCAAGAAGATCATAGCAGCCAGGTGCGCTCTCGATCATAACAGGGCAGCATTGACTACTGGTTTTTTGACAGCTATATTGACATTGTACACGTCACCTCTGGCCATGTTATGCTTGTTGACGTTATGCATATTACCACTAATCCTTTGATCGTGCTTTACAGCATTTGTAAATTGCCTAGACAAGATTAGTTTCTCTGAGAACAATATACAAATGTATTAATATTATTATCATTATTATTACTGTTACATTGTTGCACCCGTTCTCTATAGCATACCTTGATATCCTGGTACCCAATAGTATCCACACATGACATACTGGCTTTAAATACTAATTGCAGAATTTTTTGCCGGCCAATTGAAGCCTACCACGCACGCACGCACCACACACACACACACACACACACACACACACACACACACACACACACACACACACACACACACACACACACACACACACACACACACACACACACACATATATATATAACTCATTTGTATAGCACCCCAAGATAACTTAATCTCTATTCAGGCGGTTCACGTATGCCTCGTGGCTCGACCCCACGACCTCAGCCAGACCTTGGTCGGGACACTAGTGTCAATGCCACTCGGAGCAAGGTGTAGCCGTAAAGGCTCCTCTTCTGCTATAAAAATGAGGCTGTTGAATCAGAAAATGCTGCCGGCAGTTTACAGGGTGGGTGCTACAGTCCTTGCACGAGCACAAGGTCATTTGAACTAAGTTTTCAATTGGCCAGGTTAACAACGTTTGATTTTTGAGTTCGACGTTGGTAGTTATTTGGAACCATTTTATTGGGCCCACTGTTATGAAGATCTCCGTTTACTTAAATCTTGTTTTACTAACTACAACGATGTTCAGCTGGCTTAACAAAGAGCGGATCACTTCGTCAACATTATGATAATGATATCAAGCCTCTTGCATATCCGTTTACTTAAATCTTGTTTTACTAACTACAACGATGTTCAGCTGGCTTAACAAAGAGCGGATCACTTCGTCAACATTATGATAATGATATTAAGCCTCTTGCATAGCACCCTAAAAGAACCAAACAATTGTCATAATCAGCAACTTTACAACTCCCTAGACTAGAAGCATCCATCCACCCCATCATTGTTCAGCTGCTGAAGTAATCGGGCATACTAATTTAACCAGTTGAGCCTGTGAGCCTTTCTGCCTATGGGGAAACCACAGATTGATTGCAATAAGCTGAAGCAGATGACAAGCAGAACCCCTGCCTTGCAAGCTTCGATATTGGATGTCTGTTAATAGCCTTAAAATAAGCAATGATAAACCAAACTAATAAGAGAAAACCTAATCGTATAACTAGGACTTGGCATTCCCAAGTGCAAGCATCACCTAGGTGCCCTCTTCGAGGGCTGCTTTATGTTTAGAAGTTTAATTCAGCAGTCTACTTCCTCAGCCACTCATCGCGTTCGATCTCTGTCTCAAAGTGGCTTGATAAAGATATTAGTAGCTCCCTGGTGATCTCTAAATTGGACTACTATATCTTAGTATCGGCAGGGCTGCAGGAAAAAACCACCAAGCCTCTGCTGCTGGTGATCAATATGGCTGCTAGATTGTTTATTTGAATCCAAGAGATTCTCTAATTTGTCTACTTTGATAAAGCAGTTGGCAGTAAAGGATAGCATGCTGCAGTACTCGAGCCCATGACCCGAGTGCTGCCACTTGTATGCTACTCACTTCTTCGCTGTGCTCCCGACTCAGCTATGCTTTTCAGTTGGTTTTGCTTCATGAGATGAAGTCTTCACGCTACTGTATGCGCATTGAGAGCCGGTAACGCTTTGTGTGAGCTACATGAGACTCAGCAATAATGCAATATCGTAGTCTCTGTAGCATAGTGCAGTTACAGCACAGAGATAATAATAATACGGAAGAGTAGCACACTCAGAGAACTTAATCTCTTTCTAGGCACTTACAATATACTGTAAAGAAAGCAACATAACTGACATTCTTTTGTGATTACTTGATAGCCCCATATTTTGCATTTGTGGCTGCATCCTTTGTAATCCCGACACAAAAAAAGAGAAAAACCGTTTTGGTTGGTGAACACAAGCTTGATGTTTCGCCATAATCTTACCAGATTCCAGAGCACCAAGTGAGAGACGGTTTTGCGTTGCACAAACGTGAGATCTCGACTGATGTCGTAGGAGTCAAGGTAGAATACATGGACACAGTAGTATCGAGCTAGCAGATTCAATTTGATATTTTTCTTCACGAGTAGCTGGCTAGAACTCTATCGTTGCCGCCATCGCTTGCCTAGAAATTGATCAGAAGTGCACTCCGATACTGGTCGCACTCCCCATAAGATACTCCCCATAGTGATTTGTCCTTATGGCTTTGCCGATATCCTACAAACTATCTAGCTGCAGAGGCATAAGGATTGGGGGCTGCCACCCCCTTGAGACCAGATACAGAGCCCTCCCCCCAGAGAGTACAAATCACCTACTTTGATTATCTGCTAAGATGACCTACTTTGATTATCTCAAGCACGGTCGTGGTTTCAAGTATATGTAATGCATAAAAAACAGTCTTACTTCTTTTAAAGCCAGCCAATTTCTTTATCACTATTATTATTGTTATGAGTTAACCATCCCCTTAACAGTTTAGCACCAGTAGACTTTGTTACTGCAACGGCTCTGCTTGAAAAAGCCCACAAAGTTGGTAAGATTAGGATCCGAAAGTTTACCTACGTTTCTCTAGCAATCCTTACAGCATGTGTCGCAAGCCATTCAACTATGGTTTATGTCACCATTGCAACCACTCGAATTGTACTGAGGACATAGTGGGGTTTCAATGAGACAACAAAAACCGCTGAGTTGATACTCACCAGAGTATTCAGGGAAGCAGGATGTCAATTGTGACTTTTTGATCTTTTCTTCAAAGAGATCTTTCTTGTTAAGGAATAGTATTATTGATGTGTCAGTGAACCACTTATTGTTGCAGATGGAATCAAAGAGCTTCATACTTTCCATCATACGGTTCTGAAAGGAATTAAACAAATTGATGCAGGAGGTGCTTAAATCAGAGTTGATAAAAGTGCAATAACTTTATTTTTTCTTGATTTCGACATGCAAAGCGATTGGAGGTCGGCTGTCGGTGGAATAGATTCCGAAAAAAATGATCTCGCCTGCAGAGGGAATGATCTAGGCACCTCTGGGTTATGAGCACAATGCTCTCACTGGTTGAGCTATCGAGAATCCTCTTCTGTCGGTGTTCGACACAGGGCTTGACAGCATTTGTATACAACCTCTATCTAGGTGCTCGAGCCCAATCCCGGTGTACCAGGTGAATGAATGTACAGTCGTCCTTCAATACTTCGTGCTTCGACTTTTGCGTCTTCACTCTATCGAGGTTTTTTGAATACGTGTATATTCATTAAAAAGTTGATCGAAATAGTGAAAATGATACAGCGAGCTAGTTTGTCTGAGTCAATTATACGCCCATGTATTGCAATTAAAATCAAAATTTCTGTACGTATGGAACACGAAGAAGACGACGATGCACCTGTTGAAGATACTGCACTACCTGAAGACTCTCCAACTAAAGTCGGGCCTTCAGAGGAGCAGTGACCTTGCTCTTCTTCGCTTTCCTTCATCTTAATCACTTCATCTCCAAACGCACGATTTTCATAGCTTGGTGCTTGTGCGTAAGAATTGTGTGTGTGCAATTAAATGTACAATATAAACAATACGATGTTTGTAACGTCTAGTATACTACTACTACTAATAATAATGCACTTGATAAAGTGCCCTCAAAGAACTCAATCTCTTTCTAGGCGCTTTACATTTGCTGCAAAGGAAACACGATCGAATGGTGAGTGGTATCATGATTGATATACAACATGAATAACATGGTTAGGGGTGACACGCACAGGGTCAGCATGCAAGTGTGGTTAGTGGCAGCATGCACAGTGTCAGCTCGAATTAGCCCATAAAGGACGAATCACAGGGATCCATCAAATGCTGTCATAAATAGGTGTGTTTTTAAGTTCTTTCTAATGTGGTCAAGTTAGGGGATGTCGTGACGGAAGTCGGAGTTTCAGATTTTGGGAGCATACGAACTAAATGCACTGTCTCCAAAGGATTTGAGCTTTGTACGAGGTACAGGTAAACAGTTAGACTCCGAAAAGCGAGTAGTACGATGCTTGGCCTGTTGGGAGGGGGGGGGGGTAGAACTGAGAGATAGGCTGGAGCCATAGAATGAAGTGATCTAAAAGTGAGTGACAAAACCTTGAAGTCAATCCGTTGCTTGACTGGTAGCCAGTGCAGGTCGGCAAGAGGTGGTGTGATGTGGCAATTGTGATGCTCACAACAGACAAGCCTAGCTGCAGAGTTTTGCACCAGCTGCATGCGCCTGATTGCACATGCCTGTAGGCCAGCAAGCAGTGAGTTACAGAAGTCAAGAAGCATGTCATGCATGTCAAATGCATGGACCAACTTATGTGTGGTATCCTTATCTAAGCAAGTCCGAATTTTAGCAATGTTATGTAGGTGAAAATAGGCAAACTTGATTTTGGAGCTGATGTGGTCGTCTAATGAAAGGTCACTTTGGAACACGTCACCCAGATTTCGTGCCGATTCAACAGGAGATATGCGGCATATGTCTTATTTTCTCTTATTTTGTCTAATATATTTGGTAATACGAGTGTAAAGGTGACTAAATGGGTGCTATTTCATGTCCGGAGGGGTGTAATATTATTAAAATAAAGAGGTCTTCTGTGCTCCAGCTACACAAATATTCGATTTATAAATACAGAATCCTACTTTGCGGAAATTCACCTACCGCGGTAAAGTCTGGAACGGATTAACCGCGATAAACGAGGGCCGACTGTATATGGTTATGATTTCCAATTGGATGCCAAGCTGCAGCAAGTACGACTGCTGTCGTAGGGGACAACAACAGAGCGTTCGCCAGTAGCCATGCAGGGCTTCCCTTGGGTGCCTTGGAGTACTCTGCTGAAAGGATCTCATTATTGCCGAATGCAGGAATTGACAGCTTTGGAGAACAATGCACAGAGGCTTGCTTTCAACATCTATATAGCAAGCAGCAGGGCTTCCGAACTATGATACCCAAGATAATTAGGGCCATGATAGGTCAGGGGGTATGGTGCTTGCTCTTCACGACCCAGGTCGTTGGTTCGAATCTTGTAGTGGGCGATCCTTAATTGCTCACTGCAATCGGTACTGATAGCAGTTAAGGCTAGTCTGCTGCTATAAAAAACGAGACTGCTAAACCAGATAATAATATATCCAATTCGATAAGCTTTTCTCAAAGCATTCTTATTCTCATCTCACGTCCTTCATGGCTCAGCTCTATCAGCTATATCTATCAGCTCTATCTTACCAAGAAGCTAAGCTGCTGCATGCAAAAATAATAATAATGGTAATAAGGCATTTGCATAGCACCCCTAGAGAACTTATTGTCCTGTTTAGGCATTTTACATTTGCTGCAAAGGAAGCATGATCGAATGTTTAAGTACAACAACCACCTTCAACCCTCATCTGTCCTCTCGGACAAAAATCTTATTTGCATTATACCAATGTTTCCCTTAATGCTAGTTATGATATAGACACTTTATGCTCTATCTCTTTCGAACTGCTCTTTGTTGCTATTTTTTGAAAACCTTCAACAACTTCCTGGCCATTCTCCTGCTCTGCTCATGCTCTAGACACTTTATTGCATACGACTAAGTTTGTCGGCACCAAAGAGTGCCCAAAGAACTTGACGCGTTTGTGTACACTGAACTTCGACCACAGGGAACTCTCGAGTATAACCCATAATAACTAGTCCAAATGCCTAAGCAGACTGGTTGGAATGCCGCGAAGCACTGAGATATGTATATGCACGTGTATGCATAAAAAGCCACACTCACACATACATAGATGCAGCACAACACAAGAGATGCATAGATTGCACACAGTTGATTATAAAAGAGGTCAGCTGCACTGAGGAGGAAGTGAAAAAAGTGGTTCTGTTGAGTGAGAGTCCACACAGACACATGCATGCACCCACAAACTCAATGAAGTGCCGACTGATGAACTATCAAGGAGGCTGCAGCCAAGTAGACTTAACGACTTTTACAAAACTAGACCTGGTGGCATTGTTGAGATATCGAAGCACTTATGCGTCACCCAACGGTGGCAGCGTTCCTTTTTGTGCAGAATGAGCAGAAAGCAAACATGCTGTTAGTGTTGCCGGGTGCAAAGCTTGCAGCTCGCGGGAAGCAGGAGTTGATCTTCGAGACTCTTGTTCCTTGCAAGCAGTCAGGTCAGGCATAGGCAGCTCGCTGATGAGCGATCCAGCTTGAGGTATCACTTTGTAAATTATAAAATTCGCCTGTTTGCATTACTGGCCGCTGAGCTGAGGCATACCCATGACTGCGGCAAGGGAATCGTACATAGGGATGAAATGTCTGCTTGAAAGGGGAAAGCATAAGTCATGGTAAGAAACAAAGGAAAGCTTTTCCTGTCAAGTGCTACCTAGAGCTGTTTAATATTGTAATACGGGAGAGGCACTAAGGAATCTAAGATTGGGTCAAAGCAAAGAGGAGTTTGCAAATTTAGTCCCTTATGCTAAAGTGCCTACAAAGAGATCCAGTTCTCCAAGGGTGCTATACAAATGTATTGTAATTATTATATTATTATTATTATTATTGTTAAGCTCGGTGAAATGCCCCCAGAAGGAGCATAGACACAGTAATGATTAGCGTAGTCTTGAAAAGATTGCTGTTCAACCATCTCTTTAAAAGTTCGGCACCCTTTTAGCAACTTGATTAAGCCTATTGGCAGCCATCTAACTGTTGCACACATAGTACAAAGTATCAAAGCACCGAAAGCTATGAGATATGATATGCAGATGACCATGCCATGACAATAAATGGAACTGAAAACGCTTAAAATAAAAGCACACCAGCATCTTGAAAGCGTATTCTTTTTATAAATCTCTAGGCTGCTGGGCTAAAAGTCAATTAAGTGTTGTCGCTATGTCTATCTCTGCCTGCACTCCGGATAGGACCACACACGCACGCACGCATGCACAAAGTTATGCTTTACTGCTAAAATTTCAGCGAGTCAAGTATGACAAAAATGCACCTGACTCCCGAATTAATCATGGATCTGCATTTTCTTAATTATCAACGGCATGCTGTTGTCGGCAAGAATGGCTTTCAGCATCTGCAGCACACTGTTATGCAGCCTCTTCTCACTTCTCTCCGACCCGTGGTAGCTATTAACGCATTTTTCTTTAAAATTCTGTCGGATCTTGATTGGCATTCATCAAACAATTGTTATGAATGTGGTTGTAAATCTGCCATTAATTTGCCGCCATTTAACAGCACTGGTAAAATCCTCAATTTACATTAATCGTTCAGCTTTCTAATACATCAACTCAGCTATGCCAATCGCAAGCTGGGAAGCACAGGGAGTGCTACAGCACGTTAGTAACACAAATTAAAACACGTCACACCCATGCAAGCAATCGGAAAACTAAATCGCCTGTCCCTTATATCTGGCCGACCGCTTGCCACGCTTTCATGGCAGTGTAGCATGAGTAGCACTGCCAGCCAGCTAATGAATAGCTCGCTGGCAGTGCTTGCTGCCCGGCAGGACCCCACTTACTATGAAAAAGATTCGATAGCCTAACTTTCATAACAGCACCAGTGTTCTGAAACAGCACCGAGCAAGCAGGTCTAACGGTCACTGGGCATCAGCCGCAATGCAGTAACAAGGCAAATACTGGGGAGCTGTCACGAACCATTTCTTGGTCTTCTGCAAGGCTGAGGTCATACTCGCTCATAGCAACGATGAAGATTATAGCAGTGACTCCTTCAAAGCAGTGAATCCACTTCTTTCGCTCTGACCGTTGACCGCCGACGTCGAACATTCTGCAATAAGTCAGTCCAGAGGTTGCACTTGCCTTAACGAAACATCTGTAGTAAGTAGCACAGCAAATGGAATCGCAAAAGGGCATTTTTACTTGAAATGAAGATCCTTGAATGTAAAGTGCGTTTCCACAATACCAGTAGTCTTGATGCGTGTACGCAAAACATCCTGCTCGGTGGGAACGTATCCAGCTTGGGCTATCCTCTCCAAATCGGTGAGGTAACTAGGCAAGTACAAAACCAAGCAAATGCCCAGCAGATGCTCACGCCACTTGCTACAATGCTTACTGAAATTGCAGTTTGAGTAATCCGTCAGCCGTGGCATCAATAAGTATTTGCAATGGATGCTAATAAACCAGTAAACAAACCAGTTAAGGAAATTGTACACTGGCCCACCCAAAGCCCCCAAAAGCCCATGAGCAACAACAAAACCACCTTTGGGGGATGTAATGGGCTGGTTTAACGTCACACTAAAGCAAGCCAAACAGCAGACTCGAGGAGATTAAGATACACGGCCCAAAACACTCTAGCCGATGATTAATGTTGATAGCTTAGTAACATGATGACTGCATGCTCATCACAGTCATCAGTGTTCCAACCCCACAATGTGAGTCTGATGGCCGAGTCAGCAGGCTACCAACTTTGATCAACTGAAAGGCATGAATGATGCGTGCCGAAGGCCAGGCCACCTAGATGCCGGCCAAGATTGCTCATGGCCAAGAGCATACCCAGTACACTGTGCGACCTGAAGAATGCAGTGCTACTCCAAACCGCCGTGCAGAGGATCCACAGCCGAGTAAGCTCAAAAGAAATGGCTACATTTACCCGAAGGTGGGCAGCATAATTGACCCACGGAGTATGGAAACTGTTTGGACAGCTGTCCATGCCTGCAGCCCTTGACAGCTGTCAACGCTGGCATCCCTTGACAGCTGTCAATGCCGGCATCCCTTGACAGCTGTCAATGCCGGCATCCCTTGGGACTTGAGCTTGGACTTCTTTTATTCATAATGCAGCAGCAGTCAGCACCAGGACACAGGACAGTGCACAGTAATGAGACCACGACAGAGCAGCAATGCTGCGGTGGGTGGAGCCCAGAACAAAATATGGTACTGCCGAGCCTTTGTTAACTGACAGACGGCTGCCAGCTTCTGAGTAGGAGGCAGTGGATAACTAAATGCAATCGCCTCTAATCACCTCATAAGTTACAGAATGAAATCGATGCTACCTGCCAATCACAAGCTGTAGCATGCGATGGGCACACATTACAAAGACACATTGGCAGGATGGCACTGACCGGGAAAGCAAGAGGCAAGGGTAGTAAATATGAGGAGAGAGACAGATTGCCAGCTCAGCATGTCGCAACAGCAAAAGCATGTGCATACAGGACTCCAGAATAACAAAGCACTTCGATCCAGCTTGTTTATACAGTCCCCAAGATCGCTACGAAAAATCGAATCGAGGGCAGATAGAATCCTGCAGCAGTCCTCAGAAGGAGACCGGATATTTACCTACTACCTTGTGACATTTCATCTTGCCGATTATACCCAGCATGATTGTTCTGCCTCAGCGCGAAGCCCACAGAGAGGTTTACCGATGATCAATTACTTTTGCGCTTTTAAAGGAACTTGCGACGGTAAAGCCAAAGACGAGTCATTGCACTGCATACATTGCAGCCACAGAAGTGACTGGATACTTCCGAAGTGCTTACAATTAACAATGTGGGGCATCCAATAGCTAGCAAGGAATACGCATCAGCAGGTTTGCTGTCACTAAACCTGAAAGTCTGCCTGCCAATGGCTGGCACACCATCGAGTTTATCATCCAGTCTTCATCGCGATACAGACTCTTCTATCGGCAGCTATTTGAGAGAACGACAGAGAGCAAAAGAGAGAGAGAGAGAGAGAGAGAGAGAGAGAGAGAGAGAGAGAGAGAGAGGGAGGACATGCGAGAGAGAAAGAGAAAACGAAGAGCAGCAGAAGAGAGATGGATCGGAAAGAAATATAGAGAAGACAGATGGTAGAAAGAGAGAGGGAGAGAGAGAGAGAAAGAGGGAGAGAGAGACGAGAGAGAGACGAGAGAGAAAAGGAGAAAGGGAGGGAGACTGAAACAAGAACTGTAGGAGAAAGAAAGTAAAAAAGAGAGAGAGAGAGAGAGACTACCAGGCTACCTTGTAGCTTGTCAGAGTCAGTGCCGAGTTCATGTCACGCATAGGTGATTGTCACGTGTCCGAGGATACAGGTCATAAATGTCGTGCTTGCTGATTAAGAAATAACCGAGGTTCAATTGCAGTCAATATAAATATATGGTTGTAATGATTCCATTTGATTTTATTTAGTAGTGTGCTCGAAGTAATGGCCTCCTTATGTAGGCCCGACTGAAGAAGGGTGAAGACGGCTGAAGATGGGTGAAGCTGGGGATGCAGTATTCATGCAAGGCTGAGCAAACAAAATTCAGAAACACATAATCATAACTGGGGCTAGGCAGTAGCAGCTGCTGCTTACAATAAGCCAGTCTAAGGAGCACCTCTACTAGAATCAGCGTTCACACAGTCAGCCTCACCACAGAGTAAAAAGAAGTCTGCTGCTAAAAAGGGGGCTGCAGCAATTCATCCTCTAAGCCACAGTACAGTATCCTGCCTTGTCAAGATTGAAGTTATCATGTGACTCCCATTCTCCCAAAACAGTTGCTAATACTTAACAGACAGACGACCAGAGACCTCATGTCGGCTGGTCTCATTTAAGGCAGCTTCGGCTGCCACACGGAAGTACATAATTCATTTGTAAAGCGCCTTAAGAGAACTTAATCTCTATTCAGGCGCTTCACATATGCCACGAGCCTTGAGCCCACGACCTCGGCCAGACTTTGATCAGGGGGGGGGGAGGACCACCTTAACCGCTGGGCCAAACAACGGAGCTGCTGCAGTTACACTGCTAGCACATACCAGTGGCAGCCGCGATGGATGCCAACGGCATCATTGAGAGAAGGCGACAAGGAAGTCGGCGGATACATGGCAGGCAGGTGCTAGCTACATTTAGGTTGTACATTCAAGCTGTGCAAATAATTGGTACATTTATGCAATCTGCATTATATAAGTGGTGCCGATTATCATTTAGTGGCTGAGGACAGGCCAATATTTAGGCTGTTTGTCGAATATAGCAGCAGAAAGCCTTACGAATTAAGTAGGAGAAAGCCTTACGAATACAGTAGAAGAAAACCTTCAGCAGTGAAGAGTTGCAGCAGAGAGTTCTCCAGCCATGCCAGCTGTTTACCTGCTAGCGCGAAACAGCTGCTGCTTATGGGAAAAGTGCCCATCATTTTGAGCACGCCTTGTAGAGCAGCGGCTGTTTGAGAGACATACACAGGGCAGAACAAAATCAGCCGTGACTGCTTTCTGGCGATACAGGATGAATGAAAGCACTGTCTGGTAAAGTGAGCCGAAAGAATGTGTATGCTGCATTCATTAAATTGCTATTTTGGTAACTAGAAAGGTAATCAATGACCATATGTAGAAGGAATACGAGAAATAAAGAGACCACACAAATGGGCACTCTGCAGTCTGCTTGCAAAGGATTTACAGGCATACAACCCAGCAATTTTCCAGCAGTGCATGACAACAGAAGTCTGCAAATAAATTTAGAGAAAAGAAAGAGTATATTTTATGAGTAATAGTCCAAATACTTTGAAAAAAACTTGAATGAAGAATGCTCTTTGGAAAGATTAAAAAAAGCAAGAGCATGTTTGATGCAGAGGTGCCCATTCATTGCAGCACATTAGTATCCCCACCTCTACCAGTGGCAGTGACAGCAGCACACACCGAATCAATGGCAACATCACGATCTGATACATGGCACAATGCCAACTGCAAAAGGGGGAGAAGCTCCATGCCACATATTGTTGGTTCCTTCCGGTGGGGGAGCCATTGGAAAGCCATTTCAAGCTTGAGAGCTTGCAAGAGGCCGGCATTGGACTACAACTCATAGGGCGGCTTCAGCCCCATGATGGCATAGTATGAAATAGAAGCCCAGTGAAGTTTCCAGCAGCCTAAGGTTTCTTTCTATTTTACGTGGTGTTGAAGCCATCCAATAACAGTTGAGCAATGACAGGAAGCCCACCATTGCAGAAACAGTCGATGCGCCGGCCACAACGGTGAGGGCAATGCTTTTAGCTCTTCAGCTTATGCACGGTGCACTATACAAACTTATCCCTATCCCTAACCAATTGAGTACTTCCTTTCCTCCAGCACATGTAAAGAGCCTAGAAAAGATATTTGGCTCTCTTCGGGTGCAATACAAACGTTTTGATTAAGGTGGTCACCTTTAACGACCGAGGTCAAGGTGAATGTATTTGCTGACCAAGGTAGTGGGCTCGAGCCTCGTGATATGTGTGAAGTGCGTTAATAGAGATTAAGTTCTCTCAGGGAGCTGCACAAACGAATTATGTATTTATTATTAGTATTAATAATAATACGAATACCAGGTGACCTCCATGCCCTCTTCCAGCCTGCGTCACGAGGGCAGAGGCAGTCCAGCAGGCAGCCATCCAGCAGTCTTTTAGGAGGTCTATTCCCACGAGGCTGACCGGCTGGCACTAAGCCCTTCGGTCGGCACACGGGCATGCACACACGTGAGTGATCACCCGTGTCGGTCTCGAAAAAGCTAGAGTTTTTCTTAATCTTCCTAGCGGCAGGCTCAACGACTGCCAGACACAGCTCTCGAGCTCTAAATGGAGCCCTTGACACGCCTTCTACACTTCCACCGTGCATGTGCAACGTCTAATCTAGACTTGCGTAACGTCTATTCTAGACTTGCGTAACTCCTTCCTTGCAGGTCTTTCTGCATATGCAATGAGCAGTTTAGCAGTTAGTGGGAAATTCGGCAGCTAGGCTTGTCTTCCACGGCAGACAAGCTCACCCACCAATTAGCACTGCAAGCCTATCGACTTCAAGGCTGTGTCACTCACCTGTAGGTCCCTTCATTCTCTCGAACCGGCCTACCTATCCGAAATGCTTCCTGATCATGCCTTATGTTTCCCTACCCACCAACAGTTCTTCTGACTCTGGTCATTTGGTTGTGCCTCAAACAGAACTTCTAATCTCATGGAGACCATGCCTCTACTTGATTTGCTCCCAAGCCTGTAGCAAACTAGTCACTCTGAACAGGTAATCTCTCGTTTTTTATGACATTCAAGCGAAGCCGTGATGGCACACTAGGTAAGGCGGTTGCTGTTCACGATCTCGGTCCCGAAGTCGTGGGTTCGAATCCTGCAGTGAGCGACCCTTTATCGCTGCTGCAAGCGGTGGTGATAGCCATAAAGACTCTTCCCTCTCTATTCAAAAGAGGCTGTTAAATCAGTCAGTATTTTTTACGTGCTCTTCCTTTCCTTTGCTCCCTCTGCATGACACGTCTTTTGCAGATCTGTGTGCTAAAATTGTTCGGTCTGTAATAAACCGTCTGACATGCTTCCTTTACAGCATACACACTGTGACTGGGCAGAGAATTGGTTCTCTTTGGGTACTATATTTATAAATGTCTAATCAGTTTTAATATACCAACCATTATCATTGTTATCAGTATACAGTCGCCACGTCCACATGCGATGCACGAATGAATTTTTCTTAAATGTGCACTCTGCTAAACCGTGATCACCCACTTGCATTGCATTTAGGATTTAAAACTGACAAGATTAAAGGTAGCGGTGCTCTATCACCTCCCGACACACTGAACCATGCTGGTCTTCCATCATCTATTTTATGGAATATTATGGCATAAGTTAGGTGGGGCCGATATTGGGCCAGCCTGGGAACACCCAAGCACGCTCCTGCATATGGTCCCCCTCCACGTAGCCTCCGAGTGTCGAGTGCCTATATACATAAATTATTTACATGCCAGCTTCTAGAGGTCAATTTGAGGTTGGGCGGACATGGTTTACAAAACCACTAGTCAGCATTTAGTCATCTCGAAGTCCATTGAACTAAATTGAAATCTTTTGGTGACCAATCCATCTGCTTGTATACACCAAACGTCTGGAACTCGCTTCGGGTATGGTCACTACCTGCAACGATGACCTTGCATTGTCTTTTAAGTCTCAGGTCGAGACACATCTGTTTCGATCGGCTTTTCTTTTGCAAGATGGTATGCTTTGTGTGCTTCCCTGAGCATGATTCAGAGCACGCTACTAACTAAAGTGTTACTAACAGGTTGTCGAGAGTGTCTTAATGTTTGATCTAGCATGCCGACCTAAGCATAGCACTTGTTTTGCTTTTGCATGCTTGATATCTAGCAGGCCACTAGCCCCTGATTACTAATTCTCTTGCATGAGTTATAAAGTCCCCGGACAGAGTTAACATTCTCTCAAGATGATATATAAATGAACTATTATTATTGTAATTAACCTTGCTCATCCATGCAGAGACAATCTACAATGCATATTGTGACCCAAGGACAGCTAACAGTGTTGACCTGCCGACCAACATTGTACAAGTCAAGCCAATTAGGCAGGTGGTGTGCTGTTTACTATCACTATACAAAAGCCTCATTATTGTTAATAGATTCTAGAAGACTGCTGCTGCTGCTCCTGGCTGATGAAAGAGCTGTTCTACACCACAGTGTCTTGCTGTTTAGCTTTGACGTAGGCAAACTGCATATGTTATCCGCCAAACCAAACTCGGTAGGTGATCTCGAGAACCACGAACTACTGCATGTCAGCAATACTGTCAGGAGTAATCAATCCTTCTTCAACAAAAGCACGGTTCTACAACATCTATAGCCACACGTAATGCTGGACCAGTTGCTGTCATGAGCGATGAACTAGCCTCCAGAGTCTGACACTAGCAGAAACTTCTTGAAACATGCTAACTGATCGAGACTCCATATTAGATTGAGCAAGGGGTACTGAGAATTCTTGCACGCGACTCTACTCCCTTTCTCTGACCAAAAGACTAAACGGAGCGTCTTCTACTGCACTCAAAGGATTGTGGCCAAAGCAAGAAGCAAGAACCAGCAACCAACAAACAGGGCGGTCGGAAAGCAGTGCAACATCAAAAAGTAAAAGAAAATGCGAGCTAGGCATTAAGCAACAGGTAGGCACAATGCAGCTGGACACGAGAAGCCGATATGGAGGAGGAGGGACCACATACTAGGCAGCCGAGTCGTTGAGCTGAAACTCGCGCGACCTCTTAAGACACTCTTGCACGCCACGATCGCGCCAGAGCCTCTTCATGACGCTGGCCAGCTCGGGCGACATCTCGCCTTCTTCGGCATTGCCAGCAAGAGCAAACAGCTGCCGGGCGTCGTCCTGAAACCACGAGCCAGAAAAAACTGCAGACAGATTCGAGCGTGCACCAAGTGCGTGGATGCGCACACGAGTGAGTATGGCCAAAGCATCCATGTAAACAGGCACTGCGAGGCAGCTGGGTCAGCAATGGGGGGGGGGACATCAGTCAGGCGAATCTCAGACTCAGGTGAATCCTTGCATCGTGCAGCTAGGCTTGCAGCTGAGCAGGCTCGAGCTGGCCTCGTGGCTGAGAAGGGCATGCCAGCACTGCTCACTAGGAGCTCAGACGAATCGTTCACACCTCTGTCTCGACGGTATTACTCGACGATTGTCACAGCTATGCTCTGGGCTGATAAGATTTTCATCGTGCGCTATCGGCAACACTTGGAACCCAACCACGAGTGGTGCGCTACAATGCCGCTAACATGCCGAATATGGATGCTGGCATACTGGCATGCTGAATCGTGATGCATCATGATGCATCATGATGCCGCATAATGCATCATGTACCAGAATGCACCATGCATGCTGCCTTGCAACATGCCGTGCATGGATGCAGTGTAGCAATTGGCCATGTTAAGCAGCCGACAGTGCTTAGGCTCAGGCTTGCAGCTGGGATGGGGAGTGAAGGCGGGCCCCACGACCCATGTCCGACGTTTTAGCAGATGCTTTATGATTGCCTAAACTGAAGTAGGCATGTACAGCACACTCGAATGGCACAAGACTCACCGCCCTGTCGGAATGAGTGAAGTCGACCTTTAACTGACCCATAGCCCGTATGATGGCTATCATGCTCTGAATCGTGTTGCTATACACCACCGGCCTGTACTGGAGGCATTCGTCTCGTGAATATCCTTTTTCATGAATAATCCTGCAAAAAAAGCACCGCTGGCACATAAACTTTGACAACACGTTTTCTGGAGATCACACCGGTGCAGCTGCCATAGCTACCCATGCCAGTAACTAACTGCTTGGGCGAGAGTGGCAACATGATCAAAACTGGCCGACAAATGAACACAGTGAACAAGACGAGAGGCAGACCAATATACAAGCCAAGTAGGGGGCCAAACCTTGACCTTTCTAATTTAACGTCAAAGATAGATTCTCTGGAGGTCTGACGTGGAGCTGGGGGCAGGACTCGGTGCCTAGATAAGAGTGGAAGCAACAATGCAGCCGCGCTAATGGGCGGGTGGACAGGCTAGCTGTGGGCACATCTGAGGCAATATTGATGACGGTGGCATATGAACGTGAGTCCTGGGAAGCTGAGAGAACTGGCTTGAAAAGTCCAATCACCTAAATGATTGGATCATGAACACCTTGGCCACATACTAATGAGCTTGCTCGAAATTTTACCTACAGCACTGAAGATAAGCGCAAGCAAATGTGCCCGTGGGCCTGCACATATGCGCTATCTGCTGTTTCACAAAGCCCCTAGAACTCGGTGGCCAATATGCCAGAGAGCTCTCTAGTGACCTTCTAAAGCCTAAGCAATTGTCGGCACGCAATCAGTAGCCAACAGGACCCTTGTCCCACGATGTAGTGAGAAGCAAACTGAAGATGTAGGATGACCAGCCAAGGAGGAATTTAAAAAACTAGGCTCAGGAAAAGGACTGCTGGAGAGTAGGTGCCAGAGTCGGCACCAAGAGAGACAAGCCTAGGATACCTAGACCAGCCAAACTCGGTGTGCTCTGTATCGCACCTTGGGTGCTTCGCTTTCAAACTGAGCAGCAAAGCTGTCCAGCAGAGCTGTTTCGAAGAGCATATCGGCAGCCTGGGCCCTTAGAGAGCAGCTAAAGCTATTTAAAGTGCTTTGCCAATGACCTGGTTAGAATTTCAGCAAAAACTACACCCGTCGTATTTCTTAAACAGCAAGAAAAGTCCTGCCCTGTTGTGTCTGCCAACAGGTCTGTTGAACGACATATCAATTACTGTATAAGCACGTTGTTTAAAGTTTGTTCAACATCAACATAGGCACTAAATCGTGCACAACCAATCACCACCAGGGTGAGATACTAGTGACATCTAAATGATATAATAATAATAATAATAGTTAGTTTGTATAGCACCCTATGAGAATTTAATCTCTGTCAAGGTGCTTTCTGCCCTGCGAGAAAACAGGTAAGTAATGGTATTAACCTGTCAGGTATCACGCATGCAAAAGCAATCAAGTACCATGCTTAGGCTAGCTTGCTAAAGCAAACATAAAGAAACTCACGGCCAACTGTTAGCAAGATGTATGGCTGGTAACATGCACTGAATCATGGTATGCCCGAAAAGCATACCGGGACAAAATTGGGTGTACTTCGGTGATGGGAACCTAACCAGAACCAAAGTCTCTTTGGCTGAGATTTAAAAAAAAGATGCAAGCTCATTGCAGGTACTGACCGTGCCGGAAGCGAGTCATAGCGATCGATTCAGGCAAACTTACTTCATCTGCTTCACAATGGTGCTTTTGCCAGACTCACCAGCACCTACATAAGAACGTTTGATCGAATTACGACAAAGTAAGGTTGCCAGTTTGGTTTCGAAAGTACAGCAAGCTACAGCAGATTAGGCCGAAGAGGTCACAGGTGGCCATAAACATAAGTACAAAGTCTCATAACTATTTTCTGATGGTTACTTAGAGCAACACCTTCGATTACTCGAAGGGAGCATTCATTTCCTATGTTTCTATGTAGAATGTGGGCGTCAATAGGAGAGACTACTTCAACAACCACAAAGAAAGAGTAGAGTATAGCGATAAGATGCCAGTATACTTGCTAAGTCACACACGCATCAGACCTCTGGTGGTACTGAATAGGATGGCACATATGCTTAAATTCGAAGCCTCACTTGGTTACTGCCACATGCAATTTTAAATCTCTGTCCCCCAGATTCCTTACCATTGACTGACTATAGTCTGTCCAGCTCGAAATAAACTGACAGCCATCTCAAAAAGCAGTGTGGCAATCACTCAAGCCGTAAACAGTCCAGGAGGATTAATGGACCAAATACGATCACCTCATGAGTTAGTAAATGTGGACAGCATCTTGCAATAGACTTGCTTGGCTAAGATGGATATAATATAAGGCCGCTTAGCATGGCCAAGCAAAAGTATGCTTATGATCCTTTCGAAAGCATCCTTCATGAGTCTTTCAGTTGGGGCTCTTGTACCATGCAGACCTGCTTTTGCTTGGTCTCAAAACCTCGTGTCATGGGCCTGCTTTTGGCTTAAAGCTAGAAACATACTGCCGACTGACATCAAGATATACTCTGACTTGACGTTGGAAAAAAGTTAAAAATCTACCCTTTCCCTGAAACATTTGCTTGTTCCATGTGAATTTCCTTTCCATGCTGTTTATATGTGTGTTTATATGCGCATGTTATGACTAATAAATTAACAAGCTCCCTTTCTAGAACATGTGCATGACCCAGAAAGACCTTTAGTTCTCTTAGGTCACTATTCATATGACTTATTATTAGTAATACTACTAGTTTTTGTGACATAATCCAGAAGTAGCTCCACCCAAGCTATAGTCAACATTAGGGGCTGCATGCCCAGTGGCAGTGCTACTAGTGTTGTGTTGATAGTTTCAGTGACACTTGATTCTGAATAGGTTCCAGTTTTATACCATTATTAAGGTCATTTTCAGTTGTTCAATATTTAAGTATGGAAATCTGTGAGCTGAGCAGTTCTTGCAAGCGTAAGAATCAGCATGGACATTGGCAATATTGCAATTAAAGTAAACATTAACAGACTCAGCAGCCTCAGCTTCCCCAGCTGTATAGCTGCATAGCTGTACATAGCTGTAGAGCTGTAGAGCCTTTGCAGCTAGTATCCTGCTTTCAGCTGGCAATGAAGAATTGTCTGGCGCAGGACTCGAACCCACGTCCTAGGTCATAAAGGGCAAGCAATTTATCCCTAGGATAAGAATTCAGGATAAGAAAGGGGAGATTTATGCGATACCTCTATTTAAACCATTACAAACGTCTGCTATGGAGAGTACACAAGTGCACATGCATTTGCCAAGATGATGCATGCAGCAGTTGACACTTCCAGCCATAAGGGAACAACAATAGTCAGAACTCGCAGGACAGGTTAGGTCTGGAGAAGGTGAGTTTGAGCTAGACTCTGCAGAAATGGCCAAGTGGTTCTGTGAATTCATGGTAAAATCAAGACCAATAGATCCATAATTTACATTTATTGTCGAAAGACTACCAGTATTGAAAGAGCCAGAACCAAAGCCGTGTACAATTATTGATAATGCCTAGCTGAACAGCAAGTGTGTGGCAAGATTAGGCCAATAAACAGGTCTTGTTCTTGCGGCTTAAATTTGTCAACTGCTAGTCTATCTCGATTGCAAATAAAAAAATACTACCTCCTACTGTGATAAAGTAACCTATTTAGGGACATGTTTACTGAAGTTTACTTATGAAGTTTACTTAAGTTTACTGCTGATGTTTACTGAAGGACATGTTTACTGAAGCAGATTAAGCTGCACACATTTCGTCTAGACAAGCGATCCTGAAACTCGAAGTATAATTCTGAAATGACGTCACTTCCCTGTCATACAAATATTCAATGCAATAACATCTCATTTAACGATGGTTGTAATTGAGCATTAACAGCATAGGGATGGCCTTTATTAATACATTTACAGAGGCCTGTTGGTAATGAACCCTGAGAGTTCTAAGAACCACTTTTTATTGCCCCGGACGAGGATCAAATGGAGACCAGTAGCAGGATCGAACTGCTTCCGAGGATTGCAATCTACAGTCAAATGCACAGCGATCCGGAGCTCTGGTACAGCAGGACGATGGGCAAATGGCCTACCGATAGAGGAATAAGTTGCTGCTAGTAGCACAGCCACTGGAAGAGCTAACTTCTTCGCAGTACAGCATTGTCTTTGCAGGGCTTCTAAGGTTCCTTATAGAACCTGCACTAGCACAGCACACATGCCATCGAGTATATTAATTACCAAGAATGTCTGTCGTCGATCACGAGTGAGTTACACAAAAACATCAAGTGCACAGTAAATAAAGCCAGCTACAGTTTCACGAATGGTAATAATACCAAGAGTGCAGCACAGAAGCCGCAGCAGCAGGGACGCGCGCTTGCAGGGGGGCTACCAGCTCACCGGAGCAGACGGTGGAAGCGGCTTGGCTTGCCCAGCTGGGCTAGCCGGCAGTGCGACCTCTCTGCAAGCTACACTCTACCCGGAAAGCTACTGCCTCTGTTCGTGGCAGAGACATTCTCTGGTACAACACACCGACACCAAGCATGAACCTAATAGTTTGTAGTAACAGCCAGAATTCAGCTTTCCCGTGAAAGCGAGAAATGTGCCACCAATTAGTTGGGGACATGGTTGGGTGCCGGTCCACTAGGAAGACGGCTACACTTAAGTGCACAAGTATGAATTGAGCCTGCTTTAGGAAAGCGAAAAACAGAGGTGCAGTTCCCCAAGTCGGGCTATCCTTGGTTGGCCCACCACAATGGACAACCAATTACCACGATTTCAGCACTGCTCAGAGCAGTTTGAAAGGGCTGGAAGACATACTGACAAAACAACGAGTGTTAAGGCAGAGACACTGGGTGGGGCACGATTCAAAGGGAGTGGCAAGTCTTGATGGCACAATTTGCTAGAGCTGGCTTGCACCGGCATGAATGTGTATACTCACACATCTGCTTGCGTGCATGCACGCACATACACACACATATGTCAACATATAATGCGGTATTGGGCTGCTATATCTGCACATACAGGATGCTATACATTTTATCTGGGTATCCTTTGTTTCTTTGCGGGATTTTTCTCTATGACATTATGCACGGCCCATGATAAAACAACTGTAATTCAATGGTTTCCTTAAAGAGTACTCATTGAATAGGCGGCCAGCTAAAACTTGCTTATGGGGCATGCTTTGGCTGCATCTAGGTATTGCATTATGAAACTTAACGACTACAGATCTCTTAGGTGTTATTCAGAATTTACTGCATGGTAATACATGGGAATTTGTTGCCATAAATAGTTGCACATAGCCAAGTGATGGACATGATGCATGCATAACCATTGCCAGCACAGTGGATTCGTAGACAGATGCTAAGCAGTCGCATTCAATTCAGCCGTAGCCTACGATCGTTGACTCTAAAAGAAGCAGTTCTCTGATTCACTGTACATCATGGCATTGGATGACCTACCGTCCATCATGATGTCGGCACAACACTGTGCCAATATCTGCAATCGAGCTTCACCATCAATTCTGTTTAACTCCAGGTTCTTAGCAGTGGCTGTGCCCACTGGCTGCTTTCATGAGCGATAGTTGCTTTCTATTGAAACTCTAAGGTCTCCGAGTAAATAGTAAATTATGCCCAACAGAGATGGGCATATTGAGCAGCACGTGGACAAGATTTCGGTTGGGAAGCAAACCTCAGCCTTGAGGGAAGTGCAGTAGGTCAAGGACTTGTCTTGAAAGTCGGCTCAGAAAAACTGTTCCACCTATCTTACAGTAAGCCGTGATGGCACTCTAGGTAAGGCAGATGGTTTTCACGACCTCGGTCCCGAGGTCGTTGGTTTGAATCTTGCGGCTGGCGATCCTTTATTGCCACTACAAGACGTGGTGATAGCCATAACGGCCCTTCTGTCACTATACAAGAGAGGCTGTTAAATCAGCTAGTATTTTTTAACAACTTGCTATTTTAGCTATCCACCTTAGCAGCCGGTCTACGTCATGAGACGTTTTGGAAAGCCACTGGCCCCATAAGGCCAGTCTTTCGACAGTATAAAAAGAAGTTCACACCCGCCGTGAAGAGCCTGAGCATGCTTGCATAAGGCCACTGCTCAGCATGGCTCTCCAAGTCCGTCAAAAAGAAGTAAGTCAGAGTTCGGGCTCGGCATGAATGCCTCTCCAGCATCCTCCTGCGCCTGCCTGGTGGCCCTCCTCTTTGCAGCGAGACTGCAAAAGCTTCGAGTTGAAGGAGCACCAGCCAGCCTCGGTAGGGCTTGATGACCTATCCTATTTATAAACTCTTTGGCAATTTTAAAAAGAAACAGTAACTTTTGTCCTGGAAGCAAGCTCTGACTCTGAGGGGCCACAGTAGTGCCGCTAAGATGGGCTCTTTGGCCCTCAAAAAAAACTGCTGTACAACATTTTGGGAACATCCAAATAGTAACACCGAACGAGTGCCTGCCGTAGCTTTTTTCAAATGCGCCCCGATAGAGCTGCACACCAATTTGTAGAACAAGAATGCATGACACACTCGAAGGCTCTCTGCCTGACAGTGATGCAGAACCTAGCTACAAATATTGGCAGCCTATCGTTAAAGAGATGGCATAAAGCTGCTGAGACCAAAGCACGCAGCCTTGAAACAGGCTTTTAATAAAGTCCTTCCTTAAAAGTTTCAAGTTCACGTAACACGTCACTATTTTAAATAAAGCGTCACCAGTTCCCATTTTATGGGAGAGCCTGAAGCCTGGCTAAGACGAGAGTCTTGCTTCCTACCAACTCGGAGTCTTCGGTGTATATGTCACCAATACTGTGGGGTAGTCTAGACAGACCAGGGGATGACTCGGCAAAGACTCAGCAGCCAAACCTAGTTCTACTTTTTCAGCCAAGACTTAGCAAGTGACTAATCATAGATGCCGTTCAGGCTTTGCCTACTTAGTTGCTTATCAAGGGATGGGGACGACTTGACCAGCAAATACATTGATGCATTCCAGGCGAGTACCTGTTTATGGGACACACTGAGTTCGGAGTTTAAGAATAAGATTTTGAGGCAGTAAACGATAAATAATAATAATACACTTGATAAAGCATGCTCAGTGAACTCAATCTCTTCCTAGGTGCTTTACATTTGCAGCAAACGATTATGGCTTTAGCAAACAGGCTTCATTATGCAGGTAATTTCGTTGGCAGATCTTGGCTGTAGAGAAACACCGTTGCTATCCCATAAACGCTCAGTGGGCTGAGCAAATAGGAAGCCAGACTTGGAGCAAGGCTGCCATCTAAGCCTCCTACAAACCGGATGACTGTAGTTAGACTCCGAGTTGGTAGGTAGAAAGACTCGCGTCTAAACCAGAAGAGAGGCCCGGAACCTTTCCTTCATACGCCCACTCTAGAAAGAAATGCTGCAAGCTCCAGTTTGATAATGCTATAACTGCTCATCAAAGATCTTCTGTTCGTCAGGCCTGTTTAGACCTGTCTAGAAAGGCATTACCTCATTTGCCACTCTGAATAAAACACTACTCGCCTCTTAAAAACGAATGAAAGTACTCTGGATCCCAACCCTGAACGTGCACATCGAGTTCAAGCTTCGCTGGCATACTTTCATCCTTTCATCTCAGAAAGATTTGGAAGCTGGAGAAAGAAGTCGAATCTTCGAACAGAAAGTGAGCTGCTGACACAGATGTGAAGCCTGCAGGGAGGCAGGGGTGCAGCTGCTGGCACCTTTGTGCTTGTTCTGGCCATTTCGGCGTCATTTCGCCAGTTTTCGCTTGCCGAAAGCTGTGGGGGACGCCGCCAGATGCACTTCACAGGGGTGCTCTGCCACAGACCCCGTGCCACCCTGACGCTCAAATCCTGGCTTTGCCTCAGCACTGACAAGCCTGGTAGTGTTCCCTGAAAGGCTGCTAACTACCCGGAACTGGCTGGGGGCATTCGAGAGAGGTCACATGGATAGCTTTGCAAAAGATGGTCTAGAGCGGCTCACAATTATGGTTGAGGCAGCCCAGCCCAGCCCAGATCATTCAGCCAGACCCTTCTTGAAGCCAGCTTGTGCTGCTGCTCCCCCCATGAGCTCTTTCTCCTAACCTTGGCCCTTGGGGAAGCACACTCGGTTTTCTACGATGGCCACCCACTGAAGACTGTGTCTAGTTTTCTGTATTGAAGCTAAGGCCATCGGCATAAGAGCCAAGGTCCGACGGTGGCATATGTGCAGGTCCACGTCCTGCACCACAATACCTTGCTCCCCCCAGAGCATGGCCTCTGCCCATCCCCGACACGTGGCTCTATGAACAAAAGGTGGCCTATTAGCTGCTTAATAGCAATACCATCTCTCTGGATTTCTCAACATTTATAGCATAAACCTGTTACCATATTTCGTGCACTGGTATTTGGCATAAGAATGAAACTTATGACCAACTATACTTCTGGATCGGCAACAGATGGCAAAAAATACCCGAGGAGAAATTATGCAATGACCATGCTATGGGAATGGAGAAGCTTGACGTGCTTGATTTCAGTGCATGCTATAGTATGCACCACAGAGCCACTAGAGCTAGATTCGATGGTATGGGCAGCTGGATACTGGTCCGATGCAGAGGAATAATGAGAAGGGGGTTGTTGTCCAACTCAATACGATGGTGGCAATTCAGAATAAAGCTGCTACACTTCGAGACCTTGCACAGTCATGCAAGCATACTACGCGAATCGATATTGGTAAATACACGGTAAGTAAGAGGCTTGCTAAGTGGCATCTTCCAGTGGCTCGGTAAACGCCTTTGCTAACCAGACGTCATAAAGCCGACAGCTTTCAGTGGGCTGGAGACCTCGCCCTCTGGACAGTGGATACAACTGAATTCTGTTTTATGGACTGAAGAAAGTAAAACTATGGTAACTTCAAAATATTTGGTAACCGAAAGTGACACATAAGGCTTAGCCGATTGAAAGATAAGGCATATCGGCATGAATGCCTTAACCTACTGAGAAATTCGTTGGCAAGTCACTAGTAGTTTTGGGGCTGCTTGGCCCAAAAGGTGCTGGAAACTCTACATCAGATCTAAGGTTTCACGGACCAACACAAGCACCTTCATGGCGTCAAGCAAGTTAAATTTCATAGCAAAAATACTCGGCTTGACTTTTCATACATGATAACGACAACAAGCATACTGCCAGGTCAGTAAAGAACTAACCAGACATTAAACGAATACAGTGGCCCTGCCATTTGCCTTAGAGAGAACCCTTAGAAAGTGTATGAGCCACTATATAAAGGCTGCTGAGTTCAGCCTATATCAGTAGCCGACCTTTGCCGTATAATTCAAGCTCTGTGGAATGCAGCAGATGAAGAGACACCTCAGTGGTCTCTATGTCGTAGAACATAAAGGAGGTCATAAAGAAACATGGTGGGGTAACCACATCATACTAAATTCACACCCACCTGTACCAACAGCAGATGCGTTAGTAGATTGCCAATCAATATTGTTGCACGACTGGCTTCCTCGAAAATCCTCTAATTACACGGACAGAGTTGCAGTCACAGCAGCTGCTGCCACAATATAAAGGTTTTTGTGACTGATTATAAATAAGGTTGTTGAGTCAGCTGATCTTTAGCATTACTCTTTTTGAATGCCATACAACGCCCTCTCCTTACTAACTTATTAACTTACCCGAAGAGGTTCGAGAACTTACCCGAAGGGGTTGTTAGCTGGCTTTGCCCAGCATCTTCAACCAACTCCTGATGGTTGGCTTCCCCTGGCAAGATCAAGGTCTGGCTCCTTCCTTGGCTCAATCCTGGCTATGCCTCTAGCTCAGGTGTAGGCTTAAACTTCAACCTATGTAGAAGCTTTCATGATTGATCAGTGAATACTGAACACTACCTGATGGCCATAGCGAGAGAGCGTGATTTTCACTCGCAGGCCAGTGCACTATTGCTGTTCTTGGTAAACTTGCCAGCTGCTTCTTATGAAGCAAAGTACAGCCAATACTGTTAAGCTCAAACAGAGACAAAAGCCTG
Organism: Cristatella mucedo; assembly: GCA_009760855.2. Classification (NCBI taxonomy): domain Eukaryota; kingdom Metazoa; phylum Bryozoa; class Phylactolaemata; family Cristatellidae; genus Cristatella; species Cristatella mucedo. The sequence goes on along the minus strand of WPIO01000027.1, from coordinate 3,098,345 downwards.
CTGGGGGGATGGGGTGGGGCAGGTCACGAGAGGACAATGCATGGGCGAAGCACTTTGTATGCTGTACACTTTCTTAGTGACAAATGTGTCCTCTTTTCTTATATATATATATATATATATATATATATATATATATATATATATATATTTGTATGTATATATATACACACACACACACACATATACACACACACACACACACATACACACACACATATATATATATATATATATATATATATATATATATATATATATATATATATATATATATATATATATATATATATATATATACATATCTGGTTATATGCTTTTACAGTATCTCTACTAATTAAAGAGAGAAATTCTGTCCCTCACGTGGCAAGATGGCGACCAGTACTTCTGAGAGTGACCTATAATGGACGTCTATGACTCAGCAAAGAGTCCACAGGCAGTGTGCTCTAGTGTATAAAAACGCACCTATTTGTCACAGTATTTAGTAGGTCCTTGTGATTCCTTCTTTGCATGCATATACATGCTGACTGAGCATGCTGCCACTTACCATATCTGTATGCTGAGCCTGTGCATGTCACCTCTAATTATGTCTTGATTGATGACATTATGCATGTTACCACTAAGTATTTGATCAGGCTTCCTTTAAAGCACACACATATTGCCTAGAAAAAGATTAACTTCTCTGGGGGTGCTATACAAATGTATTATCGTATATATATTCTTATATAATCTTGTACTGTATATGTTATTGAATATTTAATAAACAAATAAATATATAAGTAGGCAGGTGTTGGAAATCCTACCACTAAGAATTGTCAAGCCATAAATTCTTATGGGGAGGTCGAACCCCTTGGCGGCAGCAGCAGCGGCGGCGACAGCAGCAGCAGCAGCAGCATGGCCCTGGGGTATGGAGTCAGGCAGTCCAGAGGCTGGGGCCAGCTGGCAGTGGCACACAGTGAGAAAAGGGACACTATGAGGGACAAGCTGTCTGCGCCAGGCAACTCCACCTTCGGGATGCTGTCCATTTCCGAAGACACATGTCTTGACGCTGGTTGTTTGAATGACTTAGCTTTGAGCAGTAGGTACATAGAGCAGACCGGCAGCATTGGGCAGTCGAAAGTCGGCTGCCTGGCAGAGAAGGTATTAGGCTGCTCCGTGAGAGACTGGCCAATCAATTAGCTAGGAAGCCAGAAAACCCATCGATCTGATCTTAGCTGCAGCAACAACCTGTGCCGAGCCCATGAGGCAACCGGAGGTCTGCCCAAGTCCCGAGGCTTGGCCGGTGGCTGCTTGCTAATCACAGCAGCAGCTGGCCTCCAGTGGCTGCTTCCAAGGCACTTAATTCTCACCTCCAGTCTTACTTAAGTGGCAATACTGATTCAAAGCTAATTTGCAGCTGGCTCCGGATGAGCAAGCAAAGATAGCAACAGAATTAGCTAAACGATAAAGCTTGATTAACTCTGACAAGGCTCTCACTGGCTAGCTCTACCGGTAGACTCAGAGGCCAGCTTAGCCTCTAGATCTTCATCAGCCTCATCCAATCGCTCGAGCAAGCTGCTCAGCATGCCACCACTTCTTTAACTCTGCAATCAAATTCTGCTGAATCACGCTGCTGTACGTCAGCTGCCAGAAGCAGCTGCTCCAGCTGCTTCTGCTGTTGGGTGGTGGGGGGAGGAGGAAGCTCGTGGCATTCTGGACAATGAGGGCTTCGGCAGTGGGAGCAATCGGTCTGTCCCACCAGCAAGGTGTCCTCTGCCAAACCCCCAGCCTCAGCTATCCTGTCGCAAGTAATCATTGCCATTAGCTAGACGTCACGAAAGCTAGCAGCACCTGTGCCCGGATTATCCTACCAGAAAGGTATGCCAGCCCACTGCCACATCCCTATGGTAACAGTAACAGCAGCTCACAAACCCGTGTTCGGCCTTTGACGGACGATTTACTCATTTGGTTGCAAGGCAACTGCTGCACAGCCATTGGGCCACACAGTACAAAGTTTCAGGATCACACTTCTACGTGAGAAGTGTTCTTTGCCCCCATGAAAGCAGAGCCCTGGCAGTTCTACTCAGCATGACAATTGAAAGGGCTGCCATAATAGTCTGCATGAGGCAGTCATGGCCACCGTGACCGAATTTTTCATCAAACGTAGCACAGCAATCTGGACACTAATCTCTTGCCAGTGGCAGCTCCGGAAGACTTCGAAAAATGCAGGCTATTTTACAGGGCATGATAGACAGCAGATATTTCTCTAGCTTACTGCACGGCCATCTAGCTTTCTCGAGGTGAGCTGGCAGTGCGCTCTAATGAAAGCGATTTCTGACAGCTTTCTCACAGTTTTCACTGAGGTTTCGTTCGACGGCATTAGAATGCACTTACTTCACTGGTTTCCGCGAGATGAAGACTGGGCTCAAGCACCGAAGGGAAGCACCCCAAAAGCTGCCCTCCCCCCATCCTTCTGGGCTCCACCAATCAAATGTCCTGAGGAGCAGGGCTGCATGGGATGGATGAATGGCCTGCTGGAGTGGTCCCATCTGTGGTCAGCCCAGGACTGTCGAAGTGGTCAAATTAGGGATCTCAAAATGTGGTCACTGTGTATAGCTGCACTATCGCCCTCTCCAGCCTTTGTAGATTGAGTCAGCTTTGCTGCTGTAAATAATGGGTTTGCTGCCTCTCATGACAAGTAAGCATTCTGATATGGAGCATTCTTGCATGCACATGCCTGCTGACCCCACTCCTCCACCCTGTCAAGTCACTGCCGCCATAATTCTTCGGCAGCGAGGATATAGTTTCACTTGGTGCCGAATCTTGCACCTCCGGTACAACTCAGCTTTATGTGCATACTTCGTTCATGCGTGTTACAACATACACCGTCCTTCTTCGGACTCACCAGTGCACATATGGCTGCTACTTTGTTGCCTGCGATTTTAAGACCACTGACAGCAAGTCGCATCCGATGTAGCTACGAGGCGTACAGTGCTCTATGGAAAACGATCACTCATGGCTGAATGCAGTTACAAGCTGAGACATGCTGAACTGGCTGTCGCACAGGCAGGCATACTCACTAGCAAGCAAACCCAAAATACCAGAAGCTTCCAAGTCCAAAGCCTATGGCGAAACATGCCATTAAAAGATCCCACTGAACAGGTCTCCTACATTCAGCCCCATGCAAAAGACCAGACTCGGAGTGGTGAAAATAATGCCACCGGGGCAGCTGCCGCCTTGGCTTTGTTGCAGGCACCGAGCTGCCGGGCTTACATTCTTTCGGGGGAGGAACGAGGGAATCGCGGCTTGGCGACAAGCATCGCCTTTGATTCGTTCCTCAGGCGATTCGGCTGGGCATCGTCCCTACAGCTGGGTGGCCACGGCAGTGGCAGGGACGAGTGCCACTTTCCCAGTCCGGCGGCAGCTGCCGCGGCGTGGCGTGTGAGGATGCGCTCTTTTCGAGCGAGCGAGCGACTCGTGCGAGGCTCTTCCAGAATGTCGCCGACGCAGCCCCTCCCCTTTTACAGGCCAGCCGGCCGTGAGGCTGGTCGGTGGCATCGCGTAGTCGCCGAGTCGGATTCGTGCGAGATAAGAAACGGGTCGCGATTAGTAGGGCGCTCGTTCCGCGTGGGGCAACGGCCGAGCGGCCGGGCGGCGGCGGCGGCGGCGGCTGGAAGCCGGTCTGTCGCCTAGCCGAGCTGCCTGCGGTCGATGGCCGCTCCGCCCAGGTAGAGCCGCGTCGCCGCCAGCAGCCGCCGCGGCTGCAGGCGCGTCCGCCGACGAGAGGAGGGGCGCAGCGCGGGCGGCGCATTTGCGGATCGGGCCCGGCGAAGGCGCTGCCTCAGTCGCCCGCCACACCCTGGCCTACCCGCCGGGCGGGGCCGGTCGCCTCGCGCAGTGCAGTTTCGCGGTTCGAGGCGGCTGCTGGGCGGCGGCGGCGGCGGCGGCGGCGGCGGCGGCGGCGGCGGCCACTCACCGAGCAGCAGGAGCTTGACCTCTCGAGCCGCCTTCTCGCCATCGAGGCGTATGAGTTTGTCCAGCTGCTTGGACCTCTCCTGGGCCTCGCGGTCCTCGCTACTCGCGCCGCAGCCCATTCGTCGAGGGCGCCGCCGCGAGCTTGCCGGCCAAGTGAGCGGCGAGGAATCGCGAGCCTCGAGCTGCTGCCGCCGCCGCCGCCGCTGCTGGTGCTGGTGCTGGTGCTCCCAGATCGACGCGCTGGCCGACCGAGGCGAGCTCGCCCTGACCCGCCGAGGCAGCTCGCCGACGACTTGGGAACCGGTTAGCTTGCAAGACGGGGCCTCGCGACGGAGGCGACGGACGCTATTTCAGCTCGAGATGCGCACGCACGTACCCGGAGAAGCTGCGACCCGGCGAAGTAGGCGGGGCGTCTCGAATAATACCGCCTCCGCCCGGCTGCGCGTAGGCTGCTGCTGCCCATTCGCGGACGCGTGTTCGGATTCGTGTTGCGATTTCGTGTTGCGGATTCGCGGTCCCCCGCCGTAGCGGACGAAGCTACTGAGATCGGCTCGGGCTCAAGCCTAGCTGAATAGCTTGTTTTTAGCAAGCTCAACAGCAGCGCCACCGCAAATCTCGTCCTCCGCCCCCCCCCCCCGGTGAGCAGGCGGTCGCTCAAGCGATCCCAAGTTGGGCAGCTCAGATTGCGACGGCTACGTAACGAGCTCTGCGAACGCTGGCCTGCCGCTGCTGTCGCTCGAAAGTACGGGGCTGGCAGAGGCGACGCGTAGGTACCGACGCGTGGCGGATTGTGGCGGCTTCTCTCAGAGAGGGTGCCTGTCGGCTGCGCCTCGGCAGCCAAAGTCTAACCCGACGTACGGACAGACAGCAGTAATCTACCGCTTTGCGTCTGCCTCCGTCTGTAAACACCTAAACGTCGCAAGGGACATAAGTAGCTGGCGTTGCGTGGGAGAGTTTTCTGCTGCTCACGCTGATAGCCAGAGCGACTTCCGGCGCGAAAGCTTAAGGCAGCATGCTGCTAAGTGAATAGACATTAATGGTCTAAGAGGTCTAAGGAAGTTTCGCAAAAATTCTGCAAAGACCGATTTCTGACCGGCAGGCTTAAGGCAGTCGCGGGTGCATGAGGAAGGGTGAAGCCGACATTGTCCAGAGGCTATCCCTGAGTGCTAATCGTTTAGTTATCTCGTCTCGTTTGATCCCAGTCCAGGTTTATCATCTGTCGCTTACCGCAGTGCTTGGCTGTCTGACCATAATAATAATAATAGTAACAATAATAATAATAATGCACGTGATAGAGCGCCCTCTGAGAACTTAATCACTTTCTAGACGCTTTACATTTTCTGCTAAGGGAAACACGATTGACTGGTGAGTAATATCATGCTTGATAAACAACATGAATAACATGGTTAGGGCTGAATTGCACAGGGTCAGCATGCAAGTGTGGTTAGTGGCAGCAAACAACAGTGTCAGCACGCATAAGCACATCAAGAACGAGTCACAAGGAACCACTAAATGCTGTCCTAGATTGGTGTTTTTAATTTCTTTTTAAATGTGGTCTAGTCAGCGAATGTTGTGATGCAAGTCGGGAGGGAGTTCCAGGCATTAAGAGCATACAAACCAAATGCACCGTCTCCAAAGGATTTGAGGTTTGTACGAGGTATTGGTAGACTGTTGGATTCCGAAAAGCGGGTGGTATGATGCTTGGCCTGGTGGGGGAATAGATCTGAGAGATAGACTGGAGCCAAAGAATGAAGTAACCGAAAAGTGAGCGGCAAAACCTTGAAGTCGATTCGTTGCTTTACTGGGAGCCAGTGCAGGTCGGCGAGAAGTGGTGTGATGTGGCAACTGCGACGCTCACGACAGACGAGCCTAGCTGCAGAGTTTTGCACTAGCTGTAGTCGCCCGATTGCACATGCCGGTAGGCCAGCAAGCAGTGAGTTATAAAAGTCAAGATGGGATGTCACAAATGCATGGACCAACTTACACGTGGTATCCTTATCTAAACAAGCCCGAAGTTTTGCAATGTTGTGTAGCTGAAAATAGGCAGACTTGATTGTGGAGCTGATATGGTCGTCTAAAGAGAGGTCACATTGTAACATGACACCAAGATTTCGAGCTGATTCAACAGAAGACATGCTGGCAGAGCCAATTTTGCGCGTCAGCCATTCCAATTTCTGAAGCACACTGGGTTTGCCCATAACTAGTAAGTTAGTTTTATCATCGTTTAGTTTTAGAAAATTTGCTACCATCCATGTGCAGATGTCATCAACACATGCAGCAAGTGAGTTGAGAGAATTCGAGATGCTCAAAGGCTGGGAGGGATCAAAGCATAGGTACAACTGAGTGTCATCCGCATAGAAGTGAAAGCCTAGATTGTGATTGGCAATCACATCAGCAAGGGGGAGAGTATAAACCGTGAAAAGAACCGGACCTAGCACGGAGCCCTGAGGTATCCCATATTTGAGAGGTACCTCGGATGATCTTTGTCCATTCACGTCAATACTCTGGAGTCTGCCACTGAGATAGGACCTGAACCCTTGCAGAGCAGTGCCAATGATGCCCAGGTGAGATGTAAGACACTCTAGAAAAACTTTGTGATCGATAGTATCAAAAGCTGCCGAAAGATCGATCAAAACAAGGAGAGACACTCTACCTATGTCTGCATTCCTAAGTAGGTCGCTGTACACCCTAAGCAATGCTGATTCTCTTGAGTGATTAGCTCTAAAGCCAGACTGGAACTTACTAGCAAGGTTTGAAGTTTTAACATATGAGTTCAGCTGGTCCGCCACGACTCGTTCCAGTGTCTTTGATAAGAATAGTAGAAGGGATACTGGGTGGTAGTTGCTCAAGTTCTCTTGGTTTAGTTTCGCTTTCTTGAGAAGTGGCCTGACTAAAGCCTACATACTTTTTTTGAAAGGTGCTGGGACACGACCTGAGGCTAATGACATATTAATTACCATATCGCTAGCTTCCCGACTCTCCCTAGACCGGACCTGGACTGCAGCTCCTACGTATAGGTACCGAGCGAAGCCATTCGGAGCCTCCGAATTTTGGTAATGATATTGTATTGCCAAAAACTGCCAAACATTTTTAAGGAGTACTATTTTGAAAAGATATTCATAGTTAGGGTAATTTTTGAAAGAAAATAAATGCACAGTATGCATCTCATAGCATTACATCATATGCATGCATTTGAATATATTTTTAAGTGGCTTAGATATATAGAAAGTGTTGATATAACCTAACAATGTTTGTCTATTTTTCAATTAGGTGCTGAGGTTGTGTGCGATTCCTCAAATGTAGTCTCCCGCTAGAGCTGTTCCATATTTTGGTATCATAGTCTCCAGGCTTTGATTAAGGTGAACATATTTTGCTTTGGCAACCTCTACAATTGTTACATGCCTAGTTTTTGTTAATCTATTTTCATAAAAAAAATATTTCTTATAATAATTGTTGCATAACAGCAATTGCATTAAAAACGCGTGACTTGACTTACTATTTTTTACTTCCAAACTTGCCGTACAAAGCAATATTTATTTCTTCTTGGTAAAACAGTATTGATTTGGAAGAAAGAAAGCAAGTTATATCGATTAAATCGATTATATTAAGTAAAGTTGCTCGCTTTTGCCATGCGCATAATTTTCGGGATTGCTGGCATTTCGAGCTTTTGTCTTTCGCGTTCTGTCATTGCGTCTGTGAGTATATCGCTTGGTGATCTATGGTGGCTCGTAATTGGGTGACAACGATTCTTACCGAAAACCCAATTTAAAAAATAAAGTGTGTGAAATCTGTTGCAGATACAACTATTAGGCCGCTAGGATGGCCAAGCGGCAGAGTTGCTGTCACATAGACCTGGCTGGCTATTTCCTGGACACGGTATAGTTCTGATAATGCCATCGAAGCGAGTTCTCTTATCTCGCGCAATGTCGTTTCACCTGGATCTCAACTACCCTCTAGCTACGCCATCTTCTTCAAGATAGGCGTGGCTCGGAGTTGATTGCTGCACAACGTGGATTGCTGCATAGCGGGCTGTGCTGCAATTGTTGGCAGTTCCCAAGCCGATATCTGGGGAGTGCTGCTCTGCAATCGCTACAAATGCATCGGGCTGCAACGTATGTTATTCTTTTCGCTATATGGAATGAATCGCAAGATTTTATAAACTGTTGCACCGGCCTTCTCCATCGCTATGTCGTAACGTGCCGGTTGAGGACCGTTCTGTCCGCTGCCTCTAGGTAGCAACATATTTCTATTAACCCTTAGCTGTGGAAAATGTGGAGATTTAAATACATTTGCAGTTACATAATGGGAGCTGAAAAAACCTTGGTTCCGGAGACTTGTGCTCAGCTGTGATGCCTGTTATGTGAGCATGCTGGGTAATTAACATTTAGTAATTAGCTGGCCGTCGATTTGAGCTGAGCGACTCTTGCCGCTCGACAACTGACCGCAGATAACGGCTGAATGTCGTGCCCTGCCGGCGATATCTTAGTGATTAGCGGAATCTAGTGTGACTTATATACCCTCTATCGCTCTCCGTTCATCTAAAGTTCATCTAATTTAACAGCATCATTTATGTAGCGGTAGAAGAGCCTTTAAGGCCTTTCTCTACCGCTTGCACTGGTGATTCTCGCCCACTGCAGGACTGGAACCCACGATCTGGGTCAGGAAGAGCGAGCGCTTTGCCTCTGGGATAAAACCAGTTGAGTAGCAGGACGATGCAATGAATGAATAGCACATTTGCTTGGACTTGCTCCACAGATCATAGCAAGAAGAGGTGCAAGGAGTTAACTGCACCAAAAATTGCATCTAGGCAGAGATTAATGAGTCTTCTTCTAGAATAGTATGTCAATGGAGTTCTTTATCAAGAATAAGCGAGCTCTTACCACGTCCAGAGCGACTGACAAGAATCTTCTTGCAGAGCTTCTTCCGCATCATTCACGTGCAGAAAAGTTGGTCTGGAAAATCGGTAAGATTATTATTACGCTTGAAATTGTTAACGTTTCCTCATTAAAATAAATCAATTAGTAGCCAGCTATGTTGTAATGTAGAGTGTAGGCCGCATAGAAAGCATTGCAGGGCTGATTAATGAGTTGCAGGCTAGTGTAACTAAGATGACACATGAATTTCCGTGACATTGGCATATAGCACTTTACATTAATTACAAGAAATTGTTTGCAAGCTAGGGTCATTTTGCACTTCTAAAGTACTGCGCTCTAATGTACTTAGTACAGAGTACTAATGTACTCTGCAACCGTCGGCACACCTTCCTGTAGTGGTGTAGCATCTATAACTCATTAACCGTGCTTCGAGGCATCGGCTTATCTTATCTTAATACCATTATTATCTGTAAGATGTCTGCTGGGACCCAGGACCCGTTACGTACCCTGTTACGTGCACGCGTTACATACGCTGTGTCCGTAGCTATGGATTTTAGCACAGGAGCCGCTACACCGTGATGTCCTAGAATTTTTCCCTCTTTTAATGGAATAGGCAGTCCTCACCTACACCTACCCATGCTTTCTCCTCATCGACAGCCACGAGCCAGATTACGCTCCCAATCAGCGGACCGATCTCGTAAAGTGCCAAGCCTGGCCCGATGGGTCTTCAAATCACTCTCGCACCCTGGTGCAAAATGGAGGACATCGTCTGAGGTGGGCACAGCAGAAATTCCACATTGAATGAAGGAAATCCCTAACCATTCACGAGTGGAGAAGGTCCAAGAGAGGTGAGACTTGCCAGGATGGCTCGGAGAGCGATGCTTTAGAGGTTCGACTATCCCAGTTACCTCGGCCAGCCATTCCTCCCTGGGCCCACCCTAAATAGTGGAAGGGCAATCGAGTATTTCTCCTTCTTTGAAGATCATCAATGTAACTGTAGTTTTGTTCTGATCTTACTGCTGCTTTTAGAATAACGAGTTTTTGTACGAACCGATCTAGCACGATCCCACCGAGTACCATATTTTTATTTTATCTTTTGCCATGGATATTTGGTTCAATTTAAAATTGCTTACGACTAAATATATATATATATATATATATATATATATATATATATATATATGTATATATACATATGCATTAGCCGCTATTTACACAAGTTTTCTTACCTGAGTAGAACATTTATTAATTTAATTTTTCTTTTTTTTTTCAAAAATTGCAGAAACAGCGATAGCCAAAAGTGATAGGCTAGTAAAAACCCCAGGTTCATTTTATCAAACGTACTTTTTATAAGTAATCACTAAAGCAATTAATACTGCAATTGCTCTCAATAAACTGGTTGTACAAACTTTAAATGGTTTACTATTTCATGTGCCGACCTTTATTGTTTTTCTCTACTAATTAAAGCGAGAAAGTCCGTCCGTCACGGGCAAGATGGCACCATTCCGTCACGCGGCAAGATGGCACAGTGTTGTCTTCCGCGACCATACTATGACTACTTCTACTATGACTTAGCGAGGTGAGTCTACAGACAGAGAGCTCTCGTTAATAGATAAGTTAACAGTATCGATCAATTGTTTTACAAATTCACCAGCCTTATTAATACATTCCAATAATCTAAATATAAATAAAAGAGCCTTCAGCTAGCTGATTAATCATGCATCAGATACTCTTGCATATGCAAATGTTTTCACTTGCTTTTGCATGGGACACAGCTTGAAGCGGTAAGCATTTAGATGTCCGCAGGCACGCGATTTCTTCCGAACTACGGTCAAACAACGCACAGATATGCTTTAATTAGATCTTATTTGTATCAGTTTTTGCATACAATATTTGCAAGAACTTTGATTTTCAGAAAAAATTCTGCAACGGACCAAAACACTAGTAGAGCTTAGTGTCGGGAGGCAAGAATTATTATTCAATAGGTTAGGAAGAAGGCTAGATTAGACATATAGATCTAATTCGACTGCATACTCGTGCAAACTTTAAGAACCACGCAGAAGATCAGGGCTGTCATAAGACAGTCTATTGAATGTCAAAGGATTGATGTCTTGGGATGGCTGAGGGTCGTACCAATCTATCCAAGCGAGGAACAAGTCTAGCTTCAATAAGAACACTGTGAAATCACAAGCGCAGTCTGTAAGTGCCGATGTCCTCTTATCAGCAGATTTCTTAACAGCTCCCAGGTAAACACCTTACCTGATGAGCTTTGCAAGGTTCTACAAACTCGTGCTAGCTTTTTTGTCAGAATGATGCGATCAGTGAGTCCATCCACGGAAGTTAGCATCGTCGCTGGACTCAGCACCCTCCATTATGCGGTCTACCTCAATTTCAGCCTTCAAACCTGCAACTACTGACCTAATCTCAAAGGTCGTCGTTCAGTCTAAGAAGGCTACTAATCGACCCGTACTTACCGCTCTGGTTCTGAGATGGATTCCTATATCTGCTGTTTTATGTATATAACATAATAAAAAGAAGCCATGTCCTTAACCTCAGGTCTTGTCTCACTGCACGCTTCAAAATTTGTTGTTATGCTACTTATTGAGAAGTCAACACTAGGACCAAGAGAACTATACCAAGAGATCCAACTGACGTCGTCATGACCTATGACTATGACCTCTGACGTCATGACTTAAGATTTCGAAAGAAGCTAAAAACCCGTCCTGATCCTCGAAGCACTTGCTCCGCTCACATGAATTCCACGAGTAATATGCGTGCTAAAATTGCGCATACTATCACTGACTAATTGCAATGCCTTTTCCAGCTCGCGTGAAGTGCCTAGGGAGATTTAGTTCTTTTAGATCGCAAGGTAGATATATTCACAATATTTATTGTTATGTGCTTGCACTTTCCAGTATTGTGGCGCATAGTCTTACAGGCTTAGAGTATTATCTTAGAGCGAACCTACGAGCGTAATATGCAATGCAATGTGCGCTGCGACAGCTAGAAACACCACCGCTTTCGGCGTCGCGAGTAATCGTACGGCGTGCCATTTTCTAGTGCGTCGCACTCGTTGTCTGCATGGGCGCACTACGTAGCGTCCGCCGGTCGCGCCGGAGCGTCTGGCAGAAACTGTCCGGGCCGGGCTATCTCTGCCGCTCCTACTCCGGAGCGCTGCGATCGTGCGAGGCTTTCCGGGGCGGAGAGTTTTGCTGGTTGGTGCTTCTCTTGCAGCGAGTTGTATAGCGCCTGAATGCGAATTTCGTTCTCATAGTGCACTTCGCAAAAAATCTCCAGTAAGGGTAGCTATTGCCGCTGTCGTGTTTATGAGTCGCTTCAGCAGCGAAGTAGTGCGACGAAGAGCCTGAGCAAATACCGAGAGGCGGCGGACATGGCCGCTCCGCGCCACCCGGTAGCCGCCTCGTAACCAATTGCAAATAGGAGCCAAACAGTGCAGCTCGAAGCAGTGGACAGAAACCCTCCCTAGCTCTACAGCGAGCTTCTGCATGCAGGGTGCATGGAGAGGAAATGTAGAGACACACATGTTCAGCGCAGTGTGTCATCGCATCTGCTCAACGACCTTAGCTAATTTCATCTGTCCGTTTCCTGGCCGCGAGAAGCCGCCACCGGTTGAGCTTCGAGCAGTGGCTTTTTCTCAGGCTTTGCGGACTTACACCGCAGTGGCGCCGCCGTGTGCTTAAAAGTAGCCGTCAGCTAGCCAACCCTGATCGCCACTAGCTGCACGGTTAGGGCGCTCGAAAAATGAGGGCGGCAAGAGCTGCTTTAGATTTAAAATGTCGTTTCGCACGGTCACCGAATGGCGTGCTGGGACAGTGCTCCATCTCGCTGGCGAACGTGAGAAGCGTCGCTGGTTTCCGCCTGCTGCCTCGACCGCCGGTCGCTTGCGCCGCGCTCTGCGTGCCCGGGCTGCTGCCCCATGTTGCTTAAGCCTCGCGTGGCTCCATCCCGGCAGCGACGACGACGGCGGCGCGCGATCGGCCTGTCAGTGGCGGAGTCACAGAGCGGGTCTGCCACGCGCGCTGTTGCGACCGGAAGCTGAGGCCGAGACGGCGCGAGACCGGCGGCACGGGCGCGCAGACTGAGCGGGGCGACTCCTCTTTTCCGGGCGGGCAATGGAGGGCTTAGGTGGCGGCGGCGCCGGCTTTTTAGCGCTACTCTGTCTTGACGCCGTCGCCGCGCCGAGCCCAACGACCGCGCTAGCGCGGACGCTCCGCTCCGAGACGTCTGGGCGAATGAGGACTGTCAGCCAGCCAGCCAGCCGCCTTCGTCGGCTCGCGCGCGCGTCAAGCCGCACGGCGCTCTTGGTGGCTCTCGCGCTCGCAAAAAAATCAATCCGATGCACGATCTCTCGCGCGCGAGGCGGCGGACGTTGCGACAGGCTGCCTCGCCCGGCGCTGGACGCAACGCAGCCGCGGCGGCGGCTGCGAGGCGCGGGCGCACGCTAGCGAGCCTCGGCCGTCGCTCCTTCGGCGGAGGTCCGGTCGCCAGCGGGTGGCGGCTGCTGCGCGATCCCTCCGGATCCTCAGCTGGCGCCGCCTGGCGTCGCGGCGAGCGCGGCGCAGCGCGACGGCTCGCTCGAAGCGGATCTCGCTTGCTCGCTGCGAGAAAGGCCCGCCGAGCGAGCTGCGAATCGACGCGCCCCCCGCGCCTCGCGCCCGAAATCGATCGGCGGCTCGGCGCCGCATTGTTCGCTGAATGGCCCGAGCGAGCGCGAGCCGGCAGTCGAGCGGAGATGCATTAAAAATTCACGCAGCGCCTATCGACTGGGCTGCGGTGCGCGCGCGCTCGTCGTGCGTTCGCGGCCGCCGCGAGCTCTATCAGACAGCAGCCACGAGCGTCGGGCGCGCGCCAGAGCGACCGACGGCGAGACGGCGAGCGAGCGAGCGAGCCAGCGACAAGTTCGCCCCGACGGCGGCGGACTAGCGAAGGGCGCGCGGCGAAGCGTCACCATGCGGAGCGCCTTGGCTGACGCAGCCCTCTTCCTGTGCGGCTTCGCGCTGCTAGGTGAGTCGGCCTTCTCGGCTCGGCCGCCGCCGCCACCGCCACCTCGCCGCGCTCTCCTCGCGGCTGCCCTCTCCTTCCGCTTTCGCTCCTTCGCTCGGCCCTCCCCCCCCCCGGGGCGGGGGGGGGGCGAGGTGGTCTATCGGCCGCTCGGGGTACGACGCAGCCGCGTAGGGCACCTGCCGCACCTGCTTTGCGAAGGCGGACAGCTCCTGCCCGCCTCTGGCGACTCGCGACGAGCGTGCCGTTGCTGACTGGTCGGACGCGTCTCCCCCTTGTCGCCTCCATCGCGACGATGACGTCGGACGAAGCGACGACAGAGTCGCGACGACTGAGGACTCCTATGGATTACTGTGCTGTTCGTGGCGACCGTCGCCATAGCGCTTCGCTGCGCCGCGGTTCGGCCCGGCGGAGGCGGGGTGGGAGAAAAGGAACGTTTGACCATCTTCCGGGACCGTTTCGTAGTGAAGCTGTCGCTACTGCCTTGGGACACTTTCGCGAAGCCTGTAGTGCAGCGCTTTCTGCGAATCGCGCTCGAAAGAGCTTCGGACGTGCGCGCGAGAACTTTCCGCAGCGGCGCACGCGTAAAGTTCGTAGCGCAGCAGCAGCAGCAGCAGCAGCAGCAGCAGCAGCAGCAGCAGCAGCAGCAGCAGCAGCAGCAGCAGCCAGCAGCCAGCAGCCAGCAGCAGCAGCCAGCAGCAGCAGCAGCCAGCACATTCTGCTGTGCAAACGAGCGACTGCACGAGACGAAGCTGCCGCGAACTCCGAGCAAAAACTGCCATCTGTTCGTTTCGACATCGCGAAGCTGATTGCACGCTGACTGGCCGCACGGGGGGGGGGGGGGGCGAGAGCTGCGACTGACTGTCAATTGCGATCGGCGAGCGCGGCTGTCTCTCGGGGTTCACTCTCGCGCCCGCCGATCTCGCTTCGACCTCTCGCCGGACGCTCACGCTTCAGGTCCGAAGTACGCGGAATGCGTCATCAACGGCGTCTGCTCGAACGGGAAGTGCTCTTGCAATCCTTGCTGGACTGGCGACCAGTGCGACATCTACATAAACACGGCGTATCCCGTTTTCTCTCAGTCATACCAAGAACTGGAAGTGCTGGCGACCGGCGTGCAGCAGGTGGCGTTAGCCTCGGCGGCCGACGCGGACGCGGTGCAGTGCTTCAGGACGACCGGGACGGCGGCGGCCTGTCGGTGCGCGGAAATCGTGTACGAGATCGCCGAAACGGACGCCGAAGATCAACTGTCCATTCCCAACTCGGCGCAGCCGATGCTGCTTTTCACGCCCGACTCGTCGGCCAAGTCGCAAAAGGGCTCGGCAGCCGTCACCGACTACAAGGTGGTAATTTCGGCCAGTAACCCTGGTCAAACTGCACAGCCGCAAACGACGCTCGTTCATCTTAAAGTGGTGCCGAAGCTGTCCAGGCCAGTGGTCGACGCCTACGGCAGCCGCAGTGCCGACGCACTGGAGTGAGTAGCGGCCCCGTCGCGAGCGCTCGCGAGGTGACTGGGCTGCATTGGCTCTTTGTCGCCGAGTTTTTGGGCTTTCGGTGCTCCGTCGGATGCTTGCCGTGCGCCAGCCTTCCTTCCTTCCTTGCCGTGCACCAGCCTTACTTCCTTGCCGTGCGCCAGCCTTCCTTCCTTCCTTCCTAGCCGTGCGCCAGCCTTCCGATCACCGGTCACGCCGGTCGTAGCCTGCTGGAAAGGGCTTTGCTGTGGGCCCCTAACTAACCGGCACGAAGCCTCCCCGGGCACCGGTGTCGCACTAGAGGTCACCAATACGTCGCTGGAAAACAGTCGAGTATGCGAACTTGTTATATATGGTCAAAGGCTCAAAAAGAGAAAAATTAGATGCGACATAGTAGTAAGCAGATAGCGAGGGACGTACCATTTTCCAGCTGCTAGGAGGGAATTCTAGCCTACAGAATACGATCATCATCGTCATCATCATCATCATCATTACAGAATACGATCATCATCGTCATCATCATCATCATCATTACAGAATACGATCATCATCATCATCATCATCATCATTACAGAATACGATCATCATCATCATCATCATCATCATCATTACAGAATACGATCATCAGTCACTCACCAGCTCTAGCACAGAGATAATACTGCAGTTTGAGACCAATTAGCATTCCCTCGCATTACTCCCTGGTATGAGGTGCACTTGTACTACCTTGCTTTAATATTCTAACGATTTCATATTCCATTTAATATTCCACTCATGCCGTGCTTGTGCACGAGCGGGTTGATACAGCTGAAGTCGGGCGTACGTGACCTAGGCGATCGTAGTCGTCGAGCCCATAGATCCGCGTGTGATGTTTCTTGAAGCCAAGGTCAAGTTTGGTGGCTGCACTCACCAGCATGCACACTAGAGGATGTATTACCCTCGGCGCAAGCTCTCTGCTGCCGAAGCTGTGCAAGCTGCACCCATTTCGCCGATCGCTGGACCGAGATGCGGCTTCCGATCTGACGCTGCGTCGGCGGCAGCATAGGGCAGGCAGCGGCGGCGGCGGCGGCGGCGGCGGCGGCGGCGGCGGCGGCGGCGGCGGCGGCGGCGGCGGCGGCGGCGGCGGCGGCGGCGGCAGATGGCTGCCACGGATCGCCCGCACGCTTCCGCAGTCGCTTCCGAGCATAGTGCAGTAAGACAGCTAGACTAGAAAGAGCGCATTCGCATGCGAGTGCAAGTTACTATCGCCAGACGGCGGCAAGAACATCATTTTCGCACGCTCGGGTCTTTGCCATACACAGATCAAGAAGAATTTGCTGACTGGATTGTCTCAAACGTCAGCAGCGTGAGAGGAGATTGGTGAGAAGAGATTGCAAGAGAGAGAGAGAGAGTGAAAGAGAGAGAGAGAAAGAGAGAGAGAGAGAGAGAGAGAGAGAGAGAGAGAGAGAAAGAGAGACAACAGCTAAAGAGATTAAGAAAGACTGATCGTCTGATCACTGGTGAGAGAGAAACTCTGAGGGAAAGCTAAATAGAGAAAGAGCGAGGAAGGAAGGAACGGAGAGGGCCAGAACGGAAGAGAGAGAGAGAGAGAGAGAGGGAGAGAGGGAGAGAGAGAGAGCAAGAGAGAGAGAGAGAGAGAGAGAGAGAGAGAGAGAGAGAGAGAGAGAGAGAGAGAGAGAGAGAGAGAGAGAGAGAGAGAGAGAGAGACAGAGAGAGACAGAGAGAGACAGAGACAGACAGAGACAGAGAGAGACGGACAGAGACAGAGACAGAGACAGAGACAGAGACAGAGACAGAGACAGAGACAGAGACAGAGACAGAGACAGAGACAGAGACAGAGACAGAGACAGAGACAGAGACAGAGACAGAGACAGAGACAGAGACAGAGACAGAGACAGAGACAGAGACAGAGACAGAGACAGAGACAGAGACAGAGACAGAGACAGAGACAGAGACAGAGACAGAGACAGAGACAGAGACAGAGACAGGAACAGCGCAAGAGAGAGAGACAGAGACAGAGACAGCGCGCACGCGCGCGCTTGCGAGAGAGAGAGAGAGAGAGAGAGAGAGAGAGAGAGAGAGAGAGAGAAAGAGAGACAACAGCTAAAGAGATTAAGAAAGACTGATCGTCTGATCACTGGTGAGAGAGAAACTCTGAGGGAAAGCTAAATAGAGAAAGAGCAAGGAAGGAAGGAACGGAGAGGCCAGAACGGAAGAGAAAGAGAGAGAGAGAGGGAGAGAGGGAGAGAGAGAGAGAGAGAGAGAGAGAGAGAGAGAGAGAGAGAGAGAGAGAGAGAGAGAGAGAGAGAGAGAGAGAGAGAGAGAGAGAGAGAGAGAGAGAGAGAGAGAGAGAGAGAGAGAGAGAGAGATAGAGGCGAAGAAAAAGAAAACACGGACAAGTGCAGCTGTGCACTGACTGCCGTTTCGAAGTGTTCGCACAGCTCTCGCCGCCATTACCGCGAACTGTTGCCGTACTAGGCTGCTTTGCTTAACACTGTAACCTCTCTGAGAGCCTAGCATCGCTCTAATCTATCGGTCTTGTTTCTGCAGCTCCGGCTTCGCGCGCATGCGCAGTAGGATGGCTAGCTTTCGATCGGCTGCTCTGCACTTCTCGGGTCAACTAGTAGAACAATGCGTGGCTTTAGGTCGCTCATTATGTCACTTCGCAGCTGGCATTGTATGGCGCAATCGTGAGCGGCAATCGTGCGCCGAAGGTCACTCGAGCAAACATTAATAATGCAGTAGTGCTGTGCCGTCACTTCATCGGAGCGCCGCCCGACGGCCATGGTTGGCCCGGGCCGTGACTCGGCGCGTGCTCAACCGAGACATTCGCCCACAGCGGATGGGCCAATCGTAGAAAAGACAGGAAGAATCTGGCGAAGCCTGGCGCAAATCTGCGGACTTTCTCATCCGCAAAGATGGGCACAAGCTTTAGCGTTACGAAATTGGAGCAACATTGAATGCCATCGTGCTGCGCTCGTAGCTTCTTGTTTTGACAATGCGCACTCGAAGCGTCCCAAAACGTTGAGTGAAAGTCCGACACGGACTCCATGCGACGCTGCGGGGACTCTAGGCCGAGCGGAAATCACGAGACGTTCCACGACGGCTGAGCACTGTATTGCGAGCGTGACAAAATTCTGCTCTCTCCGCGGCTGGCTAGTGTCGCGCCGGCGGCAGTTTTCGGTTGAGGCTAGCTCACCAGGCTACCTCTCTATCGAAGCAGTCACACATAAGCAAACCGAAGCCCATGTCAATGAAACCAATATGGCCGAGTCCAATTTCGCACGGATTTCAAGAGCGTCGGTAAGGCTCGCTGATTCCTGGCTTCTTCGGTGTGCTTGGAGTCTATTCGGCAGCGGCCAACTTTTTTGCCGGTTCAGTTTGGCTAGGAATAAATAGCTCAGCTATTCATTTAGATTGAGTTTAATTCTTCCGATTCTGGCACACGGATAGGCTATAAACGTGCACTCTCAGCAGGGAACTGCAAGTTTCTGGCTTTCCCGCAATTGCAGCCGGGTACTTGCTCTTTTTTTTTAGTGGCTACCTCCTCCATTTTGGTTTTCTATGCAGTCGCTCTCGTATGATCCACCGCGGCTGCAGTGGTGGTGGCTGCATCCGACGTTGTCGGCCCGTGAAGCCTCAAGTTTTTCACTTCTTTCGCTATCCCGACAATTTTTCTCGGTTAGGTAGCGGACTATTAGGAACGACGGGCGTTGGCAGCAGGCGGACGCCGCGTAGTGGCGGCTGGCCAGCAGCTGTCGTCGGAGGGCCGGCGGGCGTGTTTCAATCTCGAATGTGACCCCAATTTTTTCCCCTTTCCTCGCTCTCCGTTTTTTCCATCCGCGTCTCCTTGAATACTTTAGTACCAGGACGCTGTTTTTTTGAAGACTCCGACAGCGGGACGCGTTACGCTCAGACTACCAGTAATATCATATTTTACTATAGGACGGTGACCATGGAAAATGGAGACAGGTTATAAATGGCCAATGAAACCCCGGAGTGGAACGAAGTGACACGTGTGCATGCTAAATCCGTAAGATAACAAAGTCGCTCGAGATTATTAGTGGACCTTGAATTGTACGCGTTTGGAACCAGATATGCTATCACCTACGATTTATGCCGATGAACTGGACATCGGTAGTGATGACTACTCTGGTTTGGCACGATGGATAAGGTGCTCGCCTTTAATGACGAAGATCGTAGACTAAAATCCTGCGGCATATGGAAAGTGCCTAGATACAGATTAAGCTCTTTTAAGGTGTTATTATAGTAGAATTTCTTTATCTATTTATAATCTGAAGTCAGCTGTGCGTTATAGCTGGTGCTTTACACGCGCGCCTTTCCGTGGTTCTATAAAACAAACTTCTACGCTAAGGGCTTGCTTTGTTAAGGCCTGCCTACTGGATACCACATCTAAGTCGGTCCATGCATTTGTGACATCCCGTCTTAACTTCTGTAACTCGCTGTTTTCCGGTCTACCCACCCGTGCAATCAGGCGATTACAACTGGTACAAAACTCTGCAGCTAGGCATGTCTGTCGTGAGCTTCGCAGTTGCCAAATCATACCACTTCTCGCTGATCTACACTGGCTACCAGTCCAGCAACGCACAAGGCTTTGTCGCTCACTTTTATGTCCCTTCATTGTTTGGCTCCAGTCTGTCTATCAGACCTACTGCCCCACCAGGCTATGCATCGTACCACCCGCTTTTCGGAGTCTAACTGTTTACCTATACTTCATACAAACCTCAAATCCTATGGAGACCGTGCCTTTAATTCTTATGCTCCCAAAGCTTGGAGCTCACTCCCGACTTCCGTCACTACATTCCCAGACTTGACCACACTGAAAAATAAATTAAAAATGCACCTATTTGTCGCAGTATTTAGTGGGTCCCTGTGATTCTCCTTTGTGTGCTTATGCGTGCTGACATTGCATGCTGCCGCTACCCACACTTGCATGCTGACCCTGTGCATATCACGCCTAACCACGTTATTCTGGTTGTTTATTGAGCATGCTACTACTATGCATTCATTCATGCTTCTTTTACAGCAAATGTAAAAATGTAATGTAATGAATAATGTAATGTAAATCGCCTAGTAAAGGACTGAGCTCTCTCTAGGTGCTTTATCAAGTGTGTTATAATTTTTATTATTATTATTACTTAAAAGTACGCATCGTGGTGAAAATTTTGTCATGCTAAGGATAAGCTGATCTATGCCCGGCTAGACTTTAGTAAATCATTACTCGCTTGTCTTCCTGCATGTGCCATAAGACGCATACACTTGGTTCAAAACTTTGCCACAGCCTTTTTTGTCATGAGCGTTGTAACTACCTTATTTAACCACCAGTCTACTGAGGCTCCCATTCAGCAGAATATTGAATTCTAGGTTCTGTCACTTAAGTTTAGGTCTCATTATCTTCCTCCAAATATCAATTCAAAATGCTTGCTACTAAGTCTTTGCTTCGTCCTCACCACTCGTCTGACGCTTACTTGAAGATGCTTATCTATGTTTCTAACAAGCCTAAAGGTTTGGTGA
The DNA here is from genome assembly GCA_009760855.2 of Cristatella mucedo. Classification (NCBI taxonomy): domain Eukaryota; kingdom Metazoa; phylum Bryozoa; class Phylactolaemata; family Cristatellidae; genus Cristatella; species Cristatella mucedo. Next base: position 3,077,494 of record WPIO01000027.1, on the reverse strand, counting down.
CAATGCATTCCGTTCCGATGTTCCCAAGACCAAAACTCCATACCGACTGTCATCACGACAGCCCTTGACTTGACGACGTTTAGGAAAAGCTACAAAATCAAGCGTTTTTCACAGCTTTAGCTCTAGCCATGTGCATTTTCCTCTGTGTGCGTACGCATGCTGACACGAAGGTGCTTCCTTTCCGCGATATGGAAAGGGCCTGGAAAGACATTTACCTCTTTTAGAGAGATAGACAAATAACTTGTCCTCATTATTATCATAATTAAACTATTAGTGCTTTTGACAAGAGAGGGACGGAAAATCGCCCCGGGAAACATCTGAAAAAACTGGTGGACAGAAAACGGAGAGTCCAGTAGTATGCAAACTAGTCACGAGTCCTCCTTCTGGAATGATCCGCCAACCAACTTGCACATGTATACTTTGATGCTAGAAATCTGGCATAGCAGATACTAGTGCACACTGCACTTTGATGCCAAATGAGGACTTCTTTATTATGCATTCGTCAGCTGGTGGAGATCAGCTCCCCAAAAGAGCTTACTCTCCATTCAGGTGCTTCACATGCTACCACGCGGCTCGAGCCCGCGATCTAGGTAATAAAATCCCTTCCACTCATCTTTGATCGAGACGAGAACCTTAACTACTGGGCCGAACGAGCGCGCTGCATTGCAGCGCATGAGGCACAAGCACCCCGGGGCCTGGGAGGACAGTAATTGCAACTGACGGTATGCCACGGACTGATCGGAGGACAGAATCTGTTGACTGAATCCGGAAGTGGCCGCAAAGGTGACTTCTTAAGGGATTTCACCTTGCCAAAGTGCACCAAGCATTATCTTTATTAAAACACCACGTGACACAAACGAGCTCAGTTTATCACGGTTAGCCAGACACTGTCTCGATAAGTGAATTTCCTTGAAGTAGGGTTCTTTATTTATGAATCAAATATTTTCATAGTTAGAGCACAGGAAACATATTAAGGACCCTCTAAATACGACTTGTAACATTATTAGAGCCCTCAGGATATGAACTAACTCTCGTGTAGTCACCATTACGTTAGTATTACGAGAAACGAACCAGCATGAGGCTGAGCCAATCAGTGGTCAGGATAGAGTAGCCAATCAGTGAAGAGCACGTTCTGATGGGCTTGGTTTAATCGCACTCGATGGCTTTGGAAAAAAGTTCTTGCCCACACACAAGGAGTGGTCGAGCGGCTGCACCTGGCATTGAACGACTTGCGGGGGGATGCTTGAATGTAGAGGCCTTCAGTCCATAAGTACAGTAGTTTTAATTTTATTGTAATACAGGGGTGTGTGTATGCTTGACTCAGACGACCCAGCTCGTGCTGTATCATTTTCACTTTCCAGATCAACCTTTTAATGAATATATTTGAAAAACCGCAATAGAGTGAAGTCGAGCGCGAAGTGGCAAGGGACTAATGTACTTGAATTTTCACTATCAGTCCATGTACGCGGCGCTCTGTCAACCGTCGATGGCCGGACGCGTGGCAGCTCGGACGCTTCCGGAATACGCCGATGGATAAGGGGCTTAGGAGGAATCTGGCTGCTTATCGTGCTGCCAATGCTCTGCCTACGATCGCGACTCAATTGCACCGTCATTTAGGCCCACTTTAAACTCGTGAAAGACCTCGTGCCGTCCTCACCGCTGTAGCGGATTGAAAGGTCGCATCGTGAAGCGACAGGCGGAGGATTCGGAAGACAGCAGCAGCAGCAGCAGCAGTACGCAGCAGGAGGTGCTATCCCGACAGAAGAGAGGAGTGGTAAGAAAAATGTCACGGCTGTTCTTGAGACAGCTCCGGGCGTCCTCGTGCTTTCTGTTGGTATGGCGTCTGCCTAGCCGCCGCGGGGAGCAGCAGCAGCAGCAGCAGCAGCAGAGGCAGTGGCGGCTGCTCGTTCGCGACTCGAACTGTCTTCGCTGATTCCTCATTTAGGCCGGTCTAGGCATCCCCGACCTAATGACGTTCACTCTCACCAGAGTGACGCCTCAGTCAGCAAACACTTTTAAGGTCGGCGACCTGCTGTCGTACCAACTCTCGATATGGATACCCATGATGACCACGGACTGTTTGGTATGGTTGAAGCCAGGAACACGGCAGTGGCCAGTCGCATTGCCGCGAAGCGAAGGAGGGCGACATGGCTCGTGGCTGGCAGTCTCGACACTGAGGTTGAGGTTGAGGTTGAGGCTTCGATGCGGGACTGACGTTGGTCGCTCTCTTGCAGGTGGAAGTTTACGCACAGAGAGCGTGGTCGACCATGTTCGCGATTTCAAATCTCCAGGTTCAGTCGTGGGGAAATAATATCCTTGCGTCTCCACAGCTCTCAACGGCAAGGGGGATGTACGAATCTGCAGCTCACGACGGAAGGGTAACTACGAAGAATTGACACTATCAGCATGCTGTGCCGCTCCGAACTGTCTGTAGTAGCGAGATTCGTGCAAATTCGTTAAGCAGGAAACCTCGATTTTCAAAGCTGGTAGCCAACTTGAAAAAATATCTTAAGGAATTGTTTTGCCAGAGCTGCATGCAAGTCTTAAGAAGTAGTCGTAGTACCAAAAGGCTCTATGAAAATTAAGCAAGGAATTGAATATTTTCGCCGTCAGCCATTTTAATTGTAATCATAATGATAATGGCGGTGTTTTAATAAAGCCGTAGGAGTTTTGGAGGGAAGCTTAGAGGAAAAGGAAGAGTCTGTTTGGACGACCTGATTTTAGGCTCAATCACACTAAATACAAAGCACACAAAATGGGGCCATGTGGCCAGTCGGCTAGAAAAAGCTTGATTGACGAATAATTTCAAGAAATTCTAGTTGATTTAACAGCCTCTTTTGTATAGCGACAGAAGAGCCTTTACGGCTATCACCACCACTTGCAGTGGCGGTAAAGGATAACCCACCGCAGGATTCGCACCCACGACTTCAGTCCCGATGTCGTGAAATCAACCGCCTTATCTAATGTGCCATCACGGCTCACCAATTCGACTCTGTATGCAATTTAGAGTGTTCAACGTGCCGCCTGTTTCTCATTTAGGTTTAAGCTCTTTTTAACAGTACCAGCATTAAAAAGACAGGGTCACAGAAGTTATAAAAGTGCTATAGCAAGCTAAATTAAAGCTAAATCTTATCAACTCAAGCTTCGAACCTTAGTCAGGTCACTAGACCTTTTGGGTCAGGGTAGGTTGAGTCCAAAGGCTGTTCTCTGGATACTGCATGCATGCCGCCGTCTGGACGATGAACAGTCACATGGCGCCCCCAAGGAAAGTGCCAACCAACCGGAACCAACCATCACTTGTTCGCCTTGCTATGTGAGGCCGGTCACTGGTCTAAAATTCAGAGACGGCCAGCCACAGGCTCGCTGGCGAGGCTTCTCGACTCTCTCAGAGTCAGTCGGTGGCGACACCTTCTATCCGGAATGTGCTGCTGCTCATGGCTAGAGGAAGCACAAGTTAGGATAACGAGCCCTCCTTGATTTAATGACGGATATCCACCTAATGATGGTGCGGCAGTCACGTAGAGCAGCCCATCAGCATGTGGTCGTTCAATTGGGAAGAAGTGCCAGATTGTCGTCAAAGATCGCTTAAAATCTGGGACTTTAAGGTCTCAATTCAGCGACATCTTACATCACGGCTACCCCCGAGAGAATTCCAGACTCATGCACTGCGTAGCCAGGAATTTGTTAAGGATGCAGAACCGTGACCTTCCTGAACCAGCCAATTGAAACTTTCGCACGCCTCTACCGCCCAGTGTAAGGAGGGCTGCAGCCCAATAACTTGCCCTAGCTAAGGCCCCGCCCTCAGGCCACGAAGAGCGTACGCGTTTTGAAATAATGACCTAGTTTGACTAACTGAACCCATTGAGAGGTGACCGTCGCCGGCCAGAGCAAACGCAGACATGAAATAGACGAGTGCTCTCCATCTCTCTCTCTCTCCCTCCCCTTGTCTTGTACAAATCGCTCGTGCACTACTTAACCTGTATAATTGTATAACAGTTGGGTTCGTATGCATAAGTGAAGCGGTAGTTACTATCTTACTCGGTAGCCGCTTGAGCATCAGCTGGGCTCCACTGACCTTTGATCTGAGGGCTGTAGCTGCCCAAGCCCATTGCAAGCCGACGAAGCGAAGCTTATAAGCTCGTCATGAGAGGACATTTACGGTCTCGTACTACTTACAATCTTCTTATCACAACAATTAAAACTCCCAGACCTCATTTTAGCCAGCCTTCCGTTCAGCATCTAGTAGCAGCTGCTCCAGCGAAATGAAGAAAGGCTAGGCCTCTGCCGAAGGGAGGAACGATTATCATCCGCTTATCGGCTCCGAGGATACCATTCTCACCAACCGTAACCATAAAAGATACCGTTCGAATGTCGTGAAGTGGCGAGTTTTGTTTGCAGTTCGATCGAGGCTACATTGACTTGGGAATAATCACTAACACAGGTGCCGAGACCACGATCTCAAGCAGCAGCCAGATCATACTGACGTTTAACGCACTGGTTCTGAACCACCCTTCAATCATTGATGGAAATTCGTACACCATTAGTGTTGGTGCTCAATACTCTAACCAGTCCCAAGTGTGGGTCGCTGTTGATACCGTTGTGGCATCTGGTAACACAATCCAGAAAACTACACCTACGTCTTATGTAAGTAGCTAAACGTTTGCAGGAACCGCATGCGATATTTCAATTGCTTGTGGGCAGTCCCCGTGTACATGTGCTCCGCGAAATTTTCAGACAAGCTCTATAGCGCCGTCCTTCAGCCTGCAAGGGCCAAGCACCTTGTCAGTAGGATGTGCTAGTGTCTGGATCCTGCAGATGAACATTAGGGACCTTTACAACAATGTCACGATCACAGCATTTGGATTGAATGATAGCTCGTCGCTGATCATTGATCGCATCTCACTGGAAAGTTTCGGTAAGACGAATTAGATTTACCCTCGAAAAGTATCCACAGTGTTAAATTCAGCTCAAATTGTGATTGCTTAGCCTACCGCTAGCTAACTGAGAGTAAAGTGCTTTCCAATGGCTGCATGAGAGCGATCCATATAGTTTCATCTGAATCGGTTGCAGCGAAGCTCATTAATTGATGCTAAAAGAGATCCTTTTTGCAAACGACTTCAGGGAAACTGGGCACACTGCAGATTTTAGTTGGATTTAGCAGGGTCTATAAGGTTTCCTTTTTTGAGCTTATACCTTAATAAGATTGAAAATGTAGCAAGAGACCTTACTGTTATCCCGTTAAATTATCAGAGCGAGAGTCTTGAAGATATTCAGTATGCTAGAAAGCAATTCTTGAAGCTCCTTAAGCATTAATGTAGCTCGCACCAACCTCTTGCTTTTGACTGATGACATTTTGCGTGATGCAACAGATCTTGTAACTTTAGCGGATTCACGATCGCTAGTGCCCTTCAAGTAAGACTTCTGAGCTGATATACCTTGATGGACTCAGCATTCGGATGCATTGAGATTTCTGAAGTACCCAAACTCGATTTACTAGCCAAAAAAGATTAAAACCAATCTGAGCTTTCAGCAACAGTTCTGGAAGCACAGCACTGCTAAAAAGCTGCCGGCTGCTATTCCGGCTAGTTTATGGGTGCCACGAGAACCCGAGGTTCCTGATTTGTGGTGACTAAAATCCGCACGCATCGCAGTCTTAGGTTTTTGTAAACATTGCAAATCTGATAATCAGCCAGTTCGCGCCAATCTGTTTGAATAGCGATTGCCCACGCGCGAGTTTTTAACTTTCATGCAAAACAATGCTAATCTTGTAGGTCCTTTCTATTCATACTATGCTGGGATGGATGCCAGCTATAACTTTACGCAGACTAGCATGGACTCTGCCGGCACCATACAAGGAGGCATTCTAGATATGGGTCAGATCGTCAACAGTGGTATGAATTATTCAGAACAAGTGGACGTCGAACCGCTTTTGCCCGCCAAATTTCTTTTTCGGTCACATCAGAAGCATTGACCTAGTACGAGTGTGATTTATTGACTCACGAGTTGTTCGCATTTTTTAATTGCCAGGTTTTAACACCTACGGCGGATCCGCTGGTACAGGAAATTACACTATTACTGCTCACATAGTGGCAAGGGCAACTGACACCAGCGCCATCTCAGCCAGTTCCAACTTTCTTGGCGTGAGCGTCGCCATCAGTAGCAGCCTCGTCTACTCTACGGCTACCTCTTTCAGCGTTGGGCCGACAGTTCTTTCGAACTCGGTACGCCGAAGCGCTGGCTGTGCAAGTCGATTTTTCGCCGCGCGACGGTTGGCAGCTACGGTAGCAGGAAGCAATGCGGCCGCGGCCACACTGTTCTAGGAGCTTACTTCCAGGCATTCTAGCTCAGGTTGCGATAGTTCTCCAGAGCCATTCAATGCCAAGAGTAAAGTGAAAAGTGACACTATCGTGCCCATGCCGCTGACGCACATACGTATTCTGTTCGTTTAGAGTACATCGTCAACATTTAATGTGCAAGCAGTCACGCCTCAGGTTGCAAAAGGCGCTATCGCAAGCTTCTTGCTCAACATGACTCTACCAGCTGGCAGCACTCAGTACTACACACTAGAAGTGGCTGCTCCGTTCAACAACAGCGCCCAAATGAATCTCACTCGAATACGAACCATGTCCGTCGGCTATAACTATGCAAGCTTTCAGCAACCGAGTATCGACTACAGCAGCAACGTGAGGTTCACTCGTTGCAATCGCACGCTGTTATATGCTCATCCGCAGGTTGAGTCTGCCGTCCAATAAATCTTTTCGCGGCACGTGCAAGAAATGTGCCTCGGAGTGGGCGCGCCCTCCAGATGACTTTGTTAAGCTGGGTTATGCGTTATTATGAGAAACAATTCCAGGTCAGGCTAAGGATGTACAAAAGCTCTGGTTTCTCAGGCAAGTGTGCAGCAAGTGTGCCAATCCTAGATTGTTTTGCAATAGTTAAAGCTTTCTCACATACCCTACTGACCTAGTCTCTCGAAGAAAAGAATTTCGCTTCCGGCTATGGATAGATAGCAATGAGTATTTGAAGCCATTAATTTTCTGATTTATATACATATAATAGACACGAGGTCTAAGGCATGCATATAGGGTTATGACTTCAATCAAATACTCGCTTAAAAGTTAAATGACGCTATCAAAACTACTTTATCATCATTGCATCGATTGCAGCAGCAGTCAACATAACGACTCTCGGCAAATCAAACATTGGGACTCACAATGAACATAAGAGTATGGTGGCATGCAATGTTTCTAATTTAAAGCAACGTAAAATGGCTGAGAAGTCAAAAGCTACGGCAGGCGGCAAAGTAACTGTCAAGACTCATCCGAAAGCGGCTGAGCTAAGCTTTCAGCTGAGCACGTGCTGCAGCTGCTTGCTCAAGTATCTTGATGCCGCACTCTGTGCAAGTGTCAAGGACGATGGTGTCAAGCACCCGACACATCAAATTGGTTAGCACTGAAGTGCTACTCGTCAAAGCAGAGTACTTGGGAGCTGTCAGGCATTTACAACGTTTCGATGACCTGACATAACTAAGTTTGAATGCACGTGCCAGGTCAAAACGTTTAGCCAACTACTACGTACCAGTTGAGCAAGACTAGCAATTATGTCTAGAATACGATGCGAAGTATAACAATCAATTAAAAATCAGAAATATCATCATTATGGATGTGACAGGTGAGATAAACGGCAGCTGTTAGCAAGAATGTATTCTAGCGCCCTGTTAGGGAGCCAGGTGTTCTGACGGTAAATGTGGGAAGGGCAGACGCAAGCACCAAGAACTTGGACTGAGCAAGAAAGTACTTTAACTTCAACAATGTTTTGGCCCGTGTAGACCGTGTTTTGCCCAAGTGCTGGATGGTCACTCGTCGTGCAGAGTTGACGCGTTTGTTTTATAGGACACCATTAATAATGACTATGCGGTCGTCAACTTCGATTTGATCACTAACACAGGCGAAAGATCTACTGCTTGGGCCAATACTATATCCATGGAGATTTCAGGGCAGATAGTCAACTCCAATGCGATCTCGATTGGCCAGAGCCTCACGCTTGTTGTCGGCGTTCGGCTGGGTAACGGCAGCTTCTGGGTCGGGCAGACGTCGATCACAATTATTGCAGCACCAACAACCCTGAACGTTACTCAGGTAAGTGTCTCTCAGCCTGAAAGTGGCCGTGGCTATGCTCTGCTGATGTATCCGCTGACATTCAAATATTGCTAGCCATCCTTTCCCTTTTTGGATGAATTAGGTCGAAAAAAGTGTAGTAAACTATTCAGCTTTATTATGACGACACGGACGCACACGCGCGTGCACGCACACACACACACACACACATATACAACAATCTCGCACAGTACGCACAGTACATAAGCCCACAGTTATATAAAAATCAGTTCTCTCACGTATGGAACCTACCTTGGTTGTCATGATTAAAAATACTAGCTAATTTCACAGCCTCTTTTTATATAGCGGCAGAAGAGCCTAAAGGCTACCGCTTGCAGCGACAATAAAGGATTTCCCACGCAGGATTCGAACTCCCGACCTCCGGAACGAGGTCGCAAAGAGCAGCCACCTTACCTAGTGTGCCACCACCGGTATTATCCTTTCCAGTCAGACTCTCGTCGTTCAGGTTGGCCTTTAGTATTTAGTGTTTAGTATTTAGTACATGTAATGCCATTAGTGACCTTTCCAGAGGCAGCCCTTCGAAATTTACTTCACTCACATACCGCCCTATGAGAGCACGTAAGCTGTACCCAGGCGCGTGTGATATTCCACAAGGCTCGAGCCAACGACTCCGGTCCTTAAAGGTGGCACCTAACCTCTGGTCCAAACCAGGGATAATTGAGTCACGGCAGTAAATCGCGTCTAGTTGCGAGTGTGCTGTGCGATGTGAGTGCTTTGGAATGAGCCAGAAGGAGCATTTGAAAAACCAACCGCCATTTAAGTGGGAGACCAAGCTCTTAGTTCCTCTGCAACTAATTTGAAACTCTGCCAAACAATATACCGCCATCATTTGGCTTGGCGAAATTTAAAAACAAATCTAAAATACCAGTTGCTAGTAGCTGTTTGTAACAGCATTTGATTGGTTTATGAAAACTGCCTTTCACGTGCTTAATATTGTGGCTATTGTACATATTGTTACAGCAGTCAGCTTATAGCCTGTATTGCTCTTTCCAGCCTATAGGCTCTCTATTTTAGACTTCTAGATTTCTTAAACAAGATTTGGTTTCCCTATGGGCGTTTAACGTGAATGACTATCTATGATCGTTATAAGCCTGAATACCATGCACCTGTATGCATTGATTAGGTCGATCTTGAATCGCCATGTGACTTAGGGATATAGCTGAATGCGGGATCGCGTTTTTTAGGCTCCCACAATGACACTCACAAATATCATGAACGATCAAAACGTGTATCCATTGTCATCAGTGGCTTACTACGTTGATATATACATACCACCGACTTCCACAGTTTACACTCTCTCTGTCAACGCTTCATCTAGTGTTGTCGGAAATGTGGCTATGACGAAAATATTTAAGATGGAGATTTACCAGCTGGGCTCGGGCATCGTTTTCAGCAATGGCAACCAGCTTCCAAGCACGACATACTACAATGGCACTGGCGAATACACACGTACGTGAGCAGAATGACTCAAGTCTACTAGTCGGACAATTCCAGACGCTTTGCGATCTTTTGAAAACATCTTTGAAATAATTTCGCAGCTTTTTGTCTGACTCACTGGGCACAAATTGCTTCGCTATTTTATCCTGTTGAAAGTGACGACCCTTACTGCAATTGTAGTGGATGGTCTGCCAGTAAATACATCGGCGCAAATGACCTTCACATCCACCACCAACGTCCTTGCACAAGACTGGCCATGGCTGGCACTACCCATGAGCACGATACGCCTGCGAGTAATCGTGCAAGCCCGGCCTAATGCTACTACTCTATCGGCTGGAACGGTGCTGTCAACGACCTTATCGATAACGTACTCGAGCACTCAGAGCTGGCAAGCCCAAGACTTGATCACCTACAATCCAATAAAGCTGAAGCCTTACTTTAACGTAAGTAGAAAAATATTTTAATAGCAATGAGAAGAAGTATGGGTGGGTGGAAGATCAAACTATATTCATATTATGGAAAATGGCATCCCGCTTTAAGAAAATACAGCTACAACTTATATACAACCTCATAATAGTAACGACGGTCTTACAAATCTTTTTGAGCTACACGTAGTCCTCAAGGCTGTTGTGTGCCTTCAAATAAACTTGAATTCTTTTCGTGATGAAAAATAAACAATAATAATAATAATAATAACAATAATGCACTTGATAAAGCGCTCTCAGAGAACTCAATCTCTTTCTAGGCACTTTACATTTTCTGCAAAAGAAATGCAATTAAATGGTGAGTAATATCATGCTTGATAAAAAAACCACATGAATAACATGGTTAGGGGTGACATGCACAGGGTCAGCATGCAAATGTGGTTAGTGGCAGCATGCACAGTGTCAGCGCACATAGGCACATAAAGGACGAAAAACAGGGACCCACTACATGATGTCCTAAATAGGTGTGTTTTTAAGATCTTTTTAAATGTGGTCAAGTCAGGGGGTGTTCTGACGCAAGTCGGGAGGGAGTTCCAGGCTTTGGGAGCATACGAACTAAATGCACGGTCTCCAAAAAATTTGAGGTTTGTACGAGGAATTGGTAAACTGTTGGATTCCGAAAAGCGGGTGGTACGATGCTTGGCCTGGCGGTTGAGTTGATCTGAGAGATAGGCTGGAGCCAAAGAATGAAGTGACCGAAAAGTGAGCGGAAAAACCTTGAAGTCAATCCGTTGCTTGACTGGTGGCCAGTGCAGGTCGGCGAGAACTGGTGTGATGTGGCAACTGCGACGCTCACGACAGAAGAGCCTGGCTGCAGAGTTTTGCACCAGCTGTAATCGCCTGATTGCACATGCCGGTAGGCCAGCAAGCAGTGAGTTACAGAAGTCAAGACGGGACGTCACAAATGCATGGACCAACTTACACGTGGTATCCTTATCGCAACAAGCCCGAATTTTAGTAATGCTACGTATCTGAAAGTAGGCAGACTTGATTGTAGTGCTGATGTGGTCGTCTAACAGGAAGTCACTTTGGAACATGACACCAAGATTTCGAGCTGATTCAACAGGAGATATGCTGGTAGAGCCAATTTTGAGCGTCAGCCTTTCCAATTTCCGAATCACACCGGGTTTGCCCATAACTAGTAAGTTAGTTTTATCATCGTTTAGTTTTAGAAAATTTGCTACCATTCATGTGCAGATGTCATCAATGCATGCAGCAAGTGAGTTGAGAGAATTCGAGGTGCTCGAAGGCTGGGAGGGATGAAAGCAAAGGTACAACTGAGTGTCATCCGCATAGAAGTGAAAGCCTAGATTGTGCTTGGCAATCACATCAGCAAGAGGGAGAGTATAAACCGTGAAAAGAACCGGACCTAGCATGGAGACCTGAGGTATCCCATATTTGAGAGGTACCTTGGATGAGTTTTGTCCATTCACGTCAATACTCTGGAGTCTGCCACTGAGATAGGACCTGAACCCTTGCAGAGCAGTGCCAGTGATGCCCAGGCGAGATGAGAAGCACTCTAGAAGAACTTTGTGATCGATAGTATCAAAAGCTGCCGAAAGATCGAGCAAAACAAGGCGAGACACTCTACCTATGTCTGCATTCCTACAGAACATAAAAGTGGTACGCATGAATACCTGGATTTAAAGAGCTAGCCAACTCTGTCAGCCGTAATCACAGTGGGACTTGTCGCTGTCAGGAGTCGGCTGTGGCTTTATCACGTCTGCTGCAATAGAAAGAACTGGGAGGTCCATGGCCGAGGCGCACGTTGGTTGCCGTATATGCCTAGATCGACCTGAACTGGCGATTTATTCTGATTTGTTATAGTTCACTGATGCTGCTCACCACTATGCTTTGAACGACAATCTCCTCATCTACTTGAAAAACAAAAAGAAATAAATGCCGTTGCCGACAACTGAAGTAGACATATAATTGTAAATGTCATGAAGTTACTACAACTTTAGTAAACTTACAAATATACTCAACCGTATGAACGCATGCATTAGGCTATAAAATTGTGAACAAAAATTGTCACTCTAAAAACACATTTTTTTTTTGCCAATAGCATGCTGACATTGCGCCATATGTGATATTTATAGAAATACCACAATAGAACATCTATGCTAAATATCAAGCAAAACAGACAGAATTTACTAATTTGTGCATGCTGCAACATTTCCTCTCATAATTGAAATTAAATGTTGAGTTATGCATTGAATTATATAATAGTGATGAGCAGAATTTTTATCAAAGCCTTATTTAATTCCGCATTTAAAATGTGGAGATTGTCTCTGAGATAACTGATAAAAATGAAGAGCCTTTATCACTGGAACAGTCTGTCTCAGCAACAGTCTGCCGGTTGATATATTGGTTGAGCAGCTATACGCTTACTGCTTACGCTGCACCTTCTTTACCTTTCAAATGGAATATCGTGTACCCATAATTTTCTTTATTAAAAACTCTATGATAATAAAAAATCACGTTGATACCGATGGGTGCCGCAGAGCACATTGTAAGGAACGTTCTAAACTTCTGTTTCAATGGTCGTCTGACCGTGCCATATATTAAACAGTACAAAACCAGTACTTACCGTGCTTAAAGTCTCATCGACACCTTGAAATGAATAGACATTTTCACATAATCGACATCAAAGTTTCCAAAGAGCTTCAGAGATTTAATATCCTAAATACTAAATAGTCTGGATTCTTGTTGATAATTTCTTGTACTCCCTATAGTGTTTTATCCGTTAATTACTATTACCATCAACGTTTTAGAGCTGCCTACACATTTCCTTAATAATTACAGTTACTTAAGTCAGAGATCGGCAAACTTCGGCCTTTAGGCCAAATCCGGCCTAGCTAGTGCTCCAGCCCGGTCTAGCGGGCCCCCTAGTTATTTATACATGGATCCGGCCTTATTGAGTTGTCGTGGTTTTTTCCCCTTCACTATAGAGGTACTTTGACTTACGAGTATCCCAAATAACGAGTTTTCGAGGCTCGAGTCGTCTGTCGGCCCCTTTTGGCTGTGAGTTGAGAGCTAACTGTTCTGTGCTTGATTTTTCTTCGTGCGTTTTTGAGTATGACTTTAGAACTGCAACTTTGCTTTGCACACAGCTAGCTGCGGCAGCCCTTAGCCGTGACTGATTTTCGCCAGAAAGTGTTAACGCAGAGGTTGGCAAAATCCGGATTTTATGCCAGATAGGCCCTAGCTAGCACTCTAGTGTAGCCTAAAGCCACCCTAGTTATTAATACTTGGATCCGGCCTAATTAATAATTATGATAACAATAAATCACTTGACATAGCACCCTGGAACTCCCTCCCGACTTGCGTCACAACATCCCCTGACTTGACCACATTTAAAAAGAACTTAAAAACACACCTATTTAGGACAGCATTTTGTGGGTCCCTGTGATTTGTCCTTCATGTGCTTAGACATGCTGACACTGTGCATGCTGACACTAACCACATTTGCATGGTGACCCTGTGCATGTCACCCCTAACCATGTTATTCATGTTGTTTGTTTGTCAAGCATGATATTACTCACCATTCAATTGCATTTTCCTTTGCAGCAAATGTAAAGTGCCTAGAAAGAGATTGAGTTCTCTGAGAGCGCTTTATCAAGTGCATTATTATTACTATCATTATTACCCTAGAGAGAACTCAATCTCTTTCTTGGCACTTACATTTGCTAATAAAGAAGCATGATCGGATGGTTAGTTATTGAATCGTCGGGGTTTTTTACCTCTTCATTACAGCGGATTGCAGTTCAAGCTGTTGCCCATGTTTAATTTTTGAACTGACGTCAGGTGCTTGTATGAACAGAAGCGCATGGCCGGGTTGGAGTGACTAATGTCTAACCCTATAATTGCCGTGCTCGTCTTCGCGTCAGTGGTGGCTTTTTGTGTTTGTTCGTCTGGCCACGCCCATTCCGCCGGCTCGCCGGAGTGGGCGTGGTTTTTTCTGACCTAGTTTGCCTTCTTGACCTCGTGAAATGGCCTCGTACTCCAAAGCCTTTGCCGACCTCTGAATTAAGTGCTTGATGTTATGGTTAATAATAGGCTAGTACATTAACATTTTCTAATGTTAAGGATTTATAAATTGTTTAAGATTGTCGATGTGCTTATTAAAATTAATGCACTTACATATGCCAGGGATGCATACTCGGGCTTGATTAGTTAGTCACTGGTAATATGAATACAATCACTCACTCGAATGTTAGAAAAAATTTGATTGAATGCGTCCAAAGACTTCAGCAGCAACGGTTGAAGAATATGTACATCGCACAGAGCTAATTAATTTATACCAGCTAAATGCTAGATTTTCTTCCAAAAAGGGAAATTTCTATCTGACTACGGAATTTAGTAAGAAACTACGACGCGTGAGAAAACTGGCAACAGGCATTACGTCTAACAATCAATATACTCGAGGGCTACAAGAGAAGCTAGATCGACATTAAAACATTTGAATATTCTCAAGGAAGGACAGTACTTAAAATTTAAGGGGATGACGCTAAGTGGCCAGAAAAAGGACACTTACGTCACAAAAAGAGAGGAGGGAGCCTGATCATTCACTTCCATAGAAAGCACGAGCAGCTTAAGATGCTTCAGAATCCTATTTTAGTGCTGCAGGCTCTGGATATGGAAGACCAGCATACAATTCCACAATTATACAATTTTCTGCTAGTATATTAGAACAGGAATGCTTTTCAAAGTGTTTTCAAGTCAAATGAGAGGACAAACTCACGTGCCACTGGTTTTATGCACAGTAATGCTATCTCAAGGCTGAATTCGTCAGCTAGATAGCTCAAATTTTAACTAGAAAATTATTTTAGTACGATTTTATGTTTAGATGGGCATGTTTAAGAGGTGCCAGCCATAAATTGGAAAGAATTTGCATGGATCGCTGTAATGTTCCTGAATTTCAAGATGTAATGGACGATAGATTATAAAAGTAGTAATAATAAATAGCAAAAGTGCCCTTGCCGAACAAATATATTTCAAAGTAAATCGCACGAATACATGCTGGAAAGCAAACAAGCCAAACTGATTTTTGAAAGTACATACATAAGTACAATATCAGCAAGATGAGCACAGACAGAAGTACCCATGTGGACAGAAAGAATGCTGCAAAAACAGGTGGGATTTTAGACTCCTTTTAAACGTGGTCAAGTGAAGGGGATATCCGGATGTCAGTAGGCAGTGAGTTCACGGCTTTGGGGCACAGGAACTGAGGTCACTTGCACAAGGATTTTAAGCTGGTTAGGAAAATGCAGATACATGGCGAGTTTGAGGAGCATATGCAATGACGAGAACTCCGTGGGATCAACGCATTTCATCGACAACAGCAAGGCAAGAACAAGGGTGTGAAGGGACCTAAAAGTGAATGACAGACTGAACTAAATGCTTGGCTTGATGAGATGCCGGTGCACGTCGGCTAAGGATTATAGCGTGGCAGCTTCGACGAGCACGATAGGCAAGGGTTGCTGCCGAGATTGGCGAATAGAGGATATTGCAGACACTGGGCTTTGACTCTTTGCTTTTTCAGACAATTTAGATTTCAATGCTTGACGTGCAATAGCATTGGCACTCACGCATGCCAAAAGCTATGGCCAGATAAGAGTGCTGCAATTCTGTGCGAACTTAACGATCTGACGCCACTGCATTGTTCTCTCGTCGAGTGCCGCTCATCCGAGAATCTGTTACTGGTATTCGGTGGTCTCGGCGAAGTCTCGGAGTAGTTCTCCGGCTCTTCGCCGCCTAACTTATATGGTCCGATTACAGGATATCTGGTAATTGTTTCATAGCTAGGGGGTTTGCGTACTCGCTTCTTCCAAATGCAGTCCAAAAGAAGCAAAGATTGGCTTGGATATAAGGAAGTCGAGGAAAACAATATTATCAAGCTCCGTAGTCAGTTTCGAAGGGCAGGTAAGCAGTGTTGATTCTAGATGGATTGGCAGGCAGGGATCCCATTAAGGAAGGGATAAGATTCCACAACGAATGGGGAAACAAATCATCTTCCTCAGAGAGGGAAACGTGTTAAGCTTTAGTCAAGGAAGTGCGTTCGAAAACTCCATGGGTAGTCATTCTTCCTGTTCTGGTGGCATGTAACAAGGGCATCATTAAGCACCTACCCTGGCATTTCAATTGGCTACTATCCAAAGCCGGCCGCCATATTCATTATTTAGCCACGACGGTCCTGTAGGAACAAGCGGCTGATCAGGAGTGCTATGGCGGCTACCCGGTAGCGTCTAGCCAGCTGCCAAGCAGAAGTAAGGACCGCGAACGGCACGCCGTTGTTCAGTAGGCTTCGGCGGCAAGGTGGTTAAACACAACAAAACAAAACAAAACACAAACCGCAACGAACGAGACTCTTAGGCAGCAATGTGGGCGTACATAGATAGGCAGTCGTTTATCATGCCGTTTTTGCACCCCTTCTGCAAATACCGGCATTCACTTTCAACTTTTCAGTCTGTGCCACTAGCCAGCCCCAAGTCGTCGGTAGACATGTCTTCCGTTCCCACACCCGGAAATCTGCAGCCGAGTACCGGCCGACGTTATTACGATAACCTCTCACTTGGCAACATTTAGGAGGTTGAAAGCGCATGCTGCCTTCAGTATTTGCTTCGTCCGCGTGAATTATCTTCGAGTGCTTAGAGGTGCTACAATTGTCTATTTTAGCCCTGATCAGTTAAAATGCTCTCCTTCAAGCACATTTGAAGTGCCCGGAGAGATTTTATTCTTTTGCGATGCTATCCACATTTTTTGTAGTTATTTCATGTAGCGCAGTTCCGTCTTGCATTAGATATCATTATCTTCTATTTGGTTTTGCCAATTTTAGATGACACGGGGCCAACCTCAGCCAACTCTAACGATCGGCAATTGGCAGAATAATGCCAGCGTGCCCGTCATGTACATTGGGTCGGCGCTGTCATTCGATATCAACGTTGCCACTCCATTTCTGACGATCACAGACTTATCATTGTCGTTAAGCGTTCCCGCTGGATTGAGCCTGAGCATATGCCGCCTCAGCGTAAGAGCATTTGGCAACGATATGGGCGCTCCGACAGAGGGCTACTCCACCAGTTACTCCAAGTCAAGCAACCAGACTACTTCGGCCGTCCTTCCTCTTGCAGGAATTACCAACGTAGGTAAGATTGCTACTGCATTGGCGCAAGACTGGAGGCACCAACAAGCATTCAGCATACATTACCGACAAAGTTTGCTCGCATGCTCGGAGCACCAAGTCTGGGAAACAAACCGCACATGCCATGATAAGCAGCAAGTTGGTGACAAGACAAAGCTTGTTTTTACGGCTCACAAATTATTAAGAGGTTCACAAAGTAGAGTAAGGTTTAGCTTATTTATTATTATCATTTATTAGTAAGCTAATTTACATAGCGGAAGGAGAGCATAATGGCTGTCGTCGCTAATTGCAGTGGGCAACGAGGAATTGCCGCTAATGCGCCACCAGGCGCGCCCATTGTCGGCCCAGAGTCGGACGCACGACGAGGCATCTCATTTCCAGTCAGGGACTATGCAACTACAATTCATGGTCAACAGACATGCCAGTGACCGCCATATTTAAGCAAAGTCAGCAGGGCCGTCTTTGGCATGTTTTTGGCGATTGAATCTAGACGTAGACAATCGCTAGACATGCCAATCATGCTGGCACAGCGCCGTATTAGTTGAGCAACCGACAGCCCAGCTACTAGCCAACCGCTGTGTGAGGAGTAAGGTCAGAGTAGCTGCCATAGTCAGCTCAGTAAGCCTGGGTTTCTTCAGTCAGCTTGAACGAATAGAAAACTACACCCAGGCGGCTGCGACATTTTTACTTGCGTAATAGATGGTGCTGATATTCTTTTGAAAGTCTGGCAAATGAAGATCTTTGAGACGTTTTTTGCTGTGGTGGCAGTTATATGTTGAACTTGCGGTCGCTTGAAAGCTGACCCATTTACATGTTCCCGATTTCCAATTCTTGTTACTTTACCAGCAGTAAGGATTAAAGCAGGCACTTTGGAAATTTAAACTTATTTAATTGTAGAGCCCTACAGTCCCTTTATTGCTGACTACACTACAACCACTGTATTCTATCAACTGGTTGTAATGCTTCGGGACAATCCAGCACCGGTGTCAGCCAACTACTCCTATAATTACTCGGTTACAACCAACAGCGGATTGCTTTGGTCAGGGTCGGTATCGATTCTCGGAATACCGTCTGTGCCCACTACCGTAAGTACTGGCTGGTGAGATATGGTAAAAGAAGTCCACGGTACCACTTCAAACATCGTCAGTGCGTCCCCCCTGTTTTCAGCAGTTTCAAGGTTGATAAAATCACCCAGAATTTTTTAGAGCCAGCAGCTACCGGGTGTGAAGTGATGCTACATTTGGAAATTAAGAATCGCTGCAAGTCAATGCCCGAAGCTAAACTCACTTAATGAGCTTTATGCTTTGAAAATGAATGCAATTGCTATTACTGATTTGCAGTGCACTCGAGCAACTTATTGAAAGCCTAATGGGCATGAAGAAGGCAGCTCAATATGC
Source organism: Cristatella mucedo (assembly GCA_009760855.2). Taxonomy (NCBI): domain Eukaryota; kingdom Metazoa; phylum Bryozoa; class Phylactolaemata; family Cristatellidae; genus Cristatella; species Cristatella mucedo. The sequence continues at coordinate 3,058,854 of WPIO01000027.1, read as the reverse complement.
CGCTCAGTACGTTTTTTGGATAGACTAGTAATTCGTAGCTCTGTCAGTTTGAAAAGCGGAGGATAGATTGCGTATACTGTTGCCAGGGAAAGAGATGCTACATATGTGTGTGTGAGTCACACGACCTGACTGACTAGCTTACTCTAAAGCCATACACCAACGCTTCAACTTCTGGTGCATGTGCGGCACCGTTATGGACACGTACCGAACCACTTTAAATTGTAAGCGACCAGCCGACTGGTCCAAACGTGCAGCGAGGCCGATATGTGTTGTAGAACGCCCCGGCTATTGCGTGAAAATTTATTAGCTTAGACTCTGATGCATGAAAACTGAGGCGAAGAGAGCTGCAGCAAAGCATTAAAAAACGAATAGGGAATGACAAGTAGGCGCGCGCGATCAAGTAGGACATACAGGGTGCTTAAGTTAAGAGAGTCGGAGGCTTTCAGAGAGCGCCTTTCTTAGAGCCTCGGCCAAGAAAATTAGTGGCTGCGGCTGACAATTCTTTGGCAGCGCGTTAAATGTGGCCGGTACTTGTCAACAAAGTCAGACCCCAGTTTCATAGCAAAGAACTAACAAGGAATAAAAGCGAAGTCACGGGATATCGTAATAATTAGATTTGTGAAGCAAAAATGTTGAAGCTCGAATCTCTCCGCGAAGCTTCTTTAGACTCCGGTTGTTACCTCGTTCGATGAAATTCACTATATGTCGAGTTCCTAAAGCTCGAATGATGACTTTATGCATGCAATTCAAAAGTCCAAGAGTTTTCTAAAAAATAAAACTTAAAACTAATTTTGGTTTAAACATTGAAAGTGCATTTTCTCATGAGAATGCTTGCATACAAACAGCGCCGGTTCGCCTCTCACTTGTCAGCGCCGGCAAATCGGCAGCGACCTTCGTTTAACGCCGGCGGATTCACCTCGTACTCGCGTATCGTACATTTTAATTTGTGGAGTTTGACTGTTAATAAAACAATTTAAGACTTTAGCACTCCTAGGTAGCTAAAACAAGTTTCTCAAGGAAGAATCTTTAGCCATAAAAAGCTGCCGTTTAATGCTTCGACTGCAAAGATATTAAGTCTAAAGAAGTTCTGATGTTGATCGGAGTTCAAAAATTTAGTTTCTAAAGCTTAAGGCCCACTGGTTTCCACTTCGGTTTGTGATTTTGCTTATTTCAACGTAAGTCACGTATTCGTTGAGCTACTAAACGCTCTGACGCTCGTACGCTGCCTCTTCGGTCTTATGTTAAATTCAACTGTCCATGTGCAAGCTACCATGTAGACTGAAAGTAAGAAACGTCAAACCCTTGACGTAATTATGGAGCTTACGAATGTTACTACCTTTAAAGGGCCTCTATTTCTAGTGGTCAGTGTTAACTAGTAAATTGTTGATGAATTACGTTTAAGCGTGTCCCGACGAAGTAAGTTGTACTTGAGTTCTGTTTACGGTTGACACATGAACTTCTCTTACGACTTTCTTTTTACAGAACGTATCAAAGCACGACTTTAGCTTACGTGATTTTCGTTTACACCACAATTAAAACCTAGATTCAAAATAATGGCAGTATATGATGAAAAATCGATAGTTTCTGAAATAGCTTAATAAATCGTTTTTTGTTTTAGGTTGGAGAGCCTTTACCAGGTTCAGAGAGCTTGCAGCGTTGAGGGGGTAGGAGAAAGTATAGCTAGGAAAGCGGCCAAAAGCATGGCTTCTGCCACTGCAGTGCGCTGCTTTGCAGCCAATTAACAGAGGAGAGGCGGAGGAACTCCGACCAGCAGCTCTCAGCAGTGGCTAAGAGACAGTAGAGGCGTACGCAGCGAAAAGTTTGAACTAGCCTCGCTGTCAGCCGAGCTGAAAGCTGAATTCACTAGGGCAAGAACATCAGATGCAGACAGTAGGACACTGTGAATGGACTTTGCTTTTTAGTTAATAACCCGCAGCTTCGAAAAAAATATTATATAAAGAGCATGGATCCACCAATCTCCGTTTATACTCGTAACGCCACATCATTCACTGGTTCCATTCTCAAAGCACGTAAGACCCATAGGCAATGGCATAGCTTTTAACTGGCCAGTGAGTGATAGCCCGAGCAATGACACCAGTTCATTGTTACACCTCTGAAAGTATTCACGAAGTGCAAGGAATGCTAAGAATTGGGCAAAGTGCGCCACTGAGAGGCCAGGAGACGCTGGTGAGCTCACGGAACGCTCGAGTGAGCGAATGAAGCTCTGGATGCCAACGGATCAACGCTAGATTGAGAAGACAGTGAGCTCCAGAGAGAAAGAGAGAGAGAGAGGAAGTAAGAGAGAGAGAGTGTGTGTGTGTGAGAGAGAGAGAGAGAGAGAGGGTGGAGGGGACGCACTGCTTGGGAATGACTAACAGCGAAGGTTTCCAGGAAACAGCACGAGCCATCTGTCCGTCAAGGTCACTCGAGTTCAGTGAATGCTGAGAAGGCCAATGCGTGCAAAAGCTGCAACTCTAGCGGAACCACTGCAGCCGAGCCATCGAATCAGCATCCCAGTACCATCCAGTAAACCCGTTATCAGTACCCCTTGCTCGCCTAAGGGTTGGCTAGCACCAGATGGTTTTGAACTGCGGGCGCAATACTCGCAAGGTCATTACCTTAGTTCTCGCTCGACGATACTGCGTTTGGACAGATGTAGCCACATATCGCAGCCGTCCTCCTCTGACAGGTCACGGTTGCTGCTTGCACGATTGGCTGACCCTCGTGACGTTGTGCTCAGAACTCGGCTTTGTTGTGTGGATGTACTCCGTCAGCCATCGATTCGGTACCCAAACCCGTGTTGTTTTGGCCAATCTCACTACAACAGTTACTATTGGCCATCGTTCATTGAAATTATAGCGTTTGACTATTGGCAAGGTGCTTACTGCAATTGACAGGCAGGATTACATTAATTTGAAGCAAACTTCACCAGTTTCGAACTTGGCTGCACACCAACTTCCAGAATCCTAGGCTCCCGTGTAAAGACGGCAGTTTTCTTTTCCAGAGCACGGACCCAACGATATATCTAGCAAAGGCGAACCCAGTCAATTCCTTCACTCTAGGTGGTGCAGCACTATTCATTCTACAGATATACGTACCACCGGGCACGACTTCTCGCTATCGCCTCGAGATTTACGGCCCGTGGCTTTCAACGACGGTTGGTAAGTACACCAGTGTAGTCTGCTGTACATTATGAAAAAAAGGGAAGTGCTGCGAGAGAGCGAAAGAGGGAAAGAAAGATGGCAAGTTGAAGAGAGATAGATGGATAGCTTGACCAAGTAATTAAGAGAGGGGCTACGCTAATGATGGAGTGAGAAAGAGAAACGGTGAACGAGAGAGAGAGAGAGAGAGAGAGAGAGAGAGAGAGAGAGAGAGAGAGAGAGAGAGAGAGAGAGAGTGTATGTGTGTGTGTGTGTGAGAGCGAGTTTAATAACACTAAATCATTTAAATTTATTTCCCCCAGTTTCTTCATCTGAAGGTCATAGCTATTTGTCCTCTTGTAATTAGTTAAAAAAATGTCTAGATGCTATGATATACCTAGATTTATCTAGATATATTTAGATAAAGGTACAGAAAGGTACAGAAAAAGCAACCACCATTTGCCTGCCAATCTTATATGATTATGGATGCCAAAACGGCTATCAAATCATTGTTATGAAGGATTACCTGTCCAGCCTTAGCTATTAGGTTTCTATTGAGGGTTCGTTGTGCCTAGGCGACCTCTGTCAGTGAATCTGACATCCAAAAATATGGCAAAGCTCCCACGATAATATTACCGGAAGTAAATTGTTAAAGCTTGATGCTGGAAAGAACTGACTGAGAACAAAATTTCTCCTTCCTTTAATAAATACTACAAAATTCACGTCTAATGCTTCATAACACAGTGTTTAAGTTGGCTGTAGGCTAAGAGCATTTCTTAAATGTTAGAAATGAAAATTCGCAGCGGCAGACAGCTAAATTCTACAGTATCTGTAAATAGGCAGGTTCTTAGAAACGTATGGTGACTCAGATTTACTTCGCTCATTTGAACCCTGAATGATTTTGTTGCGTAATCTAAGAAAGAGGTAAAAGGTTTCCGCAAACAGGAACTTTAAAATTTGCGTCATTTTCAGTTAAGGCTAGGGTATCATTGATGGGTTATTAAATTAGCTGATTAAGAAGCCATGTATTACAATAAATTTCCAGTCCACAATCTCGAACTGTTCTGGTTGGCCCACAGCTTTCGCCACTTTCCTAGCTTTTGACGCTAAAGCACCTGAGGGGAGAGCTTGGAAAGAAAAATTATATGTTGTTAGGTATACCTAAATTTATAAGTGTGATGAGTGCGTGGTGTTGATGTTAGGCTTAAGAGATAGGAAGTGTAAAGAGTGTCTGAGTATTGCGACCCTTACTAATTCCAACCATCAGGATACACTGACATGAGTAGCATGAACTATGGCAACCACCATGGGCCTGGCCCTCAACGAGTAAGCTTTAGTCGTCACGTTGAAGCTGGAGGTATCTGAATATCGTCATCTCCGACTTCGAATTGTGAATGCGAACATTAATGTATAACATAGTCGTGATCCTCACATGGTGATCGGCGAGTAATAGTCGGGCACAGCGTGCTGAGAGAGAAACGTCGGCGGTTTGTTATAGAGTACAAAGAACACTGACAATTTTTCGGCCTTAAGCCATTCTCAGTTACAGATGGATATAAATTAAATTACAATGTACTTATTAAAGCAAACTGATGTAGCCCAAGTTGCATTCGACATGTACGAACCTCTGCCTTTCCCCATCATGAACCAGGACACACACAGTGACACTTTAAGCAGCTTAATAAGCTCAGCTTCAGGTCGACAAACTGTCATTGTGCTGCTTATTACGAATCGAACTGACGATACTGCTTGCTCAACACACGATCTTTGCCCATGACCTTAACTCTCTGATCGCCATGTCGCACGGAGCACGACTATGCAAGCAAGCATGTCAGCGTCCATAATCCAAAGTACCTAACACATGCTAATGCCACCCTACCTCCTTTTATCTACGGGTGTATGAAAAACCACAATATAAGAAAGTAAATACAATAAGCAAATAAATTAAATAATAAGCAATAACAAAATCTTTATTATCACCCAAAACCACATCAGACAAGCAGAGGCTAGGACTATTAGAGATCATTCTGAAGTCTGTATCCCCAAGCTGACATGAGCAGTTTCCAACGAAAGAGAGACACTAAGCGAGAAGCGATGCCCAATATTTTTCTTCTTTTTAGTTTTTAAATGAGAAAGCTTAGGCCTATTGTCACCAAGTCCAAAATTCACAAAGACATGATTTGAGCCTTCAAAATGAGAATGTACTCAGATTGAGAATAGGCAGAGTGTGGACTGAGAATTTACTGGAAGATTAATTCAGCATTGAACCAAGAGTCGTTGAGGTGTAAGTTAGGGAGGGCATTCAGAAATAAAAAGTGTCGCAGTCGACAGTGGAAGGATTGATACAATTCTTGCACGATGTTACCCTGCTTGCACGTAGAGAGAGAGCGTGGGCGACATTAGGTGGATTGGCCAGCGATGTGGGCTGGCCAGCTATTTTCGTTGCTTTAGAGCAATAGTCATGAATTGACCAGTTTGAAAAGTTCAGTGTTTGGTGTTGCTAGGCATGAATGAGCTAGTGGATCATCTGAGATCCAGAAATTTTTATACAGCGGGAATCTTGCTGAGATTTAGTGACAAAGTTATGTATTCAGCTCCAAATAAAAACTAGAGCAAAATTCAACATAAAGTTTAATGAAGGCCAGTACGCATACGCATAAACATGACTTTCAACCCCACCCACCCCCCCCCCCCGTTAGAACCATTTGGTCTCACTGCTGCTCGGTCACTCGTTTTCAGAGGTCCTTGTAGCTTCTAGGACTTTAGATGGCTCGCTTTCCCCGGAACACTCCCCGAAGCAACTCCCCGGAACACTTAATTATTCAAGCCGAGCAATGGAGGCTAAAGCGGATGCGGGCTCTACAAAATCTAGTTGCTCATCATTGCAACAGTGACGACACTGTTAACAATACAATCTGCTAACTGAAATTCCAGGGTTTACATTTTTGATGTAATTTTCTTTTATTTTAGTGCTACAGTCTGTGCTCGGTAATCACATAGAGTACTCTGCAAGTATACATGCAAAGCTAAGCTGCTGTAAACTTTTACGGCTGGGTTTTACACATAAGCAGCTGTGATGTCAACATGTGGCGGCTGAGCTCACACTGTGTAGGACGTTTGGTACCCATGCCTTGAAATCCTGATTGTTATGCAACGCCACCAGATAAGACCGTTTTTGCATAGCTGTGGTCTGAAAAGTCTTCAGAACGAGGTTAGTTCCGAAATGGCTGGCTGAGAAACACAGCTGAAGCATGTAGGTTCGCATCTAAGCTATTAAGTCTCTAATAGAATCTTTCACTCTGTCAATTCAAATTTGGAAATCCGTGCGAGTAATAGAGGGGTACTATGGTAGCTTAACAGGATCTTAAATGACATTTAGGCTACCGTTCTTGTATGCGAGGTAGTAATAAAGTACACTGCGTTAAACGCAACGCATGATTCACTGGGAGCTGTTATTCTGCACAGGTAAATTTGGAATCTGGGACGCTCGAGTGGTGTCTGCAGGAAATAATTTGCCCTGTGTGGACGGGGCTTATATAGCCTGGTATGGCACGAAATACAACACGTCGTTCGACACAGTGAACAAAAGAGTCAACGACTCAGTTATCATGGACCTTGGGTATTTATCAAATATTGCCAACACCTCAAATACGAATCAGACTGACCCTGCTAATTTGGTAAGGAAACTGCACTGCAGCGGTTTTCATGATTTTTCTTTCCAGCTTCCTCATGATTCGTGAAAGTGTGCGTTTGCAATTATCAGGCGTTCGATCAAATCTTTGAAGGCTCACTGAAAATTAAAAGAAATCAGTCAGCGTTTTCTCGCTTTTGCTGCTATTGCCGTATCACTGCACCTTATTGAAAAGCATGTTCCATTTTTGCAGAGGCCATAATTAAAAGTCGGCCAGCATGACTTATTTAAATTATAGTAGCTAGGGTAATTAAACCAGAATAGTAATATCTTTCAAGTCGTCCATTGAACGACTTGAATGGCGTGACGATAGGTGGTGAGAGCAGCTGAGAGTGAGTGGTTGAGGATGAAGCACTGAAAATCTGATGCTGTCCTCCCCAACTGTCATAACAACCAACACTCCAAGTATTTTAATCGGCGTCATCCCACAGGAAACTGCTCGCTCAGCAAGTTCTTTGAGACTTTAGTCTAAGCACTAATAGCGGTGCAATGGTGTCGCCAATTTTTGCAGTAGCATCTCTATATATTGACCCCGTCATTTTAAGAAGCGAAATAGCGTAATTAAAATATCACTTCGTATTTAGGTAACGGTGGAGATTGTCGCTTACATACCAGCTATTACCACTACTGCAGTAAACGACTCACTCAGCTTGGCAGCTGCTCTGTATTACAACAACTCTAATGCATGGGCCGGATATTCCAACTTCACAGTGATCGCCAATGCTATACCAGCTGACGTAAGAAGTGTCTGGTCGCAGCGAGTAGCTCTCTCGCTACTACCTGAAATTGTTTGGAGTAAGCCAACAGCAAAACAACAACTATATAGCATGATTTAATAGCTACATACTATACATATTTACTTGAACTTTTCAGAGCTCTGGAGATCCTGTACTTACTCTGCAACAGCAAAACAGCACGTACTCGCAGCCAGTTGGTGTACTTCGCACCTGGTGCTTGAATATTTCGCTGCCTCAAACAATGACCTCCTTGAAATTGAACTTCAATATGGGGTCTGCCAACAACGAGGCGTTAATGACTGTGCATTACGCACGAGTAATTTACTTCGGCGCCAACCTTATTTACAGCATGCCAAATATCACGTACTCGAACGTGTCTTCGCCGGGTGGACAACCGAACCAGGCTACAGTTGACTTTGGCTACATCTTCAATCCGTGTAAGTAAAATTATAAGCATGGCGCGTGTTGGGTGTCAATTACTGAGCATCGCTTGGCTTGAAGTTATCGTTACTATCCCACTTACTTCTAGACTCTTCGCATCGTGATACGTTTCGACCGGGTACGGCCAGTGACGACACTGTGACCCTATGGTTTGATGTAATGGTGGCAGATAATCTTGCAAACACTGATGGAACAGTCAAGTCATTTTTTGTGACGGCGAGCTATTTGAAAAACGGCACTGCCCAGAACGTTACGGCGGCTGGAAACATTACTGTTATTTCGCCGCCAACTGATAACACGACCTACATTTGGAATGCGTGGACAGACAGCACCACTTCTCAGGTTCTTCCCAAGTACGAATTTTCTCTTCTGGAATGCAAAGTCCTGCTAGCATTATCTGAGAATAGCAGAAATTGCAGTGATTGAAGTTCTTACGCGGAAGTTCATATGCGGAAGCTGATGCAGCTAGGACCTTTTAAAGCATATCCTCTGTTGTAGCTCAATGAAAATTACGTACCTTGCCAACAATTAAATGCTTTCCGCCTAAGGATAAATCTCAAGAAAATACTGAAGAGACTGGCATAACATTCCAATATTGTATAGGATGCCATTTAAGAAAAAAGTATTTGAAAACTAAATCGGAAGTTTTATGATTTCCAAATAAAAATAAATAGAGCATTAAAAGCAAATCGTACAGACAAGTAGAGTATACAATAGAAGTAAACCGGAAGCAAAGTATCAGCAAATGAAAAAACAGTACCAATTTTTGCATCATTTACGACTCATGCCTAAAGGTTTTGAACCCTGATACGTCGAGAGATACGTGTGCAGTTTCTTTCGGTACATGCTTAAAACTTTTACGCACCATTATCATCAGTATAGCTTTTCGCCATGTAAGTTCCATAACTCGGCCAATACTCTACAGATCAAAGAATGTCTGTTGTAAGTTCATATCTGCTTGTAAACCACTGCAGGAGTGCATTTCCGACGTCGGCTGCATTGGTTTTGCTATATATATATATATATATATATATATATATATATATATATATCCATGCTGCAAAGAACACAGTTCAAAGTCGTTTGATGACAGGTATATTAGATCTCAATAGTCCCTTGCACGACCTGCTCGTTGATAGTGGAAGGTGACTGGTAAAAAAATAAATTGACTACCTACACCTCGAACGGCTAACAGTAAATGGTGAACTTCCACTGCTAATGCATGCTAGGCATTGCTTAATGTCCCGTTGGCTTGTGCAAAGCCACGGGACAGCTGTCAGCTACATCTTTGACCAAGGGCAAGGGCTAGGCAACTACAACTATCGAGTAGTCTTCTCAATTTTCATTCGATTGCATTATGCAAGCCTTTTTCATAATGTTCTGACTTTTTGAGTTCTTTCGATCGCAATGATATTCTGTCATAATCGTGAGCTTTCGTAGAAATTCGTGTTTAGTATGATAGAAAATACATTGTGTCTCCGTGATTCGGAATGGTGTAAACAAATCCTCTTTTCCAAGCCAGCTGAGTGCTTGCAATATGACTTTAGCTCTGCCTAATCCACTGCTACGGCAGTTTAATTTCTTAACGATCTTATTGAGGATCATTAAGGATTAATTGCCTTCCAATCCAATATCGTTGTCACTGCTGAAGGAAAAGTTACCGACCGAGCCAAACCCATCACAGATCAACAGGTATCAACACGTATCCCGCTCGGTACTAGGTCTTTTGAATCGACCAAGACTACTCGGATTACTGGCACTAGAAAACGCTGTTCTCATGAATCGTTTTAATTATTTCATGCTAGCTCCGGGTGCTTTCTTTCATACAGCAAACATCAAGCTTTGAGGTTGAGGCAATTTGTCCATATTTTGTGAAATTCATTCATCATGATGATATACTCGGTGTTATATTCGGCACCCTTCTGAAGTCAAGGATACTGCTTTGCACATGCTTCGCAGCGATCTTCTCATAAAATTCGGCTGCAGCATTGTAAATGTAATAAAAAAAGCAAGCGAGACCAAAAAGAAAAGGGGGATAAGGAGAAGTAAACACATCTCAAGGTTCCTGCTATAGCTAAAACGTGTTGTAGCTACAAAACAATAGTATAGAGAGTCTCCCACATCCACCCACATCAACAGTGTAAGCAGCGCTCTGGAGTCGTCAGAACATTTTACTTATGCCCAAGCCGATTCAAAGTAAAGCTTTAGACTAGGGAGGTTTCAATTCTGGGAGACTGCAGTCCAGGGGGAATATAGTCCAGGGAGGTTGCAGTCCCGGGAGGCTTTAGTCCAGGGAGGTTGTAGCCGACGGAGGTAGCAGTTCATTAAGATTGCAGCCCAAGGAGACTATAGTCCAGGGATCCAGGTATGCTGTAGTCCAAGGAGGTTTCAATCCAGGGAAGCTGTAATTCAGGCAGGCTACAGTCCAGGAAGGCTGTATTATAGGGAGGGCTCTGCCTGACCGATTTCGTCGGGCAATAGTCCGCCAGGTGTACCCCGAGTAGCTTCTGCAACGACCCTTCTGCCGCCCCGGGATAGTGCAAACTCTAGATTCAACCACCTTAGATATAACTTCTAGGTGCACTTCATGGTTTTATTATACTATTGTATCAGCGTAATTGCCACAGGATAATACCAGCTGCTTCTGGCTACCACTAGTATTACCAAGTGACTACGAAAGGCAGGTGTGACCGAGTTTTGTTTTGAAGCGCCGTGAGAGTACTGAAACTGCAACATATACACTCCCCCCGTTCTCCAAGTTAGAAAAACTACACGATGGGGTATCAAGCGAAATTAAATGCAATAAATATATTGCACAAACTGTTCGTAATCACCTTGCTTTTTAAGTAAAGCCTGAGCCCCTTAAAAAACCTCTACTTCAATTGGTAGTTGTTCGGTATCACTCTTACGAAAAGGTTAGTGGAACGTGACGTTCAGCTAGTAACGGCGAACTAATGAGATCTTCACCTATTTTTGAGAGCACAGTCGGCGATGGTTAATTTCAGCTTTAGCATACTTCTGCGTTCGTTCACAAGATTTCATCCAGACGCGAAAGACCAGAAGTTAGCAGGAATTGGATAAATTCTCTAGAGTATTTGGCTTTGCTATTTTTCCGAAATCTACTAGATAGATGCATCAATCAATAAAACCGCACCACCTAAGGTGATTTAAAAAGATATTAATGCAACCCTATCTTCAGCCATGTTCTCAAGATACGAGCTAGTTATTGCGTAAAATTCTCACCACACGATCGATTCGCTCGCTAATCAAACTTTTTCTATGGCGCTTATATTACGCACCGCCATATTTTAAGAATATTGGTGATTATTTATGATTAGCCATCAGACTGTAAAAAACTACAGGAGATACAGGTATATTCCACTGTGTTATTACACGCAGACCGCTACAGATAATCTTTATTTCACTGGAATTTTAACTCCACGAAATTAGAGTTTAGCCGATTGATATTTTTTCCTTCTTGAGAAGCTTTAATAGGCTTCAAGTCAAACCACAGAATTTACATCAAAATAGGACGTATAACACTGATAAAATGATATATATATGAATATATATATAAATGTATGTCATTCAATGAAATTTAGCATATCTAGGCATGACTTGTGAGCAGTCCTGTCAAGGAGTGATGGTAGGTTGCTCCATGAGAGCTGAGCTAATTAATAGAATCGTAATCTGTATGTCTACTACTACTACTATTTTATTCGTTCATTCAGAAGTATTTACTATAATAATTCAGTTACTATAAAAAAGGAGCTTGATCGTCGGGGGTTAGTAAAAATAATGTTTGAGTTGCTTTTAACTGCCAGATCACCATCAGGGCATCACGTTTTCGGTAGTTCTATTGAACGGACTGTGATAGCTTTGTTCCATAAATTGCTTAGCTTCTCCTACCTCTGTAGATTCTCTGGGCCAGGGGTAAGGTACTCGCTCTTCACGACAGTGTAGTGGGTTCGAGTCCTGCAGTGGTCGATCCTGTATTGACCACTGGAAGCTGTGGTGATAGCCATGAAAGCTATTCTGCTGCTATATGAAAATGAGGTTGATAAATCAACTCAATAAATTATTCTCAGTTTATAGTTATATGCTGAAGCTGTTTACTACTGTGATGCTAGTGTACAGTGAATGCACTGGCTGAGGCTATTGATCGATATCTTGATGTCCATAGGTGCTCACTAAGCCACCAACGCTGCATCTATTTATAACAACATTTAGTGGGTCTTTGTGATTCGTCCTATGTGTGCTTATGCATGCTGTCACTAACCAGATTTGCATTCTGACCCTATGCATGTAAGCTCTACCATGTAATGCTTGTTGAAATTGAGCATGTTACCATTAACCACTCGATCAAGCTTCCTTTGCAGCAAATGTAAAGAGCCTAGAAAGAGATTAAGTTCTCTGAGGGCGTTAGACAAATATATTATTATTACTATTGTTGTTATTATTATTATTATATTATATTCTAAAGAGCGTCATGTCTGCTTGTAGCGGCACAGTCAACCTGTATCTTTCCATCAACCACACAGCAGCATCTCGACGTGTGCCTCGAAACCTAGTGGCACACTACAGAATTCCCTACTTCAGTCAATTCCTTAACATTACCAACGTCACTGGCAAAGTTCCAGACCGGATGAACTGGTCGACAAAAGGCGTGGAGTTTCAGGTGAGTTTCGGCATATTTTATCATTTATTTTATCATAAATGTAATACAGTTCACTCATAAAAAGTCAAAGTCTGAAGGTCAATTCTGTGCCTTGAGCTTTTAGCCATTCACTTAAAGCTTTCTGCTATAGCCGGTGTCAGATACTGTTGGTCTTGTTTTTTATTTTTTTGCTTTGAGTGATCTGCCATGCTCAAATGCATTCACAGCCTTGGCTTGATTCCTGAAGCTTAGCTACGGTTATATCTTGGCACTACCTCAGCTACTCTGCAGGTAAGCGCTCCCAATACACTCGCAGCATGGTCAATGTACGAGTATTTCTGTGAAGGTCGAGCGCTAGGCGTGACTTGTGTATAGGTGATACTGTTGTGTAAATAGGTGAGCTGTTGTGCGACCAACACCATGCGCTCAAAATTTAGGAGTCGTTTTGGACAGCTGCCTAAATTTTAAAAGCTTCATGCAGATGACTGCTTCTACAGCTAGCCATTACGTCAGATCCTATCAAAGATTAGGAGCTGTCTTCCACAGTGGCTTGCAAAAAATGTAACTAGCTCCTTAGTCGTTTTTAGGCTTGATCACTGCGATTCCCCTTTGGCTGAGCTACCAAAGAAGGCAACTAGGCCACTGCTGCTTGCTATTAATATGGCTGCAAGGCTAGTCTTCAAGTCCCAGAGGTTCGAGCACGTGTCTCCTTTGCTAACAGACTAGGATGGATGCCGGTTGATCAACGGATACAGAGCAAAGTTCTTAGGCTGACCCACAAGGCCCGCCACGGCTTGGCTCCTTCGTACCTAGCTGAACTGCTGCATCAGTTTCAGCCTCTTTGCGCCCTCAGGTCCTATGTGGACAATAAATTAGCTGTCCCATTCCTCCGCTTAAAGACCGTTGGTGACAGAAGCTTTAGCTCTGCAGGTCCTAGACTGTGGAACTCGCTTCCACAATTCTTACGCAACGACAACTACTCTCCTACTGCCGACTATGGCACATCCTTTCCAGCGGTCCTGAGCTGCTACTTTCATGCTGCTCACTACCTCAGCTGCTCTCCTGACTCTGCTATGCTTCCCACTTTCTCTTAGTTGCGTGAGACGAAGTCTGTTGCCTACCGAATGCGTACCGAAGGCCGCATAGGCTGTGAGTGCGCTTTACAAAACTCGCCTGCGTAGCACCCACATAGTCTATATGACTTTGTGGAGTTACAGACGGAGAAGCACTACATTAAATAACTTAAGAAACATAATCAAATGAATGGGTATCGACGCCACAGGCAGCATCCAGTCGATAACCGGGAGATATTAAGACTACGGACGATTGAACAACGTCGTAAGGTTCTTCATGGGACAGCTACAGCTGGGGATGAAATCTTACTAACATCTTTACCGCCAGCTGCTAGAGGTAGGGTGTGGATTTACATTATTTCAACTCAAAGCAGGAATGATTACTACTCAGCCGAGTGCCTAACTCTTCCAATTTGACTTACAGTATCGGTTTTAATTATAAAGAAAAGTGAATTTTATAGAATAACGAGGAGTGGAGAAATGACGAGTGACGCATGAAAGAAATGGAGACAGTGAGGGTAAGGAAGAAGAAGGGAGGAGAGGGGTAAAGGGGAGAGAGAGAGAGGGAGAAAGGGGGAAAGGAAAGTACTTGTCTGCTTGAAGGAGGCGTCATACGAGGCAAGTAATTGTAGAGATATTGAAGTAGGTAGAGCTATCTGAGCGTGGAGCAGGAAGTCTGACGTGGAATCATACCTGCGCCACGATTCAAGGAGAAGCCAGTTTCTGGTAGATTTGGAGGATCTGAAACTAGGCAATTTGTTTAATAAAGTGCAAGTTAAGCAGAGTGCGCGAAGAGTTGAAGTCTCGACGGTACAGCAAGTTTCAGTACTCAATCCTGCTGCCCAATCCGATAAAATCACGTTGCTAACTTTTGCTACACAATGCCTTTGCTTTAAGTCCAACTGGTTCATGTGGCGTTTATGAAATTGAGCATGGATTGCAGAAATTCCCGCCATTCAAGACTCCAGACTTGTCCACTTAATCGTCGGGAGCTGTTGCAAAACTCAAAGTCTGGTCTGGTTAGTCGTCAGCAGCTTAAATTCACATCACCATACATCTATTTGCGTTGCACTGGCCTCCTACTCAAGTCTCGAATCGGTTTTCAGATCCTCGGTCTGTCTCAGTGGTGATTTCATTCTCTAGCACCAGCCTACCGTGCTGACCTCCTTGCTCGTCCAGCGTGCTCTAGCACCCTCGCTCCCCACAATCTGTTCGTCTAGCCATGTGTCAAAATAAATTGAAATATCTTTGAGATCAATCATTCAGCACGTACGCATCGGAAGTCTGGAGCTCGCTTTTGGATACGGTCACTACCTGCAATGACCTTGCATCCATTAGATACCAGCTAACGATGCATCTGCTCGGCCCTGCTTTACGTTCACCTCAGCGGCACTGTCTCGTCTTTGTTCCTATGTTCTTTGCGTCATGTACATAATTCAGTGAATATAACTAAGCAGAGGTAATTCACACATTTGGCTATGAGTGTCCTCATGCTTGCTTTAGCATGCTGGTCTCAGTTGATACTTGTTAGCTTTTCATTATTGATACAATGCATATAATCAACCCTCAGTTGTTAATTCTTTCGCTACGACTTGTAAAGCACTTGGATTCTCTTAAGGTGCTATACAAACTGCCTTGTTATTATTATAATTTATAATTTTATAACTATTGTCATTACAATTGCTAAGCTAACAGACTTTAGATCATGTACATTCAAGATAAATTACGATTTTCTATGCTTTAGTCTACATTTTCTTGCAATATCTCAGAATTTAATAACAAAGTCTCAGTTTGGAATTCAAGCTCGTCTATTTAAATTCCAATCAAAAGTTACCGGCTAAGATTACCGTATTTTAATCTTTTGCTATACATTTCTTTAGACATTAAAGAACAGATCTCAACGAGGCAGTTATGTAGATTCGCCGCAGCTGAGGCTGACATCCACGGGCAGAAAAAATCTAGTGCCACTAGAATTTCGTCTGCATTAATGCTGAAACCGACGTTAGGACCCTGAATGATGCCTGCCCCAACGAGGAAAGGGTATAGACGTAATCTAATGTAAAAGGCGGCTGGCTCTCTGCTGACCGTGTGCCTAAGGAGGAGGCTGAAAGCTGTAGCCCTCCCGGATCGACCACGTCGGGGTGAGATCGAGCGACCTGCAACCATTAGAACCTCTCGTCAGCCTTCCTTGGGGCAGTAAAGAACCAACATCGAATTTTCAGATCTGACGACCGGCAGCGCCAGTCTTCTCTGGGACAGCAAAGGACAATGTTCGGCTCGGGTAGGAAAGTCTGTGGTCAACTGCAATTGAATGTCGTAGTGCGAACTTCCCACTAGCCGAAAGAATGAATTCAACTAATTTCGGTACTGGTGTAGAAATATTAAGATTTCACACATGCACGGCAGAAAGACAAAACTATTGATTGCACGAAATACAGCGGGCAGTTGGAGGTGGTGGATGTCACCATACCAACATTGCCTTGCTGTCCCTACAGTTTTCTACAGCCAAACGATCGTCTCTGAGAGTAGTAAATCTTCGCTGATCACTCTAGCAGGAACAGGAGTGAAGCTAGAAAAGCTGGTATAAATTTAGGCAGGGCCGGCTCGGGTCAACTGGTCCATGAAAGGCTCATAGTTTCAGGTGAGTTTCAGCTGTTCACACTGTCCGCCAAGCAAAGTCAAATAAGCTCAATGGCAAAAGAGTAGAGCAAAAGTAGCAGGGCTTTGAAGGGGCTCAGAGGAGAGCTAGCAATGCGCTACGCTCTAGAGAGATTTGTTGATCGGGAGCATGGATTTAAGGAAGGAGACTTTGGCATTCACAAACTTAAAATAGCTGGACGTAAGGATGTCCTCTTCAGGACTTAGGGCGTGGGTTCCAGAACGGTATTGGGTGATCCTTAATTGTCCACTGCAAGCTGCCGCGATAGCCGGTAAGGCTCTTCTACTGCTATATAAACGAGGCTATTTTGTCAGCAAACTTTCAAGAGTTAGCTTTATTATTAGATAAGCAGACGAAGTGAATATTTTGGATTGCTATGCAGGTCAGAGATTCTGACTGTGTACGTGAAGTTGGTCTAAGCAAGAGTTCAGTACAGCAGATACATTCAGAGAGTTATCTAGCCTGGCAAAGTTTGCTTTAAACTCACTTGTAGCACAGCCACGCTCACCATTGCCACAGCCAGGAGTTTAAAAGAAATTTCTTACAGGATTGGCGGACTAAAAAAAGGCAGACCAGCTAGACGTCCTCAAAATACAAGTTAAAATCACCAGAAAACTTGAATATACATTTTAATTAACACAATAGAGCCATTAAAGTCCAAAACTTACAGCTGCAGCAACACTGTGCATGCATGTATGCATCCCCGTCGGTAACTCCATGAATCCACTAAGACTACGTTGTGTTACGTACGATAGTTTCTCTAGTGCACTCAAAGCACCTAGAAAGAGATTGAGTTCTCTGAGGGTGCTTTATAAAGTGCATTATTATTATTATTAAAGCGAAGGCGCTTTCGGTAAGCATTTGGTAGCCAACAGACTCCATCTCACGCAAAAAAGAGAAAACGGAAAGCATTGTTTAGTCAGGAGAGCCGTTGAGGTAGTAAGTAGCACGGAGGTAGCAGCCCAGGACGGCTGGAAAGGATTCGACATAGCCGGCAGCAGGTGAGTAGATGTTTTTAAGTAAGAACTATGTAGGTGAGCTCCATGGTCTAGGATTTGCAGAAAACACGATGCCGGGGTCAAGCTACTAAGGAGAAGAGCCTGCATAAAGAGCTAAGTACTCATAAAAGCTCCTCAAGCAACGGGCTTAAAAGATGCCATGAGTAGGAGCGCAGTTGATTTGTAACAAAATGAAGCTCTTGCAAAGACAACTAGTTTCACCTTTTCAGGTCTTGTGTTCAATCTAAGGAACAGTGAAAACCCACTAAAATTTCCCCAACAACGCCACCATCTGTCAGGAATGCGCGACTAGTAGCACTCTGATTTTTAATTTACTGCCATTGTGCTAGTGGTCTTTAACAGCTTCTTCAAGCAAGGCAGATAGATGAGGTTTATTGAAAACTCTAGGTGTTGCATGCTCGCTCATTTTCTCACTGAACTTTGCTGCAGCTACAGAATATTGTGTTTCAGCAAGCACTGTACACGTTTGTATACATTTCAGACCACTTGATGCACATTGACTATGAATGGATTGTTTTTCAGTGGAACGCCCTTTATTTCGGCGAGAATATTTCACTGGCTTTCAAAATGGCATTGGATCCAAATAATGTCCTCCTACCCGGACTACTGACACAAGCTGTGACTATACCAGTGGATCTCACGAACTACCTTCCTACGAAAGCTGACCAGACAGGAAACACGGTCGTCTATTTCTACACGCCAATCCTACCGGTGCAGTTCACTGCCTATATACCTGGTAGGCAAGCGAAGCTTATTCTTAGGTCACTACCCAGGTTTCACCGTTACCTAGCCTGCCCCTTTACCCAGCCTGCACCGCTACCCAACATCCGCACACACTGACTGCCGAGCGCTGCACAGGTCATCATAGCAAGGCTGAGTAAGATCTTTCTGCAAACTAATGCTGGAATCTTCCCAAGCTTGCTTCAAGTGCCACAATTTGATCTTCACAATATTTTTGATTGATAGAACGCTTATTCTGCTGCCTGTTAAATTTTGGCCACTATTGTTTTCTTGGGCAGCGAAGCTGTCCAAAGTTGTTATAAGCAATACACTCTAAAGATGAACATTAAGGCATGCCGTGTTCGTCGGTAGGAGCTTAGTTTAGTTTGTTGCCATTCCAATTATGCGTTTTTCAGAGTGCTATACTGCTCTTGGTATGCAAAGTAGGCAGATCCTAGACTGCCAGATAACTTCATCGAGCTCATACGGAAGTACCAACACAGCTACTCAAGCTCGTCTCACCGTCGGCAACGGCTGGGTGTCAGCACCCCGCGGACCTCCGTTCTATCAATCCGAATATGTACAGGTAAGAATCGGATAAGTAAGCGACGCACGAAATTTCTTACAAAGGCGGGAAGTTGGTGCCTGGTAATCTACAGGCTCGCGAGGCACCGAGTTGGTTGGTCTAGCGGTTAAGGTGCTCGCTCCGATCAAGGTCTGACTGAGGTCGTGGGCTCAAGCCCAGAGGCATATGTTAAGCGCCTGAATAGAGATTAAGTTCCCTTGGGGCGTTATATAAATGAATTATATCAGTGACTAAGATATGGCTGATTCTGTGTGACCGGAAGCCGGTTCGTGGCTGCAGTGACCTACTACCGAGTATACAGACCAGCTTTGAGATTTAGGTCGGAGGCTCATTTTTGAGCTGAACGCAAAAAGTATAATCTAAGCAGAAATACAACGGTTGGTATCAAAGCCCGTCTATTCTTAGTTGGAGCGAAGTGCAGCAACCTAGTCCATCTGAGGGTGTCAGCTAACAGTATTCATTTATACAGACCCGTGCTACAGTTTACTGGCTGACGCAAAGGGATTCGTTATTTTAAGCAGCTTAATAATTCAGCAATTTATCTGCAGGTGGATATGGGCGTGCAGACTAAATTTACCGCAATCGCGGTTCAACCTCAGAAAGGAAACCCAAGCGAGCGCGTGTCGACTTTTGCTATTCAGTACAGCAAACTTGGACTTCGTTGGTATGATGCAACCGACGCTTATGGCAATCGAAAGGTAATCAATCACTCCGTTTTGGTGGGCGTTATGCTGCATTTGATGCTCAAGTAGAATAGCAGATGCTGAATAGCATATTTTCGCCTGCTCTTCACAGAGAAAACTGTAACAGAATGTATTTGTAGATTTTCGAGGCAAACTTCTCGCCCACACCATTAGATAGTGACACAGTTACGATTCAGTTCGGTGGACAGAACTTTGTTGGTCGGTTCATCAGGGTTATCCCTCTTAACAACACTAACACTGGATACCGATATTATCAACGACTTCGGTTCGAAATATATGGCTGCCTTGCCACTGGAGCCGTGGCTAAAACCTGTAGGTTTGACTCTCGCCGGCAGTAACGCCGTGTGTCTTCGAGTTCCACAAGGCCAGTTTTTAAGACTTTTGTGGGTCTTTCTTATTTTTTTAGATGTATGCCCCACTGCGACGTCAACTCTTAAACCGATCGTCCAAAGACAGATGCTGATGAATCCAAATGACGGCAGACTCTTCGTGTGCATGCTAGAAGGAGTTGGGTACGTTTTGCAGCGAAGCCACAGTGCACTCGACTATTTATGATGAAAAGACAGCTGCAAAAAATAAATGCAGCCTCTTATCGTAATAAGTAACCAGCTCGGCACCTCGTGATGGCGGCGGTGCATTGTTATGGCAGCAGTGCACCACCGCACTAACAAGAGCACCAAGTCATGATCTTTCCAGTAGTTCTCCTGTACCTGTCGATGGACAGTAAGTCCTGATCTGTTGTATGCTTTTTCAAGCTTTCGCTTAGTAGACCTAGCTAGTATAATGCTAATGCCTATGGTAAACCATAGGTGATCTGGGCGAGGGCGAACATTGCACTTATTTGGAGGTGAAAGCTCGTAGAACATATCTAGTGTCGTGCTGCAGCAATCTACCAATGGTGACAGGTCGGAAGGGGGATTGAGCAGCAGAGGCGAGGCAGATATTCTCGCACGAACAGCATCGACGTCAAGGGTCTTGAGGCTTCTCGATTCAAAGGTGATTTTAGATGACGAGGAGGGTACATAATGTAGACTGAATGAGATCTGCATATGGTCAGTTAAGCAGGATTTTGTAGTTATTGGTGATCACTAAGTGCAGTTGTATGAGAAAATCCGGTCGAGTGTGTGACCTTCGATGTGAGTAGGGCTATGCACATGAGCCACAAGAGACAGTGAGTAAGTCAATGCACAAAATTTGGTGCGGAAGGGGTCAGATTTATGACAGTGTCTGTTAAAATCACCCATAACGAGGAAGGATCGATTTCTTGCACACAGAATTGTAATGAGATTGTAGGAATCTGAGATAAAGGAGGACGTGGCACCTGGTGGACGATAGACTACTGCCACCAGCTTGTGTTCGGATAAAATTAAGACAATCGATTAAAAGACTGCTTCGAGAGTACTGCAAATGGCTTGAAGTCGAATTTCGAGCGCGTGATGATAGCAACTCCACATCCAGTTTTGACTGATTTAGTGATGTGAATGAATCAGAAACCAGTCGGGTTGCATCTTTAATTGCCGGGCAGATTACTGATTTTAGCCAAGTTTCAGTCAAGGCGAGCAGGTCAAGACCATTTTCAGAAATAAAGTCACTTATTACTAGAGATTTAATGCACATCGAGAGAGGATTTCAAATACAAGCGTTAAGTTGGGCCGCGACAGTTGTAACAGGCCCGACGATCACGAAGTTAGAGAGATTCACAGTGACGCTTTGTGGGGGAACATGCTGAGCGGACATAGCGGACATCTTTCGAGACATAGCTGCACAGGTCGTGCAATCTAATATATGTTCTCACTGCCGTCTGCTTTGTGTGGCTGATGGCTTTAACTTGAATGCGATATATAACATAAAATATGGCAATGCAAGGCTCTGTAACTCGTGGCTGATGACTAGGATTTTTTCTGACGTGCCAGCATAAAGGCTTGCCTCCAAGTAATCAGATGGCAAGGTTTTTTTGGGCCACAAGCACCAAAGCCACTGCTAATTGTTTCTCTAGCTTGCTGTCTATAGTCTATTCACTTTATCTATTGAGTGTTCTACACTCTCTCACTATATCTCAATATATATATATGTTCTACTCTCTCTCACTATATATATATATATATATATATATATATATATATATATATATATATATATATATATATATATATATATATGTATATATATATATATATGTATGTATACGTATATATGTATATATATATATATATATATATATATATATATATATATATATATATATTATATGTTATTATATATATTATTAATATATATATATATATATATATATTTAAAACTTTTTAACTATTATATATATATATATATATATATGTATAGATATATGTATGTACATATGTATTCCTGAAAAAGATCTGTTGATTTTCCGTCGTTTGCGTTCCTAAATTGCTTTTAAAGTCAATTCGGGATCTTGAACTACGTTTTCGGTCTGTTTTAGAAAAATAGTTGAAGTTTATCCCTTTGCTATTGAAGATTCACAAAATTTCACTTAGTTTCCTCTAGAATGCAACGGGCTTCCAGGAAAAGGTGAGCCAGTAAACATGTCTCAATACTGGCTATGCCTTGAGTCTCTTTAGGCTCTCCTGAGCTTAAACGATGTCGAGTTCATACACAAGGCTCACAGGAAACTATAAAACACCAACTAACTAACAGGGGAATCATAGAAAGCCTATAGATTGTATAATGACTAAGCGACTCATTCATATCCTCGTGACTTAACGATTAGCACGTGCACAACTGGCGTTTATGTTGACTTGGCCAGATCGGCATCTTCAACTGGTCTGGACCGTTGAAGCATGCAATGTAATTTAATGTATCTCCGTCTGCAACTCCACAAAGTCATAAAGACCATGTGGGTGTTAGGCAGGAGAGTTTTGCATAGTACACACACAGCCTAAGTGGCTTTCGGTACGCATTCGGTAGGCAACAGACTTCGTCTCACACAACAAAGAGAAAGTGGGAAGCATAGTAGAGTCAGGAGAGCAGTTGAGGTGGTGAGCAGCATGGAAGTAGCAGCTCAGGACCACTGAAAAGGATGTGCCATAGTCGGCAGTAGGAGAGTAGTTGTCGTTGCGTAAGAATTGTGGAAGCGAGTTCCACAGTCTAGGACCTGCAAAGCTACAGCTTCTATCGCCAACGGTCTTTAAGCGGAGGAACTGGACAGCTAATTTATTGTCCACACAGGACCTGAGGGTGCGAACAGGCTGAAACTGGTGCAGCAGTTCAGCTAGGTACGAAGGAGCCAAGCCGTGGCGGGCCTTGTGGGTCAGCCTAAGAAATTTGCTCTGTATCCGTTGCTCAACCGGCAACCATCCTAGCTCTTTTAGCAAAGGAGACACGTGCTCAAACCGCTGGGACTTGAAGACTAGCCTTGCGGCCATTTTCAAAGTCCGCTGCAGTGGCCTAATAGCTTTCTTTGGCAGCCCAGCCAATAGGGAATTACAATAATCAAGCCCAGACAGAAATAAAAAGCTAGTTAAATTTTTTACAAGCCACTGTGGGAGACATCTCTTAATCTTGGATAGGGATCGGATTTTGTGGCTAGCTGTAGAGGCAGACTTCTGAAAGAAGCTTTTGAAACTGAGGCAGCTGTTGAAAACGGCACCTAAATTTCAAGCACGTAGTGATGGTCGCACAATAGCATCAACTATTAGAACAGCAAAGCATTTTAATCCAGCCACACGCTTAGGGTATCCTATGAGCAGCAGTTTGGTTTTATCATCATTTAATTTCAGGAAGTTATCCGACATGCAGGATCGAATGTCGGCAAGGCAAGCATTCAGTTTCTCAGTTGCCGCAGCAGATTCCGACGGTTTGAATGACAAATACAACTGAGTATCGTCAGCATAGAAGTGATATCCTATTCCATGGGCCTTAATCACTTTTCCCAGAGGTTGTATATAATGGAGAACAGTAAGGGACCGAGTACAGACTCTTGAGGGACTCCACAGGTGACCCTTCTCGTTTCTGAGACCGGACCCCCACACGACACGGATTGAACACGATCAGACAAGTATGATTTAAACCACGCCAGTGCTTCGTCTGCCAGACCGATCGTGGTCCTCAATCGTTCAAGCAGAACTTCGTGATCAATGGTGTCGAAGGCAGCAGACAGATCTAGCAGAGCTAGGGCAGTGACATTCCCGTCGTCGTTGCCACGTAGAATGTCATTGTTAACAATGTAATTGTTAACACGGAGGAGAGCAGTTTTAGTGGAGTGCTGCCTCTTGAACCCTGATTGAAATGTTTCTGGCATTCCATTATTTTCAATGTGTCCAACCAGCTGCTTAGCAACAACTTTTTCAGGAATCTTTGATAAGAAAGGAAGAAGGGAAACTGGGCGATAGTTTGCTAGGACCTCTGTGTCTAATCCAGGCCTTTTAAGAATGGGTCTAACGATTGCCGATTTGAAGGACTTGGAGACGACCCCTTTTCCAAAAGAAGCATTAAAAATTGGCATATTCTCATAGGAGGCACTCTTCTGGAGATTGCCAATGTAGGGACTAAGAGAAATATTCGTTATGGGCCAATCTATTGTCACTAAGAAGTTGAAAAATGTATCCCTCAAAGTGGCTGTACAAGCTTATCTCCTGTAGCACCAGCAATGAAACCTAGTTGTCTTGTTCAAAAATGACCTTTCACTTCGACTATTTTAGCTCCCCAGTCAAATGTGCCTAGTTCCAACTATGCAGCAGAGCAAAATTTCAGCCAGTTTAGACAGGTAAAATGCATCCAAGTTGGTCTATGCACTTGTTAAATCCCGTCGAGACTTTTGCAGCTACTAGTAGGTCTTCAGGCCTGTGCAATAGGGCGCTTACAGTTGGTTTAAACTCTGCAGCTAGGCTTGTCTGTCTTGAAAGTATAAATAGCCCCAAAAAGTAATCTCTCGCCGACCAATGCCGAGTCTCCATAAAGCTGTGCATTAAATTTAAAGTTTTGTCACGTGTTTGGTGGTTTATTCTCTTATTGTAGCCTACCTTACTCGCTTCATTCTCATGCTCCAGCCTATAATAATAATAATAATAATAATTCACTTGATAAAGCGCCCCCCGAGAACTTAATCTCTCTCTAGGCGCTTTACATTTGCTGTAAAGTGAACGAACCTATCGCAACGTCTTCCCAATTTGCCTAGACATCATACGACTAGCTCTTCTTACTTAAGTTATGTATATAAGACAAGTGCAAACCTAAAATTCTTTGATGACGGTGCCTTCATTTGTTTGCAGCCTGAGCCTAAAACTCACTCCCGATTGAAGCCACGAAATCTCCTGGTTTGACGGCATAAAGCAGAAAACAGCACACACATTTACCTCAAAGCATTTACTTGGTTCCCGTGAATCGTTCTTCGTTCTCAAATTTGTGATGACACTGCGTTTTGCCACTAAATTTATTGCCATGCTTCCTTTACAGCATACGTAACATGTCTAGAAAGATAATGAGTTATATATGGCGCTATACAAACATATTATTTCTATAATTATAATAATAATAATAATGCACTTGATAAAGCGCCCTCAGAGAACTTAATCTCTCTCTGGCGCTTTACATTTGCTGCAAAGGGAAATGCAATTGAATGGTAAGTAAAATCATGCTTGAAAAACAAACAAAATGAATAACATGGTTAGGGGTGATATGCACAGGGTCAGCATGAAAATGTGGTTTGTGGCAGCATGCACAGTGTCAGCACGCATAAGCACATGAAGGAAGAATCACAGGGACCCACTAAATGCTGTCCTAAATAGATGTTTTTAAATTCTTTTTAAATGTGGTCAGGTCAGGGGATGTTCTGACGCAGGTCGGGAGAAAGTTCCAGGCTTTGGGAGCATACGAACTAAATGCACGGTCTCCAAACGATTTGAGGTTTGTACGGGGTATTTGTAGACTTCTGGATTCCGAAAAGCGGTTGGTACTATGCTTGGCCTGGTGGGGGAGTATATCTGAGAGATAGGCTAGGGCCAAAGAATGAAGTCATCTAAAAGTGAGCGACAAAAAATATTGCAAACATTATTATTATTACCCCGGCTGCTTATCAAGTACCTTCCAGCTTGCATAGTTCATTTGATGGCGATCGAGGCCAAATTAAAATCTGCCCTGCCTTTCGGCTATTATTATTTATGAAAATTATTACAATTTGCATTATTTTTCGCTGATTTTGTGCACCAGTGGCTTTCACTCGTAGAAACTATCGACAGATGGTGACCGTTCCTCTATGTGCCAAGCTGGCTGCTCAAGTCTGCAGGAAAGCCACGTCTGGCCTTAGTAGCTAGCTGATTCCACCTGCTTCATCTGCAGTTGGCCAAGACAGACGAGTCACTTGATTGGTACCAGGTTTTTTGGTACATTGTGAAAAGTCTCCGGGGTGGTTTGGCACACTGGTTAAGGTACTCGCCCCAACCAAGATCGAGGTGAATTTATTTGAAGACCTAGATCGTGGGCTGCAGTCTAGTGGCATTTGTCAGAAGCCTGAATCCATATTAAGTCCTCTTAGGGCGCTATACAAATGAGTTATATTATATCAATCAGGCCCATCAATTAGATCTTTCCGGACAGAGAAGTTTTTTATCGAGAGAGGAAACCAAGACAAAGAGAGAACCTTTGTTTTTAAAAGCTGAGAGTGCTTTGGAAGCCGACTTTGATAGCTCTAGTGGTCTGAGTGCAGCCACTGTATTAGATTGTGGTTGGATTGCCTCAGCCATGAAAAGCCTGGCGTTGTGGATTTAATAACAAGTACAACTATTCCTGGGATCTTATTTCTGCAGACAAAATCAATGTCTGCTTTCTGCGGTCGATCTTACGCACAATAAGTCGCATCGGTCTAGTGTGGCTGACTGAGCTGCTTACTATAGTTTTAGGGAGTCTGTATTTTTTGAGGCTTGGTAGTGTCGCATCAGCAATAGGCTACAACGGCTCGGTAAGCAGGACACTGCTGAGGTAATTGTTTTCGAGCAACCGCATACGATTGCGGTGCTACCTTGTAAGGGGTGTTGGTTAAAACAATTGCGAAATCTGCCGACTACTGACCTCGTACTTTTGTTTTCAGTCCGAACGATTTCGATTGAACCTAGGCAGCTCGTTAGGTACCGCCGTTGTTCGCCAAAGAGCTTCAATTCATTTCTAACTATTGCGCATTGACCACTTTATAACCTAAATTGGTGCTTGCCTGTGAAGCTAATGCTGGTCAAGTGCTACTGCTCAATGCAGACGTTTTCACAGAGAAATCGAGCATGGCATACATTTTTTTCAGAGGGAATGTGGTTTGCTCCTACACGAACGATTTCGGAACGTCATGGTTTAGTAAGTATGCGATTTGATATTGCTATGTATATGTCTGCGTATGCGCCACGAAGAGATCTTTGCCTAGGTAATTCTAAGAGATTGCATTTATCAAGCGCCAGTGTCTAATATGCGTCGACTCTCCATGTGTACGTGTAGAGCCACATTTTCATAAACACTTACGGATATCAATAGGTGAAAATCGAGTGAGCTGCGACGAAATTAACTATACTAAATTGCAGTCACTTAAGCAGATACATTATTTTATAGTTACTAGTTGCCCCATCAGCCAGAACAGACGGAACTGCTATATACTTGCCAGACTCTTGAGGGAGCTTTAACGTTCGAAAGCCACCACAACCAGGTCACACAATCAAGGTCACACAATCAAGGTCACATAATCAAGGTCACACAATCAAGGTCATATAATCAAGGTCACACAATCAAGGTCACACAATCAAGGTCAGACAATCAAGGTCAGACAATCAAGGTCACATAATCAAGGTCACTGAGTCAAGCAAGGCGATTGGCATAGACCCTACGGATAAACTGCAGGAGGCAGCGCACATTCTGGCAAGGATTGGCGGAAACTTGACCAAGTAGAGTCAATTAGGTCATTCCTTAAGCCTGAGTGGATGATGTGCCGTATTGCAATAGCATAGACCTGCGAGAAGTACAAACAAAATCATTTCTCTCCCCACATAATTCGACGGGAAGAGCTTTCTCGAACGATAGAAAATCTCGTATACTATGTTTGTTCGAGCAGTCACGAACGCCAAATGACCGAGTCTATCTTCAATAATAATTCAAAGGTCAGGTAATAGCTAGTAATCATGACAATCAACCCCGTCCCGGAATAATACAAAAGTCCATGCATTGGTCAGATGTTCTCCTTCTTTGACTACTGCTAGAGTAGGAAGCTGTCATAGTACTATGGATCCAGTATCATTTTTCCCATAAAAATGCGACTGTAGCTCGGACTCAGTTGTAAATATCATCGCGTCAGCTAATAGCTGCACAGTCAGTACCATTCAAGAAAGAGCGGCTCATCACAAGCCTGATCAGCTAAATTTGATTATTAGCTAATTAGGCAAGCTAAAGGAAGGTCGGAAGCAGTAGCGACCGAAACTAGGAGGCCATATCGCTGACTATAGTTGGAATATATATCGGAAGAGCTTTGGAGACATTGGAAAATATCACGTTTTTTTCCAGGGAGAGCCATACCATCGGCTCAGATTTCTCCTCTTTAGGATGTCCCGAGAAGTCGTATGGCTCAGGCACACGGAATAACAAAATAGGCTTATCGAAAATACATTTGCCTATCTACCGCTTGCTGGTGGAACAATCGGTGCTTGACACGCATAGTTAAAGGCAATCATTCGATCCAAACTGCGAATATGAGCTCTGCCATTTTTAGAAATGGTTGCTTTTGATGAAAATTCTGTTGTCAGCTGTGGCAGGCTGTTGAGTTTACACCGTGTATGATACTTAAAATCTGCCCAAGTCACTTTGGCTTAAGTGATAGTACGTAGGCACAGTAGATTCAAATGGTAGTAAAGAGTATGTGGCCTCTGAATGTTAGGATTTATCGGGCAACGACGAATGCTTGCTATGAGCCACCTTATCATCTAAGATCTTGCCGACGTGGCTTGGGCACTGTTCACCGCACGATAGACAACAGACAGATACCGAGGATACAGTATATAAAGCTGACGGCAGATTCAAAATAATTTGAAACCCCAGTGCTTCTGGTGAGGAATTTCTTGTGCCGTGCATGAACTCTTCATCATCATTGTCACCGCCACATGTGAAGCAGCCATTAGGCAGAATGAAGGTAGCAGGCAATACTCAGGAAAAAACTGAAATCCGTGGTCACGTGGATACGTCAGATGGCGATGAGTTCGTGTCCTTACTTAGCTTCGAACCTCAAACCCCTGTGGCTAGTTCAGATACAACCAGTATCAGAGAAAATCCTCGTTACAAGTGCAACAAAATCCTCTAGCTTAGCGGTTCTCAACCTTCCTAAAACCGCGACTCTTTAATAAAGTCCCTCATGTTGTGCCGACCCTAACCATACATTTTGCATGCGAAATGAACGCGTATTTTCTGATGGTCTTAGGCGACCCCTGTGAAAGGGTCGTTCGACGACCAAAGGGCTCGTGACCCACAGGTTGAGAGCCGATGCTCAGCCCGGAGCTAGATCCATCTTAAGAACTGAATAGTCCTTACCCGGGAGGATGCTTATCTTCTTAGCCTTTTGTTGGAAGGCCTCTGTGGTATTCTTTTCCTTAGGCATCATATCAGCGACTGAAACGCAGTCTGGTTATGTCTGCTCGTCATATATACCAGACATCCAAGCAGCCAGTTGCAAGGATTCTATCCTCATTGCCATTATTACATCTGTGAACATGTGTGAGCAGTCGCAAAAACCAGAAGACAGAATCGACAACTTGCCTATTTACTACGAAACTCAGAGCGTCACACTGGAACAAGTGGCCATGATGACAAACCCTATCCGGGTAAAAATAAAAGACTTGGTTCGCTGTTCTTCTTCCACGACTTCCGTTAGTAGAAAGAGTGGAGAGATGTCATAGTAAAGCAGACCCAGAAACCCCGTTGAGCCTGGCTGATGCTTCACACGGTAGACCGCTAGGAGCCCTCTATCATATTGGGTCTAAAAAAATTGCGTCCCAACCTGAAGAGCCTGAAGCTATGTAGCCACATATTAGGTTTCGTCAGATCTGTCTGCAAAGAATCACCTGTTGTTCAACTCAAAGGATATTATTCCCATCTTTAAAAATCACATCCCCTCTCCAAATTAGCATTAAGTGTGCAAGCGGAAGCAGTAAAATTTGAATAATTTTAGTCAAATCCTATAATCGAAGACAGTGGTAGCCCACTCCACAGCGTAACGTTTTAACGTTGACAAACAAGGCACGCCACGGTTTGGCTCCTTCATAAATAGCTAAGCTGCGGCGTCAGTTTCAGCCCCCTCGTGCCCTCAAGTCCTCGATGGTCAATGAATTAGCTTCTCCGTTACTTATCGTCAAGATCATTGACGACAAAATCTTTCAATCTGCCGGTTCTACACTGTGGAACTTGATTCAATAATTCCCGTAAAAATACATCTACTTTCCTGCTGCCGACTGTGGCAGATCTTTTACATCTCAATTTTCACCATTTTCTCAAATCAAAGTTCGTGACGCAAACGTATCTAATCACAAGATCTTAATAAAATCAGTGCTACTCATGATATTTAAATTCCAATAGGCGACCCTGTTTCGCTCATTGTCCAGAAGTCTTCGCACACAGCCATGTCTGCAAGTGACAGGTACATCGTTGGTACGTAACGTTACAAAAGTCAAAGATGGCAGCTAATTTGTATGCCAAATATTACACCCCTGTATACCACTATATACCAACACTTTTACTCTACCATAAATTTGCACATCGAAATTTGATTTAACAATTAGTAAGAGATTCGGTACACAAATATTCGATGATCCATCAGCATGGTTTACATAGAGCACCGAAAACCTTACAGGAATTCGGATTTAAGAAATCTAATTAGTTAATAACAAGGTGTCTTCGCGAGTTCATGCCAGGATTGGCGACGAGTTTAATAACCAGGGGCAAGGGTCAGCGATACGAATTTATCCATCCGGTTACAAACAGGAAGGTGGAAAATGTACCTATTTCATGTGACCAAGGCTGTACTGTGTGTCCATCTCGACCCGACTTGAAGTTCCAGGTTACTGTTGAGCCAAAACAAGGTCACAACAGACATATACGAATTAGCATCCAGATTCAAGAGAGCATCCCGTCAAGTGATAATGGTCATTAAAACAGGCGGCTTTACTAAAATTTGTATTTTGATATATCACAGTTCTGTGAAGATTAATTAAATTTGATAGCTTATTTTTTATCACATAAAAAGTAGAATTATTTCATTAGGATGAAACAGGTTTCGGTGATTGTTACGCTTCTATATCATTGAACATGTGTTTGAATATTGAGTTATACCTATTTAAAGCAGGTCTACAGACCTAAAAGCAATGGCCAGGATCGTGCTTGGGCAAATAACTCGACTCCATCACTTTTAAATGATATCCTCGTATCGTACTTGAACATTATTGTCCCGAGATTTTTTAATTTTGCCGTGGATACAGTGCACTCTCACTAATGTGCCTAATTTCCGTGTCAATTATGATTACAATGATCATTCAGTTATTATTCTTTCTAATTGACCAAGTATGAGACATTTATTTGTCTTCATTATTTCAGTTACTTATCCATATATAGCGGAAGCTTTTCACGTCCCAGTACTGAGATGCATTGTTATTGGCGTGTCGCTGTACTGTAAGCCAGTATTCAGAGAAATATCACAGATACCGATTCGAAAGAAACAATTTCCAAGTTATCGTAGTAATCGGGAATTCAAACATGAAATGTCTTAGTTGATTCCTAAAGGTAGGTAAAGATGGCTGACGGAAGGGGGAAGGTTGTAAATTTTTTATCATATCTTGTGCAAATAGACGGGCTCAATTAGGTAAATAAAACAGGTAACTCAACAGAAGTGGTGATTGCATGGTAGAGCACAATATGACAATCCAAGTTCCGGTCGCAGATTATGTTGGCATTTATTTTCCGGCAACCTAATGCCCGTATAAAGTCTGAAATGGTGCATAATGTCGAATGCTATATGTTAAATCATAACAATTATAGTAATAATAATACACTTGATAAAGCGCCCTCAGAGAGCTCAATCTCTTTCTAGACGCTTTAAATAAGTTATTTTTCAGAGACTATGTGTCAGTTAATATAGGCAGT
The DNA here is from genome assembly GCA_009760855.2 of Cristatella mucedo. Lineage (NCBI taxonomy): Eukaryota > Metazoa > Bryozoa > Phylactolaemata > Cristatellidae > Cristatella > Cristatella mucedo. Next base: position 3,027,304 of record WPIO01000027.1, on the reverse strand, counting down.
GCCATGATCATCTTTAGTCGATCACCAACTTATTGTTGGTGAAATTTCTACTACCACTGGCTTTAACTTTAGCAGCTCTGTTACTATAAATGGGTCAGTGACCATCAGAGCGTATGACTAGAACCTCTTTTACGTACCTGGATTTCCGCCCTCTTTAGGTGCAGTCCATCGTGTCGCTCAAGCTCTAACTAGCATCGCTGAGTGCTCGTTAGCTGTGATTGCAGTTTTTTCGGCCGTGCATGAATGACCGCTACTTACCAGCCCATCTTTGTTCAGGTATTGATGACAACGTGTGCAATGTTAACTACTTCAACAACCGCACTGGGTCTCTATACGGTGTTTCGCGAAGCCAAGATATGTACGTGAGGAGCGACGACGTAGGTGACACGTGGTAAGTCACGTGTCCGGTGGCGAATGGCTGACTACTTCATGAAAAATTAAGGCAGTGCACTTCGATGGTTCTTTGAGAACAATTGCAGTTAAGATTGTGTTAACACCGATCAATATTACGGACTATCATAGAGCACCAACTTGCTACAAATAGCTATTCCCTAGTAGCAAACGACGCCTAACTCTAGATCGGCAGGATATTGGAAATCCTTGAGCTACCACCACCTTATTGCAGCAGTCTTTACCAAAAGAAAATGCTTAGATAGACCACCGGGCTACCCATAATTTATATTTAATCTGCTTTACAGTTCGGGTATCTATTCGCTTAAAATTGCTCCTAAAGCTGAAAGTTTAAGCCCTACTATTAAATTTTAAATTTTCATCTCTTATCATGTTGTATGCTTCCTATAATTAAAAATGCAGTTTTATGTTAAAAATGCTCAATGTGAGCCATTATAATCTCGCCCGTACGGGCATGTAAGTAAGACATCCAGCATGGAAATTCAATTACCATATCGGTAAAATAGGAAAGCTTTACTCTAACAATAGTGCACTTTTGACCAGTAGATGCACTATATAGTTACATCATCAGCTGAGCAGGCATTACCAAGACTATTTCCGGTCAAGAGCCTATGAGAATAATCAAAGGAGAGAGGCAAGAAATAGGCGAAAGGGTAAGAGAAAAAGCGGAAAGAGTAGGTGCGAAAGAACAGCTAGAAAAAGTCGCAAAATCTTCAGCAGCCTATGACAGTTTACTTCGTAATGCACTGAATGTTAATTTCTTAGTAATTTACAGTAAAAGAATATATTCCTTAAGTTATGAGAATTATTCGGGTTTGTACTGGAATGACCTCAGCCCACGTCGAAGGCTGAAAAACGCTGCAGCAGTTTATTTAGCAGAAGTTCATTTATTCAAGAACCACATTTCGTGATTAGACGTTTTACCAAGCAAGCTCTCTGGAATTTTAGGCTTGCAATAATATTTTGTAATAATAATTCAATCTTCATTGCAACTATAACTTTACGATGTGTAAGTATCAGCGGTAGCACATCTACCTAATTCTGGAAATGAAATGAATATGAATACTAGCTGTACCTGCGGTCTTCTGAGTAAAATTAAAGCCAACCAAATAGTCATAAAAGAGCAATTCCATAGGCTATAATAATAATAATGTAATGTACTTGCCCTCGATGAATTTGGCATAGCTAATCCATTTCCAACTAGCTAACCATTAAATTATTGGAGGGGCGTGCCTAGCTAAAGTGAGTGGATTTTCGTAAAGTTTCTATCGTAAACGAAAAGCAAGGCTTCGCAACAGTCATGCACACGGATTTGAGTGGTGAAATGACTCGACGGCTTCTAGGTAAGCTAGAGGCATGACCTTGACAGTGTCGTCAAGAGAACTAGCCCGGCTGCTTGAAGACTTCACACCGAAGCATGTCAAACACAACCGAAGAGTCACTTCCAAACATACGTAGTCTGTGGGAAAAGGGCGGCTAATATGCCTGCAGTAAATTCCGAAAGAACGTTTTAACTTCCCATTGACAAATCGGGAGCTCGGGAGGCGCATTCTTGCTGTTTTAAAGTGAAAGCATTGCAGCTCAGCTCTGGCTCCTCGGCTGAGGCTAGTATTGCAGCAGCATTTAAATTTTACTTACACCATTAAAGAAAACATTTAGATGTTCTTACAAATTTCCACTTATCATTTAAAAAAATGAAAATTGCCTAATATTCAACAAGATAGAGTCAGTGAAAAATCGGAAATGTAACCTGTAATCGTAATATCATTGCAGGTTGCACTAAATCAATATAAGCGGGAGCATTATGTCGATATCAGGGAATGAATCATTGTCGCTTTGCATTGGGAGTGCGTTCAGGGCACTTGTGACTGCAAATATCGATCGTGTTTCAGCACGGTCACATGTTAAAATACAACGGGTAAATTGAATTAGTGTGCATTGATGGTTCGATTGGTACTGAATGTTTACTCTCTCTTAGAAAACCAACAAATTTAGCTGTTCTTTCATAAATTGTGGATGCCAGAGCAGCTCTATTGTGAAGCCACAGCGAACGCAGTGCTCGTTTGTGCGTATGCAAAGTGTGCTATTTTGATTCTTTTCCTGCTAAAAATAATCTGCTCCATGGCCGACCGTCTATAATTCATGATAAAAGACTTGATCATAGCTTCTTTAGGAGCCATTCGCAGAGGTAGCTGCCGAAGCCTGTGCCTTCTCGCCATTTCCTGTCATGGTATAAGCCATTGTGTAGGTATTTCCATCTGAGTCTTGTACCGACGAGATTTATGAAACATCGAGCGCCGGGCCACTTACCAACGCTCATCACTCTGACTTCTGTACTTGATTGGAACATTTAGCGCTCGTGAATGACGGCGTAACAAGAGTCGTAGAGCGTAAATAATTGATAACAATATTAATTTTGTGATGGGTATATAGGGTATTGGAAAGCGGAATATACTTATTGGTCATATGAGTTGAATGCGGTCGAGAGATTCGGTTTATTTACACCATCTGTCCAAGCACACACAGAGAATTGCATTCAAGCAAACAAAAAACTCCCGATCTATCGGACCTGCACTAACGTGCACGTCTGTGCGCCATGACGTCGCACATAGCTGCAGTCATATGACAGCCTCTTCCTTGCCCTTTGCAGCCAAAGCAGAGTCAGGTCACCGTCTCCAGTAGAACAATGTATTGATTTGGCTATTTTTAGTACTAAAACTGACTGCACACATCCTGTACGTCAGACTGTTCACTTCTTTTGCGAAAGCATGAGAAATGGTTACGTTAGATATGATTTTTGATTAGGCTTCTAGTAACTTTCACGAAGCATGCTTGTAGACTCAGCCAGACTAGCCTACATAATTTGCCAAATATAATCTGCAAAAGATAATCTGCCTAAGATAATCCATCTGTCAAAGTGGCACTGTTGGGAGAGGCCACCATGGGCGAACAAGCCAGCGAAATACAAGCATAGTTGTCTGCTACTGCTTGATGCTTCTCAATTTAGTACGTGTGGTGTGAGAATCCACTGCTATTTTTCAGGTTTGCTATAGAAGACTCGGAGTATAACAACGCTACAGTCGGCGCCTTCGTGACATCTGCCCTGACGCTTCCCTTCTCGAACTGGGATACGATGACCTCAGCTCAACTGACAGCTCAGTACAACTTCACATTCGGTTCAAGTTTCTGGACCGGTAAATCAGTAGCGGCGGCAACAAAGCTGTTAGGCTACCTTTTCCGTGATTCAAAACTTTAGAATATCTTATGCCGCAAGGTTTGAAAAAACTTGCACGTTTGACTCTATGATTATTTCTTGCAGTTGACAAGAGCGGAGTGTGGTACAACACCAAACTAGTGGCCTGGTGGGGTCTATCAACATGGTAACCGCATGTGCGATGACTTCGGTGGGCAAGAAAATAATTTGTTACATTAGCAACGATGCAGTAAATTCAGTGACTTGATGAATGACAGCGCGAGACGGGAATACAACGCAGCATTTCGCTGAATCGTATGCATACAAATTTCTAATCTTCGGCTCTAATATTTCTTCAAGCAAGATTTGGTAGCTTTTTTCTGTGCCACTTACTTCTCGTATTTATGCAGCAAATTCTCAATAATTTATATTTCTAAGTTTCAGCTGACTAACTACCGTCTTCTATTTTAATAACCAGTGACTTAATCACATAGTCACAATAAAGAAATTATGTCCACAAGCTTTTGTATTTACTTGGTGACTGACGATCAACCTCTTTGTATTGCGAGATCCTATCTATCACCACTTCGTTCTCAACCAGATGCACAGATCGCCTTCAGAGAAATCTTGCCACGAGGGGATTTCAGAAGCGGCTGCTCGGTCAAATCAGGCCAGTAAAATATTATAAATAATAAAATAATAATAAAAATAATAATAAAATAATAATAAATAACTAAAAAATAATAAAAATAGGTAAAATATTGAAGATAAACAACTGGAGTAGTGAGCAGAAGTTTCAACTCGTCAGTAAAGTTTCTCTGAAACTGAACATCTTTGGAGTAAAAGAGTCTAAGGAAATCAGCAAGTGACTGATGATCCGATGTATTTAGCGTTAAAGATAGCTGTATATCTCACGTTCACAGGTGACCTGGGATGATGACTCGATCTTATTACAGCTGCACACCGCCAGCCGAGCGAGCAGACATTGAGAGCAGTGAGACGCCACGGCAAGAAGCATATGTAATAGTTAGACATAGTTAGACTGGCCATTCATTATTTCTAAAGGCACTTCCTCCGGCTGTGCCGAACTATTTACTCAGATATAATCTGCCGTAACGCCTTTCTGGGGGTGCTTCCGCTGGTGTGGGCTTTTTCAGATAGCGTGACCACAGTTTTATTTAGGTGGATCAACAACTGAGTTGTAAAAATAAAAGTTTTAGTTATATTGGCATTTACGTGTGTGGCTTGGTTACCTGTAGCCAAAAGCAGGCTTATTGAATGTGCAGGAATGTCCTTTAGTCACTAACTAGCCTTAGTAATGGAAGTAAATGCCTCAACATATATTTCATTTGTATAGCGCCCAAGGAGAACCTAATCACTATTCAGGGCTTCACATATGTCACGGGGCTCGAGCTCATGACCTCGGCCAGACCTTAGTCGGGGCGAGCACCTTAACCACATGGCCAAACCAGCTTGGCAACATCCATGCATCAAATAGTGGTTTTCAATATAATTTGCTAGTTTGCAATTTCCTTGCCCGTACTTTATCCATTCATTATTTCTAAAATAAAAGAGTCTGCTCGTTTTCATATTATTTGAATCACTCCAGACATACTCTATTGGGTCCGTGTCGCTGCTGATCCAAGTTCAAGGTTAGCGGGTTTTGGTTAGCTCGAGGCTTGGCTAAAGGGTTTCTATGAATGAGGATAGCGACTTTTGTTGAAAGTATAAAACAAGTTTGACAAAGCTGTAAAAGAGAACAGGGCAAGAAGTTTTTTGCAGGGGCCAAGAAGCTTTTTTTGAAGAAGCTTAGTAGAAATTAATAAATTCCAGTACATTACACTAATAGACACCTGTGAAAGGTCATAGAAGTTTTCTACGAATTGAACAAGAGAATGCCAGAGTTCAACGGAATTGGCAGGAGCAACTTTGGAGGATGTGGAAGTTGTGGTCGATTGTCTTGAAAACGAGTAGTCCTTTATTCTTAATGGTCAAAGTGCTAGCGACTCATAATTTTCAAGGGTAAAACCGAAAGCTAAAGCGCATCGCCCGCCTTTCTTTATCGCCTCTCTTGTGCCGAGCGCATGATTTTTGGCCAATGCATTGCTGCCGCTTTCAAATCCACAAGCTCGAAGATATCCACCCGTTACAACTCGGGCGATTTTACAGAGGGCATCGGGCCAAGTAACACCTCTATCCGACTGCGACACCCTTGCTACTACTTGGACCACAAAATCTTTATCCGCTGTCTAAAAGCAGTTGCGCTACTGCGTGCATTGTCCGAAACATATTACTACGACAGCCACAACAATTATGTATCATATGCGATCGCTTTTGAGAGTTAGACTCCTCAAAGCAGTGGCTTACAACTAATCTTACTAGCCGCCTGGTTCTGCAATGAGAATAATGTTAAAGCTTTCAAAATTAACTATTCAAGTGGTTTTTTAACAAATTATTACTTGAAGGCAGCACTTTAAATGTAAATATTTTGTCCTTCTGTACAAAGTGTGTCTTCCTAATTCCTAGTGCCTAGAATAAATAGAAACTAGCCGTTATTTCATTAGAAAATTTCCCTCTGTGGTTGAGAGCATGAAATTAAGAAATTCTTCGTTTTGCAGATTTGAATAGTGCAGAACTCAGGTTCACAGTTACATTAGTAGAAAGTCATTCGCTGTCGAAAATTAGTGAGGATTAGGAAGAAATAACATTATAAAGTAGTAACCGTAGAAGAGAAACAGTACACCTGCCTTAAAACAATACTTTATAGTACGCTATTACAGAGTAAGATAATAATGAACAGCCATATTTGATTGATGTGGTATCAAGAGGTTGCTTGAACCCAGTAGATACATTATTCTATATGCCGTGAAACATTTAGCAAGATAGGTAAAAGATGCTACTCATTGAAAGATTCCGATAAGATGTTCAAGGTCTACAACATATACTTCAGCTTATCTGCTACGTATCAAGACCAGCCCTGGGTATCTCATTTAAAATGTGAACAGTGCAAAACAATTCTTAAAGGCAAAGCGAACAATTTTTACTCGCCAGAAGGAATTTTTTCCAAATATTAGTTATTTGATAGAATAAAGAGGTTTGATTTTATATCATATTTGACTGGCTGATACAAGGATGAAATGAGAGTCACGAAGTTTTCTATTGAAAAAATTGGCAGAAGCCGACTGAAACTGCTGTTACTTTTGCATTACCAACCCTCCAAACTATGATCTAGAAAAATTGTGTCTCCCATACTGTATGTATGCATTGCCTTACCCAAAGTCCCAGTACCACACTGCCCTCAGCACCCGGCCCACCCTCTCTGGAGAGAGGTCACACATCTTTAAGACAGAGCAAAAAGTTAGTCAGACAAAAGTATTGCAGATCCAGATTCTAATTTCACATATGCGGCTAATGAGAGAAAACCTCAATTTCTGAACCACGAAGACGTCAAAGGTCTGATCTGAAGAAATGGTCTTACGAAATCTAATGTTGAGCTTCTGACGTGTAGGCTCAAGAAGTTAAGCTTGTTTGATGATTGTGTGAAAGAAACATCAGATACAGCTTCAGCAATGATTTTTCCAACTTCTTGAGCAGGCAAGATAGGCCGTGATTCGTTAACAATGTAGTTCGTCAATCTGGGGCTATAGGGATAACATGTAGCCATTGTGAATGGCAACTATTAATAGACACATCATCTAGTAGCTGCGAAGCTGTGCTGTTTCATAATTTGAAAAAGTAGCCGTCTCTTCCTGCGACACACACACACACACATTGTGCACCTCGAACGAACTACTACAATTTCAAGATGTTTCCAATTGCCTTGAAGTAAGGCGGCCATGGATGGAAGGTCACTGGAGGCTCCAAATGGCGCCCTTCCTGACGGGCCTTCAAGGCAATGTTACGAAATGCCTTTGTTTTCTTTAAATTTATTGCAGCCGGACGCTAAGGTCCGTACTCAAAAAAGGACTTGCCGGAGGGGATACAATTCTCTTGTGTGACGGATGCCAATTCAGAGCAGCTGGACACTGGGAAGGTGCTGATGACACATCTGCACATCAAGTTCGGCCTCATTAAACAAACGGTGGCGGCGCTAGACAACGAATACTCAGCTTTCAAATTCCTCCAGCCTGTCTTTTCGCAGTTATCTAAGGCAAAGGTCATTGCTGGTATCTTCTTCACACCCTAGATAAGAAAATCGTAGGTTATGGTAAATGTGATAAGAAGCTGAACAAGACCGATGAATAGATTTGGATCAGTTTTGTTGCAATGGATTATGGCTTTCCGGACTGGTTCATAATCTAATGAATCACTAAAATATAGCGTAATACATGTTATCCCTCAAAGTACGTATCCTCAATGCATATTTTAAAAAATCGAAAAGGATCATGGGAGCAAGCGCTCACTGGAGTGAGGCGAACACGATCACGAGGCTTCACACCGGACTTCGAATATAGTTCTCATGGATTGTATTGCAAAAAAAACGAGGGCTATGTTTAGATAATTTGTCAGGAAAAAATTTGCAGGCCAACAATATAGAGCATCTACTTATTTTCCAAACCTTTTTTGGGGTATGACCTGAGAAATACAAATTGACTTTGATATATTGCCGGTTTGATCTGACTAAATGGCAGCCATAAGGAACGAGTTTGTCAGTCTTCTCATGGGAAATAGGTTAATTTAAGTTAATAACTGTATTGATAACAAAAGCAAAGCAAAATGATTCAACATAAGCTGAAAATTTCTATTTAGACTATAGTAATTGAAGGCTCTGAAACTGCAAATTTAATGTAGATTTTGAGATTGTATTAGCAAAAATCAGCATCAGGAAAGTTAACTCATGGAGTACCCCTCAATGCCGTGTGCTTAGCTGAGCTAAAAGAACTATCCAACACTTTTATTCACCACAAGCTGTTTAAATATAATGTATACATATACATAATAATATATATTATTACATATTACACATTATTGACTTATTTATTATATATTAATTCTATTTTATATGATTGCAAATATCATTATACATATATATAGCAATATATACTCACAACATATGTCACTCTATTGTATTCTAACAAGATCCAACGCCAATAATGCGGCATATATTGAACCCATGAATATTAATAATTAATATCTGGGAAATTAGTTTTTTTAGTGAAAGGATGGCAACACAAGCGTGCCTACTTTAATAAGCTATTCTGATTCTGTGATGGTATATAAAGCAAGTCAACCCTTGTTGAATGAGAAGACTCGATAGACAAGAATTAACTTTCTAGGTCCACTAAGCGCAAGCTTGAAAAAGCAGAAGAAAGATCAGGACTAACTGTCCGTTGACAGGCATATGAAGACTACTGCAGATCACACCAATCGATCTTAGCAAAGGCCAATTCAAGTTTCTTTAAAATACTGTTGAATCACATGCCAACAATCCAAAATATTCATCTCTACGACCAACCATCTCCTTGATCGCACCTAGATTAGCTCCGTACCTAGTGATTCTTGTGGTATTCTTGCTTTTCGTTTCTCTAGCTTCTTTGTCCACAAGATAGACAGGATCAGAGAGTCCATCCCTAGCGTTGCACCATTCACTCTGGATTCATTTCCCTCAACTAGGTGATTCACCTCAATTTCAACATTCAAGGAGGCCGCGAGTGACCTAATTCTCTGGTTCATATTCTTATCAAAGAAGAAGACTATGTAATATAATGTATCTCCGTCTGTAACTCCACAAAGTCATAAAGACCATGTGGGTGTTACGCAGGAGAGTTTTGTATAGCCCACTCACAGCCTATGCGGCTTTCGGTACGCATTCGGTAGCAAACAGACTTCGTCTCACACAACAAAGAAAAAGTGGGAAGCATACATAGTAGAGTCAGGAGAGCAGTTGAGGTGGTGAGCATCATGGAAGTAGCAGCTCAGGACCACTGAAAAGGATGTGCCATAGTCGTTAGTAGGAGAGTAGTTGTCGTTGCGTAAGAATTGTGGAACCGAGTTCCACAGTCTAGGACCTGCAGAGCTAAAGCTTCTGTCGCCAACTGCCTTTAAGCGGAGGAATGGGAGAGCTAATTTATTGCCCACACAGGACCTGAGGGCGTGAACAGGCTGAAACTGATCCAGCAGTTCAGCTAGGTACGAATTAGCCAAGCCGCGGCAGGCCTTGTGGGTCAGCCTAAGAACTCTGCTCTGTACCCTTTGCTCAAAGGCAACCATCCTAGCTCTTTCGACAAAGGAGACACGTGCTCAAACCTCTGGGACTTGAAGGCTAGGGTGCAGCCATATTCATTGTCCGCTGTAGTGGCATAATAGCTTTCTTTGGCAGCTCATCCAAAAGGGAATTACAATAATCAAGCCGAGACAGAACTAAAAAGCTAGTTAAATCTTTTACAAGCCACTGTGGGAGACAGCTCCTAATCTTGTATAGGGATCGGATGTGATGGCTAGCTGTAGAAGCAGTCTTCTGAATGAAGCTTTTGAAATTGAGGCAGCTGTCGAACACGACACCTAAATTTCGAGCACGTGGTGATGGTCGCACAATAGCATCACCTATTAGAAGAGCAAAGCATTTTAATCCAGCCACACGCTTAGGGTGTCCTACGAGCAGCAGTTTGATTTTATCATAATTTAATTTCAGGAAGTTTTTCGACATGCAGGATCGAATGTCGGCAAGGCAAGCATTCAGTTTCTCAGTTGCCGCAGCAGATTCCGACGGTTTGAATGACAAATACAACTGAGTATCGTCAGCATAGAAGTGATATTCTATTCCTTGGGCTAGAATCACTTTTCCCACTGGTTGTGTATAAATGGAGAACAGCAAGGGACGGAGAACAGACCCTTGAGGGACTCCACAGGTGACCCTTCTCGTGTCTGAGACCGGACCCCCACACGACACGGATTGAACACGATCAGACAAGTATGATTTAAACCACGCCAGTGCTTCGTCTGCCAGACCGATCGTGGTCCTCAATCGTTCAAGCAGAACTTCTTGATCAATGGTGTCGAAGGCAGCAGACAGATCTAGCAGAGCTAGGGCAGTGACATTCCCGTCGTCGTTGCCAAGTAGAATGTCATTGTTAACACGGAGGAGAGCAGTTTCAGTGGAGTGCTGCCTCTTGAACCCTGATTGAAATGTTTCTGACATTAAATTATTTTTAATGTGTTCAACCAGCTGCTTAGCAACAAGTTTTTCAAGAATCCTTGATAAGAAAGGAAGAAGTGAAACTGGGCGATAGTTTGCTAGGACCTCTGTATCTAATCCAAGCTTTTTAAGAATGGGTCTAACGATTGCTGATTTGAAGGACTTGGGGACGATTCCTTCTTCCCCTACACCCAATTTTGACTGTCTTTCTTCTACGATGTATAGATCTGGTGCTGCCATGGATATCTATCATAATAAAATATGTCACTAGCCTCAGGTCATGTCCAAACAGCCTTAAAAATTGTTTGATCAGGCCACTATTTAAGAGAGAAAGACTTACAAGAGAACTTGAGCGACTTCCACCAAGTCTACCCTCACCATTCCTGTCAAAACATTGGAACGAGTTCTGACAGACCTGCTAAACTCTTGCATTGAAACGTCAAACCTAGCTCGTAAGTTCAGTCAGGGCTTAAAGCTAATAACTCCACCGAGTCAGCATTGTTTCAGGTGTATAACGAACTTCTTAGGAATACAGACTTAGGCAGATCATCTCTGCTTGTTCTGCTCGATCTTTCGGAAACTTTTGATACAGCAGATCACCAAGGCCTTCTTGAGCACTTCTCATCTCGCCTGGGCATCACTGGCACAGCACTGCTGTGGTTCCGGTCCTATCTCAATGGGAGACTTTATATTATTGATTTGAACGGACAAGGATCATCCTATGAACCATTGAATTACGGTGTACCTTAAGGTTCTGTATTTGGTCCGCTTCTTTTTACAGTTCATGCTGCATTTCTGATGTAGGCGAAAAACTGCGCCCCTATTCCACTAACTCGTTCACACGAAGTCCACTGCCATACGCTGCAGGGGCCAGGGCCAATATCACAATCAAGTTCAAGAATCCCGCAATCCCCTGCATTCCACTGCTAAACGAAACTAATTTGGGGCGAAAAACGTTTTGCTGTAGCTTCACCACGCGGCGGTCGCAGCGAGCGAGCGAAGTGGGTGGCTGCGAGGCTGCCCCCCCCCCGTGGTGGCAGCCTCTTTCTAGTCAACGGTCGCACCTTTGCTGCTCGTTCGCGTGGCCGGGCGCCAACCTGGCGAGGCTTGAGAATGTGCGCGTGCCGCATGCCCCAACGAAGCTGACGCGAATGGCTGACGGCAAGGCGAGTGACAGGCAAAACGAGCGACTCGGGAGTGCGACGCTCTGCGCGACTGCTCACAGCTCCGACGCTCACAGCTCCGACGCTCACAGCTCCGACGCTCACAGCTCCGACGCTCACAGCTCCGAGGCTCACAGCTCCGACGCTCACAGCTCCGACGCTCACAGCTCCGACGCTCACAGCTCCGACGCTCACAGCTCCGACGCTCACAGCTCCGACGCTCACAGCTCCAACGCTCACAGCTCCGACGCTCGCCTAGGGCTTTGCCGAGAAAGGGATGCGTTCATTGGCCAAAAGAGCGGCTGCGTCTCGCCCTGCAAAATGGCTTGACTCTCCATTGTCGGTCAGCCAATAACAAAATACAATTCTTTCGTATAGCTTCCAAAGAGACCTAAATCTAAATTCAGGGATTCACACATGCCACGGGCTCAAGCCCACGACCTCAGCCAGACCTGGTTCGGGGCGACCACCACCACCGCACGGCCAAACCAGCCGGGCGATGCAACGCCACCGGCATTTCACCGGTGCACTGAGGCCGGCGTGAAAATCAGGCTGACATAGGAACAGCTGCTATCGCCGCACGCTACATACCAACCGGTTTGCAATCTCCTAAATAATTCACAAGCCATGAGTTAGCGTAAAATAAGCTACTTCCACGCGACTCGCTTTTATCGGGCTACCAAAGTATATTTAAGCATGTACATACATTGGCATACGCCGAGAGAAAGAGAATGTGCTCTTTTATATAGCGACTCACAATTTCTGCACATGGATGATGAGATGCAACATAGATAGCGAGTATAGGTATCGGAAAAAAAATTCCAACTGTTGGGTCTGCTGTACTGCGACAGCGGACTACTCCCGCGGAAGCCACCGAGGCGAAAACAGCGGACCCACTTGCAGCAGCTATTTCCCGGTTAGCATGCTGGCCGTGCGGCCCGGTTACGCGTTTGCTTAAGAAACGGCATCTACGTGAGCCGTCTTGATTTGTGAGCGACTACCCACACAAACAAAAAACTTACCAAAGTTTTAGCTTTTAACTGTGCAGTGACAAAATACAGCACCATATCAAACCGGTCATTCAGCAAACGGGCTAAGTGGCAATCACATACCGCGCAGGATTGGGCAAATAAGTGCACGCTCTGATAATAATAATAATAATAATAATATTGCACTTGATAAAGCGCCCTCAGAGAACTTAATCTCTTTCTAGGCGCTTTACATTTGCTGCAAAGTGATACGCAATAGAATAGTAAGTAAAATCATGCTTGAAAAACAAACAAAATGAATAACATGGTTAGGGGTTACATGCACTGGGTCAGCATGCAAATGTGGTTAGTGGCAGCATGAACAGTGTCAGCACGCATAAGCACATCGAGGACGAATCACAAGGACCATCAAGGTCAAGGTGATTGTAGTTGGCCAATGTCATGGGGTCAAGCCCCACGGCATTTTTGAAGCTCCCGAATAGAGTTTTAGTTCTCTCAGGACGCTTTACAAATGAATAGTATTAACTGCATTGCTTACACGGACACACAACAGCAAAACTATTAACTTACCAACCGATCACTGTAACGCCATTAAAGTAAGAGGGGAAAAGTCTGAGAGAGATGGTTCAGATCTCCTCTTAAGTCAGCGCCGGCTGTCGAAGCCAACTGATTATTGCTGCTGAGTACAGTGGACGTCCTGTTTGAGTACGTACAAGTATATTACATGTCAGCTGATCCGACGGGTCGTAAAGACCCGGCCTCTGACCTTTGACTCGGGTGAGCCGAGTTTTTATTCCACTGCTGTGTTCGAAATTTCGTGTAACATGAAGTCATGCCGACGTAAGATTCCTATGCAACTGTACCGATCTTAGCGGTTTCTATAAACGTGGATAAAAAAATACTGACAGTCGCAACACTAAATTAATGATGATTTCTCAACCAAACAACCATGTCCGACAGCAGAGCGGCTAACGAGATTCTCTGCCGAAGCCGAAAGATGGCAGGTAATAAACTCTCGCATAAGTGGAAGTTTAAAGCTAACAATAGCAGGAGCATCTTTCCTTTTGAGCACTTGGAAACATAGAGGGATAGCACGGTTACATCAGAAAAGTTTCCTCTCTCTCCCTCTCACACTGAAGAATGACTTCCTGCAGTATTGGCGGAGCCTCGTCGTTGCTTCTCTGACGTCATTGCCTCTCTTAATAAAAATAAATAATAATAAGTAAAAATTCATATGTATAGCGCCCCAAGAGAACAATCTCTATTCAGGCGCTTCACATATGACTCAGGGCTCAAGCCCACAACCCCAGCCAGGCCTTGGTCAGGGCGAGCACCTTGACCACTGGACAGAACCAATGCGTTAACTGCAATACTTACTGAGATATCACACCTGAGCATAGTTGCTCTGACAAAAGAAAAATACTCACAAGTAGCCGAGTGTACTGCTACTCAGTGCTCTGCGACCGTCTTCGCTTCCTAGTGCCAACTTCTCGCGAGCATGGGCAGCCGGTCTTACATCGATTCTTCACATCGGATTCGGAGAGCCTTCGCGGCGGAATTCCGGTGGCGGCGATGTTTTCGAACCGCGATGCGCGTGCAACGTCTCTGCAACGTCTCTGGGCCTCTATATCCTCGAGGGATCAGACTGCCGTCTTGCAAAATTCCTTGGAGACCAATAAAGTACACGATAGAAGTCTCCTACTGGCCTATAAAAAGTGTGCAAGTATGCAAAACTCCGTGTAAATGAGAAGAAAAAGAAAGTGTGGTGCTCGGGCTTTGAAACGTTGAATTCTAATAGGATTTTACGTGGAGGTAATGTCGAGACACTTTCCTGAGCGCCAATTGCCACATGCAGGTGGACTCAGTTTTTATGTCGGGCAGTAAAGGCAAGGAGTAGCCTTAGCTGTACGAACGTAACGAATCGGACGCGTTGATAGTACGCCAACCTTGACCTTGAGATGCGCGGCAGCAACCGAGGCCCTTTGACCAAGCCCCGCAGGCTGTGTGCACGGTTGGCGTATCTGCTTGGCAGGTAGCCGAATGCTCGCTAGAGTATTTGGAATTCATTCGCGACCTTGATGAAGGTGGGCTTGAAAGGCTGCATGAATCGTTGCTAACCCACGTAGCTGCATCCGATGAAGCAAAGAATTACTGCTACTGGGGATGAGCCCTCTGCGGCCAAGCAGACATCCGCTTTGTGCTGAACAGGGCACGTGACGAGCTTCGGGAGCTCTCGAGGCCTGATGAGCCTAGACTAAGGCGTGTTTACTCGGCGAGTCTTGCTTCTGTCATGCTTGTGTTCTGCTTCTGTCTGTGGTGCGCACTTACGCATAGTGCCCAAACATGCACGACATAGGCCACCAACGTGCCATTCTTCGTGAAATCCTTCAGTTCCCTTGTTTGAAATAATACTGCTGCTATTAAACACGTTGGACCATGTCACAATCTGCAAAATTTGCAAGCCTTTTATCAGAGCAGTACCACGAATCGCACTTTCCAACCGTTAAGGCTTCGTTAAGCAACTTACAAAATGATGATGGAGCATGGGAGTCTTATCAAGGGCAGGCTGAGAAATATATGTAACAGGTCACGTTTTCAGATTGGGATGCCCTAATAATAATAATAATAATGCACTTGATAAAGCGTCCTCAGAGAACTCGGTCTTCTTTCTAGGCGCTTTACATTTGCTGCAAACAGACATGCTATTGAATGGTGAGTAAGATCATGCTTGATAAGCAACATGAATACCATGTTTAGGGGTGACGTGTACAGGGTCAGCATGCAAATGTGGTTAGTGGCAGCATGCACAGCGTCAGCACGCATAAGCACATAAAGGACGAATCGCAGGTACCCATTAAATGCTGTCCTAAGTAGGTGTGTTTAATGAAGCCTTGGCTACCTCTATTGGTGTCATCTTGATAGCGAGTACAATTTTTTAATCTGAACTCAATTATCGGCTAAAATGGTGGTGGATTTTTTTAATTGCATGACGCAACTCAGGTGCAAGGCGTTAAAATAGCAACACATTAATGCTAATAGCACACTTGATAAAGCACAACCAGAGAATTCAATCTCTTTCTAGGCGCTTTACGTAGTCATAGTGACTTCCATGACGCAAAATACTAATTTCCTAAAGACCTCTCAAAGAAGCCATTAAACTATAAAAAAGGATTACTAGCATTTTTATTTCATTCCCTTCTTTAATTTATCCCGTGACTCAAAGCATATAACCTTGCAAATTTACAGGATCACTGCCATGGTTAGTATTTGCATGGTACCCTAGCATGAAATGCTAGGGAAATAATCAAGTATCTAATTTAGAAATATTTATTTGCATAACTTCTCATGCAAATGAAAATAAATAAATAAAAATAACCTCTCAGGTGAACGTAGAGGGAGAGTGCTGCCAGCATTGCACCCATAGCTGCAACCGAGGCACCATCTGAGGCATATCAGATGTCAACATCAGATGACAATACAACCAACGTGCCTTCGGTGCAGGTTTGCTGGAGAATAAAAATAGACAACTTGAGCTCTCCCGACACCTGGTCGGCACGCCCACATTAGAGCTCCGTGTGAATATAGTCGAATTATCTACTGGCTACCTTTACAAAACTCTGGCCATAAGCATGTCATCAGCGTCTATGCCACTTGTATGCTTGATAGGCATTGTTCTTATGACGGCGCTCCCATTCGTCTGCCGATGCTCTGAAAATAGAAACAGCATGGAGTCGCAGCGAGCAAATTGTTCAGAAGCCGTAAAGCCTAATTTATCTACTCAGAGAAGGTAGCACAAGCCTTTGCATGGTACACAGAATTTTTCATTTGCATCTACTTGATGCCAAATGAATATAATAATGGCATTTTCTACGGATTTGTATACAACTCTAAGAAAACTAACTCTTTCAATGCACTGCAATTATTATTGAGAGGCAGGATGTCAAATATTTAGTGATAAACCTTTCAGAATTTTAGCATGCGTGTGCAAACAAAAATAGAAGCAGACGTAGCAAACCGATCAAAAGAAGCAGATGCTATGAGGCACGTGATCGTTTTCAACTTACCCAAGTCAGGAATTTCGGAACGTCTGTTGATAGCGAGTTCCGGCCCGTGTTAGTATTCGAACTAAAGCACGGCTATAAATGCCTAAATTTTCTCCACGACTGAGGAAGCCGAATTACGGAGTAGCGAGAATCGGCCACACCCCCCGAAACGCTCTGGAAAAAGGTAGGCATCCACGAAGGCCGAAAACATTAATTTCTAATATTTTCGTACTACTGTGTTAGCCTCAAACCCGCCAGAGACCAGTTAAAAGTAATTGGTCAATTCCTTTTACCTTTTTCTTCATTCTCTTCTCAACCCTACCAACTTTATATATTTTTGATAACTGGGCATAAATCCTCACCGTACCCTGGGTGTAAATCCATTAATTAATGTCAAACGTTCCCCCAATCAGGTCCTGAAAAGGAGAACAGTCGAAGTTCTCTTTACGAATACAATCAGTTGGACAATTTTCCATGCCTATACGGAAGGTATGCTTACACGGAAGTAAACCATGTGACTGGAATGGCAACCGAGTTTCACTACTTTCAGTATGCCTACCGTCGCAAGAATAGCGCTCACTAATGGCCAGAGGTGAAGGAAATGGATGTACTGGCCATCACACAGAAAGAGCTTTGCTGATGAGCTAAAGAAACAATAAGACCCGCTTAACTGTGGCTCTGGCTTCACTTGCCCGCTACGGGAGAATACAAACAAGAGCCAATGTTTACCTGGAAAGGGGCAGAACCAATGAAGTTCAAATGGCAAGCGTTCGAGCAGCATCCCTTTCTATGGCACCACCATTCTATAGCACGGACAGCGGGGGTAATAGTGAAATATTATAAATGCAAATAGAGAACCGAGATTTTGTCAAAGCTAACCGGTAGGTTTTTGTTATTTAGGAAAATTCCCCTATCTATTCAACTATCTAGCCCTGAAGTTGTCGAACAGCAACGTTTTTTTCGTTCTCTCTCTCTCTCTCTCTCTCTCTCTTTATCAAATAACTCCCACCACATTCAAAATTAAAAGTGCAGCAAAAATATGCAAGAATTATTGCTTCCATCAAGAGGCGATACAGCTGCTAACAAAAAGCAGGGCACTGATCATTTAGTAGAAGCTGGAGAAGCAAATATATATATATATACTTTGTGGATAGTGACACTGTTGTTTATTTTTTCCTCACACGTTTCCAGTGTAAACAGCAATAGCTTTCTGCATACATTATGCTCACTATCCATTGACTGCGGTTATGGTTTCAGCAGGAATTGACGAGGAAGTGACGTTATAGTGGCTCTATCGCAGTTAAACTTAACGGACACCCTTAGCTTCGAGAAATTTGCAAATCACAGAATCGCAGAAGTAGCTGCGGTGCACCTAGAGCTGAAGGACGAAAACATTCTGCGAGCGTCGGAGAAAGAACGGTGAACATAAGAGGTTGGTGCAAGGTGGCGATCGCCTGCCTAGCATCTCCTAGTATCGCCTGCTAGTAATCTCTCAAGCTTAGAGGTTGGCTGCTATCAGAGAGATGATTTACACATCTGAAAACAGCTGCAATGCAGTAGAACAAGTCATTCGCCGTGGGATTTTAATCAACTGGCTGCAGAGGGGCCAACAAAAAGCTACAGCATCAATAATAAGAATAGTAATAATAATACATTTGCGTAGCGCCCCTCAGAGAGCTAAATCTCTTTCTAGGCACTTTACGGGGGCTGTATAGAAAGCATTATCGAATGGCTGGTGGTAACGTCCCAAAGCAGCAGTGTAAGCAGGCATATGCACACGAAGAACGAATCACAAAGACTTACTACGACCCCCAATAAGGTTCAATGAAGTCGATGAATGATTCTGAATCGTGTGCAAACAAAGAATGTTACTTGAAACTTGACTAAGAATCGTCCCAGTATGTCATATTCTGAATAAAACACATTTTTAAAGAGGTTTTAAAGGTTTATTGGCTAATTTTAGGTGTATAATCCGAATCTAGAATGATTATTGTTGCTATTCGTACTTGGGCATCCAATAATTAGCACACAGAACCTATATGCTGGCACCGGGCCAGCCGTTGAGCGGCTTAAAAGAAATTGCTAATAGTAAAAAAAATAATACACTTGATAAAGTCCCCTTAGAGAACTAAATCTCTTTCCAGGCGCTTTACATTTGCTGCAAACTGGGAAACGCGATTGAATGGTGAGTAATATTATGTTTGATAAACAGCATGCATAATGTGGTTATGGGAGATACATGGGCAGGGTCAGCATACACATGCGGTTAACGGCAGCATGCAAAGTGTCAGCACACATAAGCACACGAATGACAAATCACAGGGACCCACTAAATGCTGTCCTAAATAGGTGTGTTTTAAGTTCTTTTTAAATGTGGTCAAGTCAGGAGATGTTCTGACACAAGTCGGGAGGGAGTTCCAGGCTTTGGGAGCATGCGAACTAAATGCACGGTCTTCAAAGGATTTGAGGTTTGTACGAGGTATTTGTAGACTGTTGGATTCCGAAAAGCGCTTCGTATGATGCTTGGCCTGGTGGTGGAGTCGATCTGAGAGGTAGGGTAATAATAATAATGATAATAATAATAATGCACTTGATAAAGCACCCTCGGAGAACTTAATCTCTTTCTAGGCGCTTAGCATTTGCTGCAAAGGGAAATGCAATTGAATTGTAAGAAAAATCATGCTTGAAAAACAAACACAATGAATAATATGGTTTGGGGTGACATGCACAGGGTCAGCATGCAAATGTTGTTAGTGGCAGCATGCACAGTATCAGCACGCATAAGCACATCAAGGACGAATCACGGGGACCCACTAAATGCTGTCCTAAATAGGTTTTTTAAATTCTTTTTAAATTTGGTCAGGTCAGGGGATGTTCTGACGCAGGTCGGGAGGGAGTTCCAGGCTTTGTGAGCATGCGACTAAATGCACGATCTCCAAAGGATTTAAGGTTTGTACGAGGTATTTGTAGACTTATGGATTCCGAAAAGCGAGTGGTACGATGCTTTGCCTGATGGGGTAGTATATCTGAAATATAGGCTGGAGCCATAGAATGAAGAGACCTAAAAGTGAGCGACAAAACCTTGAAGTCAATCCATTGCTTGACTGGTAGCCAGTGCAGGTCGGCGAGAAGTGGTGTAATGTGGCAACTGCGACGCTCACGACAGACAAGCCTAGCTGCAGAGTTTTGCTCCAGCTGCAATCGCCTGATCGCACATGCTGGTAGGCCAGTAAGC
The DNA here is from genome assembly GCA_009760855.2 of Cristatella mucedo. NCBI lineage: Eukaryota > Metazoa > Bryozoa > Phylactolaemata > Cristatellidae > Cristatella > Cristatella mucedo. The sequence continues at coordinate 3,007,135 of WPIO01000027.1, read as the reverse complement.
AGTGAGTTGCAGAAGTCGAGACGGGATGTCACAAATACATGGACCAACTTGGACGTGGTATCCTTATCTAAACAAGCCCGAATTTTAGCAACTTTATGAAGCTGAAAGTAGGCAGGCTTGACTGTGGAGCTGATATGGTCGTCTAACGAGAGGTCGCTTTGGAATATGACACCTAGATTTCGAGCTGATGCAACTGGAGATATGCTGGCAGAGCCAATTTTGAGAGTCAGCCTTTCCAATCTCTGGATCACACTGGGTTTTCCCATAACTAGTAAGTTAGTTTTATCATCGATAAGTTTTAGAAAATTTGCTGCCATCCATGTGCAGATGTCATCAATGTATGCAGCTAGTGAGTTTAGAGAAATTGAGGTGCTCGAAGGCTGGGAGGGATGAAAGCAAAGGTACAACTGAGTGTCATCCGCATAGAAGTGAAAGCCTAGATTGTGCTTGGCAATCACATCAGCAAGAGGGAGAGTATAAACCGTGAAAAGAACTCGACCTAGTACGGAGCCCTGAGGCACTCCATATTTCAGAGGTACTACAGATGATCTTTGCCCATTCACGTCAATACTCTGGAGTCTCCCACTGAGATAGGACCTGAACCACTGCAGTGCAGTGCCAGTGGTGCCCAGGCAAGATGAGAGGCGCTATTGAAGAACTTTGTGATCGATGATATCAAAAGCAGTCGAAAGATCGAGCAAAACAAGCAGAGACACTCTACCCATGTTTGCATTACTAAGTAGGTCGTTGTACACTCGAAGCAATGCTGACTCTGTGGAGTGATTAGCTCTAAAGCCAGACTGGAACTTACTAGCAAGGTTTGAAGTTTCAATATATGAGTTCAGCCGGCCCACCACGACCCGTTCCAGTGTCTTTGATAGGAATGGTAGAATTGAGACTGGGCGGTAGTTGCTCAAGTTCTCTTGGTCTAGTGTAGCTTTCTTGAGAAGTGGCCTGACTACAGCTTTTTTTAAAGGTGCTGGGACATGATATGAGGCTAATGACATATTAATGATGTTTGTTATGCATGGCAGCAGCAGATCAATGCAATGTAGGTGCAGGACAGTGGAAATAGGGTCCAGGGGACTTGTTGTCTTCTTTGATTGAGATTCGAACTTGAGGACTAGATCACTAGTGACCTGCCTCAATGCAGAAATTGAGGTGCAGCCAGGAACCGAGGAACAGCATTCTAGAGGGGAGGTTGTCATCGCAGGGATGGATTCCATGATCTTGTCTATCTTCTGCACAAAGAATCGAGAGAAGCGATCGGCTAGATCATCACAAGGATCATCAGGTAACGAGCTAATCTGGGAGAGGTTGAGGAAATGGTTGATCGTCAACATCAACATTTTTGGATTGTGCATCTGTGATTCAACAATGTTTCTTTAGAAGCTAGACTTGGCCTTTGCTAGGATCGATTGGTACGATCTACAGTAGTCTTCATATGCCTGTCGATGGACAGTTAGTCCGGATCTTTGGTTTGCTTTTTTAAGCTATTGTTTAGTAGACTTGACTAGTTTAATGTCTGTGGTAAACCATAGGCCGTCTGGGCAGGGGCGCACAGTGCGCTTTGTCAGTGGTTCCAAACTCGTCGAGCATGTCAGCTAGTGTCGTGTTGTAGCTATCTACCAATGATGACAGATTGGAGGGAGGACTGAGCAGCAGAGGTGGAGCAGATATTCTCGCACGGGCAGCATCGATGTCAAGGGTCTTGAGGTTTTTAGATTCACAGGTTATTTTAGAGGAGGATGTGGGCACACACTGTAGATTGAATGAGATATGGGTGTGGTCAGATAAGCAGGATTTGTTAATAATCGGTGATGACAAAGTGCAGTTGTATGAAAAAATCTGAGCGACAAAACCTTGAAGTCGATGCCTTGCTTGACTGGTAGCCAGTGCAGGTCGGTGAGAAGTGGTGTGATGTGGCAACTGCGACGCTCACGACAGAGGGACCTAACTGCAGAGTTTTGCACCAGCTGAAATTACCTGATTGCACATGCCGGTAGGCCAGCAAGCAGTGAGTTACAGAAGCAATGACGGGATGTCGCAAATGCATGGACCAACTTAGATGTGGTATCCTTATCTGAACAAGCAATTATGTAGCAATGTTACGTAGCTGAAAGTAGGCAGACATTACTGTGGAGTAGATGTAGTCGTCTAACGAAATGTCACTTTGGAACATGAAACCGATAATTTGTGCTGATTCAACAGGAGATTTGCTGGTAGAGTCAATTTTGGGCATAAGCCTTTCAAATTTCTGAATCACACTTGGTTTCACTATAACTAGTTAGTTGGTTTTATCATAATTTAATTTAAGAAGATTTGCTGCCATCCTTGTGTGAACGTCATCAAAACATGCAGCCAGGTAGTTGAGAGATTCGAGGTGCTCGAAGGCTGGGAGGGATAAAAGCAAAGGTACAACTGAGTGTCATCCGCATACAAGTGAAAGCCTAGATTGTGCGTGGCAATGGTATCGGCCAGAGGGGGAGGATAAATCGTGAACAGAACCGGACCTAGCACGGAGCCTTGAGGTAGCCCATATTTCAGAGGTACCTCGGATGATCTTTGTTCATTCACGCCAATACTCTGGAGTCAACCACTGAGATAAGACCTGAACCATTGCAGAGCAGTGCCAGTGATGCCCAGGCCAGATGAAAGGCACTCTAGAAGAACTTGGTGGTAGATAGTATCGAAATCAAGCATAAAAAGCAGATATACTTCACCAAGTCTGCATTGTAAATTAGGTTGTTAAACACCTGAAGTAATGCTGACTCTTAGAGTGATTATCTCCTAAATTACACTGGAATTTTATAGCAAGGTTTGAAGTTTTATTACACGTGTTCAGCTGGTCCGCCACGACTCATCCCGGTGTCTTTGATAGGAATTGTAGAATGGGGACTGGGCAGTAGTTGCTCAAGTTCTCGTGGTCTAGTATCGCTTTCTTGAGATGTGGCCTGACTACAGCTTTTTGAAAGGTGCTGGAACTGACCTGAGGCTAATGACAAATTAATGATGTTAGTTATGCATGGCAGCAGCAGATCAATGCAACGTAGGAGCAGGACAGTGGGAACAGGGTCCAAAGGACATGTTGTCTTCCTTGAATGGGATATGAACTACAATTCTAGACTGCTCAAATACTTGATACAATAATAATAATAATAAAATGTGCATTTCAGTGTATACAAGTAAGCTTGTGAATGTGCATGCTTATGCATGTTCGTGTGTGCAAACACACACACACACACACACACACACACACACGTGCACACACGCAATCACGCAAGCACACACACACACAGCTAGCTCCTGATTCGCTTGCAATGCTATTTTTACCACATGGACAAATTTTTTTGAAGACAGTAAACCTGCTTCCAGTTTGCTTAGCTGTCAGGACACACAAGTATGACGTTTGATGCCACATTCCCGTAAAAAACCAGTGTCTAGAGCCAGAGCGGCTGCAGAGTGGCCAAGGGGATAATCGCCGCAAGTGAGGGGCGTGGGCAGCACTCTGACTCTGTGGTAATAAAAAAAATTTGGAGAAGATAGAACACGAGCCATCTGAATAGTGAGTCCACATTCCACCTCGTTACCAGCGCAGGCTAAAAACACGGGTTCGCTCTCCAGCTCAATCAAGTTCAAGTGGGCAGGTTCAAGTTCAAGTGCAAGTTGCAAGTTTAAGTGCTCAAGCAGGCTCAAGTGGGCAGGCGATGCTCCAAGAGAGAAGGCAAATAACCCACATGAAAGGCAGAATAATGTAGTGCATACCATAGAGAGAAAGAATGGTGCAGCGATGCACACACAAATGCGAATGTGCACACATGAACACTCGCTACAGCAAACACCACACATGTGTGTGCATGCATGCGCAAGTAATCGCATGCATGCACGTTCACACACACACACACACACACCCACACACACACACACACACACACACACACACACACACACACACACACACACACACACACACACACACACACACACACACACACATGCCTCCACACGCACGAGTGCATGAGCCTGCACGAACGATGAACACAGCTCGTGTCGAGCTAAGGCAGCAAATAACGTGTCGCTATTACCTACAAGGCTGGTTAGCAACGTGATGATGAAACACGTATTCTACGGGTAAACAGTTGGACCCACTGATACCGCCAGCATAGGTGCTTCTTTGCATATAAAAGTAGATATACGAAGTGTGCTGAAAGGAAGCCGAGAGAAAGCGAACACGGTGGCACTGCTGTGAAAGATAGGTTGGTGGCGTCATCAGCAGCTGGGTGAGGGGGGACATCTCATTATCTCAGATACCAGACAGAAACAGGCTGAAGTCGTTCCAATTCAAGTTGGCATTTCTAACTCATAGCTAGCTATATTGTGATAGCTATGACGTTGTGATTTTCCCAATGATCCAGGAGACGCTTGACATATACTAGAGCGTTTCATAGCGAGGCTCGCTTCAAAGCTTTGTCATACATGGTCTTAGAAATGCCACAGAATTGTTTTAACTTATCTCGTGCATTTCTAAAAAATCTTTCCGCCTTCCAGTAGCTATGGTCCACGTTTCATTGTAAGGCCATGGTGCTACTTTGGCTCGATAAATGAACTTACTGCAATACACAAGAGTCTTCTAAGATATCATAGTAGTTTCGAGTATGACTTTTGAGATATCCTGACCAGTCTGAATGTTTTAGCTAAAAGAAGCATTTTAGCTGAGCTATGAAGAACCCAGCAGAGGCAATAACCTAACGATTTAGCTGTTCATCAACTAAGTTAGAAACCCAGAAGCAGTTCAGTGAAACACTACAATCTCTCTTTTAGCGTTGGTTTTTGAGCGGCTACGTTGGCGAGCATTGTCCATGTTCCGTGAGTCTAAATAGATCAGATACACAATGCCCTAAATAGGTTCAATGCTTCACAAATGACATGCGATTCTTGCCTGTTTTGGGCTTGTGATTCTGAAGTGGTCATGACCAGAGATAGTTTTGCCATTTCCCATCCTTCATTTAAAGCAAAGTCATGAACATATGGCCATCTTTGCTTCTGTACTGCTTCGGTAGTGCTCGTGTCCCACTTCGCTCCAACTTCTCATAAGGAATCACATAAACGGTCAGCTCTTCTCAAATCTAGATTTGTCGTGTTGACACTGTCCATGCTGCCACTAACCTCATTTGCATGCTGACCCTGTGCATGTCACCTATGCGTATGTACGACCGCTACAATCGACATTCGCTCCATTTTATTAACCTATGGTTTCAGTGTGCATAATCATTCATCACAGTATTGAGAATATTGTTGTGCATTGGAGCAGAGTACCATGGTGTCAGCACCCAGTTTTGCTTAACCCCCACCGCATACATCGAAGCAGCCATACGAGTAAAAGATTCACTAATGAGTTATGAAATAGCTTGCTCAACAACTAAGACTGACGACATCTACTCTCCAACTTCCGACTATGGCACATCTTTTTCAGCGGTCCTGAACTGCTACTTCTATGCTACTCACTACCTCAACTGCTCTCCTAACGCTGCTATGCTTCCCACTTTCTCTTTGTTGCGTGAGACGAAGTCTGATGGCTACCGAATGCGTACCGAAAGCCGCTTAGGCTGTGAGTGCGCTATACAAAACTCTCCTGCGTAACGCCCACATGGTCTTTATGACTTTGTGGAGTTACTGACGGAGATACATTACATTACATTACATTACATTACAAGACAGGTAGTCTGCTTTGAAGAGCACATGCGTTCGTGGATATGCTTAGCATCAGACGTCTGGCATCCTGACACCCTGAGCAGGGTTCCAGTGAACGCCGAGCTTTAAAAACCTATTAGATACAGGATGAAAACTTCCGGTGCACTATAAATTTGATGAAAGTAGGTGTAATGTGTCTTGCGTGTCATGCTTAGAGATAATGTTGAATGCTTAGTATTCCATCACGAATAAAAACTGAAACCTCAGTGACTGCGTAAATTCAAAATGTTATGCTCACATGCTTCTGCATAGGTTAATCGTTATACCTGGCAAATATATTAGGTTTGGCAAGTTTCAATGCACATTAAAATTTTAGGCATACCAAGAGAATAAATAAAAAGGTGTGTGACTTTATTTTTGAGAGGTGAGCCGGAGGAACAGAATAATAGCAACATAAATTGTGCCAACCGTTTTGTTACCGCCAAGCGGCGCCGTTCCACCAGCAGCCCCTATTGGTGTTCTACGTGGAGGGAGAGGGTAAGTCGATATTCTCTTCAGCAAACCTATTCCAACCGAAATCAAGTTTCCCCCCCCCCCGGTTTTGTTCTAGTCAGAAACCCAAATAAAGATGGACAAGCACGAGTAAGGTACGAGGTGAACTGGGGCTTAGTAGATAGCCTTGGTCTAGAACAGCTTTTACTATTTCGGGCAGGTCTACAATACAAATTATGCAATAGCTATTGATCGGCTGTGCAGATTTAGTGGCGAAAAGGTCTACAGAACCGGCGAGTCGAAGGAAATTCGTCACACTGAGCAAGTTCCATACTGGTAACAGTTCAGGGTTACCTAATGTGTCGACATCGACGCGGAAAAGCAGGAGAAATCAACAGTACAAGCCCTGGTTAAAATGACGTTTGCATGGGTCACATGCAATTTTTTTCGGCTTGCATCAGACAGACGCCCCACGAGCCGGTGGCCCGAGAACAAGGAGCGTCCCCTAGCAACCACCCCCATTATTTAACAGTCTGTTGTTACGCCGAAGGCTTGGCGGGTAGGCTTGACCTGCCGCTTACCTAGCGGCGTAGCCTAGCGCCTAATGCCGTTCGGTGCGCGCCAACGCAAAATAAGCAGGCCGCCACGAAACGAGCGTTTCTGGCGCCGACCTGCTTACCGTTACTAAAGGGGTCGTGAGTCCGTGGCGTGAATTGGAAAGCGAGACACATAAATTGGGGATTTTACTGAACTTTATTCGCAAGCGCACAAAGTCGCTGCGCGTCTAGTTCAGCTTTATCTCCGCACTCCTCGCACGTTCTCAACAGCACCAACACTCTTGCGGAGGGAGTACTTCTCCACACTGAAGCGCGAACCGGAGCCTAAACCCTAACCGGAGAACTAGGACTTCGTTTCCACCTGTGCGGAAGGAATACCCCAAACACGCCAACTTAGGCACTCTTGCGGAGGGAATAATTCTCCACACTGAAGCGCGAACCCGAGTCTAAACCCTAACCGGAGAACTAAAACTCGGTTTCCACCAGTGCGGCAGGAATACTCCACACACGCCACCTCAAGCATTCTTGCGGAGGGAATACTTCTCCACACTGGGGCTGCTTACGTGTATAATAGGAAACGACCCAAATAGACGGAGCCCGAACCAGAGCCTAAACCCTAACCGGAGAACTAGGTCTCGGTTTCCACCAGTGTGGCAGGAATACTCCACACACGCCACCTCAAGCACTCTCGCGGAGGAAACACGTCTCCACACTTACGCTACTTACATCTATACTGGGGACGACCCAAATAGACGGAGCTCAAACTGGAGCCTAAACCCTAAACGGAGAAATAGGCCTCCACACACGTCAACTACGCCTAGTTCGCACCGGCAAATCCCTATGCCGAGACCACGTGCTAGCGCGCACACACAAAACACAAAAGAAACACAGAATGCCAGCTCGGGCGCGATACGACCGTATTTGGTGGAGTCCACCGAATCCTAGCGCTGTCTTGTCCTGTTCCGTCCATCGTCGGCGAACAGCCCGCCCTCCTCCCCCGCTTTCAGAGAAACGAGTGCCCGACGGCGTCGAAGCGCAGAGTCGGATTGAAGACCAGAAGAGACCAAAAACACCAGCCCCAGAGAGCGTCGCTCGACTCTTAAATAATTAGCTGAGACAATGGGGCAAGAGCTTAGTGGTATTGGGCCCGACACCATGGCCCATTACGGTAACGAACTAATACCGGCACTAGGCCACTGGAATGTCCCCTCTGTCCAGCTTGAATAGCGAATGTGTTCCAGACGATTCTTTTTGGACAGAGTGATGGCGAAGGTTGACAGGCCAGCCAACATCAATCAGCAGCTCCGGCGGGTATCGGACCAATTCTAAAGGCCGAATCGCCACCGCTGGTCAGAGAGCTTCCTGGCTTGCTCTTAAGCGCTTCCTCTCTAACCGCACTGATGCTCCTCTCTGGCTCACTGCTCTAGGACAAAGGAGTTCTAGTCCGCCTCCGAACAGCTCTTGTTCGAGCTAAAATTCATCCAAGGCCAGCAGGGCGCTACACTGTTATTACATATGCCGAAGGTTATCACTGCAAGCGTTTCGGCACAAGACTTAAATACGAGATTTTCGTCGCAGGTCTAAACTCTATTCCCATTTCCGTTATTAACTTTGAAAGTATCAATAGAAAATGGTGCTAGAACTATAAAGTAGGTATCCTCATACGCGGCTTGCCCGAGTTTTGCGGTTGAAACGTCCCGCCGCGATAGCTTTTGTCACATCTGCTGATAAACAAATATGCCGTGTCAGCAGGTGTCATGGGGCACCGCCAAATGACCGAGCATGCCAAAGGTAGGATGCTTCTCTGGTCGATAATTACCAGGATTGCTCCCTTCACAACAAGCAGCTATGTTACATGCGCTTAATAATGTACTTATTGATAAATCCAGGGGATCCCGTAACAACTACGAAAAGCTACGGATGTCCTTAGGCCAGTAGCTGGATATATTTCCGGGAGGGGATAAATCCTGATCTTGAGTGAGTGTCACCGTCATTAATCGGAACTGCAATATATGTTGCATCGTCTTAGTTTGTCTTTATTGCTTATATAGGGTCCTAGTCTAATCCAAATGCACTCAGTATACTTAAAACTGCTATATTGGTTTTAACCACAGTTCTTGTTGACTCAGCTTTCTCATCTAAAGTATGCTAGTAGTACGACAATAACTTGTTATCGGTGATTAATAATAATTAAACTTTTCGCAATTAGTTTTATATAGATTATAAGTTCTCAGTAAGACTTTATTCATTTTATGAAAGGCATTTGTAATTGTCTACATGTTTTGCTCAAATGTCAGCACAGTAATGCCACTATACAGAACAAACTGTAATGCGACATGGGATGCATATTTCGCAGTAGATGCACGTGACTCGATGCTATTAGTGATGATAGGTCTCGGCATACAGTTGTCTACTCACACTAAAAAGTCACAGCAACAGTCATATGCAAAATTTCCGCAGAGCCTATGGGACCATCGCTCCAAAGCGTCTTAGGACCTCATCTCAGAAAAACGAAGCGAAAGGTGGCATGGAATATTGGAATCTCCTCACTGCCACTTGAAGAGACCAAAGGAGCACTTTCTAGAGCTTAGCTTAGCACTACCTACAACAAATTGCTCACTTGCTCTGTGTAGAGAAACAACGAGAAGCGTCGAATCTAAGGTGGGGCACCCATAGAACGGGCGTTTACCTGAAAAAATCCTCCAAGCGTGCATAGAAGTCTGCAAGCTGCGAGTGCAGTCTATATAGTCTGTCTGTCTGTCTCTCTGTCACTGTCTCTGTCTGTCTGTCTGTCTGTCTCTCTTTCTCTGTCTCTGTCTCTCTCTGTCTGTCTCTCTCTTTCTCTGTCTCTGTCTCTCTGTCTCTCTGTCTCTCTGTCTCTCTCTCTCTCTCTCTCTCTCTCTCTCTCTCTCTCTCTCTCTCTCTCTCTCTCTCTCTCTCTCTCTCTCTCTCTCTCTCTCTCTCTGTCTCTGTCTCTGTCTCTGTCTCTGTCTCTGTCTCTGTCTCTGTCTCTGTCTCTCTCTCTCTCTCTCTCTCTCTCTGTCTCTCTCTCTCTCTCTCTCTCTCTCTCTCTCTCTCTCTCTCTCTCTCTCTCTCTCTCTCTCTCTCTCTGTCTCTCTCTCTCTCTTTCTCTCTCTGTCTGTCTCTCTCGCTCTCTCTCTTAGTCTCTCTCGAGACTTCGCAGCTTACACATTTTGTGAACAAATACCAGCTGAACCAACGCCACAAGCCATGCAGCTGAGTAGAGCACCAGATCAAGCAATCGTCCAAGTCCTAAAATACAAAGGAAATCGCAATATTCTGAAGAAGAGGGCGAAAGTCGCGGTCGAGTGGCTGACGCTCATTAATAAATACCAAAGTCGAACTCGAGCAAATGCTCACTTAAGCGTCGGCAAGCGCGCTTTCTACGGGACATTCGCGAAGTTTAAACACGGACTGCTCGGTCATTCCCGTTCCCTCAAGCAAATAGCCTGGACAGTTTAACATGCGATGCACATGGCTACCAGCCTGGGATGCCTCGGCGGCAATATGACGCCGGACGGCAGAGCGCAGGTGCCGGCACGGGGCCGGCGGTGTAAGCCATCACGCTCCTTCTTTCTGCTTGGCATGGAAGAACTACTCATTAAACTATTTATGAAACAAGGAAAAATTAGGCTACACAATTGTTTTAGATTGCATGACTACACAGGCCTTGATTATTGGCACCTCTACCCATTGCAACACTGAAGTGTCAGCTCTGTTCAGACAACTCTTGCACAAACAGGTTGCAGTAGGATTTACGGTTACTATTTAACTACACAATTTCTTGTCAAAAAGCGCTAGTTCCCAATATATCGCACATTAAAAGCATAAAAAATGGCGAGCTTGTATTCAAGATTTGCCATTGTTACCACGACAGATATTTTCAAAGTAGGCAAACGTACGAGTTTGTGTCCTTTTATTATTTACTTTGACAAGCAACAAATTCATCACATTAAGCTACATTTGTTAATAAATTAGATAACAGTTATTTCAAAAGATTGACAGAAGTGAGTATTTTTTGAGGTTAACTGTAATAATGCAAATTTATCAGGTGATTACGCCCAAAAATGTAAATTCGTCAGGTTCTCATTGCCGCTTACTGGGTAGCCAAGCTCTACTTTCAGTAAGTCGTACTAGAAACGCTCACTTTGCTCCACTGCCTAAGCTCACTTTTGTATCTTGAAATTGTCAAGGTGAATGTCAATGACAAGGACTTTCAAGCACATCCTGCCGTCAATTGTTTTGTGGCACGTTTCTATTTTGAGAACCAGTTTTACATACTTTTCTTCTTTGGGATTTTCCAGAAACTATCGAATCACTGAGGCGAAGCTCTTCCAATCTCTATTCGGCCAACCAGTTAGTTTTGTGTTGAATTATTGCACTCAATGATCTTTATCTATAGTCCCACAGAGTCACTGTCCGTGAATTTTGCGTTAAAAAGCCGGGAGAAAAAGTTTTATTGGAACTTGAAAGCATCCGACTCCTAATCTAGAGCTACTCTAAATTGTTTCCTGATATCTAATTTGAGTGAGCTTCTGGAGAACAGAGAGCACAGAAGACTCAGTTCGATCCGTAGTCAGTCCCGCCTGCGATAGTACTCAGGACTGTCCATGCTGTCTCAAAGGCCAAGCTTGCAGGCAAATTTGATCAAACTGCCTGGAGACCAATTAGGAATGCAACCAATTTTAACTCACCGGTGACTTCTCAGCAGTCCATTGTGAATCGCACTGCACTTGGTGAGGCCAAGATCTCAGATCCACTGTGTTAAGGTTTTTTCGGTGAGAGAAGTATGATTAGCTCTCTTCAGTCCCAACTCTGAACCCTGTCTGGATCGGCAGCGTTTTCCCCCGCTCTCTGACTTACTGCTTTCTTACTCTCTGACTTACTCTTCTGAAGACGACTGGAGTCTCTTTCCGAAGTAGTGAGTACTAGAAGCTCCGCGAAATGTAGCACCTGGGCAACGGATAAAGTAAGGGATGGATAGTTGAAATCAGGTCCATTCTTGCCAGACTGAATATTTATTGCCCAGAAAATTAGGAGGCTCCACCATGAAGGAAAACAAGTGCTTGAGTGCTCATCGGGATTAAGGCTCATGCATTTCTACTACTATTTACATTGTCAGAGAGTAATAACTAATTTTTTAGAGAGTAATAATAATAATTTTTAAACTATTTGGAAAAAAGCATAATTAGCTCAGCTTCTTAACAATATTCCTTATTGATAAGAAATTTCCATAGATAAAATAATGAGGTGGTTTAGTTCCATCATCATTTTATTGAGTTTTAGTGCAGTAAGAAAATTACATTTTAGACAAAAGATTTAAAATGCTGGATGAATCACCTAACTTGGGTCGTAGTTGCATTAACAATTTTATTTAACGTAAGTTATTTTTATATGTATCGTCGTTGCGCTTAGGAAACCCAAATTTTGAGAACAACGGCCATTTTAATCTTTTTACTATTTATTATTTGTGAAAAGAAATTAAAAACCCTAAGCAGAGATAAAAAATAATTTTATAAATTAGAATTGTTCTGAATATTTTAGTGATTTGGAGGGCGACCCTACATCTAGGCACTGGCAGTTTAATACTCATAGTTGTGAATGCCATGTTAACATCAAAATTTGTTATGCAGTGCTAGAACCACTGAAACTTAAGGAAGGTTAAAAATATGCACAGACGTGACTAAAGAAACTGTACTCACCAACGGCAGCTTCCTGTGAGCAAGACATTAATTGAACATGTACTGAATTAATTTGAAAGACTGGGACTGAAAAGATGAGCTGCTCATGCGTCATGCAGTCATACGAGCTTTGATGACGTGTAGATCACCACCTAATTTTTTAAAACGGCGGTGAATAAGTTATGGGACCTTATAACTTTAGGCCGTAGCTAAGAAACTTCAAAATAAGCACGGACGCTTGGTTAGCGGCAGACTGGTGTCAACGCATCTTAGCTTTAATGACAGTTCGCTCGATGTTGGAAAGTTGAGGTATTGAAAACCTAGCATATTCATGCATTAAAGACGTTCCCGCCGTGAAACCTTGAAATTCAAGCCTCAGCAGGTGTGTGAGACGTTGTTGAAGCTCTGATGCTGCTTGCTTCAGATATGAATGACATCTTATTCAAATTCCAAGCAGACATAGCTCCGGTGGTCCCTTTTGATAACCTCTAGCCCCGCAAGCGAAAGCTTCGCAACGTGGTACCAGCATCCCATTTCACTGCCTTTTATTGACTTAACTCTCACCTTGCAGGTCTGTAAGCCTGCTGCTGGCTTCCGTAGAGGCATCTAGAGACGCTTAGGTTTGGATTGCGCTGTAGAATTCCCAAGCGTAAAACCCACGGATTGATATTGGCTTTGTGAAGTTGCAGATGAAAGACACAACATTAAGCAAAATTACAGACGATGCAAAAACTTGGTAGCTAATCTTGTCTGTCATAAAGCTTAAAATAGCTATTCATTACTCTGACGCCTTTATTTCCTCAAGATCCTTTCCCTCTGTTCGAGTCCTAATTCACTCGCTCCGACTGATTAATCTGAATTACTTACTCCGGTGCACACAATCCTCTTAAAAAACAATGCTGTCGCACTCGGATCGTCGTGCTGCGTCCCAGCAAGTTTCACATTCTCTGGAAACTGTACTATTAGTTCCGATGCCCTCAAGCATGGAAATGGCATACGTTTTACATAACGACACGGATAACCTAACTAGACATTCAAAACAAGAATGGATACCTGCGTAAAATGAAGTGTCTTTTATGCGCTTATACCTAATGAAACTTTCATGCTGCTCCGACTAATCTGTCTACATACAGCCTGCCAACCCATTGCTTAATTTTAGAACGTGATTAGGTTTTCATTAGATGCTGTAAAAATGCTTTCCATTTACACTGAAATGAAGAGCCGAGAATAGCCGTAGGCCGAGTGCAATAAAAGTGAAGAGTAGTTACTGCGTATTATTGTGCATGAATCGATCGTCGGTTGGCATGTCAATGGCAAAACTATTATATTTTAACTATAATTTAAGCAGGAAAACTCTAGTTTGCTACCGGTACCTATCGGCTGATGTTGCCGGCTGCACAGGACTTGCATCGTCCTTAATGGTGGCAAGCTTCTCGGCCTCTTCGCCTTCGCTTAGCAGCTCTTGGTAGAGAGTGTCCAGCTTGGCCTCTGGTTCGGCAGGTGCTGGGAGCCGCTCTTCCGTGTCTTTGGGCACCATTTCCAAATCGGTCACTGAGTGCTGTATCTCAGAATCGGAAGCATCTGGCAGCTTCTTCAAATCGTCGAATGAAGCCACCCGAGTCCTCTGCGAAAACGATGCAAAGCTCGGCCTCTGTCTCTATCTGCGTCAGCTTTTAATATGGTCAGCTCCTCAGGGACTCGTCGACCATCGTCTTGAATGGCGAAGCTCATTTGCATTTCAACGGCGACACGGCTGCTCCTTGCGCTCTCACAGGTACAAATCTACATTGAAATCCTAGTACTTCACAGGACGATGACTTTTTGTTCAAAGGTTGGCCGTGGCATTCCAGCAGCGTTCGCCCCCCTTTTCTGTCGCCCACCGTGACAATAATAATAATAATAATAATGATAAATTTTTATAGTGCCCAAAGCAACTTATTCTCTTTCAAGGCACTTTATAAATGGCGACTGGGACTTGCGTTGCTTTCGCTTGAACCAGCACAGTGGGCGTATTAGAAGCTGCCGCAGTGAGCGTGATCGACTGGATGTCTGCAGCGCTTGCCTTTGGTAAGTGCATGGTAAGGGCGTGCATACGTGGAATCTTCGCTCGTGATTCTTCACGGGGGCCTACTGTATAGTTAATATAAATTTAAAGATGACCAGCGCTGACCCTCGGCCCCCGAGGTCGTGGGCTCGAATCCTGCAGTGGGCGATCCTTTATCGCCACTGCAAGCGGTGGTGATAGCCGTAAAGGCTCTTCTGTCGCTATACAAAAAGAGGCTATTAAATCAGCTAGCATTTTTTATTTGATTCGCTAGAAAAGGACACTCGGACCTTAGAATTCCTTGGGCCTTAGCAATCTTTATTTTATCCAGCCCCCCTAAGTTATGCTGCTTCTTGACAAGAGCAAGTAGCCGCTACTCCATTTAGCTTCTCTGTGGACTTCAGAGAAGACCACACCAGAGTTAATTTCAAGACATCGCTGAGTGCCTCGAAGTAATGAGCCGCGTCTGCGGCCTCTCGCCTCCCTGGGCTTCGGTTATAGGCTCCGGCCTCCGTTAGCCCAGCTAGCACTGCTAGCCCTACTATCCCCGCTAAAATGTCTACTTAAAGTAGGCGTAATGGACAGGCTTCCGAACTGGGATGGGCAGCTAGATTAGAGACCGCCGTTGACCGTCATTGCCATATCTTCCGTTTTGTTGTCTTGCAGACGGCGCTTCGTCTTGCCTGCCCCCCCCCCGTTCACCAATCCGAGCGGCGGCTCGGACACTAGCTTTCCTCTGTCGGGATCGACGTTTCTTTGGCGGTGACATCACATACTCTACGTTCATTTCTCTGAATGCCTCGAATTTTTTTGAGAAATTGACAGGACGTTTCGACGGCACGGTTCTTTACTACAGTTTGTGTGGCGCATCGCAATCGCTTCGTACGGCGTAAGGTTCCCGAGAGCTGGTGAAAGGAACAGCCCGCAAAATATGGATACCTGCCTGGCGCCGGGGACTCCACCGCTATGGATCGCATTATAAATGTATCGTGTCAACATTTATCAGTGAGCGTGTGTACGCGTTGGACCTTACGATAAATACAAACAATTTTCCACAACTACTTGACTACGGAGCTGAAGACGCAAAATCGACAATTGCTGACAGTAAAGAAAGGAAAACTAAAGACTTACTGATTTAGCAGCCTCCTGTGTGCCTCGTACAAAGAGCTGTCACCATTTCTTGCAGAGGGGTGGGCTAACTGACGGTTGCCCGATGCAGGAAGCAAAACCATTTGACCAGGGTCACGACATCACGAAGTTAGAGCACCGCAGTCTCGGCTAAGACCCAGGGGCTATTGCGTTGCGGGCATTCGCGAAGGCTATTGCGTGCGTAAGCAGCCTCTCTCAGCAACTATCGAGGGACGAACGGCTTCCGAATTCATTCTCAAGTTTCCCGTGGCCAACAGCTGCTGAGAATGACCTTAGCTATACTAGGGTCAGCGAACAGCTTTGACTACATAATAATAGAAAAGGAATCTGTAGGCCAAAGTCACCGGCTGAAACTCATTGAGCTGGACCGGCGAGTCAATGACGCCGTGATAAATTGCCGACCCACCGGTGATCTATGCGTGCATCCTCACATTGCCTTGTAGCCTCATATGCCGCTTAGGCATTCACTCGAAGTAACAACAATTGTAGGTTTCTCAATTTACGCGACTCGTATATTCGCTTTTACAAAAATCTTGCTGAAATTGGCTTAGAAAAAGGCATTTCTATTGACCGAAAATTTTTAGCTACAAAGGATTCGAATAAAGATTAAAAGCAATTAAATTTTAAGGAGCACGCCCCATGACTATGGCGGTCTTATAAAGGTCAAAAACCACGGGCGCATGTGGCATTCGCGTTACCCTGACTTGCATCATTGAGGCAGCGCTGAGTTGCACTGGAGTGCATAATGGATCAATTATGTGAACCTACGAATCGAACCAAGCTCGAATGTTTTGGGGCCAGTTCCTTCAATGCCCATGCTTTGCAAGCCGGAACTCACTTCCGACTGATATGAATTCTTATATGAATAGCGAATTCGCCAGACTAGAAAAATATTTAAAAGAAAGTAATAGCCAAATATTTCCTTCACACATTTGCACACCGTTCATGCAAACGATTGTTTACGTGCTTCTGAGAGCTGAAATTGTTTAACGTTATCACTATTATTTGTTTAACTAATGAACAATATCGAAGAATAGCCTCACCATTAGGGTGACGTAATCTGAGCTACTTACTTAATCGAGTTCAGAACTTTGCTGTGGGGCAGTAAGACGCCGGCACTTCTTTGGGGTCTCCAAATGATTTTCTAGGGTTTCGTTTTGTTGGAATTTAGCCTGTATGTATATTGGGTTACCGGGCGAAGTTTGGCTTTGCGATTTCAACCGTCCTTAGTCTCTCAAGCTGCAGTGTGACGATTAGTGTAGAGTTACTGGCAAGTCCTGCACAGCTGTTCCCGGGCACAGTGAAATACTCAATCCAATTTAAGAAGCTGCTGCACTACTGCTGCGACGGATGTGTTAGGTTAAGAGAGCTTCCAGGTGTAGCACATTCAACGTGCACCAGTTTTTGTGACCTGTGTGCACAGGCTCTCGACAGGCCCTGAGGACGGTTAATCTGGCCTGCTGAGTGTGGCTCGGCCTCACGCCACTCCAGCTTCGTGCAGATGTCTCCAAAATGGGGCTCGAGGGCTTCTGAATACTTTCCACCGAAGGACCGGCTATACATTATTTTAGTCTTTTAGATTAATTCCGATGCTGCGAGGCAGTAACAGGACGGGTGCTAGCTATAGAAAGGTGCCATCATTCGGCCGCACCTTTCTGGTTGCTATGCTTGCTCCTCGATTGCAGCGTGGCCGCACGAGCTATATCTCTTCATTGTTTTTGCAGCCAAAAGCCACACACCTTTACTTGGTGCGTTGATGCAAATGCATCGAGGGAGCGACTGGCGCGTCATTCAACAAGAGCGACCTCGTGGTGACCTCGTATTTTAGTCGTGCTGCATTCTGGTCTTTGTTCAAAGAAGAAGCTGCTTAAGACGAACCTTAAGACTGTGCATGTCACCCCTAACTAAGTTATTCCTTTTTTTTCTATCAAGCATGATACCACTCACCACTCGATTGTGTTTCCTTTGCAGCAAATGTAAAGTGGCTAGCGGGAGATTGAGTTCTCTGAGGGTGCTTTATCAAGTGTTTTATTATTATTATTATCCAGATGAACTTTTTGAACATGAACCTTTTTGGATGAAGTTAAACCATGCAGCTCAGTTCGCTCACATTTGACCTGCACATTTCAAGACAGTTCCGGTGGCGGAATATTGGTTTGCCTCGAGGTAGTGTCTGATTTCATGAAAAGACAGCTGTTTTACGGAATGTACAAATACGCTTGCCAAAGCGCTTCTTCGGAATGCGGCTGGGAGCGCTCCAAATTGGGTTATGAAGCTCCTTAAGACGAGTCAGTATCATGTGGCTTGCGAGCAGAGCATCTTTGCTGCCGAGCCACAATCACGGCGAGTCCTCTGCGGTAATGCCTTTAGTTAGAATTCATCGGTGCATATCTCGTGCATCCTCTGTTCAGTACCTGAGTGTCCTTCACCAAGACGATTCTGTAGTTTGGTTGCAGAGCAGAGAGCCAGCCGATGCCCAACACCGACAGTTTATTCCCAACACACGGAGCCCAAGAGCGCACGGCTCCCCTCAGCCCCTGCCCTCACACGACTCCCCTCCCCTAGTCGACTCCGATGACTCATCGACCACAACGGTGCACTGGCCGACCCTGATGGTGAATCCACCATCTGGCCACCAGCTGGTTACCGGCCTGTGTCCATACCACATCACAGGCGGACCACAGCTGTGCACCGGCCCCTCTCGGTGGTGCTTCTTACAGCTCACCAGTGGCTTATCAGTCATACAATACATGCAAACGAACTACACGCTCCCTTGACCTTACGGTCACAAGTCAGGAGCCGGCATACAATATATACATACATACGTACATACAAACTACACGCTCCCTTGACCTTAAGGTCACAAGTTTGCAGCACCAACACATGTAGCTGCAAGGTGCAGAGCAGCAATGAGCAAGTCTATCCGGTCAGGACATAGTCGTCGTACCGGTGGGGAAGTGTCACAGCGCGCCTGGGCCGCTGTACTGGTTCAGCTCTGTCCCCATCAGGTGCAGGGGGCGCCTCTTCCTGCCCTGGTACGAGGCGCAAGTTGGACACGTGGCGACGCACACCGTCGATCTAGATTCCCACGCCCTGCCCCTCACTTGTTACCGTGCCCTCGGGCCACTCGGTCGTGCAACGAGCGCCGGCAGGCTTCACAACGACTTGCTGGCCGACAGCATATTGTGCAGTCCTCGGGCCCTGATCTGTCTGTGCTCTGAAAAGGGGGCTTTTCTACTCATAGGAGAACAGCCTTCTGCAGGTCACCGATTCCTCGTGCAACCCGGCTGTTGGCAAGATATTGTACCAATACACCATCATCAGGACGTTCTTGCCCGTGCGAGCCGCCATTCCCTTGATGGTCCTGTGGTTTCGCTTAATGATGCCGTTGCCGGAGGGTTTATAGGCGCAACGGTATCTGGGCTCCACGCCCCAACGGTCGCAAAGACTGCGAAGAGCTCTTGAGCGAAAGCTCGCACCGTTGTCCATGAGCAGCTGCTGCGGAGGGCCACGCTTCCTAAAAATTTCGCCCAGATTTTGCACCAAAGAGTTTTCTCCCTCGTCGGGTATTCGCCTCCAAATAGCGAAACGGCTTGGTCCACAATCTACCACGGTCAGATATTTTTGGCCCTTGAAATGCGTTACGTCGCAGGCCAGGCGCTGCCAATTCTCGCTTACATCCAGCACGCCTGCACTCCATGCGACTGGTGCAGGATCGATCGACTTGCAACGAGGGCAAGCCTTCACGACGGCTTCGACGTCCTTCCGCCGGATAGTAGCTTTCGGGTGGCACATTCTGGCAAGGTACAGTGTCCCGTCAACTCCAAAGTGGTGAAGGCTGTGGAAACTCTTTAGGTGGACGTCGACCGCCGGCGAAGACGCCTGCTCTTGAACAGCGAGACAGCTTACATTCGCTCTCATCCATTTCTGAGCGACGCGGGTCAGCTGGTCGGCTTTATTGTTGGATGATCGCACCAGGACTACGGAAGCCTCCAGTCCACACTCTGACACCGTGTCGGCTATCAGTGCTAGCCTGCGTTTGATAAGCGCCTCTCCCATGCCGTGGGCTCGTACAGGCTTATCTCCAACCAGCAGTGACTGCAGCCATCCGTGAACAGTTGCTGAATCTGTCCGAATCTCCACTTGCCGTAATGACCAAGCAATGGCCAAATTGAGGCCCTTGATGATTACCTCCAGCTCGGCAAGATTGATGTGGGCTCCGTCGTCAGCTTTTCGCAGCCAGGAGGCATCCTCGACGATTTTTCCTCCTATATCCAGGCATGTGCCGATAGCAAGGCTGGTGGCATCACACCAGAGGATGTCACTATCCACATTCGGCACATTCCAAATGCCTGAAACTGGATCGTCGGCATGCAATCGCTGCATCAACTCACCCGCCATGGCTATGACATTTTCATCAAAGACAGAGCCCCAACCGACATCGCCAGTGGCTCGCTTTAAGTAACTGCAGGCCGGGCGAAGCCAGCCTGCGATTGGGAAATGCCCGATCAGCTGCCCGCACCACGAATACAGCTGGCGTCGCAATGGGGCGTTAGGCAATGCGCTCACCACGTTATCGCGGCGCCAACGAAGCTCCTCACCTTCCTTTGGCCTGCATACTCGAAGGCCAAGGACCCTTCCGCCAGCGAGGCTCTCTGGCGGCTTAGAATCCAAACCAAATGTTCGTAGCAAGTCGATTACCTCACCATTCGAGACGACGCTGTTATTGACAACAATATCGTCGACAAACGAATCGGTACCAGTACGAACTCGCTCATCCATGGACAAGACCTTTGTCAGAATCGCGGTCATTATTTTCGGGGCGACATTAAGTCCGAAACCTAGTCGTGTGAGGCAGTACCGACGGCCTTTGTACTCCACGACCTGATATTTCCAGAGAGCGGGATCAACATGCACCTGCAAGTATGCTTTTCGCAGGTCAATTATGCTCACGCTCTCGCCCAGCCGTCGCCATGCTCTGAGCTTGGTGCTACACACATCGCCACCAGCCGTGTGACTCGATATAAACTGATTAAGTTCTCGGTAGTCCATCACGGGCCTCACTTTGCCCTTACTTGCCTGCACGACGGCCATTAGAGGGATCAGGCCACCACAATGACCAGTGAACGGCTGCAACCAGCCTTCCTTGATCCACTCTTCCACCTCCTTTTCGTAGTCGGCACGAATTTCCTCTCCCACATGATATGAAGCGACATGGTTCGTCAATTGGGGGACGACACAACGATTCGTCCACTCCCTGTTGACTGACCAGCGCCCCTGATGGAATACTGCCTTGAAGTCCTTGTCATCAATCAGTACGTCAGCGGCCGACGATGCTACAGCACGTTTGACACTAGGAGACGCCACTACTGCTGCCTCGGGACGGTGTGCTGGCTCTGGAACTCCCCTTTGGCACATGAACTCAACTTGACCAGCGGACGGACCGATAATCACGCCGCCTAGTAGTTCAATGGCATCCATACCGAGTAGTAACCCGAAACCGGGAAGAACATCTGACACAAGGCAGTCCAGCACTATGGTTCGTCCGCAGAGGGCTACCGTAGCGACGCACGTGGACTTGCAGACAGCCGTGGCTCCATTCATCATCACGACTTCCTCGCACGCTCGCCTCACCCTCGCAGGGTCCGCAAGCGTCGCCGAAATGATGGACCTCGAGCACCCAGTATCCACGAGCGCATACGCCTCGAGTTTTCGATGAGGACACGTACCAATGGAAGGCGCGCCATAACGGAGGGGAAAGCACCGGCGAAGTAATGCGTGCTCTCCCCTACTCGTTTTTTTGGCCCGTTTGGTACGACGGCTCGATCCGAGCAGTTAGCAGCGAGATGTTGAATGCTCCCACAGAAGTAGCAGTGCCTCCCGTGACCACGGCGCGCCGCTTTAGAAGGACAATCACGGCGTAAGTGCCCGATTGCCTTGCATAGGAAACACACAACATCTCTGTTATTCGGTGCCTGGGGAGGCCATCCCGAACGAGAACCGGATGTGAAGCAACTTTCTGCCGCCTTCGGAATGCTGACGCTTGCCTTCACTATGACCCGAGGCTTCTTGACAAGAACATCCGGAGGCATTTCCGCGAGGTTGCATGAGGCTTGGAGGTGCCTCTTTGCGGCCTCCGGCAGCCCAGCAAAAAAGGCGCATTTGACAAAATCACCGGCCACCAGCCTAGCCAACCGATTAAGGTCCGCCAAAAAGCCATCCACATTTTCACCTTCAGCAAGGCGACGCGAGGCGAATTCCTCGTAGGCATCGAAGCGATTCGGCGAGAATGCTACCAGCAGCGCTTTTCTTACCGTGGCGTAGTCTTCCTTAGCCGCCTCGGGACGCCATTGTATACGACGTATGCCACACGTGTAAGGAATAGCGGCAGGAAATTTTGCAATTCATCAACCCCTTGCATCTTGGCCAATCTTTCGAACTGATTTAGCCATTCAGCGAAGTCTCCGCTGCCGTCGAATTGCGAAATTTTTCCTTTCATCAGTTTTACTTTCAGACTCATCGTTATAAGGACCACACAGTCGCTCCCGCCGAGAAATAACTTGTAGTTTGGTTGCACAGCAGAGAGCCAGCCGATGCCCAACACCGATAGTTTATTCCCAACACACGGAGCCCAAGAGCACACGGCTCCCCTCAGCCCCTGCCCTCACACGACTCCCCTCCCCTGGTCGACTCCGATGACTCATCGACCACAACGGTGCACTGGCCGACCCTGATGGTGAATCCAACATCTGGCCACCAGCTGGTCCATGCCACATCAAAGGCGGACCGCAGCAGTGCACTGGCCCACCCTGATGGTGAATCCACCATCTGGCCACCAGCTGGTTACCGGCCTGTGTCCATACCACATCACAGGCGGACCACAGCTGTGCACCAGCCCCTCTCGGTGGTGCTTCTTACAGCTCACCAGTGGTTTATCAGACATACAATACATGCATACGAACTACACGCTCCCTTGACCTTATGGTCACAAGTCAGGAGCCGGCATACAATATATACATGCATACGTACATACGAACTACAGATTCTTCGTTAGATAAGTACATCGTTGGATCCACAGTCAACTCGGCCTGTTATCAGATACATAACATCGCGACAATTTGAGCTTGCTTCGATAAAGACCTCATAGCCAAGCAGGACATTATTCATTCGTGACTGATCAAGTCGACATCTGTAGTCACTACTTGAAAATCTTCTTAAAGCAATCAGACGCAGATTGCTGGTGCAGACCCCAGCAGTCGTGTGATCTGTCGTATGAAAGGCAATTGCTGCATTACAACACTGCTCACAAATCTGAACTGGCTGCCTATCAAGTAGCGTATCGCCTTCAAGATTCTGTCGCTCACCAAGCCCCCAGGTATTCACTTTGGGGTGATTTGCTTGCATGATAGTATCCATATCGTTGGTTTGAGTACTACAGCAGGCGATTCTACGTATTCCAAGGCAGAGGGAGTGACAGCTGCTAATTCTCATCTACCTCTATGTAAATGGGACTGTTGGATCAGTCGACCATTACCATACATTATTTTATAATTTGATGACGTTAAAAAGAAGCTAATAACTTAAGTTTTCCTCACAGCCTACTGACTGCTATATCCGAGTGAATAGTCCGTTGTATGCTTGCGTGTCGCCAAACTACTCACGTCGTGACTAAGAGCGAGAGCGACATGACTTTATATTTGCAGGGTCCCGGTGAATTAGTCTTTTTTCCTGTGTTGTGACACTGCTAGCCTGAGCATGATTCGGGACACATGGCATACTTGGCACATAAACGGGACATACTGTTAACTATATTTTGTAATCAAAACCGCAGTTTCGCGAAGTTATTTTAGAAATGGCAGCTTTATTGCGGTTTAAACGTGTAAGTAGCCTAGATAAACCAGGACATTTAAGGCCATAGCAAGAGAATGCTTAAGCCCACTTGGGGAAATTATTGATTACACTCGTAGCACTATCCGATATAATGCGGAACCAATAACGTATTGTTCCGATGTTTAGTGTGAGAATGGCACCTGCATTGCAGTGTATCGCAGTTACTCGTGGGACCCGAATGATTGTGCTCGTAACGTCAACAACCTGAACAGTCTGAGCAGTCCTAGTAGGGTCTTACCTTCTAAGAAGAGCATACAACCTAAGCATCTAATTGAAAAATGGGCGAACATTATTAGGCTATTCTAACTCTTTCTACTAATAACGTTTCAAAACATATCTGAAAGCTAGCATACATTATAATGCGATGCGAGTTTAACTATTTATTTTTATTTATATATTTTATTGTATTCATTTTTTATGAACACGCTTAAATTATAAATACCTATTGAAACCAGGATTCCTTAAAAAAATTTTGCTTTTATTTGTCGGTGTCTATTGTCATTTTGCTTTTATTTGTCGGTGTCTATTGTCAGTGTACTTTTGTTACCGAAACAAACATACGTACTTTTTGGATCAGCTAATGATGATGAAGTGGTGTCATAATAATAGCAATAATAATGCAATTGATTTAGCACCATCAGAGAAATCAATCTCTTACTAGGCACTTTACATTTTCTGCAAAGGAAGCACGATCAATTTGTATTGGCTCATAACAATTATGTTCAGATGTCATCAGCAAAGGTTTCCCAATATTGTGCTCTTTGCACTGAGGCAGTGGTAATGGTTACATTAGTAACTGAGGTGGAAGTACTGAGTGACATTGCTCAAGCTAAGTCGCATCTCAGCTAAAAATTCCCCCCTCAGCCTCGAGGACTTCATAAATCCCGTGCCAGAAGCGGATACGGTACACTCAGAGCTGTAGGAAGAAGAAATAATTTTGCATGCATCTGAGACTTATACATTACACAGGGAAGATTACAAGATGGTGATCGCCTGCTGGTAAGTCAGTGATCTTTCAAGCTGAGAAGTTGGCTACCCTCAAAGACGAGATTACTATCTTTGACAGCAGCTGTGATGCAGCAGAATATATTTTTCTCCAGGGGATCCTTATCAAGCAGCAGCAGCTGTGTCAACAAGCTGTTTTACAAATAACACAGGAAACCTTGGATAGATTTTTGAATTTTATAGCGAGCACTTTAACACTATAAGTATACTTAGTCTTCGAATGGCCACAGGATGACCATATTACTGATTAGGGATTAGCGTTGAGAAAATAATGAAACAATTGTTTCAGAGATCAAATATTTGCTTAAAATACGCTTCCAGAGGTCAACATGCGAAAAATGGGATAGCGATGTATGACCTTTTCAATTTAAATGAAAAGAAAAAAACATAAACCATTCTAAACCTGACGTTAACCGTCAAAACCCACAGATCTCCGAATCATATGCAAGTAGTGCTTACATTTATTCAAAATTGTTTGACCAGCCTACTTGTTTCCATCTTGTTGAGGTAAATTCTTGAGACTCTTAAGGGCCTCACTTACAATGTTGCTTTGGGCCTTGCAGAATCCATAAGTCGGCCAATATTTTACGTATCAGTGCGAAGTTTCAACATTTATAGATCAGCATACAATTTAAAAACATACGTTCAGCTCTGCTTGCACACTTCTGAAGTAGTTTATTTCTGAATTCTGTTTCATAAGGAATTCTAAACTTGTCATCAAACATCCTAAAAAAAATATTTTCGGAAATTACGGCCATGTATTGTGATATTCATCCAAGCAAAATCAGTAATAAACAGCTGCTATGATTCTCAAGCGGAGTAGAACTCCCATGTAAAAGTTCATGATAATAAATTAAGTATTTTCCAAGTTGTGGAGGTCAGAAGGAACACAGCTACACTGTAAATGACGCTTTTTACGAGTCACAACCATTCACCTTATCAAGTTGAAAACTCTTTGTGGCCAAGGTCCAGCGACATCCAACAAGTACAACGACAAGGACCAGCATGCAGGGGCTGGCCACCTGGGCGCCATGCTGCTCTTAAACAGGTCAAAAATAAAATGAGACAGTCATGATTTGTCAGCTGTGCCGACTCTAGCAGTGACATATAGTTTACTCTATCAGAAAGTTAGCGGAAATCGGTGATGCCGATAAAGCTATGCATTGCAAACGGTTCCTGGTGACTTTAGTCATCATGCGGACATGAGATAGGAGGAAACTTTGTCGTTTATGCCCAGTTTCAGTGAACTTGATATATGGGGTCATATCTAGACATAGTGTGGCTTGCATTATACAGACATCCCCAACATTGCCAGCCGCAAATGTTTCGCTAATACTTAAATGCGAAATTGCCGGCTCAGATCACATCTATAATCCAGTTTCTGTTCTTAACTGGGAAAACATCAATAACAATAGCGCTATAACTACAACGAAGCTGCGTCCTCACCACACGGCTTTCCGTCGTTTCGTCGGTAGTAATGTTCTGCCACATTATCTTTTGATACAGCTACCGTTCACCAGATACCCCTCTCTCTATCTCTCTATCTATATATATCTATCTCTATCTCTATCTCTATAAAATAAATAAATAAATCATAGCTGATTAAACAGCCTCTTTTTGTATAGAGACAGGAGAGCCTTTATGGCTACCACCACCGCTTGCAGTGGTGATAAATAATCGCCCACAGCAGGAATCGAACCAACGACCTCGGGATCGAGGTCGTGAAAGCAACCGCCTTATCTTTATTTCTCTCTCTATTTTCCTTCTTCTCTCTCTCTCTCTCTCTCTCTCTCTCTATATATATATATATATATATATCCATTGCTCTCTCTCTCTCTCTCTCTCTCTCTCTCTCTCTCTCTCTCTCTCTCTCTCTCTCTCTCTCTCTCTCTCTCTCTCTCTCTCTCTCTATCTTTATCTCTCTCACAGCCCGCTAGCTCTTCCTTCGAGGGAAGAAGTTGTGGAATACCGGGGCTTAAAGTGGAAGGATGAAGGAGGAGTGTCGGGAACCTGCTTCAAGCCGTGCTAAAGATCCTCAAACCTGCTTTCTACGAGCCTGGATGTACTCACAATGGCTGTCCGAGAAAAAATATCTGAGGTTAATTTGGATTACTTGATCAAAAAAAGTCTTTCAAGCAGAGGCAATGAGTTGAACTGCAATGTTAGTGAATAGCGTGGCAAGCGACACTTGTTTTAAAGTTCTTCAGGCACCAGCTTGAGGGACAGGAAGTTGATCTTGTTTGCAAAATTTTCCGATTAGTAGAAGATCGGCGGGAAGAAAACTCAGGTTTTTGCATTTTACTTGCACAAACTTTAGTGGTAATCTAAAATTTAAGCTGTGATGATCCAGAAATTTCTACAGGGCTTTGTCAACAGCTAAAGTTACGTTTAGTAGGACACCTGAGTCGTGTGGTGTTATCGCGATTATACAAAGCGTATCTTAATTTATCTGGATCCAGAGTCTTTCAAAGCAAGAGTGGAATTTTATAAATATCACGAGGGACTTCGTTACAAGTGTTAGACAATGACCGTGCTATGCTGTGATAAGACTAGTTATGTTTGGTCGTCAAATATATATGTTACTGAACCAACAGCAGCAGTTGTGCAGGTCTCTCAAGTTCCGTTGGCTACTTTGAGAACCATAGCGCCATCGGAAGCAACCAAATCGAGCCGAGTTGAGCACCCGTTAATGCCGCCTGTGAAGTCATGCAATACAAAGTAAATCACCGAAAAAAAACAGTAAAAGTTACGATTACGTGGCAGAAGCTCTGGCTTGGACATCACAAAGAAAACCCAAAGTAGACTTTGAGCAAATACTTGTTCAAATAGTGATACTAGAAGACACGCAAAGTTTACATAGTCTTTTGTTTTCTAGCTGTGTCCTTTAGCCAATAGCTGGGAAAATGAAACTTGCAATAGACATTGCCCCAAGGCAGTTTAAATCTGCCCCCTCTTCGGCTTGGCATAGAATAGTACTATATAAATATAAAAATCAACATATGCAACTTATTAGATATCATGAGGAAAGTTATACTACTTACTCCTCAGTAATTTGCACACATCTCCTTGCAGTACTATGGAAAGTGAGCTCTTTTTGAATAAATCTTGTAGCATCGTCGTTGAGTATGATTTACGATCACAATATAACACGATTTTTTCCTGGTAGTAGGTCCTTATTCCTAATTTCTTACGTTTAAAAACATGCTAAATGGAGATGCTTCCCAAAAAATTTACTAATACTACCAAGACAACTGAAAAATTAAATTGCATCGATTTATAACCAAAATTTCAATTGAATTCAAGCGGCAGAAATCCACTGAAACTGCTTGCATTTTTAAAGCGTTGTTAAAAAGACTGCTTCCTAAGGCACCGCATCCAATCCCTACCTAAGGTTAGGAATTGCCTTCCACGGTGGCTTGTAAAAGAATTTAACTAGCCAATAATTGTGTCTCGGCTAGAATATGATTATTCCATTTTGGCTAAGCTGCCGAAGAAAATAACCAGGCCACGCAGCTGGCAATGAATATGGCTGCAAGGCTAGTTTGCAAATCCCAGAGTTTTGACCACGCTTCCCCTTTGCTAAAAGAACTAGGATGGTAGCCTGTAGATCAACGGATACAGAGCAAAGTTCTATCGCCGACCCACAAGGCCAGCCAGGGCCTGGGCTCCTCCATACCTGACTGAACTTCTATCCTAGTTCAGCTTCACTGTGCCCTCAGGTCCTGTATAGACAATAAATTAGCTGTTCCCTTCACTCGCTTAAATAAAATTGCGACAGAAGCTTTTGGTTTGCAGGATCTAGACTGTGGAACTCACTTCCACGATTCCTATGCAATGATAACTATTCTCCGACTGCCGATTACGGTAATCTCATCCAGCCATCCTGAGCTGCTACTTCCTTGCTACTCACTACGTCAACTGCTCTCCTGACTGTGCTAGGTTTCCCACTTTCTCTTTGCTGTGGGAGACGAAGTCTGTTGGCTACTGAATGCGTACCGAAGGCTACATAGGCTGTGAGTGCTTTTTACAACACTCTAATGCGTAACAACCACATGATCTTTTCGGCTTTGTGGAGTTACAGAAAAATTAAAATTACATTATAAGGATCTAAATGGTCAAAATGATTTAATTATTGTTATTTTAGTATTCACTCAGAAGCATAACACATAAATCTAAGTTAGTCTTATTAGTAGTTTATCTTATCAGAGACGGTCTCAATATTCAGAGATGTGAAGTTTATTCTATCGAAACTAACCACACATGAGCCGATACTGCAGACTAACTGACTGGATCAGGCATATAATGAGATGACTCTCAATCTTCCTCTTCAAATTGCATTTGAGAAAGACAAAAATAACACCAGGAGAATCTAGAATGTACCCGGATCAGTTTTTTGTCTTATCCTTGGCGGGAAAAACTGCCTGCTCTGGTCATTTGTGGAAGCAGTACACCAAGCATTCAGGTTTAAATGCAGATCACAACTCTGTTATTATTGAGATGGCTGTCGGCCATGTTGCTAATAAGCCCTCGAAAATGTACTTTCATTTCTCTAATCAAACATGTAACTTAATTTCACACTATGATGGAAATAAGGATGCATTAATAGATATTGCTCCCTTTGCGGTGATTTGTCTTGGGTGGTGTTCCTAGTACCATCAAATTCCTAACTAAAGTAAAGATCGCTAACGCAGCAGCTTCATACACACACACACGCACACACACGCACACACACGCACACACACGCACACACACACACACACACACACACGCACACACACACACACACACATATATATATATATATATAATTTGCGCTTTTACAACTCAGCGAACGACTAACTCATGGTAAAATGGAGAAAAGATGGCTAAATGTAAGACTAGAGAATTAAATTACCCAAGTCGGGGGTCTGGAGTCCTTTTTGCAAGTACGCCAGGTTGACAGCTAGCCTGAGCTTAGGGTTAGATTACCGGATACTCAGGCCAGAATTGTGATGAAGCACTGATTTTTTCCGCAATTTTCTGGGATGTAAACTAGTTAGTTGTGATGCGGAATCGAAAACGCATCTTCGCCGAGGGTATATTGGAAATTGTGGAGCGGACGATCGCAGGGGATCAGATTGAATCACATTTTTTCACAGGACCCAACACAATAGCTACGAGGAGAGCCGTAGCCTAATAAAACACGTCCAATTCTTTATGGTAGATTAGTCGAATTATCCAAAAACCGTAGAGGGCTAATGTTGTCAAAACAGCTAAAAATTATGCAAACTCATTTTTGTGGAACACAGCACCACGAGCTAACTTTTAACAGAACTGAGCTTTTGATTCCCATTGACTTGAGATTATGAAATAATCGGTTTCCGGCATTTTTTTATATCATTATTCAAAAACCACAAGCAGTTCACTGACTGTGGACTCGCATCGTTGAGTCGTAGTGATTTCGTCATTGTAGACAACGCAGCGATATCTTGCCGCTTGAGGGAAGTTTGCCGTCTTTTCACATGACGCGAGTGGGTTACCTTGCGGCTTGACGGACATTCTCGCTTTAATTTGTAGAGATAGTTAGTATCTGGGCTGTTACAACATGGTTTATTTATCACATCAACGTTTAACTATTCCCACTGCCCCGTGGAGAACTTTAAGGTATAATAATAATAGCTCTATAAGAGAACATAGTTTTGTCATAGGCACATTGCATATGCATGCTGGACAAGATGTCAGTTGGTTAGTGATATAAGGTTGATTTGCAGGTGGTCAATAGTTACAAGCAGCTATTGGATAGTGTGCACATTAAAACGTCAGAACTTATCTCTCGAAGTTACTAACAGAACCTATCCTTAAAATACTAACAAATAAATCATTTGGGCTAATGACATCTTAAGCAGATGCAAGGAATCTCACCAGTGGACCTACTATCGCTTGTAAGATTAGGTTAACTGGAAGCAAAGTCTCGGGTGAAATTTCTAGTGTGCAGTTGAACGATAAAACGCTCTGGATTGGGTCACAGTCTCTAAAATTTGAAACCATTTTAGCCAAGCAACGCTTCCATTAATATTTTATTGCTGTTGGATGCTGTGGATTGG
Source organism: Cristatella mucedo (assembly GCA_009760855.2). Classification (NCBI taxonomy): domain Eukaryota; kingdom Metazoa; phylum Bryozoa; class Phylactolaemata; family Cristatellidae; genus Cristatella; species Cristatella mucedo. Next base: position 2,976,522 of record WPIO01000027.1, on the reverse strand, counting down.
TCAAAATTAAAAAAATAATTGTGTGGTAAATTTTGAAGACCCCATTGCTCGGTTAGTATCTTGCATACTGGCGCATGAGTAATATATTCCATATTTCTGCATGATAACATGCATAATCACTTAAGAAAGTGTCTGTCTAATTATATAATTGAGTATACAAGAGTAATTTGTGGAAAAGGAATCATGTATCACTTTATCAAATTTTCTTTACATAACTTATCTTTGGCAAAGGGTCAATAAATAGTAAAAAATTAATCTGCATCAGGAGAATGTCGAGCGAGAGTTGTGCCAGCAACCATACGTCGGGTAAACATAGAGCGAGAGTGGTGCCAGCAATTCTTCGTAAGCTGAGCGTAGAACCAGAGTAATGTAAGCAAGTCTGCTGCAGGTGTAAGTCGGACGAAAGCGGTGCCCGTGGTCTTGCTCCATTTGGACGTAGACCCAGAGTGGTGCTAGCATTTCACTCTTAGCTGCCATCCAGGACGTCATCAGAGTCGCGTGCCACTTGAGTGCTAGTTAGGCACCATTATTCTAATGGCTGCCTAATTTCTCAGAAGCTTTCCTGTGAATAACAAAAGCTCGGATTCAAAGCAATGTAGATTTTCCGGAAGCTGTACCGTGCATTGTATCTACTTAGCAACGGTCGAACAAAGCTTTGCTTCCGCATGCCACAATGATTGCTTTACTTGAATCTACTTGATTGATAAATAAATAATATGATAACATTATCTCTGAATTTGTACATGAATCCTTAGACAACCTAGTATCTCACTAGGAAATTCACAAATTCTGGAAAGGAATTCAGTAATAATATTAATAATGATATATTAAAAACATTTGCACAACGCCTCCAGAGAACCGAATCTCGCTTTTCTCTCTCTCTCTCCCCCTCTCTCTCTCTCTCCCTCTCTCTCACTCACTCTCTCTCTCTCTCTCTCTCTCTCTCTCTCTCTCTCTCTCTCTCTCTCTCTCTCTCTCTCTCTCTCTCTCTGTCCAGGCTCTTTAAATATGCAGCGAAGGAAACATGGTTGAACGGTTAGTGGTAGCATGCCCAATGACAGCAAGCAGGACATGGTTAGAGGTGACATGCACAGGGTTAGCTTGCGAATATAAATAATAGTAGCATACAATGTGTTAGAATGCATAAGCACACCAAGGCAACATCGCATGAATCCACGAAATGCTGTGACAGATAGATTCACTTTTAGCTTCTTTTTAAATGTCGTCCAGTCAGGGGGGATGAAGGATGGGGATGGAGCCGGTGGGAATCGAGGCTTAAGGACACCTGAGAATGTATGATTCCCTAGGAGAAGCTCAAGCCAAGTGGGACAAGAGTAGTACCGAACCAGGACAGAAGCGAAACTGACCATATAATCATGGCTTTACTTTAACTGAAGGATGATAGATTGAAAAGCTATCTCTGAACTTAATCGTCTCATGATCCTAATCCCAAGACAGATAGCACTCTGATGCCATTTGAGTAGCATCGAACCAAATCAGTGCATTGTCTATCAATAGTAGCATCGAACCTAGTCAGTGCGTTGTCTAATTATTCTAGCTGGGAACTACTTGGACTCACATAATGTGGCTAAATCATTTCAATTTAGACGTTCAAGAACCCACACATAATGAGAGTTTGACAAATTACCATGATCCACCACAATTCACTCTAATTAGGCTAAGATCGACAGGACGTTGGCAGTGCCGAGCTCAAAATCTGGGCTCATCTTGTAATAAACGTTCGATTGCATCTATCCAATACATTTTACGTAAGTGCTCTTTATGCAAATGAGCTGCAACGACTGAGGCTAGACCGCTAATACACCACAATGCACTACAATTCACATTAGTTTGCCTCAAATCCACTGAAAATTAGCTGTGAAAAGCTAGAAAAAGTTATGAATGTAAAACTGGGATACATTTGTAATTTACCCACAAACATTTGCCTGATTCCACTCAGTGTTCTCACGAAGTTTGCTAAAATAAATTGCAGTGGCCTGGGCCAATATTGCAATCCACCACAATCTAGTGCATTCCACCGCACACAAAGAAGAAATTCGGTTGAAAAGCTTCTTTTTTGCTTACAACAGTGCGCTCTAAGAAGGCTTTCATCCTAAGATTTCACTTGCACTGGTATGGCTGCTCTCCTGGGATATGATGCAATTGACTGCAATATCCTGGGCAATACCACAATCCACTCCATCGAATCGACCGAAAATTACTATAAATAGATTTCGCTAAGCTCCATTTTTTACTGCTTAATAAAACGCACAGTTTGATATGGACATCCACTTAAAATAAAAGAATTGTGCACCCGTGCACTATGGCAATGCGAGGCAATAGCCGTAAACGACGTGCGAAAATTCTACAATCATCTCTTTGCCAGTACAAAGCATCCTCAAACCGTCAACTTTAAGCTGTAATTTATCTTACATATAAAATTGGCAGAGTTGAAAGTGCACCCGCAAAATGTCTCTCCCTTGTTTGCAAGTATTCTAATGCACTGCAACGGCCCGAAGTACCACACCGAAATCCGCCACAAAGCGACCAGAATGCACTGGACACTGGAAGCTCTATTATGATTAAACACTGCTTTACTCTTCCGTTATCATATACTCACGCAATTTTTCTATTATTTTCTCCACCATTCTGCAGCAATGCACTGCAATGACTGCAACGGCCTAGTATTATACCCAATTTCTATGGATTGCTGACTATGATGAATATATTGAACTATATATTATATTCTATATTGAACTATATTCAACTATATATATATATATATATATATATATATATATATATATATATATATATATATATGTATATATATATATATATATATATATATATAAATATATATAAATATATAAATATATATATATATATATATATATATATTTATTTATTTATTTATATATGGATTGCTGACTATATTGAATTTATATGGATTGCTTTCACTGACCGAGAGCTCGTATAAATTTAATTACTTAACGTTGCTCAAATTCGGGCTCATTTAGATAGGGATACCACATCTAAGCTGGTACATGCATTTGTGACGTCCCGTCTTGACTTTTGTAACTCACTGCTTGCTGGCTTACCAGTCTGTGCAATTAGGAGCTTACAGCTGGTGCAAAACTGCAGCTAGGCTTGTCGGTCGTGAGCGTTGCAGTTACCACATCACACCACTTATCACCGACGTGCACTGGCTACCAGTCAAGCAACTCATCGACTTTAAGGTTTTGTCGCTCACTTTTAGGTCCCTTAATTCTTTGCCTCCAGGCTACCTATCAGATCAACTCCATCACCAGGCCAAGAATCGTACCACCCGCTTTTCGGAAACCAGCTGTTTACCTATACCTCGTGCAATCCTCAAATCCTTTGGAGACCTTGAATTTAGTTCATATGTCCCAAAGCCTGTAACTCAGTGCCGACTTGCGTCACGACATCACCTTATTGACCACATTTAAAAAGAAATTAAAAACACACCTATATAGGACAGCATTTAAAGGGTCCCCGTGATTCGTCCTTCATGTGCTTATGAGTACTAACACTGTGTATGCTGCCAATAATCACACTTGCAAGCTGACTCTGTGCATGTCATTCCTAACCATGCTATTCGTATTGTCTGTCCAACATGGTGCCACTCACCATTCTATCGCGTTCCCTTTGCAGCAAATGCTAAGTGCCTAGAAAGAGATTGAGCTCTCTAAGGGCACTTTATCACGTGCATTATGATTATAACCATATAATTTCCTGAGAACATCTCATATGGAGTACAACACACACAGAATTCTCAATTAGAAAATCGCCCAGCAACTTTCTATTTATTCGTGACGGCTCATTGTAGATTCCATATATTTCCAGCCATTGCCATCGATTGCTGTGCACTTCCTTCGATTGTACGATCTCGATTATTTGAGAGGACATAGTTGCAATTTTAATGCAGTGAGATGCAATACAAAAGACAAGTTGGAGATTCACCCAGCAACTGTTGGTCAAGTTGTAACCTACCGTATTTGATTGGTGTATTTCCCCATGCCATTTCTGTCGATTGTCGTGCATTGTCTTCGATTGAATGTGCACGATGGTTGCTTATTACGAACGCACAGAGTGAGAAGTTACTCTGATTAAGAGAAGCTGTTTCTAGCAGCTAATCAATGTCGATCTTCCACGGATTACTGTGCTGGCCACGACAATTGCTGCCGATTGCTATGCATAGCCTATAGTTAACGAGCAAAGCACTGAGAAAATGCAATGGCTTCACTTCGTACGCAGCGAAATGTTATATGGAATGAGAAATAAAGCTTCACACATTCAATATCTCCTCGATTTTAAGCAGTTTAGGTATTTACCCGGACCATTGCTGTAGATTGCCATTCGTTGCTCGCGATTGTACGCGAGTGCTAGGTTGAAGGGGTATCATTGCACTTTAAACATTGGGTTATGATGAGCAAGAAAAAATTTGATACTTGCCAAGCTAATTTCTGGTGATTTGCTATGAATTCGAATAGATTGCCGTATTTTCCCGGTCCATTCCCACCAATTGCTATGCATCTTCCGAGATAAAACGCACGGAGTGGGTTGACAATATGTGCGTACACAATAAGATGTTCGTCAAATGAGAATTGGAGCATGGTGCAGCCAATTTATTGTTGATTTGCCTAAAGATTGTGTTATTAAACCCAACCATTGCTGTCGATTGCCGTGGATGTTGACAATTAACGTGCAAACTAGCTTGAAAATTCTACGGTTAAACCTTTAACGCAATGAAATCTTGAATGCAATAACAATTTCAGCTTTACACAGCCAATTTGTGGTTTATCCGCCATGGATTGTAGCGTATTGCTGCTTCGAGCCAAACCGCTGTGGTAGAATGCCATGCACTGCCCGAGATTGTACGAACAAAATCAATTAAATGATGTCATTGCACTTTAAGCAGTGTGCTTTGTAATATGTAGTCAAAATCGGATAATTGAGAAATCAATTTTTGGGAAATTTGCATTGGATTGTGGTAGATTGTGTATTAGATCAGGCCATTGCAGTCGATTGCAGTGCATTGCTGTAGAGTGGTCCAGATATTTTTAGTGAATTTGTGCGATTATACAATGACCGAAGATTAGAGCAACGTGCAATCACTATTAGAGCTCAAAGTATGTGCATTCTCGTCGTTCTGTGGCGGATTGAGGTAGATTGTCGTATTAGCTTGGGCCACTGCAGTCGATTGCAGTGCATTACTGCAGAATAATGGAGGCAATTACAGTGACAGTGTGTGTGTACATAACAACGGAAGAGTAGAGCAGCCAGGAATCATACCTAGAGCTACTGGTGTAGGCATTCTGGTCGTTTTGCCTCAGATTTCTGTGGTGAATTCCAATGGATTGGGGTGGGTTACAGTTGATTGTGATGAATTGCAGTGGATTGCCGTATGGGAACACACCGTTCCAGTTGATTGCTGTGCATTGAATGAGAATTCCTATGCATAATGGAGCAAACCTTTGTGGGTGAACTTGGTACTAAGTCTAATTTAATATGCAATGTAAATTAAAGATTCAGGTTATAGATTTGAGGATGCTTTGCAATGGATTAGCATGAATTTTGGTGTTTCCACAAGTCATTTCGGCGATCGCAGTGCATTTTCAGAGTGCTCGGACGCACATTTCTTTCCGCCAGTGTGGTAAAAATGGGAATCTGAACCACAGGCAGAGAATCCTCATCTAAATAGTATAAGCGATGCACTTAAATGCACTCTATATATTCGCCCACAAGAATTTGGACTGCCTCACCTAGTTCTTTGCTGGGCGAAGATGATCCTGATAAACTAAGGCGACCGGCAGAGCTAATTGGGGCACGGTCATCCTTAAATGTATGTACACACACACATACACACAGACACACACACACACACACACACACACACACACACACACACAAAACACACACACACACACACCCCCCACACACACACACACACATACATATATGTATATATATATATATATCGTATATAAATATATATATATATGTTTGTGTGTCTGTATGTGAGTTTTCGCGCGAGTGTGTGTGTGTGTGTGTGTTTAATATTCATATGGAAATCAGCAGATGCAAATGGAGCAATTTTAGTAGCTTGCTTAAGCAAAGCTTTGTGCGACCTGTGCTAAATAGATCAAGTGCACGTGACAGCTTACGGTAATTAGCTGCGTTTACTCAGTCCTTTGGGTATTCTCAGGGCAGTGGCAGACGATTGAGGCAGCCGTTACAAGAACAGTGCCGAACAAGTATTCACATACCGATGTGGGCACGTTGATCGATAAAAGTGTCAGAAGGCCTGAAGCTACCACTTTGCTCCTCAGGCAGACCGGTGCCTAGGGCACATTGGTCGTATTTTCATCCGATTGGTATTTCATCTGAGGTGCTCTAGATAAGGTAGGCCTGGGTAGCGGTTGAGGGTGCAATGCTGGCATCGCTCTTTCGCTACATTCACCTAAGAGATTATATTTCTAATTGTGTCATACATTTTTTTTGCATAGGAAGATATGTAAATAACTACTCTACATTAGAAAGGGATTACTTTTGATGTACACATTATGCATGTGAACCTAGGAGATAACTATACCAAGGCATTCTTCAGGGGCTATACATATTCCTCAATAAAGTAAAAACATGAATAAGTTAAGAGGAAATATTCATGCGCCACCATACTGACTACTAACTGTGTATGTGGTCTTATAAATAGACTAAGTCATGTGCTTTGGGTTGGAATATAAATTTAAGAAGGGAGCACTACGAAAACTTTAGAAATTCTGTTTCGTAGTCTTACGAAATCTTTGAAAGTTTTTTGAGAAGTTAGTATTGTGCGGATCTGGAAGTCCCTAGGCAAAGGTCTCTTACGTAGGTGACGTTATGCAATCAGAAATTCAACGCTTCATTCAGCAGGTAATTTAGTTGAAATTAAAGAACTGTGTTCGCTATCAAGATGACACCGAGAGAGAAAACCAGCTGAAGCAATCTTTATCAGAGCGTCCTAATTCTGAAACGATGCAATTTCAGTTGCTTTTTCTTCAGCCCACGACTTCTATCTTTCCATTGCTATCTATTTAGATGCTAACTAACGCATGACAGCCTAACGGCGGTAAAGCACGATTCAATGTGTTGCCCTTACGCTGACCCACAAGGCTCGCCACGGCTTGGCTCCTTCGCACCTAGCTGAACTGCTGCATCAGTTTCAGCCTGTTCGTGCCCTCAGGTCCTGTGTGGACAATAAATTAGCTGTTCCATTCCTCTGCTTAAAGACCGTTGTCGACAGAAAATTTAGCTCTGCAGGTCCTAGACTGTGGAACTCTCTTCCACAATTCTTACGCAACGACAACTACTCTCCTACAGCCGACTATGGCTCATCCTTTTCATCAGTTCTAAGCTTCTACTTCCATGCTACTCACTACCTCAACTGCTCTACTGACTCTGCTTTGCTTCCCACTTTGTCTTTGTGGCGTGAGACGAAGTCTTTTGGCTACCAAATGCGTACCGGGTGAGCTGTGATGGCACACTAGGTAAGGCGGTTGCTTTCACGACCTTGGTCCCGAGGTCGTGGGTTCGATTCCTGCAGTGGGCGATTCTTTATCGCCACTGCAAGCGGTGGTGATAGCCGTAAAGGCTCTTCTGTCGCTATACAAAAAGAGGCTGTTTAATCAGCTAGGATTTTTTTTACCGAAAGCCGCTTAGGCTGTGAGTGTGCTATACAAAACTCTCCTGCGTAACACCCACACGGTCTTTATGAATTTGTTGGAGTTACAGACGTAGATACGGTACATTAAATTACACTGCTCAGCCTGTGGGCTACCAAATTTGAGACAGAGACACAATCCAGCTTGTTATATCGTGGCAGCGGAAGTTTTCCCAAATAATGGCTCTGTTAGTGGCCAATATTGTGCCTGTTAGGGCATTTAACAATTTTCTATTACTATTGGTTTTATTAAAAAAAAATCAGTTAGCAATTCTGTGAGCGCAAAGTCAACTTTCCGTTGATGTTTGGCGCCCCTTCTGCTAAAAGCCTAGGGAGACCAAAGCCATTTTGTAAAACACGTGCAAACATCTATCGACAGTACTTATGTGAACGTCAAACGTCATCCAAGGAATGTACCTTAGGGTTCGATGTACCGAAAGTATTTAAATACAGGGTATCTCAGGGCTCAGGAACTACTTAAACGTCATTTCTGCAAGTATTGATAACATCACCACGTAGACGGCAGCAGCTTTTCTTAAATGGAATGACGTTGAAATGAAATTCCTAGCGATGGGCAAACCAAGCGTGATTAAAAAATTGGAAAACCTAACGCTCAAAATCGGCTTCACCAGCATATTTACTAATGAATTGGCAAGTAATCTAGGTGTCCTGTTCTGAACTGACCTTTCGTTAGACGATCACACGGGCTCCACATTTAAGCCTGCCTACTTCCAGCTACACGACATTGCCAAAATTGGAGCTTTCTTAGACAGGGATACTACATCCACATTGGTCCATGCATTTGCGACATCCCATCTTGATTTCTGTAACTCACTTCTTGCTGGTCAATAAAAATAACAATAATAATAAAAAAATAATAATACAGTTGATAAAGCGCCATCGGAGAACTTAATCTCTTTCTAGGCGCTTTACATTTGCTGCAAAGGGAAGTGCAAGTGAATGGTAAGTAAAATCATGCTTGAAAAACAAACACAATGAATAATATGGTTAGGGGTAACATGCATAGGGTCAGCATGAAAATGTGGTTAGTGCCAGCATGCACAGTGACAGCACGCATAAGCACATCAAGGACGAATAACAGGGACCCACTACATGATGTCCTAAATAGGTGTGTTTTGTTTTTACTGTTGGATTCCGAAAAGCGGGTGGTACGATGCTTGGCCTGATGGGGTAGTATATCTGAGAGATAGGCTGGAGCTATAGAATGAAGGGACCTAGAAGTGAGCGAAAAAACCTGGAAGTCAATCCGTTGCTTGACTGGTAGCCAGTGCATGTCAGCGAGAAGTGGAGTAATGTGGCAACTGCTACGCTCACGACAGACAGGCCTAGCTGCAGAGTTTTGAACCAGCTGCAATCGCCTGATCGCACATGCCGGTAGGCCAGTGAGCAGTGAGTGGCAGAAGTCGAGATGGGATGTCACGAATGCATGGACCAACTTGGATGTGGTATCCTTATCTAAACAAGCCCGAATTTTAGCAACTTTATGAAGCTGAAAGTAGGCAGGCTTGACTGTGGAGCTGATATGATCGTCTAACGAGAGGTCGCTTTGAAATATGACACCCAGCGTGTGCATTTAGGCACTTACAGCTGGTTCACAATTCTGCAGCTAGGCTCATCTGTCATGAGCGGTGCAGTTGCCACACAATAGCACTTCTCGCCGACCCGCACTGGCTCCCAATCAAGCAGCGTACTGACTTCAAGGTTCTGTCACTCACTTTTAGGTCCCTTCATCTTCTGGCTCCAGCCTATCCAAACAATTCTCCATCTAGGCGAAGAATTGCACAACCCGCAGTGCTTTACTCAAATTATTTAGCAATACCTCGTGCAAACCTCAAGATTCTTGGAGACCATGACATTAATTTGCACTCTCCCAAAGCCTGTAGCTCACTACTGACGCAATTCACATGGTCCACCTAAAATGACATTTAAAAAGAAGCTTAAAACGCACTTTTTTATTACAGCATTTGGTGGGTCCTTGTGATTCTGTATTAGTGTACATGAACAGCACTTTGGGAAGATACCGGTAAGTATATATTGTTGGATTAATTTACTTTCTCTATTCGTCTAGGATGTATCAGCTAAATACATGTCTACGCTGCTGTTAAGTCATGTATCTTATTGACGGTACTGCATTTTCTTGAGAGGTTTCGCCTTTTTCATATAGTTTTAAAGACTTAAGTAGATATAAATGACTTCGGGATGATACCTGGTGTTATCACTACCTTGTCAAACCTTTAAGCTCTCAGCATAGTAGAATGTCAACTTTTTGGAACATCCCCCGAGTCTTGAGAACTTGAAAGAAAGGATGAGAGCATCTTCCGAAGTATTGCAACAAATGGTTGCTTACTGTCTGCAAGCATATGCCCCAAATGGTATTTGTGTGTATGTGTACACGTTTAGGCAGAAATGAGCACTTTTGTGAGTAATTGTACATGCATTTATGATAGTAGGTTTGTCCTAAAGGATACAGTAGAGCAGATTGATGTCCCTATTTTTACTTCAAATGCGGTTCTAAAATGCTGCCTCGAGGTTCCATCACTCTGCGAAATAAATAATTCTATAATAGTTATAATAATTTTACACAATTCAAGAAATTAACGGTCGGAGCTGAAGACATGGGTCACTTATTCACTTGTGCACCTGTGAGCTCTGGCTTCATGTCATCTTGGGGCAGTCGTGATCCATTAGCCGTTAGCCTATGCCAATGTTTTCGGCAAACACATACATACACACACAATGACGAAACTTTGCTTGGTAAACGTGACACGGTCTGAAGGTCAGTAAAAAGGGAACCTATATATTGTGAATATTGGCAAAATACATGTCGTCTACGTGAACGCAGTTGGTAAGATTCAGTTCTCTCCGCCTGGGACCTGAAGGCTCTTCTACTACGTGTCGAACTTCGGTATCTGTAATTCTAAGAGGGCTTACAAGCCAACAGACGCGGGTTCTGGTGCCAGCGTCTCAAGCATTCAGAGCCGCATCAGTGTGCGCTTAGCTCTCTGCACGACTGCTGCAGAGGTCGAAACGAGGCAAACACGTCAGAAGCTCGGCCAGCTACACAAAATAGCCAAGGAGTCTTACTTTTCGTTCAAAAGCAGTGCATGCAACTTCATTTGCACAGCTCACCTGACGCAGTCAGTGAGATTAGGATTGACCAGGTGTCTCTACAGTCACATGGCCTTCAGTGAGTAGTCGGTCACCTTCTGGCAGTCGCTCAGGTACAGATGAGTCAGGTTCTCACCCAGCTTTCCCATAGCCGCAGTGATGCGTCAGTTAAGAGCTAGTTTGCTAGAACAAAAAACCTAAGTGACATCATCCTAGCGACCTGTCAAGAGCCGCTTGAGAAACTTAAACAAATCCAACTGCAGACCGCGTGATTTGAACCCACGGTCGGGAGTTATGGAAATGCATTTCAATTACGCTAACATTCTATCCAAATCTTTCTCAGAGCTTTCCCAGCAGCCATCGCAGTAAAGGCATCATACGACAGGTATGGCATGCCCAAAAGAGAAATGTCCTGTATTCGACAGCTAGCCGTCAGCTCCTGCGAAACAGAGATCGGTGATGGTCACAAGCAGAACAGATAGGCCACGCCTGCTGCAGCGATCTACGCTTAAAAATGTCAGTCTCAATGACCCTACGCGTGAGATCGAAAGTGAGTATCCCTGTGGCACCCAATCCTCCCATTCTCTCTCTCTCTCTCTCTCTCTCTCTCTCTCACTCTCTTTCTCCCAGTCTTTCTCCTTGGCTATGTCTATCTGTCTCCTTCCTTTTGCTATATCTCTACCACAAAATATTGTTCTTTCATTTTCTATGAATCTTTATCTATGTTCCTCTCTCTGCTGATCTCGTTCTCATTGTCTAGATCTTTCTTTCTTTGCGTGACTTCATCCACTATCACTTTCACCGTATTTTACTCTCTCTGACTGCGTTGTGAGTTTTCTCCCCCCTCTCTCTCTCTCTCTCTCTCTCTCTCTCTCTCCCCATCTCTCCCCCTCTCTCTCCTCTATCTTTTTCTTAGTGGGTGTCACAGAGTCTCACTCTTCTGTTTTTCTCAAACGAATGCATTTGTCATTCAAGCTGCTGCATTCGTTCACCACTACCGTTCTAAGCCCGGAGCATCATTTGCTCAAGTGGCCATATGCATCTGCCAAAATCTACAAAGAGCGCACGAACAGAAGACATTCCATCTGGCAGGCCCATCCCGTTCTCTCAGCGGTTGTGTATATACTGAACAAGCGTGTGACCTGTAGCTTCTTTCAGGTCCAGCTTAGATGACGATTATCTAGACACAGCTACAGCAGGCTGCATGGACGGTAGCCTTTGCTGCAATGCAGTCGCTGTCACCACAACCTAAGACTACGAAACCTCAAATATTCTATTTCCAGTACGAGCACACTTGAAATAAGGCTTTCAGCCCATCAAGGGCAAACCGGTTCTTGGAATTATGTCCCAGGTCACAGACAAGCACATCACTCGCGCACACACACACACACACACACACACACACACACACACACACACACACACACACACACACACACACACACACACACACGCACACACACAGACACACAGATGCACAGACACACAGACACACAGACACACACACACACACACTCACACACACAGGCACACACACACACACACACATACACACACATACACACACACACATATATATATATTATAAATATATATATGTAAGTATATATATAGTATATATATATATATATATACATGTGTGTGTAAGTATATATATATATATATATATATATATATATATGTGTGTGTGTGTGTGTGTGTGTGTGTGTGTGTGTGTGTGTGTGTGTGTTTGTGTGTGTGTTTGTGTGTGTGTGTGTGTCCGCGCGCGCACACAGGCCTTCCTAGGGTTACACCTGCCACCTTATCGCCATTGACACCTAGATTCCTAGTAGCTAGTTCAGTCCTGCTACCTTAGCTCACCTATGCTCCGGCTAATCAGCAGTTTCAGCATTATTCTCAGCCGATATTTAGGTGCTCGGACCTTCGAATACAGTTAATGCTTATCAAGTATTCGTCGAACGACGACCAAAAATAAAAAAGACTTTGGAACTACCCTGTTAACCAGAGAATCATTAAAAACCCGAATTATGGTTAGACTAAGTTTTTGGGCCACTGAAGATGACTGAGAGGATGGTTTAGGGTCTTCAGGAGACGTGCTCTTTTTACAAGACATTTTCTTTACGTTGCAACTACTTATACAGAAGCCTCTGAAAATATTCCAAGGACGGTCACAGATCGCGAATCAGCAATGGCTTAAGTCGGAGGTGGCTTAATGAAGGAACGAATATAAGCATTTTCTGTGGTTGAAGGCTGAAAACTTTTCGGCCAAGCCGTCGGTATCAGTAAAGAAAGATGCCGAGCTGGTTTGGTCTAGCGGTTAAGGTGCTCGCCCCGACCAAGGTCTGACTGAGGTCGTGGGCTCAAGCCCCGAGGCATATGTGAAGCGCGTTAATAGAGATTAAGTTCTCTTGGGGCGCTATATAAATGAATTATATATATATCTCCTAGGTGTTACCTAAGTGGTTCACTAACTCATATATTTGTTTTGCGTTTGCCTGCACGGATTTTAGTTTCTGAGTGAAAAACGCTTTGGCTTTTTTAAGCTTCTTAATGTAGACACGAAGGAAGTCTTTAAGACTGGTTAGATCAGTTTTAAGCCCAGACATCTGAAAGTTTTGTTCAAGCCAAGGCTATCTTTTGAATATGTTTGCGATGCGAATATTTACAGCCAAGTCATTGACAGGAACTCTGCCAGCTGCAGAGTTCAGAGAAAGAGAGGGAGAGAGAGAGACGTTCGATTAGAGCTGGATAGTGGATGTGGATGCATACAATGCTTGTAAAATTGCCAATCTTGCCCAAGTTCCGATACAGGGTGCAGTAGTGCTCTATTGCCCAGGGAACCCATCAATAAACGTTGAAAAATGTTCACTAGGGTTCTTTCCCGGTTCAATACTGCAATATGAATAGTTTAAACGGTCACTCGCATTCCGTACACTGTGAACTTATTCCGAAGGTCATTCCAGAAATTTGTGTTCTGCTCATGATGATAGAGCATTAATTCATATATAGAGAATAAAGCTTGTAGCCTCTTTCTGACGCAGAGCTCACAATCTAGGTCTTTAGTAGTTTTCGATTCGGAGTGCCGCATCCGTCGTATTAGCACTGCTATAAGCAGTCTAACCTTTTGATGAGTATACCGTCCGTTGAACAATTGCCTATGCACATTGAAAGATTATGCTTATAGTGATAGTCACGCGACCCACCGTTGCCTGGGAATAATAGATTGGGCAGTAGCGAAAGCCCAATTTTATTACTTCAACACGATATTATTTCTTACGTGTGTACAATGCCTACAGTGGGGTTTAAATTAAATAAATGATTTATTTATATAGCGTAATAAGATAGCTTAATCTCTGTTCCAACGCTTCACATATGCCATTTTAGCCCAATCTCTTTTCCAACGCTTCATATATGCCATTTTGCTCGAGCCCACAACCTTGGTCATAAAATACAATCACCAAGACCTTGGTTGGGACGAGCACCGTTACAGCTAATAATATTAATAGCCCTCAAAAAACCTAATATATGTTAATGGTCTATACACGTGCTGTATAGAAAGTAATACCGAATGATTGGTGGTTACATCTTCAAGCAGCTGGATAAGTGTAAGCAGGCATATGCACATGAAAGATGACTACAAAGATCCGCTGAATGTTGTAATGAAAAGGTTTGATTTAAGCTTCTTTTTAAATGTCGTGCCAGCGGACGTTGTGAGCGGCGTCTGGGGTGCGTTTTCAGGCTTTTGGAGCGTACGAATTAAAGCACGGTCTCCGAACGTTTTCAAGTTCGTAGGGTTGTATAGCTAGACGATTCAAGTTAGAAAAGCAGGTTTTACAATTCTGGGCGTGGTGGTGGAGTAATTGTATAAGTAGGAGGCTGGAGCCGTAGAACGATAAGACTTTAAAGTAAGTGACCAATGTTGCAGTCAATACACTGCTTATTTGGGGTGGAGGTCAGGGAAAGTGGTGTGATATTGCAACTGGGACGCTCACGACCGACGAGTCTAGCTGCAGAGGTTTATAAAACTGTAATCACCTGCTTGCACCCTCCAGGAGACCATCGTGCAGTTAGTTAGAGAAGTTGAGATTAGATGTCACAAATGCATGGACCAGTTTAGAAGTAGTATTCCTGTCTAAGCTAGCCCAAAGTATGGAATATTATGCAGCTGAAAGAGGGCAGATTTGACTGAGGAGCTGAAGTGGCCTGCTAATAAAATGTAAGTTTGGAACAGGGCAAGAGGCTAGCCACTGTGGGAGAGTCACAGCATTTAGAAAAACTCTCTAGCGCGAGCGTGGAAATAATTACATGTAACCTAATGCAGTCTTGCCCTGGTGCTGCTACCTCTTGGCGTATCGAATATCAAGCCACTTCCTTGACAACGGTAGACACTAGCTTTGAGGGGCAGGTTCTCTGACAGCATCCAGAAGCAGTTGGTTCAGCATAGATAGCACGGTGCTTGTTGCGACTGGTTGCTTAGAGCCAATACATTGTCGTGAGTAGTGAACCGAACGATAACCGCCGGTCTATGGAGGACTTCGAGTAAGCGCTTCTGCCGTCATCGGCGAGAGAGCTATGCAGCGGGAGCTCTTGGGCGATCGCTCTCAGGATTATCGAGTATCTCGTTCAGGTCTTGGAGTGGTTGCTGCCCAAGTAATGCACCGCTTCTACGACTTGCCAGTGAATATCGAATGTCGGAAAGCTATCTTTGCAACGGCTCAAGCCTGCTTTGCGGAAGTTATCTCTTCTGTGATAAGATATAGGAGTGTCATGGGTTGCCAGCTACCTCACTGATTGCTCAGACCCTATAGGGTGTCGCGAGAGGTCAGCAAGGCAACACCGTAGCTCTACTGAGAACTACAGGTAAGTGATTTGGCCCATCCCCATTCCAATATTGCATATAGCGGCTGTGCTGTGTTCACGAGAAAAGCCTGTTCTTTCGTATCATTGTTTTCTCATTGATGTGGTAAGCTTAGTGGCTTGGTGATCGATGGGGCGTGCCAGCGATAGGCAGACCACGTCACGTCGAAGTGCGAAATGGGTTAAGAGAGTTGTGCTTCCCCATCTCTACTTGTGTAGGAGAATAAACTGGATATGTTGGTCGTCGGTGGACTCTCAGTGCTGTCCATGATCAAAACTAACCTACTTTTAGAGTCCTAAAGGTAAGAGTTTCTGCCGTCACCATTTTTTAAACCAAATACTTTTTGACGCTAGCATCGCAATTTCCACCTAGTCGCTTCTTCTCTATCTTGAATTCCCGGAGTGGGCATCGTTGTTACGCTCCACCCTACTTAGCGGCGCTAACGAAAGATGCTGCCATCCCCTCTCCATGTGGTCACCAGACCACTTCAATCAAGACCGCGGGAGAGCTCGGAACGCTCGTAGAGATCGACGTACATGAACACTGGGCAGCCCCTCGGGGTCGGATAGGCAGGGTAAGGTATAACTCCTCTGGTCTCACATGACGCACGATAATCACGTACTTATTGGCTCAATCGCCATAATAAAAATCGTTCTAGTTTATATGAAATACGTGATGGAGCGTTTAGATATACTGATAAAGCCTATTGGTTCTTTGCAAACCAATAGGTCGTTGCATACCAATGGCCACCAAAGATGGCTGGCAGTTTGCTGTAAGTATTGCATTCGATGTTTTCACTTCTCTCAGTTGCGCATGGAGCAGCAGGGACTTCCCTGAAGATCAATTGACACTTCGGTACTGCGTACTCTCATCTGTGCAGGAAATTTTAAGCCTAGGGGCATCTAAGCGCATCATGTCGCTTCTGGCTAAGCCCCTCGTTAGCCTCACCGGCGACAGCCTTAGATACGCCGGTGGCTTGTAAACTGCATGTTAGCTATCGTGCGTACATATTATCGCTTCATTATTGTGTTTTAAATGCAAAGATGCGCGAATTACGAATTAACAGAAGAAAAGTGCCCCAGAGCCACCTCGTCGGCCGGGCCGAAAGCTGTGACCCAGCTCGTTTTGCGGGAACCAGGAGCTGAATACCCGCTCCTTTGGTATTCCTAGCATTTTCGTGAACCGCTCAGCACGTTCTCCTTCAAGCGTTACTGTGATTCCCTCTAGCTTCGTGATCATCAGGCCTGTCATAGCTCCAGCAGCCCAACCTAATACTTGTCTTCGGAATCCTCGCTCAATGCCCAATAAACCCTTAGTATTGGGCGACCTTTCTTCTGGTAAAAAGTCTTGATCGACTTGCCTTGACTAAAACTTGGCTACAATTGGTTAACTGCCCGACAATTAAGGCTGCTACCTCAGTTGTTTTCTACTTATTTCGCATCCCTAGATCGATCAAAACTGGAGAAGTTATCAGGCAATCGAAATCCAACTTCAGGTAATTTGCGGTACCCTCGAAACAGTTTTACGAATGTATTGTCTTTATTTCGCTAGGTAAAAAGCTACCGATGATGGCAGTAGTTTATTGTCCACCAGGTATACAGTCCTTCTTTATATCACATCACTCTGATCTCGTTTCAATTATGTGTGCCAGAAATTAATCCTTCCTCATTATGGGTGATTTTAACATTCGTTTGGATAACTTATCTGACGCCTTAAGCACTGAATTATATGCACTGACTGACTTATTGTCTCTTGAGGCTCATGTGCATGTCCCTACTCTCATCAATGAACAAACTCGACCGAATTGTGTCATGCAACTGCATTTTGTCATCTCCAATTATTAGCAAATCCTGCTTATTTGACCACGTGCAGATCTCATTTAGTCTACAATGTATGCCTTCCTCTAAATCATCTAAAATAATTTGTGAGCATGGCCCTACTTACATCAAGGGACAAACTAGACCGAATTGTGCCATGCAACCGCACTTTGTCATATTCAATAATGAGCAAATCCGGCTTCTTTGACTACGTGCAGATGTCATTCAGTCTACAATGTACGCCTTCCTCCAAATCATCTGTGAATCGTGAAACCTCAACACCTTTGGCATCGATGCTGTCCATGGGAAATTATCTGCTTCGCCTCTGCTGCTCAATTTCCCTTCCGACCTGCTATCATCGGTATATTGCTGCAACACGACACTAACTGACATGCCCGACGAATTGAACCTCTGACTAAGCGGGCTGTTCGCCCTTGCCCAGACGGCTTATGGTTTACCACCAGCATTGAACTAGCTAGGTCTATTAAGCACAAGCTTGAAAAAGTATGCAGAAGAACAGGACCGACTGTCCATCGACAGGCATGGGACTGCTAATGTAAATCGTAGTAATCGATCAAAGCAAAGGCCAAATCTAGCTTCTAAAAAGCGTTGTTTCATCACAGATGCTTAATCCAAAAATGCTGATGTCGACGATTATCCACCGCCTTAACCCCTCCCAGATAAGCTCCTTAAGTTATGATCCATGTGCTGATCAAGCTGGTCGTTTCTCTAGCTTCTTTCTCCAGAAGATAGACAATATCAATGAGTACGTCCCTACGATGACAGCATTCCCCTAGAATTATGTCCCTATATACAATGCGGCACCTTAAATCTCACATTTAAGGAGATCACTGTGACCTCATCTTGAAGTTCATATCCCAATCAAAGAAGACGACTAGTTCTTTTGACCCTATTCCAATTGTCTTGCTCCTCCGATGCATTTATCTGCTCCTGTAATACATAACTAACATCATAACAATGTTAGTAGCCTCGGGTCATGTCCAGCAAACTTTCAAAAGGCTCTAGTCAGGCGACTACTCAAGAAGGCAACATTAGATAAACATAGCTCGAGCAAATTCCGCCCAAACTCCTCTCAATCATTCCTATAAAATAAACTGTAACTAGTCGTGGCAGACTAGCTGAACGCGTTTAATACAGATAAAACCTTGCTGTACAACTACAGTGTAATTTTAGAGATAATCACTTCACAGAGTCAGCATTGCTTCGATGTTTACCGAACTACTTTACAATGCACACTTACGTGGAGTATGTCTGCTTCTTTTTCTCGATCTGCAGGCAACTTTTGATACTATCGATCACCAATTCCTTCTTGAGCGCCTCTAAGTTCGTCTGTGCATCAGTGGGACTGCAGTGCAATGGCTCAAGTCCTATCTTCGTTGGAGACTACAGAGTATCGATGTGAATAGACAAAGATCATCCAAGGAACCTCTGACATGTGGAGAGCCTCACGGATCTCTGCTTGTTCTTGTTCTTTTCACGGTTTATACTCTCTCTCTCCCTCTCTCTCTCTCTCTCTCTCTCTCTCTCTCTCTCTCTCTTACACGTGTGATTACTAGGTACAATAGCGGCTTTCACTTCTTTGCAGATGACACTCAGTTGTACCTCTGCTTTAATCCCTCCCAACCCTCCAACGTGATGAATTCTCTATAATATCATGCTGCATGTGTTGATGATACCCGCACTTGGATTGGAGCAAACCTTCTTAAAATGAATGCTAAACAACTTAAAAATTATGAACCAGCAAGTGCGATTCCAAAATTGGAAATGTTAACGCTCAAAATCGGCTCTTCCAGTGTTTCATCTGTTGAATCTGCACAAAATCTAGCTCTCATTTTCCAAACAGACCTTTCAATAGACAACCGCATCAGCTCCACAATCAAGTCTGCCTACTTTCAGCTAAATAGCTTGGCTAAAATTCGGGCTTGTTTAGACATTAATAACTCTTACAAACTGGTCAATGCCTTTGTGACATCCCGTCTTTAAAACCGCAACTTGCTGTTTGCTGGTCTACCGGCCTACGCAATCAGGAGCTTACAGCCGGTGCAAAAATCTGCAGCTACGCTTGTCTGTCATGATCGTCACAGTTTTCACATCTCAATACTTCTCGTCGACTTGCACTGGGTCCCAGTCAAGCATCTCACCGACTTCAAGGTTTTTGCTCCCATTTAGGTCCCTTAATTCTTTAGTTCCAGCGTAACTATCAGATCTAATTCTCACCAAGCTAAGCATCGGACCACCCGCTTTCAGGAATCTAATTTTTTACCTATACCGTGTCCGAATCCCTAAAATCTTTTGGATACCGTGTCTTCAGTTTATATGCTATCAAAGCCTGGAACTCACTTCCGACTTGCGTCATGACATCTCCTGACTGGATCGTATTTAAAAAGAAACTAAAACGTATTTATTTATTTCAGCATAAAGTTGTTCCCTGTGATTCGTTTTTTGTGTGCTTACGCCTGCTGCCGCTAACCATGCCTGCATACTGACCTTGTGCATGTCACTCCTAACCAGGTACAATCAGTAGCTACGTACCTGGAGCAACTTAGAGTTTTTCGACTTAAATTATAGTTATAATATATAAAATTATTCTCAGAAATTGTGCAGACCGACGATTCGTACCGATCTTATGAAGTATATATCTATGCTGCAATTTCAGTACACTCAGCCGACGATTAATAGCCGATATCGATCTTTCTTTGTGTGAACAGTGTGTGGTCGTAATTAAGAATAGTAACCAAAACTAGAGCGTAGCCTATTTCTGCTCGACTTCATGCACTCAATTATGCCTCACTCTAGACGCACAGTGCTCTCTGTTTTAGCTTCAGAAGGGTGATAGCCTGGTTTTACAACACTTTACAACACAGAAGCACAAGCTAAAAAGTGAGCGAAACCAGACCATACTCCAGGGAGGACTCAAGACACAGCAAAGCTACGGGGGGGCCTCGAGACGAAGACGTAAGCCTGCACAAACGTGTGTGTTGGCTTATCGGTTTCCAAGGTCGCTACACCAAAGCGGCTAACTCCCTTAAGTACTAGGGTATGCCGTCAGAGGTGGGGGTTGCTGAATAACTGGGTATCGAGCGCCGGGTCTAAGTCGGCTGTGTTGTTAAGTAATGTGGTTCTCCACTATCGTGTAAAATAGTTCGAAGATCTAAATGTCATCAAAGCTCTTATAACTTCCCAATTCATCTGCAAATCGGTCTTTAAGTCAAAGTCTCAAAAATTTATCAGTGAATTTTCAAGCGATGTCTTGCCAGAGAACACCTACCGTTGGCTAAGGCAGGTTGTGTGGCTGCAAACCAAATAAGAAGGCAAAACGGCCTACACAGCTGGTAATTTAAACACTGCCGATGCCTATATGTAGGTTTCCATCCTAAACACAAAGACATTCAGACAAGCTTTGGTGTAATCAATGTTTATCTTATTTTTGCTCTTGGTTAGTAAGGAACTTTTACAAATGTTAAAGCCCGAGGTAAGTGTCTGTATTTTACATGGGCTCACTGAGAATCACAGGTCTATCCATTTGCGGCACAATTCTCGGTGGTGGAGTCCGGAACGAAAAGCAGCAATATGTGAATGTATCACGCGTTACGTTGTCGCTCACTGGCTATCTCGAACCTTGTATCGTACATAGGAAATGGGAAGCCCCGCCAGCGGTGCTGCGGGCGAGCTACAGTATAGACTAATGTCGAAGCCAGCCGATAGATTCAAGCCAGCCGATCCTTTTCCGTTGGCCAAGCCCATTCGAGGCGTCCGGGAAGCAATGCTGCAGACAATCTGACGTCGCCGTCAAAGAAACGTCGACCATTGAAGTTTAGAGCCGGTGTCCGGCTAGCTGCTCCAGCTGGTAAATGGTTGGGGGGGCGGGCTATCTTTTTGAGCGTACCCGCCGGAAGCGATAGCAAAGACGGCCTCTATGTCAGTCTCTAGCCTGACCTTTACGCCTACGTCAAGCGGACCACACTGTACTTCTGGGAGAGCGGGGCTACAGGGCAGGACGGCTGGAGCCTAGCACAGAAGCAGGCTCAGGGAGGTGGCAGAGGTTCCCAGAGCTAGCATTGCTGAATCGATCAGCAGCTGCTGGATACTGCGGAATTTGCTCATAGAGCTAAACTCATAACTACCTGGTCCTAACAGCTCCGCTAACGATCTTAAGAAGTGGTAGGTGGTTGCTCAGGCTACGGTCCTCCGACGGCAACCGAGAAAATGCAACGGTATTTGGCTACTTGCAACAGCAGAGTCGTGGCCCGTGGGCACTCTTGGGCGAGCGCCCCCAAATACATCTAATGAAATACCCTGTTCAGCTCATGGCTTCGGACGCGTTTACTGCTCAAGTAATGTACCACACCCAACACTGATTAGCTTATCAAATTTCAGGTGCCGTACGTAACAACGGCACGGGCCAGTTCTGTTTGACTGCTCTCTGAATGCAATCATAAATAATCGGTTAAGCGTGGGTCTCATGCTGCTCGTCGGGTCGCTTAGAGCCGATAAATAGCTGCTGTAGTCAACCGATTGATGACTGCGGGTCAAAAGAAGACTACAGGTAACCGTTTTCTGAGGCCCTCGTTGAGTGAGCCATCGAACTTCGTATGCCGGTCGTAGGCTGCTTCGTGCCCAGGGAGCGCCGAGGGAGCGACGCTTCTTCTGTTTCTTGGACTCTTCAGAGCAGACGTTTTAGTGAGGCATTCTCCTCATCCGCATCGCGAACGAGAGCAGCCACAGCCCTTCCACAAGTGCACGTCAGACCCACAGGAGAGCGACGAACGCACCCCGACGACCCTGGTAAACGAGGACAGGCAATGCCTAGGGGTCTACAAATGATAATTACCTTAATCATTGATACTTATTGATGACGTAAATAGTCGTAGAAACGTGTTAGCCTTAATCCCAGCGATCACTAAAGCAATCGCTGCCTCTTCCCTTTGGAACCTTCTAATAATCGGACTGACAGGAGTGAGTTTCGGATAGTAGGCCAATGAGAGTTTGGCAACTTCTCTGACCAAAAAGACGTTAAACAATTGATCAAAAATCTCGTTCTCACTAAGTTAAATGCTATTCACAATGGTATGCTGGGTGGTCACCGGAGACTTAAAAATTTTGATATTCACGATAATCATCCACGGCTGTTTACCAAGTTTTCCAGCTAGCTCTGTCTTTGAGACAGCATAGACAGCCCTGCCTATTAGCACAGGCGGGACTGACCAATTTAACTGATTTCTCTACGGGCAGCAACAATGTTTAGTGGTAGCCGTTGACAGTGGACTCTCAGAAGGTGCTGACGCAACTACTGCACATCAAATTAGGTCTTATGAAACAATTTGTCACAGCTCTAGACACAAAGCCGGCTGCTTTCGAGTCCATTCAAAATGTCCTCTCCAAGCTGTCCGAGGAAAATGTCCAAGATAGTCACGCTGTGGGACTATAGATAAAGATCACTGATTTTAATAAATCCTCCCAAAAACCGACTAGCTCGGCGAATGCATGTAGAAGCGGCTTCGTCTTAGTGGTTCCACGGTTTCTGGGAAATCTCAAAGCAGAAAAATGCGTAAAACTGGTTAGCAAAATCAAGACGAACTGCGGGAAGTGGGGCAGCACGGTGTGCTTAATTTTTTATGCTTGAAGATTTACTGGAGTTTGAGCGTGGATACCCAGTACATGGCAATGAGAAGTTGGCGATTCTAAATTTCGGGGCTCATTCGCCTGAGAAATTTCCATTGTAACCATGTATGTAAAAAGTAAGTCACTTCTTTCTATCTTTTATATTTAGTATCGTCTAATTTATGAATGAATGCAACTAAACTGCGGCGAGAAATATGCGCATGGGAAATTGTCGCGTTCGCCACTCGAATGGAAAGTCACGTGGTCCGTAGGGGTGAGAGCAATTTGCGGGATAAAGACAACGTCGCCATCGACTCGGCCCCCAATGATGGGGGCTTCCAAAATACGACCCTAATGCACATTGCGGACAAAGAGCCTTGTGCCATTCATTGCAAACCCCCTTCCCGGCTTGCGATTGGGCTGCAACTGAATGGGGGGGGGGTGCCAGGTTTGAGCGATAGCTCGTCGGGCGGGAGGCCGGGCGAGGTGGGAGTGCTAGGGATCTGGGCTAGGTATATGGGATGCTCCAGATGAATTGCAATCTCGTTTCCAGTGAACATAACGCATCCGCGCTACGACACACCAATGCCATGACCGGCATGCGTTCGGTGCATTCTTTGTAGCTGGCATCGACTGCCGTATTAGTCGGCGCAAGTTCGCATCTTTCTGTAAGCCTCCCTTAATCAGAGAAGGAAGTGGAGAGGCCAGGAAGCGTTCTATCGTGAAGATTAACAATGGAAGCGCGCACCCTCGTTGTCGAGGTCTGCACTCCACAATGTCCATCTCAGAAGACACGAAAGACAACTGTGCACCATCATGACGAGTGATGGAATTGCGGGCTTATTCGCTTTAATAAATAGAGAATAATAGTTAAAACTCGATGAAGGAGCTCAATACTAAAAACTAAATTCCATAGGTGAAGCATGCCTGCACTGGATCTCTGGCTCCGACTCTCACTCTGGAAGCACTGGTTACGAAAGACTACCCTGCACCATCTTGCCGCGTGATGGAAGGACGGACTTTCTCGCTTTATTTAATAGGGATTGAAAATGAAAATTCATTACTTTCCGATCTTATCAAGAGATACGTTTCAAATGTTTCTCTGTCCTGGTAGCAAAGGCAAGTTCTTTGTAAATATCGTCATTGTGTATGCTTTAATGCGCCAGAACTTGGGAAATAGGAGGTGTTACCATATAAAAAATGTCGTTACATTGCAACCCCAAATCCCATGTCTCAATTACTGTCCGAGAGTGATTTTCCAGTGATAATGTGAGGAGACGGGTGCGCAAGATTGAGGCTTATGTAGTTCAAATGTGTGCAATCTAATAAGCTTTATATGGTCATCTCTCTGTATTTAATAAATAAAATACTAAACAGTTCTCCCATACCGAGCAGAATGAGGGGAACAATGTCAGCGATGTCTTGTCTGGCCACGTGCATCGCATTTGTATCGTTCTTGCTGTTCGCTAGAGAGAGTATGGAGATAATAGAAATGTCTCTAAAATTTGCGGATGTTTTCGCCTCACTATTTACGCTTGAATGAGCACTTTGTCGAGGACCCTTTGTGCAGTCCAATGCAGCCCTTGTGCCACGCGAACGTGATCGTCATCGTCTTCTTCAAAATAAGGCGATTTGCTCTGTATTGCAGGACTCCGGTCATCGATTTAATGCGTGCTTTGCTCGGCCACGTCGTCTTTTGGGTTGGTTGAGATCGCGCTTTTCAAGCTTGGTAAGCATGCTATGGCTTCCGAATTGGATCTGGGACATTCGCTACGCTAATAAAAACTATGTTTCTGATGATCCTTAACATATATTGTTTCAGTACAAAAGCATAAGTAAACTGAACCTTTTTCGATGGATTTCACATATTTTGGAAAGGAAACGCGTTCGTTGGTCAGCTATAACCTCTCAGCGTTTTATAAAGCTCTATAGTGGCAGCTGTCGATTCAGAAAAATCTAGATACAACGAACACAATTAACACGACTTTTCACTCCGCCGCAAGATCCTTGTCTGCCCCTTCCAACATAGAAGCCACTGGCACTTTTATAGCTCAAGTCTTGCATGAAAAGACTCTAGATCCAGATATATCATGATAACACGCTGAATATCGTCGGACCAGCTAATGAATTCACTCCAGTAACACACACCCAATTCGACGCCGCCTCCACACCCAGATGAGCGACGTTAAGCAGTTTCTTTTCTATGCCGAGAAGTTTTAGCAGTACTATGGATTAACGGATTCGAAGGTGCATTATTCCAATAAAATCCCAGTTTTTGGAATCGTGATGACAGCAAATGACTCGAGTGTCCGACTACCCTTTACGGTAAATGTCTACAAAAGACTTTAGAAATTCACTAAATCATCATATATCAAATATTTTGAGGCTATTAAGAAAGTTCAAGTAAGTGCACTGCAAAAAAATGAGTTTTCTGCCTGTTGATCCTGCCGGCGAAAAGTTTGCTTACTCGATTAACTGCTTTGTCCTACCCGTCAGGAAGAGAAATTAAAAAGGATAGCAACGTTTGCCACGCCTTTCAATTCCATCGGGGTTTGACGTACTGTCTCTATTTAAGAGACTTGTTTCACCAACTAGTCTTCTTTCAATTGCATATCACTTTGCAGCAAATGTAAAGCGCCTAGAAAGAGATTAAGCTACCCTTAGGGCACTTTATCAAGTGCAATATTATTATTATTATTATTATTACATCGAGCTCAGATTTTTCTCTCACAAAGCAACTGTGCGAATATCCAGGCTCGTAAATAGTTGGTTTGGGGATAATAATAATAATAACACACTTGATAAAGTGCCCTCAGAGAACTTAATCTCTTTCCAGATGCTTTACATACGTTGCAAAGGAAGCATGATTTAATGGTTAGTATTAGCATGCTAAATAAATAACGAGAATCACATGGTTAGGTGTGACATGCACAGGGTCAGCATGCAAGTGTTGTTAGTGGCAGCATGCACAGTATCAGCCCGCATAAGCACACAAAGAACTAATCACAGGGACCCACTAAATGCTTTCCTAAATAGGTATGTTTTTAATTTCTTTTTAAATGTGGTCAAGTCAGGTGATGTGACGCAAGTTGGCACTGAGTTCCAGGCTGTGGGACATATGAACTAAATTCACGGTCTCCAATGGATTTGAGGTTTGCCCGAGGTATAGGTGAACGGTGAGATTCAGAAAAGTGAGTGATACGATACTTTGCCTGATGGGGCGGTAGATTTGATAGGTAGCCTGGAGCTAAAGAATGAAGGGACCTGAAAGTGGGCGACAAAACCATGAAGTCGATCCGTTACTTGACTGGTAGCCAGTGCAGGACGGCGAGAAGTAGTGTGATGTGGCAACTGAGACGCTCACGACAGACAAGCATAGCTGCTGAGTTTTGCACCAGCTGTAATCGCCTGATTGCACATGCCGGTAGGCCAGCAAGCAGTGAGTTACAAAACTCACGACGGGATGTCACAAATGCATGGACTTAGATGGGTATCCCTGTCTAAACAATCCCGAATTTTAGCATTGTTATCTAGGTGAAAGTAGGCAGACTCTTTAGTGCCCATTGAAGACGACTCAGGGCACTCCTCCTTTATCCCTTCACTCGAAGCACCCGGCAGCCCAAGCTCACAGTGAGAGAGACACATTCTGCAGGCCCGTGAGCACCCTTTGAGTTTGAGAAGCTTCATTGGAGGAGCTGCTGCTGTCGCATGCGTTTTCTCACTCGCCTTACACGGCAAAGGTTGTGGGCTCAAACCTTGTGGCGTATGTGATGCAAATTGATAGAGAGTACATTTTTCTCTAATGATGTGTAAATAAATTAAATTTGTAAATATTCTGTATTTTAGATGAAGCCAAAAATCCTGCCTGAGCTTGTTTTGTGGGCACTCAGCATGAGTCAGTTCTTAGAGAGCGGCCAATTGTACATTGACCAAGAGAGCATAACTTGCAGTGGCAATAGAAGCTATGTTTGTTATACAGATCCAAGGACGCTTTAAAATTAAAATAAATGCTGGCTGATTAAACGGCCTAATTTTTATAGCAGCAGAGAAGCCTTTGCGGCTGTAACCCCAATTGCAGAGCACAATTGTCAATGTTGAGAGCTGTCCTCCGATTTGGCTCTAATGTCGATATGGCAAACTAAGTCATCGGAAATCGTTTGCGATGGAGATAGCTCGATCAGCTTGACCGATCCCCCCCCCGACTCACCGACATAGTAGACCGCTTACCCGATAGAATCGGCACAACCGACCAATCACCGCTCCCTCATCTTTACTGCCGACCTATCAAATAATAGATCGTATCAGGCTCAGATGGCCAGCTCCGGCGCGCATTTCGCTGGACCTAGGCGACCTTCTATACACAGAGTTTACCTCTTATTGCAGTCGTGCTTCATGATTTGTATGGGCTTTTGATGTGACAACTGACCAAAACAGCTCGATTTCGGCCTTAGTAGGCTTGCCAAAGGAAATTTTGAGTTACCCGCTCCATGCAAAATGGATAGGGCATGTGGGTGTAAAGGCTCAGCTCCGCAATAAGGTAATCGTTCACACAATTTATGTCGTTACTGCGCTGCTCAAGCCCACCTTTCAAAAAATGTGTGAAACCTATCCATACCTATCTTCCCTGTGTACATTACATCTCGGTCTGTGCCTAGACAGGTGTCATGCGGTCCATATTTTGCTGAGCTGCTCACGCAAAACCTCCTTTCACATTATAAGTATAACTTTTGAACGGTGCTAACGTGGAGTGTTTCCATTTTTCATCACCGGTGACGCCAAACGTAACTTTATATAACCAAAGTTATGTGGCTTGCACTACATGCATATTCCTAATTAAATTTATTTTGCGCCGGAAGTTGTTTTCTTTCCTAATTTGACAAGCTTTAGAACAGCCTTCACCGAACCCCGGCTCAGAGTGTCACACGTGCCCTCGCCTCTCTTTCGGGTCGCCAGCTAACCCCTGTATGGAGTCCAGATGAGTATCCACGGATGCTAAGGGTTCTCTAAAGGACATTGTCTGTCCGCTAGCTTTAGTTAAAAAGTTATTTCAAAACTGAATCGGCGGATCATTTGCTCTTTTGGCTGCTTTGGTGTCTGCTGAGACTTAGCAAAGCAGAGTGCAACTACCATGGTTCACTCATCCAGGGTCATAACCATGTTCACATTACACTGATGCATAATGACTTCTTAGTCAAAAATAAAATATGAGAAATTCGCAGTGCAATTGTAGTAATAATACAAAAATTAGTAAAATGCAAAGTCACTTTCAATTAGAGATTCATTTTTCAGTCACAAAGCATGCGGCCGCCGTGACACTGCCGACTTTCTCTAAAGGAAGGAAGGAATCTGAAGGAAGCTGCACGACCAAACTGTTGATCCATTTACCCGGCATGCACTCTGCCGATAGTGCCAGTAGGAATCAAGATTTAAGGAATACTGACTGCATACACTTTCAAGAAGAATGAAGACCTGAATAAAACGTGAGCAGCTCAGAACCGGGGCGGAAGCTAGACAGGCCTTGAACGCTCGCTAAAGACTACTGAATGGCATGAATATCTCTGATCATTGCCACTAAGAGATACTAAACAAACACCGCCCGCACTCGTATGCCATATATGCAGCCTTGAACCTAAACATTGTACTGCCTATCTGGTCTAGTTGCTTACCACTGGGACTGACAGAACATGGAAAAATCTCTTCAACGATGACCCTCAAGAAACCAAATTTATATTGCGTCTTTTGCCCTACCACTTCAGGGTCAAATTTGTTAATGAAGAGTGACCTACTTCAATACGTTACCTCTCCTTGGTTCTCCATAGCTCGGTCGTCCGCCTCTTGTATGCTATAGCAACCAGGTTAGTCAGGATTTCTCAGAAGTCGTTTAAAGAACTGCTATAATTTCTGAGCTAACTATAAATTGTTTTAAAAAGTAGCTGCAAAATGCTCATTTTAGAAATAACAGCTGTATTTCAGTTCTATTATATATAAAAATATATAATTCATTTGCATAGCTCCCTAAGAGAACTCAATTTCGATTCAGGGGTTTCAAATATGCCACAGGGCTCAAGGCCCACGACGTCGGCCAGATCTTTGTCGGGGCGAGCACCTTAACCACATGGCCAAACCATCGAGGCAATTATGCAGGGAGGCTGGCTGGTCCGGGCAATTTAAGGCCATCACACGAGATCGGGGTGTGGTGGCATAGCTGCGTAAAAGCTCGTAACACCATTATGTACAATTTGGAATCAAAACCACTGTTTCCTGACGTTTATTTTCGAAATAGCAGCTGTATCGCATTTATTCATGAGATCCTAAATATTCTACTGTTGCAAATTTAACCTGCGATTTGCACATCAACCTCTGAACTGTCGGCCGATGCATAATTCTCCCTAGCAGTTTATCGACGGTTCCATTAGAGGGGGAAGTCTACGGCCAATTCGTCGAAAGCAGCTGAAAGATCCACTATAGGAACGGAGCTGCTTGCTAAAATTACTTTGACTTGCACGAGCAGATTTCCGTTGTCCCGGTATTCTGTTACTAGATTGAATTCTCGAATCTTGCATCAAATATTCCGCCTGAGATCAAACAAGCATCCAACTACATTCGCTCCACTAAAAATGCTTGAACTGGCATTTTCACTAGCTTTATGAAAAGCCGACGTGATATTTGCCGGATTCCAAGTTTTACTGTTCAAATGATAAGCGAGTTAGCTACATGGCTTTAGAAACTGGACGTTCTAATACTACTTCTTCACCAGCTTTACAATGAAATGCTTTTTCTTTTTCTAGTAATAGTAATTTATTTTAAAGACAAAAGACTATTTAAATCAATTAAATCGTATGCTTAAAAAGATTATTGTATTGCAATACACTTCTGTCCTGCTTTCATTTGTTGTGGTTGCTGGCACTGCACGCTTTTGTCTTGCGAGCTTTTACTCACTGTTTGATTTTCCAGCATCCATTAAATTAGCAGCCCAAGATTTTGCATGTGTCGTTATCGCGGCTTCAAGGAGGCAATGACTTCTGCATCCGGAGGCTGCACTCTCAATGTTGAATGAGAAGGATAATTACCACATCTATATTGCACAGCCCAAGGCTTTATATTGAATGGCTCAGAGAATCATCCGAAATGAGTAAAATCTTGTGGTTAGCTCTGATCATATCGTGATCCTCCATGTGCATACATTATCTGAATAGTATCCCAGCTATATGTTCTTTAGCATTCTGGTGGTATAGAAAACCATGCAGCTAACTCTTTTATCATTTGAACTCAACTAGTTTTGCACCTTTGATAAATAGTGGCTCTAGTTTACGGTCTCTCATAGCGTGCAAGTGAAGCCAGAGCACTAGTTTAGCAGGTCGTATCGCTTCTTTAGCTCACCAGCAAATCTCTTCCTGAGAGCTGGCCAATATATGCATACATTCTTCCAACTCCAGTAATATTTGAGTTCGGTTCTTCCGGTGGCAGCCATACTGAAAATGGCGAAACTGAGTTGCTGCAATGGCTCACTAGGTAAGGCAGTTGCTTTTCACGACCTCGACCCCAAGATCGTGGGTTCGAATCCTGCGGTGGGCTATCCTTTATCGCCACAGCAAGCGCTGGTGATAGCCGTAAAGGCTCCTCCGTCGCTATACAAAAAGAGGCTGTTAGATCAGCTAGCATTTTTGTGTACTAGTCACCTGACAACTAACCTGTCAGTATAACTTCCTTATCAACATGGAGTATTGTCCGACGGGGTTATTCTAAAGTAGAGCTTCGACTGTTCTCCTTTTCAGAATCTGGTGGTAACGTGGCGTGTTACTCACGCTATGGCCCACGTGAGACCTTTGGCTTAGGGAAAACCCTCTTTTGGATTAATTTGTACCGGCCTCTGGTGCTGCGGACAGTAATTCTGCTGTGCAACAGTAATTAATAATACCTGGTTTCGGCCTTTGAGAACACATACCGTTTTTCCGGATCGTTTCAGGGAAGGGAAAATTTAGTGCTACTGCACATGTCGGCTACATGTGCCTTCTATTTTAAGAAGTGACACAATAAATATTGGCCATGCTTTATTTCGAATTCTTCCAAAGCTTGGAACACACTGCCGACTTATATTGACACATCTCTGAATTAAGGAATATTGAGTAACTAACTGCTCAAAGATCTACCGGCCTGTGCAATCAGGCACTTCCTTTCGCTGCAAAAATATGCAGGGAAGCTAAGCTTGTCAGTTGTGAGCGCCACAGTTGCCACGTCAAACCACTTCTAGAGACACCCCCAGAGCTCACTGGCTCTCACTCACTCACTGGCTCTCAGTCGCTCACTGGCTCTCAGTCGCTCACTGGCTCTCAGTCGCTCAAAGCATAGACTTCCAGGTTCTGTCACTCATCTGGAGGTCCATTCATTCTTTCGGTTCATAATAACTATTAGATCTGCCCCCCAAGCTGTCTAAGTATCGTACAACCCGCTTTTGCAAATCAAATCTTTTAGCTACACCTCGTACGAACCTCAAATCTATTGGGACTGGGCATTTACTTCGTATGCTCCCAAAGCCTGGAACTCACTCCCGACTGACATTGTGACATCCCCTGAGTTGAATGTATTTAAAAGGAAACGAAAAACACCTAAATTTATCTCAGAATTTAATGGGTTCAAGTAATTCGTCCTGTATGTGCTTACGCATGCTGACACTGCATGCTGCCACTTGTGCTTGTCAATTCTAACCATGGTATGCTGATCGTTGAGAATGCTACTACTAAGCATTTGACCATGCTTCCTTTGCATCATATGTATAGTGACTATAACAGAGATTCAGTTCTTTGGGGGAACTTTGCAAACGTGATATAATGATGATTACAATTGTTTCACTGTCTTTCCCGATTATTTTTAGTTCCCAGAGAGAAAGTTAGTTGCACTAGGGTGTTATAACAACGCAGGTAATTCCATTATATTATTCTATTGGCACTCAATAGATTCAACTGTAGCAATAGTAGTCGCATGCTAAAGCAAAAATTGTTGTGAAATTTGCTAAGAAGATAAAAGTGCACGTTACAGCTTCCTTCCAGCCTGCTTATTTAAACTTCAAGCTTTTTCTATTCTCAGGGAAGCTGCCTAGGAGGGAAGCAGCGACCAGAGCAAGAGAGCCTAACTAGCATTCAAGTGGCTTGAGACTCCGATGACGTCCTGGATGGCAGCTACGGGTGCAATAGTGCCACCACTCTCGCTCTACATTCACCTGATGCAGAATCTCTGGCACAATTAATTGTTGGTTTACTTTCATCGGACGAAGGGAAGCTGACCTACATTTCCCTATAGCTTTATACGACCACGGTCTCGTTTTGCTTTCTTAATTTTCCACTTATATGAGGGAAGATAATTAAAGAAATGTATATTAATTTGATGTGTGACTATTTGTTCCACGCACTGCGCTTGCACACGCTGAGATATAATTAGGCGGACTCAATGTAAAGTGACCATCCACACAATAATTTACAAGCATGGACAATAATCTTCCTGGCGCCAGTAGGCAAAATATAACCACGTACAACGGTCTTCAAAATAGACCAAGTCATGAACTTTGAGTCAGAAGATAAATTAATGAGGGAAACACCGAGAAAATTTTAAAAGTTCTTTCTGTCATAGTTCAACAGTTTATAATAATAATAATAATAATGCACTTGATAAAGCGCCCTAAGAGAACTCAATCTTTTTCTAGGCGCTTTTCATTTCCTGCAAAGGCAAACGCAATTGAATGGTTAGTAATGTCATGCTTGATAAACAAAATGAATAACATGGTTATGGGTGACATGCACAGTGGTCAGCATGCAAATGTGGTTAGTGGATTCTTACAACTTTCTCTGAGAAGTTAGTATTCTGTGTCAGATGGTCACTAGAGTAAATTCTCTTACTTGAGCAATGTATACAATTGGAGATTCACCCGTGCATTCTGTCGATAGTTGAGTTGAGTTTACAGACTTGTGCAAACTACCAAGATGAAACCAAGCTAGATAGCCAACAGCTTGTGCAGGTGTTTTGCTTCATAATGCTGAAACCACGGGTTCTAAGAAATATTTCTCCAGCCTTTGATTCAACTTTCACCCATCCATAAGTATTTTTAATAGTTTGACCTTCTCATAACACTCTAATGACGATAAAGCTCAATTGGAGGCAGTGCTTGGCTTGAGTGGTTTCAAGTTTTAGAGATGTCCACGTAGTCCAATCAATATGTTGCATCATAGCAGTGGTATTGCAATCAAGGGGCTTGGAGGACTACACAAAGAATGGCCTTTTGCTAACCCCTCCAGCATATTTAAGTTTAAAAAAATTGCATTTTTTTCTTGGCACAATACACATTTCTTATCATAACTATCTTTTTTATGTGTAGTGTGCACTTCCAAGAGGGCGCAGCCTGCCTTTCTTTCATATTAACTCTCCATATTTGGAAAGATACAGAGAGAGTATTGCTGTTTCGCAAAACACACTTGCACATAGATCGCACTCATAACTTTTATCATCTGGCAGGAAATTTGTGCTCATATTACTTGTCGAGTCCAAAATCATCCCACCTGATATACTTAAATTAATTTGCTATTGTTTCTCAAGACGATTCCGTGCACTAAAATTGGCAAAAGTGGCACTCATAATTATTAGCGTCAATGCTTGCCGTTCACAATTTAAGACAATTAAATCGAGCCAAAGGTTTGCCAATTAGAATTATAACTTAAGTTTGAATACTGTAAAAAAACTTGGCCTCTTTAACGGATTTGCAGTTAAAAGATATGCATTATATTACGATCTATAAAGTCGACTCGACTGGTAAGAATACGCCCGGGCCGGCAAATTGGCATTCGTATATGAGGAGTATACAATTAGGCAGTGAAATCAATATTGCTTCAAACGTAGCAGAATTTCTTTATTTTCAACTCAAAAGCGTGAAGCAATCAAGGTGCACTTAATTATGCTCTAAATATTTAAAGAAACCTGTCATTTTATGCCGGATATGATTTTGGGACCCATGTTGTTCGATCTTATGTGCAATTGAAGAGTACTTGTATTCTGTAAGGTTTTGCTCTAAGTAATGGCATACAGTTTCCAGCACATTTCATACTTCTTCGAGCATTTGCATTCTCCGGCAACTTTTCTACATTCATACGGCTACATTTCTTTAATTTCACTTGTGTCATTGTCGTCATCCGTAGATTGATGAAAATGCTGTATTTGCTCGCAAATTTAAACATTGGTTAACGTGCCATTGCATGCGACTTTGTTATCACAGTGTTAAAAGCATGGGAATATTTAGCCGACTGCTTCTCCAAGCTCTATAGCAACCACTGAAATCGGCAAAAACACTAACTAGCTGTCTTCTGAATCAAAACTTGGGAAGCCAGCTTTTCTGAAACAAGTTTAGATCGTTATTGGGGACACCAGCAACCATGCCTGATTAGCCATGGGCAAGGCAATTAGTACCCATCAATTGCCGTTGCCTAAGAAATAGTTGAGAGTCCTTCATCGATTGCCTGAACCATCCTCCGCATCACTTGGGTTCTGTAGATAACTTTCATGGTTCAGATGACTCCTTAATTAAGCGGCTGTGCAAGAGATGCCGTGTTCGGTGGCATACACTCCAATTTGATTATCTTTAGCTGCATTTCTACTTTATGACAAGCCATGTTGTCGGCCAACAGAATGATTTTATAGCCGTGCTCCGGATCAAATTTTAGAAAAATATCAGCCCAAATTTGATTGGACATCCAAGCGTCGTTGCTGACGAAATAAGGTAAAAAAGATCGAGAGTAAGAAAAGACCTTGGATTTTTAATATTTCATACTACCTAGACCTTTTTTGGTGCTATTAGCGGTGCAAAAAATAAGCACAGTGATTCGTTTAATCGGTTTTTTACCACCGTTTCTTAAGTTTCAGTGACGGCTAATGAGCCAGAGGGCGTTTCTTTTTACATATATCCCTTTAACACAGTTCTTCATGTTGTGGCCACATCAAACCATAAAGTTGTTGTTCGCGAAATTTTAAAATGCTTGCTTTCCGATGGTCTTCAGCGACCCCTGTGAAAGGGTCGTTCGACCACCAAAGGGGTCTCGACCCACAGGTTGTAAACAGCTGAATTAGATGGGAATAATCATATCAAGAAGTATGAACTCTTCCAAATCACCCTGAAACAAATTTTTAACGGTGGCACCCATATCATTCCTGACTGTACAGGATCTGCATTAGTTAGTTTAGCATTGTTTATGCAACTCCTGTGAGTGACCGCAAAGGCCAGCGGGAAGCGAGGTCGACGAAAGAATATTTAGGTATCGTAATAGCTGCAACAATTAATATTTAGTAGGAATAATTTTATATTGCATACCGCATCTGCATTGTGGATATTTTGGTTCCATTGGAAAACTTTAGATCGGTTATTGAGGGCGGCATGTTTATATAAAAATCAATGACATACTGAGGTGACTTCCACACCTTCGTCAATCTGCCCGGCCCGCACGGGCAGCTACCATGCAGCTGAGTTCCAGATAAATTCGGTAGAGGAAAAACGGCATTAAACCAATGCTTGCTGTATTTTAGCTTTCATTCCTAACTAACTGGCATCCTGACCAGCATGCCTACGTTAAATTCCTAGAGCGATATCAAGTCTTCTTATCAAACTTTTTAAAGGTTTGATTACTATCTATTGATATTATAATTTCATACATATGTTGGGCTGGTCAAATAGTAAAAAATTGGTGTGATAAATTAGTAAGGATGTGAATATCTGGATTGTATTTGTGCTTCCTGAATAATAACTAATTCCAAGAACCGTGTCACAATCTGTAGGCAAGTGGAATCAAAAGCTCTATTCTGTTAAATGTGAGCTCGTGGTAATATGTATGTCGAACAAGAGTTTGTATATGCTATAGCATATTCTAGACAAAAGCGGCTATCTGTGGCTGTTCAGTAAACTGCTCTATTATACAGATTTGGATAACTAAATTAAGCTACGGTGCCTTGCTCGGCTGCTGCTGGAGTCCTACTGTGATCCGCCTATATTCTCGGCGATTCACCAGTCAAGTCTACAATAAGCATCGCCCGGCTGCGGTTTTGATTCTGCGTTATAGCCAACTATCATATGCCCTTGAAACACTGGGGGAAACTTCAGCGATGCATCACGATGTGGGTCTGATTGTATAAACTAACTAACTGCTAAGTCCAGCCTTGCTGGTGAGCCCGGCCTACCGTCAGGAAGGACTACATGCCACGAGCTGGGTTATGAAGCGCTCCAGTCCTAACGTCAGCCTCTTTCTTTTTTTGACCTTGTCATGAGTTAGGCGTTCGACAGAATGAAGCTTCTGGGCTTTTGCTTCAGTCTCTTCCTGTGGGATTTGTCTCTTCCTGTGCGAGTGTTTGATTGTTGCATTCAATGACACTGTTGAGGTTTGACAGCATATTGTCAGAGAAAGAGGGTTCTGTATCTCGAAGCAGCAAGCGGTCATGTGGCTATGAAACTTCGATCTGTCAGTCAAAATTGTGAAACCAAGAGCCGCGGTTCCTAAGCAAGTTGCAATGACTCCTCCTTACTTTCCATACGAACCTTCCATCACTCTGGAATCAATTTCCGTATTCCCACAGACGCCACACCACAGAACCGAATGACTAACCCCTTAGCGGACACCCATTCCTAACAGATTTTTGGAGGTTGTGCAAGCCGTCGGACGTCAAGCTACCGGAATGCATAGCCCCTTAAATAAAGTTACTCGGAAAATAGTCTCTCCCACCCACAGCTGCCACACCTTACTTAGGTAACCAAACCAGCACTTGGTGCCCCAAAACGCCCCTAACGTAAGCATGCACACACACAAAAACGCACACATATAGACACAGACAAATTCTCTCAGTCAAGCATGCATCATGCACCCACTCAGGTAGGTACAAAGCATGCATCATGCACCCACTCAGGTAGGCACAAAGCATGCACTCGTGCATACACTCACACACGCACTTACTCACGCCGATGGTCTCATATGCACACAACCTAGCGGGTCATACTACCAACCCCTCTGAAGTTGCACCCACTCGAGAGACGGCCGGGGCGCTAAATACATTCCTTTGAAAAATATAAATAGCAATATAATTCTCGCGTATCTACCTAATAGAATTTTTCTCTGTTTTTGCACTAGACTTGTGCCTCGGGGATCGAACCAACCACCTTGGTCTCAAATGCATCCATCTTGACCTCGGTTGAGGCTAGCACCTTAACCATTGGTCAAACCAGCACTGCATGTTTTCTTGTCATTTGATTGCGATAGGTACGCCCATTTTATTTTGGCTTTACTTGTTCCTGATTTTAAGCTCGTAAACCCGTTTGTCCGACTGGCGGAAATCGTATCATTTATTAGGTTTTGTGGCTAACGTGAAAAATCGTGGAGAATTTCAACTTTACTTTAGAAGGGGGTCTCAGCATCCAATGACCTAGCCATTGAGCCAGCCCTAACGAATCCTTAGCATAGTGTTCTTATGCATCAGTACCAGGTAGCAGAACACTGCTGGTTATAGGACATTTCTCCCCCCCCCAAGTGGACACAAGGACATTTCCCCCTGGACATTTACCCCCCTATGTTGATGAATGTATAAGTAAGAATACAGATATATATATATATATATATATATATATATATATATATATATATATATTATCGAGAAACAGATTTTTAACCATTATGTATACATTAGTACTACATATCATGTATATATATATATATATATATATATATATATATATATATGTAGATGATACATGATGTACATGATATGTCTATGATATGATATATGCATGATATGATATATATATATATATATATATATTTATATCATATATCATGTATATATATATATATATATATATATATATATACATGATCAAATGAAGTTCATGCTCTAACAAAATAAAATCAACTCGTACTATTAGAAGTATGGATGGATTAAAAGGATGGTTTTTTAATGGATCGAGCGGTCGCGGCCTTTGCGGCGGCTGTGACGGCGGCAGCATCGTCGGCGAGCCATACAGTTCGGTCTCACCGGAGTTTGGTCCCGCTTGACACCTCCAGGCACGTGTTCTTACCCGTCTAAGCGGGCGGGTGCAACGGCGTGCCACGCGTTCCTCCTAATGAGCGCGAAGCCTCAGAGTATAACTCGATTACTAGAGATCTCGTTGTGCCCTAATACGCACTAGCTAGAGCGCGGAATACGACCTTAGGGTGGATTTAGACGGCGGAGGCACAGGCCGCCCTAAATCCTATATATTAAATCTCAATCCCTAAACCCTAAACTCTAAACACTAAACCCTTAACCCTAAAAATCCTAAAAACTAAACCATAAACCCTAATTACATAAGCCCTACACACTAAACCCTAAACCCTAAAAACCCTAAACCCTAAAAACCCTAAACCCTAAAAACCCTAAACCCTAAAAACCCTAAACCCTAAATTCTAAACCCTAAACCATTTATCCGGGGGAGAATGTCCTACCCCAGGGGGGATTTCCGCTGGGATGTCCGGGGGGGGATATCGGGGGGGGGCGTCCAGGGGGGGGGGGCAATGTCCGTACCCCAACACTGCTAGCTTGTGTGTTCAGAGCAAATGCAACCTGGTGACCATCGTTGAATTTATACTTTATATAGATTGTGCCGTGTGGATGACCAAGGGGATCAATTGTCAGAAACCAACGAAAGTCAGTAACCAACTACTTCTGGTCTGCCGAGTTCAGCCTAGCTACTTTCCAGTTATGCAATTCAGCTGTTTTAAATGGAAGCAGGAAAGAGCCAGTCGTCACTTTGGGTGCCAGCAAAGAGAGTCACGGTGCAGAGAGCATAAGCTGCTGGCATGCCGTGGCCACCCTTTGAAACCCTCTTTAAAGTGTATAGTCCTGTGAAGTTCTAGTATTTCAATGTTCAATTTCAACTAGGAGAGTAGGTTATGTAGCTACACGCGAAAGTTATCAAATGATCTCTCTTATTGGACAAGCTAACATAGCTGTACCGTTGTAGTATTACTATAATAAAACCAAAATGACTCGTAGTTGTAAATGACCATGATTGGCGGACTAACTGACAAATCTACCTTTTTAAAGGTTAGGGTTAGGCAGAGTTCCTGGTTTAGTCATAAAATTTGATCGAACCCTCTCCCTCTCCCACGCCCATTCTCAGCATTCTAGCCACACCTGTACAAGACGGTAAAATCGACATAGTGGGCTTCACAATGATACTAGTTGGCTTGCAATGATAAAATTGATAATTATAACAATAAAAATACATCTGTAGACCCCTCTGGTAAGTTAATCTCTTTCTATGCACTGTGCCGATGCTTTAAGGGGAGCATGACCGAATTCTTAGTCGTAACTTGTGCAATATCATCAAACGAAACATTGTTATATGTGACACGCACAGGCTTAACATTTAGATACGGTTAGTAGCAACAGGCAGTGTCAGCATGCAAAAGCACATTGCTGATGAATCAAAAGAAACCGTGCGTTTGCAGTTTTTTTAAGGCTGCCATGTCATGAGATGTCGTGACATCAGTCGGCTGTGAGTTCCAGGCTTTGAAAGCCTATGCACTCAATATACGGTCTCCTGCCAAAGGTCTTGAGGTTTTTTAGGGGTTTACTAAAAGACTGAAGTCGTGAAAGCAGGTTGTTCGAATCTTTGCCTAGTGGGGAAGTAGTTCTGATAGGCTAAAGCCCGACAATTGAGGGACCTAAAAGCAAGGGAGAGAACCTCTAAGTCTATTTGCTGCTTGAAGTAGAGCTAGTGGAGATCACCGAGAAGTGGTGTGAGGTGGCAACATTGATCTCCCGACAGATAAGCCTATTTTCAGAGTTTTTCACATGCCGATAGACCAGCAAGCAGTGTGTTACAGAAGTCGAGATGGGATTATAGAAATGCATGTACCAATT
This sequence comes from Cristatella mucedo, assembly GCA_009760855.2. Lineage (NCBI taxonomy): Eukaryota > Metazoa > Bryozoa > Phylactolaemata > Cristatellidae > Cristatella > Cristatella mucedo. The sequence continues at coordinate 2,936,456 of WPIO01000027.1, read as the reverse complement.
TGGATTATCCATGTGTTAAAAACTCTGAATTATAGCAATGCTGTGCAGGTGAAAGTGGACACACTTGACAGTGGAGGTGATGTAATCATCTCTTGAGAGGTCACTTTGAAACTAGCCATCGACATGACACGCACATGAAATTGGAGATACAGAGCCGATTTGGAGCAATAATATTTCCGGTTTCTTAGTCACACTTGGTCAGCATGAATAAGCACAAAAAGACGAATCATATGGACCCACAAAAGGATGTGATAAATAGAAACGTTTTTAGTTTATTTTCTAAAGTGATAATGTCCGATTATTTATGACTATTATATTATAGTATTATTTATTTATTTATTATTTATGATTATTTAAGTTAAGTGATTTCGAAGATTTGGGAGCACGCAAACTAAAGTTACGGTCTCCAAAGAATTTGAGGTTCCAACGGGTTATAGGTAAACGATCAGCTTCTGGAAGAAAGCGTAGAGGTACGATGCTTAGCCTTGTGGGGCAGTAGATCTGATAGGTAGGCAGGAGCCAAAGAATGAAGGGACCTGAATGTGAGTGACAAAACTTTGAAGTCGATGCGTTGCATGACTGGTAGCCAGTGCAGGCCGGCGAGAAATGCTGTGATGTGGCAATTGCAACGCTCACGACAGATAAGCCAAGCTGCAAAGTTTTGCACCAGCCGTAAGAGCCTGATTGCTCAGGCCAGTAAGCTAGCAAACAGTGAGTCGCAGAAATTGAGACGAGATGTCACTGATGCATGGACCACTTTAGAAGCGTCAACCCAGTCTAAACAAGCCAAACTTCTGGCAGTGTAAAATAGCTGAACGTAGGCAAACTTGACTGTTGACCTGATGGGGCCATCTAATTAAAGGTCAATTCGGAACAGAATGCATGGACTTCGTGCGGATTCAACCGGAAACATGGTGGCAGAGCCGATTGTGAGAGTTATTTTTTCACTTTCTGAATCGCATTTGGTTTGCCCATAACTAATAAGTTGGTTTTTATCATCATTCAATTTAAAAACGTTCGCTGCTATCCAGTTGCAGATGTTTTTAATAGATGCAGCAAGGGAGTTGAGAGAATTTAAAGTGCTGAAGGGCTGGGAGATATCAAAGCACAGGTACAACTCAGCACCATCTGTATAGAAGTGAAATCTTAGCCTGTGCCTGACAATCACATTGACAAGAGGCAGAGAATGAAAAATTAAAAGAACAGGAAATTGTAGTGTTCTTTTAATAAGAACAAAATATATTTAACAATATTAAATTTTATAAATTAATATTTTAAATTAATATATTAAATAATTTCTAATATTTTTCTTAAAAGAACAGGAAAATTAAAAGCACGGAGCCCTGATGAAAGCCATACTTACTTCTGAGGTTACATCAACGATTTTTTGTCCATTGTTATCAATACTCACTCGAGTCTCCTACTGGGATAGCGCCTGAGCCATTAGGGAGCAGTGCCAGTGATGCCCAGGAAAGACTGGAGGCGCTCAAGAAGGACTTGTTGATCGGGAGTATCAAAAGGTGCCGAGAGAAAAACAAGCCGAGATACTCTACATAAGTCTCCTAAAAATCCTTAGTAGGTTGTAATACACCCGAATCAATGTCAACTTTGTGGAGTCATGAGCTCTAAAACATACTCAAAATTACTAGGAAGCTTTGAAGTTTCAATATATGAGTTCAGCTGGTCTGCCACGAAAGGTTCCAGCGTATTTGATAGGAATGGTGTAAGGGAGACTTGGCAGAAGTAGCTCAAGCTCTTTTGGTCTAGCGTTGCTTTCTTAAGCAGTGGCATGTTTTACATGAGTAAGCATGTTTTTGAAAGGTTCTGGGACATGACCTGAGGCTAATGACCTATATATGACGTTATTTGTGCATGGCAGCAGCAGCCATCGTACAAGCAGCACTGTGGGAATAGGGTCTAGAGGACTAGTCGTCTTCTGTGATTGGGATACGAACTTCAGGAAGAGGTCACTAGTGGCATCCTTGAATGTAGACATTAAAGTGCTGCATGGAATTGAGACACATGATTTCAGGGGCTACTGTCACCCTAGGGAATGACTGTCTATTTTTTCCACCTTCTCGACGAAGAATCTAGATAAGCAATCAGCTAGACCATCATAAGAATAACTAGGTAAGGACTCAACATTGGGAGCAGTTAAAGAGACGGTCAATCGTAGATAAAAGCATTTTTCTACGGTGCATCTGTGATTATACAATGTTTTTATAGAAGCTAGACTTAGCCTTTGCTTGGATCGATGAGAAAAATAGTCCTCACATGTCTTTTGATGGCCCGTCAGTCCTAATCTTTTGTATCATGTTCCTTGCAATGCAACCACGCGAAATCAAGCCACATCAAAGACTCGACGAAAATTGTGGACGTTGTAGCGGCATCACAGTTTGATAACGTGTGGAGGCTGGCTGGGCTGGACCATTGGAGGTAATAGCATGAGCACCCATTTGTGATATGCCGTAAAATTTGGTTTCTTAATCTAGATCACTGCTTCCTGTAATACGGAATAAAATCCGAGGTTGGACGAAGCCTATCATTGAAAGGGCAGTTGTATCGCAGTTCTACATTGCACTCAATAGGCCTAGCCAGTTTAATGCATGTGGTAAGCCATAGGCCATATGGGCGAAGGCGCATAGTTCGCTTGGGCAGAGGTGCAAACTCGTCAACTATGTGAGCTGGTGTCATTTTGTAGCAATCTACCAATGATGACAAGTCAAAATGAGTATTGAGCTACAGAAGTGAAGCAGAAATTCTTGCACGGAAAATATCGATGTCAAGGTTATTGAGGTTTCTTGATTCACGTATGATTTTAGATGAAAGTAGGCTCACGTTTTAGGCTGCATGAAAACTACATGTGGTCGGATAAGCAGAATTAGGTTATAATTAGTGAGAATAAAGTGCAGTTGCAGGAGAACATTTGGTCAAATGTGTAACCCTTAATGTGTGTAGCCCCTTTCACATGAGCCACAAGGGATGATGAGTCGCTTAAGGCTTTGGATAAGTTATCAAAATGAATGTTTCATTCGCCTTAAATGAGGAAGGATCGATTTCTTGCTCATATAATCCAAATGAGATGAGATAAATCTGAGAAAAAAGGAATTGTCACCTGGGGGTGTTAGACTACTTCCATTAAGGGTAGCTGGTTGTCGAGTGAAATTATTTAATGTAATCTAATGTATCTCCGTCAGTAACTCCACAAAGTCATAAAGACCATGTGGGTATTACGCAGGGGAGTTTTGTATAGCGCACTCACAGCCTAAGCGGCTTTCGGTAAGCATTCGGTAGCCAATATAAAACAGTTGACGCAAAAAACTGCTTCGAACGAACTGCAAACGGATTGAAATTGTGGAACTAGGGTGTAATAACTTACTCCACCTCCATTTTTGATTGATCTAGGGGTTTGAAAGGATTTAGGTTTGAGGAGGAGAAACCTGTTGGGGTTTCATTGTAAGTGATTGGGTGGTATATTGATATTAGCCAGGTTTCAGTAAAATCAAGTAGATCGGGGCCTTTTTCTGAAACAAAGTCATTGATTAATGGAGGTTTAGTACATATCAAGCGAAGATTAGAAAGACAAGCTTCAAGTTTGGTCGCAGGGTTATAGCGTGAATGATGGCCACTAAGTTGGAGAGATTAACAGCAACGCTTGAGGGAGAATTCGCTGAATGGTTCGAGACAGTGCTAAAAATACTAAATAATCAAGTTCTTAGCTCCCAGATCCCTGCAAACTGGCGGGTTTTTCGCTCATGGTCCCCTCGTTAGCTATTGGCGCTTTTCTTTTGTATAAAAATAATACATTGACCTTGGCAGCAGCATAAACATTTTAAGAGCTGACTTTAGCGACATCAGATAACGAAACTATAAAAGGTACACGCGATCATAACCAATTAGCACGTTACTAGCTACTGGCGTATATTAGGTTGCTGCCTGCAGGGGGGGGGGGTTATCCTGCACAAAGTGGTAAGAGTTTAGATGTGTTCTTAGGCATGTCGTTTTTTATGGACGACGGTGAAAAAACAAACTAAGCTTAAAAAAGGACTTAGCTGTAGCGATTTCAGTATCTGAGGTTTTCAAGAAGTTGGATTTTTGGAAGAGAACACTGCAACGGACAACAAACGCTATTAGCTCTTTTTGTCGGCACGCGAAAATGTTGAAAGTAGTTGCGAACCGTTGGTACTTTGCTCATGGTCAAATCTTTTTTTGTCTTATCTTGGTATTCTCATCAATGCGGTATGCAGTTTCGCTGTTTTTCTCAGCTATTGACGACGCTCTTCATTGATGGGCTTAGTAGGTCGGATTGAAGTTCCAGAGGGGCCAAGAGAGTTGTCCTTTCCCGCTCTTTGTATAGGACAATGAACTAGTTGTGTTGGTCGTCAGTGAATTCTCACTCCTGCCAGCGATGACAACTCACCTACGTTAAGAGTATTAAAGGTAAGCCTTTTGGCCCACCTTGTTATTCGAGCCGTCTAACTGTTTATGCTGGTGGTGCTTTTTCCTGGCGAGATCCACCTTTTCTTTATCTTGGACTCCTCAGAGCTGGCATCACAATTATGTATCCTCCTACTGGCCGTCGAGAAGGGATGCAGGCGCTGCCCCAGACTGTGAGTGCATCTGACTGCATTAATAGAGCTCACGTGAGCGAGCGATTGATTAATCGAGCACACAATCAAGCCCACCTCAAAGCCATACCACGAAGGAGCGGGAGATAGTAAATTGCAAAGCCCCAAACCGCGCCTAAGACTTGTAAGGACGGTGGTTAATGAACCACGGGAAGTACCGTGGGTCTGGTAAGTAGGGTAGAGTATGACTCGTCTCGTCACATCTGACAAGTAATAATCGCATACACAAATGTTCAAATGAATCCTGGTGTCAGAGTAAGATTCCACTAGTTTAAATTGAATTCACTTCAAAGAATCCAAATGTCTATTTGAAAAACCTTCTTAACTTAAATGAAATGCTTTTTTGAGCGGTTTAATACTCTGGATCAGGCCTATTGGGTCTTTTCTAACGGAATTGGAATGGCCAAAGAAAAAATATCTTCCTTGTGAGGGTACCTGACCTCTTCCATCGACCCCATGGCCCGTGGCCTTTATAGGAAAGAGGTAGTCACAGAGCGCCTGCCTTAAAATCTAGCAGTTCTCATACGTACATGCATTGCCTTTTTTCTAGATGAATATGAGCTGTCCATCGAAATATATATTTTTAATCCTAGTCCGATGATGACTCTGGACAGTCAATAATACGATATACCTGCATAAATAAATCTGCTATTTTTTATCTCAATATAGTGCCTCAACGACAAATGTAGCCATAATTCAAACGTAAGCATAGACATATACAAAAGATCGAAAGTTTATTGGCTTTTAGTTTCGGCACAATGAGTTTAAGAAAGTGAATTAGGCCACACAAAGTACTTTTTTATCAATGTATAGGTCCGAACAATTTGCTCACCATAAAAGACCCATCATCATATTTATTAGTAGTTAGCCAGAAGAAAGTCAACTTTGGATAATAATAATAATAATAACAATCATGCACTTTATGAAGCATCATCATTGGACTCAATCTATATCTAGGCGCTTTGCATTTGCTGCAAAGGGAAACGCGATTGAATGGTGAGTAATATCATGCTTGATATACAACATGAATGTCATGATTAGGAGTGACATGCATAGGGTCAGCATGCAAGTGTGGTTAGTGGCAGCATGCACAGTATCAGCACACATAAGCACATGAAGGAAGAATCACAGGGACCCACTAAATGCTGTCTTAAATAGGTGTGTTTTAAGTCCTTTTTAAATGTGCTCAGGTCAGTTGATGTTCTGACGCAAGTCGGGACTGAGTTTCGGGCGTTTTGAGCATATGAACTAAATGCACGGTCTCCAAAGGATTTTAGGTGTGTACGAGGTATTGGTAAACTGTTGTATTCCGAAAAGAGGGTGGTACAATGCTTGGCCTGGTGGGGGAGTAAATCTGAGAGATAGGCTGGAGCCAAAAAATGAAGTGACCTAAAAGTGAGCGACAAAACCTTAAAGTCGATCCATTGCTTGACTGGTAGCCAGTGCAGGACGGCGAGAAGTAGTGTGATGTAGCAACTGCAATGCTCACGACAGACAAGCCTAGCTGCGGAGTTTTGCACGAGCTGTAATCGCCTGATTGCACATGCCGGTAGGCCAGCAAACAGTGAGTGAGTTACAGAAGTCAAGACAGGATGTCACAAATGCATGGACCAACTTAGACGCAGTATCTTTATCTAAGCAAGCCCGAATTTTAGCGATGCTATGTAGCTGAAAGTAGGCAGAGTTGATTGTGGAGCTGATGCGATCGTCTAATGAGAGGTCACTTTGGAACATGACACCTGGATTTTGAGCTGATTCAACAGGAGATTTGCTGGCAGAGCGAATTTTGAGTGTCAGCCTTTCCAATTTCTGAATCACACTGGGTTTGCCGAACTAATAAGTTAGTTTTATCATCGTTTAGTTTTAGAAAATTTGCTGCAGTCCATGTCCGGATGTAATCAATACAGGCAGTAAGTGAGTTGAGAGAATTTGAGGTGCTCGAACGCCAGGGGGTCAAAGTAAAGGTACAACTGAGTGTCATCCGCATAGAAGTCAAAGCCTTGATTGTGCTTGGCAATCGCATCAGCAAGAGGGAGAGTATAAACCGTGAAAAGAATCAGATCTAGTATGGAGCTCTGACGTACCCCATATTTCAGAGGCACCACTGATGATCTTTGTTCATTCACGTCAATACTCTGGAGTCTCCCACTGAGATAGGAACTGAAACATTGCAGAGCAGTGTCAGTGATTCCCAGGCGAGATGAGAGGCTCTCTAAAAGCACTTTGTGATCGATATTATCAAAAGCTGGTGAATGATCGAGCAAAACAAGCAGAGACGCTCAACCCATGTCTGTATTCCTAAATACGTCGTTGTACACCCTAAGCAATGCTGATTCTATGGAGTGATTAGCTCTAAAGCCAGATTGGAACTTGCTAGTAAGGTTTGAAATTTTAATAAATGAGTTCTGCTGGTCCAAAACGACCCGTTCCAGTGTCTTTAATAGGAATGGTAGAAGGGAAACTGGATGGTATTTGCTCAAGTTCTCTTGGTCTAGTGTCGCTTTCTTGAGAAGTGGCCTGACTACAGACTTCTTTATAGGTGCTGGAACATGACCTGTGGCTAATGACATAATAATGATTTTAGTTATGCATGCCAGCAGCATTTCAATGCAACGTAGGAGCAGGACAGTGGGAATAGGGTCAAAGGACTTGAGGTCTTCTTTGATTGGCATATGAACTTCAGGACGAGATCACTAGTGACCTGCCTAAATGTAGACATTGAGGTGCAGCCAAAAATTGGGTGACAACATTCTAGGGGGTTTCTTCATCGCAGGGATGGATTCCCTGATCTTGTCTATCTTCTGCACAAAGAATTGAGAGAAGCCATCGGCTACATCATAACAAGGATCATCATTTAAGGAGATAATCTGGCAGCGGTTGAGGAGATGGTCGATCGTTGACATCAGCATTTTCGGATTGTGCATCTGTGATTCAGCAATGATTCTTGTAGAAGCTATAGGGCCATGCACATGAGCCACAAGAGACAATGAGTCAGCCAATTCAAGACATTCAGTGCTAAAGGCGTCAGATAAGTAATCAAAGCAACGTTGAAATCACCCTCAACGAGGTAGGATCAATTTCTTGCACACAGAATCGAAATGAGATCGGAAAAATCTGAGATAAATGAGGATTTGGTACCTGGTGGGCGATAGACTACTGCTCCCATCGGTAGCTTGTTTTCGGGTAATACTAAGATAATTGATTCAAAACACTGCTTCGAGGGTCCTGGGAATGGCTTGAAGTTGAACTTCAAGCGCACGATAACAGCAACTCCACCTCCAGCTTTGATTGATCTAAGGGTGTGAAAGAATTAGAAACCAGTTGGGGTAGCTTATTTAATTGTCGGGCAGTTTATCAAAATTTTCGGCATAAAAGTTTCAAATAGTTTCAGATAGGGCGAGCAGGTCGAGACCATTTTCAGAAATAAGGTCGCTTATTACCAGAGGCTTATTGCACATTGAGCGAGGATTCCAAAGGCAAGCGTTAAGTCTGGCCGGTGGAGTTATAACAGGCCTGATGACCTCTTAAGAGAGATTCACAGCAACGCATGTGGGGGAGCGTGCTGAGCGGTTCAAGATTATGCTAGGAATACCAAGCGAGCGGGTACTCAGCTCACAGCTCCCGCCCAACGAGCTGCATTTGATCTGGTGGTTCCATCCACCGCAGCGGCTCCACGGCGCTTTTCTTATGTTGATGCATAGTTCACGAATCTTCGCAACAGAATTAATATCTAGGAAGGCATTTGATCGATGATGACGATGCGATAACAGCTGCTGACGACCGTAACTAACATGCAGGCTACTAGGCGCCGGCGTAGCTAAGGCAGCCGCCAGCTTGGGGGACCCAGCAGCCCGAAGCGATAAGCGTTTAGATATCCATAGGCACGTACTTACGTTTCTTACGTGCTACGGTCGAATAACAATCAGAATAACTTTAAACAGGTCTGAGCTGTATCGTTTCCATATAGGATGCGAAACAATCCTCAATAGTGGCTGAGAGGTGGCTAGTGAACGTATTAGAATCGGCACAGGCATGGGATACACTAGCCCCCGGGTCTTAGCCAAAGTAAACAATCACTCAGACTTAGCGACCACTTCCGAGGGTTGGCATCCTGCATTGGCCAATCTTCTAATGTCCCTTCTGCAAGCAGTTGTTGTAGCCGTTTAAGTTTTATTGCCGATATAAAGAATGCTGCCAAAGCAGCAAAAGCTAGTGCAGATTTGCTTAACTTGCGTAGTATATTGTTTTACGTCTACTCCTCAAGGGTATTACAATATCGGAAAATGTTGGTAATTTTAATAATTAAAGTATCGGAAGCTTACATGTGCTCATCCAGAATTGAAAACGTGGTTCATTTATGGCAAAATGCCTAGTGGTGGAGTCCGGAACAAAAAGCAGCAATCTGTGAATGGATCACGTGTCACATTGTCTTCCACTGGCTATCTCGAACCTTGTATCGTACATTGGAAACGGGAAGCCCGCAAGCGGTGCCTCGGGCAAGCTACAGCCTAGTGTGAGGGAATAAGACTCGTGCAGCCTGCGAGCATCGAGCGGAGATCTTGGAGGGCTCAGACGGCCTAAGACGCAGCGGCAAACTCACCAGTGGTGGAGGGCAGACGATGACTCGGCAGTCCGGCCCAATTCCATATATTGGCGGCATCTGTGGGGACATCCATCTGCAAGAAACTGTCGCCAGATGTCGGGTGAGTTTGGAACAAACAATGGCCCAACAGAGCGAAAAACAACACATGCATGAAATATAAGGGCTACCTGTAGTTTGGTTGCACAGTAGAGAGCCAGCCGATGCCTAACACCGACAGTTTATTCCCAGCACACGGAGCCCCAGAGCGCACGGCTTCCCTCAGCCCCTGCCCTCACACGACTGCCCTCCCCTGGTCGACTCCGATGACTCATCGACCACAACTGTGCACCGGCCAACCCTGATGGTGAATCCACCATCTGGCCACCAGCTGGTCCATGCCACATCAAAGGCGGATCACAGCATTGCACTGGCCGACCCTGATTGTGAATCCACCATCTGGCCACCAGCTGGTTACTGGCCTCTGTCCATACCACATCACAGGCGGACCCCAGCTGTGCACCGGCCCCTCTCGGTGGTGCTTCTAACAGCTCACCAGTAGCTTATCAGAGGAGCCTGCATACGATACATACATGCGAACTACACGCTCCCTTGACCTTACGGTCACAAGTCAGGAGCCGGCATACAATACATACATACAAACGTACATACGAACTACACGCACCCTTGACCTTAAGGTCACAAGTTTGCAGCACCAACACATCTAGATGCAAGGTACAGAGCAGCAATGAGCAAGTCTATCCGGTCAGGACATAATCGTCGTACCGGCGGGAAGGTGTCACAGCGCACCTGGGCCGCTGTACTGGTTCAGCTCTGTCCCCATCAGGTGCAGGGGGCGCCTCTTCCTGCCCTGGTACGAGGCGCAAGTCGGACACGTGGCGACGCACACCGTCGATCTCGATTCCTGCGCCCTGCCCCTCACTTGTTACCGTGCCCTCGGGCCACTCGGTCGTACAACGAGCGCCGGCAGGCTTCACAAAGACTCGCTGGCCGACAGCATATTGAGTAGTCTTCGGGCCCTGATCTGTCTGTGCTCTGAAGAGGGGGCTTTTCCACTCATAGGAGAACAGCCTTCTGCAGGGCACTGATTCCTCGTGCAACCCGGCTGTTAGCGAGATGTTGTACCAATACACCATCATCAGGACGTTCTTGCCCGTGCGAGCCGCCATTTCCTTGATGGTCCTGTGGTTTTGCTCAACGATGCCGTTGCCGGAGGGTTTATAGGCACAACGGTATATAGGCTCCACGCCCCATCGGTCGCAAAGACTGCGAAGAGCTGTTGAGCGAAAGCTGGCACCGTTGTCCATGAGCAGCTGCTGCGGAGGGCCACGCTCCCTAAAAATTTCTCCCAGATTTTGCACCAATGTGTTTTCTCCCTCGTCGGGTATTCGCCTCCAAATAGCGAAACGGCTTGGTCCACAATCTACCACGGTCAGATATTTTTGGCCCTTGAAATGCGTTACGTCGCAGGCCAGGCGCTGCCAATTCTCGCTTACATCCAGCACGCCTGCACTCCATGCGACTGGTGCAGGATCGATCGACTTGCAACGAGGGCAAGCCTTCACGACGGCTTCGACGTCCTTCCGCCGGATAGTAGCTTTCTGGTGGAACATTCTGGCAAGGTATAGTGTCCTGTCAGCTCCAAAGTGGTGAAGGCTGTGGAAACTCTTTAGGTCGACGCCGACCGCCGGCGAAGACGCCCGCTCTGGAACAGCGAGACAGCTTACATTCGCCCTCGTCCATTTCTGAGAGACGCGGGCCAGCTGGTCGGCTTTATCGTTGGACGATCGCACTAGGACTACAGAAGCCTTCAGTCCACACTCTGACACCGTGTCGGCTATCAGTGCTAGCCTGCGTTTTATAAGCGCCTCTCCCATGCCGTGGGCTCGTACAGGCTTATCTCCAACCAGCAGTGACTGTAGCCATCCGTGAACAGTTGCTGAATCTGTCCGAATCTCCACCTGCCGTAATGACCAAGCAATGGCCAGATTGAGGCCCTTGATGATAGCCTCCAGCTCCGCAAGATTGATGTGGGCTACGTCGTCCGCTTTTCGCAGCCAGGAGGCATCCTCGACGATTCAGGCATGTGCCGATAGCAAGGCTGCTGGCATCACACCAGAGGATGCCACTATCCAGATTCGGCACATTCCAAATGCCTGAAACTGGATCGTCGGCATGCAATCGCTGCATCAACTCACCCGCCATGGCTATGACATTTTCACCAACGACTGAGTCCCAACCAACATCGCCAGCAGCTCGCTTTAGGTAACTGCAGGCCGGGCGAAGCCAGCCTGCGATTGGGAAATGCCCGATCAGCTCCCCGCACCACGAAAACAGCTGGCGTCTTGATGGGGCGTTAGGCAATGCGCTCACCACGTTATCGCGGCGCCAACGAAGCTCCTCACCTTCGTTTGGCCTGCATACTCGAAGGCCAAGGACCCTTCCGCCAGCGAGGCTTTCTGGCGGCTTAGCCTCCAAACCAAATGTTCGTAGCAAGTCGATTACATCACCATTCGAGACAACGCTGTTATTGACAACAATATCGTCGACAAACGAATCGGTACCAGTACGAACTCGCTCATCCATGGACAAGACCTTTGTCAGAATCGCGGTCATTATTTTCGGGGCGACATTAAGTCCGAAACCTAGTCGTGTGAGGCAGTACCGACGGCCTTTGTACTCCACGACCTGATATTTCCAGAGAGCGGGATCAACATGCACCTGCAAGTATGCTTTTCGCAGGTCAATTATGCTCACGCTCTCGCCCAGCCGTCGCCATGCTCTGAGCTTGGTGCTACACACATCGCCACCAGCCGTGTGACTCGATATAAACTGATTAAGTTCTCGGTAGTCCATCACAGGCCTCACTTTGCCTTTACTTGCCTGTACGACGGCCATTAGAGGGATCAGGCCACCACAATGACCAGCGAACGGCTGCAACCAGCCTTCCTTCATCCACTCTTCCACCTCCTTTTCGTAGTCGGCACGAATTTCCTCTCCCACATGATATGAAGCGACATGGTTCGTCAATTGGGGGACGACACAACGATTCGTCCACTCCCACTTGACTGACCAGCGCCCCCGATGGAAAACTGCCTTAAAGTCCTTGTCCTCAATCAGGACGTCAGCGGCCGACGATGCTACAGCACGTTTGACACTAGGAGACGCCACTACTGCTGCCTCAGAACGGTGTGCTGGCTCTGGAACTCTCCTTTGGCACATGAACCTAACATGACCAGCGGAAGGACCGATAATCACGCCGCCTAGGAGTTCAATGTCATCCATACCGAGTAGTAACCCGAAACCAGGAAGAACATCTGACACAAGGCAGTCCAGCACTATGGTTCGTCCGCAGAGGGCTACCGTAGCGACGCACGTGGACTTGCAGACAGCCGTGGCTCCATTCATCATTACGACTTCCTCGCACGCTCGCCTCACCCTCGCAGGGTCCGCAAGCGTCGCCGAAATGATGGACCTCGAGCACCCAGTATCCACGAGCGCAGACGCCTCGGAGTTTTCGATGAGAACACGTACCGAAGGAAGGCGCGCCATAACGGAGGGGAAAGCACCGGCGCAGTAATGCGTGCTCTTCCCTACTCGTTTTTGGCCAGTTTGGTACAACCGCCCGATCCGAGCAGTTAGCAGCGAGATGTTGAATGCTCACACAGACGTAACAGTGCCTCCCGCGACCACGGCGCGCCGCTTTAGAAGGACAATCACGGCGTAAGTGCCCGATCGCCTTGCATAGGAAACTCACAACATCTCTGTTATTCGGTGCCTGGGGAGGCCATCCCGAACGAGAACCGGATGCAAAGCAACTTTCTGCCGCCTTCGGAATGCTGACGCTTGCCTTCACTATGACCCGAGCCTTCTCGACAAGAACATCCGCAGGCATTTCCGCGAGGTTGCATGAGGCTTGGAGGTGCCTCTTTGCGGCCTCCGGCAGCCCAGCAATAAAGGCGCATTTGACAAAATCACCGGCCACCAGCCTAGCCAACCGATTCAAGTCCGCCCAAAAGCCATCCACATTTTCACCTTCAGCAAGGCGACGCGAGGCGAATTCCTCGTAGGCATCGAAGCGATTCGGCGATAATGCTGCCAGCAGCGCTTTTCTCACCGTGGCGTAGTCTTCCTTAGCCGCCTCGGGGACGCCATCGTATACGGCGTATGCCACACGTGTAAGGAATAGCGGCAGGAAATTTTGCAATTCATCAACCCCTTGCATCTTGGCCAATCTTTCGAACCGATTTAGCCATTCAGCGAAGTCTCCGCTGCCGTCGAATTGCGAAATTTTTCCTTCCATTAGTTGTACTTTCAGACTCATCGTTATACGGACCACATAGTCGCTCCCGCCGAGAAATAGCTTGTAGTTTGGTTGCACAGTAGAGAGCCAGCCGATGCCTAACACCGACAGTTTATTCCCAGCACACAGAGCCCCAGAGTGCACGGCTTCCCTCAGCCCCTGCCCTCACACGACTGCCCTCCCCTGGTCGACTCCGATGACTCATCGACCACAACTGTGCACCGGCCAACCCTGATGGTAAATCCACCATCTGGCCACCAGCTGGTCCATGCCACATCAAAGGCGGATCACAGCAGTGCACTGGCCGACCCTGATTGTGAATCCACCATCTGGCCACCAGCTGGTTACTGGCCTCTGTCCATACCACATCACATACGAACTACACTACCGAAGGAGTACAACGGGAGGGGAGGGCTAGATCATTTGACGCTGGCAGCCGTCTATTGTGTGGAGACTGGGCTTGGCCGGCGTAGCTTTGAAATAAAGGTTTTGCTATTGAAGCCAGCAGGCTTTTTGCTCGGTCACGCTACTCAGCCCGATGACAGGTCGTTCGGAGGACTGTCACACCTAGACTAATGTCGCAGCAGTTGATCCAATCCAGCAGATCCGTTCGGTTTGCCAAGCCCATTTGAGGCGTCCGGGAAGCGATGGTGCCGACATCTGAATCTGATGTAGCCGTCCAAGAAACGTCAATCGGCAGTTGAAGTTCATAGCCGGTGTCCAGTTTGCTGCGGGCAATGATGAATTGGGATTGCTCAAAAGGACCCCCGTCTGCCGGCGCACAAAGCCCAAGTGACGGCACACAGACGGTCTCGATGTTGGCCTCAAGCCTGGCCTCTATTCCTAAGTCAGACGGATGTTGCACCACCGAGAGAGAAGGGCAAGAGGAGCAGGAAGGTAGGAACCTATAGCCGAAGCATACGTAGGAGGCTGCAGCAGTCGAAGGGCCAGGTGTATCCCCACAACGAAAATTCGACACAGACGTATTTGGCCGAAGACGTAACCACACACCTACCCGGTGTAACGTTCCAAACTATATCCCGCCCACAGTAAAGGCGGAGTTAAAACGGCCTAAGCCACTCCATACCCTTGGGTTAAAACGGACTAGTCCACTGTATACCTGAGGGTTAAAAAGCCTAGGACACTTTATACCCGGCTTGCAAAATAGGCTAGGCCAAACTATACCTCTCCAGGACAGAATATAATCTGGATAAAAGATAATGCGAAACACGCATTTTTTCAATTATAACTAACTCTTTTTTATTATTGGTTGTTCAGTGGCAATTATTCAAACCGATAACATTAACTAATTTCCGCTTATATCTGACAAAGAACTTGCACCGATATCTAGAAGTCGTATAACGGAAGTAAGATTTTCAATTTTATCAATTAAAGCGGCTTTCAGAAGCAGTTACGACCTGCTTTTCGGTTGTTGCCGGCACCCGAAAGCTTCAATTTCGAGCAACTTTGGTTTTTGCAAATTTCTGGCGTACGAAATTCTCCATGCAGAACTTCTGGGGATTTTGCTGGCCGCGAAACAGTTCGACCTGTTCTACTACATGTATCGAGTGCCCGTCGTTACCAGTTTTACTATTCGTAGGTTGCTGGCAAGTGCTATATTCTGGACCATGGATAAATGTTGATCGGCGTAGCCTAGAATTTCTTGGGGACCAAACACCTCACGCTTTTGGTTCTGTGCGGACCAGACATTGGCCAGCGAGGCCCAGCTCGTAGCAGCACCGGCCAACGTCACAGAGAGCCATATTTATGCTAGAGCCGTGCCAACGATTGCTTGGCTTGCAGACTGCAGATGTGCCTAGCCGCTTGGCGGGCCGTGAGCCTGGACCGGAGAGGTGACAGTGCTAAGGAAGCATCTGATTGCCCAGCATGGAACTAGCTTCGCCAGAAGAGATGGTGCAATGAACAATCGCTTAAATTGCTTTAGGATAACGGGCGGGTCTACGAAGACAGGCACTTGCAACTTGAATGAGGTCAATAAATACAACCTTAAGCAAAACAAAATTTGAAAACAACTTGCGGTTTGGTGAATTTTAACCCGAACAGCGACAATCCCGCACTAGCAGGGCAGCACAGGCGGCCATCCTCACAACCGGAAAGTGAATCCTGGGTTTCAAGATTCTTTAATAAGTCGAAGTATGCTTAGAATTACACAGTATGTGCATGTTTCGCCGTCTGAAACAGTTCAGATTCAGAACGACTAGGCACATTGCTATGCTGGAGAGTTTCCTGAAACTCCTTCACATTGCCCGAGAGCTTTTGGCACCCATACGATTGTAGTCAAAATTCCAACTTCGCAAACAGTTTGTAAAAATATGAGGCAGGTGAAAGATTGGAGTAATGAGTATATTAAGATGAGACACCGAGAGAGCAGACAAGGAAGTGCCCGGGTTGGCTTCGGCTCGGATTTGTGAGGATTCATAAGGACTCGTGTGTGTTTCGCTCAAAGTACTGATATGACTGATTCTAATTAGGCCCAGAGGGGTATAAAGTGGCCTAGGCCATAGTATACATCCGGGTTATTACGCGACCTAGGCCGTTTTAACCCTGGAAATACTCCGGCCTAAGGTTGTAGTCTACCTGATACACTAGTTCTTAATGGGCAGCACTTGATCTTACGTAGCCGTCCTTGGGGATTCGTGTGAAGGTCCTCCGACGTCAAAAGAGAGAATGCAATGGTTGCATGCTACTCGCTACGGCAGAGTCACGGCCGTGGGCACTCCATGGCTACGGGTTCACCAGATAACTTTTAACGGAAAGCCTTATCCTGCTCCTGTCCTGGGAAAGTTTACCGCCCAAGTAATTTACTGCTTGGGCCGCCACTGCTTAGTCTACGGAACTCGACGCAGCATCCTTGCCAACGGCACTCGCCAGCTCTGCTTATTCAATCGAAAGTGTTTAGTTAAACATGAGTCACGTGTTTCTCCTTTGGTTTCTTATAATCGATCTGTTGTTTGGGAAGTAAACAGAGCAGGAACACTGTGAGTTGAAAGAGGACTAGGCACAAGCGTTTCAGCCGTCCTCGTTGAGCGATATATCCAGCTGGAGCTCTTGGGCGATCGCTCTCTGGATAATTGAGTAGCTCGTTCAGCTCCTGGAGTGGTTGCTGCCCAAGTAATGCACCGCTTCTACGACTTGTCAGTGTATACCGAATGTCCGACAGCTATCTATGCAACGGCACAAACCAGATTTTCGGCGCTATCTCCAGCTGTGATCTGATATCGGAATATCACGTGTCACAGGCTACTTCACTGATTGCTCAGAGCTGATTTAGTGTAGTCAAAAGTCAATCTCGCAGGAACCGTAGCTTTACTGAGGTAAGCCTTTCCGCCGTTTCCGTTGTTTGAGCCATCGAACTTTGCATGCTGGCGACACATTTTCCGTAGGGAGTGCCGCTTCTACTTTATGTTAAATCCCTCAGAGCGGACTTCATTGGTATGGATTCCCTCTACTCGGCTTCGTGAACGAACGCGGCAGCTGCCGCTCCTTCCAGTGCACTCACTTGACCGCTACGATGGAGCTTGGGCCCATTGGAGCGCTGCTGCCCGCTTCTAAGCCATCGGGAAAATAATATGAAAACTCGCAAAGAACTCTGTGCCGAATAATTGGGGGTCGTGCTATAACAATCACTGGCAGCACCGTTGGGTAGGGTAAGTACAGTAAAGTATGAGTTCTCTGGTTACGTATGGCAACCAAAAATCCAATACAAAAAAGCTCAAACGTCAAGTTAAAGAAATCCTTCAGGATGAAATGCAATGCCATTCGAAGCGTTTGAATTCACCGGAGCAAGCTTATTAGTTCTTTGCAAATCGAAAATCCACCGGAAATGCAACATGGCGAGTCAAAGATAAATCATTTCTCAACCTCTTGGTACAGCCTGGTCGTTGTTTCTCTATAGGTCTACTTCGCTGGTTGCTTGTATTGCCCAAGCCAGTGCTTCCGTCGCGCGATCGCGATTTCAACCCTCTTCTTCGGAATACGGCAATGTCTCGTGTATTGCTAGACTTCGATCATTGGCTGCAAGGTTTTCGGCATTGGTGGAGATGGCTGTACACCAAACTGGTAAACTACTAATAATACAGAA
The DNA here is from genome assembly GCA_009760855.2 of Cristatella mucedo. NCBI lineage: Eukaryota > Metazoa > Bryozoa > Phylactolaemata > Cristatellidae > Cristatella > Cristatella mucedo. The sequence goes on along the minus strand of WPIO01000027.1, from coordinate 2,918,823 downwards.
TGAATTTAGGGACAGATATTTGTTAGGCTAAAAGAAATCGTGCTTACAATATAAATAATGCTTTATATTTTGAATATTTTAGGAAATCGCTGTACCTTAGCCGGAGGAGCCGGAGCTGCACCCTGCTGGTGCGGCCTGCCTACCTGCGCCTCCCGGTTCAGGAATAGGGACCACACTGCTTCCGAGCTAGAAACGGTGTCGGGGACGAACAGCCGCTATAATGCTGCCCTTTACGAGCACCGACCCATAACTGCTGACCGGTAGCGAGCAGTTAGAAGAGACCGGGTTATAGCCTCGTACTTATCAACATTTTCCCAGACCGACACCAATAGAGTATCCCTGCTGCCGTCAAAAGGCACCGTTACGTCAACTACGACCGCGTCGGCACCGTTGTTGATTGCCAGGTCCGCCCTGAAAGCCGGACCCCCTGCAAGCGGGAAGGCGCGACCTGCCGAGAGGCAAGAGTGCATAGTAACCGAAAGAGCCCCGATTAGGCGACCCAGAAACAGGTTGTGGCTAGCCGTGATTGCTTGCAGCATCGGTTGGCAGTGGCTTAGGACGTGTCAGATGGTCTCAGTCTCTGTGCAGCAAAGTGGCAGTTGGTGGCCGTTCCTAGGTATGACCGGCTCCTAGCCGTGCCCACCAGCTGCACGTCCAGGCGAGCATGGTGAACGACCCGCTACGTCTGGAACAACAGGACGAGAACTGCGTTCTGAAAGTGGCTCTGGGTCGCAAACCTGTCCACGGCCAGGCAACGGCTGACCCTGCCTTGAGCCGGCTGGGCCGCCAAATTACGAATTTTTGCAGTTTTTAAATAGCAACTGGCGGCACGAAGTTAAATCCCATCTCTGTCCCTGTTCGCCCGACTAGCTGGTTGAGGGAGGTTCGATACTGGAACCGCTTAAATGCGAGATGAATATTTCAAACAATGCTGCGTTTTTAGAATTCTGCCGCTTTTCTCTCCATTTCAAGCATCCTTAGCGTGGCTGTCAGTGGCAAGTTCAATATCTGGCCCTAGGTTAACAAGGTTTAATATTGGATATGCCTCTTCAAAGAAAGATAACGACCGGTGAAGTGTACTTTGAATTGCATCCTGATTTTTTCACTGGCGAAACAATCGCTGCAGTTTGTCTGTCAAAATAGCCATATCTGAAATATAATACATGTTTTCCGATAGCCATAAATTAATTCAAGTGTCCAGTTGAAAAACTATCATTATATTGAAACTAAATGCATTCTAAAGCGTTTGAATATATTGGATCAAGTCTATTGGCTGTTTGCAAATCGAAAAGGCCACCGGAAATGTGACCTTATGCAATTTTGATGTATTCCAAAGCTTCTGTAGCCCGATCTCGATTTTCACCCTCTTCTTCGAAATTTGATTATGTCCCTTGTATTGCAGGATGATGTCGTATGCTGGCTGTCTACTTGGCTGCGTGGTTTGTTGCATTGGTGGAGAGGACTGTGCAGAAAATCGGTAAGCTGATATGAATTGGTGATGAAACCGTTTGATGATGAAAATTTTAATTTTCTACGCTAATAGAAATGATATTTACAATATAAATAGTAATAACACATCTTATACATTTACAAGCTTACGGGATCACTCATGAGCGGGGTTTATCTCCAACTTAAAATTGTCCAGCTACGGGCCAGCGGACACTAATTAGTTTCCTCGTTTGATATGTGATCCCATGGCTTGATTCTTAAGGGCACGATCAATCGTTTCCATTGTAGCTGCTCGTTGCAAAACGAGCCAGCCTGGTACTTTTCGACTGGGTAAGCCTAACCCCCGTGGTCATCTCGGTCATCTTGGCGTTGCCTTGACAGTAACTGACAGTAATATCTGCTGAATGGCAGATGCATCAAAAGCCGTGGAGGCAGGACATTTCTACCGAAGAAATGTAGGCATGCCTTGCAGTGAGGACTCGGCTAAACGGCAGTCCTAGCACCATTTTGCATCGATACCTTCCCAGCCAATGGCACATATGGAATTAGAGGTGTGAATTTCATCGCCCATTTCGTGTTCAAGTTTAGTGCGATACTTTCTCAGTCTTTTTGCAGTAACCTTCGGCATTTTTAACACCAGGTGATGCAGGGCTTGGCTCTTGGAGGCCTCCCTGTCCTTCAGCTGCCGATTCCGGGGGGGGGGGGGCATCTATCGGATGCAAACAGAATTGTATCTATATATAACCCCCGTATGTGAAGTTACCTTAAGCTGGGCTTACAACATCGCCGATTCGTATTCCTATCGCATGTTTCTATGACAAGCTAAGTCATCAGCACCCTTTAGCGATTGACAGCTCGATCGACGTGACCGATTTCTGTAGACTAGCCGATATAGTAGACCTTGCCCAAGCTAGAATTAGTGCAGCCGACCAATGACGGCTCACCCGTCTTTGCTATCTCGCTGCCCAAGAGCAGCAAGGCGTCCAGGTGGCCAGCTCCAGCATTAATCTTGCTGGACCTAGGCCGTGTATCCCCCCAGTTAACCTCTTATTCCAGTCTCGGGTTGCATGGTCTTTAAATGAACTTTTGATGTGACTACTGGCAAAATAAACTCGATTTTGGCCTCAGTACGCTTCCTGAAAAAAATCTCGAGCTACCTCCCCCCTCCTGTAGAAGATCGGCAGGGTCTGTCAGTGGAAGGGCTCAGCTTGGCTGTAAAGTAATGGTTCGCAAAATAAATAAATAAATAAATCCTAGCTGATTAAACAGCCTCTTTTTGTATAGCGACAGAAGAGCCTTTACGGCTATCACCACCGCTTGCAGTGGCCATAAAGAATCGCCCACTGCAGTATTCAAACCCACGATCTCGGGACCGAGTTCGTTAAAGCAACCGCCTTACCTAGTGTGCCACCGCGGCTCTACGCAGCCACTATTCAGCTGCAGCCATTCTCTAAAGAATGCTGTCGCACCTCTTCATATCTATCCTCTCGGTATGCCGAACATCTCTACGTGCACAGAAATGAGTCACGCCGACCACAGTTTGCCGGGCTGCTAAGGCCCAGCCTCCCCAGCATTTAAGCGTGCACTTTTTGAATGTAAGCATACGTGGAGCTCTTTTTTTTATCAACGGTGAGGTAAAAAAGGAATCTCATATAAACACAAATACAGGACTTGCATTACTAGTGTGCTCTATAAAATTTACTTTGCCCGGAAGGCTGTTTTCGACGAAGCCTATACACTGAAGCCATGCTCTGGGTCTCACACGTGCTCTCACCGTACATCTCCCGGGTCACCAGCTAGCATTAGTCTGAATTCTATAGAAGTACTTACGAATACCACGCGCTCTCTACAGTATATTGTGCATCCTCTAATCTTATTTAAGCAGGTTATTTGTTAAACTCATTGGCAAATCTTCTTCTCTTCCGGCTGCTTACTTCCGGCTGCTTACGAGCCTGCTGGCTGGGACAAAGCAAAGCTAAATTCCGCCGCCGCCCTTGTATCCTCCTCCGGGGCCTTGTAATTCTCTCCGAACAAAGATGAATACTTGTGCACGATGAAATTATATGCGTAAATAAAACTTTAGAATAACCGAATGCAGTGGAAGTAATAATGCAAAGGCACTTTCATTGGAGATTTATTTGAGGTCGGCCGCAAAGCATTTGGCTGCTGACAACTTACTCTAACCGAAATAAACTACATGACCTATACCTCATGCAGTTCCTTTTCCGTGAGCGGAAAAGGAACCAATTAAGTTCTTTCTGGGGATGCAGTGAGAAAGAACCAAGACATGAGGAAAATTGACCGCATACCTACAAGTAGGAAGACCGAAGTAGGACACGGTAAGTACACAAGCAGAACAGAAGCGTGATAAACCATGTAAACGCGGCTTCACACTCGCTAAAGCATATTGAATGGCAAAACTACCTTGTATCATGACCGAGTAAGTATCCTAAGCTCAAAACCAGCAGCACTCACGTGCCATTTGCAGCATTAAACCTAAACAGTGCAGTGTATATCTGGTCTAGCTGCGTAAAGTCTGGACACCCAGAACATGGCCAAATCTCTTCAACAGAGGCCCTTTAAGAAACCTAATTTAAATAGGGGTCGTGGTGTAACTCTACCGCTTCAGGACCCCATACCTTGTTGATGAGTGGTCACATATATAAATAAGTGTGTACCTCTGCTTTGTACTTCATAGCTCATTCCTATGCTTCTCGAAGCAATAGCAACCAGGCTGGCTAGGATTTCTCAAAATTTATATAGCAACTGCTGTAATATCTTAGTGAACGTGAATTTTTTAGCAATGCAAGCCCTTTTGGTTTGGCCCAGGGGGCTAGATTACTTGCCTTCAACGACCAAGGTAGATATGAAGGCATTTGATGACCGAGTTCGTGGTTTTAAGCCCTGATGCATAAGTAAAGTGCATGGCTAGAGATAAAGTTATCCTATGGGACTATACAAATGAACTGCACAATTAAATCAAATATCTATATATATTCATGACTTTTGAACCATTACATAGATAGCCATCAAAACAAAATCAGAAATAAACTACTGCAGTAATGCGCAAGCAGAGCTGAACTATCATTTCAAGCATATATATATATATATATATATATATATATATATATATATATGTGTGTGTGTGTATATATATATACATATATATATATATATATATTTATATATATATATATATATATGTGCGTGTGTATATATATATACATATATATATATATATATATATATATATGTGTGTGTGTGTGTGTGTGTGTGTGTGTGTGTGTGTGTGTGTGTGTGTGTGTGTGTGTGTGTGTGTGTGTGTGTGTGTGTACATGTGTGCGTGTGTGTGTGTCTCGTGAGCGTGTATCTTTTTTTCCGCATCGTTTCGATGAGGAAGCGGTTCGTGCTACTACCGAGTTCAGCTAAGTCTCCCTTCTCTATTTTGGAGTAAGACAAGATGTATCGGCCATGCAAGACTTCAAATGCTCACAAAGACCAGAGCTAATTGCCAACTGATGTTACAACATGCACGACTTGGGTACATTAGAAATCTAACCTTTTTCTTGCAGCACCTGGTTACTTTTCTCACCTTTCTTCGCATGCTAGAATTGTTCCTTATGTGTGTATGCATGCCGACATTGCATGTTATCACTAACAACTTGACATGCTGCCTTTACCGAATATGTAAGTTCCTAGAAAGACATATAGTGTCTTAGTGTCCTATAGAAATTTGTAGTTTATATGATTATATTATTCACTTGAAAATCAAATAGATTTATATGAAAAAATGATTGGAGCATGCTGATATGTAATGCAATGTATCTCCGTCTGCAACTTTACATAGTCATAAAGACTGTATGGGTGTTATGCAGGAGAGTTTTGTATAGGGCACTTACAGCCTAAGCGGCTTTCGGTACGCTTTCGGTAGCCAACAGATTTCGTCTCACGTAGCAAAGAGAAAGTAGGAAGCATAGCAGAGTCAGGAGAGCAGTTGAGGTAGTGAGTAGCATGGAAGTGGCAGCTCAGGACCGCTGAAAATGATGAGCCGTAGTCGGCAGCAGAGGAGCAGTTGTCGGTGCATAAGAATTGTGGAAGCGAGTTCCACAGCCTAAGACCGATAGAAAGCCTAAGTAGATAAAGTACAAGTTAAAGCTTATAGGCAGTCTGCTTTCTTTGACTCCAAGCTCTTGCTATTTTCAGGAAAGCTGCCTTCGAACGAGGAATCCAGCAGAAGAAGAGGGCTACACAAGCTGTCAAGTGGCATAATATTAACGTTATTGATAAATGTGCATAGCGCCCCCAGAGAACTGCATCTCTTTCTAGGCACTTTACAGGTGCTATATAGAAAGCTTCAGCAAATGATGGTGGTAACATCGGCAAGCCTTAGGCTTGGGTTAAGCAGGTACATGCTGTGAAGGAACATGACTCTGCAGCCTGGGAGTACTTGGCGGCGACTCCACGAGGGTTCGGACTGCCTAAGCAGCCACATGCTGAAGAGTGGCTAACGGCTGACGATGATTTGACAGATGACTCGGCAGTCCAGCCCGAATCCATCCATTGGCTGCCTCTGTGATCATCCGCCACAAACTGCAGCCAGCTGTCGAGGGGGAGTAGTTCGGAACGAACAATAGCTCGACAGTGCAAAACAATGCATGCATGGTATATAAGGGCTGCTGAAAGAGTACGAGAGGGTATGGAGAGATCCCTCGACGCCGGCAGCCGTCTAGAGTATGTAGACTAGGCTTGGCTGGCATGGTTTGGAGAATAAAGTGTTTGGTGTTGGAGCCAGCAAGCTTGTTGCTCAATCTTGCGCTATCCAGCCCAACGTCAGGTCGTGCAGAATGCTGTCACATATGCAAACGAAAAACAAATCATAAAGACCCACCAAATGCTGTAATTAGCAGATGCATCTTTAGCTTCTTTTTAAACGCCGTCATGTTAGGGGACGTTGTAAAGTGCGTTGATAGTGAGTTTCAGGCTTTGGAAGCATAGGAACTAAAGGCGTGGTCTCCAACTTTTTTTAGGTTCGGACGAGGTATAGTTAAAATACTCACATCAAACGCCAGGTTGTACGATTCTTCCCCTGATGGGGGAGTAGTTCTGATAGGTAGGATGGAGTCAGAGATTAAAGGGACCTACATGTACGTGACATAACCTTGAAATCAATGCGCTGCTTGATTGGGAGTGAGTGCAGGTCGGCGAAAAGTGTTGTGATATTGCGATAGCGATGCTCACGACAACTAAGCCGAGCTTCAGAATTTTGCACCAACAAAAGTCCAATTCTGTTAAAAGTGAGCTCGTGGTAATATTGTGTCAAGCGAGAGTTTGTATATGCTATAGCATATTATAGACAACAGCGGCCCTCTATGGTTTTTGAGTAGACTGCTCTGCTCTATAGATACGGACGAAGTATATTAAGCTAGAGGGCTCCTTGCTTGGCTGCCATGCTGGAGTCCTACTGTGATCCACTTATATTCTCTGCGATTCACCAGTCAAGTCTACAATAAGCATCGCCCGGCTGCGGTTTGATTCTGCATTATAGCCAACTAGCTTATGTCCTATAAACATCAGGGAAACTCCAGCGATGTATCACAATGCAGGTCTGAGTGTCCCCTAACGTACTTCCAAGTCCAGCCTTGCTGGTGAGCCCAGCCCACCGTCAGGAAGGACTACATGCCACGAGCTGGGTCATGAAGCGCTCCAGTCCTAACGTCAGCCTCTTTCTTTTGTTGACCTCGTCATGAGTTAGGCGTTTGACAGAATGAAGCTCCTGGGCTTCTGCTTCAGTCTCTTCCTGTGGGAGTTGTCTCTTCCTGTGCGAGTGTTTGTCGCACGCGATAATACTGTTGAGTTTTGACAGCAAATTTTTAGAGAAAGAAGGTTCCGTATCTCGAAGCAGCAAGTGGTCCTGTGGCTAAGGAACTTCGATCTGTCAGTCAAAATTGTGTAACCAAGAGCTGTGGTTCCTAAGCAAGTTGCAATGGCTCCTCCGTAATTTCCATGCTGAGCCTTTCATCGTTATGGCATCAATATCCGTATTTGCACAGACGCCACGCCACAGAATAAACTGACTAACCCCTTAGCGGACACGCATACTCACAGTTTTTGGAGGTTATGCAAGCCGTCGGACGTCAAGCATCCGGAATTCGTAGCCCCTTAAATAAAATTATGCAGAAATTTATCTCTCTCACCCACAGCTGCCACATTTTACCTAGTTAACTCCAAACAGCACTTGGTGCCCCTAAATGCCCCCAACTTAACCAGGTACACAGTGCACAAACGCACACGTATAGACACAGACATATTCTCTCAGTCAAGCATGCATCATGCATTCACTCAGGTAGGCACAAAGCATGCACTCATGCACACACTCGCACACGCACTTACTCACGCCGATTGTGTCACAGGCACACAACTTGGGGTCTTACTACCAAGCCCTCTGAAGTATCACCCGCTCGTGAGACGGCCAGGGTACGGAATAGATTCCTTTAAAATTTAAATAGCACCATAATTCTCGCGTATGGCTACCTAATAAAATGTTTCTCTATTTGTGCATTTCACTTATGCCACGGGGCTCGAACCAACGACCTCGGTCTCAAACGCATCCTTCTTGACCTTCATTGGAGCTAGCACCTTAACCCCTCGCCAAACCATCATTGCATGTTTTACTGCATTTCGTTTGATTGCGATAGGTACGCCTATATTATTTTGGCTTTACTTGTTCCTGATTTCATGCTCTTAAACTAGGTAGTCCGACGGGCGGAAATCACATCTTTTATTAAATGATGTAGCTGCCGTGAAAAATCGGGAAGAGTTTCAGCTTTGCTTCGGAAGGGGATCTCAGCATCCAATGACCTACCCGTTGAGCCAGCCCTAATAAATCCCTAGCGTAGTGCTCTTATGCATCAGTACCAGGTAGCAAGACACTACTGGTTAGGACATTTCTCCCCCCCTGGACGTTCTTCTCCCCCGGAAATTTCACCCCCTGGTGGACCCTAGGGCATTCCCCTCCCGGACATTCCCCAGGGTAGGACATTTCCCCCTGTATTGATGGATGTATAACTAAGAATACAGATATATATTAATATCGAGAAAATTATTTTTAACTAGTATATATACATTATTAGTACTTATCATGTATGTATATATATATATTAATTTATATATACATGATCAAAGGAAGTTCACGCTCTATTAAAATAAATTCAATTCAGTATAATTAGCAGCATGGATGGATTTAAAGGATGGTTTCTAATGGATCGAGCGGCAGAAGCCGTTGTGGCGGCTGAGGCGACAGCGTCGTCGGCGAGCTATACAGTTCGGTCCACGGGAGTTTCGGTCCCGCTCAACGCTGCCAGGCACGTGTTCGAACCCGTCAAAGCGGGTGGGCACTATGGCGTGCCTGCGTTCCCGAAAATGAGCGCGAAGCATCAGAGCATAACTCGATCACAAGCGATCTCGTTACACCCTAATACGCACAAATTAAAGCTAGGAATACGAGCAAGGATAGATTTAGACGGTGGAGGTACGTCCCACCCAAAATCCTAAATCCTAATCCCTAATCCCTAAAAGTCTCAACACTAAACCCTAAAATTTAAAAATCCTAGAAACCCTAAACTCTAAATCCTAAGCCCTAAAACCCTCAACCCTCAACCCTAAACACTAAACCCTATAAACCTTAAACTCTAAACCATATACCCAGGGGAATGTCCTACCCCAGGGGGGAGTGTCGGGGGGGGGGGGGGCAATGTTCGGTGGGGGAATGTCCGGTGGGGGAAACGTCCAGAGGGGAATGTCCGTACCCCGACACTACTAGCTTGTGTGTTAAGAGCAATTGCAACCTGGTGGCCATCGTTAAATTTATGCTGTCTATAGATTGTGCCCCGTGAATAATCAAGGGGATCCATTTTTAAGCATGTCCATCAATTACTAAAGTCAGTAACAGACGACTTCCGGCCTGCCAGCTCAGTCTGGCTACTTTCCAGTTATGCAATTCAGCTGTTCTAAATGGAAGCAGGAAAGAGCCAGTCGTCACTTCGGGTGCCAGCAAAGAGGGTCGCAGTGCAGAGAGCATAAGCTGCTGGCGTGCCGTGGCCTCCCTTTGAAACCGCCTTTGAATTTTATATTCCTGTGAAGTTCTAGTATTTCAATGTTCAATTTCAACTAGGAGAATAGGTCATGTAGTTACATGTGAACATCATCAACTGATTCCCCTTATTAGACAAGCTAACATAGCTGCAACGTTGTAGTAGTGCCATAATATAACCAAAATGACTCGATTTAGATGTAAATGACTGTTATTGGCAGACTTACTGACAAACCTACCATTTTAAAATGTTAGACTGTGTTCCTGGTTTACTCATAAAAGTTGATCAAACTAGGCACGCCCATTCTCGGAGATTCAGCTTCCAATCAGGCCGATTAACTTACTCTGCAATTTTGAGCTTCGATCTACTCAACATTTTCAAATGAAGTGGCGCAAAACCTAGTTTTATTTTCACATGGTTAATCGTCACGTTCAGAGTTTACTCACCAAAGCTAATGCAATTAGGAATCTGTGTTCGCATGGAAATGGCTTAGTCCCAGCTAGTGATGCAGCACTTCTAAACTGCCATCCACCTGACATTGCTATTTGCAAGCGAAACTGAGCTCTGTGAAACTGCAGCGACAGCTAAACTAACAAGATTATGGCTGGTAATCAGTATTTACGATTATGTGTTCATGGGATAATATACAGCCAAGGCCACCGAAAAGCCGTAGCCACGAAATCGGCAGTCGGCTGCGATTACGGACTCAGAATTGGCTCTGAGCTCATTAAACCTCTAGGGCATGAAGCCGCGGCTGTACCTCACGGCCACTGCTGAACGGCTGTACCCCTCCGCTGGGGTCAAATTAACTTGTCTACGTTATGGATACGTACTGTTTACGGTAATGTCACGGGCACTCTTCATCGCTGTAGTGTGCTTGCTTTTGTTGGCATACCTGCGTGCATGGGTGAAGCACCTTGAAGTAGCTGGCCGCGTTGCAAGGTCGCAAGGTCGCTGCAAGAGGCGTCACCAGTAATCGTGGCTCCTCGGCCGAGACTAGCACAGATACGAGTTCTGCATTTGCGACCTAGTTCTGAAAGGACGTGGAAACAAAATACTGCGTTTGTAACAGTGTGTCAGGTTTACCCGTAAAATTTTACGGAATCGGGCATGAGCAGCCTCTTGAAATTGGCTTCCAACGGTAAGGTCGAGCTAGTAGTCCAGCATTTTTTAACTTCGATCTATTTGCCATTTTCATACAAAGTAGCGAGAAACAACAGTTTTAATTACACATTGTTAACCATGGTTTTCAGGGTTCACTCACCAAATTCCTTACAATTGGGCGTGAAACTGCTGCACTTTCGAGCTGCAATCCACATGACTCAGTCATATGCAAATTAAACTGGGCACATCTGCAGTTTCAATTCCATGTCATAGGAAATGGCGTTTCTGCTTTACCCACTAAAGTTATCGCAATTGCACTTGTGCATTTTAGCTTAGGTGGCCTCCAACGGCTGGTCCCAGTGAGCTGCCAAGCACTTTTGAACTGCGATACATCCGTACCGCCCGCTCGCAGCCCGATGACTGACGAAGGATGACTGACAATCCCCTACATGCGAGAAAAACGATGGCTCTATTAGACACAGGAAGACGAATGGCGCCGCTGGCATACATACGGGTGAGTTAGAAAGTCGTAGCCGTAGTGTAGGCCGCTCCGGACGACGAATAAGAGAGACGATTACAGGATAGCGCCCACTGAGGCTGTCGTACATGCAGAAACGGCGAATGCTGCACTAAGAGGGTCGCGTGACCCACGCAGCCGTTGAAATGCAATCCCACTTAGTCACCGGATACGGCCAGGCGGTAGTAAATTATGGGCTTGCGTGTGGCAAACAAATTGGGCAGGTGTAACAATGAGAGTGTGGCTGGCGGCGGAAGAACGTGGCCGCGATACGACGCCGACAGAATTGCTGTTAAAACTCCACATTTTAGACTATGGGGAATTTTAAAAATGTGGACTTGTGAATTTTAATTTAGAGCTAATTGGGGCTTCCGATTTACTTACTCAATTTCATGCAATCCCGCTTCCGCTCTCTCGCTCCGATTACCTAAGGTTAAACTCTGCGAGACTTTCTAGCTGAGATCTGCCTGCTCAAAGATGCACCGTGTTAATTGCAAGCATTAAGGCGGCTTTACGAAGTCTTGATCTGAAAACAATCTCGCCAGCGTCGAAAACTTCTTCCGTGTCTACTACTAGAAGCTTAGAAGCGAAGGCTTCTTTTTTCACTAAAAACTGAAGTGCAGCCTGTCAAGACTAAAATTAAATTTATAAGACGGTTGACAATTTGCTTTCCAACTCTGCGAGGTCTCGCTTCCCGGATCCTAACGGTTCAGCCGGAAAGATCTTGGCCTTCTTTGCTTAAGAAATTGCACATATTAGTGCCTATTCAAAACCCGTACTAACTATTACCAATTATTGAATCACAGCCTGTGACCTTCCTACAGAGGATTTGTGAGGTTTCTGCATATGAAGTGACTATCGTAATAAAAGAAAATACTTGCTGATTTAGCAACCTCTTTTGCATAGCAACAAAAAAGCCTTTACGGCTATCACCACCGCTTTCAGAAGCAATAAAACATCGCCAACTGCTGGATTCGAAGCCACGACCTTGAGAAAGAAGGTCTTAAAAACCAACCGCCTTACTCAATGCGCCATTGTGGCTCACAATTAATAAAGCATACTAAAAAGAGATTGTCTGCTTAAGAAAATCTGCCAATCTCTCTGTGATCTTTAATTTCCAGAAAAATTTCTTACAGCCGTAACTCGGGTACCTAATGCTTCTCTGATTAACGATTTGGTCTCAAAGCCATAAAAACGTGTAATCACAATTTCCAAATGTGGATTACAGTCATAGGTCCTAGAAAAACGTCACAGATTTCTTTCTTCATTTTTGTCAAATATTTTCGAAAAAAACCTTTGCTAGGCAGATTTTAGATCGCAATAGTGTACATTTAATTTTTGGAAAAAATTTCAATCGGGATTCAAGCAACAACAACACAACTGATACTGATCCCCGACGAGTAACCGACGACATTTTCCTGCAGAAACGAGGACAGGACTGGTCACTGTCATTGGCCCTGCTGCATGTATAAGCTGCGCTCGAAACTATTGATCGTGACATCCTACTTAAATAATTAGGTACAACGACCAATCTGGCAGTCGCTGCCGTGCTTCAAATGTTACTTAGCGATCCTTGTCATGCCGTAACATGCGGTCGTAATGTGTTGTCTGTTAACACTGAACCTGTGAGAAAAGTGATTCGGGTCCATGGAATCGGCTGTCATTTCTATGCTGACGATACTCAGCTGTATTTGTCCTTTAAACAGTCGGAATTTGCTGCAACAACAAATAAACTAATTTCTTGCAGACATTCTATCCTGGATGTCAGCCAATTTTCTTTAATTTGACGACGATCAAACGGAACTGCTACTCATAGGACACCCCTAGCGTGTGGGTTGGCTAGTGGACTTTTCAGTTCTCACAGATGGTGCTGTTGATCGACTGTAACTATTTGTTCGAAATGCAGGTGAGGTCTTTGACAGCTGCCAAAGTTTTGAAAGTTTCATTCAAAAGACGGCCTCCACAGCTTCACATCCGATCCTTATCTTAGATTAGGGACTGTCACTCACCATGGCTTTCAAAAAGTTCAACTATCGGCCTTGATCTGTCTCGGCTAGATTATTGAGATACTATTTTGCAGAGCTACCCAAAAAAGCCACAAGGCCACCGCAGCTGGTGATTAATATGGCTACAAGGCAAGTTAACCAATTCCAGAGGTGAGGACCATGTGTCTCCTATGCTGAATGAGTTTCGATGGCTTCCGGTTGATTAACGGATACCGAGTACAGTTCTTACGCTGACCTACAAGGCGCTCCATGGCTCTGCCCCGTCATACCGGGCTAAACTGGTGCTCCTGTTTCAGCCTCCTCGTGCCCTAGATCCTGAATGAACAATAAATTAGCTGCTTCATTCATCAGCAGAAAGACAATTGGGACAGAAGCTTCTGCTCTGCAGGTCCTCAACTGTGAAACTCATTTTCACAATTCTAAGGTAACAATATCTACTCTCCTGCCGACTGTGGCAATCCCTCCCAGCCGTCCTGAACTGCTACTTCCATGCTACTACTAATAATAATGCACTTGATAAAGCGCCATCAGAGAGCTCAATCTCTGTCTAGGCGCTTTACATTTTCTGCAAAGGGAAATGCAATTGAATGGTGAGTAATATCATGCTTGAAAATCAACATGAATAGCATGGTTAGGGGTGACATGCACAGGGTCAGCTTGTAAATGTGGTTAGTGGCAGCATGCACAGTGTTAGCACGCATAAGCACATGAAGGGCGAATCACAGGGACCCGATAAATGCTGTCCTAAATAGGTGTGTTTTAAGTTCTTTTCAAATATGGTCAAATCAGGGGATATTCTGACGCAAGTCGGGAGGGAATTCCAGGCTTTGGGAGCATACGAACTAAATGCAAGGTCTCCAAAGAATCACTACCTCAACTGCCTCCTGTGTCAGCTATGCTTCTGAATTTGTCTTTTTTGCGTGAGATCAAGTTTGTTGACCATTGAATAGTACCAAAAGCTGCTTGGGGTTTGAGTGCCCCGCAGAAAACTCTCTTGCGCTACTGCACCCACTCAGTCTTTGTGGCTTTGTGGAGGTATGGACGGATATACAGTACATCACGCTACGTTATAACTACGTCAAGAGTGGCGGGTTTGAGTAAGCCGACACTGCGATTTAAAAGAAAGCACGCGTGCGGCTACATGCGGCCTTTGCTCTTCGAGCATCGTCCGTGTTTGCCGAGCTGGCTGTAGCCGGTAGCTGCTACAGCCTCACCTAATACCTAACGATTCTCGCTACCCTAAGACGCTGTTATATCGCCACTTCTATCCTGCACTCAATAAGTAACTTATTTGATGAAATATACAAATCGCCCTGTCAGAAAAAGGCCTGTGACGTTCAAAAGTGTTCTACAAGGCAAAGTGATTATTGTAAATTACGTCAGCCCAAAGCAAGTGGAACTCGATACGCCCTAGCGACTTCGAGGGGCTGGTTAATCGCCTTAACCAAGGCCAATTTCAATGCATTTGACGACCGAGGTTGTTGGTTCGAGCTCCATAGTACGTGTGAAGTGCCCGAATAGGGACTAATTCATCTTAGGGAGCTGCATGCGAGAACAGAATGTGTTACTTAGTGTTACCTTGGGAAAGGGTCGGTTATGCAAGCCAGCAGACTGCAGTTAATTAAAAGAGTACGCTTACGGCTGCAATAACCAATTTTATAAAGAGCATCATGACAAACTTACTAGCTATGGGGGAACCAAGTGTGACTCGGAAATTGGAAAACCAAATGCTCAAAATCGGCTCCTTTAGCATTTCTCCTGTTAAAACTGCACAAACTCTGGGTGACCTATTCCTTTCGTTAGACGACCACATCAGCTCCATAGTAGATTCTGCCTTCTTGCAGCTGCGTAACATTGTTAAAATTCGGGCTTGGTTAGTCACGAATGCTACATCGAAACTACCCCATGCATTTGTGATTTCCTCTTCGGTAAAGACCCCGAACCATAGTATTTATTTATCCCCAGTGAGAATTATATTAGCATCCCTTCTTGCATTGTGTTCCATACCTAGATAGGTTTGACCTTTACAACAGTATCTTTGTTGTACTTTCCTTGGCCGCTGACCAAGGAAGGATGACAAAGGCAGTCTCTCAAAAAGATATGCTGGCGGCAGAGAACTTTTACGCCGAAAATGGTCAGATCTGCAGACTCGGTGAGCCGTAGATATCGCCCAGAAACTATGTGTGTCAACTCGTACGTAGCATTGTCGCGACCATATCATGGGACTTTATTATTGTAATAGGCTGTAGATGACTGCAGTGATTGCACAGGCGCACATCAATTTCTATTTTCGCCCCACGACACTTATTGCTTGCACCAAAGCAGGCACTCTAAGGAGTTTGCCCACTTATCATCAACACGTATCAGTAAAGTGTACTGCACGGTGTGTAATCACGCATTGCTCAAAAGCACCAGACTAGTCAGGAGCTTCCGTAGTACGTGATGCGAATGTATATCTTATAGTCCCACCGAAATTATACGGTAGAGTCATTCACTAACGGAAAGAGCAGCCCGGAAAGAGTACTGGCCCGCAACAGCCGTCTATAGTGACATCAAGAAGCTAAGTTTGGAGAAATGCTGCACTCTTCACCAGTGCAAAAACGCGAATCTGCTAACGGGAATTTTGACATTCTATTCTACCAAAAGTAGATTGATTTAGTGATTATAACACGTTTAAAATATCAGCCCATAAAATATGGTCCGACTTTAACCAAGAGCCATATTTCACACTGCCCGATAGCAAATAATACAAATAATATTGTAGCGTACAAAACTAGAGACGAAATGGCCCCTCTAATAGTCAAGATATTAAGCTATCCGGCATCTTAACATCCCAATTGTAATGCCAGCGTTAGAGACCTGACACTACCTGACACTGACACAAGCTAACACGTGCTGACACTAGCTGACAAGTGCTGACAATGTGCATAGTGTCACTAACCACACTTGCATGCTGACCTCGTACATGTCACTCATAACCATGTTATTCGTGATATTTATAAAGCATGATATTACTCCCGATTCAATCGCTTTTCTCTTTGCAGCAAATGTAAAGCGCCTAGAAAGAGATTAAGTTCTCTGGGGGCGCTTTTCAAGTGCATTATTCTTATTATCACTAACACATAAATATGCAAAGAATTTGGTGACCACGTTCCGGAGCATGCTCACAGTGGTACAAAGAATTTGACAACTGCGGGAGCGACCTTTTTCTTGCAACTAAAAAACCATCTCGAGGCAGAGTTTGCTTGATCTAAAATCTCTTATCGAGGCTTGCTACAAGAAAAACATCAAATAAGGAACACAAACCTATGCCGTATCTGTAGATAGTGTTTCATCATGCAGCCTAAGAATTTACATTTTATTTTAAAAGGCTATCTTGCATTTTTTTTACTATGAAAAGCATCATACGTCATTGACAGGCTTCGATTATGACTCCCGTAAGCATTTTCCGATTTCAAGAAATATCGTCGGCGCCAGCAATCGCCAGCTTGTCTTTCCTCTAGTCATGGGGTCATACGGGGTCATAAGCAACCACATTGGCTACTAATAGCGTTTACTTAATCAGCTGTTGAATAACCAAAATGTAACACCTAAAAGTAAACAGAAAAAAGCGTTAGAATTGAACCCGTTGATGATGCAGCGTAATTGCTAAGATTATTTATGAGCTTCTACTAATTGCATTACTACAAATCAGTAAGTTGTTTAAGTTATGTTGATTTCACTATAAAAACTTAGAAATACAGTCAAAAAGTTCTTGTAATGCTAAATTCTAATGATAATAAAACAATAATAGTAGTAATACGCTTGATAAAGCGCCCTCAGAGAATTCAATCTCTTTCTAAGCGCTTTACATTTTCTGCAAAAGGAAACGCGATTGGATGCTGAGTAATATCATGGTTGATAAACAACTTGAATAGTACGGTTAAGGGTGACATGCACAGGGTCAGCACGCATAAGTACATAAAGGAAGAATCACAGGGAGCCACTAAATGCTGTCCTACATAGGTGATTTTTTAAGTTCTTTTTGAATTTCGTCAAGTCAGGGATGTTGTATCGCAATTTGGAAGTGAGTTCCAGGCTTTGGGAGCATACGAACTAAACGCATGGTCTCCCAAGGATTTGAGGTTTGTACGAGGTAATGATAAAATTTTGGATTCCGAAAAGCGGATGGTTCGATGCTTGGCCTGGTGGGAAGTAGATCTGAGAGATTTGCTTGAGCAAAACAATGAATTCAAATTTTAATACACTAACGTATAGTACCACATGGCGGCCATGCTTAAACCACTACCATTCTTTTCAAATAATATTATACGCGGTATTTCTCATTATTTTATTTGGAAAGCTGGATAAAGTTATTAGGCTCACATTAAATGTACGCACTTTGTTCAACAGAACGCCTTTCATCTACACATGCATTCATATAAAAAGAGATTACGGCCACGTCAACTGTCTTACAGAAATAACTGTCTTACATGTCGCCTTAACCCACATTTAAACTCGCGAAAAAATTTGATACCTATTGTATGTAGCAAGCAGAGACGAAAATCTGGTTCTGTATGCGCTTTGCTCAAACGCCGTGCGATAAACATTAGTCGCTTCCGGTTGTCATCAACGTGACGTACACGCATGGAAATGGCGTTTTTGGGCCTCTAACACACGTACTGCGATTCCAATATTTATCCTTTATTGCTTGGCTCGCAACAAATATTAAACGTTCGGCGGTTGTTGTCTCTATCAAAGTATCCGCATGCGGAAACAACAGGGCTTGCTAGAAATATTTGCTGCAAAAGAAACGCTGCCCACTTATTATATCGTCTTTTAGCATGCAACCAATAATCGTGAGGCAGAGCTCAGACGAGGCTTATTCGAGTGACAAGACACGAGGGTGAGAGCTTCCCACGAAAGGTAGTGGCGGGGTACGTGAAATATTGGTAAGGACAATGATCAATGTAGCTGTAACTGCACACAAGTTCGGATGGGCTAGCTTTGCAAAGAATATTCCTTTATCCAGTCCACTTTCAATTTTTACGATGACCCGTCCAGTAGTCGTCTTTGAATGCAGGCCAGGAGGTTTGCGCCGGCACGGAGTTTCCAGAATAGCTCAAGCCTTCACTAAGATCAACGACCAGCATAGATGCCGTTTACGGTGGGCAAAAATAAGTCGTGCAGCGGTTCGTTGATTAATATGTGCAGCGCCTGAAGAGAGATTTAGTTCTTGTACGGTGCTATACGAATGAATTATATAATTGTAATTATTAAGATGCCGACGCATTGGTACCACTAGCAATGTTGTGGAAATGTGTGGCCCAGAAGCACTGTCCTTCAGTATGTCTGGCTTCGTGGCCATACGTGAGCCTGTAACGCTTGCCTGCTTGTCCCCCCTCACTGGTAGAGCCTGCCTTATCCTCATCCTCATTGCCATTATCCTAATCACTGCGGCCCACCTCCGACCTCCGACCTCGCTCATAAGCCTTCTTAGCCTTGACTGTCATGCCTGGATGTAGATTTTTCAGCACCTTCTAGGAGGCGTGCGATGCATGTTGTCGGCTGACTTTGCAAATCTATGAACCTCGAGTTGCCGATGAAATTGACTATTTTAGGCTCGCTTATGGCCACCCCAAGTGGGTGGCAGCCAATAAGAGAATAGAGTGTCTGTAAGAACAGAAAAGCTTGCCAAAAGTGGTGCATCTTGGAAGGATCCCTAGAGCAGAAGGTTTCGGCGTCGACCTCCAAGGTTTTAATAGGGTCACCTCCGGAAATGCTGTCGGTAGCACGACGTCGATCCTTTAACGAAGCCTCTCAGGTGCAGCTATCAAAGGGGAAGCTCCGAAAACAGTACGCGTACCGACGTCAAACAGGCATTATGTCGGGACGGCAGCGTGTGCCGCCCTCTAGGCCAGCGCCATTGCGACGGCTCGTCGCTAAAGAGGGAACAAAGAATGGGTTGCTCTAACGGGCCGGCGGGAGGCGGTCACATTCTGGGTCTGGGGTGTCAGATGGCTGGGGCTGGCGAAGACGTCGGCCGGATGCACGAACGGGACTGGTCTCGGATCCCGGGGGCAGGGGACACTCTTCCTAGGCCTCGCTATGCGAATCGACCAGGCGCTCGCCGTAGGCGCATTAGGTGCCCAGGACTAATTCGTGCGGCCGACCGCACACATCCCTCGCCCAGACGGCCGTCGTCGGCAGCAGTCGCCGGCGCTTCCGCCCGCCTGCAAATTGGCACATCCTTCGAGAGACTTCGCGAAACGCCGCAGGGCGCCGAATATCAAGAGACTCGCAGCCCCGCCGGCCAGAGGGCGGGACAAATAGCCACCGCGCCGGGGCAGTCCGTGACCTTAGTAAACAACAAAGCAGCTTAGGATGGTGCTTAGCAACCCACACGGGGCCAGCCATGGCGGATCCCGCTGGCTCAGCGGTTAACCCGACGGTCAGAAAGAAGTCAGCGGCGACAGGAGTAAATACCAAGGTAACATCGGCATTAGTACTTGATTGATGTGACTATTTCGGAAATTGCTAAGACGAGGGCAGTTTTGAATCTGCGTGGCTTAGCATCTAGAGCACTAAAATACCAGCCGAGCTACCTACAGTCGAGAAGGCCCTCTCTGAGAAAACGGTAAGCTGGCGGAATGTCCTCCTTACAAAGACACTGCTCCAGTAGAAAATGGTTCTTCTGTAAATAAAAAAAAGTACCTTGGTAACAGAGATGCAAGTGCATTGCTCACTGCTTTGGGAGTGTTGCTGTCCGCACTCATTAACTAGACTGCGGGCAATAACCGACGGCAGTTATAACGCTGTGCCGATGCGCTAGAAGCTACTCGGAGCTGAATGGATGTTGCTTGATCGTGTGCTTAATCTCCTGCGCCGCTTTTGGTTTGCGCAAATGAGTGAAGGGCACTGAGCAAATACAGCGAGCGGAAAAGCAAAAGGAGAAACGCTGAGGCGACATGGGCGAGGAGTGGCGCCATTGCAGGAACAGCCGGTCCTATATTAGTTTATCCACTATATAGACGAATGTATTTATAGCTTAAGTTTAGGTGCAGAGTTTTGCAGTCTGAAAACCTCAATTTATAAAACCTCTGTAAGCAGCTTTCAGAAAGCCACCATGACGCAACTTGCTGTTGGCAGAAATGAAGGAGCGATATTAAGTCTATTTAAACAGCGGCACGAACTCAATTCAATGCTGAGGGGTGGGTAGAATTTATTACAAGGACGCTGTACTTGACCGAACAGCGAGCAGTTATGCTGGTAGCCTGGTCGAGGCAAGAATTACCAGGA
This sequence comes from Cristatella mucedo, assembly GCA_009760855.2. Classification (NCBI taxonomy): domain Eukaryota; kingdom Metazoa; phylum Bryozoa; class Phylactolaemata; family Cristatellidae; genus Cristatella; species Cristatella mucedo. The sequence continues at coordinate 2,898,379 of WPIO01000027.1, read as the reverse complement.
CCAGCGTACCTACATTGCCGGCGAATTGGCGCTTGAACTAAACGCTGCTGAGTTCTCGCAGTCACGCACGAGAATTGCAGTGGGCTGGCCTGCATGTAACCAACGAGCTGACCAACTCGAACTGGGAGCAGTGGCGGTAAACTCAACGAATTGAGCTACGATCGCGATGTAAAAATAATCAGATAGCGGGCTAATGCTTGAATGCATTAATCAAAATAATTGTGGTTTTCAAAGATGGCGAGCTAAACAATAAAATATGCTACGATCGTTCAATCCCTAAGAGAATTAACGCTGAGCCAACAGATTTTCAAGTAAGTGTTTTAAATGAATCTGGTTGTAACGCAGCCCACGCTTCAAACTCACGATGCATTGTGGGATTGATTATGAAGCGTAATCTACAGTACTCCGAAATCAAACGAAGTACATGCTCAGGTATGCCGGACCCAATCGAGCCCAGAGAGTGAGTTTTTAACCAGCACATTTATAGTGTATACAATAAAATTCTTAACTCAATACTATATAAATTACTGAGCCTTGGATGCCAGAATTACTTAATCGGATATTATAGCTGCTCTCCCCGACATAAGTATCACGTTGCTAACATACAATAATACGCCGTGGTTAGCTAGCAGCCCAATAAGAGCTCAGCGTTACGATGGCTCATTGGCGATTACTATCGCAGCTCGTTCGGGAGAGAACCCCACGCAATGAATAATCACGTCTCTACCTACTTTGGCTCTATCCGTACTGTCGCTCTGTCGTCCGTTTACACTATGCCCGAGTACGCAGACACTACAAGAAACGATTGAGGCTTCGCCCAGCGTCCAAATACTCGGTAGCCGACGACCGGCCTCGTTTCGAGCCGCCGCGCTCGGCCACGAGCTCGCGCGGCGGCTCGTGGCTTTTAATGCACCGCCGATCATTTTCTTCTTCTAGGTTCTTCAAAAACTCATTCAAGATGCGAACGAATCCTTTTCTGGCGTCTCGACGAACATAGCCGCTTGCGCGCACGAAGAAAATAAAGAGGCCAGGCAGGCATTAGAGGATCAGCTGATTGCGAAGCTCAAGCAAGCGCACGAGCTGAGCACAAAGGTAAGGCTTTCTCGGCGCGGTCTTCGCATCGGGCTGCCGGTGGCCTGCCGAGAACGAGGCCGGTTGCGGGCCTGCCAGTCGTCAACGTTTATTGCTATGAGTTATGATCTTGCCCGCTGTCTCTATTGATGTATCTCTTTCGATGTTTTTAAGTTTTCTTTCTCTTTCTGTGTTCACTGTTATCAAGGTGAACGTCTTTCTTTGAATGAAGCGCCGCGCTGGTTTGGCCCAGTGGTTAAGGCGCTCGCCTTGAACGACCGAGGCTAAGGTGAATGGAATTGATGACCGAGGTCGTGGGCTCGAGCCCCGTTGCATAGGTGAAGCGCTTGAATAGAATGTTGTTTGAGGGCACTATATGGGTGAATCATGTTTTAGCTTTTAAGCTCGGACCTCCAGCAGGCGCGAAAATAGTTTTTATGTTTAGAGGTGCAACAGAGGGATCTGGTGATCAATTGTATCAAATGCTACTGAGAGATCTTGAAAAACGCGCAGACAGGCTGCAGTGCTGCTTAACTGTCTAGATGAATGTGTTACGTGGCGCAAACCACCGGTTCGTGGCTTGTGATGTGGCAAAGTTGCAGTAGCATGCACTTACTGAGCTGGAGTATCCAAATGAGCCAAGCCATGTAATCACGAACGCCGAAAAAGTTAATCGGTCAAAGTTTAATTCGGTGTGGAGCTTTTCTTTCGCTTCGCATGTAAGTTTAACTGCTTAGTTCAACTGCCCATAAATATTTTGTGTGCGATAGATTACCGGTTTCATACTAATGGCACCGGTGCTCGCATGATCGGTGAAGAAATGAAGTTCGCAACGGGGTTCAACTGAAACACAATCGGTCGCAATTGGCTCTACTTCCGCTAACGGCTTCTATTTCCGGCGCATTTATTGTTAGAGCTAGAAGACGCACGCTTAAGAGCGTGATAAAGGGGTTGGGCATTGGCAAGGGCAGGTGGTCCAGCGCAGGCGTTTTGAACGAAATGTCTGCCTCGGCGATGCATACATACAGAAGGATAAAGCATTCGGTTATCGACGGTGTACTTACCTGTATTTGGTGCTTGTTCTTTGTTGCTTCGAGGTGCCCAGCAAGTCTTACGGGATGGAGTGTGGAAATGGGGTCTAGCACTTCCAACATATGGTGTAGATGGTGTGAATGAAACAATCCAGAGCCGCTCTGCACAATCGTAGAGCAACTACTTATCATACCTTGCAAATGCTAATGGGTTTATGCATCACCTACTTTTGAACTGAAGACGAGGCACTGCCTGGTGGTATTAAAGAACTCAGCAGACCACGCTGTGAACTAGAAATTCTGCACACTTGTGTTCCCTCAGCCGTGCGTTTTCTCGGTTCGAAGCCATAGGCGCGGAATGCACGATTGCACGCGGAATGAAGCTTAATAGCCTTCGGTCTAGTACTTGATTGTTTAACGCGTTTGATACATCGCCTCTAGATTAGTGCCACTTCTTTTTATGCCGGACCACCTGTTCCCTTGGTCGTCTGCAACTGATGAACAGCTCCTCCGATCGAAGTCAAAGGTGAGGCCGCCTCATCACACCACTTCTGTCAGGAGCTTCGCTGGTTCCCAATGCAGCATCAAATCTACTTCAAGATCCTTTGTGCGACTTACGGAGCGTTTCACTAGCTTGCAATAGCCAACCGCCACTGCAACTTGACCGCCTCGCTCCTCCAGCCTACTCTCGCACAAGTCGCTCAGCGGCTTCCACTCGCCCCGCCTTCTCTCGCACTAAATTGAAATCTGTCGACGATAGGGGTCAGCAATGCATGTGCACCGAAAGTCACTACCTGCAATGACTTTGCATCATTTTGGCTGAACCTTGGCAGGCATCGGTTCAGCTAAGCTTACCCTTCGACCCTATGAACTCGTCTCCTTTTGTTCCGGTGTGCCTTGCTTACATACCTGTGCATGATTCAGTGCAAACACTATCTAGATGTAAGACTAACCGACCGAGTTTCTTGTGGGTTGGTGAGCTTCAGAGCGATACTTCTTCACTTTTGCAGGTTTATCTAAGCACAACACGACGCATACAAATAACCGTCTATTATGTATTTTCTTTTTATGCTATTTATATGCACCTATATTGAGATTGAGCTCGCTGATGGTGCTGTAAAAATGACATACTATTGTATTTTTTAATGCATCAAAATATTGTCGACAAAGTAGACGCACACCACTGTGTTGGATATTTAGGACGGCTGTGCTTTTGAAAGCAATGTATATTGGTAAAAACTGCAAGGTGATTGTAAACTAAACCATGCTGAAACTTGTAGCCAGCTGACTACTGATACTGTGGTCAATTGCGTTAGCAACATTTTTCCTTTATCGTTGCATGCCAGGCTAAAACCTCTTAATCATTGATTGCAGATACAGCAAGAAATTGAAAAGTTACAACATCAAAGCGAGCGCGAAAAGAAGAAACTGACAAGTGCAATAGGGTGAGCCTGGCATTGCACCGAACTGCCATTTTATCTGCTGCTGATGATGACGCTGAGCCTTATGATGCATCGCCATTGCTTCTTCGATGCTGCTGCGATGCCGGCTTTAATCTGACTTCAGTCTAATGTCTCCATGAGCCGCCTCGCAAGCGAGGCATGGCTATAGCCTAGGTAGGATACTGAGGAAAGTTTATCTCTTAGAGCTCCTGTCATAAAAGTTAACATGGAGCCATTGGACAACACTTTGCAATATATACGATGGTATGAATATCAGACGCCTTTTTAGGGGTTACGGATGCCAGAATAAAACCGGATATAATAAGTTATGGCATCGGACATAGAAAGAGTGGCTGTTCGACACATTCCAGAAAAATGCTTGTCCTATTGACAATTAGAGTGACTCGATCTTGTGGTTTGAAGCTATTTGTACAATCGAGGGAAATAGCTACAGGCTCCTTGTCAGATGAACAGCTGGGATGTGCAGACAAGAATGTTATTGCTGACCGGGCATGCTGTGGAGTGCAGTATAGCCAGGGCCTTGATTAGATACGCAATGCTAAATTTCATCTTAGACAAAAGTAAAGTATTTTCGTTCGCCTGTCTTCAAAGCTACGATGAAAAGAGTATGATTGTTCTGCCTATGACAGCGTATTTGTTGTATTTTAGAGCTGACTTCAGATTGACTCCTGAGGAGCAGGATATCGCTTACGAACTTAAGGCAAAGGTTATGCGAAATTTGCATGCACAGAGCCAGAAGATAAAGGCAGAGCTGGACCTTCATGAAAAGTCGCTTGACCTAAAGAAGGCACAGCAATTGCACAAAAAGCTTCTTGAAGAAAATCAACTCTCGCAGACTACACTCGTGAGACTCAACGACTCATACGAGAAAAGACTTCGTAAAGGTACACATTCTTACGCCTTTCCTTTTTGACATTGGATTTTTTAGCACTCTGAAGTAAAATTTTCTGGATGCACCCGGCATACTCATCTCTAAAAATGTGTCTTGACAGCCGTAACTGACATTTTTCGAGCAAGCATCAGGGTTGGAACGTTAATACTCTTAATTAAGCGATGCAGAAGTGTTTTCGGATAAAAATAATTTAATGATTTCTTAATTATTTCTTAGGTCTAAAAATCCTTTATTTTACCTAACGCATGTATTAAATTGAACTACCCTCTCATTATCTCGCTGGTTACTGCAGTAAATATCCGGATAGCCGAGGTTGGTATTGGCTTTTTTGGTTTTAACTAAGATTTATAAAGCAGCTCGGTGCTGGGATGCAGCCCTTTTTTATCGGGAAATTTATTTGGCTGGTTTTTCACTCAAACGGCTTTATCGACTTTCTACATATTCTTTAACCAGGTCTGGTTTATGTCTGGGTAAAACCGAATGTCTCAGACCTTGGCCTTTACTTAAGAAGCTGGCTACACAGTCGTTAAGTTGCATCTTTAAAGAGATAAATATTTGGCAAATTCAAAAGTTCCAACTTGGCGGCGTTCTGATTGTGCTTAAAAAACTATCTTTCAAAAACTGAAATTGTATTCGAACCCACCAGAAATAGCCCATCAAATTAATTTTGCAAATTTTCGCACCTATTGATTGGCGAGGTAAAGTGAAACCACGAAAAATTTGCAGTATATATCGCTCCTTCAGTAGCTTTTGCTGATTCGGCCTGTAATAAAAGCAAATAGATTAGACTTTTTTTTCCAATTCGCTGTCACTAAATTGTTTGCTGCATTTTTAAAGTCTGCCGGTGGGTATATATACAGCTTTGCTAATTAAAGAAATGCAAACAACACTGGATTAGTAAGACGTTCGTAGAGATGACCCTGATAAGTCGCAATCGCAATTGCTTCTGCAACATCGCAAGTAGGCTCGCTCTTCCTTGCGGTATTTTTGCTGGTTGTGGTTAAGTATGGAGTGCGTTTCAGGTATCCATTTAAATAGGGCTGAAGCTAAAGGCGTTCGCCTGTCTTTAATCAAGTGAAACTCTTATGACCTTCGTACTAGATTCAGCCAAGGACTCAGAGGACGCATTGAAACCCAGTTGCTACGACCTCTGTCGGTGGTAAAATAAATAAATAAATAAATAAATATATATATATATATATATATATATATATATATATATATATATATATATATATATATACATATATATATATATATATATATATATATATATATATATATATATATATATATATATATATATATACCACTCTGTAGGCGCAACTGCACTAGTAAATATATCTATCGATACATACATACATATATATATACATATATATATATATATATATATATATGTGTGTGTGTGTGTGTGTGTATCCATATATCGATAGATATATTTACTAGTGCAGTTGCTCCTACGCATATATTGATAGATATATTTACTAGTGCAGTTGCGCCTACAGAGTGGTTGCCCTGGCATTGTACGTGGTATTTCGCACATGCTTAGCACGGGCTCAACCCCCCCCCCCCCCCCCGACGCTGGGCAGAGAAATGGGTGATGCGAAAATAGTTGGGATGTGGAAAAAAGCAATTGTAACCTTCGGTTGTAATATACGTTCGATTTCGACGAGGTGGTGAAGCCAAGCGTAGCCACCTACTACATATGGTAATTTTTAGCTTGACTTTACATTCCCGCCGAGAACTGCCTTAATTTCAATAGGGGCAACGAAACGTGTCCAAGACGGAGACACTTAGATCATGACAGTGCTTGAAATTACTAGCTGCTCCTAAATTCTAAGCATAATGTATGGGTTAGACTGGATGCTCTGGACATCTTTAGTGACGGTCAGTCAGCCTCACTTTGGACATCGAACGAGTCAGTGGTAGCTTGGTTCTCGAATAACGAGTTGTACGCTATAGCTGCTGCTCTATACAGATGTGGACCTCTGGCTGCCGGAGAGAGTTGCGTTAACGACGTGTACTAGCTACATTAAGATACGAGAGCCCTAGATCGCTGCCGTGCTCTGCTGCTGCCACCGACTGCGGTGGAATGCCCAAGTGTCTTCTTGATGAAACCGCGTATCGGCTGCCACGTTTCGATGCACCTGCATCACCGACGTCACGTGCCTAGCTAGCCGTCACGTGCTTAGCTAGCCGTCACATGCTTAGCTAGCCGTCACGTGCTTAGCTAGCCGTCACGTGCCTAGCTAGCCGTCACGTGCCTCCAAGGATTAGCGCCAGTGACATTCACTGCACTGCAGTGGCAAGAAGACTAATTCACAAGCCTCCGCTGCAGCGCGTTCGTAGCTACGCAACTTGGTGCAAATGATGCGAAAATGCAAGACAGTGCCATGCGGACCCGTTCCTTCGCCCATTCATTATTAATTAAAATCTTACTTGACCATTCCTTACCCATTAAAACAGGCTTGGGCTGAGTAGCCTACCAGCTCTCGCGCCAGCTGCTAATTCGCGAGCGAGGTCTCCCGCTTCCTCTCCCTCGAACGATGGACCACGCCCCGTTTCCAGAACAACACGTGACGGCTTCTCGTGCTTGCTTCCTCGCTGCTGCATTTCGCGCCGCCGCTGCGAAATTTCGCATCCTAAAACGTAACGCCGTGTTAGCACCCACGCTCCTCGGAGTTTGACCGACGAAGCGGACGCTTCCTCGATCGACCGTCGCGAGCAGACATGTGCGAATAGAAAGGCGGTCAGCAGATTCAAGGAGTTTTCGCTGCTCGCAATCTTTTCTAGCGTCGGAGAGAATTGCGTACCTCGAAAGGGAGCTGAGCAGCAGCCAGTCGCTCGTGGCTGGCTACCAAGAGGCACAAGGAGCCACCGAAGGAGAGGCCGCCGGAAGGAGGCACTCGAGCCCTGCAGGGCTCCTCGTCAAAAGCATTCGCAGCGAGGACGCACTGCGGAAAAACGAAGTGCGAAGCGCTGCAACCGGCGGCGGCGAGAGCGCGGGAGCGGCGGCAGTGGCGGTGGTGGCGGCGGCGGCGGCGGCGGCGGTCGCTCGCCGCCGCCGTCGGGTCGCGTTAAAGAGAACGTCGAGCGAAATTCGACTTGACTCGCTCTTGCTTGCAGATACTCATTAGCGAGAACGAGGCTCTGCGAAGGGAAGTTCAGCGACTCAAGGCCGACAACGCCGAACTGATTAAGAAAACAAAGTTCGCAGACCAGGAGATGGTAGAGGCCAAGGTAGAGCGAACGGATCCGGCGAAAACCGAGATTTTGCGTCCGGCGGTTCCGGCAGCGCGCCCGGATGCAGCCTCGTCTGCGCCTGAGCGCCTCGGGAAGAGATAGGCGTTGGGTGCATAAGTCGATGCCAGTAGAAAACATCTCGTTTTAACGCCGACGGCGCGAATGCAGAGAGCGAGAATATTGAAATTAGTGCCTGTCCAGCCCGGACAGCGGTTGAGACGAGATCCAGGAGCCAGGACCAGCCGGCCACCACTCGGTCAGCCAGGCAACGGTTACGTTGTCAGCGCCGAGGCTGACAATCACTCCCACCAGATAAGGCTGCTGCGTGATTAGTGGCCAGCAAGCGCGTCTGGTTCCAGTCAGAGGGAGAGGAAGTACCGGCGATAGCTTTGTCTGTAGAGTAACTTGAGGATTGGTTGAGCAGCCGACGGCCGCCACATCCATGCGGCGAATCTTCGTGCGGAGATTTTGATCACCCAGAACCTGACGTACTGACTGACGGACGAACGTGGGCTCGCTCTGCCGTGGCTGTCGGCATAGGTGCTTCGGATTTTTATTTACATGGATTTTTGAAGAATGCGCAAGCAGATGACGTGACACTAGCTGCATCTGAGCCGCTCGGATGTTAATCTCGAAGTGTGCGCTGCCACCCACCCGCGAAGGGGGGCTGGTGGTGTCGTCGAAGTTCTCCTTCCGACGGGCGCATGTGCAGCCAGCACTGTCTCTCTGTGGCTACGCACGCCCCCAGCATGAGGCGTCCGGCTCCCGGCCAACTATTTGGCCACGCCTCACTTTCGCCGTTAGCTTCCGCATGCCGAACGCCACCTATGCTGTCAGAGCTCTAATCGCTAAGCTGAAAAAAGCAGCGGCTACGCGAAAGGTAGTGAACCGCGAGAGTCGATCCGTCAAGCCAAGCTACAGCTTAGGCGACAGTATGTCTACGACACGGCTGGCCAACTAGACTCGGTTCGTCGGTTCGTTGCAGCACCAGCTGATCACCGTGGACGCATCTCGCACCGAGTTGCAGCGGCGATACGACAAGGAGCACAAGCAGCACCTGCAGCTTCAAGCGGTGCTGACGCGGCAGGCTTCGCAGACCATCGGAATGCGAAAGCAGCTGCAGCAAGTAGACGACATGCAGCGGCTGGAGCAGGTGAGCGTGAGAGTCTGAGCGCCGACCGTCGTCGCCAGTCGCCGCACGCCGTAAGCGAAATGCGAACGCCTTTTCGCCGGTCCGCCATTCTGAATCAATCGAGAAGACGCGGCGGCTCGAGTTGAGGCCAACGTCGCCAGCGCGAGGAGCGCTAGTGCATTCCTCATTCTGTCACCTGCTCGGTTTATCGCGCGCTCAGCGGGGCGAAATTGCAAAAGAGAAACTGTCAAAGCGAAATTAAGAGCCGCGTGTAGCCGGCTGTCTCTGTACTTTTGCATGATGCGTCGTGCCCCTCCGGTTATTGTTAGCTGATATCCGTTTCGAAATCTTGAATTTTCCTTTACAATGAAAAAGATGAAGCAGGGACTTTGCGCATCTGGGTCGCTGTTGATCAGAGAGACGCACTGGCGCATTCGTTGAGCTGCCGAAACTCGGAATATGGCCGCCTGCTACTTTCACATCCTTCGCTGCCCTGTCCCACTTCGCGGCTGAGCGCCAGCGTTTTCGACTCTTCAGACTTTTTTCACTGCTTTTCATAATGGCCAATGACTCTTACCGATACCGACTGATGATTGATTGATCTTGATACACGCTCAGTGTTTAATAAATGCATTTCTAGAACCCCTTGCAACGGTCGTTCTATTAGCTAGATTTCCACATGATAGTGCTGCCTATAGTAACTCTGGTTCATGGATAGAGTATGCTACTAAAGTCACACGTTAACACTGTGTCCAAACATCTCAACGTAGCCTTTTTTACACTTCCTTTGCACAACCGCTAAATATCGTCTGAAAGTATTAGCCACGTGTCACGAATATTAAAGGAACTACTTTTTCTTGAAGAGCTCCAAATGCAAATTCATAATACTGCGGTTAACTTCGAGATTCTCCCATGCCTGGCTATTCCCTATCAAGCTTTGACAGTGCATCATGCATCAGTCTAAATGTATAATATTTGCCTAATAAGCACCCGAATAAATAACTAATAAGTTAGTTGATTAATAATTGCAGAAAACTAGAGTTTTTGCTTTACAAGTGCAACATTATAAACTCGCATAATTGTTTGTGATGTTTATTAACTTTGGTCCAGCTTACGTTTGGTCTTTGTAAATATTTGCTTTAGTAGTTCCAAGAGGCTACTAGTTTGAGTAACGAATATTTGCCGTGCTATTGATCTGATAACGAAACCGTCTGATCAGCGATTTTGTGTAGTACTGTCATGTCACTTGTTCCTGCCGTATTAGCTAAGCATCGTTAAATAACTATTTATCATACAATACTTATAATAAGCATTTTAAAATACTCCATACCATTAGAACATATAGTGCCGTCCACGCTTGCTGCGCATACCTTTTAGAACCAGTTCATTGTTTTCTGCCTCCTCGTGACCTCACTTAACCACTTGACAATAAATTAGCTGCATTGTATTTCACACTGCTGGAGACAAAAGAGTTTACTTTATATATCCTACACTGTGGAGCTCGCTTATACAAATCTAACGTATCTACATCTCAGCTCCTACTGCCTCCTTCGGGTCATCTTTCCCATCGTCATGTGCTGCAACTTTCGTGCTACTTACTTCATGAACAACTCTGGCGATTTAACTGTACTTCCTGCTCTTTCTGGTTTGCTTATATATAATTCATTTGTGCAGTGCCCTAAGAGAACTCAATCTCTATTCAGGTGCTTCCCATGTGCCACAGGGCTCAAGCCCACGACCACGGCTAGACCATGGTCAGGGCGATCACCTTAACCACTGGGCCAAACCAGCACTAAAATTATGTCTCTTCTGGTTTGCTTAGAATTGTATCTTTTAAGCCCCTTGTGAGCACAAAAAAGCTGCGCTATAGGGAACGCAATAGGATATTTTCCAGCGTACCACCAACTTAGCCGGTGTGGCTTTGATAATCCGTCTTGAATAAGAATGTTTTCGACAAAGATGCAATAGCAGTGACTACGACATACGTGACTGTAAGCTCCTACCTTCCGCTAAAGAAACATGTAAATTAGTTTAGGCTGTATGACATCTTTTTAATTATATGTTACAGATCAATACCGTTCTTGTTGTTGGTTAAGTGCAAAGTCTTTAACAATTGGTAATTTATTTGCTGGTCCGGTAGATCCACGCTTTTGTCTGTCAAATCAATGGTGAATAACGTCCTCTATGATCAGCACCTCATCTGACCTTGCTTACTTTCCGCTTTATGCTGAGTTTACTCTACTATTTACCTGTTAGCTAGATCCGTCTTTGAATAGCGGAAATTTACGCTTCTGGTATGAAGTGGCCTCTCGCTTATAAAAGCTAGGATATCCGGGGTACTTTTAAATATCCCAGAGAATTTTTAATAAATCTTGATCATATCTCAACTTATTAAAGTGAGAAATTCCGTTCGTCCTTACCTCTGTCACGCGGGAAAATGGTGACCAGTACTTCTGGAAGTGACGTGTCATTCTACTATGACTCAGTGAAGCGTGTCCACAGGCAGTGAGCTGTAATCCAGTAAATCAGTTTGTAAATCAGTTTGTTCTTGTGAGAGAACCAACGGGTTACATCTTAGAAACTCTCTTCAATTGTTGCTGTTAAACATCTCCAAAAGTACAAATTAAGTTTCTTTAGTGTAGTTGCAAGTGAAATGCTGCCTCCTCTAAAACATAATTAAAGCGGTCACACTTCCTTGCTGTTGCATGATATCGCACTGTCAATAGCGTACAGTTAGTAAGTAGCGTACTCACGATAACCACAGTGTGTTTATCGTAATCTGTTTAATGAAACAGTTATTGCTACTGCTTTTGCTTATTGTATCTTTTGAATGCTAGGCAGGGAAGAAAATATAGCTATGCAGTTAGTGTAGAGCATTGCACATAGAGGTCAGTCGTGTATAATCCTCCACATATAAGGATATTTTGGTAGGGTCACGCACTTGGTTGCAAAATATATGGACCGCATCTCGTTCAGGTAGTACACACACTCACTTCACCACTGGCCTCCTGCTTTGTTCATCCTGTTCTAGCAGTCTACCAGTGTTGGTTGTCGCTGTTAATGTGTGCATAGATACATATTCGGGGTAAGGTTAGAGAGTAGCACCTGAAGTCCGACAGCTGGAATAACGTGGCCGCACTTGAATCTGTGGGCGACTTCTTGTGTTGATTCAATTCATTGTCATCGGAACTTTCAGCAGATGCGTGCTCTTGCGGCGCCACGCCGTCCATGCGTTTCAACTTCGCTTGAAAGATCCCGTAGAGCGGGAATGTAAGGTATCTCCATCTGTAACTCCACAAAGTCATAAAGACCATGTGGGTGTTACGCAGGAGAGTTTTGCATAGTGCACTCAAAGCCTAAGCGGCTTTCGATACGCATTCGGTAGCCAACAGACTTCGTCTCACGCAACAAAAAGAATGTGGGAAGCATAGCAGAGTTAGGAGAGCAGTTGAGGTAGTGAGTAACATGAAAGTAGCAGCTCAGGATTACTGAAAAGGATGAGCCATAGTCGGCAGTGGGGAAGGGGCTAAACCACTATCTCTTTCATATGGGTGGGAGCTACAGCGTTAATTCATTCTTTATGATGGCTAAAAGCTTAGGCCGGATCGGATTGCCTTCCTGTCAGACCTGAGTGGGTGAGGTGGGCTACAAGAAAAACCACGGCATGCATCAAATCAGCTTCACTTTCACACAAACCTAGGAAAGCGAGGCTACACCGCTTTAGGGTGAGCTGATTCCAAGCTGGTTTGGCCCAGTGGTTAAGGTGCTCGCCTCAACCAACGTCTGGCTGAGGGCGTGGGCTCGAGCCCTATGGCAAATGCGGAGCGCCTGAATAGAGATAAAGTTCTCTTAGGGCGATATAGAAATGAATTATATTGTATATGTTCCCCTCTCTTTCCACACGTGGTGAAAATGTAAGGGGCTTTAAGAGGAGATGGATCAACAGAAATCCTCCCAATAGGACCCTTGAGGGGGCACTACAACTTCTGTTTCTCAGATCTGGAGTAGGAGTTGAACGAGATCTTAGGTTTTAATTCTGCTGTGGGTGAATCTCCATTGCCACTGCAAGCGGTGGTGATAACCTTTAAGGCTCTTCTCTAGCTATAACAGAAAAAGGTGCATTTAAATCAGCAGGTATTTTGTAAGTGTCTTATCAAAGCGGCCTCACCTCTTGCACAGACTTTTAATAATAATAATATTAATGCACTTGATAAAGCGCCCTCAGAGAACTTAATCTTTTTCTAGGCGCTTTACATTTGCTACAAAGGGAAATGGAATTAAATGGTAAGTAAAATCATGCTTGAAAAACAAACAAAATGAATAACATGGTTAGGGGTGACATGCACAGGCTCAGCATGCAAATGTGGTTAGTGGCAGCATGCACAGTGTCAGCACGCATAAGCACGTGAAGGACGAATCACGGGGACCCACTAAATGCTGTCCTAAATAGGTGTGTTTTTAAGTTCCTTTTAAATGTGGTCAGGTCAGGGGAGTTTCTGACGCAGGTCGGGAGGGAGTTCCAGGCTTTGAGAGCATTCGAACTAAATGCACGGTCTCCAAAGGATTTGAGGTTTGTACGAGGTACTTCTAGACTGTTGGATTCCGAAAAGCGGGTGGTACGATGCTTGGCCTGATGGGGGAGTATGTCGGTGGGATAGGCTGGAGCCATAGAATGAAGGGACCTAAAAGTGAGCGACAAAACCTTGAAGTCAATCCGTTGCTTGACTGGTAGCCAGTGCAGGTCGGCGAGAAGTGGAGTAATGTGGCAACTGTGACGCTCACGACAGACATGCCTAGCTGCCGAGTTTTGCACCAGCTGCAATCGCCTGATCGCACATGCTGGTAGGCCAGTAAGCAGTGAGTTGCAGAAGTTGAGACGAGATGTCACGAATGCATGGACCAACTTAGACGTGGTATCCTTATCTAAACAAGCCCGAATTTTAGCAATGCTATGAAGCTGAAAACAGGCAGATTTGACTATGGAGCTGATATGGTCGTCTAACGAGAGGTCGCTTTGGAATATGACACCTAGATTTCGAGCTGATTCGACAGGAGATATGCTGGCAGATTCATGAAATCTGATCTTTTGCGGGGCTTTAGATCTCCCATTCTCCATCTTGGGGGCCCCAGAAACTCTTAAGATGTTCTTCGATGTGAGTAATAAAATATAGCAGAACGGCTTGAAAAATGACACAAGAAGGTGCAAACAAGTCGTCCGATCGCACTCGAGTTACCTGTAGAAGTAACTTCATAATAATAATAATACATTTTTATAGCGCCCTTAGCGAACTCAATCTCTATCTAGACAATTTACATTTGATCTAAAGGAAGCATGACCGAATGGTTAGCAGTAGCAAGCTCAATGAACATCAAGCGTAACATAGAGGTGAACTTACACAGGCTCAGAACTCAAATATGGTTGGTGGCAGCATGCACAGTGTCAGCATCCATTATCCCACAAAGGACGAATCACATGGACCTGTTACATGAGTGTGCAAATAATCCGTTTTTAGTTTCTTTTTAAATATGGTCGAGTCAGGGGATGTCGTGACGCAAGTCGGAAGTGAGTTCCAGGCTCTGGGAGCATACGACTAAAGGTACGTTATCCAAAGAATTTGGATTTTCCACGGGGTATAGGTAAACGATTAGATTCCGAAAAGCGGGCGGTACGATGCTTGGCCTTGTGGGGGACTAGATCTGATCGGTAGGTTGGAGCCGAAGAATGAAGAGAGCTAAAAGTGAGGGACCAAATTTTGAAGTCGATGCGTTGCTTGTCTAGGAACCAGTGCATGTCGGCGAGAAGTGGTGTGATGTGACAACTGCAACGCTCACGATAGACAGTTCATGGACCAATTTAGATGTAGTACCCCCGTCAAACAAGCCCGAACTTCAGCAACGTTATGGACCTCAAATTAGGCAGCCTTGATTTTGGAGCTGATTATGTCCTCTAATGTAAGGTCACTTTGAAATAGGACACTTGGATTTTGTGCAGATTCAACAAAATATATGCTGGCAGCGCTCATTGTGGGAGTTAAACTTTTCAATTTCTGAATGACACTCACTTTGCGCATGACTAGATGGTTGGTTGTATTATTATTTAATTATTTTTAATTCTCTTATCTATATGCGGATTTCATCAATATACGCAGCAAGGGAGTTGAGAGAATTTGACGACCTAAGATGATTCTCAAAGAGCGAAAGCGTGTTACATGCATGTTATCTGCAAAGAGGGAAGGACAAGTATCCAAGCCCTCACAGGCTAGGCTACGAAGTTATGGTCAAACGGAATATCTTAGGCTGCAATATCATAAAATAATATTCGGAACTGCAGTCAAGAAAACTGCGTGTGTACTTAATAATATTAGTATATATTAATATTATTAGTAGTAGCTTATTTTGCCACCATTCTTTAAAGAAAAAATTGATTTCCGCTGCAATTTGACTACGTTCGATCCACTAATCGACAAATGATCCAACCTAAATATTTGTGTAGTTCGCTGTTTTAATCTGTCGCTTGTAATTTTTCCTTTTAGGTTATGCCGGTTTCACCTCTAGCCGCTCGAGAACGGACATTTCAGTATTCGGTGAAAAGGAACGTGGATCAACCTCGGCAGATGCTTCCGCTTCACTTGGCCTAGGCACTCGGCCTCGCCAGATGGCGCTACCGCTCCACCTGACCTAGGCTCTTGGATAGCACAGCCGTTCCCTTTCGAATCACCAAATATGCGCATTTGTTCAGATTGTTTTTCTTTTGTGTAAACTTCATTTTCACATATCAATACATGTTTATCAATCTGTGCTGCAGATTTTCAAGCCGATTATTGCCGAATCTCACAAAAACGAAAACCCTTTCAAATTGCCTACTGGGCTGGTGCTACTAATAGATAATAGCGGTTTGCACGCAGCAGATTTGGAGAAACAACCACTAGCTAGTGAACACCGAAACATTCTGTGAGGCATTCTGGCCTGCCATTGATATTTTCATAGCGTTGACTTGGTGCATTACTCGCAAGTTGCTAGCAATGGTCTTCTGCAGCTTTACCAACGGTTATGGACGCACAGTCAGGCTGTGCACTTATTAAGGGCATGGCAAAGGAGTAGTTGAAGGCATGCCAGCTGAATGTGGAAGCTCGACTCCTCGACCACATTGCCTTAGTTGGGTTGCACTTTCTGACTCGTCGGATTTCTTTCGGAGGAGGAGCGAAATTATGCTTCTTCAGCGAGGTAGAGCGTTCCGTTTAGCATTTCGATTCGGGTCGCTCTTTTGTTTGTTGTTCCGAAGTTTTCGAAAATATTTTTGCAAACCATTGCTGCGACGCACATAGAACGGATCAATGGCTGATCAGGACGATGGTAGCACGGAACTCTCAGCACCATCATTCTACTAACATACATTGTTGCAAGACTAGGCGGCTGTCGGTCTGACGGCTGGTGTGGCAATTTTTATGACCACCGGCAACGGCAGTTTAATTCATAGCTGTCCGACAAGCACAGTGTGGACGATGGTTTCCATTAGTCCGTCATCCATCCATCAGGATAGCGTATTTCGGCCCGAAGTCTGTCTCTTTGTGTCCTCTACTGTCTCAGCCCTTGATGAGGCTCGGGGCATTGAAAGTTGCTTTTAGGCTAAAGGTGTTTGTGCAACTTCACTTAAAATTAAAACCTCTAGAGTCTGTTGTGGGCCATTGACAAACTAGTAAAAGCAAGTGCTGATAATCATGGTCTCTGGATCTTGGCCAACTTACCTAAATTGTACTATGCTTCATTTGTGCTTGTTCTATGAGAAAATCTCAATTCGTAGCGTGAATTGGAGACTTTTTACTTTCAACCTGGGTGTTAAATTGAAACGCAATCCGGTACGGTTGCTAATCAGTCTGAAATGTGGCTTCCATTAGAATTTATCAGTGGAACGTGTGTTTTTACAGTCATTGACTGACTTACGAAATAGATAGTAACCGGAAAACCTGTCTACGTCGAAATCTCGTAAGTCGATAATGGTATATGCCTAGTTCTGATGAAGACATAGAGTTTTAAAGGAATTGAATTTTTTTTAAATAGATAGCAAATAGACTATGTAGTCCTCTAGACCCTATTTCCGCTGCCGTGCTTCTAATATGCAAATATCAGCTGCTGTCATGCATGACTGACACCATAAATATGTCATTTGCCTCAGGTCATGTCCAAGCACCTTTCAAAAAGGCTGTAGTCAGACCCCTACTCAAGAAAGCAACGCTAGACTAGGTGAGCCTGTGCAAATTCCGCCCAGTCTTCCTTCTTACGGTTCTTTATCCTATAGAAAAACTGGAACGAGTCGTAACCGACCATCTGAACTCATACATCGAAGCTTCAAACCTTGCTAGTAAGTTCCAGTCTGGTTTTAGAGCTTATCACAGCGTCATGATTGCTTCGGGTTTAGAGCGACCTAATTAGGAATGCGGACTTAGGTCGAGTATATCTGCTTATTTTGCTCAATCTTTCGAGAGCTGTGATCCTAACGATTACCAAGTCCTTCTCTAGCACCTCCCTCGTCTCGATTGAGCATCACTGTTACTACACTCCAATGGTTTCGGTCCTTTCTTATTGGGAGACTCCAGAATTGTTGTGAACGGACAAAGATCATTCGAGGAACCACTGAAGTATGGGGTATATCAGCGCTCTGTGGTTGGTCGAAGGACTTAAAGGTTTTTGTCACTCACTTTAAGGTCCCTTCATTCTTTGGCTCCAGCCAACCTATGGTATCTACTCCCTCCAGGCCAAGCATCGTACCACCCGCTTTTCGGAATTTAATCATTTACCTATACCTCGTACGAACCTCAAATCCTTTGGAATCGGTGCATTTAGTTCGTATGCTCCTATAGCCTGGAACTCACTTCCCACTTTCTTCACATCTCCTGGCTTGACCGCATTTAAAAAGAATCTAAAAACGCTTATATTTATAGTAGCATTAAGTGGGTCCATATGAATCGTCCTCTGTGTGCTTATGGGTGCTGACACTGTGCATGCTGTCACTAATCATTTGATCACGCTTCCTTTGCAGTAAATTGAAGTGCCTAGAAAGGGATTGGGTTTTCTGCTGGAGATATAACTAATTTAATATTATTAACAGTAATTAATTGGTAAATAAGATTACATTTACATACCATAATCTGGAGTATTGGAGTCTTGGGCGAACAGAAGCTAGTAGTTGTAGTGCTGTACTTTAAGTACTAATGGGAGGAGGGTGAGGAGAAGTTGGACGATCTCGCTGGAGGATCATCAACTCTATCTTCCTCTAAACCCTCGCGACTGGCTCGGCTGAATAAACTGCTTTGCTAGTGGAGTGCTGGGGTTCACACGTTTCTATTTTGTGCTTCACTCGTTTCTATTTTGCCGTGTTATACAGTAATAGTAAATAAAGTAGTAAAGCAGGCAACGGTAAAATTACAACACAGTTACGATGATGCCTGATATCTCTCTAAACACGCCTTAACTCAAGCATGTCACGCAAGCAAGAAGGAACCCTTAGTACCCACAATGCATAGCTGTTAGACATCATTTCCTCCCCATTACTTGCAGCGCTGTCAATCTACTGACCTTTCGCGGATTCTGTATGCTTTCTTTGATTATTTTTTATTTTTTACTTTGAGTGTGCGACTGTGGCCAAGTTCGTATCTCTGGATTTATGTATGACGAACCTTCGTAAGTTGAAGGCTGCCTGTATTAAGGACTACCCCCATTCTAACTTTAAGCTTCATTTGGCATAAGCTCATCTGAGAATCGAGGGAGATCACAAATGACCATAGAAAGGATCGATGCGCTTAGGCCACTGCTTGGATTGACTGTAAGAACAGAGTTTCAATAGAGACACGTGATCTATCGGAGACTCTGACTTATTTCAAGGAAAAGGGCAATGTTAATTGCATTTTATGTTCGGCCGTAATCGGTAAAGAAGCATCTACGACGGCCGGTTTCTTCTTTTCATTAGCCACTCTTGATGTGGCTTTTGTAATTCTGTATCGACTGATCACCGAATACCCACATTCTTAAAAAGGAGTCTTTCTGGCAAGTACTTTTAGGCACACGCACACGCGCAAACGCTCTTGGGCGTGTGAGCGAAAGACTTGAACATGCCTTGGTAAGAGCTAGCTAATGAAAGCCCTTGCCTCAGTGAATGGCTTGAAATTGAATGCTAAAAGCGTTAGAGCCAGTAAGTACATTCGACAGTCAATAAAAAACCGTCAATCTATGCAATTACGGATTTTCTTTTGCTCCGTAAACGGCAAAGAAAAGTTGTGCTCAATCCAACACTGGTCTTCAAATCCCGGGCATTTAGTTTTTCGGACCAGTACACTGCCACTTTTTCTGGTAGGCAATGAGCTACACACTACCACTAGCCACAACTGTTGCAGTTCGGTACATCAGCGTTGACTTTTCACACTGAGGCTTAAAGGGAAGTTGTCTGAGAACGGCCTGTGGCAGTGCTCTCAGTCACCCGATTGGATTAGGTCTGATGTGGCTAGTGGCCAGGATGAGTGATCACACTATCAGTCAGCAACACCGAGCAGCGGCGAAGGATGAGTAATACATAACTATTGTGGATATCACTAGCCGGGCGTCGGTCGTTGTATGCCTTTTTCCGCTGTGCTAAAAAATGCTTCTACACTCTGCCTTAGTATGCGCTACCTGCCCTCTTACGGCATTCACTCACAAATCTATTCTGCAAATGACTGCTTCTACCTTGCTCCGAGTAAAGACGTCGTTGCAGTTTTTCCTGCCCACGTAACACTGCTTTACAATGCCCCTCCTTACGAATTGCGTTTACAAAAATGCACACATGGCATTTTTTCCACTTTCAGTGCATTTCGAGAAATAAATAGTGCTAATTTCTGGACCTCGGACTTAAGAGCATGGCTTTACAATTTGCTCCTGTACTAGTCCTACAGTACATTCAGATTTTTTATTTCAGACTCGACAACGACCGATGACATCAGCCACTGGCTCAGCCACGTTGGTAAACGTCATACAGATACGAACAACGATATGGGTACCGACGCCGTCATTCTTTGACGTAGCTTGAACAGTGTTAAGGGATTAAGTGCTTAAGCCTTAAGCTTAGCAAGCTTCAGCCACACTGACCGTATGCATCTCAACGCGTCGTACTTTCTCACTCATGAGGCCTAAAGTGATTCATGAGCCTTTTCTGAACTCAATCGGAGCCAATCGGTAGTGACAGAGTTCACTCTCGTCGCACCAGCGGCTTGCTTTGCGTCGCCTGAGACGACGTTTCGTGATACATCTCGCTCGTTTAGCACAACGGCAAGGTTGAGTGACAAGCTAAATGTAGTGGTCTCAGCATCCTCTGGACGGCCGCCATAAGCACACTTGGCCGAGTCTGTCGAGTGTGCGGGGATACTGCAAACGTAGCAAGCATTGGAGCAGTGCAAGGGCCACCTCAACTACGCCATCGAACTTCGCTATTAGCTCGTTGGAGGTAGAGGTACATACTTTCTCATGTCTCCGACAATGCAGGTCTGAGTGCAGACATATCGGCACTACGCGATCCAGCAACCCTGACTTTTCAAGCAGCTCAGCAGTACACGCATGGCCCGCCTAGATTAGTTAAGCATAGCTCATACCCACAATGTGCGCATTGACATGCATGATTAATGAAGCGAATCTGGAACAGATTCTTTGCCAACGTGGTAAAGTAATGAACATCTAGAATACGTAGGATCCGTGTCGCTCAATTCTGGAGCATATATGGAGATACTACATAAAATGTTTCACCATACAAGTGCATTTAAAAGGAAGAGAACATTTGCTATTCTGTTGGGAAGTATGTCTACTCCAGCTAATCAAGCATTGACAGTAATCCCGACCTGCGTTAGAACATCCCCTGACCTGACCACATTTAAAAAGAGCTTAAAAACACACCTATTTAGGACAGCATTTAGTGGGTCCCTGTGATTCGTCCTTCATGTGCTTATGCGGGCTGACACTGTGCATGCTGCCACTAACCACATGTGCATGCTGACCCTGTGCATGTCACCCCTAACCATGTTATTCATTTTGTTTGTTTATCAAGCATTATTTTACTCGCCATTTAATTGCATTTCCCTTTGCAGCAAATGTAAAGCGCCTAGAGAGAGATTGAGTTCTCTGAGGGCGCTTTATCAAGTGCATTCTTATTATTATCAAGATCGGTATTTACTGAGTTCGCATTATGACAGAGTTCAGCATCGTGAGTTTGCTCAGTATGCACGGCCGCAGTGGCAAGCACTAAACGCCTGTTAGCCCAAGCATGGGTTATGGCAGCACAGCATTAGCTTGATTGCATTTCGCATGCATATCAACGTTAGGGCTTTAAGTGTGAGATGCCACCACTAATAAGCCAGAAGAAAGGTTCGAGTTTAGCATCCACTATCGTTGAACAATAAAGGATGTTCGTGCAGTATTTATTCAAAGGCTAATGCTGTCTTTTCCTGCTTGCCACTATCGGGATACGGGACAGTAATTAATCAGCCATTCGTAGGGTGATCTATGATCTCAGTCTTGTATACATAATAACATCAGGTTTGGTGAGAATAAACAAATACCAAGAACGTCGCAGTGCTCCTTTTGAGTGGCTTTAGGTCGGAAATATACCAAGTTACTTCACAAAATAGCTCGCGTAAGTTCCACCTCCCATTCTTTCCACAATTCTCTGACGCGCAGTTGGGGACCAAAAGATAAAAGCGAAGCCTGGGCATAAAATGCGGCAGCAAAGTAATACACGTATGCTCTAAATTTAAAGGCAATCAGAAAGGATGGAGTCGCTGTACTTCTGAGCCCATGATAAAAAGTAGAATGCTTCGTGTGTACTCACCGTTCTCTGAGCACGACTCCCCTTGGCTTTTGAACAAGGGATTCGGAGTCGACCGTTTGCTTTTTGCGTTTTTCTGTTTGATGACGCGACGTGGCCGTGGTGTAAGTAAATGTCACGTTGGTGCTTTCCGGGCCCTTGTGTGGTACGTGATGGCCTGTTTTAAGCATGCCAATGATCCGTCAAGATAGTTCGCACTAAACCGCCGCCAAACATACACCTAAGCGCAGCAGCCACTTACCGGTGCTGGGTGGCTGCTCAGACCCACCGTATTCATTGCAGTCGGCGACGGGGCTGGCCATTGTCTTCATCACCACTCCTCTTCTGTCACGTGCCACTTTTAAAACTGCTCCAAGGTTAATGTCAGTAGCCAGCTTCTGCCAGTGATGTAGAGTGGACGACCCTGAGTCAGTACGAATTTCGAAATACACGTCCAATGTGCCGGCATTGCAAAGCTGTAGTGAGAGTGTGCATCCAGCGATCTCGACAGAAGCACTGCGTTTTCCGTCGCGGCTTACTTCGTTTGACCAGGGAAGCTTGTCAGAGCACGCCATGGCGTACCTCTGAGTGGCTTTACTTGAGAAGCTTGTCAGAGCACGCCATGGCATACCTCCGAGTGGCTTTACTAGGGAAGCTTGTCAGAGCATGCCATGGCGTACCTCTGAGTGGCTTGACGATCTGAAGTTTCTCCGGAGTCTGGTAGAAGAGGTGCGAGCAGAGCGAGCAGCGTGCGGACAGCTCCTCGCTCTGCCCCGTGCACGCCTTGTGCAGAGGTAATAGGTGCCGGTAGGCAGTGCACTCGGACACTCGTGTGCGACTACAACGACGTACTGCACGTGCTCTAGCCGTATCGTGATTCATAGCCTTATCGCGGCTTGCCGAGGCACCAGCTGCCAGAGATTCGAGGCGTAAAGCTTCGTGACGAATACGGTATTAATAAAGCAAAAGCAAGCACCATACTTAGGCCAGAGTACTAAAGCAAGCATCAAGGCACTGGTGGCTACCGGCTGGCGGAACCTATTGCTAGTAACATGCACTGAATTGTTTACACGTACGCATGCGAAGCATGGCGGAACAAACGAAAGTTCATGAGGACGAATAGAAATCTGGTTGGATAGACCTGATCTTAAGCTGAAACTTAAAAGACACAAGGTCAATCCAGGTAATTAATGTTGCCGGAAGTGATTTCAAGACACGTGCGAGCTGGATGTTTTATTACCAAAAGAGTTAGATTTATTGGGAATGGGACCCTGAGACGCCTAGGTGCTGACGATCATTTCGAATAAGCACTGCATGAGCATTTAGTTCAGATACGTAGTCTAATGAAGCCAATGAAGCGACCTGTAAGCGAGACAGAGGATCTTGAAAAATCATTCGACGCTTTATAGGGAGCCGGTAAAGCTCAGACAGAATTGATCGATGTCCCAGCTACGCTAACGACGACAGACCAGACTAGCTGCCGAGTTTTTCTCTAGGTGCAGACGATTGAAGCACAGTAGAGGAGGCCTGAATTAAAGGAATTACATTCATCTAGGCGCGATGTCACAAAAGAGTGAACAAGTTTTGCAGTAGTACTCTTGTTAAAGCAGGCTCTGTTGTTGGAGATATTCGAGCCAGTAGAAAGAATCATTTAGCTCGCGATACTCAGTTATCAGTCGTCTAGTATCACTGTTCGAACAAGAGCAGCCCCAGTAAGAGCAGCCCCTTATCTACCAGCCCTACCGACAAGTATACAGCCGACGCTATATATATATATATATATGCTATATATACTGCGATATATTATATACATATTTATTTATTTTTATATATACTACAATGCTATTTATACCGACGAGCATAGAGCCGATACATAGCCTGTGTATCGATGCTTGGTGAGCAGTGATGGCACACTGGGTAAGGTGGTTACTTTTTACAACCTCATCCCGAGGTGGCAGGTTCGAATTCTGTGGTGGGCGATCCTTTATTACCACTGCAAGTGGTGGTGATAGACATAAAGACTCTTCTGTCGCTATGCAAAAGAGGCTGCTGAGTCAGCTAGTATATTTTTTTAATCAAGCATGGATCACAGCAGTGATTAGTTGTATTCCACCAAGACCAAACTATTTGGCAATTTCCGGTGCGAAGAGGCAGTGCTTTAATTAATTCTACAATGCAATCAGACCTCTGCAACCGCTGACGCACATCTATCCAATAGAGCCAGAGGAAACAACGGGACTAATTGAGTAACTAATTCAAAGTACTCTATTAAAAAAGTATTCAGGACCGACCCTTTCGCTTTTTTCTAAGATGCTTAGGTCAATACTCATTAACAGGCGTGACAATAACCGGCTCGCACTTCCACACTTATTTTTGCCACTCAGACATCACTAGAAGTTATCCTTCTTTGTCCACTGCTGGGCCAAACTGTACATACTCTATATCGCTTGATTTTATTCCAGGAGCAACTAATTGCAGCACCGGCAATGCAAATATTATTTATGAATAGCATCGTCTACGGGCCAATGTTTGGGATCTCCCATGCCTGGATAATGCATAGTTTGAGCGGTCAGTTATTGATTAAAGTTGCATCAGGCGTCTGAAATAGTAAATTACCTTAAGGAAGTAAACAAAACGGTCAAATGTATCTCAACTCTGGTTGGATATAAAAACGAGCTCCTTTTTCTCTTGT
This sequence comes from Cristatella mucedo, assembly GCA_009760855.2. Lineage (NCBI taxonomy): Eukaryota > Metazoa > Bryozoa > Phylactolaemata > Cristatellidae > Cristatella > Cristatella mucedo. The sequence continues at coordinate 2,874,032 of WPIO01000027.1, read as the reverse complement.
AGTTTAAGTCCAGCCCCATTTTGTAGCACAGCCAGCTAACTTTTGCAGTGAATTACTTGTGAAAATGCAATTCCGATGGAAATATGATTCCATCTCCTATTTAGTTATGCAAAAAACCTGCTGAGAGCACGTGGTGTATCAAGACAGATAGGCATGTGTTCAGAAACTGTGAGATTAAGACAATCTATAAAATATTTATGTTTACTTGGTCTCATTGTATTCGTTCCTCGACCGCTGTAGCTGCTGTTTATAAATGCACTCATCTAGATCAAGAGCAATATGTTTAAAGAAGAAAACCGGCAAAGCGGCTGTCGGCACGGAAGCGGTTCAGTTTGCCGTACCGAAAGCTCTCCGGGGACTAATTGCTAGAGCTAGGCAGCAGCACGAGACCCTTACCGATCAGGGTTTCAATCAGTGTCCGCCATACTTTGATACAGCAGGAGAACTGTGCGCTTGCTCTTATTTCTACTACCGGCGACTCGCCACTAGCAACAGTTTGGTAAACTGTATCTGAAACAGCCTTCCCATGAGCGATCTCAAGTCATGCGGGTCCATTACCTGGTCGTGACTATCCCTCGGTAGGCGCAGCCTGCGTCGTCAGGCGACAGTTGAGAGTCAGCAGCGGTAATAGGTCGGCTCGATTCAAAAACCGTCTTCATGCTGTGCGTCTCACCGGGTGGGCAAGCCAAAGATATGGATCCAGGAACAGGCACGGCCAGTAAAGGATTCACCCTTGGCCTCGGAAATCGGCTGTCGAGATTATTCTCTGCACAGTCACTCTCTCTGACGTGACGGTTGCGATTTGACTCGGCATCTGCTTCTCTGCAAACAGTTTGTATTCTCTTTAGGAATATTTGTGGAGAGGTGCGCGTTGTCTTTCCTTATTGTAATTAGAGGCAGCACTGCTTATATAATTTGCTTGAGAAATCGATTGCTCTAGGTCCATAAAATGAGGGTTTTCTAAGAGGACCAATTAGAAAGTGCAAAAAGAAAACGAGACTTAAATTTATGTGTCTACGTAATCGTAATTTATTTACTCGCCTGTGCTACAACTGTGAATTATTTAATAGTATCGCAAATTAGCGTATGAATCGATTTAATAAAAAAGCTCATAAGGCAGTCACTAAACGTTAGCTGGGCTGGGGACTCACCGCATCCGACCGATCGCCAGCCTCCAGCAATGACCAAGCAACGACCGAGCACTTGTCGACAGCGTTCCGAGCAGCAACCGCCAAGGCCTCGGGCTGCCATCAATGGTACAGTGACGTCGATGATGATTGCTTTTGTACCGTTGCCGATCACCAGGTCCGGATTAAGGACCGAACCACTGACAAACCAGTGCGGCCTGCGACATGCAGGTGGGGAAGAGCTGGTGGCTGGGGGATCCCCGATAGGCACCCCAGGAACGCTTTACTTCGGGTCGCTATGGAATGCGGGGCAGTAGTGGCTGAGCACGTGGCCTACAGTATCGCCCTCCGAGCGGCACAAGCAGCAGCTGGTGTCCGTTCTGGGGTCTAGCACCCGGCTTCTAGCGGCTGCTACCTAGAGGCGGCACGTCCGTCCAGGCGCGCTCGATGGACGAGCCGCTGGCCCGGAACGAGAGGCCGAAAGTGACTAGGGGTCGCGAACCTGTCCGTGGTCACGCAGTGGCTGATCCTGCCTTGTGCATTCTGGGCTGCCTTCAGCCTGCCTTGCGAACCAGCTTTCAGTTTCGAGATAACCACGCGAGGCACGACGGACTCCTCGAGAGCCCGATTTCCAGCCTATGTGGTGTACGTATAAAGAATTTTAGTTCTCTGGAATGCTACAGAAATGCCACATTCTAATTACACGTTCAATTTGCTCAACTCTGCCATCACCTTGTTATGAAAATTACGGGCATCTGAGGAGAGACGCTTCAGCCTTCCATCTGTAGTAGCCTGTCCGAATGCCACAACATGGACCGCCAACCTGTCGAAGCAGTCAAAATGCTGAAATGTGTAGACCTTAAGACGGCACTTGACCTGCTCACAGCGAGCCATATACATTTAAATTAATGTACCGGCTCATAATTAATGACTTTTTAAGGGATTAACGGCCATTCATAATTTTTGACACACAGCTCACTACCGTGGTCTGCCGGCCTAACAAATCCGGACCTCCGTTTGAAACATAGACCGTCTTCAACAACCTCTGTGAGTGTTTGCAACCGAAATGAAGTTTAAACTGCTTCTAACCCTCCTTTTTCCCAGTAGTGCTAGCACCTCACCACCCACAAAGTCCTCAGCCTGCCCAGCTTTTCAATGAGATGGCAAATACATATCATATTTCTTATGCTACGGTGCATCTTTGACGTGTTAAGGCTCAGTAATAAATCGGATGAATTGTAATGCTACACTGATAGAATCAATGCCTAGACTGTCTTTTGGCAGCTTTCGGATTATAGATCCTACGCCTTCTAGCCAGTTGACGTGAAGCATACATTAATGATATTCTAAATGTGCTCTAAGCAGTGCAGAAAACGTCAATAATTAGAGACTTGCTCCATGAAACAGATTGCTGCTTGAGAAATTCTAATGCTTTGAACGAGCTGTGAATCTCTCTGCCTCTTCAACTAGGTTTCGATTACTTATCCCAGCCATTTCCTCATTCGGTAAGGATTCCTGTTCAGCCTCTGAGAAAACTTCCTAACGCTATTCGGAGTGCGTTCGCGCGCGCGCGTGCGCCTTCGCACGCGCGCGCGAACGCTGCATGCTGCGGGCATTAGCGTATACGAAGAAGATGCAGTCCGTCGGCTGACTTGTGCGCACTGGCAGACGCTCGGGCTCAGCGCGCGTTAGCGAAAACTGCGGCCCCCGGCAACCGGCTGCCCAACCACCTGCTTAACGTGCGTAGCTTCGAGGAGCTTCGAGGCCCGTCGCGCTCGCGCGAGTGCTACTCCCGCCCGTAATTGATGGCCGCCGGGTACCGGAAGAGCCTCGAAGCGACGCCCTTGAGGCTCGCGAGGGAATTCCAGCTCGTTCGCCGCGTTTCCCGCCAAAGAGTGCCGACCGACCCATCCATGTAAGACCACACGGAAAGGAGCTGGGGGCTCCACGCAGTGGTAGGTAGCCCGCTAGCTGGCCCGCTAGCTCCGGCGCTTCAGGCCCATTAGAGCCGCTCGAAGGGTGCCGCGAGTGCTTCCCTTCGAACTTCGAAAAATAAATCAGAAAAAGTGAGCGAAATTAGCGTCGCAGCGACTCAGCGAATGGCCGAGCTGAGCCGCATTGCTCAGCCTGCTTGCCGGGGCCTCGCTGTCGTTCTGCGAAATGCGAGACTGCAGCTTCAATGCCTTTTCAATAGCGTTTCCTTGCTCCTCGCTAGAGCTATCATCGTGAGAGTCTAGAAAATTTCTTTTAAATGCCACGAGCGAGGTACTTGTGGCCTGTAAAAGCTTGACGCCAGCTCCGTGCTTACGATTTACTTTAAAAAAAGTCCTTGTAGCCTACTGCTATGAGAATAAAAGGCAGCTGGTTTGTCGCAGCACGCGCCTCCAGTTTTTTGGAGTACCTTCTTGCAGCAGCTCACCTTCATTTGTTTTTAATTTCTTTTAATCAAACATCTTTCGCACGACTGCCAATTTGAATTAGAATTGAAGTTTTGATTAGAACAAAGAGCCTGAAGACGGCTCAGCTGCAGCCAAGATGGCGCCAGGTGGCAACACTTCACAGGGCGACTTACGGTTTTCTCCTCGCGGCGGATCCGCTGCGCGCCGGCGAGGGCGGAGGAGCGCCCGCCGCCGCCGCCGCCGCCGCCGCCACCGTTTGCCGTTCCGCCACCACCACCGGCTGTCTCTGCTTTTTCATACGCTCGCGCTGCTCCGCCGCTGCCGCGAGATGGCCGAGCAGCATGGCACAGTCGCTGTACTTTTCGCCGAGCTGGTATATCTGCGGTGTATAGCGCTAGCGAGCGTCGCCTTAGCCGTCGTCGTAGCGTGCACTGGGACGCGGCGGGGCTCGGTCCGGTGCGACATGAGGGAAAGCCAGCATGCCGACGCTCGCTCCGCCTTCGGCGGCGGTGGCGGCGGCGACGCCGGCCGCCGCCGCCGCCGCCGCCGCCGCCGCCGCCGCCGCCGCCGCCGCCGCCGCCGCCGCCGCCGCCGCCGCCGCCGCCGCCGCCGCCGCCGCCGCCGCCGCCGCCGCCGCCGCCGCCGCCGCCGCCGCCGCCACTGACCTCAGTGCTCAGCTCAGTCTGCGCCTCCCTGGCAGCTCGCAGCGATTCATGCAGTTCCGAGTTCTCCCCGGAGAGCTACAGTTAGCACTCGTGAACATGGCCGCCAGCTGAGGCACCGCGGACGCGCTGCTGAGGCTCTACGGGAGCCGACGCGACTCAAGAACGTCGCTCGGCGAACCCGGAGAGGGATGTGCAGAGAGGCGTGGGCCGAGAGGCGTGGGCCGAGAGGCGTGGGCCGAGAGGCGTGGGCCGAGAGGCGTGGGCCGAGAGGCGTGGGCCGAGAGGCGTGGGCCGAGAGGCGTGGGCCGAGAGGCGTGGGCCGAGAGGCGTGGGCCGAGAGGCGTGGGCCGAGAGGCGTGGGCCGAGAGGCGTGGGCCGAGAGGCGTGGGCCGAGAGGCGTGGGCCGAGAGGCGTGGGCCGAGAGGCGTGGGCCGAGAGGCGTGGGCCGAGAGGCGTGGGCCGAGAGGCGTGGGCCGAGAGGCGTGGGCCGAGAGGCGTGGGCCGAGAGGCGTGGGCCGAGAGGCGTGGGCCGAGAGGCGTGGGCCGAGAGGCGTGGGCCGAGAGGCGTGGGCCGAGAGGCGTGGGCCGAGAGGCGTGGGCCGAGAGGCGTGGGCCGAGAGGCGTGGGCCGAGAGGCGTGGGCCGAGAGGCGTGGGCCGAGAGGCGTGGGCCGAGAGGCGTGGGCCGAGAGGCGTGGGCCGAGAGGCGTGGGCCGAGAGGCGTGGGCCGAGAGGCGTGGGCCGAGAGGCGTGGGCCGAGAGGCGTGGGCCGAGAGGCGTGGGCCGAGAGGCGTGGGCCGAGAGGCGTGGGCCGAGAGGCGTGGGCCGAGAGGCGTGGGCCGAGAGGCGTGGGCCGAGAGGCGTGGGCCGAGAGGCGTGGGCCGAGAGGCGTGGGCCGAGAGGCGTGGGCCGAGAGGCGTGGGCCGAGAGGCGTGGGCCGAGAGGCGTGGGCCGAGAGGCGTGGGCCGAGAGGCGTGGGCCGAGAGGCGTGGGCCGGGAGGCGTGGGGCCGAGAGGCGAGGGCCGAGAGGCGTGGGCCGAGAGGCGTGGGCCGAGAGGCGTGGGCCGAGAGGCGTGGGCCGAGAGGCGTGGGCCGAGAGGCGTGGGCCGAGAGGCGTGGGCCGAGAGGCGTGGGCCGAGAGGCGTGGGCCGAGAGGCGTGGGCCGAGAGGCGTGGGCCGAGAGGCGTGGGCCGAGAGGCGTGGGCCGAGAGGCGTGGGCCGAGAGGCGTGCGCGGAGCGGTGAAAGAAAGAGCCGCGCAGTGAGACGGATCGGAGCGCACAGTGTGCGCCGAGCCGTACCTGTTCGGCGCGCCTGCGAGAGTCGCCCAGCTGCCGCTGCAGGGCCGAGCGCTCGGAGCGACAGCCGTCGCACTGAACGACCTTGAGCTCGAGCTCTTCCTGGAGCTCATGCATGCGCCGCCGCGCTTCGCCTACAAGACGGCGGCTGCACTCGGTAAAGCCGCTCTGCCAGCACTGCCAGGCGTCTCCTTGCGGAAGCGCCACGCGACGACAGGCCCGTCGTCGCTGGACCGGGCGGCGAACCTCATGGGGGCACTCGGTGCGCCGGGAAACAGCTGCTCACCGAGTTCCGGTAAACTCGCTGAGGTCACATGTCTTTTGTCACGTTCACTCGCGGGCGCCGCTTCATGCAGCGCCGCTACCTGGTCAAAATAATTGCGAACGTCGCTTCGTGGAAGCCGACACGAAATTCCTAGTAAATGGCGGTAGCTGCCAGCGAAAGCGGCGGTTGCCTTAACCCATACACAGGGTGAGCCAAGAAAAATTACGTATACACTGGACTGCTCACCTCATGCTGAAGCTGCTCGTTTTCCTCTTCCAGGGCTTTTAATTTCATACAAAGTGAAGGATATGGTATATCGCTTCTGTAAAATTTAGACTTTTAACAATCAGCGGGGCGGTGCTCAACACCGACCTCATCAAATCGCGCTGCAGACGCAAACGTCCCAAGCGGAGTGTCCATTTGAATGTGATGTCAATTTACTAGTGCGTCAGAAGACGCTTAGCCAGCTATAGACGAACATATAAAGAAAAAATAAAAAGAAAAGTGCGAGCTGATTTAACAGCCTCCTTTATATAGCGACAGAAGAGCCCTTTACGGCTATAGCCACCGATGCAGCGGCATTAAAGTATCGCGCAGAATTTGACTCCACGACCTCGGGACTGAGGTAGTGAAAAGCAACGCTTTACCTATTGTGCCATCACTGCTCACCATAACACAGGCTGTCGACGGCGGTGCAATGCACCAGCTTAAAGACACCCTGGGTCGCAATGGCCACTTTCCAACGCTCCTCCGGTTCCGCAGCATAATCTTAGAGCACTGACCATAGCTTCCGCTCAGTGCCCTACCCCCCCCGCAGCGGCCCTCAAAACCACAGAATTATAATTTAGTCGTATTTTTCCAGCTGATCCTTAGTAAACGAGACTGGCCGAACGGGACGACTGTATTGCAAGGGTCGCGCATATACCTGTGACCTACTACGCAACAAACTGTCATATATGCGCCGCTCAAATTCCAATTTCACGTTCCGCTTTACTATCGGCCGATTTACACGAGACGGCGCTCACGCATTGGAAACTCTGTGGGGAACTTTAAACTGTAGACCGATCCAATAGCGTTGGGTCCTGTAGCAGGTATGCAGCGCAGGGTTCTGACGAAATTTCTGCTGAAGTGGCCCCATACCATGATATCTTTTCCTCTGAATTTGATCGTCAGCTGCTGGCATTGACGTGAGTAGGCTTCGTTCTTCGTCGAAAAAAAGAGGCTTTCTATTTGCAACTCGATAATTCAAACCAGCCTCATCTAATCGCCTTCTGACAGTGTCACCGCTAACTCGCTTTCCAGACTATGCATGCAGACTTTTAACAAGACCTTTCACCGAAGCACGATGGTCCTCCTATGCCTCCAACTTCAGGATGGTGCTTGCCTTCCTAGTGGTAGCACAGCGCCGGCCCGACCGCATAGCATTTTTAGGGCTCTTTTTCTTTCTACCATCTTCACATCGGAAGCAACCGTACTTTTCGAAATTGATAAAGTAGCATCAATTTGACCGTACAAATGTCCGGCCTCGTGCAGCGCCATGATTTTACCTCTCACAAAGCTCGACAGTTCAGCGACCTTCGACTAGACTGGTGGGCTTTTCCTTTTGAAAAAAAGTAATCTTCAATCGGTTTTCTGTACAGTTTCGGCTGGTGGGCACCGACAATGTTCCAGAGTGAACTGGTGTAGCGGTCGTTTCCCCGAGGCTCGATCCTGGTCAAAAAAGCCATTTTTAGCGGAGTTCAGGTTTGTTAGAGACACGGGGTAACGAGCCAAGTCACAGGATTTCGTGTTACAATGCTAGTAAGCATAGCCGAGCGGAGTGCGACAGAGCGAAGCATGACGCAGTGAAGTGTGACGGAGCGAATCATGAAGGTCTTACTAGTTCAGTCAAGTAGGTTGAATGCACAAATGGCTGTCTACATCGATAAGGAAAATAGTCATAGTAGTAGTGACATTTTTTTGCAACCTGTGCAGAATTCGGGAACAGAATCCGCTCCACACCGGTAGGTCCGTACGGAACGTATACCGCCGGGAAGTCTCTTTTGGCACAGTCGTCAAAAACAAATGTCTGCTGTCATTAAACCTAAGAAAACTCGTGACAGCAACACTCGCTGAATTGTCAGCATTTTTAGCAATCTTTTAGAGGTGCATCGCAATTATAAGAATCTCGCAGTTAGAACACACTCGCGCCCTCTTCAAGTTTGCTATCGAAGCGGCACACGTTTCGAATGGCCTGCTGCGGAAAGAAACGCAGCCTCGATTCCGCAGGCGACCGAAGCCCCAGCACAAGCAAGAAGGCATTGACTGGCGAATACAGTACAACTGGCGAGCAGACGTCGTCGAATGGTAGAGGTAGCACTGGCAGGCGCGTCAGGCGCCCAGCCAGCAAGAAAGAGACGATCTGCGCACTACAAGATCTCTAGGACAGGTAGCTACTCGCATCGAGAGGCCACCGGAGACCGCCGAAGGCGACTCCCGTAATTATTATTAGGTGCCCGGGTCGCGTAACTTCGAGCGCCAATGCTTCCTGCAGTATTCGGAGCAGCGACGTAAAGATTAGTAGATACGTGTGGCAAACGGCTACTTGAAACGTAAAGGCCACGACGCCATTATTATCGATCCATTTCTTGGCCGCTGAAAAGGCTACTGCAAGCGATAGCTTTCCGCGACAGCAGCTCGTACACTCGTACAACTCGTACACGAGAGCAGCGTACCTCTGTGCTTTCTCACTGCTGCTGCCGCCGCCGCCAGCTGGTTCGCACTGGCTCTCCTGTGAGTGAAGCTGCAGCAAAGCATTCTTTCGCCGTAGATCATAGCTCAGCTGTTTTAACTGCAACGATATATTTCATCCACACAAGAAGCTCGGAAGCAGCGCCCGGCACTCAGACGCACGGCTGCGTAGGTGCAAGTAGCCGAAACGTGCTGATAATTGTACCTGGCGCCAGATGGTGGGCACCGTTTTTGGATGTGCAATCCGGTTTTAGCGATTTGATCATCTTAAACTTTATTGTGCGGATGCACGAGTGTGTGTGTTTATACTTTTAAATGGACAAGCTTATAATTGCAGCTGTCGGATCACTAATGAAAACATGTATTTACAGTTACGAGCAGATTTTTTTGCATGAACCGCTCACATATAGGTGGATACATTAATGCACATACTAGCGTATAATTGCGACAAATTGCTTTGAATCTTTACTGAAAAGACGGTCAAGAATTATTTATATAAAACATGTATTCAATTCATATTTTTTCAATTTCAGTAAGTAATGCACGTTTTGGCTACAAATTCAAAATTACTAAATTATCTTCCCTGCTGTTTTGACATAATATTCGCCCGAGCTATAATATCGTACTAGTACAAGCATCACAGAGGTACTTGGCAAGAATGACATCATGTACTTGTTTTTACAGACTAACGGGGTCGCATTTAAAATTATACAGATTGTTATGTTTTCGACCATGCTTCTTTTGCAGCCAATGTAAAGTGTGTAGTTGGAGATGGAGTTCTCTGATTTTGAGGGCGCTATAGCACATGTATTATTATAATTACTATTATTTTCATGCTAATCTAGAGGAATGCATGGATATTAAGACGCCCCTGTATAGATGTGTTGCCTATGTTATGCCAGCTGTTAAGTTGTTGTTGCTGCCGTCATGGGTCATGGGGATGGTGAGGTATCTGCAGATACAAATCCGTTGTGTCATGTTTCAGGAGCCCTAGCGCTGGATATGGTAATTATAACACTGGATATCCTCCGTATCTCTCGTACCCTTCCTGCCTTCTGCCCCCTCCCAAGGTCCGGTCACTCACTTCTAGGTCTCTCCCTTTTCCCCCCATCAAATATCTGTCGGAAATACTTCCTAATCAGGTTTTGCTACAAGCGACCCATTCTCACTAAGCAGTATGCCTAAGCAACCTAGAATCCTTTGGAAACCATACCTTCAGTTTGTATGCTCTCAGCGCCCGGAAAGACATCTGCTGACATCAAGGCGTCTCCTGACTTAGCATTTGAAAAAGTTAAAAACTCGTGTTTCTTAGTAGCATTTGCTCAGTTAATGTAAATTCTGAGTTATCTTTCGCATGTTTATTTGTGCTAAACGTTGCATTGTATCCCTAATCAACAATAATGCTTCGATTCTAGCATTTGTAAAGTGCCTAGGCATAGATTTTGTTTTCTTATGGTGCAATATAAATGTCCTACCATTATTATTGCTATTATACTACTTTCTGCAAATCGTCTCACAGCGAGACCTCGTCCTATGAATGGACAGCCGGTTGGTAGAAAAGCAATGCTGTCAGTGCGACACCATCCAACTTATTGCTTTCTGGAAGCAATCTCACCGAAAGTCATGAAAGAGGAGGCAGCAGTACAGTGGCTGAGATACTATCCCTGCAAATCGTCACACAGCAGATCTTCGTCCTATTAAAGAACAGCCTGTTGGACGACAAGCGATGCTGTCAGTGCAGCGCCATCTAAATTACTGCTTTACGGAAGTTATCTTACAGAAAGTAGTCAGGAAAGAGGAGGCAGCAGTACAGTGCAGCCTGGGAGCTTTGAGCCAGGCCATCTTCGACCCACTCCGAGGTGAGCAAACAATTAGCCGCTCCGGGAGAAGTGGCTGTGATGCACTGGGACTCGACAGTGCTGAGAACGCTAGCTACTCTGCCAACCAGGCTCGCTGGGCATTTGAAAGCAGGTGCTTGGCGCCAGTGCGCACTGACCTGCTCCTGTGCCGCGTCCATCTGCAGGCGAAGCTCGCTGAGTCTGCTCAGCAGCACCTCGCTCTGGGCGAGCACCAGCTGCCCCGCGTGTGCAGCCAGCTCGAGATCTTTCTCCCTCTGAAAATAGGTATGGAAATACTCCTGTCAGCCAGCTGGTTGCCTAGAGACGCTAAGGGACACGCTGAGTTGGGAAGTACTGTCCTTGCTCTCTGCCCAGCTAAGCTTTCGCTGATTGGCCAGCCACTGAATGCACATGTGTATCTGGGCCAACAGTTGCATGGGCTCTTCTACTTATCATGCTGGCAAAAGGTGCGCTATCGGCTGCAAACGTGATAGCCGGCACGAAGTCTCTAGTCAGGAATCTGCAAGTGTCGCACAAGTGTTGCCGACCAGTGTTGCACAGCTCAGGGGAGACGAGCGATGCTAAGAATGACTACTCGGTTCAAGCGAAGCATGAGAATCGCAACTGCAGCAGCCTGCGAAAGGCTTCGAGGACCGAAGGAGGCAGATTGTACAGATGCAGTATGACTGCATCCAAGCGGCAGCTCAGCTGCACCCTGCGACCTCTTAACCCGGCATAGCAGCTCCGCTTTGCTATCTTATCTTGTTGATTGACTACTGATAATTGGCGGCAGCGGAGTCGTGCTTGTGGTCTCAGTCTCGCTAATACTAACCAAGGCACCTCGACATCGCTTTCATCTGCCAGTTTGTCAGTAGAAAAGTAAATCCTCATTTCCCTTCCAACCATCCAAACAACTACGGCACCTAACTAATAGACATTGGCTGTAAGGCTCTCATGGCTACAGAAACTAATATTGTAAATACAAATTACCAAATCACATTAATTCAAAATTTAAAAATTTCATCTTATTCCGTTTCTGTACAGATATGCGACATAATAATATGGCGCCTCCGTCTCGAAGATATTTTATGGTCGCGGCATGTAGCGACCATAGGGAAGTGTTCAGCGAAAATCTTTTTGATTGATCGGGGATTTTGAAAATCTGCATAATCATGTTAAGGAGAGTGGTTGCATTGTTATGACAAGGTTCACCCAAACCGCCCTCTCACAGCATGGTATTTCAGAAGCTAGATAGAGAGCACACGTGCACTTCGTGCTGGCTGACAGGAAAGCCACTAAAAGCAGCTTTATTTGAATCGTCTAGGATCGCCAATGGGATCGTTGCTTTTTTCTTATTACCTAGCTTTCAGACGCCCCTTTTTACTAGTACGCTGTCGAGTCATTGTGTGCCCTCCTTACGGCAGCGGTGCTTAGCGACAATTTTTGGCGCATACCGACTCCTTGCTGACATTAGATGCTCTCTAATACATTAAAAGCATCTTTCTATATACGCTTTATTATTCTGTAGTTGTTGCTTTTATCTGTGCATTAGCTTTGAATGTTTTCTTTATTTTAATTATATCCTAGTATAAGTGAATTGCATTGAAATCACTTACTATTCTGTTCCATCTGACGTTGCATTATTCTTCTGTTTTAAAATTAAGTTCCCTTGTCACATAGCCAAACTTGTATTGCTAGAAAATGTATCGACTTGATCGCTTACAATTGTGTGACAATTTTGGGCGAAGTCAAAGTGTGTGTGTAAGGAGCTGTCGTTCATCTAGGGAGTCCCTAAAGTAAATACTACCTCAGAGATATGTTTAGGTCTTTTTTCATTATCTATACACTCTCCCTGGTCAATATCATCGCTATCAGTTATTCCAGCCGCTTAGTAGCCCTTGATGCAGATCCAGCACAGGCCTCTTCTGAAACTCGGCTGCGTGGCTCGCACACCCACGCTAGCGATAAATTGTTTGCTGTGTCTTGGTTTTATCCGGTATTCCACTGTCATCCACTCAGCAAACTTTCTGGTTTTTCTGAAGCAATAGTAATTAAGCCAATGAGGCTTCGGCATTCGGGGCCACAGAAAATCTTCATCGGCGAACCAGCTTTGAAGTAGTTGGTAGTAATAGTAATAACATTGAAAATAATAATAATAAATTTCTTATAACGCCTCAGGAGAACTCGATATCTTTCCAGTCAGCTTGCACATGTAGCAAAGGAAACATAATCGAATGGTTAGCAAGCAAGCCTCATATAGACAGCGGGAAGTATTTGCAAATAGTTTGACCCAGTGGCGATGGTGCTCGCCCCGACCAAGGCCCGACCGAGGTCAAAGTCTCGAGCCCCCGACAAATGTAAAGCGCTTGAATAGAGATTAAGTTATCTTGGAGCGCTAGATGAATGAATTTTATTAAAGTACCGCACACGAGTTAGTTACACACGACCACACAGCTAGCACGGTTAGGCATTGGGGAGGAAACGCTACCTCAATGACTTCCAGAGAGCTTTCTTGAGCGTCAAGCGGGGGGGGGCGGGAATGAAGACGCAACTATCGGCTATTAGCTGAGCTAATAGACAATACTAGCCTCTTTATTTGAACTTCATTTGAACTAATGCTTTGGGCATGCTTTACCTAAAAAAAAGCAACTGTTCACTTGAGACATAATATTAGGTAATGAGAAGATTGTGCTGCAAGTAAACGCCACGAAAGAAATTGACTAGAGAGACCTACGAGAGCCTCTCAGAATAAGCAAGAGCGGTTCCCGTAGACCTCGGGTCGGTCACCCGGTGGGATTTAAAGGCGCAATTTAGGACACTCGGAACTTGAAAGAATACATACCTATTAGAGGAGGCGGACAGACGTCTAAAAATGCTTTTCAGAAATCTAAATCTTAAATGAATGACCTGAGGAAGATCGTACGGACGTATGCTGCCAGCTAGACGCCAGTTCGACCGACCCATAGGGGCCTGGTGGCCGGCTTGACGCCCGTCCTGCCGTGCTCTGATTGGCTGGCTCCCCTAAGGTCAACGTTTTGCTGCAGACGTGTACTCTCGGCTGCGGTGCTGAATGTGGCACCCGAGTTAAGGAAAAACCACCTACGCAAAAATCACGCACGCATTCCTTAATTTTATCATAAAAAAGGACACGGTTTTGTTCAACAATTCTAAAGCCTGGTTAGCCAGCACTTAATATAATCAAGCCTCTAATACTTGGATTGAGCAACTGCTCGACATAGCTTCCACGTAGCATATTTTTCGTGCCTTAAGCAGCTTAAGGGCTTATAATGCGATTCCTCGGTCACTTTTAGCCAGGTTTGCTAGCCTCAGCCATTGCCAAGTGCGTGTGAAATCTTAGTTGGAGTTGAGGCACTTGAATGAAAGATTGAATACGGCTGCCCTCTCAGCTTAAACAGATTTCGGTGCATACGTATGGACAAGATGAAACAAAATCAAATGCTACTATATTTCGACTTTTGAATTTATTTACAATATATACTAGCTTTAGATTTTTTCTAATAAGTCATCCTGTTTACCGATGGCATAGGATTTAGTAATACAATGAACGCCACAACGGAATACATAATAGTAATATTAAACATGTTAAATTAAATTGAATATGTATTGCTATTATTAAATATTAAAATAATGTAGTATATTATTTGTATAAATATTATACTTAAAAATATTACCTCGTAGTCGTTATAGTTTCCTATTTGTGGTTAAAAGACTTATGTTTGATATATAAAAACCAAACAGTAACTTCAAGTCATCCGAGGAGTATTCAGATTAAGCCAAGGAGGAGCCAATCCCAGAACCTGCCCAGAACAGCCAATCATAGGATGGCCGAAAGGGCGTACAAACGACTATGATAGCTGAAAAGACGTTCAAACGACTATGTTATATAGGGCTACTAAAGGAAGGGGGCCATGGGCTGCTGGCTAGCCTTCCATCGGTACGCCTGGGAGTGTCCGTCAAATAGATGGAACAGCATGAGCATCAGTTGGGGGCCAGTGGATGACTGGCCAGACTGCCCGACGAGCCCTTCGCTGGCCAAGCTTGAGCTGTGTAACAGGATATTTATAGCTTCGATTGTGTAATCTAGGTACGATGTGCAGGACGTGCAAGCGATTCTTGGCTATGGCGTAATCTGCACGTGATTATTGATGAGCTGTTGGTATCGTGCTCGATAGCATATGCCATGATTGGTCGAGTGTGACAAGCATTAACCGTTGAAGTTCACGAAAGCATAAGAATTTTGCGTATCGCATTTAGGCCGCTAACCCTGATTTAGAAAGTTCTCGAGCATCTAATAAAAGTCAATGACGCCAACAAGGTCAAGCAGCAAAAAGACTCCTACAGGAAATGTCGCCAACACTATGTTGTGAGAGTCTACAGTTCGGATTAACATTCATGGCAGCAACTAAGATACGCAGCTCAAATAATACAGATGTCTTTAGTGACATGGGGAGTACGTAAATAGCTGGAAAGACGTTAACTGCTCAGGCTCCCGGTGCACAAACAGAGCGGATGTCGAGAGCACGAGTCGTCAGGCAGACCCTAAAGGATTATACTGCGATCAAATCCGGCTGCGCCAAACTGGACATGCGTTCAAGGTAGAAAGTGCTTTTTATTCAAGTATAATGTGCAAGCAAATATGAATGAAAATACTCTGGATTGGCCGGTGCTCAGCGCTCAGCTTACTTTGGCCGGCGATAGGTGGGAAAATGGGCGAAAAGAAAGAGGACGTCGCAGGTTCCGCTGCTGTCCGCTGCTTCGGCCGTGAGGATGGCTTCGGTGATGATGACTTATCATCGCATCATGTCGCATCATGCAGGTATGCGTACGAGCGATCTAGCTCGGGTCTCAGCCTACGATAAGGTGCTCACACCTCACGACTCAGGGCGCGGGTTAGGGTCTCGGAGCTGGCAATATTTTATTGCCCGCTGCAAGCATAAGTTATAGCGACTAAGGCTCTTCTGCTGGTGGATATGGGTGTAAAGGAGGCTGTTAAATAGGCCGACCGACTTTGACTCTGCTTCACTGTAAGTGGAGAGCTACCTCTACCTCTCGGAACCGAGCACTACGTGCAGAGAGCACGTAACCGTACAGGAGGTCACGCGGTGCCATTCGTGCACGTGACCTTCTGCTCGCTGACCTATCTGGCTGCACGACTTCCGCAGGCGGCAACTTGGGCTGCTCATTCGACCCGCAGCAGGATTGCATGAGCGGTGATAGAGATGGCAAGAAACTAAAAGCGCTTTTGTCTGCACGACTCTGGCTTAGAGCTGGGTAGCGTGCACGCTTGCACTGTCCATACACCTCCGGCACTGTCCAGACGTCGCGTGCACTGATGTGTCAGTCTTGCTTCTACCTTTCGTCTATAGGTACAGGTGTTTGGGCAGCAGGCAGAGATCGGCCACCTTCTAGCAATACCTAAATAATGCAACACTACCTAAGTTAGCTTTTAGTCTTGGCTATCTGTCCAGCATTTCGAATAGCGCGCTCATCGCAGCTGCACAAGGATGGAGTCTGGGGGGGGCTTGATTCAGGTATACTGCCATAGTATTCATAGCCGCCATTCATTAAGTGAGTGGGTCAACAGGTTTGCGTTCGTTCCTGACTTACTGCGGCAAATTGGCAGTCTTTAACGCCAAGTTAGTTTAAGCTCACAGTTTACAAGCAGATTATTGGTGTCTACTGCTGTCTACTGACGGCAAAGAGAAGGCAGCGTGGCAAACGTTACCATCACCTGTAATACTGCTGCGATACCCTGCTGTCTATATGATTGAATTCAAAATGAAACCTCAACTCTCTCTTTTTCCTGCATTTATGGTTTCAAGTTTCAGATAGTTCACTGAAAACAGACTGCCTGCTTTGTGCTGACCAGTACGTATGCAGAGGCTCGCGGCCACGCTGTTCAGAGTCAAGAGCGCTGCAACCAAATAGGCACGACGGTTTTAGTTACCAAGCAAAGCGGAGTCACCCGATGTTGCCTCCAGAAGCGGGACTATCGGTTTTATTTGTATTGTACACCCCTTCGTGTGCGGCAAATCGCCTTCTAATGAATTGTACTAATACTGATATTGATCATTATATTGAGCTACGCCGAAATTATATAACCAAAAAGTTTAAAAAGTCAAATAAAAAATACACAGTATGAAGAACGACCGAAAACTGCCAGCAAAGAATAGTAATAATGCACTTGATAAAGCCTCCTCAGAGAACTCAATCTTGTTCTTGGTGGAGCAAACAAATGCCTTCAAACTAACGCTAAATTGCATTAGCTGTTTATGTTTATAATGGCCGTGCAGTCTACTCATCCTTTTCTGCGCAATTCCGGAGCTGACAACCAATATGCGTCTAAGGTTAGTGCGTATACATGACTCTCTACTCGCTATCTGGAATTCTACACGTGATAATGAAGTTGCTAGGAGCAGGATGAACGCAAATTGAAGAACCTAAACGTTAGCAAAACTGCCGAACCAATGGCAAGCAAGTTAGCAAAACTGCTCAATCTATCGTCGGTTTACGTGCTTCTTTATTTTAGCGGCAAGTCCTATTTTTAGAAATACATACGTTATATACAGAGCGAATAAGATATTTATGCAGACCGAGTTCTTATCAAAATGCGCATATCCTACAATTGGCTTCGAGTGTTTAAACGCTCTTCCTTTTTAACTTCACACACATGCTCTATCTTTTTGTTTTGCTTAATTTTTATTCATTTCACTAACTTGATTAGAAGCTCAGATTGCGCTGCCTTCATTCGTAGCGGTAAATCACCAGCTGCTTATATGTACGCGTGTACACGCGTACATAAAGCAACTGCTAATAGGTGTGAAAATGGCATATTAGCTCTTGCTCGTGCATGGCCGGAATCTACTAAACGAGCACTGGAGAAAGTTAGCGCAGCGTGAAAAAACGAGACAGTGACTGTCAGTGAAAATAAAAAAGCAAAGGAAAATATGGATATTCTGGCTGGTAGACAAAGAGGAAGAATACCGGCCAATGATGGCCGAAACTCGTCTTACCTCGTCCAGTTGACGAACAGCTGCCTCTATATCGAACCATGTCTCTGCCGTCATGCAGACTTCGACAGCTTTGATTAGCTCGCACCTGTGAGAGAGACGGGTCGGTTCCATGGCTCAGTCACATCTTAACTGAAAATGCGTGGCTCAATAAACTTGCCTCGTGGCTCAGTGAGTACTAATTATTAAATCTAAAATCAAGCCTTGCATTGCCTTAAGCTAGAGGCAAGCGATCCTTCGACATAGTTCATTTGTGGCTGCGGTGAAATTAAAAGAAGACACCGGTAATGACAAATCACCGTGCAACCTCGCGTAGAGAATTGCTCAGAGAGACATGAGAGCTCTCAGTAGTTACATTGAACTTTCCTATACCAACATCTTCTCAAGTTACACGCGCTCATCATTGGCCATTCTCTTTCAGAAGTACGACTTACTGTCACTGAGCTGTGACGACTCATTTTGTTCAACAGTCAATTAAATTGTATTTGGATTTGGTCTTGCGGGCAGTACGTGAACTTGCATGCTGACCATGTGCATGTCACCCCTAACCATGTTACTCATATTGTTTATCAAGCATGATACCACTCGCCATTCAATCGCGTTTCCCTTTGCAGCAAATGTAAAGTGTCTAGAAAGAAATTGAGTTCTCTTGAGGGCGCTTTATCAAGTGTATTATTTTTAGTATTATTAACGGCTAGGCTCATTGAGCATCTGTAACCCACTGCTCGTTCATCTACCGGGATGTGCAATCAGGTGCTTACAGTTGGCGCTAAACTCAGCAGCTAGGCTTTTCTGTAGAGAGCGTCGCAGAGTTGCCGCATCGCACCTTTTCTCGCCTATCTGCACTCGCTCCTAATCAAGCAGCGCATCGACTTCAAGAGAGCTTGTCAGCTGCTTTTACCTCCCTTCCCATTATCTGGCTCCAGTCAATCTATCGGAACTACTCCCCCACTAGGCAAGGTATCGTACCTCCCGCTGTTCTGAGTCAAATAGTTTACGTATATCTCTTACGAGCCTCAAATCCTTTGACGACAGTGCCTTTAGTTCACGTGCTCTCAAAGCCTGGAACTCATTCCGACTGACGTCACGACATTCCCTGTCATGAAATTTAAAAGGAAACTTTAAGCACGCTTACAATTACAACATTTAGCCGGACCATGTGACTTTTCCCATATGCGCTTAAGCGTGCTGAAACTAAGCCTGCTACTAATAACCATCAACACGATGAACCCGTGCAATTTTCATTTAACAATGTTAAGCTTGATTAAATCGTGCATGTTACCATTAAAAATTTGGTCATGGTTTTTTTACAGCATCTGCGAAGTGTCTAGAAAGTGATTTAATTCCCTGGGGGAGGTGTAGAAATGTATTATTATTTTTATTATTGCATGCCTGTGCTTTGGCACTTAAATCCATGCATGCGAGATATATATAAAACACAAATTTTAACGAACTAACGACCAAGGTATACGTGAGCAGAGACGGGCAAGCAGAGGCTAGAATGCGCAACAATCCGTCGAAGCTTTGCTGTGCAATACAACACAGCCAATGGCAGCTTGTTGCGGAGTGAGCAGGGAAGCCGTGGAATCTGTCTCGGTTTCCGACCAGTTCAGACGCGCAAGTGCCGATCGGCGGCAAGTTGAACAGCTAAAAGAAAAACAACCCTGCGCGTAACTCCGTTTCGGGTCGCTTGCAACTCCGCGCGGGGGTTCAGCACTCGGGGAAGAGCGAGCTAGCGGCTAGCTCTCGTTTAAAGAAGCGGCGGCGCCTTCCTTCGCGTCTCGGGTTGAGAGCAGCGGCAGGGTTCGTGCGACTGATCAAGCATTGGACCTCACTCACACAACTAGAGGCCCAGTGCCACGAGATTAGCTTCGCCTCAGCGCCAATCGCTTCTCCGCTCAATGTTTCGGCGGACGGCCTTCAGTCGCTCGGTATTCTCTAGTCACTGGGCGCGTAACTGGATTACTAGCGGTCCGGTGAAGGTAGCGTTCGGCCCGAGCACGCCCGTAACCGGGATGCGAGCGCCGGCCTGATCTGGCTCCCGCGCCTGCGGTGCTTACGCAACGAATGTTGAATCAATCAAGGACGAATTCGCTAAAATGGCAAGATGACAATTGCACCGGCATACATTCGGTAGCGTCTTTTTTTAGCACGCCGTTCGTAGTCTGGTGGAAAGGCGTTCTCAGTTTACTCAGGTCGTCGGAACGAGTCCCGCAGCATTTAACTGTGCGTTGCCGGCTGCCGGGGAGGGGGTCACGGTAACTGCGTCTCTTCTGCCGCTATATTACTGCGGCTGTTGAGTCAGCCGATCTCTACTTTATTTTACCTGAGCCAGACACGCTTCAAAGCTGCGTTTTCCGTCCACGTCATTTAAAGAAAAACACCGCGACTCTACCTTAATTCGGCCCAGTTGGTTTTAACTACGTTCTAATGGCACTCTCTTTATGCGCTGAAAAGCTTGCCGAATTGTCGTGGGGTTGGCTTGCATCTGCCCCAAACAGTCTCTCGCCGCCGCCGCCGTCGCCGATTATGTTGCCGATTTTCAGTCGATCGAAAGGCCGCCATGCTGGAGGGCAATCCATTTGCACTTAGATTCCGCTATTATGAAAGCACAATTAACCGTTTAAATGTTTGAATAATTGCGAGGTTCCCGATAGTTAATATAGCTCGCCGGGTTATCCAAGCCCGTTTGGACATCATGGATACCATTTCCGAGGTCAGACACCAAGGCGATATATCTCTAATTGGCAAGAATAGAAAATAAACTTTGCAATAACTTAAGCAAAAATAGAGTGGTTCGATTGTATGACCTTTGTGTACTTCAATTTTTCCCCTAAAAATCTTTCTCAACATCTTGCATGAGCAATTTCATTTTGAGAACTCAAAGTGCTCTCGGAAATATTATAAAAGCCTCGAAAAACCATCGCTCCCTCCTGACACAGAAAGTGTGGTGATGACGAACATTAATTGGTGATTGTGGTGGAACGTCACGATGAGCTTTCTCTAGGGTCGGTTCGTGATTATAAACCCACGCTGTGACCTTTGAATAAGATTGCGACTACTTTGCATTGCTGTTTTAATCTAATAAAATGCTGAATGTGTGAGAAACCAAGACTTGTTTGTACACGCCAACGCTTGCTCGAATACCATAGCGCGCCGAATGAGACTATTGGGCTGGGGTCCCTCTAGACTAAACCGGGAAAGGCTCGCCCAGAGACTTCCATCAGGTATAGATTAAACTGGTTCGGACAAAGTCATGGCTCCGTAGCCTTGATGGAATAGTGTACTCCTATACCAATATCGTATGCGTAAACTTGTCCATGGTGGTTTCGCAACGTGAACTAATCTATTTACTCAAGAAGACATGCATAGAACACGGAGACCTATCTGGTTCGTAACTTTAAGCACTAGTAAATTATGCAGAACAAATTAAATTAATTGCTCTTCAAAGAAAATTGAAACTCATATGCTGATTTCAACCACACCTTTGACATAACACTCTCAGCAAAATTGGACGCAGTTCCTCCTTCGTCAAAGCCTTTTTATGCCATCCATTTTCTTCGGTTACTTACAAAGACCTAAATAAGACCAGTTTGCTATATCTCATCCGGTCTTCCTATTTTATTAGATTTCCTATTCATTTTTTATTATAAAAGCAAAAATTTAAAAATAGGCATGCGACATAAAACAGATGTACCTTTGGATTCGTTTCCCAACTCTGCAAAGCTAAGAGATTTATCTATGCATCAAGTACTAATAACGTAACCACGACTCCTTAATTGTTCTCCGTTTACCTATGTTATTGCGAGTTTCGCGGAGAACCTTAGACGTAGAAACCTTAAGTGAATTTAGCCTAAATGTAGAAAATATATGAAAATAAAGTATCCAGCGTGGCGTAGTTTTTAAATTTTTTACACAAAGCACTCCTCATATTTTTTTAAACTAGGTGAATATAATTGAGTCTATCTTGCTTTTGATCAAATCATTATCACCACGTGCTCAGTATACGGTCTTGACATTATGAATAGTGTCTCTATTACTTCCTAAAAGCTACTGACTAAAGGAATAAAAACTAGCATTTCTTTATAAGAAAATAAAATTAATAAACGTTTCTGTATGTGCAACGTGTGAATAAGTAGTGAAAGCTGGTCAAACTTAGGTGGTAATATGTAACTATACCTTAAATGCTTACCAAGTAACTTCTCCCTGTAGTAGTCTTCATCGTAGGGCTTCTCTCAATACATTGAAAAGATGTCTCCTCTGTACTTAAAGTCTTATATAGAGGTACCAAGTTGCCTGAGTATCCAGGCCACCTCATAATGGTTCCATCTTCGGTACGTGCTTGTTAGACTAGAGCTTGATGGCAATGTGGCAAAATATGAAAAACCGAGAGAGAACATTAGCCCATTGCATTCAACTGCTAACATTAGTATTAGCTAACATCAATGTTGGCTGAACTCTGCAGCTACTCTTACACTTGTGACAGAAAATTTTGGCCTATCTTAAATTACAACAGGAAGAGGGAATTGATTACTAGAGAATGGACACCAGAATTCTGAATCACCCTGGACAGGAACTGAGAATCACATGGTCCTAACGTCTTACTTTCTCCCTCCCTCTCCATATATATATATATATATATATATATATATATATATGTGTGTGTGTGTGTATATGTATATATGTATATACATATATATATATATATATGTATATATATATATATATATATATATGCAGCAGCTTACTGCCTGTGGACTCGCTTCGCTGAGTCATAGTAGTTCCGTCAACGAAGACAACACTGCGTTATCTTGCCGCTTAACGGAAGTGCGCCATCTTCCCGCGTGACGGAGGGAAGGACTTCCTCTCTTTAATCAGTAGATATATATATATCTATCCCTTTATATACTAGTAAATACCTTTATATACAGTATATATTTGCTATACACTTACATTACGTCAATATTTTACATATCAAGTGCATATCTGTATATGAGCACCACCATATATTATATGGAACAATTAATTTATGTTTACACAAGTATGTACGTACCAATATATTTGGATACACAGGTGTATGCATGTATTTTCTTCTCTGTATATGCATAGGCGGAAATATAATTGGCAACGTAGTGCCTTGCATTAGGCCTCTGACAGAAGGAGATTTCAGAGCTTATATTTAAAGGTTCGACGGTCATTCCCGTGTCCCTTTAAGTATGAGTGCACCAAGGATCTATTCTGGGTCCACTTTTTTTCACGATATTTACTCTCTCTCTCTCTCTTTATTTTTGGATTTAATCGCCAAGCGCGAAATATAGGATTACATTTTTATGCATTAGACGTATGGCTATAATATATTTTATTCCTTCCTCTTATCTTTAAACTCTCTCTCACTCTCTTTCTCTCTCTCTCTCTTTCGCTCTCTGTTTCGCTCTCTCTTTCTCTCTCTATTTTGCGGATTTAATCGCCAAGCGCGCAATATAGGATTACATTTCTATGCATTAGACATACGGCTATAATATTTTTTATTTCTCCCTCTTATCTCTCTTACCTTTAAACTCTCTCTCTCTCTCTCTCTCTCTCTCTCTCTCTCTCTCTCTCTCTCTCTCTCAACTCACTTGAAGCGTGTATTGCTGACTTTTGAACTTGAGCAACGTATTTCTCAAATTGCATTGCAATATAAACCCACAAAGAATTAATGTGAAAACCTACAGTCTTTCAGAAACTGGAAGGAGTCACTTTCCCAATGGACTCAGCTAGTACATATGCCTCCTGTAGTTTCTATAAAAGAAATTAGGTATCATCTTTAAAATTAACTTTCGCAAGTTGACCATATATGCCTCACACTGAAGTCTACCTACTTTGAGCGTCGAAACATTGCAAAATTCAGATTAGCTTAAGATTAGGATACATATCATTAGGATACTATATCAAAGCTGATCCGTGATGTTATGACATAGAGTCCAGCCCTCTGTAATTCACTTCTGGCAGATCATTTAACCCGTGCAATATGACGCTTGCAGTTGATGCGAAACTCGGCTTGTCTCAGCTTGTCTGTCATGAACTTCGCAGTGGCCACATTGCAGCACTTCTTGCCAACCTACGCCAGCTCTTCGTCAAGCATCGTATCGACGTCAGTGTTCTCGCACTCACTTTCAGACCCTTCATTGTCTTGTACCAGCCGCTACCTCTGGAAATATGTACCCCTCTGGCTACCCATCATGCCACCTATCTTACGGCTCTGGTATTTTAGCTGCACTTCTTTCTCTGCTACCTAAGCTTGAAACTTGCGATCTAAAATCACCTTACTTGACACAATTACTAAATGAATGTATTATATCATTGTTTCCAGATCGCAGTGCGAGCATAACAGTGACATGTCAAAAAGCCAGTAAGGTTCTATAGAAACAGGTAAGAGAGATGCACAGTACATGTTGCTGGCCCTGGGTCGACGTACGAAAAGTAACGACTCGGTTAGACTATACGACAGGATAAATAACTGACTGAGCCGGGTAGGCAACTACACGAAGGCGGTCACAAGACTGGTCATCTTATAGTTTTTGTATCTCACGGGGTCGAATACATTGATTGACTGCAGGGAGAGCTCTTTCAAAATTTTCTCCATATTACCACCGTGCAATCAGAATATGTGAAAGTAATCATGCGTTTGCCTTAAGCGGCAAAAAACGTCTATTTCGCAATCAGTGCACACGCTAGTGCTGTACCAATGAGCTGCTAGCGATTTAGTTACACGTATACCTACTTAATCATCGACTAATAATCTTTCAGTGAGTAACTAACCTTAGTATAAACATCTAAATTGTATGCCTCGTTGCTTTATTCTGAACTCTGTCTCTGCTTATTATTTAATGCTTGAGAGAATAAGTGTTCTTGCTTTCTTTGTGACTTGAACTCGAGATGCAGTTCCAGAATGAGCGCCTGACCTTACTTAGCATCAGCCGCCACAGAGGCAGTGAATTGCTAACTCCCTCAGTACAAGCTAGAAACGAAAGTCGAGCTACGGCAATGTACGACCCATCTGAAACTGGTTCTTATGGGACCTAACATCCATGGTACTCGGGGCATTACATTTGTAGGCAAGGGTCTCAGACGCCTCAACGCCGATCGGGCATTTTTTGTGATTTGGAATCCAGGGAGCGACACCCAATATTCCAATATGGCTGTGGCAACATGGCGATTCAACTTTCCATGAAGCCTCGCTAGCGCCGGCACCAGATCGATCAGCGTCCGTTAGTAAAGTACTCGGCATTACCTGTTCCACGCACTGGCAGGACGAGACGCTGACCTGAGCCCTAGCTCTGCTAGCGCCAACCCATCGTGCTCGGTGTCTTTTGGGGCACCCTGAGATTTGCTGAGAGTACCAAACGGCGTATTTCTTCGCGATTTTAGGTCAGCATTAGACGGGCTGTACTCACCTCACCCTACCGCTCACCTTGGTGGAGCCGGACCCGTGGCTCACGACATCCGAGGTTAGCAAGCGTAGGACACCACGGCTTCCATCCGATGCTGGCAGCCAGTTGTGTACAATGAGCTAGCTAGCAAACGCTGCTCTCTATCTCGTCGCTGTTGCTAGGACTTACGGGACGAGTACCCGGAGGTACGAGACCTGCTGCAACTCGTGTGGCGTAGGCCAGGCGTCCGGCGTCGGCCAGGGTCTTAATTAATGGTTAAGAAATGGCGGTAGTCGTTAATAAGGTCAATGCCGAGGCAGCTCGTAATGCGGAGATAAAAAGCCGTATTACACTCAGCCAATAGCGACAGGGGACTGGTAGACTAGCGATGTGTATATGTAACAAAGAGCGGTCTATCGATCCGGCGCGTGGGACGCTGAACGCTCAAGGACTGGCAGGTATTACTGGATATCAGCATGCCTAGGTAACTCTTAGTTAGCTGCTGAGAAACACAGATTTATATCTCGTTCGTTAAGTTTACCCTCTTTCACAATCTCTCTCTCCCTCTTTCTTTTACTCATACGCATGCACACGTACACACACGTCTGCACTCACACATTCTCTCACTCACTCACTCATTCACTCATTTACTCTCTCTCTCTTTCTCTCTCTCTCTCTCTCTTCTCTCTCTCTCTCTCTCTCTCTCTTTCTCTCTCTCTCTCACACTCTCACTCTCACTCTCACTCTCACTCTATATCCCTCTCTCACTCTTTTCATCTACATATGTATCGATTGCTGTCTATATGTATGCTCTCACTCTCACCCTATTCCTCTCTCTTTCTCTCTCTTTCTCTCTCTCTCTCTCTCTCTCTCTCTCTCTCTCTCTCTCTCTCTCTCTCTCTCTCTCTCTCTCCCTCTCTCTCTCTCTCTCTCTCTGCCTTCCACTGCTATCTTTATCGGGCTATATTTACCAAGATGCCTGTCTGTCGGCTGTCGGCTGTCGGCTGTCGGCTGTCGGCTGTCGGCTGTCGGCTGTCGGCTGTCGGCTGTCGGCTGTCGGCTGTCGGCTGTCGGCTGTCGGCTGTCGGCTGTCGGCTGTCGGCTGTCGGCTGTCGGCTGTCTGTCGGTGCGTTATCCCGTCCTTCCTTCTGAGCTCTCTCTTTCTCTCTCTCTCTCTCTCTCTCTCTCTCTCTCTCTCTCTCTTCATCTAAATATCGATTGATGTCTATACGTATGTTCTCATTCTCTCTCTCTCCCTCTCTCTCTCTCTCTCTCTCACTCTCTCTCTCTTCCTCTCTTCCCGTCTCTCTCTTTCTTAACTTCCACCATCTCTTCCTTTCCTTGCTTCCTTTGCTTTTCTTCTCCCCGGGCTTCCTTCATGCAGCACAGACTCCTCTGACTCTAGTCACTAAGCTGTGCATTCAACCAACCTCAAATCCTTCGGAGAAAGAGCATTCAGCTCCAGCATTCGTAAAGCCTGGAAGTCGCTCATTATTGACAGCAGGACATCCTTTGACGTCACATTTAAAAGGTGCTAGAAACCCAGCCCCCTATTTTTTTGCACTGAAAGCGTGTGAGTATCTACAATGTGGCTACCATCAGCTCTCAAGCACGAGTACACACACACACACACACACACACTCACGCGCACACACTCGCACGCACGCACACTCACACACACACGCTCACACAAGCACTTTCGAACACACGAGCGAGCACGAGCCTGAGCGGAGATTTCTAGAAATGTTTGTACGAGACGATCTGGGTATTATTTGGTTGATTTTTAAAATGTCGGTAAGTTTGCTGCCACCCTCAAAACTCGTCTAGATCTCATCCTTTAAATTTGCAGGAGGAGCGTTCGGACGATCGGGCGCGTTTTTGTCTCGTTTGAATGAGAGCTCACTGTTTGCTGAATGTTTGCTCAGCACATCTTCATGATTTATCGTTTGTGGCGTATACGCAAGCATATACACTGGCACACTAGGTAAAGCGGCTGCTTTTCATAACTTTGGTTCTGAGGTCGTGGTTTCGAATCCTGCAATGGGCTATCCGTTATTGCCGCTGCAAGCGGTGGCGATAGCCGTAAAGGCTCTCCTGTCTCTATATAAAAGAGGCTGTCTAGTCAGCTAGTATTTTTGTATTACTCTGTGCCTGCTGCTTGCGGATGTTACAACCAATCATTTGGTAGTTATTTCTATACAACATCTGCAAATTTCAAAGAAAGAAGATCATTTCTGTGAGGGTGCAATGCAAATGAATTATTTTTATTTACCCTGCAGGAACATTACGCATGCCATTTTATATTTAGCAGTCTATTCTCATATCATATATAAGTTGCGTGAATATAAGGCAAAGTTACAGAGACCCCTATTATAATTAGTTACCGCCTATTTGTATACTTTTTGTGAAACATGCCACCGTGGTCTGTCCTAGGGGGTCTCACCGTGCTAGCTCAGAATGACCAGCGCTGTCAGCTGTCTGTTCATCGTATTCATCCGGTTTTTCAGCCAGTGGCCCTTGCCCACATCAACTCATTCATCTAAGTAGGCATCTCTTTTTGCAAGTCCAAAAGGTCGCATAGACGAAATGCTTTCCAAGAGGCTTTCGGTGCGAATGCGGTACCTAAAACACCCCATTTCGATCAACAGAGAGAAAACATGCAGCGCGGTTGAGTCAGGAGGGCAGTCAATGACGTGGGCAGCATGGAAGGAGACACTCATAATGGCTGACAAGGATTGCCATAGGCGGTGGAGGGAGATTCGTCACCGACGAATAAATGTGGAGTTGAGTTCCGTGGTATAGCACCTGCAGAATATATACTCTCAATCGCAAATAGTCTTGGAGGGATGGAGTCAAACTTTCTGAGAGGACCTGGGGAAATATTGAGGCTGAAATGGTACGGTTCAGCTGGTTATTAAGATCCAATCATAAGTTAGCCTTGAGGGTCACAGTAGGAACTTTGCTCAGATAGGTAAGTAGCCGCGACCAGTCGCAGCTGCTTTAAAGGAGATACTTGACTTATTGTTTGGTTTTAAATGCCGACGAAGACACCACACTCATCGCAGCTCTAAAAGCTCTAATGTTTTTCAATAAACCTTCCGCAACTGAACTGAGCCTGTCCAGTGGAGACATAATCGGGGAGGTAGGACGATGCATAGCCAGCCACCGAAGTACGTAGCCCTTAAATCATGGACGTGGATCGAGCTTCATGACCAGCTGCGGACGAGGTCTTCTGAATAACACCCTTACTGTCAAGTAGGCGTCAAATATATCCTCTAAATTACGGCCATTTGATTGTGGTTGCACTAATACACCACCATTTGTAAGAGCAAAGTATGCTATTCCAGCCGTCAGCTTAGGGCTTCCTCTGAGGATTCAAATCGTATTACCATTTAGCTTCAGACCATTGACGCGATATCCAGAATCTAATAATATGTGCAAGGCAGGTATATAGTTTATTCGTCGGCGACGCTGATACAGGGTTAGATTGTTTCAATGACGGTTAATGCACCTAGGAGCTGGCTTATTTTGACCACATACGGTCGCAATTACCCACAATTTCTCTAATGTATGCTGCGAAGAAAACAATGGCCATCATTGAATAATTTAGCCGGTGAATTGCTTCATACTCTCACCAAAATGGCTGGATGCGTCGACAGCTCTGTAGCTGCATTAATGCTCTGCTTCCTGGTTAGGTAGTCATTTACACGCTGGAACAATTGCAGATGAACAAGTTTGCTTATTGAAGAAGTGCTTATTGCACTAGGTACTGGATTTAAATTTATTTTTTACTTGGCACTATTCATTCAATTATGAGTGCTATCGTAATATTTTATTCCTAAATAATAAAATAGCATCTTTTCCGAAACAAAATGCCTCGGTGGTAAGAAAAATGATCAATGATATCGCCGTTGCACATCAAGTTTGAATCTTTGTTTTTGCTGTTGGCCATAGTGTGAACTTGTTGGCCCCGATGCCTCGTCAGGTTCTCGAATATTGCATATCTTACGGCGATACCAGAATTTAGTTAGGAGGACATGGCACAGCTGAGCAGTATCCATTGAAGTCACAATGTTCAGATCCCCATAAAAGAACTCTTCAGTTTATGCTATTTCCGAGAAACAGATTTGTGAAGATTGACTTGGAATTAATAGGTTGCTTGCACTTCTCAGCAGATTAATTCAGGATATAGCAGGTTATGACATTGCATCAGAACAAGAGTGAAAAATTACTCCATTAAAGCTTCTATTAAGATTTTTTTGAGGCCGACAAAGCGTACCTTTGCGTGTCTTTTGTGGATTGAGACAAGCCCTCGGTACTTCATTTCATATGCAAACACTGCAAGAGAATTCGTAAAGGTAATGTGAACAACTGCCGCTTGCTAGAGTGAATTTTTAGCACAGTATTAAATAATGCCTAAAACATCCTTTTTAATTTAGAAAATTATGGTAGGTTTACAGGCTGGTAAGAGCTACAAAGAGAGTCAGGAAGTTTGCTCGACCAGCAATTTGGCGTGAGCCTACTGACCACTGGAGCAATAGTTATTTCTACCCCTGGTGGATCTGTCCTAGCTTATAACCGGAAAGAACTCGCCTCCGATCATGTTCCTACACATTTCTTCATCCATTGCCCCATCGACAGTGCCCTAAGCTCCCCGTCTCACCCCATACGAAAAAGGATCGGCCATTTTCAAGAGAGAGTACAGCACATCAGACATCGAGGAAGATATTTTAGATCCAAATTCCTATTTCGCAGATGCGGACGAAGTGAGAAAGCCCAACTTCCCCAACCAGAACGACCAGAAAGTTCTGATCCGAGCCTTTATCTTGGCAAGTACAATGTTGTGCTTCTGAAATCTAGGCTCAAGCAGCAGGACTTATTTTAATAAAGTATCAAAGTAACGGATCATAGAAGGCCTTAACAACTTTTTTAAACTTATTCAGTCAGCAAGATGAGCTCTGCTTCAGAAGCGATGTGGCCGATCGGTAAGTTCACGTCATGCCCCATGATTGAGCCACACAGAGGATCAACGTCAAATTGTTGACGGATACCTTAACGTTTGGTTACTATGGCTCGGGGTCATTGGAAACTTCAAAATTATGTCATTTTCGTTAGTCTTTTAACTCATTTTCATAATGTTTCCTTGTTTTTTTACTTATGAGACAGCCGCCACGGCACTATTTCCATGACACTATCCCTGAGGGACTGGCCGCAGCGGACCAGCTTCTCTCGTGGGAATAACAACATCAAATTGAAGCCCCACCCCCCCCCCCCAGACCCGCAGAAGGTGCCAATATCGCCGTTGCACATCAAGTCGAGCCTCCTCAAAACAATTTGTCACGGCTCTACGTAATGATTAAAAGCTGATAAAAAGTACCCTCAATATGTCTGTCCACAATTGTCGGCGGCGGGGGGGGGGGGGGCAAAGTTTAACATTAGAATTTTTGTCAGACCAGAGATAAAGAAGATCATAGAGTGCGTTGAATTCGCCAAGAACCTGGTCCGGAGAAAAAGGTCTGAAACTGCTTCGGTTGCAGAAGCTTGGGACTTTCTGAGCAATCTCAAAGCTGAAAACCGTTAGTAGCTGGTCCAGGCTCCCATTAATAACTCTGCCAAAATTGGAGAATATTTTTCAAATTTCTGTATCCTTGAGGCTCATCTCTAAAAATTCAACGAGAGCGTGAAAGCTTACTTGGAGGAGCTAGGCGACCACTTTCACTAGCATATACTGGACTTTGATAGTCGTTACCGAGGACTACCGTCTATTTAAAACGTGATGCGAAAGCTGCGTTGGGAGATTTTTTAGAGAAAGCGATTTGCAGTATAGCGACTAATCTAGAACATATAATGATTTCTAAATAATAATTGTATGATTTCTCTTTCGCGATTCTCTCAGACTAAATAATAACACCGAGACAATTTGTTCTCGTCTGAAATACGTCAATTTCGAGTTGCTTACAGTCTTGATCACACAAGCTGAGTTTTTAGTGAATCGTGGTCATTTTAATACATCTGAGATATAAGCAATTTGGAAATAAATGTTGCTTACCAGAGAAAAGTACGTTAAATAACTGTATAAAGTCAACAGCTGTTGATTAATTATAACAATAACAATACATTTGTATAATGCCCTCAGAGAACTGAATCTCTCTCTGGGTACTTTACAGATGCTGCATTTAAAGCCTTACCTAATGTTTGGTGGTAACATCCGCAAGCAGCAGGCATAGTGTAAGCAGGTACATGCACACAAATGACGAATCACAAAAACTCGCCAAATTCTGTAATAAAAATGTGCATTTTAAGCTTCTGTTTAAATGTCGTCATGTCAGAGGACGTTTTGACGTACTATGGTGAATGGAAGCAGCATTGAGTGAGTGATTGGATCCTCGCTAAACATCAACTGGCTGCTGCAATTGCAATCCCACACGATTACGAATTATGAGCTTGAAAGCTGAACCACTAACACGACCTATGAGGTTGAAGGTGGAAACGCGATGACGAACTGTGAGCTTGTCTGCTACTGACTGATAACTGAGTGCAGCTTATGAGGCAGCCGCAATAAGTCGGGGCTAATGAGCATGCAGACTTATGACAATGCATAATCGAGATTATTTTACGACTTCCATCTTGGCCATTATATGAGGCACGGTCCTGACAGCAGCCGCCCTTTGATTAACGGTCTGGATGTCGGTGAGTTCCAGCGCTGAGTACGAGCTCTGCCAGCCTGCAAGTGAGTCTTTAGGTAGCCATCTGTCGTCATGTCAGCTATAATGAAAAGGCTAATGCTTAAGTATGTGTTTTTATGTTGTATGGCGACAAATATAGTAACACTTGTTATTCGTAACCTACATGCTTTCGCAGCTTAAGTTGGCTTCTCTGAGTGCTGTCACAGCAATAGTACTTGGTACCTGGTAAAGAGTACAACTTGGTCGATACTGGGCCGACCTGTGTGAAACTTGGAATATAGGTGGAGCTCACCTGTCTCCACATTCCCCACCTGTGCATATATGCACGATAGGTGTGTATGCATATAATGTGCCTGTCACAAAGTCTCCGTGGGCTGTGTTCGTAATGACAGTCAACAGTTGGAGATGGCAAAATTTTTTTTTGGGGGGGGAAGAGTATCCTGTTAAGTGTCTTGCATTTTTGGAGATGTTTGCCGTATTTCTACAATGACTTTTTTAATCGGAAAAATGTGGAGCTGCCTTTTACCGGCAATGATATACGTGACCTTGGACTTTTAAAGGTCATCAGAAGGTCAAAACTGCAGCTATATCACATCAAACGATAGCTAATGCTACCAGTGTTCTTCGTGCCAGTTTTCAAGCCATTCAGTTTACTCGTCTTCGTACGATATTTAATAAATGTGCTTTTGGGGGATAACACACTATTAGTGGCCATTTTCGGGGATAACTCCCAATACTGGCCGACTTACCCCCTTAAATCCTGCTACGCTAACACCTATGCTAAGTGACAGAAGCGGTACGGCGACTCGTAAAACCAAAGAGGAGACTATGGATTTCATGACGTCCTGTAAAATAAATAGTAGATGCAGGTAGCCCTTCAAAACTCATTCAAAGGCTGATGATAAAGCTACTTTGTTATAAATACTGGGCTATGATAGCCCAGAAGGTAAGGCATTTGCTCTTCACGACCGAGGTCATGGGATCGAATCCCACAGTTTGGTGATTCCATATTGCTTACAGCAAGGTGTGACGACAGTCTTTAAGGCTCTTCTGCTGCTATACCACATCTAAGTTGGTCCATGCATTCGTGACATCTCGTCTCGACTTCTGCAACTCACTGCTTACTGGCCTACCAGCATGTACGATCAGGCGATTGCAGCTTGTACAGAACTCCGCAGCTCGGCTTGTCTGTCGTGAGCGTCGCAGTTGCCACATTACTCCACTTCTTGCCGACCTGCACTGGCTACCGGTCAAGCAACGGATTGACTTTAAGGTTTTTTCGCTCACTTTTAGGTCCCTTCATTCTATGGCTCCAGCCTATCTCTCCGACATGCTCCCCCATCAGGCCAAGCATCGTACCACCCGCTTTTCGGAATCCAATAGTCAAGAAATACCTCGTACAAACCTTAAATCCAATGGAGACCGTGCATTTAGTTCATATGCTCCCAAAGCCTGGAACTGCCTCCCGACCTGCGTCAGAACATCCCCTGACCTGACCACATTTAAAAGGAACCTAAAAACACCTATTTAGGACAGCATTTAGTGAATCCCTGTGATTCGTCCTTCACGTGCTTATGCGTGCTGACACTGCATGCTGCCACTAACCACATTGGCATGCTGACCCTGTGCATGTCACCCCTAGCTATGTTATTCATTTGGTTTGTTTTTTAAGCATGATTTTACTTACCATTTAATTGCATTTCCCTTTGCAGCAAATGTAAAGCGCCTAGAAAGAGATTAAGTTCTCTGAGGGCGCTTTATCAAGTACATTATAATTATTATTACTATGCAAATGAGACAGTTAAATTAACTAAGATCGGTATTCGGTAAGGTTAGAAGGCATGGGATTGCTGAGCGAAGACATTTTTGTACTTACGAAACAGCTAACAAAATACTGGTCAATCACACTGCTTGAATGTTTTCAAGAAGTTTCCAGCAACTGCTGCAAATGTGTTATCCAGGCCTTGAAATTTGAGTGCAGTAGCCCATGCATATGTCATCTTAAAAATACGGTTTACTCGATCTAATCCTAGCTAGCTTATACGTTTACCAATTTCGGTCTCTCAATCTCTCTCTCTCTATATATATATATATATATATATATATAGAGAGAGAGAGAGAGAGATTGAGAGATTGCGAGATCGTATATATATATATATATATATATATATATATATATATATATACACGATCTCGCAATCTAATTTTTTTATTTCTATATGTTCACAGTTCTTCTTGATCCACTTTCTTTTTCTTTTTCTGCACTTGCACTCTCTTGTCACTCAATCTATCTGCATTATAGCTCTCTTTCTCTCTCTCTCCTCCCTCTCTCAAAGAGAACTCTCAGAACTCCATCTCTCCTTTTACGTGCTTTTGTTATTCACTCAGTGTATTCCACATGTGTCAACATCTATCGCTCTTAATCCCGCTTGACCTTCATTCACGCATTCTCACTCTCAACCACTCTCTCTTTCTCAGACCACCACTTTATTTAATATCTCTCTGAATTCACTCTGCAAGCACACTCTTTATTAACAAAGTAATATATTTATCTCTATACACACTCTCTCTATTTATCTTATCTATCTATCTGCATTCAATCCCTATATTCACCGTCTATTTCACTATTCATCCTCTGTCGTTATTTCTTCATCCCTCGCTATTTCTTCAAGGATATTAAAGGAAATCATAGCTTCTCTCCGATTATAAATTAGAACTAGGTTTTACTGACTCTCAGATCTCGATGCCAAAATTAGTTTCTTGCTAGATTATTTAGCCGCTTTTGAATGCAATTGACCAAACAAAACTCTCACAGCAACGTCTAGGCATTGGAGTCTTCTTTTTCAGATGTTGATGAAATGGAGCCGCACAACAAAGTACGCGACTTTAAAATGCTTCTTTCCACACGTCGCGACTCGGCACAAAATACACCACTCGACTTAGGTCTTTAATGACCATTTATTTATAGCACGTGTTTCTCAATTTAAAGAGTGCTTTCTCATGCTTTCTCTGCTGCACCAGTAGCCCGTTGTGTACGTTCCTTAGCAAGCGAAAGATAATTCACCTTTATCTGAGATCATCAATGGGGCAACATCAACTCTCTGATTTGGTCATTACGCATAAAGAAAGAAGCACTGGAAGATAATGTAAAGTAATGGATCTCCGTTTGTAACTCCTCAAAGTCATAAACACCATGTGGGTGTTAAGCAGGAGAGTTGTGTATAGCCTACTCACAGCTTAAGCGGCTTTCGGTACGCATTCGGCAGCCAACAGACTTCGTGTCTCACGCAACAAAGAGAAAGAGAAAGTGGGAAGCATAGCATAGTCAAGAGAGCAGTTGAGGTAGTGAGTAGCATGGAAGTAGCAGCTCAGGACCACTGAAAAGAATGAGCCATAGTCGGCATTAGGATAATATTGACTTTCAGACTGTAGTGGATTAGTTTTCCAGGTTCAAGGCTGGAAAAATTCACCAAAGTTAAAGCAGTGATAGCTACCTTGTACCTTTACCAAAGTTAAGACAATGGTCTCGGCTCCATATGCCTGCTACAGTGTGCTTTTTGCATTTCTTCCGTGATGGAGCTATTTGCTGCGATTTTCCACGAGGGAGTGGGGCGTCGTTGGTAGCTCTGTTTCGGGGCGCCGAAATGCCTCACCCGGTCTCTGCAATACGGCCGTAGTGCCAAAGAGTCGACTTTAAGGGTGGGTGAATACGTTTATGGTTGTACGCCCGGGCCGTGAAGAGTTCTTTCCTTAAAGTTGCAACACACGTGTCGCGGGCCACAGCTTTTCGTGGACCATTCTGATATGAACACCTGCACTGTAGGCGAAGACGAAGCTGAAGGTTTGCCGAGCATGATATAAATCAACCTCTAAGAGCCAGCTTGGCACGTGGCCCCAGCATTGCCGAATGCTGACCCGGGGGACGAAGTTTCAGCACCAACTAGCTTGGATGAGGCGTATAGATCGTCAGATGCAAAAATAACCTGATGCAAGCCAAGGACGGACTAAAATGAAGGGAAACTAACGAGGATGAGCCGCCAGCTCCTACACATCACGCCGACGAGGATCTGCCAGAACCGACGGAGAAACGTGTACTCAACCACGACCCAACACTGGGAGTTGGGACTAACTAATAAATTGTCAAACAATCAGGATGATGCCCCAGTGGGCTTACGGCAGAGCAAGCACCAGAGAAAGTTTTAATCCCGTTTAACGAACTTTCTATAGGAATTCTTACGGCGAGCATCACCAGGCGAAATGATAAACCGACAGTTTGCTAGTCTTTCTTGTGATGGTAGGGTGTTACCATCTTGACTTCGATCAGCGTGTACCATCGATCGCTTGTGACTTTCAGATTGGAATTGTAATGAAAAGCACTATTCTGCCGCGCCGCCCGAGGACGATGCTCATGGAGAGGACGGTGAGCCGCCAGCTTGCGAGGCGTGACCACAATTCTTGGCCTGGACTCCACCAAACAGCTGCGAGAACCTTTTAGACCAGCCATTTTATAGGGCAGCGTGGTAAAATCTCTTGTAGGTGCGTTTACTGTGCGTCAGGTTCATGAGCCACCACTGTAAACGTGCAGCCTCTGTGACAGTTGGACGACGCATCCACAGAAAGTTGCAGATGCGAGGGCGATTCTTCTGCCGGAAGGGAAGATATGTAGGCTATTCTAGAAGGAGCTACTGCCTTTCAGTATACTGACCTGGGAGTTGTCAAGCCTAGAGGCCGCCACCGGAAGAACAAAGGCCATGTTCGGCAACCGGATGTTGAGTACCGGAACTGGTGCAGCATGCTGTTTCTTTTGGCAGAGCCTCTCGACGAGTACAAAGTACCCTCTATCAGTCTAAGCAGTCAAAGAGGTAGCAGGACCTTTGACGACGTACACTTGTAATCTTCAAGCAGAGCCGGTTAGACGATTGATCCTGTGACAGGCTTGTGCTCGCGTGTGGCATCATCTCTCGCCCAAATGGTTTTGCTGCCTTTGGTTTTGTCTAGACCCCTTGTTTTAAACGTGCATCTGTCTTCTAGTCTTGTACACTCGGTCGATCACCCCGTGGTACTGTGCCGTTGCTCCATGATTAGCGATCAGATCCTGGCGTAAATGGGAAGGAGAGTCCTAGCTTGAGAAAGCAATGGACCCCCAGATGCCGTTAATACAAATTCAAGACGTAACAAAGATTACGAAATTTCAAGACGCAATTAGATAGGAATGATGTTGATTAACTCAATCAGGGCCTTTACAAGATCTGTAGTTGTATACTTTTCAATTGCACCTCATTAGCTATTTTCAATTTTCTTTCTGTAGTCGATCGTGATTAATTGGTTTGCATTTTGTGTGTAAGCTCTTCAGTTACTGGATATCAGGAGAAGGCCGCTCGCAAGGGAGCACTCTTGGTTAAGTGTGTGAGGCGGATAAGGATAACAGGCTTATCGTAATCTGGATTAGGCTTTGATAAAGAGCCGGATAAAGCAAATTATTCTTAGCTGATGGATTATAAGTATTTTGAACGGCATCGTTCACAATCGTACGTTGTGGGAACCATAAATCTTAATAAGTGTGTCTTTAAAGCTAAGCATTTAGTAGTTATCAGAGATTCGTTATATAATGGCCAGCAGTTGAGGCCAGCCGCTGTTGGTCTAACACGGAAGCGGAACTGACTTATATCCGGTCAGTCAGATTGCAATTGCGTGCAGGGGCCACCTGGCCGCCTGTACACGTATTTGTTTATCAGTGTGTCGTTGTGCGTGCACGTACACCGGTATACAGACGCCAGCGTGCTTATATACCTGCTTACCTGTAAGAGTATCTGCGGTCTATGCACATTATGCAGGTGTGTATGCACGTACAAGTGTGTATGTGACCATTTGACCTTGCCTTAACTGTTGAGTGGCTGCCGCTTCTAGACCCTCTCAATTCGATAACAACGGCAATAACAGGCAGGCGGTTGCCGCAGATGCTGGCCTGGCCAAGTTTCAGGTACATTTCTCTTTTGGTCGCTCAACGTGGCGCCACTTCTGAGTGACACTCGGCAGAGTTGATTTCCCTGGCGCCTGAATGACAGCGCTCAGGTGCCGACGTCGTGTTCTTACGAGCCCGCAGAGTGCACGTGCATTGATTGTTCAACAGCTTGCTGCAGCTGTAGCTCAGGCGGTACCAGGCGCTGACTTGCTGCAGCAACGCGAGCAGCTTAGGCTTAGCGTACTCAAGCGTTCTACGTTGACCTTTGCTCCTCGCTGCTTTGTGAAGTGTCCTGTCTCGTCTGCTCTCAATGCTTTGAGCGGCATTTCGGACCTGGTATGCCCTTCGAGCGTAGTGTCGAGTCAATTTACTTTTCGTTACCTAATCGCTTGGCCTGCTACTTATGTGTAGGGTGAGTTTAGAAATGCTCTAGCAGATTATTCGCAACTCATTTATTGTGAGTAATACAAATGGAACGGGTCAGAATGTTATGTCGTAGGAAGCGTAAATCTAATGGTGAGAGTCTTCAAAGCTAAATATTTAGTATTCGGTCAATTTACGGCCGGTAGGTGACGAGAGCAGCTGGTCTCAGCCAGAAGCAGCGCTTTGTTTGTCATGTTAGGCCCTTTGCAATTGCGAGCGGTTGCCACCTGCACACCTGTTTAGCTATATGTACGTCAGTGTGCCGGTGTGTGTGCATGTACCAGTACAATAAGTCGCACGTGCTTACATAGCTAGGTTAGTTACGAGCGAGTATCTGCTTATAGTATTTGCTATTCATGCTCACAAATGTATGTACGTACAAGAGTGTTTGTATGTATTCGACGTTGCTTTAACCATTCAGTGGCTGCTGCCTCGAGACTCTGTCAGTTGTTTAACATCTATTACTTAATACTTGGAGCACAAGTTCGCGGTTGTGGGAAGGCTATAGCTTGGACCTGCGGTGTCCGTCTACCGTAGGGTTGCGTTAATATGCTTTTCGCTATTTCTTTGTTTGGCCTCCTTAATAATACGCAAGATGAACTTTCACAACTCTCAATGCTTATTCTTACAGTAGTAATCGATTAAATGTGTTAATTTTTCCCTCATTTGAATTTGTGTCTATTGCATTCGCGTCTGCGGTATCTATGAGATCAAACGACGTGCAACAAGGCACGGTCCAGGACGACCGCAAACTAGGTTTATTTTTTAACGTCAACCGGTCGCTTTTGCAGCTAATCACCTCGTTCTATTCCTGCCTGGAGTTACGGTGTATTTACCGCAGTGGTCGGCTATAGATTCTACTATATTGTGAGCTCGTGCACGACTCGTCTTTGGACTACTGCAATGGCATGTCTGCGTGTAATTCGGTAAACCCACAGCGACTCAATGGATGGTATTGGTATGCCGTGGGTTTTCTGCAGCTCTCAAAGTGTAAGCCGCGGAATGCCCGAGTCGCGGTTGCTACTTTTGATAAGGAAAGCTAGTAAGCCCTCCCTATCAGTTATGCCTGAGTAGGCAATGTGTGTCTTTGTATTGAGGAAATGCAAGTACGAGCCCCTTCGCTCAAGAGCATGCAATTTTGCCCTGTCAGTTGGCAGATAGAATAGCCAAAGCCACTTAGCAGTCGCCGGACTTTCTTTTCTGTATGCACTGAACGTACATGAATGAGCTGATCCCTTAATGCCCATCCTTGTCAGCGAGCGTGTCTCTGACTCAAACCGTTTTAGATTGCCTCTAACGCTCGTCTAATACTGCGTGCAGAGTTCGTTCATTTCCGAAGCATCTCCGACCGGCAGAATCTGCATCCTGACATTGCAAATTATTCTGAATTACGATGCTGAAATGATAAAACTGACAACTCACCCGCTCCTCACTTCATATCCTTGGTCGAAATGTACCAAATGCTTAGCTAATAATAATAAATTGTATCATTCATGTGTGGAATGTCAGGGCACAATGAGACCGGGTAAATGCTAGCTGTCCTGTTGATTTTAAAATCAGTTGCTAATCACTTGCTCGTTAGTTCAGCTGTTAACTGTGATAGTATTTACTCTTAATCTCCATTTAGACACCGTAAGTAAGGATCTAGTTCAATCACCAATGAATAATAAATGCATCATATTCGAATAAGACTTGGAGTTACAGTCGGAAATACTTGTTGCATTAGATTACGATTATGAATTATTGATATTTGTTTACATTGCTTAAACAGATTATAAATGATTTTCAAATAGTCCAAAAATGTCATTTTAAAATCACACATTGGTAATTGCGGCTATTGTCTTTGCTAGGAAGAGATGCAACACAGTGCCCGCCTGCTGGATCCGGTACAGAATTCCAACGATTTGGTTTCACAATATTTCCGGGGCAGTGACTTTCATTTTGGAAATGTTCTTTTTCTAGCTGTCCCCAGCAATGGAAGAAGATTCTAAAAGCAGACCTGATTATGTCAAGCTCTATGCTAACTTTTTTAAAGTAATTCGCAGCAGAGACGGGTTTCTCGACAAAGTGTATCATTACAGCATCAAAGTTTCGCCCGCTCCTATTGGATCCAATATGTACCGGTAAGAGTTAGCTCTTTTTTCAAGCCACCATATGCACGAACAAAATAGTATCTTCGGAAAAATCTTCTTTTTCAGGGCCATTGTCAATGTTTGGATGAAGCATAATGCTCAATTTCTCCCGTTCGTCATCTACGATGGGATGAGCAACATATACAGCCTCACACCTTTCCATGATCTCGACAAATTGGTAAGGATTGGTGGCATTCCGAGATTCGCTATATTTGGTTGGATTTTCAATGCTTTCAAACTGCATGCACGCATAAAACTGCCTTGTTCTCGTTTCACAGCCCTACGTGCTTCAGTCGTCTCTTTAGCTAGAAGTTCGAAGGAAGATTCGCTTTTATTTCCTTGGTTGTGCAACGCTCTTTAGCAGTCAGCATTTGTCTTAAACTGAAAATATTATTCTAGAAGGCTATATAATTTATTATTCAATATAGTTGTACTTGCATCGACGTTCAGAAGATAGATTATCCGTGATTCACGTAGCCGTCTAAGTGGCCTCTTCAACTAACCAGTCTTCTGAAGGTGTTGGTGCCTAGCTGTCTGAAGCATATTTCCATTGTAGAATGAAGAGAAAACTTTAAGTTGGTGCGTAAAGCAACGAGTTGAAACTTATCAGATTCTCGTCAAGATGGTGGCAGAAATAAACTTTACAAGTGTGGGAGCAGGCGAAAGAAGAGAGAAAATGATTTCATCCGAAGCCAACCCTGCATTGGACGCAATTTTACGTCACCTTGCATCAGCCAACGGCATTTCAATTGGCCGATCTGTATTTTTTGTTAGTCCTCACGACCTGGGCAGCGGTCGAGAGCTGTGGCCCGGACTTTACCAAGAGTTGGTTTCAACAACGTGGAACCCATTGCCTTTGTTAAACAGAGACCGTAAGTAAAATGCCCGGATTGATGATTCGTGATAAGGCCATGTTTGAGATAGATATGAGGGTTAAGTGTAAGCTTGATTTTTTTCTGTGTGTCGGTAGATTGGGAAGATTTTGTGCTAATGTGAGATTTTGAATGAGCAAATATGCGGCACTAACCGAAGGCATGCATACACATAAATGTATTATATATTCACAATGTATACATATAAATGTGATATATATGATATTCATATATCTATATCTATAAATGAATAGAAATATATAAATATATATGTATATGTGCTGGTATATATTGTGGCTCAGGGATTTTATTTGG
Source organism: Cristatella mucedo (assembly GCA_009760855.2). Lineage (NCBI taxonomy): Eukaryota > Metazoa > Bryozoa > Phylactolaemata > Cristatellidae > Cristatella > Cristatella mucedo. The sequence goes on along the minus strand of WPIO01000027.1, from coordinate 2,832,881 downwards.
GCAGAAGGCTCGGAATTTCAGATATCGTCTTAAACGTTTTGGACAACGGAATGAAGGCGTGCGGTATAAAGCTGCTAATTTGAATTTAAAATAATCCCTGTAAAAACTGGTTCCAATTGATCGTATTCGGTATTCTTGGCCTGACCACTTCCTCGTATGCCGCTGGTGACAAAATCGGCTACTCGTGTGGTCTATTGTCGACCGTTCAGGTACGACCATTTTCTGAACTTCACTTGCTCCTTTCCTACGAAGCGTACCACAGACTTGAAAATCTTCTATTTGGTTTAATGGTCGCTCGACTTGCAAGCATCCGCCTACCTATTTGATCTCCTCACATCTCCGTTGTGTTGTTGTACCACTCGCTTCTCTGATTGTGAACATCTCGCCCTTCGTAGCATTAGACTGAATTCAATTGGTAATGAGACCATCTGTTTTTATCCTCTGAAATCTGGACTTTGCTTGTTGGGTTGGTCACCACCGGCAATGAGGTTACATCATTTAATTCTCATAGAGACGCACCTGCTTAAATTTTAGTTCATGGCAATTGCCTGTACTTAGCTGTGAGTGATTCAGTGCATGCAATAAACCAGACCTCCAATTATGCGGTGGCCTGACTCGATTCTTATTCCCTTTTGTGCTTGCCTGCTTATAGTAATAATAATAATAATTACTTTATAAAGCGCCCTCAGATAACTCAACCTCTTTCTAGGTGCTTTACATTGGCTTGTTTAATCTTGATATAACGTGGGTAAATAAGGCTAGCTTATCGCTTTGCCTGATGACACCTGTACAGATCTGATTATATATTTATTGATGTTTGGACTGCGCCAAAGCGACTTATTATTAGTATCATTAGGTTATTATAAAGCAAAAGCTACTTTAGGCGAGAAATTCGTGCATTCTATCGTAAAGCCATTGACATTACGTTGCAGTGACATCTGCTGTGTTCCATAAACCACAACAAATAATCAACGTCTTGAAGGAGCTGCTGCGTATCAATGATTTTGATCTTGAAAGAAAAAATCTCAGTCAAACTGAAAGAGAAACGCTGCTGCTTGAGATCAAAGGTCTTAAGGTGGATATCAATTATGCCAGTATTCGTAACTTCAGGCGAAGAGTTTTCGGAATAACCAGTCAGCCGGCCAGTAGGCACAGGTCAGAAAGCGAATAGCTCGCCAAAGCTCTCTTAAAGCCATCTGCCTGGTCAGAGGCGAAGCCAGGGGGTGGCAGGGGTGGCAGCTGCCACCCTTGGTCATGTCTGGTAGGGGGCGAGCCGAGGCGCACACCCGGTCGGGCGGCCAGTGGCGAGCTTTAGCGGCGGCTGGCCCCTTGGTGCACGGCCAGGCTACAGGATACCCACAGCCCCCCTGTGCAACTCCGGCGCTCTAGTCCTTGCTTGGCTTCTGTGCCCGGTTAGGCTTTCCTTCAAGCCAACACGGTTGCTCAGATGATTCTCGGCTGTCGTTCAGGTTCACGTGGAATAAGGCTGACGGAACGTCGACTTCAATCACTGTTGAGCAGTACTTCCTTCAGCAGCATAACTTCATTCTGAAATATCCAAATTTGCCCTGCCTCCAGATGTACCCGGAGCACAGGCACACCTACCTACCATTGGAAGTATGTTCAATTGCGAAGGGACAGCAGTGCAAAAACAAGGTCACTGAGGCCCAATCTTCGGAAATCCTAAAGGTGAATATTGGGATCTCTATCGTCGTTGATTTGCTGTTGACATTTGGTGCGAATATGTTGTACTTACTCACATACTAACCATGTATTGTAGAGAACCATGTTTGATGCTAATACCAGAAAGAGAATGATTGAGGATTCGGTACGTGTATTCTCATTACGCACAAAGCGGGATAAGGCCTGGTGGGCAGTGTGCTATGCCGTGTCATCCAATGTATAATGTGCTTGCTGGCACTCGTCAGCCAGATATCCTCAGCCAAAGCTGGGAGAGAGGCCCAGGTTAGACCTCTGCTCTACAATGCAGCTAAGAACACTCGGGGAATCTTATAAGACCGAATAAGGTGTTCCTTAGGAACATTACTTGCTGTGCTCGAGTCAGCTTGTCTTTGTTTTTGCTTTGTCTTTTTTCTGTTGCCGTGATCATTTAGTGCTCATCTGAGCATGCTTCAGTACGTGTTACTCTTCAGGGCACATTGTCCGTCTACTGGCATACAAGGACTATTGTAGATCATGCATCATAGCCAAAGCCAAGTCGAACTTATCTAAGAGCAAAGTGTAATCACGTGTGCTTTTAAACGTGCGGTAATCTGGGTTGCATGCACTTTATAACTGTCCACCTTCAAGTGTGTCCCTGCTACCGTGATCTTGAATTTACTGAGGCGGTTCGGTAAGGCTAGCCCTCTTGACTCCTTCCTACCTACTGCTCGTCTTCGTAGATGCAGATATTTACCAAAACCCTGAATAACTAACGTAGTAAAACAAGCCTGAGTCAAACTGTCTGTCCTAATATTTACTTTCGAAGGCTGGTTGGCGTAATGAGTAGGATATCTCAAGGACTTGTTTTAGGTCTAATTCCTTTGACAGTTCATACGTGCCCTCAACTCAATGCAATAGACAATGTGTAACAGGCTTTCATTTTGATTAGGCTAACAGACAGCTCTACTTGCCTTGATACGTCCCTATCGTCTGTAGTCTCAAACTCTCTGACTTCCTCAGCGATATCCAATGAGGACATTCCCACAGGGATGGTAGCAAATTTTCTCACATTGAATGACGACAAAACCCAAATTACCAGATATTGGAAAATTAAGTGTTATTCGGAAACTAGAAAATCCAAAAACCCACTTCTCTAAATCGGCCGCACCTAGTTATGCATTGCCACATTCGAAAAACGATCAATTTCTAAATGAGCACACTAGCTCCATCCTCAAGTCGGCCTACTGTCATCTAAGGTATTGCAAACATTGGTGCATTCTCGGATGCGGATACCACGTTAAAGCAGGCCGTGTATTCGTGACATGCCGAGTAGAAAAACTCTCCACTTAAAGGCCTTCCTGCTAATGCAATTTAAAGCTTAGGTCAGTGCAAAAATTGACAATCGGGCTCATTTGTCGTAAACGTCACAACTTCCGAGTTGGCTAGTGCTGCAGGCTCGAGTTGTTTTTCGGCGTCAAGGTGCTGTGCTGTCGCTAAAATTTTGGTATTTACATCCTCTTCCTCTGGCTTACTTATTTGAGTTGGTGTCACTTCACGCCTTGCGTTGCACCGTGCGCTCTACTGAATTCGGTCGATTACCTGTGCCCTCTACTTACTTCACATTCCTCGGAGACCGTACCGTGAGTTAGTGGATTCCCATGGATTTTTGTACCTGCGAATGACATGGCATCATCAGCTGATTTTAAGACGTTAAAGCAAATGTTTAATTATGCTTTGCTTGAGTCACTGTCATATGGGTTTGCACTTTTTGAGCCGTGTACGTCTTGATAAATGGCGATGGCGAGATACTTCTGTACAGCACCACAGTTTGCATATCTTTGCATCGCGTCACACTGTGCATGCTTGCCAATGTCCTTTGCCCACCAGTGCATGATTGAGTGAGTGCTATCGACCGAGAGTCCTATCAACTAGCCACCCTTAGATTGTGCTTGTGCATACTTGTCTAGCACAGACAGCATACCTTGATTCTAACTAATTTGGTTGTTACCAATCTTGTATCGCATTTGAGAGCCTGTACCCTTTGAGCACAATTCAGACTCTCCGAGAACATTATAATTACTATTAATAGGCGACTTAGAGCGTCTACTTTAGTGCTATTGCATGCTTGTTTGAGCATGATGCCTTCCGTGCCATTAATCCTTGCTTGTAGTTTCCCTTACGAGGAGTTAGAAATCACCTGGATAAAGACTAATTATTTTTTAACACCGCTGTAAGAAAAGATTAATTATTGTTATTACATAGGTAGAATTTCTGGCAGACATGATGCAAGTGGTGACCAAGAAAATAACTTTATTTCCTACTTTAGCACGACGTGAAAGTATTTAATGAAGATCCCAAACTGAAGGCACTCGGTGTCTCTGTGGACAAGACCATGGTGGTAGTAGGCGGGCGCATACTTGCAGCTCCTAATATTCTCTATGGCATAGGAAAACAGGTGCGTAAGCAGCTGACTCTCACGTCTGTGCGGTTGCAATATTTCGCAGAATGAATCGAACTTGCCTGCTAGCTCCTGTACTTCCGGCTTCAGTAGACCACCCCTCTTTTTCGCAGGTGAAGCCATTAGATGGAGTGTGGAAAACGCACGACATAAGGTTTTTTAAGAGCGCCTCGGTCAGCAGCTGGGTTGTCGTCAGCTTCGTTTCTCAGGAACATCTGAGTAATGCTGCTCTAAGGTTAGCTCTCTCGCCTCCGAAGCATTGCTCGGTCCGCATACGACAGAGCTCTGCCTGGTGGCTGGTGCCACCGATCGAGACCCGTCGCTGTGCCGGCCGCTCAGTTGGGCGTCGAGGCATATTTACCAGCTCTCAGTGCTTGCCTTTGCTGCTGCAGTAGCTTCGCTAGGGATCTGCACCGGGTGTGCACCACCGCCGGCATGCAAATGCAGAAAGCCTCGGGCATCTTCAACTGGAGCGGCCAGCCCACATCTCCAAAAGAGGTACTGGCACGTCTCCGAGCATCTAAGGGCGACCTGCAGCTGGTGCTCGTCGTGTTCGATGAGAGAACGAAGCTGTATGGTGAGAGCGACAAGGCCGAGAGAGCGTCCCCTCGTGTCTGCCCTCAGTTTTACCTGCCCAACATTACTTGCCCAGTGCTGCCACCCTGGAAGGCAACGCTCGGCGAGCTGATGCCTCTCAGTATTCGGCACGTGGCGGATGGCACGCTGTAGGTGAAGTGAAGCGAGTCGGCGACTGCGTCTTGGGCCTGGCCACTCAGTGCGTTCTGCGAAAGCATATCCAGACGTCAACTCCGGAAAAGCTGATGAATATAGCTCAGAAAATCAATGTCAAAGCGGGCGGCATAAATTGCACCATCGACCCATCGAGCTATCCTAGTCTGGCCTTCACGTTGCCCATCATCGTCATCGGCGCCGTTCTCAGCCAGTCGCGGCTGGGCGAAGCGGCAAAGCCTTCCATAGCGGCTGTGAGTATTCCACAGGGTGGCAGAGAGTTTCTCTCTCGTGCAAAAGGTGCAGCCGTTCGCTAGATGATCTCTTGTTTGCCTGTGCTAGAAATGCGGCTTTGTTACCTTCAAAGTTGCCAAGATAAAAGCGGAAGCTGTAATTTCGTAAAATTTTGCTCTAATTCCTAGAAAAGGGCAAAATGCATGACATCATTTGCGGCCATCTTCATGTCATTGCCACTGTTGTAATCCTTGGCAGCCTACCTGACTGACATTTTACCAATCGTGCGAGTTCCTTTTTACTTGAGCCAGCCCAATTTTAATTCAACTGAAGCTCAGATTCGTATCAATCATAATGAAAATATGAATTAATAGAATATATCATTGAAGAATTAAACAGAAGAGCGTAGAGTAATAGCAAATAAATAGTAAATGATTCTCATGAGAGAAAGCTCACCTGTCTGATTACTACTCAGTCAGCTTCACCCTGGCCGAAAAAAGACCACTTCTGGCAGGTTTACTCCTTACTAATACTTTGGCAGTCATCAGCACCCATCCTGTTTATAATTTAATATCTTGGTTTAACGTGCGGCTGCTTATGGTTCAATTAGAAATCTATGTCTAGCTCAAAGTCAGTGACCAAGTTTACCACAATCTCCCTGATATGACCCAAGCTAAAGTGATAATTTAACTAAAACAATTAGACGAATGTCCGGAAACTACGAAGACGCTAGCCTGCATCTAAAATGTACAAACATTAACTAGTCCAAGACTTTCTTCTATTTCATCAATAATCTAAACTGATGAAAGGGTCGATTAAAAGAATCTACGTTCGCATACATCGTGTTCGCGCATTGGAAGGATTGGGGCGACGTGCAAGCCAAACAGAGGATCTTGAAGAAAGATCACCGAGCTTCAGGCAACCAGGTGGGGCTGAGGCAGACGTATGACCTAGCTGCTAGTTCGTAGACGACCAACCAGGCGAGCTGCAGAGCTCTGCGGCAATTTCAGACGAGCTTTAGAGAAAGCTACAAGCCAAACTGGTCGTGGGAAGCCACGTAAAATCACTTTGAATACTCTCAGTCCAATGGCGAGCAATGTTTTTTTCAATATGCGACGTCAGCCTAGAAAGAGATTTGTATCGATTAGGGCGCTGAACGGATATAAAATTTTAATCAATATCAGAATCCTTCTACGAACAGTTGATTTACTTGGTCAATCGCTATTTTAGCGAAAGTCCATTCTGATGTTGCTAAAAGGCGATTGGTGATAAGAAGGATTTACTTTGCTGTAGTCAGGCGCTGTTAATCATTAATGTCTTCCGATGGCAAGTGGGCGAAAGAATAATCTCAAGGAAAATACAAGGAAGTGTACCAGCTGTTGTTGCTGTGCTTTTTTATAGGTAATATTAAGAATTTACGATGTATTTTGACGTCGGTAATGCGTACACATGTTAATCTAACGGCTGCTGTTAACCGTTGTACGCTTCTGTGCCATCCACGTTGCTGAAGGTCTCAATCAAAATGAAACGGCATCTGATGACGAAAAGTATGGTTCAAGCACTAATTTCTTTTCCAGGTTGTAGGAACCGCCTGTCATCACCCTGTTTATGGTGCGTCGGGAATACGACTTCAAGAGAAAGGGGAAGAGCATATTATGGATTTAGCAGCCATGGTTCATGAAAGACTTTCAATTCTACAAGTGCTCGACATTAAAACCAGTCCGAATCGTGTTCTATCGCTACGAACCTCCAGAAAGGAAACTTGATAAGGTAGGAAGCATTCACCAACACTTGGCTATAGATTAACATGCCTTGTTATGTATTGCCTTAGATAAGCGTGCAATATTGAAAACAGCTTGTGCAATTAATAGTTTGGAAATGAATGTGTCAGGTCAAAGGCCGGAAATTTTGAATATGTTGCTCATATATAGTATTTTCTACTGACCAGTGACCAGTAATATTATGCCAAACTGATAAAAGGTGACCGTAGAGATTTTCATAGTATGAGTATCAAGACTTATTGGTCACCCATCACGTGTGCTCCAAAGTGGCTAGATGAGATAAGCACGAAGTCTAATTTATAAGGTACATGCAATTAAAGGCTAAAGCCGACTGTCGTGCATGCTCTCAATAAAAACTGATGATGCTAACTAATAATACTAACTAACTCATTTAGACGTATTCTGGAAAAGATTTGCTCAGTTTACAGCTTCATTTATATAGCGGCACAATTGTCTTTATGACGGTTACCAGTGCTTACCCTAGGCTGGTACGGCCACTTGCGACTCGAACAAACTACGTGCTTCAGGTTTTGTAAAGCACCTTCAATACAACGCTGCTAGCTTGATTATAGATCTTACCGTCTCTGTCTCTGTCTCTGTCTCTGTCTCTGTCTCTGTCTCTGTCTCTGTCTCTCTCTCTCTCTCTCTCTCTCTCTCTCTCTCTCTCTCTCTCTCTCTCTCTCTCTCTCTCTCTCTCTCTCTCTCTCTCTCTCTCTCTCTCTCTCTATCTCTCTCTCTCTCTCCCTCTCGCTCTCTCTCACTCTCTATCAAGCCATGCTAACCACCTGCTGAGCTCTCGCCCATCCGGGCTCGTACAGGTGTTCGTGAAGGAGCTGCTAGCAATTCAAAGTGCCTGCACTTCTCTCGAGTTAACTTACAAGCCAGCCATTACTTACATCGTCGTCCGGAAATGGCACCACGTCCGGCTATTTTGTTCGCCGCCCACTCATAAACAAGAGGACGGCTTTGTCAACGTAGCAGCGGGAACTGTGGTGGACAACACAATAGTAAAACGAGGATTGCCGAGTTTCTACCTCTGCAGCCACGGAGGCGCTCAAGTAAGTCTTGCTGCGACTCACGTGTCTGTCAGATCCTGCGTACCGAGTCCACCTACTTTCAAGCCTGAATACGTCGTACTAGCGTTGCGACCTAGGTCACTATAGCTTAAGCTCGAACCCTCTCGCTTCAAGCATTCGATTGCTTTGGCGCATTGCAGGCAGCATATGTTTTGCAGGCTTTTGGTGTTAGATAGAAAGCGTTATATGGTACGATAAGCTAGAAGCTTAATAAATAAGCTTCCTATGAAGTGGCACACTTATGCAGAGTCAGCTTCACATTTTGAGCTGTCGTGTCAAAGGCTGTGAGCGGTAGGCTAAGGAAAAATGCATACCATAGTTTCGGTACCACCTAATATTCTCAATAAAGAGCTTTTATTATTCATGGCGCTAATTTCAGCCTTCATAAATCTGTGTAGCATCTCGGTGGTTGTCACGGGTCCTGTCATCGTGCCTAAATGCAACGTGGGAGCCAACATTTTCAAATAGGGGCAGGACCTGCAAAGTTTTTGTTTAGGCTTGGCCAGAGCCGCTAAGTAATGTAAAGTAGCCTACAAAATCACACTGTTTATTGGACACAAACTCAGCAGTCGCTCATCGAGTGGAATCGAGACATAATTGCTTCGTTGGAGACGGCCGGCCATAGGAACAGTGGGCGGTCAATGTCGCCTCCCAGCTGTACCGGTGCTCTCCTGGCTCCTCCATTCGTCTCACGATTTTCTTAGGCTTCTTACGTGCATGGCTACTCACGGTGCATTGCTGTCGTTGGCGTGCTCGCTGCACTTGAAACTCCTCGATACAAGCTTAGATAGTTATGAGAGTTAGTACCTATTCGTCGCCGTGGAGCTCCGTTGATACCATTTGGTACGACTAAGGCTGCATTAGTTTGTAAATGTATTCGCTACTTTTAAGGGGACAGCCCGACCGACACAATACACGGTGATGCACGACGACAGTCGATTCGATTTGAACGTCTGGGAGCAGCTGTCCAACTGTCTGTGCTATGGAGTCACCAGGTGCTCGAGGAGCGTCTCGATACCGGCGCCTTGCTACTATGCCCGGCTAGCAGCTTCCATGTTTCGTAACTACCTTGGAAGCGGGTAAGCAATGCTTGCCACTTTTGCATGCGCCCACACATAGGCGTGCAGTTAAAGTTGAAGCTCTCTAGATTCCAATGACAATTGCCCGATGGCGGGCATAGCTTTCGCCCAGCAGTTGTTGGATTGACGCTTTTTTTTGTAGCATGAGTGAGCGACGAAATGAAGAGGATGCAGAGGATGCACCGACTGTACACCCAGATGCACCGAGCATGTATTATTCGTAGTTTTGACGCGGCATCGTATGTCACTGAAATCAATTGATCTTTGGTGAAAATAAATTTGATCGCTTTGAAAATTCTTTAATCCTTAGCGAATACATAAACACCATCAAGACTAAAAAGACTCATAATTCATAACAATGGTTAAACTGCCTAAACTATTCATCAGTGTTGGCATTCTTGTTGCAGCTTGGCAAGATCTTACACGTGCGCATGTCGTGATCAGAAAGCATGGTCGTGGCCCCAGTTTTCCTCAGCTATTGACATGCCAGGAAAAAATATTAGAGTTCTGAAGCTCAGCTTGGATGTCTGTCGTAGCTGCAACTAAGGGTCTTTAGGAAATGAGCTGCTGACACTTGGAATATACCGAGTCAGTCAACTGAGTATTGCAAGATTATCATGGCACATCACTTTGAGGACGACTGGCATGACGTTGGTGTGAAAATTAGACTAATCACCGATTTCCATTGTCAGAGAGGAAAGACGAAAGCTATAGCTACCCAGCCAGTCTCTCAGGCAACTTCATGCATGAAAAAGTGTTTGCTGTCTACCATCCCGGTCACGAGTAGTTAAATCAGGCCATGGCCACTGGCTCTGATGCAGTTGTTGACTCTGGAGCTTAGCCCAGATTGTTAGGTGCTCCCAACTTACAACCTCGAACTGGGGCTTAAGCCCTGCAGTAGGCGATCCTGTAATTTCCACTACAAGCAACGAGGACGGCTGTTAAGGCTCTTCTGTCGCTATACAAAATGAAGCTTTTAAATCAGCTAGCTTTTTGTACTGTTGATAATATCGAGCTTAAAGCTGACTTTTTAGTAATAAAAATGTAATATGGTTTATGTACTAACAGTTGAAATAACAATGAAACACTAGAGAAGCATTTTCTGGAAAGGGCGTGGGATTTGCATGCGACTGGATTTTGTCGGTAGCCATGCAGCCGTTCCCAGAGCTCACAAGCAGTTGATGAGTTGACAAGTCGAATTTAGGCTGTAATGAAGTTCAAGTGTTTCGAGCACATCGCCGCTACTATCGTTTAAACGGCTCACTGGCGTATTCGCATGAGACCAGCTTACTCTTCGATTAACTAAGAGATACAAGTTTTTGAAGGAGCCCTTGCATAAAACGAGATTTAAGGCCCAGCTATACCGTTTGAGTAGCACAGAGCTCATTCACTACGGTCTTGGGGATACGTACAGCATGTGATCCATTATTTCATACAGTGAAACAGTCTCGGCAAACGAATTTCTTTTTCAGTAAATTCTAGAGTCGCTATGACGGTGACCGTCGAAGAGTGGTTCAAAATGGCTACGACGAGACAGGCTGGGCTACAAAGCCTCAGTAGGGATGGAATCGGTGTAGGTGTGGAGTTTCCTATTGTGCCGCTGTCGATCGGTTTATTCACAGCTGCAAATGCTTTTGGTCATTTGAATTGCACTCAAAGATGCTTGTTGCCGTACAAGTAAAGCCGATTCCCCATGCGGCTGAATAGCCTTCTTCAAACGCTTCAAGCGGCTAATAACGACGGATCGGTTCTGTGGAGGCCCCGCAAACCAGTCGTGACCGAACTGGTGAGTAAGTTACGACCACAACAGGGCATCTGTTGGTTCGCACCTGTTGGATTAAAAAAACAACGCCTCTCCGATAGATGTTCACGATCTCACAAGTAGCATTGCTTAACCGAATAGTGTACAGCGCCTTGATAGATTAGGCATTACCAAAGTAGTGCCTAAAATTGTTACCTAAACATTCGTTGGTCACGTTGATCGGTGTAGTACCAGTGGAATATTTTCATAGGAATTCTAAACTTTCGGACCGACAGCACTACTATAGGTCACTTTGGGAAAGGTGGGATAACAATAATAATAACAATGCACTTGATAAAGTGCCTTCAGAGAACTCAATCTCTTTCTAGGCGCTTTACATTTGCTGCAAAGGGAAACACAATTGAATTGTGAGTGAATTGAAAATTGAATACTTTAAAATTGAAAACTGAATACTTTTTTTTACTAACAATTGAATTGTGAGCATGCTTGATAAACGACATGATTAACATGGTTTGGGGTGACATGCACAGGGTCAGCACTAATAAGCTCATGAAGCACGAATCACAGGGACACACTAAATGCTGTTCAATGTAGTAGGTGTTTTTATAACTCCTTTTTAAATGTGGTCAAGTCAGGGGATGTCGTGATGCAAGTCGGGAGTGAGTTGCTGGCTTGATAAGCATACGAACCAAATGCACGGTCTCAATAGGTTTTAATAATAATAATAATAATAATAATAATGTACTTGATAAAGCACCCTCAGAGAACTTAATCTCTTTCTAGGCACTTTACATTTGCTGCAAAGGGAAATGCAATTAAATGGTAAGTAAAATCATGCTTGAAAAACAACAAAAACAAAATGAATTTTGAGGTTGGTACGAGGTAAAGGTAAACAATTATATCCCGAAAAGCGAGCATTACGATGCTTAGCCTGGTGGGGCACTTGATCTGATAGGTAGGCTTGAAACAAAGACTGAAGGGACCTAAAAGTGAGTGACAAAACCTGGAAGTCGGTGCGTTTGCAAGACTGGGAGCCAGTGCAGGTTGATGACAAGTGGTGCGATGTGGCAACAGCGACGCTCACGACAGACAGGCTAGCTGCTAGCTAGCTGCTAGCTGCAGAGTTTCTAAATAATAATAAATAAAATTATTATAGTTTTAATTTAACTGTAGAAAATCATTGTCACTAAAATTGTATTTTGCGGCTTATTACGATAGTTCAATTGAAGATGCATAGGTCCACATGGTTTCAGGGCATCAAGGTCATGACATCGGTAATGAAGGTACTGAAAGCCAGACAAACTTACCCAACGTGCATCGAGGGCGTACCCCGAATTTAAACTTGCGGCTAAAAGTTTACTTTCGCAGCGTGTCGCACGACCAAGTTCGTCACTTTGAAACTTCGTCACGTAAGGCTTCTTGTCGCGTTGGAAACTTGTCATTATTTTGCAACCACCTGCATAAGGGTTCTAGGAACTAAAGTATTTACCAGGTAACGCTGTTACATAAGGCCAATCGGTTAGTGGTAATGCTCACAATTGCAGAATGAATGAGCATTTAAAAGAAAGTGTTTACCGGAAGTGCGCTTAAGCAACGCACGAATTGCCGGCACTGCCTCCGCTGGAGTTGAGTTTGATTATAGATACGCTGCAGGGGAAGGGAAATACGAGTGAAAGGAGCTACAACTGGGTGACCAAAACTCGAAGGAGATACGCTGCATCATGCGGGGCTACTGCAGGTCGGTGAGCACTCGTCTTATGTGCCAATTTCGACGTTAACGAAAAAAGCTCAATAGCAGAGCTGCTCACCAACTGAAATGATGTTACTGCACAGGCAAGAAGACTTGCATGTAGCTAGTCACAGCAGCGTAGGCAGGACGTCATGATTGCACGGACCAAAATGAGTGTGGGGTCCTGTCCAAGCTATTCCGAGTGTTTTCGCACTTTCATTAGGCTGAAAGTAGGTTAGCTCAACGTTGAATTGACGAAGTTGTCTAAAAGGAAGTACTTTTGGAACAATTCACCCAAATCTCGTACAGAGGCTAAAGGAAGATTGCTTCATTAACCCTTTGGATGGTTATGTTTTCCAATTTCTGAGTGAAACTAGATCTTTGCTTAAACATTAGGTTAATTCTACTATATAATTTTATATATATATATATATATATATATATATAATATATATATATATATATATATATATATAATTCTACTGTCGAGAAAGCTTGATACCATCAATGCGACCGAAGCACTGCCTAGTGCACTGGAGTTGATAAATTTTGACCGGCTGGTAATATAGTCCCGGAGGATTTCTAATCTTCTAGTACTAAACTACTCAGCAACCAGGCGAAGAATCGTACCATTCTCACTCGAATACTTTAGTCACACCTAGTACGACTTCAAAACCGTTAGTGGCCTTTAGTTCCCACTCTCTCAAAGCCTGGAGCTGAGTACCGAAGCACGCCACGACGTTTCACGGCACGATGACATATAAAAAACGTTAAAAGCGTTAAAAGAAACCTGTTTGTTGCAGCATTTGGTGAGTCTTTACGACTTTCTATTCGTTCGCATGTACTTACTTACACCGTGCTGGGTGCTTGCCGATGTTACCACCAATCACTTAGTAATTCTATGTACAATGCATCTGTAAAGTACCTTGAAAGAGATTCAATTCTGTGGGCCCACTATACAAATGCATGACTGTAGTTATTATTAATATTATTATTCAGCACAACATTAAAGGCCTAAGTGGTGCATGGAAACGCAAGACTTAAGTATGGATAGGAACTTAACTTAGGACAGACCCTAGCGGTGCTCTGCTCTTCAAAGGCTTAAAGGCTTAAGTTGGTCGCTTAAGTCTAGAAAATTCTGGAAATCTTTCATTAAGATAGGTCTTAAGCATATGCAGTGCAGTGCCAATGATAATGAGCCGAAATGCTAGAAGTTGAATAATGACTTAACGATCGATGATAATTGCTGCCGAAAGCTTCGGCATAACTAGCCGAGAGACTGCATCTAAATCAGCTTTCAGGCGAAGGTCCTTATAAACTCACAGCTGACTCTGTGGACTAACTACCTCTTACTCCTTACTGGAACTTACTTGCTAGCTTTGAAGATTGGTATAGGTGTGAAGGTACTTTTCCAATCTTAGTTCCAGAGTCTTTGATAGGAATAGCAGTAGGGTACATTTGAAAAAGTTGTTCACAATCTCCTGCCTAGGTTCGACTTGTGCATCGATAGCCTAGCAACAGTCTTATTTGAGACTGCCCGGTAAAGAAATTGCTACTTCAGCATAGTTCCAGTTAGAGTTCCAGGCTTTGGGAGCATACGAACTAAGTGAACGGTCTTCAAAGGATTTGAGGTTTGTACGAGGTATTTCTAGACTGTTGGATTCCGAAAAGCGGGTTGTACGATGCTTGGCCTGGTGGGGGAGTAGATCTGAGAGATAGGCTGGAGCCAAAGAATGAAGGGACCTAAAAGTGAGCAATAAAACTCTGAAGTCAATCCGTTGCTTGACTGGTAGCCAGTGCAGGTCGGCGAGAAGTGGTGTGATGTGGCAACTGCGACGCTCATGACAGACAAGCTTAGATGAGGAGTTTTGCACCAGCTGTAATTGCCTGATCGCACCTGCCGGTAAGCTAGTAAGCAGTGAGTTGCAGAAGTCGAAACGGGATGTCACAAATGCACGGACCAACTTAGACGTGGTATCATTATCTTAACAAACCCGAATTTCAGCAATCTTATGTAGCTGATAATAGGCAGATCTGACTGAGGAGCTGATGTTGCCGTCTTACGAGAGGTCACTTTGGAACATGACATATAGATAGCGATCTGATTCAACAGGAGATATGCTACCTGAGCCATTTTTGAGCGTCAGCCTTTCCAATTTGTGACTCACACAGGGTTTGCCCATAACTAGTAAGTTAGTTTTATCATCATTTTGTTTAAAAAGATTTGCTGTCATCCATGTGCGGATTTCATCAATACATGCAGCAAGTGAGTTAAGAGAATTTGAGGTGCTCGAAGGCTGGAAGGGATCAAAGCAAAGATACAACTGAGTGTTCAAACAAGAGAGCTCAAACTTCAAGGAGCAAGAGAGCAAAAATTGAAGCGATAGACAACCAGTTGGTCACTTAAGGCGATATCGCGCTTTGAATAGAGTTTGTCAACCCATTCTTGCGTAAAGTAGCTGATACAGGTAATAAGAGCTGAATCTGACAAGGTTTTGGACCCGGGTCTTGAATTGGGGATATTCAGGTGCTCGATGTTTTTTTTTACCCGGATCTCGCTGCAAGCGGTGGTGGATAGCTGTTAAGGATCGCCTGCCGCAATACGAAGGGAAGTTGCTAAAAAGCTTGCCTTTCTGTATTATTGAAAATATGGAGCTGCAATCTGACCTCTTAGATATGAGTTTTATATAGAGGATGTTCCAAAAATAGCTTTGAAACGTGAGAAGAGTTGTAAGTAACCAGCTAGGGACCCATATGTGACTTCATAATGCAGCTTGAAAGGCGTCCGTTTCCAGAGTGCTCAAGCAGTAGGTTGAGATTGCAAATAAAGAGTCTCGGTTGAATTTCAAGCACATCGTTACTAATATTTTTTAAATAGTTCATGGGTGTATTTCCGTCACACCAACGTCCTATCCCATAGTCAAAGGAATGCGAAGTTTTTGTAATTAAATTTAAATAATAAATACATTTCAGTAAGTATGAATATGATAATAATTAAATAAATTATATTAAAATAATATTGGTTTAATTAATTAATTGCAATCGGTTTCAGTTGTGAAACCTGTTTTAGACGTTAGGGAGGAAAACGTGCTTTTACGTTTATAAGCTGATCCAATTTGATTGTCAACGTAATGGATAGTGTGTCAATATGACTAATTTGAAGCAAAAGTCTGCAGTTGCTGCATTTCGACATATGTATTGATTTGAAAGGTAGAGTCTCAATCGTAATTGAGTAACACAAAGCCGACGAGCCGCTATCTTGGGGATTGGTGGAGCAGGTCATCCATAGTTTTATCCTGCGAAACGCCCTCTGGAATTCTTTTTCAATGCTATGAAATGAAAGCTAGAGACGCTGTAATGATAACAATATAAGAATTATGAAAAATGACTACAACGAAAATTGGTTAGGAAAGAGAAATTAGGCTACATAGAGGCTGAAGGGACGAGATTATGTGTGTATGGGCTGGAGTCTTCTATTGCGAGCTGGGCGTTCACTTTAGTAATCGTCGCGAAGGATTCTGGCAGCGATTCTTCACCAAAAGATGAAGCCGGTTCTGCACACAGGACTAAAAGAGCCTTCTTCGGAAGCTTCAGATGGCCGATCACAAAGGAGCTTCTGTAGTGCTCTCGAAGTACTAGTGACCGGTGTGCTTCCGATTACGACATGGCATTGGCGGGTTTGCACTAGTGGCACCAGCACGACTCGCACGCAACCTCTGACTGATAGATTTAAGCATTCAGATATGTTTCAAGTGCTTGAAGTCTGCGTGTACCCCTCCTCGTATCTTCTAGCCTCCGACGAACATTTGACAGGGAGGAGGAGAATCTAGCAGCAGGGTTGAAGGGTCACCTTGGTCCTCAATATTGTCGGGACACACGCTGAGCTCTCCTCTCACGCTAGAAGCAGTTTGACTTCGTGCGCCCCTTCCTTGTTTGCTGCCTGTCCGAAAATGATAGAAGCAACCTCTCTCTGCTGATGACGGAATAAAGGGCCACTCAACCTGTTCGTACTTTTCATGTACTCAAGCCTTCAAGGGATTACAGGTTGACAGTTCGAGATGTAGGTACTGCTCTCGAAGGAGAAAAATGTGTGCCACTCTGTAAGTTTCAACGAGCACAAAATCCCACCAAGTTTCCACGAGCCGACTTTCATCCATCACTCTACCTCGAATGAAAGTGCAGACGTGACCAAGGTAGCTGTGTGAGGTTCGCTCGAGCGGCGGCGGGCCGAAGGCAGTAATGAATTGCCGAGGTTGCAGGTGCAAGTTGTGGAGAGGGCGTTCCATTATCGCCAAGTGGAAACGGTGGCCGTAGCCGATAAGGCTCTTATGCCACTATAAAAAGGAAGTTTTGAATCAGGTAATGAACGGTGAATGTCAAGGCTCCCACAGATGTGTGGTGGATGTGTGGACGGCTGTAGTAATAGGCAGGTGGACGAGAATACGTACTTGTGGTCGAAGCCATCGTGTATACTGAGCGAGAGCTGAGTAAAGAAAACAAGACAGCAAGAGAGGGGGTGATTTAAAATTGGGGCTACAAACTTGGACCTTCAAGGCTTGTTGCAAGGTCAAGATGGCTATTATAAATGCCTCCACATAAGGCAGGGCATCCCTTCTAAACTGTCCATCTCTTACTAACCCATGTAGCGGCTCAACAACTGAAGTCTTTACCAGGTCAAGGCGTTAGACCTTACAACTAGTAAGTGGCCTCGCTGTGCTCGAGTAAGTGGCCTGGTTGTGCTAGCTGACTGGCGGTGCTTTGGGAGTCGTCACCCTACGTATCTCTACAATACGGAGGGCCAGCTACAAAGATACCATGTTTATGGCTGGTGGCCCCGGCGTCTTCATCAGCAGTGGCTTTTTCCATTAAAAAGAACTTTAAAATACCTATTTAGGACAGCACAAAGTGGGTCCCAGTGATCCGTCCTTCATGTGCTTATGCGTGCTGACACTGTGCATACTGCTACTAACCACATTTGCATGCTGACCCTGTGCATGTCACCCCTAACCATGTTATTCATGTTGTTTTTGTATCAAGCATGCAATTACTCACCATCTAATCGCATTTCCCTTTGCAGCAAATGTGAAGCGCCTAGAAAGAGATTGAGTTATCTGAGGGCGCTTTATTAAGTGTATTATTATTATTATTATTATTATTACAGCAGGTAAATCGGCTCATTGTATCATCGTGGCAGTGAGCTCTCTCTAATTGAATGACGATGCCACCAACTAATTGTTAACGGTAAACCTTATTCAATTCAGAACACGGAAAGGTTAATGCTCCCAATTGGTTCTGCCAGCACACGTCCTGTTGGATCTGCACGAAATGTAGGCGTCCTGTTATTAAACGACCTTTCATTGGACGACCCCATCAGCGCCACAGTAGAGTCTTCACACATTCAGTTACACGACGTGCTTAAAATTCGTGTTTGCTTACTTAGGCAGGGATACCGTATCTAAATTGGTTCGTGCATTTGTGACATCTGGTCTCAGCTTCTGTAACTCACTGCTTGCTGGTCTACCGGCCTATGCAATCAGATGCTTACAGCTGGTGCAAAACTCTGCAGGTAGGCTTGTCTGTCGTGGGCGTCACAGGTGCCATATCACAGGCACTTCTCGCCTACCTGGTGCAACGCTGCCAGCTTTGACGGAATCACAGCATCAGCTTAGGAGATAGACTTAGGAGACATCGCCGATGATCGAACGCTTTCGATTAACATTTCTTACGATTGCATACGCTACTGATTATTGATTGACCTATGGCCGGGCTATATACTATATTAGGCTTGTCCTTATCACATTCTCTCTTCTGGAGCACTGTCCTGCCGGCCGGCGAGTGTAGAACTGGCCGCCGGCTATTGTCGTGCTGAAAGCGAGTCGGCTGGAAGTCACGTGCGTGTCAGCCGTCAAATACAGGCTATTGTTGTTTCCTAACTAATACGGATTCATGACTAGGGCTGAGCGCAAAATATCGAGCGCTATGTTTATATCTAAGGCGTAATGTTAGCTTCAGGTCTCTGGACATTGCACGAATTGTGCCACTATCCGAGCTAGTGAGAGTTGGGGTTAAGGCAACTCGACGAGCTTAAGTATCAGACCTACTCCACCATCAGGCTAAGCACGGCACCACCCACTTTTCAGAATCTAATCGTTTACCTCTACATCGTACGAATCTCAATTTTTTAGAGACTTTGTCTTTAATTCATACTCTCCCAAAACCTGGAACCCGCTTCCGACTGGCGTCACGACATCTCCTTACTTTAGGAGATTTTAAAACTAGCCAAAACATCTATTTATAACAGCATGTAGCGTATCCCCGTAATTCGTACTTTAAAGGCCTATGGGTGCTGATACTGTGCATACTGCCACTAACCATATTTGCAGGCGACTGTTTTAGACCACAAGCGGAACACTTGAAACTGGAGGTAAAGCTGGCAGTTTAATGCATTGTATTTGAAAATTAAACTTTTTTCGATTTGTTGCCATTTCGGTACTGCACCCGAAAAAATATTGAAGACTTCGTGAGAAGACTGCATGATAAAAAGGCCATTAAAGATGCATCTTGTGACCTCCACTCTCGAGATTGATTTGTCACCACTTCGTTAAGTCCAGTGACAAGAACCCCCTTTGGATGCAAAAGGACATGTGAGTTGTGGGGACTTGCAGTTGAAGGAACAATTAATTGAAGGATACAGATGCTTTGAGAACTCTTTCAATATGTTGATCTTTCGGCAGAAGAGAAGATTTCAAGAATAATTAAGGAAATACTAGCTTATCTCCGATTACAAATTAGAACTAGGTTTTACTGACTCACAGATCTCGATAAAAAAATTAGTTTCTTGTTAGATTAGTAAGCAGCTTTTGAATCCAATTGAAGAAACAAAACTCTGACAGCAACGTCGAGGCATTGGAGTCTTCTTTTTCAGATGTTGATGGAATAGAGCCGCACAACGAAGTACGCGACTTAAAAATGCTTAATTAATATTATTACACATCGGAGTGATGGCTGAAATGATGCAAGTGGTGACCAAAAAAATAACTTTATTTCCAAATTTAGCACGATGTGAAAATATTTAATGAAGATCCCAATCTGAAGGCACTCGGTGTCTCTTTGGACAGGACCATGGTGGTAGTGAGCGGACATATACTTTCAGTTCCAAATATTCTCTTAATATTCTTCTGTCTTTATTAGCACGAGCTTTTACCGAGGAGCGTGGCTACGGAAGAGCTACACAGCAGCTGCAGCAGCAGCTTGGCGTAGCATCGTAGCCTCGTGGTCGCAGAGAGCCAGCCAGCCGGCTGGGCGAGGCGAGGCCGGACGAAGGGGGCGGGGCTGAGCGGCCGGGGGGCGGGTCAGCGAGCGGCAACGAGCAGGAGGCGGAGCGGGGAGGCGCCGGTGGCGCCACAGCAGTCGGAAACGGCTGTTAGATCGGCCCTGAGCGTTCCGGCGTCTTATCCGGCAGTGGCTCCTGGTCCTGCATGCGCGCCAGCAGCATTGTTGGTGAGCCGTGATGGCACACTAGGTAAGACGGTTGCTTTCACGACCTCGGTCTCGAGGTCGTGGGTTCGATTCCTGCAGTGGGCGATCCTTTATAGCCACTGCAAGCGGTGGTGATAGCCATAAAGGCTCTTCTGTTGCTATACAAAAAGAGGCTGTTCATGCAGCTAGGATTTATTTATTTATTTATTGTCGAAGATTGTTTGCAATTTTCCCTGTAGCTCGGTCGCACTCTAGCGGCCATGTTGAAGTCGAGATAGCATCCTCGAATGATTGGACGGCGGCAAAAGAAAACAGGTGGGTAAGCAGCTGACTCTCACGTCTGTGCGGTTGCAATTTTTCACAGAATGAATGGATCTTGCCTTCTAGCTCCTGTACTTCCGGCTTCAGTAGACCGCCCCTCTTTTTCGCAGGTGAAGCCATTCGATGGAGTGTGGAGAATGCACGACATAAGGTTTTTTATGGGCGCCTCGGTCAGCAGCTGGGTTATTGTCAGCTTCGCATCTCGGGACCATCTGAGTGATGCTGCTCTAAGGTTAGCTCTCTCGCCGCCGAAGCATTGCTCGGACCGAATATGACGGAGCGCTGCCTGGTGGCTGGTGCCGCCGATCGAGACACGTCGCTGTGCCGGCCGCTCAGTCGGGCGTCGAGGCATATTTGCCAGCTTTCAGTGCTTGCCTTTGCTGCTGCAGTGACTTCGCTAGGGATCTACACCGGGTGTGCACCACAGCCGGTATGCAAATGCAGAAACCCTCGGACATCAACTGGAGCGGCCAGCCCACATCTCCTAACGAGATGCTAGCACGTCTCCAAGCATCTAAGGGCGACCTGCAGCTGGTGCTCGTCGTGTTCGATGGGAGAACGAAGCTGTATGGTGAGAGCGACAAGGCAGAGTGAGCGTCCCCTCGTGTCTGCCTTCAGTTTTACCTGCCCAACATTACTTGCCCAGTGCTGCCGCCCAGGAAGGCAACGCTCGGCGAGCTGATGCCTCTCAGTATTCGGCACGTGGCCGATGACACGCTGCAGGTGAAGTGAAGCGAGCCGGCGACAGCGTCTTGGGCCTGGCCACTCAGTGCGTTCTGCGAAAGCATATCCTGACGTCAACTCCGGAAAAGCTGATGAACTTAACTCAGAAAATCAACGTCTTGTGCAGCGTCCCAAGGCTTCGATGGCTTTGGAGACTTCGCTGGCTGGCTGCTAAACTTCGAGAGGAAGATCAAGAAAAGTGGCTACGAACCGGGTGACTGGCACTTGCTTTTGCTCCTTTCGATGCAAGGCGGGGCCTTCACGTTTGCCTCGAGGCTCCCGCAGGCAGTTCCGGATGACTATGCCAAACTTCGTGAGGCCCTATTAAGGGCATTGACCTCGCCGGCCGGTGGAGCACGATTACGGCACGCTGATTGGGTAAAGGCTGATCGGACTGAGATGGCCGTCAAGAGCGACCGGATGCTGCAGCAGCGATCACCGACGATTTGCCGGGCAACAGGGGTTCGCCAGGGTGCCACGCGGTAGCGGCAGGCAACGGCTAACAAAGCGGTGACGGTAGGTCAAGCTGAGATGGTGCTCCACGAAGCAACGACGTTGTGCGAGGCAACGGTCAGAGGTGCAGCAGAGGCGACAGACAATAAGAAGGCGCACGGAGCGGCGGTGGCGTCGGCGAGGAAAGCGGTGGCGTCGGCGAGGAAGGCGGTGGCGTCAGCGACGAAGGTGGCGGCTCGGCGAGGAAGGCGCCGGCGTCCGCACGAGAGTCGGCGGCGTCCACGAAAGAGTTGGCTGCGTCCGCTCGAGAGGCAGCAACGTCCGTGCGAGAGTCGGCAACGTCCGTAGGAGAGTCGGCGGCGTCCGGGCGAGAGTCGGCTGCGTTCGGGGGAGATGTGGCGGAGTCCGGCGGCTACTGCGACAGAGTCGGTGGCGTCTGCGAAACAGTCAGCGGCGTCCGCGAAAGAGTTGTCGGCGTCTGCCAGAGAGGTAGTGGCCGGCGATGCAGCGAAAGCCATGAATGTGACGTTGGCCTGCGACCAGCCGGTGGGCTGTGACGGCCGGAGATCTTTTGCAGACCAAAGAGTCTGCACAGGCCGGAGAGTGTGTGCAGCACGGGGAATCAGCTCGGTACGGAGAGATTGAGCAGGACGGAGAGGCTGTCCAGGAGGGAGAATCTGTGCAGGCCGCAGAGACTTTGCAGGCCGGAGAGACCGCACAGGTTGGAGTGGATACACAGGATGGAGAAGCAGCTGCCTATGTCGGCGACGCGGCGGCAGAATTGGCAGAGGCGGATGGAGCGACAGCGATTGAGGTCTGCGAAACAGTGGCTGTAGGCTGTACACGTAAGCTCGGTGACGATGGCCGGTGGCTCACGTTGCCGGCTGATCAAGAGAGGCCGCGCACCAGCGAGCAGCCGAAAGGTAAAATGTGGGGTTAGCTATTGATGTTAGCTGCTATGTCGAGGATATTTAGTGTCTAGTTTGTATCGTGTGTAGATAGGCTCGTTAAATGTTGCTCTGTACATTGCAGTCACTTGTGTTAGCTGCTATGCTGGATGTGTAGTGTCTAGTTGTATCGTTTGTAGATAGGCTCGTTCGTTGTAGTGCATAGCAACTACCTCGTAGTAGTACTTCGACGCCCTGTACATAGCAGCAGCTTGTGTGGCTGCTAGAAACTTGTGACCCTAAGGTCTAGGGGGCGTGCAGTTCGAGTGTATGCCGGCTCCTCTGATGAGCTTTTGATGTGGCATGGACATAGGCCAGCAACCCACTGGTGGCCAGATGGCGGATTCACCATGAGAGTCGGCCAGTGCACAGCTGTGACCCGCCTGTGATGTGGTATGGACTCAAGCCGGTAACCCGCTGGTGGCGAGATGGTGGACTGGAGCAGTGGAGGACAGAGAGTCGAGTGGGAGTAGGGGCCGAAGGGAGCCATGCACCCTTTCGGCTCCGTGTTTTGTGCAATAAACTGGTGGTGTTGGTTCTGGGCCAGCGTTCTGTATGCCGAACAACAACCCAAACTCAGACGTAGCAAGGGGTGGGCAGGAGACACGTGTCTCCAGGCGCCGAGGCCAAGCGGGCGCCAAAAGCAATATGGATTTCGCATATTTTTTAAACTGTTTTATTTGAGAATACCAATCCTGATTTCAGGAAGATCCTTGTTTCAATGGACTGGACTATTTCTGGCTGAGCTAGCTAAGGTGAGCCGTGATGGCACACTAGGTAAGGTGGTTGGTTTCATGACCTCGGTCCTGAGGTCGTCGGTTCGATTCCTGCGGTGGGCGATCCTTTATCGCCACTGCAAGCGGTGGTGATGGCCATCAAGGCTTTTCTGTCGCTATACAAAAGAGGCTGTTTAAGCAGCTAGGATTTTTTTAAGCTATTTACAGACTTAGTCCAAGCTGTAGCTTGACGTTGGCTGGCGCTCGCAGCGCAACTAGCACGTGGCCGACCATCCCTATGTCCGCGTTCCAATTGCCGCCGTCCACTGCCGCCATCCTGGCCGCCACAGGCGGGCTGCGTAGCAGGCTGGCGGCCAGGATGGCGGCAAGTCTGGGCAAGCCCGGCCTGCTACGCAGCGTCAAAGGCCGTCAAGAGCCAACATGCCAACGTGGCTGAGCGCCGAAACACTGTTGGACCCCACCAGCTAGGCTGGCTTAACTAGCTATGCTACGACAACGCAGTTAATACTAGTCACTTCTCAGGTGTTCAAAAGAAAATACTTTCCATAAATTAGGAGGCAATTTCTGTAAACTTTGATAACTATAGCGTGAACGTGGCAGAAGTTCATGCTGCGACTCAATATTCCATTGTCGTAACTTTTTTTGGAACAGCAGAGAGCACCTAATCATCCTTTCAAGATAAACTCTGATGTGGGAAGAACTGAAGAAAGTCTTAGTCATCACTGTCAAACGCAACTCTGCAACAAGGTGGAGTGCAAGAGTGGAGGCTGTGTAAGCTATCAATGATGGACTGAACAGTATTGTCGGTCTTTCGGAGCAACTATCTGAGGACACACGTAGAACATTCGAAACGATAAGTAAAGCTGGCAGTCTCCTACACTGTATTTTGAGCTTTGACTTGTTTGTTCTATTGCCATCTTGGTACAGCATCTTAAGGAAGATTGACCACGCTCAGAAAAGACTGCAGGATCCAAAGATGAACTTCAAAGACGCATCTTGTGACCTCCTCTCTCTTGAGATTGATAGCGCAAGACTTCCAGAAGACCTGTGCCAAGAATCACTACTAGATACCAAAAGAATATGTGAATTTTGGGTTGTTGTAGTTGAACGAAGAATCCACCGAAGGACACAGATTCTGAGAGAACTCTAAGAAGATGTTTGTCTCACGGCAGAGGAGGAGATTTCAAGGATAATAAAAAATGGCATAGATTATCTTCGACAAGAAATTACAGCTAGGCTTTCCTGACTCGCAAATCTTGATGTCTAATTTGGTTTCTTGATGGAAGCTGAGAAGCTTTTGAAGACACTTAAGAAGACCAAACTCCGCCTGCAATGTCTAGATCATTGAGGCTTCTATTGTTTAGACGTTGATGGAACAGAGATTTGCAACAAAATATATGACTGTAAAATGCTTCTTTCCACATGCCACGACTCTGCTAAAAAGACACTACCGGAAATCGTGTCTTTCATTGTCAGTTACCGAGAATATGTGTTTCGTAATTTAAGAGTTGCCTTGCAAGTTCTTCCCACCATCGCTGTACCATTTGCCAGTTATGAACGTTCCTTAAGCAAGCTGAAGATAATCCATCTTATCTGGGAGCATCAATGTGGCAAGATCAACTCTCCTATTTTGCCTTGCTAAGAATAGGAAATAAACACTGGAAAATATCAACTTTCAAACAGTAATAGACTAGCTTGCCACGTTCAACGCCAAAAAACCTCCCTCGGTTAAACCTGCGATATTTACCTTTCACCTAAATATATACATATGTACATATATATATATATATATATATATAATTCATTTGTATAGCGTCCAAGATAACTTAGTCTCTATTCATGCGCTTCAAATACGCCTCGGGGCTCGAGCCCACGACCTCAGCCAGACCTTGGTCCACACGAGTACTTTACGGCTGGACCAAACCAGCTCGGCGACCTATACTGCAGTTAATAAAGTTTTCTCGACTCGATATGCCTGCTAGCTCGTGTTTTGTGTATATCTTCTGTGGTGGAGCTATTTTGCGGCCATTTTTGACAAGGGTAAGGAGGCCACGTGTAGTTTTTATCCCCGGGCACCGAAAGGTCTCACTACGCCTCCTCCCAACCAGTCTCGGGTCAAAGGTCGGCGTGGCCCAGTCAGCGGCAGTTACCTCGCTCTATCGTTTTATATCCATCCCAGGCTACTGAACCTTGCCCGGGAGTACACCCTCGGAACAATAATATTCTACTGCGGTACAGCGCCGGCCTGACTCAGTTTTAGAGCGCATAAAAACTGCTCAGCAGGAAACACTTCTGTCCCAGACCCTTCGGGCCTGTCACCCTATAGTCCCGGCGAGCAATTTTTAGAATATTGGGCAGCACTTGCCCAATGTCACTGTCGCCGCCAGCCGTCCTAGAGTTGCTGGATAGTTTCCGTGAGAACAAGAGAAGTGTAAGAAGAGCACCGAGAGGTTCTCGAGCTGTGAGGAAAACGAGGTCGCCGAGGTAATCGATATTGGCTGGCTTGTCAACCCCATTGTCCCGGCTAGTTGTATAATGCTAGGGCGACGCTCGCCGGGGGTTCCTTCTTCGCCTTCGGCTCCGTTTCGACGCCGTCGCCGGTAGTTGCCGGACTCGTTTCTCTGAAAGCGAGGGAGGAGGGCGGCTGCTCGCTGGCGATTGAGGGAGACAGGACCAGACAGCGCCAGGAGGATTCGGTGGACGCCAGCGAATACGGTCGTATCACCCCGAGCTCGCATGTTTGTGTTTCTTCTGTGCTTTGCGTGCGTTCGCGCGCACGCGGTCTCGCCAAGAGTGCTTGGTGTAGTGCGTGAGGTATTCCTATCGTTAAGGCGAAAGTGGAGCCCTAGCTCTCCAGTCGGGGTCTAGGCTCCGGTTCGGGCTCCTCCGTCTTATTTGGGTCGTTCCCCACGATGGACGTAGGTAGCGTTAGTGCGGCGGGGACGTATTTCCTCCGCATGAGTGCTTGCGCTGTTGCGAGCCTGCGAGGAGTGCGGAGGATAAAGCTGAGAGCTAGACGCGCAGCGACATTGCGCGCTTGCGAATAAAGCTCAGTAAAAAATCTCCAATTCGTGCGTCTCGCTTTCCATTTGACGCCGTG
This sequence comes from Cristatella mucedo, assembly GCA_009760855.2. NCBI lineage: Eukaryota > Metazoa > Bryozoa > Phylactolaemata > Cristatellidae > Cristatella > Cristatella mucedo. The sequence continues at coordinate 2,806,611 of WPIO01000027.1, read as the reverse complement.
GACTCACGACGCCCCTTAATAACGATAGGTAGGTCAGCATCAGAAACACTCGTTTCGTGGCGGCCTGCCTATTGCGCGTAGGCACGCACCGAGCCGAATTCGGCCGCGGGCTACGCCGCTCGGTAAGCGGTAGGTTACGCCTACTCCGCCGAGCCTTCGGCGCTGCAGTTATGTCAACTTTCTAGGCTAACATAAATATATTTACTTTTTCATAGCAAACAATACAATATGTTGTTATTGTGATTGCAAACACTACTATATATTGTCATTTGCATTGATATTACAATGCAATATATTTTAACACTACAATATAGTGTCCCATAAACACATTTTTGCGAGGGGCTACTGGCTAATTGGCCTCGCTTTGGTACAAACACTGGTGTAAACATTACTTGAGAGGAATACATAATACTCATTAACTTTATCCGCTATTCTAAAATAAAGGCTTGCAGAAAATTACAGTCGGAATATTATACATTGTCGAGTTTCACGATACGCTTGCGATTACACGCCCACAATGCCATTTGCTGACCCTGTGCACGGCGCGCCTAACAGTGCTACGCTTGTTGTCATTGAGCGTCCTACATCTAACAATTCTATCGTGCTTCCTTTTCAGCATATATAAAGTGCCTAGAAATAGATTGAGTTCTCTGAGGGCACTATATCAAGAGTATTATCGTCATTAATATTATTGCTATTGTTATTATTTTTATTATTATTTGCGAACTGGCCTTGACCCGTCGACACAGCAATAGCAATAGCGGAGGCCTTCCTCGGTCTAAACTGTCCTTGGCTGTTACTGTGCAGTGCAAATACATACTCATTGCGCATTGCAGGTTATGCCGCCTTTGCGATCAGATCCCGGACATTGGCCAGACTTTTCAGCGGTGGGTGCCATTGGGGTATCCCCTAACGACACGTCATCAACCATCAAGGTCAAGGCTGCATTTCTAGTCATCAGGATGGTGTACGTCAGGAACGGTAAGGATTCTTGCTCTTTCCTCTGCTTATAGCAACAATTTGTCGGCCGTAATTCTTTCACCTCCACATTATATAATACTAGGTATGTATGTACTCAATAGCTATCTTGAGAGCTTATAAGTTTCTCAAGGTAAATCCGTCTTGTGTGCCTCAAGAGCGATCCTTGCATACCTGAGCAGCCGACCGCCCTACGCACAAAGTTTTTACAGCGTGTTGACCGTGATCGAGATGTATAAGCCTGATTCTTCTGCATGCTCAAACTTAAAACTACTATCACGGCTTGTAAAACTGCCCACGAACTCGTATAGGGTTAACTGCGCATGTTAAATGCTGACAACAAGTCACCCTCAGATCGCTATAATCTCCTGTCAAGTGTCCTGAGAAAATCGATAGTAACATTTATTGGTAGATAAGATGGCTGTTTTAGGAGTAATTGTTTTGTATCTACCCGTTGCAATGTGCCTTCTCAGGAACGCTGACTTGGGAATGCTGACTCTCTCTCTCTCTCTCTCTCTCTCTCTCTCTCTCTCTCTCTCTCTCTCTCTCTCTCTCTCTCTCTCTCTCTCTCTCTCTCCTCCTCCTCCTCCTCCTCCTCCTCCTCCTCCTCTCTACTCTCTTTCGCTCGCTCTCTGTCTCTCGCTCGCTCTCTGTCACTCGCTCTCGCCCCCTCTCTCTGCTAATTTTGCTGGATCTCATTGAAGCACTTGATGCTATAGATCGCCAAATCCTTCCCCAGTGCTTGTCGTCTCGGCTAGGCTTCCCAGACACTGTGCGACAGTGGCTTAGGTCCTATCTCAGTGGGGGATGTATTCTCGATCAAGAGAAGAAAACGAGCATCGATTTTCCTTAGACGTACGGGATACCCCAGTGATGCGATCTAGGTGCGCTTCTTTTCAAAATGTATGACCTTCCTCATGCATGTGTAATCGCCATCTACTGTTTTATTGAATGCTGATGACATCAATCTGTACTTGTGCTTGATCCTTCGCAGCCTTCCGGGTGCTCAATAAAATGCGATGAAAGAGATTCACTTCTCTGAGGGCGATATGCAAATGTATTATTATTGTCATTTACCTCTTAACAGCTCTCTGGAGTATGTATTGTTGATATCTGCTCGTGGGTGGCAGTAAGCTTTCTCAAATTAAATTACGAAGAAACGAACTTGCTATTGATGGCTAAATCTGGTGCTACTCAGGAATTCGAAAGCCTAACCCTCTAAATGGGCTCGGCCTGCATATCTCTGTAGCTTCTGCTTGCAATCTGGATGTACTGTTCCAAAATAGCCTTTCACTAAATAACCAAATCAGCATAGATGTAAAGTCTGCCCACTTTCATCTAGGCAATATTGTCGAAATTTGGGCCTGCTTAGATAACGATACCACATTCAGGCTGGTCCACGTATTATCACATTGCTGTCTTGACTTTTTAACTTAACACTTGCAGGTGTACCCGATTTGCAAGGAGTTTATTACAGTTAGTGCAAAACTCTGCAGGTTGGCTTTTCTGTCGTGAATATCTCAACCACCGTATTACACCTTTCTCACAAATCTACACTGGCTTATCAGCCAGCATATCGATTTCCAGATTCTGGCACTCCTCTTTAGGTTCCTTCATTATCTTGCTTCTGCCTAATTATCTGAAAGACTTCCCCATTAGTTCTCGCGTTGCACCACCTGCTCCTCTGACTCTGATCGGTTGTATGGGCCTCTAACGACCTTCAAATCTATTGGAGATATGGCTTCCAGTTGCTGTGCTCCTCAAGCATTGGAGTCACTAATTACTGCAACCAAGTCACGAGAAACGACAGCCTAGTTTCTCACAGTCTATGCTTCATCCAAGTGTGTTGTCCTTTATTTTGCTCGGCAACTCGGGCATAGTGTTGTTAAAGCTAAACAATTGGCATCCTTCCTGTCCAACATACATATAGCGAATACCCAGCAGCAGATTTGATTGCACTAAATACATGTTTTGGATTGATCTGTCCATATTTTATTCTTGTAACTTGTATTATTGGGAATGTTATTATTATTATTATTATTATTAGTTAAGGCCTCAGCATACTAGCATGTACCTGCTGATAGTTTGTATAAGTAGCCAGGCTCGGTATACGTTGACAAATTGTATGCCTGCCTTTAAAATGAATGAGTAAATTTCCTGCCGTTCGAAACTTTGACACATGCTGTTATATTGCAAATTCTTTACTCTGTGTCAGCCTTGGTTCTGCCTGGGTGTGTAATGCAGTGCATCCTGGTGAGATCATAGGAGCTCGCCAGATACCTTCCATGCGTACAAGCTGCTGGTTATTGAAAGTGCTGAAACTTGTATAACTTATGGCACGAGCCTGTTTTTAGAATGTGTAATAAAGCGCTACCGACGTGTCGATGCTGAAAAGGATGTACCACCATGTTACCATCTTGTTGTCTGTATGTAGTGAGATTTCATGACTAAATTGATGAAATAATATAATAAGTGATAATTCATTCGTTATAGCGCCCTCAGAGCATTCAATCTCTTGTAGGCACTTTACATTTACATCAAAGGAAGCACGATTTGAATGGTTAGTGGTAACATGCTAATAAACAACAAAAGCAGCTTGGTTAGGGGTGACATCACAGGGTCACCATGCAAGTATGGTTAGTGGCAGCATGCACGGTGTCAGCATGCATAAGCACATAGGGGTTGAATCGCAGGAACCTATTTAATGCTGCGATAAGTAGATGCATTTTTAGTTTATTTTAAATGTGCCCAAGTCAGGAGATGTCGTGATGCTAATCGGAAGTGAGTTCCAGGCTTTGTGAGCATGCCAACTTTAGGCGTGGTCTCTAAAGGATTTGAGGTTTCCACGAGGTATTGGTAAACGATTAGATTCCGAAAAGTGGGCGATACGATGCTTAGCCTGGTGGGGGAGTAGATCTGAGAGATAGGCTGGAGCCAAAGAATGAAGTGACCTAAAAGTGAGCGACAAAACCTTAAAGTCGATGTTTTGCTTGATCTGTAGCCAGTCCAAGGCGGCGAGAATTGGTGTGATGTGGCAACTGTGATGCTCACAACAGACAAGCCTAGCAGCAGATTTTTACACCCACTGTAAGCACCTGATTGCACAGGCTGGTAGACCAGCAAGCAATAAGTTAAAAGTCGACAGGTTGTCACAAATGCATGGACCAATTTAGATGTGGTATCCCTGTCTAAGCAAGCCCGAATTTTAGCAATGTTATGTTGCTGAAAGTTGGCAGATTTGACTGTGGAGCAGATGTGGTCATCTAATGAAAGGTTACTTTGGAACATGATACCTAGATTTCCTACAGATTTAACAGGAAATAGGGTGACAGAGTCGATTTTGGGCGTTAACCTTTCCAATTACTGAATCACACTTGGTTTGCCCATGACTAGTAAGTTGGCTGTATCGTCATTCAATTTAGGAAAATCTGCTGCCATCTATATGCAGATGTCATCAATACATGCAGCAAGTGAGCTGAAAGAATTCGAGGTGCTCGAAGGCTGGGAGGGATCAAACCAAAGGTACAACTGAGTGTCGTCTGCATAGAAGTGGAAGCCTAGATTGTTCTTGGCAATCACATCGGCAAGAGCGGCTCGGTATGGGAGATGGTCGTCATGAGCATTAATTCTCATAAATTATGTCAGCCTATTGGCAGTCTGCTGAGTTTGTCTATTTTTTTAACTGTTTGCTTAGTACTCCTAGCTATCAAGTACATATACTGCAAACTGGTGGCTATTTCGATAAGGGCATACATTGTGCTTAGTCAGTGGGGCAAACTCGTCCTCAACCCATGTGAGCATTGAGGTTTAGATTCCACCACTGAAGGTAGATCAGATGGAGGATCAAGCAGAAGTGGGTTGGAAGATACTATTTACAAACTGTTTCAATTAATAGCATTTTAGGTTCTGTAATTTGCGTGCAATGTTCGGTATCGAAGGTCAAATGTGCTGTCGTGAGATGGAGACCTGCATATGGTTAGACGTGCAGAAAGTTTGAATGGTACTTATCGACTGCACAATCGCAGTGTAATTGCTGTTGGAGGGTACTACCTTAAATATGAGTGTGTTCCGTGTACATGAGCCAGAAGACAAAATGAATCAGCCAGAGAGCAAAGTTAGGTACATAGGTAATAAAAAAAATACTGGCTGATTTAATAGCCTCTTTTGTAGAGTGACAGAAGAGCCTTTACGGTTATCCTTATCACCACCGCTTGCAGCAGTGAGAAAGGATCGTCCACCACAGGAGTCGAACCTAGGACCGAGGTCGTGAAAAGCAACCGCCTTACCTAACCGTCTTACATAGTGAGCCATCACGGCTCACCAAAACAGGAATTATTGGATTATCTAGATGAATGCTGAGATTACCTAGTTTAATGAGAAAATGATTTCTAGGTGACTGAATCAGGTCAGGAAAATCAAAAGATAAACCCCTTATAGATACCTGGGGAGTAATATATAAATGTCTCATTTGTATAGCATTCTGAGAGAACTCAGTCTCTACCCATGCGATTAACATTTGCAGCAGGGCGCAAGGCCTCCGACTTCGGTTGTCAAATGCAAGCACCTTATCCCTGTGCTCAGGCACTACTGCCACCATTGGCAGCTGACGGTCGGAGGAACTCAAGACAGGAGATTTGAATGATTGCTTCGAACCATCCACACAGTTAGATGGTATGCATCCTCCCTACAGCCAGTTATTCTACTGTCAGAGGAATAAACTCTTGGTTTTTGTTTTCCAGAACTTTGGCTAAAGCCATGCAAGCACTGTGTGTAGGGTGCCTCTACGTAGTGTTGACATGGCTCTTGGTGTAATGTGACCAGCCGTGCTGTGATGCCTGCTGCGTGCATCTGCCGAGTGCTTTAAGTGACAGCATTGTAATATCCAGGATTGGAGTGCCTATGGAGTCCGTCTTGCCGTGCTGTTGGCAGATGGCTTCCGGCAAGATGCTACTGGCAGTGCAAGCTGGGATTTTTCTTACTTTAGGTTCACTTGAAGACTCGCGTGGATGGGGCTTTCACTCTTTGTCAGAAACCTTCTGGGGTATTATCAATTTCACAACGCTATTGTGAGTACCCATATCTACACTCATCCAAATGCTTGGACGACACTTTATGTAGTTGGAGGCTGGCTATTCTCAGCTGTAAATGAAAAAATGTGCCTGTGCGGTTTATCGAGGGGGCGGGACAATGTCATACTGTTCCCGTGTCAGCGCTTTTGCTGTTGGCCATGATCGTTGTATGTTGACATACTTTTGTTTTCTCTTTTTGTAGCTTCAGAACCATGTTCTCGGTGAGTAAGCTAGTCTGCATGCACCGACGCGTTTCATTTGCTCGATCTCTCCACTGTCTCTAGAGCTGCCAATATTTGCACACTCCATTTGGGACGTTGCAGCCTATGCTGACACAGCGTGGAACATCCTACGCTAGCAATTACAAACCTGGTAGAGGAGGCGGTGGAGGTGGCAGCGGAGGAGGGTAGGCACTTCTCGCAGTTGTGTGCAAGTCCTTTTTTGAAGTTCCGTGCATGCCTGCGGTTTTGTAATATGCTTTGAATTCGATTATTTCTTGATAGGCCTTACGGCGGTGGTGGTGGTAGCGGCGGCGGTGGCCGCGGATTGCAGCGGCGAATAGGAGGCTTCGGTGGCCGAAGCGGTGGCTGTAAGTGAAGCAACCGTGTGTCCTAGTGTGCCTCTTGCCTTGTAATGCTATCGCATACTGTTGTGATCACTCTGAAAGAGCCCGGCTGCTGAAACTCTTGTGTAAGCGTCATGGGCGGCAATCTTATATGCAGTCGAGCTAAACCTACGGTGTGCTGTGACCTCTATAGAGACAAGATAAATTGTGATATCTTAAGAGAATTCTGCAAAAATAAGGCATCCATATACACTGCGATTGTGAGAGCTGTGGTAGTCGTGTAAAAATGCTTGGAGAACGAGTCCCGTGTATTTAAATGAATGTTCACCATCGTAATAAATGCCGTCGAGCAATTAGTCGCTTTGACTGAGCTGGTAAGAAAAGCTGGCAGCTGTTGAAAGCAATTGCTGGCTTTGGTTTGTGACCTCCGAGTCCTGCCAGATTGTTGCTGAGCAGTTGTGGCTCGGGGCAAAGGTCAATCCCGGTTTCTGTCACTTTTCAATGACTGACATATTTGTGCTCAGTTGGTAGCTTGACTTGCATTGTCTGTGCACACGCCAGAACTAACGTGTAGTTCAGAGTTTGCACGTACTGAATTTTCTTTGCAGAACCAACCGATAGACAAATTGCAAGCTGCCATGTCTGGTCATTGGCTCTTGTCTGCTGAAATTCTTAAGACTAGGCTTGTCGTGACTGGCTGAGCTCTTGGCTAGGGCAGAGCATTGAACGTGGGAGAGTAACTTATGGCAGTATGCGGCTTCTTCTTGTTCTCATTACTCTTTTGAGAGTCCCGAAGAACCAGGTCTAGTCTGTATCTGCCGTTACATAATAATAATAATAATAATAATGTACTTGATAAAGCGCCCTCAGAGAACTTAATCTCTTTCTAAGCGCTTTACATTTGCTGCAAAGGGAAATGCAATTAAAGGGTAAGTAAAATCATGATTGAAAAACAAAAAAAATGAATAATATGGTTAGGGGTGACATGCACAGGGTCAGCATGCAAATGTGGTTAGTGTCAGCATGCACAGTGTCAGCACGCATAAGCACGTGATGGACGAATCATAGGGACCCACTAAATGCTGTCCTAAATAGGTGTTTTTAAGTTCCTTATCTGTGAGTGGTGTGGTTTAATCGTTTAATCAATATGTAACCGAAGTGACGGCTGGATTTGTGAAGTGTGAAACTTCTGAAAGTGATATTGTAGCTCTATGCAAAAGAATATGTCATGTCGTCATTGGGAATTGAAACCACCGAATCTCGGAAACTAGAGATGAGACTTGTACCGATTCACTTAATTCGACCGACGTTTGAGCTGTTTGATGGCCATCAGTCTCAATCCTGAAAAACAAGACAGCTGTGCATGTGGAGAATCTGACAGGGCACTCCAGAACTATATGCAACCGCTGTTTGAAGTATGTGCTAGTTGATGCCTAAATATGCCTAAAGCTTGGTGGTACAAAAGCCTACACTAATTCTATTACGATAAGTCATGTCGGTGATACTGTGTTGCTGGTTCTTGGGTGTGGCTGTGGCTACTTGCTGGTGACAACGAAATCCATAAATAGCTTGTGTTTTTTAAAAAAAAACGATCTTGACCCTTAATGGCTTCCTCGTAGTCAAGTTAGTCATGAGCTGCTCTTTAAAACCTTGCTCTGTACTTTATAATCTTGTATTCCCCACATAATCAAGAAGTGTTCCCATATTTGTCACAAAAGACTAGCAGCTGTTACATGCTCTGTTTTTATGGTTGCAAAGGAATATAGTTAGTGTTGAGGCTGCTGAATGGTTAATTTGCCACGAATCCCTGCTTAAAGCAGCCTGCATCGGCCTGCGGCCTGATTGGACTCGTTTAAAGTAAGCAAGCACGCTCGTGACGTGACTATATCTGACTCGAGCTCCTCAGCCCTGAGGTCTCCTTAGCAGTGGGAGGGGGGGTAAGTTTTCTAGAGCTGCAAATGATGCATAATGAGGCTGTGTCCACAATTATGAGGTAAGTCTGTCTTGTCTTGAGCAGTGGCTTCCGTATCGGTGCAGTGTCGACTCCTTGGCATATGTGAAGTGCTTAAATCGAGATTAGGCCCTCTTTGGGCGCTATACATATAAATTAGATTTTTTGTTTTGTTTTGCATCCTCGATTTTATTTAAGTTGATACTATTACTACACCGTCATAATTAATCCCTAGGTGTTTCAATTCATGCTTTGTCTGTGTTTTCCATTAAACGAAAGCACATCTCCCTGTCTGCATTTACAATAATCGGTGCTCCTTTGTTATCTTTCCTTAAGTCGTTCTCAGTACGCATTAAATCTTAAAAGTTTACTTTTGGCCAGGATAGCTAGTTAAGTATTAAAAACAGCACACGACCGTTTCGCACGATCGTGCAATAATCTATTGTGCTGCCATTACTGAATTCCCTGGAGACTTGGGAAATTTCTGGATGCTTCGGCGTTTAAAGGTGGCACCGAACGATTGCTAGCTAGACTGCGCTGCGCTTAAGAGCCTCCGAGTGCCTTTCTAGCTCCGACCCTCTCAAAGCAATGTCTGCATGCTACATTGCCCGGAATTGATACTGGGAGAATGATTGAGGGGTGTGCGTATATGTGTGTGGCAAGGCCGCGAAGGAGGTTTCTTAGTTTGTAGTGTTGAAAATCAAGACTACTGTCCAATTGTCCTTGTGGCTGGCTGGTATCGAATGGAACCGTAATTGTGCTTTATTCTCTGCTTCCGGTATTTTTCGTTTGCAGGTGGACCTAACTCACCCCCAATGGCTGGAGGTGGATGAGGTTAATGTCACCGCTGCTAGCTGTTCGGCTGTTGCTATTGCCACCACCACAACTGACGCTATTAGTAGTGCTCGGTGTTGGTGCTTCAGGCGATAGCAGTGGCTGCAGCAAGCAGCGGACCGCACCAGTGGCCGTGCTCCATACTTCGGCCGCTGTGGCGTACACTCATTGGCTGCTTCATGTGGCTGCAGAGATGCACCTGCAGCGAATGATGCATAGGACGACAACTTCTGTTAAGAAGACGGCCTATGCGGAACACACATGTGCTGCCAGTGTTAGCACTCACGTGCTCACACAGACACGCTCACTTGTGCAAAGACACACTCACTTGTGCACAGACACACACTCTCACACATATATATTCCCTACCCGTGGAAAGAAACTGTGATGTGTTCTGTTTACCACTATTACTAGGAACCTGAAGAGCAACAGCAGAAGACAGATGTAGGCACTCTCTCTTTACGACTGTGGCTGGAGGAATGCCACATGGTTCCGGTTGCTGGGTTTCAATGTGGAAGAGAATTGTTAAGGTTCTGCGGAAGGACATCGTACCCGTGCATTTCATTGGCATTGTACGTGATGCAACTTGCAATAAAGTCTGCTTTGTGGTGTCTATGGTGCGAGTTGTTATGGTACTTCATGATCGATTTTCTCTTAGCAAGTTCGAAAGTCATGATTGCCTTAAGCACTCTCACACCTGTAATCTTTGCTTCCATTTAAGCATGTTCAAGTTGCTTGCACTTACTGTGGAGGTTGCAAGGCCTTTTTTATTGTTCTGCAGTCAATTTACGATGTTATATCGAGTACCAACCATCTGCGCAGCCTGCCGGCCATCCGTTCATGATGACGACGTGCTCTAGAAATTCTATTTGAAGCTAACGACAATCATTTCCATGAAAGAATTAGCTGCCTTCATGAGTGTGCACACAAGCCAGGCACGGGATTATTATAATAATAATGATAATAATAATACATTTGATATAGCACCCTTAGAGAACTCCATCTCTTAATAGGCACTTTACATTGGCTGCAAAGAAACACGATCTGATGGTTAGTGGTAGCATGCACGATAAACAACAAGAATTACTTGGTTAGGGGTGACATGCACAGGGTCAGCATGCAAGTATGATTAGTGGCAGCATCCACGGTGTCAGCACTCAAAAGCACGTAAAGGTCGAATCACAGGGACCAACTAAATGCTATCATGAATAGATGCATTGTTAGTTCCTATTTAAATGTGATCAAGCCAGGACATGTCGTGAAGCAAGTCCAAAGTGAGTTTCAGACTTTGGGAGCATACGAACTAAAAGCACGGTATCCAAAGAATTCGAGATTTGTACGAGGTAGAGGTCACCGGTTAGAATCCGAAAAGCAGGTGGTACGATGCTCAGCCTGGTAGGAGAGTAGATCTGATAGGTAGGCTGGAGCCAAAGATAAAAGGGGCTTAAAAGTTAATGACAAAACCTTGAAGTCGCTGCGTTGCTTGACTGGTAGCCAGTGCAGGTCGGCAAGAAGTGGTGTGATGTGACAAAGCAGCTCACAATAGACAAGCCTAGCTGTAGTTTCGCACCAGCTGTAAGTGCCTGATAGCACAGGCCGGTAGACCAGCAAGCAGTGTTAGAGAAGTCAAGACGGGATGTCACAAATGCATGGACCAATTTAGATGTGGTATCCCTGCCCGAATTTTGGCAAAATATGTAGCTGAAAGTAGGCAGATTTGACTGTGGAGCTGATGTAGTTTTCAAATAAAAAGTCACTTTGGAACACGACACCTAGATCTCGTGCAGATTCAACAGATGTGCTGGCAGAGCCGATTTTGAGCATTGTTTAGCTTTTCCAATTTCTGAATTACACTTGGTTTGTCCATAACTAGTAAGTTGATTGATCATCACTCAATTTAAGAAAGTTGGCGCCCATCCGAGTGAGAATGCCATCAATACATGTAACAAGGAAGTTGATAGAATTCGACATGCTGGAGGAATGAAAGCAGAAATACAACTGAGCGTCATCTGCATTGAAGTGAAAGACTAGTTTGTGCCTGGCAATCACACTGGCAAGAGGGAGAGTGTAAACCATTAAAAGAGCACAACCAAGCACAGAGCCTTCAGGTACCCCATTTTTCAGAAGTTCCTTGGATTATCTTTGCCCATTCACATCAATACTCTGCATTCTCTTACTTAGGTAGCACCTGAACCATTGCAATGAAATGCCAGTGATGCCCAGGCGAGATGAGAGGCGCTCAAGAAGGACTTGGTGATCAATAGTATCAAAATCTGCCAAAAGATCGAACAAGGCAAGTAGAGATATTCTACCTAAGTCTGCATTCCTAAGTAGGTCGTTATACACCCGATGCAATGCTGACTCTGTTTACTGATTAGCTCTAAAACCATACTGGAACTTCTTAGCAAGGTTTGAAGTTTAAATATATGAGTTCAGCTTGTCTGCTACGACTCGTTCCAGCATCTTTGATTGGAGCTGTAGAAGGGTGAGTTGGCGGAAGTTGCTCAAATTCTCTTGGTCTAGTGTTGCATTCGTGAGTATTGGCGCGATTATAGCCTTTTTGAAAAGTTCTGGGACATGACCTGAAGCTAATGACATATTTATGGCCTTAGTTATGCATGGCAGCAGCAGATCAATACTTCATATATAATACTTCATATATCATATATAAGCAGGACAGAAGGAATAGTTGTCGTGCTTAATTGTGATATGAACTTCAGGACGAGGTCACTAGTGAACTTGAATGAAAACATTGTAACCGGGTTCCAGGGGTCAGAGGCTAATTCCCGCCATACTCCGGCCACGCTGCCGCTCGCCATGCCGCCGAGCTAGGGTAAGACGAGCGGCCGTCAGGATAAACCTCTTTGTAATAACGCATCCGCCAACAACAACAGGGGAACTAAACAAGTCTACAGGGAGGGTCCTATACATAGTACACTATGGGGGCGCAAGACGACGCAGCAAGTGCGAACAAACGTGTTAGTAGGGGTCAGTCGGCTTCCGCAGTCCTGTCGTTGTACCGACTCCGAGTCCAACAGTACGAGCGTATGCCGTCCAAAACCCGGTTGGCTGAGTAACTGCTGGCTGGTCCGAGTCGACAACTACCACAGTCGTAAGCTTCCACCGAAAGACGCCAACACAGGGGAGGGGGGGTCGCGAACACGCTACACGGGGAATCCGGAATAAAAACAAGTCAACAACGAGCGAGCTATCCAGCTCCGCTCGGGCCTTGGGTACTCGTTCCCTTGCGTGCGTGGCAGCATCGCCGGAGCACGCCTGCACGAATCCAAGTGCATAACTCGGCGAGACCGGGAGCCTCCAACACCACGACTTACTCGTCCAACTTCCCGTACCCAAGAGCCCCGGTGACCTCACGTCACCGCATACATCCGGCCATGCCGTAGGGTCCGACCCCGGCCTAGCCGGTGACCCTAACCCTCACTATAGCCGTCCGGTCCCTGCCAACCGAACCCAGCCTGGGTACAACATTGAGGTCCAGCATGGAATTGAGAGACATGATTCCAGGGGGGATGCTGCCATCCTAATGACGGACTCCCTGGTCTTGTCTTTCTTTTTAACAGTGAAGCTAGAGACGCGATCAGCTAGATTTTCACAGGGACCACTAGGATTACAGTGCAACCGCGTATTGCAGTTGTATATATAGCATCAAAAGATGTGAGGTTTACCTCTCATTAGGTCAGATGGCTGCTTGACCAAACTATTGGTAATGTGAGCTACAACAGCATTCGCTGCAACTCGCTTGAGGAGTGGTGATTTGGGACATCTTTTCACGAGTTACCATGCTTGTATGTAAACAGCTCAGACGCCCCACTCGTTAAACTTTTGACGTGATCTTAGTGAAAGCTCCTTTGTCGTGTTGCCAGCTTCAGTCGAAAACTGTAGGGTTGGACCAGGCTAGTTGTGTGTATAACCGACCTGAGGCATACCTGTGTTAGGTAGGTTGACCGACCCTGTACAAACTCACCTTGCCCTGTGCTCTATGCCCTACTTGAGTGCGATTGTATATGACCTGCTGTTGCCACTTCATTCAATACAAAAATCGGTAGGTCTAAAACAACCGCTGCAGGTGGAGAGGCTGGGTAGAGCTTTCGTGAGAGTGCTAGGGTGGCTTTCGCCCTGTCGAGGTGGTGAACCACTTAACTCGTGGTCCTTGCGCATTGAGGAACATTGCCGACAAGTTGGGCCCGATGGCTCTACACTGTTCCTATTCACTGCAAAACATTCCCAAATGTTAGTAATCCGGCCACTTAGCTAAAGCTGTTTGCGTTGTGAGGGTATGCGGCTTCTGCTGTTGTAATTAGCGAAGCGCCATGACACTAATGTGCACGCCTCACCTGTGGCCAACAGTTGAACAGCCATTGAGGCAGCGAAGCCTCGGGCCACTAATGCACGTTATATTTCTTGTCGTCTGCTGTGATTCACCGAGCTCTCATGTATGTAAGCGTTGAGAGTAATAAAGATAGTGTCTCATTTATCGTTCACGTCCGCTCTGTATCTCCGTAAGACTCCGTTAGAACAGCCGCCGCCGGAGCCACTGCTATGCAATAGTTGCTAGACTGACCAACTGCCATATCAGTGAAAAGATTCGTGCGATTTGAAATTCTCTCCCCTACCCTCGAGCCCGAGCCTAGCATGAAGCAAGATTGTTCTTTGGTTTTTTGCTTGTTAACATGAAAATTAAAGCAGACTTTCCAAAGTAGCTGTACGAGAGGGCACGGTAGGGTCATAAGTTCTCCAAACTAGCATCCCTAGGTCGGCAATGTGTTCTCGCTGTTCTAAACCGTGAGCATATGCTGATAGTATAAAAAAAATTATCTTCCAGTACAGGATTGGTTGACGATCATTATGCCTGTAGTTCTCACAAAGACATTTTAATTAAGGACTTTTCACCCTTACAGGGTGTCAAACAGTGAAAGTTGACGATTCAGCCTCGACGACAGCGAACATAGGCCTGTTCGCTGTCTGTGTCTGTAGACTTAATAGGATCAGTTAAACAATATATTTAACATGTGCATAAACGCTAATACGAATGCTTGAGTATATATGCGGCTCGTTGACATTGGAAACGTGCTGAGCCGTAATAGCTCACTAGGTAAGGCGGTTGCTTTTCACGACCTCGGCCTCGAGGTCGTAGCCTCGAGGTCGTGGGTTCGATTCCTGCAGTGGGCGATCCTTTATCGCCACTGCAAGCGGTGGTGAAAGCCGTAAAGGCTCCTCCGTCGCTATACAAAAAGAGGCTGTTAAATCAGCTAGCATACATGGAAGAGGTCAATAAACAGGCTTTAGGCTCTACGCTTTGCAGAGTTATACTCTTGCTCGTTTTGTTGAGGTTAGGCGATCCCATTTGACTAATCATCATCATCATCATCATTATGACATTGGTATCCTGCCCTCAAAGAACTTAATCGCTTTTACTATATTGTATACGTGATGCAAAGGCTGGTCAATATAACTAGGGCTAACATGCACAGCGACTGCACGCATGAGCACACAAAAGACAATTCACTTGGATCCAGCAAATTCTGCAAGAAACAGTTGCGTTCGCAGCTTCTGTTTAAAAGTCATATGATTTCATGGTGTAAATTGAGAGTGAGTTCCAGGCTTTCGAAGCATATGAATGTAATGGAATTTATCTCCGTCTGCAACACCGCAAAAGACTAGGTGGCGTTTTGCACGAGAGTTTGTATCACACACTCAAATACTCAAAGTTTAAGTGGTTTTCGTTATGCATCTGGAAGGAAACCAACTTTATTTCACGACTTCCCATGCTCTTTTTTCAGCTCAAAGTCAGCCGTTCATTCCACAGCACATAATCGCGGGGCACTCCGCTATCTCTCTCCTTGAAAGCTCACGTCAGCCCTCGCACAGTGGGTGGCTTACGCAGAGCCTGGTGGGGTCAGCGCCTTTGAGAGCGTCGGCTGAGCTTTCGGCGTCCTGACGTCATCTGAGGCCGATGTGCAGCCGTTATCCTCACGCTGCTCGCTACACCAGGCCGCCGCTCTCCGCCGCCGTCGAACGGCGCCGCTAGCTGTCGAACGGAGTCTTGCGTGCTTTGGTGCGTCAGGCCAGTCCTTCGTCTCCGGTCGCCAGCTGGCGGCGGCTGCTGCTGAGCACCAGCCGCCGCCAAGATTACCTCGTAGCTACGTGGCTCGTCGCTCGCGGGGTGGCATCGACTGAGCGACGACAACGGAATAGGTGCTGCCGCAGGCGCAGCCACGCAGGGAAGAAAAGCCGTCGGAGCAGCAGGCGACCGAGCAGCGGCCTTGCCGAGGTAGCCGAGGAATCTGACGTCCAACCGCTTCCGACTGCCGTACCGCACGTGGCTGCATGGGCACTCGATAAAAAAGAAACGCAGATGAAATGCAATGAATCGCTGCTCTTCGTTTGAGTCAAGTGCCACGAGACGGCAGATGGAAAGGATGAGAAGACGAACTCTCGAGCGTCAGAAAATGAACACAAGAAAACAAGAAAAACCGAGGATCTCAAATTGCAAAGCCGATCAGCCTTTTTGAGTCATGCTCATCTTTATCATGCGAAAATTGCCTCGACGCTGCCTTAGCAAGGAACTGTCGAGGTTTCAGTAGGATCCGTTGCTCGCTTGAATGTTGTGTCAAATGACCATGCGCTTTAGCAACAAAATATCACCTCTGGATCATTGACGTCATTTAACGACCTAAACAGATTACTCCAAGTCATTATCATCGATTCGACCCAATTGGGTCAATACATACTGCTATTTCTCTGCTGAACCACGAGGGGTGGCTAGTATAGCAAACAGCTTAATCCCAAGCAAAGAACAATTGACATTTCCTTTCAGTCACGCGATGTGAGACAGCAGAAAATAACGTCGCAAACAGCGCTACATCTCAATTTCCCAAAATAAGCATATCTTTAGGTTCAATGACGCCTGCGATTGGCTGGGAGCCCGCGTCGAGGCCCCAAAGTTTACTTACTCACTTCGCAGTTTCCACGCTCTTATATAGAACAGTTGTGACTGGCAGTATTTTCTATTCGTGTACAGACTTTGCGACCAAAACTGATTAGATCTTCGACGGGTAAAGAAACAATCACGTATCCATTATGTACATATCCGTAAAAGTACGACCTGTAAAAATATGGGAGTTTAAAAAACTATTAGCTGATTTAACCGTCTCATTTGTATAGTGAGCCTAACGAATTTCGCCACCGCTTGCAGTTGGCAATAAAGGATCGCCCACTGCAGGATTCAGACTCACGACCTTTAACCGATCCAGATCGCAGTCTTAGCTAGCATTGCCAGCGCAGGATCCCCGAGGCTGGCTGTGCGAACAAACCGTTAAGCTTTCACACCCATCAAAGCCAGGTCTGAAATCAAGCTGACTACCTCAGTCCAGTCCTGTAGCGCGCTGTAAAGAGGCTCTCTAGAAGATTTGCATCCATAGCATGTAACCAACTGCAACTGTGTCCTGTAACCAACGTGCGACTGCGGTTTTTTCCACGTCGTAGTCCGCAGTTGTCCAGCGCTCACTTTGGAAACGGCAGCTGTATCGAACAAAGTTCGATTGTGTAGGTAACCCGTCTAGCCCGGGATGTTGGAAGCCACAACATGAGAACGCCCATGCGCTATGCTATAAAATTCGGTTGGTAAATCCAGAGCTAAGCTGTTGTCTAAAATGTGGAATCAAAAGTGCGAAGAAATTCGCGGATCCTAATGGAAAGCTTCAGCTGCATCGCTATTCGAAATTGTACGGAAGCCGAGGCCACCATTTCAGGCCGTTCCGTGAGAGCCCACAGTGCTCAGTTGTGCGACATTGTGTGGTTGAACTCGGAACGCTGTTTTCTCGAATGTTGAATGAAAACTGCGGCTGCCCGGCACTTATTGTGAAAATGGCAGCAGTATCACAGTTCGATTATAAGAATAATAATAATAATATTGCACTTGATAAAGCGCCCTCAGAGAACTTAATCTCTTTCTAGGCGCTTTACATTTGCTGCAAAGTGATACGCAATAGAATAGTAAGTAAAATCATGCTTGAAAAACAAACAAAATGAATAACATGGTTAGGGGTTACATGCACTGGGTCAGCATGCAAATGTGGTTAGTGGCAGCATGAACAGTGTCAGCACGCATAAGCACATCGAGGACGAATCACAAGGACCCACTAAATGCTGTCCTAAATAGGTATGTTTTTAAGTTTCTTTTAAATGTGGTCAGGTCAGGGGATGTTCTGATGCAGGTCGGGAGGGAGTTCCAGGCTGTGGGAGCATACGAGCTAAATGCACGGTCTCCAAAGGATTTAAGGTTTGTACGAGGTATTTCTAGACTGTTGGATTCCGAAAAAGCGAGTGGTACGATGCTTTGCCTGATGGGGTAGTATATCTGAAAGATAGGCTGGAGCCATAGAATGAAGAGACCTAAAAGTGAGCGACAAAACCTTGAAGTCAATACGTTGCTTGACTGTTAACCAGTGCAGGTCGGCGAGAAGTGGAGTAATGTGGCAACTGCGACGCTCACGACAGACAAGCCTAGCTGCAGAGTTTTGCACCAGCTGCAATCGCCTGATCGCACATGCTGGTAGGCCAGTAAGCAGTGAGTTGCAGAAGTCGAGACGAGATGTCACGAATGCATGGACCAACTTGGACGTGGTATCCTTATCTAAACAAGCCCTAATTTTAGCAATGTTATGAAGCTGAAAATAGGCTGATTTGACTGTGGAGCTGATGTGGTCGTCTAACGAGAGGTCGCTTTGGAATATGACACCTAGATTTCGAGCTGATGCAACTGGAGATATGCTGGCAGAGCCAATTTTGAAAGTCAGCCTTTCCAATTTCTGAATAACACTAGGTTTGCCCATAACTAGTAAGTTAGTTTTATCATCGTTTAGTTTTAGAAAATTTGCTGCTGATTTAGTTGGGAGGCCGGCTGGCTCGGGCCGTCGGAGGGTATAGCATAAAAACACGATAGCGCAATTGCATGAAATTGTGTGGATAAACCTGGAACATTGATGTTCATTATTTGAAATGAAAACCGCAGTTGCATGAAGGTTTTAGTAGAAATGGCAGCTGTCTCGAAGTTCGATTATATAGAGGTCTGCTACCCGGTACGGGCCACTGAAGACCGTAGTATATGAATGCGACAACGAAACTGCATGAAATCATGCTGGTTAACGTGCAACACTGTTTTCAATAATTAAAAATCAAAATTCTAGTTGCACGAAGCTTTTTGTGGAATTTGCAGCTTTATTGCATTTTAAATATTTTGGGCTGCCATCTGGGAAGGGCCGTCAGAGACCACAGCATGATATCGCGAAAGCACAATCGCATGAACTTTGGTGGGTCAACTTGGCATACGATTCTCTATAATTTAGTATCCTGACCGCAGCTATGCAAATCATTTTGTGGTAATGGCAGCTGCATTGCCGTTCAAAAGTGTAAAAAGGAAGGCTGGAGCACGCCCTTTTAGGCCATTGCGCTTGAGCCGGCAAGCCCAATGGAATAAAATGTGGCGGCTAAACCCGTAACGTTTCTGCATAATCTTGAATCAAAACCACAGTTTTCTGACTTTTATTGTAAAAATAGCAACTTAATCGCAGCTGTATCGCAGTTATTCGTGGGATCTAGTCGCTGCTTGACAGCCTAGTCAATATCAAGAGACAGCGCTCCAGCTTGAGCACGATTTAGAGATGACACGATTTAGAGCACGATTTAGAGATGACATCTTGTTTCTTCTCGTCAAAGTTTCAAACTGTTCCAGCGATGGGCGATGGGCGTCGGACTTTCTTCCTTCCTTCAGGCTTTGCACAGCAGCACCGGATGTGGATCGATGTGTTTCCTTTGAGTTCCGCCTGCCCGTGCATGATTGATTGACTGATGCTAGCAGTTGGTCTAGCTCACCAGCGGTCGTGAGTCTTTCTGTGCTTTTACGTGCTTGCCTTGGCATGATAAGTGCAAGCTTTTCTCAGAAAGTAAGGGGAGAAAGTGCGGGGAGCACGAGAACGAGGCGACCTAAGGTTGGCCGGCCTTTGACGTTTCGAAGCCGATGCGCCGCTCGACGCAGCGGAGCCAGCTCAGGAGCCAGAGAGAACGTTGGTGTGTAGCGCGGCAGCTGGAGCGCTCACGCCAGACTGCCGAGGAGTCTGGCTGTCTGAGCTCAGCTTTTCGCCGCTGGCTTTGCGCGCCGCATCTTGCATAGACGGGACGACCACAGGCCATGAGGAAATAGCTGCTCTACAAGTCTAGAGGCACGGCGGCAAACGCATAAACTGGCTTGGCTACGGTGCCTTCAACTAGTAACGAGTTTTTGAATTTCATATAACAAGAAGGAGGCAAACCCCACGATGGAGCTGATGCGGCCATCCAGGGCTAAAGGTCATGTTGGAAGAGGATGACACGATTGTGTACACGTCCCGTAGGAGAGTTCCTGGCTGAGCCATTGTTGAGGATTTAAAACTTCTGAAAGACATAAAGCTTGTCCCCAGCTGTTCAAATCGTCTCGCTAGTCACTACGTTTAAGAAAGTTGGCTGCCATCCAAGTGCGAATACCGGTGCCAAAAGCAGCTAGCAAGTTAACAGAGTCCTGACTTACTAAAAGGCAGCGACGAATCGAAGCACAGATAGAGCTATGAGTATAAGCAGCACAGATATAACGGCCCAAATTGTGCTAGGCGATAACGCAAGTACTCATTAGTAAGACTGGTAAGAAGGTTTTTTCTCAAAAATTGCAGAGTAGTGAATGCGCAATGCGAACAAAAATGTGCAAAATGTGCCACGGTGGTTGTTGGCGAGGAAGAGAACAAGAGCAACGTGCCACTGCCCTCGCATCGCTGCTTGACTGCTCGACAGACGCAGGCACGGTGTAAGCGAGGCTTGTTCGAGGATAGACAGTTTTGCCATTAAGATGCAGAGCAACGACCCCCGGCAAGCAACCTCTAAGCCGGAAATGATTTGCCAGCACAAAGCCGAGAAACGGTTGCGGGCCGCAGGAATAATGAACTTGATTTTTTAGATCCGGTAACCTTTACTTATAATAATACAATTGGTGGAATAGTAAATACATTTGATATAGCGCCCACGGAGAACTCAATCTCTTTTTAGGCACTTTACATTTGCTGCAAAGGAAGCACGATCGAATGGTTAGTGGTTGCATGTTCAATAAACAACAATAATAACTTGGTTAGGGGTAACATACACAGTGTCAGCATCCAAGTATCGTACATGCGTGCACAGCAGGCATGCGAGCTTGCTTTCACAGCGACAGATTGTCTCCTCAAAACACCGACGTTAATCGTAGAAACACTTACGATTTTCTTCAGGTATGCGTCTGATGACTTCGTGTGCTTTTCGACCTCGCCCGCTCATATCGTCCCCGGGTCCCGGCTCATATCCGACGAAAAAGTACTACCTAAGCAGCACATTGCCAACGATGCTATGTGCTGCTTATCGATTGCTAAGGTCGCTTCAAATACAAAACGCTCGCGCTCAGAATAAAACCCTCCAACTCGCCACCACATAAATGCGCCCAACGACCAGGCAAAAGCTAAGGACATACCGTTAGAGCTAAATATGCTGTTCGCCGATGGAAACGGCATCGCGACTCCACGAGCATCGCTAGCTAAGCTAGCAGCAATAGCTAATAGCAGGCCAGAGTAGCGACCAGTTTAATCTACCAGTGCCTGATTGTGCCAAATAAACCGCGCCCGCGAAATGAACCTACAGAGTGCACAAAAATGCATGTGCAATAAACTGAATGCAGCTGTAGGCATATTACAACACAGCAGCCCGACAGAGCTTATTTCGATGAACAAGAAATAGGGGCAAGGCCACTCTTTAACAGACACACGACTGCTTCGGTTGCTTCGCTACTGGATTTAACTTCAAGACATGTAAGACTCTGGTGAGCCACTGGTAAGCCACCAGCGATGAAAGCTGTGAGAATTTGAAATGAGAAAAATTTGCAATCTCGACGAGTTTTTAAGATATACGTGCGCCGGCACAAACCCCCGCCAAAATGTGCACAACCGTGAGAGAGCTCGCTCGCGCTCACGCGCACTTCACGCGACTTCCATTGCTGCTGGCTGATGCAAAGCCAAGAAATACAATGGGGCTGATTTCTCATCTTTTCTTTTGGGTGGAAGAGCGCACATCTAGCATAACTACGTCTCCCTGTGAAAACGTCTTACAATCACCTGGCAACAGCAACTTTATCGGTAGACCGCCTGAGTGCTTAATTAGTAACATGTGTCCTAACTGTATTTTCTAACATGTTTTGGTTAGGATATGATTCATCCTTCTCTTTCCGTGTGTAAAACTAGTTGGATGATGTCCGTTGTCATCTGATTCTGTCTCCAAACAGTGTGCACGTTCAGCGTCATTCGTCGTGGATTTTTTGCAAGGAACTCGCCATTGATTTTCTAGACACGCCATTAGATCCATTTTCAGCTTCTCTTCTTTCTTTGCCCAAGTTCTGCTCCACATCGCTTTTTTCTTAACATGGCTGGAAAAAATATGCATCACTTGTTTAGACCAGAAGTAAGCGAACTCCTAACTTGGAGAGCGTCTTAAAATACGTCTTTACAATTGCACTTTTAAAAAATAAAATCAATTTACAAACTAGCAATTAGGGAAAAAAAGCTGAGTAAATAAAATTTGAAAAACTTATATGATAGAACGATGGTTTGGGCAGCTCCGCAAATAAATACATATTAACAGTAGCTATAATACATTTGTGTAGTGCCTTCAGAGAACGTAATCTCTTTCTAGGGACTTTTCATTTGCAAAGGAAACATGATCATGTGGTCAATGGTAGCATGATCAATTTCAACAAGAATAACATGGCTATTCGGTAGAGAATGTGACCCTAGGCTTGTCTGTCGTGAGAGTCGCAGTTGCCACATCACACCACTTCTCGCCGACCTGGACTGGCTACCAGTCAAGCAACGGATTGACTTCAAGGTTTTGTCGCTCACTTTTAGGTCACTTCATTCTTTGGCTCAAGCCTATATCTCAGACCTACTCCCCCACCAGGCCAAGCATCGTACCACCCGTTTTTCGGAATCCAACAGTCTACCAATACCCCGTACAAGCCTCAAATCCTTTGGAGACCATGCATTTAGTTCGTATGCTTCCAAAGCCTGGAACACACTCCCGACTTACGTCAGAACGTCCCCTGACTTGACCACGTTTAAAAAGAACTTGAAAACCTATTTAGACAGCATTTAGTGGATCCCTACGATTCGTCCTTCATTTGCTCATGCGTGCTGACACTGTGCATGCTGCCACTAACCACATTTGCATGCTGACCCTGTGCATGTTACCCGTAACCATGTTATTCATGTTGTTTGCGTATCAAGCATGATATTACTCACCATTCAATTGCATTTCCCTTTGCAGCAAACGTAAAGCGCCTAGAAAGAGATTGAGTTCTCTGAGATAATAATAATAATATTAATGCACTTGATCAAGCGCCCTCTGAGAACTTAATCTCTCTTTAGGTGCTTTACATTTGCAGCAAAGGGGAAATGCAATTGAATGGTGAGTAAAATCATGCTTGATAATCCAAAAAAATTAATAACATGGTTAGGGGTGACATGCACAGGGTCAGCATGCAAATGTGGTTAGTGGCAGCATGCACAGTGTCAGCACGCATAAGCACATGAAGGACGAATCACAGGGACCCACTAAATGCTGTCCTAAATAGGTGTGTATTTAAGTTCTTTTTTAATGTTTTCAGGTCAGGGGATGTTCTGACGCAGGTCGGGAGGGAGTTCCAAGCTTTGGGAGCATACGAACTAAATGCACGGTCTCCAAACACGCGAACTAGGTACTAGCAAGTCTTGTGCGTCGTTTGCCTATGCATACGGGCTATTTCGATAAATTCCTTTAAGTGATTGAATGATAGAAGTTGTGATTTCTTTATGCCAATTTAAATTAGAAAGCCATATCGTATGAGCTACTGCGATCATGCATCAGCTGAACTAAAGTTAAACTGTTGTAGGTCAGAGCTGTGTTAAGAGTCTTGCTTACCAAAGATTTCTCAGTTTCCAGGGGTCTATTGTGAGATTGCAATGGAGTAGGCTGCTTACAGCTGCTATCAGAAGGGAAGGGATTTCATTATTTATCATAAAGGCATCAAAAAGCATTTTGAGATTTGAAACTTCATCTCTATTCGCATCCCAATGATATACTTGTTACATGTTAAAAAGGTCTACATTTCTTCATATTCTTCAACCAATTCATAATATCAGGGCGCTTTATCAAGTGCATTATTATTATTATTATTATATAGGGCTATGAAATAAGGAGAAGTCTGCTGTTGTTATGTCATTTATAGTCGAGCTGTTAAGTGATTTTAGCCAGACCTCAGTCAAGGCGAACAGATCAAATTCGTTCTCGGTAGCTACGTCACGTATTATTAGGTGTTTATAGCCAGCTGAGCGAGAATCCTGAAGACAAGCATTAAGCTGGGCCTCCGGGATTACAGTACGCTTGATGACCACTAATTTAGAGCGATTAGCTGCAGAGCTTGGGGGAGATAACGTGTGGCGGCGCGATACAATGGTGGGAATAGCAAACATGCAGGTGTTCCTGCAGAGCAGAGGTTCGGCCGCCGAGGTTACTTTGGCTTGGCCGTCGTTTATTGATCATTAATTAACGTAACCGAACAATAACGACCGCATCAAAGAATGAATTTGATTTGTTGAACAACTGAAGTGCATCGATGATAGGCGTGCATAATCATACAGAATAGGCAGATTATTAACAGTCCGCGAACCTAAAACCTTGAGCTGCCTGCTGGGGTAGGCAGTGATACATTGGAAGTCAGCAATAAGCAGTAAGCGTATGGATATTGTCCCCTGCTTGAGAGCACGCGTTGACGGCTTGGCTGGAGCCTAGGTGCGACCGCGATACAAGAACACGGCCAACTGGTGCCCCCACTAGGCTGAGCACGCCTTAGGAGAGCTCGGCCACCAGCTACGTCGAGGTCCGAATCTCTTTCGGCTTCCTCTCGTATGCCATATAACCTTCCTTTATTGCTCTACTGATTAATCTAGATGTGCGCCGAGCCAATGACCGGATAGATCGTTTCCCTAAAAAGATTTACCCAGCAGTGTGGCAAGCACTCAACCAGCAAGGCCCGGCAGACAGGCGCTGCAACGTCCGATTTAATAGTAATAATAATTAACAATTCATTTAATAATTCTTGATTTCTTCCAGCTCGTAGCACCCTGCATCATAGTAATATCTTCGCTAGATATGATATATAAAAATCAAAAGTATTAGGCGCAGATTGTTGTGACCCTGATCCAGCGCCTGGGGACATATGCTCCCTGAACTTCGGTGCACCCAGGTGCATACAGGATGTAGACCACAACGACGTTTTTATTGGGCCCGCGCCAACGTCTCAACTGTCCACCAGCTCGATACTATTGTGGAGCCTTAAGCCGCATTTACGCGGTGGTCGGTCTTGCGTCTGTCCTGCTTCGTTCTTCCTTCTCGTAGGAAGTTAACGGAGGTTTGCCTCTCGTCTTTCCTCTTTCTAGATGGCTTGCAGCCTGCTAGATCCACCCCGAAGTGGTCGTTGCAAGATTGAGATTGTTTGGAAGGAAGAAATGTCGCTCTTCTATGTACCTCCCGATGAGTTTAAGTTTGTTCTTCCAAGTCTTTCGGTCAACCGTGATGGCTTACTAGGTAAGGCGGTTGCTCTTCGGGACATCGGTTAAGATCGTGGGGTTCGAATCCTTCGATGGGTAATCCTTTATTGCCGCTGCAACCAGGTGGTGATAGCTATAAGGCTCTAAAGCTATAAGGCTCTTCTGCCACTATACAAAAAATGGCGGTTAAATCATCTAGTATTTTTCCGCGATTGCCTTAATCGACCCACCTAATATCTGATTTCTACACGAAAAGCTCCAAGTGTCCAATAAGCAGGGACTGTTGAGTTCGCCGGTTGCGGCGTCCGCCATGCCTTTTGAAGCTAGGTGGAAGGTGCGCCCATGACGAAACCTACAATTAGTTGTGTCTTCGTGGATTCTATCAGGCTGGCCTCCATCTTGGCAAAAATTAGACTCCTTGGGTATTGATTCTCTTGCTGCGAGTTGTCCACCACATTAGGTTATCTTAAGGCGTTGTACAAACAATCTATGATTATTATAAATATTAGCACTTGTATTAGTGTTACTATCATTACCGCAATTCATTTCCGTCCGGACACTTTCCAATTCGCTGCAAGAGAAATAAGTAGCTCAGCTCCAGGGTGGTGCTGCAACCAAGATGTCACATGATGTGACACTAAACAGTGGCGACAGCAGAGTATAAACACTGGAGTCACGTCATGAGGAGTGTTGCTTCCACGGCAAGCTACCACTCACATCACCACTCATCAAGAAACTTTAAACACAAAATTTAAATTCACGGCTCGACATTTAAGTCGAGACGAGCCGTATTTTCAAGCAGCTCTGCACACTGAAAAAGAAGCATTTCAACTGATTGGTTATAACGGCACTAGCAATGCTCCCTTGCTGCATAGATAAGCACATTGAGGAAATTCAGTCATGAATTAAGTTGCTTTCCTTTGCTAGCGCTGTGACATCTCGTGCGGTCATTAAAGAAAGTGCACGCACAGATAGTGGGCCTCTCCAGCTGTTTTATTGAGCCCATGGCTTTTTTGTACACCGGCTTCATACTATTGGGAGCCTTAAGGCGCTTTTACGCGGTGGTCGGTCTTGCATCTCTCCTGCTTCGGTCTTCCTTCTCGAAGAAAGCTGACGGAGGTTTACCTTCCGTCTTTCTTCTTTCCAAAGGCTCACAGCCTACCAGATCTAGATCCACACCAGAGTGGTCACAGGAAAACTGCGATTGTTTGGGAAGTAGGAAATAGCCCTCTGCGATGCACTTCCGTGTCTTACCGAAATTGCCGTTATCGCCCGCCGCCAAATGTCCAATTCCTACTCGAAAAGCTCGTAGAGTCCTAAAAGCAAGGATTCTGAAGGATTCTGCCAGTCATGGCGTCTGCCATGCCTTTCGAAGCAATGTAGAATTAACGCCCTTGACTTCACGTACGATCGGTCGCTTGTTCATGGCATCTATTAGTCTGGCCTCCATCTTGGCCGAGAAGTAGACTCCTTGGGTGTTGATTCTCTTGCTGTGAGTTGTATAGCACACTAAGTTCTCTTAAGGTGCTGTGCAAGCGGCCTGTAATTACTATGGCTATTGTTACTTTAATTATTAATATTACTATTACTACCGAAATTCATTTCCATCCGGACGCTTTACAATTCGCTGCAAGAGAAATAGGTAGAGCCCTGCTCAGCTCCCATATCTTCCTTGAGTCTACCGTTGGTCTTAGCCCACCTCTAAGTCTGGAAGACGTATGCACCTTTAGATTCTTGAGACTGTATCCCTCTGAAGCATGTAATTCTCTCTCGACTTACGTCACGACATCCACTACAGGCTGACGACAGTTAAAAGCAAGCTAATGAACTGTCCTCGTTGCACTTATGCAAACAGACATTGTGCTTTTTAGCACCAAGGAATTGTCATGCTTCCTATGTAGCGCATGCAAAGTGCCTACAACGAAATGTACTTCTCTGAGTGTGCTAATTTAAAATTATCATTAATAAAATCAAGTGTTTGCTGCTTTTCAGCTCTTAATTGAACCAAGCAAGCTGGTATCTAATCTGCTTACAGTCTTCCGACGTATCGCGGTTGTTTCATTTAATTACTTCAAGAATCGATGCCCCAACAATGCAATTTCTTTAGTAAATGTAGACCGCACAGCCATCCGTAATTATGCAATAATGAGACACCAGTATTGCAAGCCGAAGTAGAGCATACAACCGGACACACACCAAAATTGGCTATCGTAAAGCGTAACTAATTATTCTAGAATATATTGAGGAGATTGTTAAAGCTGCGACTTCATACATTTACACTAGTTGTAATTGCGTTATCACTGATGTATTTCATTGATGAATAACAGTGCTAGTGTGACACTAAGTGGTGAGTGGTGGTTGTCTCTGAGCCTCGCGGGTGGACTCAGCTGCTTTTGAATGTCTTTAAAAATGCAATTACTTTTGCACTAATCAAATTATTACACAGCATCACCCCACTATAAAGTGGTCAGAGACAGCCCAATATTTGTATGCGGTACCGAGTTGACTGCCTGAAAAGTACAATTAATTTGACGAACCTCACCTTCGAGTTAGCCCCCCCCCCCAAGTACACGCTTACGCGACGGCGTCCGAAGACTCAAAACACCCCAAGTCGCTACGGAAATTGAGACGCTAAAAACTGCCGGGGTGTAATGCCAGCTCGGAATTTTAAAAGTAGTAAGTCCTTAAGTAGGCACTCTACACTACAGCAACATTTATGCTGAGTTAAATACAATTAGTGGTTTAGATATTTTTACTGGATTAGATTAGTATGGCAGATTAGGTATGGACTCGATTAGGCTGCACGTGCCTATTTACGTATTTATTTACAACGTATTTACACGGCATATAATTTAAAATAGACCACAGATTCAGATTGGTCTAATCTCGAGGTAAATTTTCCGATGTCATTGAGTACCCTCAAGCTGAACGATGAGTGAGATCCTAACTAATTACGTCCATACGGTGTCAGCAGAGTCAGCTGGGCTGGTGTCACACTGGGCCAGAGGGCGACGTGGCTGGAGACATCGGAGCTTGAATTTCTTCGTACAAGCGAATTAAAGATTAGTTTTAAAAGCTCTTAAAGCAACACTCAGATAATATTGTTCTCTGATTTTTCTTCTGGAATATTTATGTGCTGGCAAAATCATGATTGCTGGGTCTGATATAGCAGAAAATCACAGTAAGAGAACAGCAGGAGGCAGGGCCTATTCTCCAGCCAGAGGCTTTCATCAGCCGGAAACTGCCATATGTGCCCATCCCCTTAAACACACCTTGCATTTGCTGAATCTTGAATTATTCAATCATTATTATACAATTATTGATTTTGACTTGCCTTTTAGTTGCTTATGCATGCTGGCCTATCGGTATGTGCAATCAGGCGATTACAGCTGGTGCAAAACTCGGCAGCTAGGCTTGTCTGTCGTAAGCACAGCAGTTACCACAACACGCCACTTCACGAAGACCTGCACTGGCTACTAGTCAAGCAACGCATCGACTTCTAGGTTTTGTCGCTCACTTTTAGGTCCCTTCATTCTTTGGCTCCAGCCTATCTCTCAGATCTACCGCCCCACCAGGCTGAGCATCGTACCACCCACTTTTCGAAATCCAAAAGCTTACCAATACCTCGTACAAACTTCAAATCCTTTGGAGACTGTGCCTTTAGTTCGTATGCTCCCAAAGCATGGAACTCAGTTCCGACTTGAATCACAACATCCCCTGACTTGACCACGTTTAAAAAAAAATTAAAAACGCACATATCAGTGAGCATTTAGTAGGTCCCTGTGATTCGTCCTTCATGTGCTAATGCGTGCTGACACTGATGCATGCTGCCACTAACCAAACTTGCATGCTGACGCTGTGCATGTCACCCCTAACCATGTAATTCCTGTTGTTTATCAAGCTTGATACCACTCACCATTCGATCGTGTTCCCTTAGCAGCAAATGTAAAGCGCCTAGAAAGAGATTGAGTTCTCTGAGGGCGCTTTATCAAGTGTATTATTATTTTTATTGTTATTATTATTATGAAGGAGGCGTTGCAGAAGAAGAACGATAGCCGACGTGTCGATCGACCCAGCAGTAATTTCTCCATCTATTCAGAACTGACTACAAAATGAAAATAATGATGTACTCTACGCTGCTCTATGATTCAGCTCTATTTTGCGGCTCTTACAGCCCATGAACAGATTGTTCAGCTAAAATGCTGAATTTGTGAATGCATGTGCTATAGAGAAGATAACTCTTCCCTCGATTGCCATGGGTCCAATCGTAGATCAGAAGAGGCTGTATCCTGTCAATATAACAGCTGTCCTCTATGTCGGGCAAACCGTAGAGCCCTGATTAGTTAGCCAACACCTTTCATTCATTTAGTTTAGCAAACAGGATATCTAGCTCAAGACATATATCGCTGATAGTTTCGGGGTGCTTAGAAGAGCCTTTCTTAGATTGGGTGGTTCTTAATGAATATAAACACACTTGCCTGCATCGCATTAACGACAGATCTACCTACTGTTTCAGCTACGGGGGGGGGGGGAGGGGTGGCAGAATCTGTTAAGGGAGATTTAACCGGCCAATCTAAATGGCCGACAGCCTTTATCCCTTTCCGGTTTATGGAAGCCTCAAGCTTTTCAGGCGACTCCTTGTTCGCCGGAGCAGTGCTCTCTAGTGAACGATTTCCTTGGCCAAACCGTCAGCTTCTACAAACGACACCAATTTTTTGTGGAGCCTGATTCAATAGACAGTGGCAACTAATATGTTGAGAATAGGATTACTCGCACGGAATATAGCCTAGCTGGTGATAAAGGTTGAGCCTATAGCAAGGTTGGATTTGCCCCTGTTTGATGACTATGATTTATGCAGACGGATGGTATGAGCAAATTCAGTACGAACATCAGCGAACGTATGCCTCGATATCAACTGCAAACGTTCTTATAATAATATTGATAATAAAATAATGCACTTGATTAAGCGCCCTCAGAGAACTCAATCTCTTTCTAGGCGCTTTGCATTTGCTGCAAAGGGAAACGCGATTGAATGGTGAGTAATATCGTGCTTGATAAACAACATGAATAACATGGTTAGGGGTGACATGCACAGGGTCAGTATGCAAGTGTGGTTGGTGGCAGCATGTAACTGTATCAGCACGCATTATCGCATGAAGGACGACACACAGGGACCCACTAAATGCTGTCTAAATAGGTGTGTTTTAAGTTCTTTTTAAATTCGGTCAAGTCAGGGGATGTTGTGACGCAAGTCGGGAGTGAGTTCCAGGCTTTGGGAGCATACGAACTAAAGGCACAGTCTCCAAAGGATTTGAGGTTTGTCCGAGGAATTGGAAAGCTGTTGGATTCGGTAAAGTGATATGATGATTGGCCTAGTAGCGGAATAGATCTGAGAGATAGGCTGGAGCCAAAGAATGAAGTGACCTAAAAGTGAGCGACAAAACCTTGAAGTCGATGCGTTGCTTGACTGGTAGCCAGTGCTTGTCGGCGAGAAGTGGTGTGATGTGGCAACTGCGTCGCTCACGACACACAAGCCTAGCTGCATAGTTTTTCGCCAGCTGTAAGCGCCTTATTGTAAGCCCCTTAATTCCCTTTGCAGCAAATGTCAAGCGCATAGATTAAGTTCACTGAGGGCGCTTTATTAAGTTCATTATTATTCTCGAATATATATATATATATATACTCGAAAAACTTGGAGAACCCCAGCCATGGCACCGTTCATGTTTTTCTTTGTGGTATTTACGCTTTTGCGGTTCCACTTTTCTTTATGGTAACGTAGCTGATGGCGTAAGTGCCACTTTGGTAGCTAAGTATCTGCGACGAAAGTACTTTGCACAACAGCGAAAAACGGCGAGCAAACTCGACCAATAATCCGTTCTAATTATGCCAAACACTGCGAGCTGGCAAATTTTAATGTGTACCTTTGCTTTTACTCCTTCCAGCCTTCGAGCACCTCGAATTCTGCCAACTCCCTTGCTGCATGTATTGATGACATCCACACATAGATGGCAGCAAATTTTCTAAAACTAAACGATGACAAAACTAACTTATTAGTTATGGGCAAACCCAGTGTGGTTCAGAAATTGGAAGGGCTGCCGCTCAAAATTGTCTCTGCCAGCATATCTCCTGCTGAACGAGCTCGAAATCTAGGTGTCATGTTCCAAAGTGACCTCTCGTTAGACGACCACATCAGCTCCACAATCAAGTCTGCCTACTTTCAGTTACATAACATTGCTCAAATTCGGGCTTGTTTAGATAAAGATACAACGTCTAAGTTGGTCCATGCATTTGTGACATCCCGTCTTGACTTCTGAAACTCACTGCTCGCTGGCCTACTGGCGTGTGCATATAACAATAATAATAACAATAATGCACTTGTTAAAGCACCCTCAGAGAACTCAATCTCTTTCTAGGAGCTTTAAATTTGCTTCAAAGGGAAACGAGATTGAACGGTGAATAATATCATGCTTGATGAACAACATGAATAACATGGTTAGGGGTGACATTCACAAGATGAGCATGCAAGTGTGGTTAGTCATTACATTACATTACATTACATAGTGGCAGCATGTAGAGAGTCAGCATGCATAAGCACATGGAGGACGAATCACAGAGACCCACTAAATGCTGTCCTAAATAGGCGTATTTTTAAGTTCTTTTTAAATGTGGTCAAGTCTCGAGATGTTCTGACGCAAGTCCCCACTAGCCCCTACTGCCAGGCCGGTTTTAGGTTTAAAGCATATTTTCAAAAGCCAAGAAACCTGCTGACTGCTGCTCAAAAACCCTACGGCCGCATCTCACAGACTTCAACATTCCAGCCTTGGCGAATCACAATCGGCAGCATCAACGACAAAATCTCCCAATCTAAGTGCAAAGCTTTCCGGTTGCTACTCAACAGCTAGCAATTATTTGCACCCCATATACTAGCAGTTGTACGAAAACTAGTCGAAAGAAGTGAGACTTCAAAGCCTTCCAAAAAGGTTCAATTCAACAGCATCATTTACAATATATAGCGGCAGGGGAGCATTGGCAGCTTTAACCAGCTTATGGCAAGCAATTAAGCATTGCGTGCTGCAGGATTCGAACCCACGATCTGGGCCGTGAAGCTTAAGCACCTTAATCCTAAGCCGATACCCAGAGGCAAGGTTATTCAACCTCAGCAAACCAGCTCGAAGCACGGTCATTCGCAGTACAACATTACTGATAATTGCAGGTGCACCTTGGCCACCGATACAAGGCTTTAAGCGTCGGCTCGCATTCGTGTCTGCCTTTGTGCCTTAGCCTTCGGCTCTATATTTGCCCCCCTTCCCTCCGAGTGATTCAAAGCTGAGTACTAAAGACAAAGTCGTGACTTCAAATCAGACTCAAGCCAATAGCCTCTGGGTCTTTATAACAGCGCCCTGAGGTTAAGAAGGCACGATAGTCCCAGTTGGCGACAGTCAGACAGTAGCGATCGTGCTTGGACAGGCTTTGGAATGAGTGAATCGACTATTGATTATAAACCTCATTTGCTTTGAACGTCAAGCTAGGAGCCACATTCAGAAAAAATGGGAAATGGAGTAGTTCTTAGATATTAATGTGGTTGCTAAGATTCATGAACTATGCATTAACAAAAGGAAAGCACCCCGTAGCCGCCGCGGTGGCCGGAACCGCCAGCTTAGACGCTGCTCGTTTGGTATTCCTAGCATTGTCTCGAACCGCTTAGCACGCTCCCCCGCATGCGTCACTGTAAATCTCTCAAACTTAGTGGTCATCAGGCCTGTTGTAACCCAATCGGCCAGACATAACGCTTGCCTTTGGAATCCTCGCTCAATGTGCAATAAACCTCTAGTAATAAACGACCTTATTTCTGAAAATGGTATCGACCTGCTCGCCCTAACTGAAACTTGGCTGAAATCGATAAACTGCCCGACAATTAAAGACGCTACTCCATCTGGTTTCACGTTCTTTCACACCCCTAGATCAATCAAAACTGGAGGTGGAGTTGCTATGATCGTGCGCTCGAAATTCAACTTCAAGCCATTTGCGGTACCCTCGAAGCAGTCTTTTGAATCAATTGTCCTGGTCTCACCCGAAAACAAGCTACCGATAGTGGCAGTAGTCTATCGCCCACCAGGTACCAAATCCTCCTTTATCTCAGATTTCTCCGATCTCATTTCGATTCTGTGTGCAAGAAATCGATCCTTCCTCGTTATGGGTGATTTCAACGTTCACTTTGATAACTTATCTGACGCTTTCAGCACCGAATTTCGTACATTGACAGACTCATTATCTCTTGTGGCTCATGTGCATGGCCCTACCCACATCAAGGGTCACACACTCGACCAAATTTTCTCATATGACTGCACTTTGTCATCACCAGTTATCACCAAATCCTGCTTATCTGACCACATGCAGATCTCATTCAATCTACAGTGTGTGCCCACATTCTCCTCTAAAATAACCTGTGAATCGCGAAACCTCAAGACCCTTGACATCGATGCTGTCCGTGCGAGCATATCTGCTTCACCTTTGCTGCTCAGTCCTCCCTCCGATCTGTCATCACTGGTAGATTGCTACAACACGACACTAGCTGACACGCTCGACGAGTTTGCACCTTTGACAAAGCGCACTGTGCGCCCCCGCCCAGACGGCCTATGGTTTACCACAGACATTAAACTAGCCAAGTCTACTAAACGAAAGCTTGAAAAGGCATACAAAAGATCCGGACTAACTGTCCATCGACAGGCATATGAAGACTACTGTAGGTCGTACCAATCGATCCTAGCAAAGGCTAAGTCTAGCTTCTATAGAAACATTGTTGAATCACAGATGCACAATCCAAAAATGCTGATGTCGACAATAAACCATCTCCTCAACCGTTCCCAGGTTAGCTCCTTACCTGATGATCCTTGTGATGATCTAGCCGATCGCTTCTCTCGATTCTTTGTGCAGAAGATAGACAAAATCAGGGAATCCATCCCTGCGACGACAACCTTCCCACTAGAATGCTGTTCCTCGGTTCCTGGCTGCGCCTCAATGTCTGCATTTAAACAGGTCACCAGTGACATAGTCCTAAAGCTCGTATCTCAATCAAAGAAGACAACAAGTCCACTGGACCCTATTCCCACTGTCCTGCTCCTACGTTGCATTGATCTGCTGCTGCCATGCATAACCAACATCATTAATATGTCATTAGCCTCAGGTCAGGTCCCAGCACCTTTCAAAAAAGCTGTAGTCAGGCCACTTCTCAAGAAAGCTACACTAGACCAAGAGAACTTAAGCAACTACCGCCCAGTCTCCCTTCTACCATTCCTATCAAAGACACTGGAACGGGTCGCGGCAGACCAGCTGAACTCGTATATCGAAACCTCACACCTTGCTAGTAAGTTCCAGTCTGGCTTTAGAGCTAATCACTCCACAGAGTCAGCATT
The DNA here is from genome assembly GCA_009760855.2 of Cristatella mucedo. Classification (NCBI taxonomy): domain Eukaryota; kingdom Metazoa; phylum Bryozoa; class Phylactolaemata; family Cristatellidae; genus Cristatella; species Cristatella mucedo. The sequence goes on along the minus strand of WPIO01000027.1, from coordinate 2,772,151 downwards.
GCTTCGGGTATACAACGACCTACTTAGGAATGCAGACATGGGTAGAGTGTCTCTTCTTGTTTTGCTCGATCTTTCGGCAGCTTTTGATACCATCGATCACAAAGTACTTCTAGAGCGCCTCTCATCTCGCCTGGGCATCACTGGCACTGCTCTGCAGTGGTTCAGGTCCTATCTCAGTGGGAGACTCCAGAGTGTTGATGTGAATGGACAAAGATCATCTGAAGTACCTCTAAAATATGGAGTACCTCAGGGCTCTGTGCTAGGTCCGGTCCTTTTCACCGTCTATACTCTCCCTCTCGCTGATGTGATTGCCAAGCACAATCTAGGCTTTCACTTCTATGCGGATGACACTCAGTTGTACCTTTGCTTTGATCCCTCCCAGCCTTCGAGCACCTCAAATTCTCTCAACTCACTTGCTGCATGCATTGATGACATCCGATCATGGATGGCAGCAAATTTTCTAAAACTAAACGATGATAAAACTAACTTACTAGTTATGGGCAAACCTAGTGTTATTCAGAAATTGGAAAGGCTGACTTTCAAAATTGGCTCTGCCAGCATATCTCCAGTTGCATCAGCTCGAAATCTAGGTGTCATATTCCAAAGCGACCTCTCGTTAGACGACCACATCAGCTCCACAGTCAAATCAGCCTATTTTCAGCTTCATAACATTGCTAAAATTAGGGCTTGTTTAGATAAGGATACCACGTCCAAGTTGGTCCATGCATTCGTGACATCTCGTCTCGACTTCTGCAACTCACTGCTTACTGGCCTACCAGCATGTGCGATCAGGCGATTGCAGCTGGTGCAAAACTCTGCAGCTAGGCTTGTCTGCCGTGAGCGTCGCAGTTGCCACATTACTCCACTTCTCGCCGACCTGCACTGGTTACCAGTCAAGCAACGGATTGACTTCAAGGTTTTGTCGCTCACTTTTAGGTCTCTTCATTCTATGGCTCCAGCCTATCTTTCAGAGATACTACCCCATCAGGCAAAGCATCGTACCACTCGCTTTTCGGAATCCAACAGTCTAGAAATACCTCGTACAAACCTTAAATCCTTTGGAGACCGTGCATTTAGCTCGTATGCTCCCACAGCCTGGAACTCCCTCCCGACCTGCATCAGAACATCCCCTGACCTGACCACATTTAAAAGAAACTTAAAAACATACCTATTTAGGACAGCATTTAGTGGGTCCTTGTGATTCGTCCTCGATGTGCTTATGCGTGCTGACACTGTTCATGCTGCCACTAACCACATTTGCATGCTGACCCAGTGCATGTAACCCCTAACCATGTTATTCATTTTGTTTGTTTTTCAAGCATGATTTTACTTACTATTCTATTGCGTATCACTTTGCAGCAAATGTAAAGCGCCTAGAAAGAGATTAAGTTCTCTGAGGGCGCTTTATCAAGTGCAATATTATTATTATTATTATTATTATTAGTTCTTGGAAATGTCATAAACTGAGAGAAATGTTAAGACTGAAAAGAACTTGCATTCAACTTGTGCAGGCAAAATAGCTCATCCAAGTAGGTGGACACGTTGGGATCTGAAACCAGCTCTGCTTATATCTACTTGCAATTGTGGAATTTTAATTTCTTTGGTAATGGTAGTGCTTGATCTCGCTTTCTCATTTTGAGACACCAGCCTGATGACAATCTTTGACAATTTCTGCAGCCGAAGGTCCCAGTCTATAAATGACTCTTCATTTAAATGCTTTCAATAAAGATAACTTAACCATGCCGGGAAATCACCAGACTAGTAACTGGCAGGCAATTTAATGCTTCTAAGTTGGACTTAAAAGTATAGCAACCGCAGGCATCGCAGGTGCTTGCACACAAGCATTTAAAGGCCCATCATTTACACTAGAAGTGGTGGAGCCACGTGGTGGGCAGGGGGTGCATTAGACTGCCTTGAGAGAGCAGGCTAGCAACACCGAGCTGCCCCCATCGGGCAAGGACAGGAGCTGGAGCAGGTCTGCAGTCTAGCAGGGACATGGGCATGGGTTTCTTGGAGGATCAAAATATTTTAAGTTGGAATAAACACTACGATTGTGAGCTATACTTTCTCTTTTACTTTCGAGTCAATAATAATAATAATAATAATAATAATAATAATAATGAAGTGAGCTGATTAAACAGCCTCATTTATCTAGCAGCAGAAGAGCCTTAAATGTTATCACCCAGCTTGCAGGAGGCACTACAGGAACGCCCACCACAGGACTCGAGCCCACGATGCGGGTCGTGAAGAGTGAGCTACTTTCCTACCTATGGGCTAAGACCAAGAGGCATGCCCCCAACGTGAAAATTCTGGCTTCTCCCCCCTGGATGCAGGCATGCCTGTAGTCAGTCCTTCTGACATAAAGCACAAGAGTAGAGCAGTTATTTTATTCAATACACTACTCCAGAAAAATCATTTCTTGCACCAGCTTATTCGATTGCATGCACAAAAGACATCTCGTTTGCTAAAAATAGATCTGCTGATGTGAGAGTCCACGACACTTGTCGGGAGATAGGCTGTTATATGTACAGTATGCATGATCACCGTGGCACAAGGCAGCCAGGTGTTGCAAATGCAGACATTCATGGCATGCTGCAAGTGCCAATTAGAGGAGACCAGATAAGAAGAGCTACTTCCGAAGCAGCAGCAGCAGGGACAGCCTAACCCTACGAAGTGCTGTACGCCCGGGTATTGCATCCACTTCGCCAGCGTACAATACAAAAGTTAAGGTAACGAATAGCATCGTGTGCTGTTGCTGCTGCCACCACGGTCACTCAATTCTCTGCATACTGGTGCTTGTTTACTTCGAAATTCCGTAGCTTCCTATAAAAACTTTGAACGTAAGTGAAAACGCACTTCCAGTCTGGTTTCTCCATGCGCACCATGTCCTCCACGTCAAGCAGAGGTGCAATGTCGGCGTACTTTCTGAAAAGAAATAGCCAAGTCTTTTTCCGAAGCTTGTAGATACAGTCACACCGGATTCGAGCATCACCCAAGACAAGGCCAACAGTATATCGTATGAGAGGCAGGTTTTCACGTTGATAGCTAAGATCAGAGTGCACATGCCATGAATTGTAAATGCTGAGGATACGTGCATGCATAAGGTGATCGCGCTACACGACCCAGGTCGTGAGCTTGAGTCCTGCAAACAACAATATTTTATTGCCAACTGAAAGCAATAGATATTAATGCCACCAAGGCCAATCTGGCCCTATATATATATATATATATATATATATATATATATATATATATATATATATATATATATATATATATATATATATATATATATATATATATATATATATATATATATAATGAGGCTGTGAAATTAGTTTACCTCGACTGCTTTTCCACGTCTGATTGCAACTGCACAGTGTGGAGTGCCAAGTCGAGCAGGCACAAGGAGAAGGAGACAGCTGAAGCAGCAGACAGCTAGTTGAAGCGAGCGTGTAAATGAGGAGAATCATTTGTACATACTCTGCCGTGTCGAATGCAAGCGTGAAATTGTATCTTCTATTCTTGGGGTCCAGTGAGTTGTAGTCGAATGCCTCGGGATAGAAGTGGTGTATCAATGCACAAAAAGCCATACCATTGTTCCAGCTGGTCGAATAATTATCAATGCTAATCTGTAATCACAGCACGGGCACGGTGTGAGCTCATCAGCAGACTGTGCTGCTCTTTGCAGGCGGCCAATGAGAGCTGGCCTCCCAGCTGATGGTGCCACCCCGCACTGCAAAAGCGGGCTCCGGTCCCTCGCAGGCCAACCAAAAGGGCTGTCATCCAGCCAGCTAAATTTCGACGAGACTGCACGTTGCACAAACTGATGTCGAAGAACTTTCCATTACATGCGCAGGCAGTCTTCTGTGAGGGGGAGTGAGTTGGGTGCCAAGCTGTAAGTTGGGTTACGGATGATTTATACACTACATATATTTTTTGGAAAGTAGTGGCAAATCAGTCCAAGTTGAGATCTGCATGATGTACACATAAATCTGCTTCAGCAATAGACTTATCGGCCAAAGACTTATCGTTACTACCATTACCGCTAGTCAAAAGGAACTATTCGATGCCAAAACTGACAGCCTATAGAGATTAGACTTGATTTCCGACACAGTAGCCGAATTTGAAAGCAATTTGTCGAAGACTACGATTGCTGTGACTGCCCACAGAGATGTGCATTTACTAGACGATTCGAGAGCATACTATTGAGCAAATGTGCTTATATGGTATAGATTGTATCACTATTACAATGAATTCCAAATCTTGGATTTCTGAAAAATATGAACAAAGCTAGCTTAGAATAAAGTCACTTTAGGATACATCCCAGGCCCACCTAAAGTTCAAACCACTTGCCGCCGGATGTCATATGTGGAATGCAGTTTCCTGGAAACTGTTTGCTGGAATCCAGCTACAGGCATTTCATTAATTTATTGCTTGCATTTAAATACTAGAATATCGCTCTGCTTCCAAACTTTACATTATGTGGAGTTAAAATGTAGAAGGTGTAGCTCGAATATAGAGCACATCATGAAGTCACGTGCCGGTGTCATGGGTTCTCCGGTACGAAAAATGGCTCTTCTTAGTGTAACAATTACAATAAACATAAACAAGGCACAGCAAGCTTGCTGATGGGCATACACTCATAGACTGTCTAATGACGGCACAGAAGATGCCCGAGCCATGCCAAGCCAACAATAGCACCTAGAGCTGCTAGCTAGAGCTAGGCACCTCTCTTAGCGTTTAGTTTGGCCTCCTTAAAACTCAATTAAATACAGCCAGGCAATCAGCAAAGCAAATCCAAATCGGCAGCAATGTAGGCAAGCCAAGCCAGGCACCAGCTATTGGAAGCACATACAGTAGGCAGCAGCAGTGGCAAACAGCAGCAGTAGTAGAGGGCAGACCAAGTGGTCAGGCAGTGTACCTTGTAGTCCTTTGTGGCATGCCTGCACCAGTTAAGCAACATCTCCTTAATATCGCTAACGCTGCGCTGCAGGCCGCCCCCAGATCGTGGGCTGGCACCAGTTGGTGATAGTGTCGCCGACGGGGACGAAAGATAGCTACAGCCAACGACGACAGCTGAGTTAGCAGCTTCGAAACAGCATCTCACCACGAGCGACCGCGTGCCACTTAAAGTCAGTCGGGCAAGAAGACGAGGAGAGGGGGAGGGGAGCCGGGTTATGGTCAAATACAGCAAGACCACCTCGGTCGGGTGGAGATGTCCAGGGTGGACGCTGCTGCTGCAGGTGCTGAGTGTGAGGGAAGCTCGTGTCGCCCTTATTCCACCGTGCTCCCCTCTCCCCGCCGCCAAGAGCAGCCAGCTGCTCAGATCAGTCTGGCAATGGCCTTGGTGCTTCCACCAGGCTGCTAGTAAATCCGAGGAATGGGTGCTGTCGGGCACGGCAATGCTAGCTGTTCGACGATAGATCTGACGAGGTGTAGCACGACGAAAGGTTGGAGTACCCGGTTTCAAAGGACGATTGCCTCACTACCACAGAGGGTAGCCAACAGCACGCTGCTGCAGCTGCATGCTGAAGACGTCATGCAGTCAACTTCAAACACGGGCGAGCGCATGCAACTTAATCGGCAGGCATTGGTCTCTGAGTCAAGGCGGCTGCACTACAGAAGACTCGGCAGTTAACTCCTTTGCACCACAATATAATGACAGAAGTCAAGATGATGCAGCAGCATGTAACACTGTCGTTCTCGTGCATCTTACACCCTATCCCAGCCAAGCGATGGTTGATCACCCCTGCTTCACACTACAGTGGCCCTAGTGCTCTGCATGTGTGCACTCACGAGTGTGGGTGCATGAGAGTGCACGTGTGTGTGTGTGAGTGAGTGAGTGTGAGTGAGTGAGTGAGTGAGTGAGTAAGTGAGTGAGTGAGTGTGTGTGTGTATGCGCGCTTGTATGCACCTGTTCATGCATTAGAATGTAGCTAATTGTCTTGGGAGAAGTCAGGAAGGTGGTGCCGTGTGGACAACTATCTTGGCACAGGTGGTGGCTTCGAGCAACGGCATTCTATGAGCCTCTCTAGGTATAAGATTCGCTGGTTCATGCACCATAAGCGGCATGCCGTGCACACACGTACAAGCCCACACTGAACTACTAGCATAGCGACCAGCCCACATGGGCTAGCCTGCCAAAAATGCTTAGTACCTCATACTCGGCCGTATTTGCTTTGACAAATGACAGGATCTCCTGCTTGATCTCCGTTACGTTTTTGACAGCTCGTTTAAACACTTTCACGGCATGTAGGGCTGCAGGAACAGCCGACAGGCCACTGCAGAAAATGCAAGATCCAACAATAATGCAGCTGGGCCATACATGGCAACCAATTTTAGAAGACGTGATAAGGTCGGCATTGTCACCTTGGTGATAAGCACACTGTTGCTCGTAGAAGCATAAGAGCGACCGTTAGCAGCATCGACTAGTGCTCAACGGATCCATAACAGTGTATAAGTCACGGTAAGGCGAGTTTTCCTATGAACCCTAACGATCATCGATGCATAGTAAAAGATCACAAATGAGTCCATTCTTGCCAAGCATGGGGCCAATAATGATGGAAATTCAATATGTGCATCGAATGTTCTGCATGCATGTCTTCCTTAACGTTTGTCACCGTGGCTGTTTCTACATGTTAAATCCACGGGCTTCTTCTTCTACATCGCCCTGCCCACCTTTCAGAGATGCCATCGGTGCAAAACCTATTAAGGCATTTTCAGCACCATGCCTGACCAGAATAATGCTGACTGGCACTATCCTAAAAGCCCCTATTCAGGTGAACTCTTTACTAGTGTACCTACCTAACTTGAAGCCACATGGCTTATGCAGTGAGACTACAGCGGCTTCTTCACGTTCTCTTTTGCCTTCCACTTTAATGGATTTGAGCATAGTGCCCACAGGCGGAGCTTTTCATGCTCTTGTTACTCAGACCGCCCCCTCCTGTGGGCCAAACAGAAGGTTCTACAAGTAGTCCATCAGGCTTAGACCGTCAGTAGAATTTCTTTGAATTCATCATTGAAAGGATAATTTGATTGGGTTTGTTCAGCACCGTCAGCAATAAATAGGCTATGCATTCATTTTGCACTCAAATATTTTGATATCGAGACTGCTAAGTAACCACATTTCTGAATGAACATGGCTACAAATAAAAACACTATCTCCTTCAGGATGGATGATAATGATGACAGCTTGGGAGGCAGTTGCCCCTCAGATATTTCTTAGCATAATAAAAGACTACTACTGTACAGCAGTACATTATGTCACGTGTGTTGCCTACTGCTGTGCCCCTGGAGCCTACTCGAAAAGAGCACAACAGATTGAACAAGACATTGAACAATTCCCAGCATATTGCACTGCACATTACTCCAGTAGGGCTGCAAATCTTGAATCCTGTTAAGGTGCACCATTCGATGCATCGCGTACAGCAGCTTAGCCGACATCGAACGTCTGTGAGTAGACAGGCGCCCTGATTCACTCTGACAACCACGGCCTACACTTCCAAGGTTTAATTCCAGTTCGGTCTAATCTGATGCCTTCCATGCTCCTTTCACTCACAGCCCACGTGCATTCCGTCACAAAACTGTGTATGAATCGAAGGTTACCAAGACCTGAAGTCACACGATCGTCAAATCGAACGAAGGCTATACTGTCCGTCGTTGTTTAGCCAGTCCAGATGCCATCGACAGGAGAATCGACAAACCGAGCAGTACGATACTGGGGACCCAGAGCCCAGCGACAAGAGTTGACTCGGCTGCGGACTCAACCCCCCTCCCCGACATCCAAGACGTGAAGTGCTGCCAGCGCCAATCGATCGAGGCGCAGTCTCAGCAGCGAGGGAGATGGGGGGTCACATGCTTGTGCCGAACACCATTTCGTACGAGCATGCACCGTCTTGGATGAGTGCCCGCACTCACCATTCGTGATTGCAACACGCTGGGTACCAAACACTATTCGCACCATGCCAGGTAGGGAGCTGAACATTGACACATGCACAGCACCGAAGGCCCGGATGTGCCCGGGCGGTCAGCACTCGAACGCACCTCGCTCGCGCACTAACTCAAAGGCTCGAGCTGCTCATATATCTGTATCGGGCTAGCTACTGGCGAAAGGAAGCATGAGGACGGTACACGAGAGCTAGCTATAATCTGATGCTTATTATTTAACTGCTTGCATAAACGGCAGATTTTGTTCTTTCTACTGGCTGTTTGTCGGCCTGCAATTTTGCTAGTTTCTTCCAGGCATGGTAGGCGAGCATCACTTGATACAATCTTCATCACGTGCTGAAAGCCACTGGCTGGCCTAGCAGTCGACTGGAATGCAAGGTGCCGACACTGCATTGATAAGAAGCAGCTGCCAAAGTAAGATGCCCAGCCACCGAACAGCCCACTTCGTGGTGGACCACGTGCCAGTGGCAGCACGATGGCACCGAAGCGATTTGTGCCGACTCACTTGGGTCTCGTCAGCTGCGCACTAGGATTATTCGTTTTGTCCAGCTGCTTGAACGCTGCCATGGCTCCCTTGACTCCAGCTGCCGGCGGCGTCTTCACCGAGCCTGCTAATATTCACAGATCAAGTGCGTCACGAGGTGAGCGCTGCCTCCAGAGTGCCAGCTTACCGATCGGCTGAATCAGTAAGCTACAGCAATTCTTTAACGTTGCATTATAAAAAACACACCGAGCCCCTGGCGAAGAGCAGAGACTGCGTTGCAACTGCAGGCGCGGTCTGCTGCCAGACGACAAGACAAGTAGTGGACAGTGTGGCTATGTGCTCATCATGCTCACCCTACCTGCTTGTGCGCCATATTTGAGGCACTTGCTAACCCAAGCGCTCATCAGCTCTCTGGCCTAACCCCCCTCGAGGTACATCCGGTTATGTGAGGTTAGTGTGAAAACTTGTTGCCAATAGCAGCGCGATGCAAAACCGAGAGGAGGCCACAATGTCCCCTATAAACTGCGACACACGAACTACTGGTGCCACCTGGGAGGGTGAATGGGGCAGCCAATAGGCTACACTGAGGCTGCATCCAGCCTGCGGAAAGAGCTAGGAAGACTGCAGCCAAACTGGCCAGCCATAGCTGCTGAATAGACAGGATCTGCGGAACAACAAGGTTTTGCTACAAGCACACATTCCAGAATTGTCGGCCAGCAAGCGAGTGAGCAAACAAACTCTCATACTTTGCCTATGCATCCCACATTAGCACCGGACGTGTGTTTGCCAGCAAACCAGGTGTTCTTCAGCTCATTACAACGCTTCGATGAAAAGCAAAGGTTAGCTATTCGATTATTCAACAGCTTCATTTATATAGGAGCAGTAGAGCCTTGGAGTAGCCTATCATTATTGCTTGCAGTAGACAATTTAAACTTGCCTGCTTCAAGACTCGAACTGACGACCTGGGCCGTGAAGCGCAAGCGCCTTACCCCAAGGCTAAGGCAATGCTATAATCACTTGTACTGCTCTTCCCACTACGAGTACGATGAAACATGACAAAAATGCATGCACTGGAGTCAGTGCAGTGCAAAAGCTTCGGTGTCTACCGACTTACCGGGAGATGCTGCTGTGCTGACCGTTGGGCTGGGCGTACTGAACGCGACTCTCAAAGGCGTCTTCCCAGCACCGTCGTGATGATCTGAAAGTCGAGCGAATGAGTTAACCAAGGCGCCTGATACATGCAAGCACCCTACTTTGTCACACAGGTCGCACAGCATGCAGCATCATCATTCTGCCGAGGCCTTGCCAGGTGTGACCGCAGGGCCACGCACACGCTCGTACCAGGAGGGCAGCTTTCGGCTGCTTCTTTCTTGGGAGCCTGTGCTCCCTCCTTAGGTGACTCTACGGTCAAGGGGCATGACTGCAGCACCGGCGGCGCCGGAGCCGGCACAGGTGTCACGACGCCTCCAGCTCTGGTTGGCGTACACGGCGACTGCTGCTGCTGCAACTCCAGCCGAGGTGAAGAGGTCCTCTGTGAGGCAGGGAGGGAGGCAGGTGTCTGAGGTACGGCTGCTGACACCAGCGGCATCGACTCGGCAGGGCTCTGTGCGTTTGCTTTCGCAGGGCTGACGGTGGCTGCGGCCGGCGACCACTTGGCAGCTAGACTCGACGAGGCTGTCGGTGCCGACAGCGGAGAGCTGACGCCGGCTGCAGCTGGTGCTGCAGCTGCTCTCGTCGGCTGCAGGTCCAGCTTCAGAGACATGCTGACCGGCCGCAGTGGCTGCTGCTGCCTCTGCTGCCATGCAGCAGCGGCTGGCGCTCGGGTCAACACGTGGCGCTGCACGGGCTGCCCTGGGACAGCTGCCTCAGAGACTCCGATGGTCGCACTGCCTCCCGTATTGGCAGCAGCCGGAGCAGCGGCAGCAACGGTTGGCGGCTGAGCCAGTTCTCTCGCCAGTTCTGGGCCGGTGGCCGAGGCTGTGCTAGCAGCGGGCTGCTGGTTGCTGGCGTGACCGGTGCTGCTGCTGCTGCTGCTGCTGCTGCTCTTCTTCTGGTCGGCCTCGCTTCTTGCGACACTCTGATAGGATCTCAGGCTTGCCTCCTTGGCCTGATCTGCCGATTCAACCTTGAACTTGAGCACCTCCTGCTGCACACTTGACCTGGCACCTGCAGACGGTGACAGAAGTAAGTCAGAGCTAGAGTAAGTAAGTTGAGCAGCTATTGCTAGTGCACATGTCTGGTGCTCGCTTGCCACTAATGAGAGCCGGATTTTTGCACAGAGCTCGAGTGCTCTTGATCACTGGTCACGAAGGGCTAACACTTCCGGAGCTGGCACGTAGCCGATGCCGGTGCCATCTTTGCTACTGCTGCTATTGCTGATGCCACTGCAAATTGCCGCTGATGCTGCAGATTGCCGCTGATGCTGCACATTTCTGCAGTTTCCCCCTGCTGCTGTTGCCACTGTTGTTACTGCTATTTCCGCCTAAACGGGCAGGTGGAACAAACCGATCGAGTCCTTGGAGCGGTCCTGGAACTCCTGCAGTGCATGTTGCTTTTCATTGTCGGCGAGGGCCACGCTGCGCCGGGCCAGCTCGTCGGAGGCACTCGGCTTGGCTCCGACGCTGCTTGTTTTGGCCAGCTCGGTAAACTTGTCCAATATCCTTTTCTTGTCCAGCTCTGCTTCGGCGAGCTTCCGCTTGGCCTCGGTGGCTTTCTCCTCGTCGAGGCGCCGGCGGTCACTGTCGCGCTCAGCTGCAATGCATCACCGTGCAGTCGGCATTGGTGCAGAAGGGGTCTTGCGTTCAGCACGAGTAGGGTGAGGGAAGTGCTTGCCGCTGCGTCCGTGGCCGAGCACACGCAGCGACTCGAGGACACTCACGCATGCTTGTGATGACAAGCACGGGCTCGGGGCCAGCTTGGGGGGTCAGCGTGCAGCAGCAGCAGCAGACCTGGGCTTGGCAGATGCAAGCAAATGCCAGCTCCGACGGCAGTAACTAGTGTTTACAGGCCGTGCCTAGCGATGCCATGCCCTTCAATTACTACGGCACACACAGAGCCTGGCCAGCCCAGCCAGCTGCATCCTAAGGCTGGCGCCACGACCAGTGGGGCTGGGCTCGAGAGCGTGAGCCCTGGACCGAAAGAACGCTGATGTTGATGAGTGTGACAATAATAATACATTTGTATAGCACCCTCAGAGGAGATAGATTCAACTCAGGGGCATAGCACAAGTGCACTAATGGTAATCTCCTGCTGTCCTGTACCTACCTACAGTACATACACGTACCATGTATGTAGGTGTATGTACTGTACATACACGTATGTACGTGTACGTACTGTACATACTGTACATGTACCTACTGTACATACACGTACATACATGCTGTCTTCCTAGGTGGCCCCCAAACAAAGCCAGCAGCTGTTCAGCTTTCTTTTGGGCCCAGTGGTCGGCTGCTCGAGACCATTACTGTGCATGCTCTACAGAAGCTGTTTCTCTCCCACCCCGCCCAACATCTTCTGTGTATGCACACTCACAAGTGTGGGTAGATGGACAAATATGCACTTTTTCTACGATGGCAAAAAAGAGAGTGCAATGGAGGTCAGCTGATATAGCAGCCTCATTTATATAGCGGCAGAAGAGCCTTAGCTGCTGCTATCGCTACTTGCAGTGGGCAATGTAGACTTTTCTGCTGCATGCCTCGAATCTACGACCTGGGTCATGACGTGTGAGCACCTTCCCCCAGGGTATGCAAGGATAACACATAGATATGACCTGTTCATTCAGTTGCAGGGGTCGAGTACATGGCAAACGTGTCCACGGTGTTAAAGTACACGAGAGTACGACATTAAAAGTATTTTTACAAAGCATCTGTTCCAAAGCATTGCTGACCTCCAAAAAAGGCAGCTAGCACTAGTCGGGTCACCCGATGCAAGCTACCGAGTCTGTACCTGCTGCCAACCCGAAGCCGACAGCAGCTTACTAATTGAGCACATAAAAGGCGCTACTCGACAAGATGGCAGCCAGCATCTAACCTGAATGCCTGCCTAACAGGCAGCAGATGTAAGACCCTTACATAGCTGCCCCTTCAGGCTTGCTATGTAAGAGAAGTGAGAGTGGGGAGAATCTCAGACAGCTTGCCTGCCCAAACCAAAGGCCGGTGCTGGGATTGGAGATGAGCTGCATGACCTGAATATTCAACATAAAATAAGTGGGACACGACCAGCTTCTCAAACCACAACCTTGGCCCCTCGGCGACGTATAGTAAACAGCAAGCTGCATTCACACAAGGTCATCCATTTTCCAGACCAATAGTCATTTTATATACTGGAATATGGGACAATTACAGCCTAGAGGGGGCAGAAAAGCACTGAATTTACTCGATTTATTCGGAGGATAGTGCATCTACAGAGGCAGTCAAGCACTTGCAGACCAGCTGCAGTTGCCCAATGCGAGCTTACTGCACTGGAGCAGTCTATTCGTTTTTGTATGTACGTAGCCAGCATTGAAACCCTTTTGCACTCGGCGTGAGAAGCTTTCCATGTCAGAACCCGTCACTCATACTCTTCTTCTACAGAAGTCTCCCTTGCACTAGATGGCCCAAACTAATTCTCAAGCTAAAATCAAAGTAAACCAGCAATGTACACACTTCGATTAGGAGAAAATGTTAAAAACGTGGCTGATTTGCTATAACAACAATATATTACTGTTATGGCAAATAATTAAATAATTATTATTAAATTAAATAATAATTATTCGATCGTGTCTGAACCTGAGTAATATTAAATAAGGTTTGCCATAACAAAAATATAATTTCGCTCGTGTCTGAGCCTCGGTTCAGACACGGTCGAAAAAGAAAAGAATACCGGGATCGAATAGGATATATAGCGATTGTCATGTGTGTGTTCACAAGTTTGTGTGGAGAACAAAGCACAAGGTTCCATATACTTGCTGGGTTTTGAGGCTTAAACCGGAACTGCTGCATCCAGTTTCACTTCCACTGTACATATTCAAGACATGACAATGTTTCTGATAACGTGCAGATTCAAGTACAGACTTGAAAAATTTAAGGAATTCGCTATTAAGTGAACTGCAGAGCATTCTCGTTCTTCTGTATGTTTCCCATGCAGCGTTCATGCAATAATTGTGTATATAAGAATAAACGTACATAGAAATGAATACGGATACATACATGAAGAAAAATTCAATAGGCAGCTTGAACCATGCAGTAGCATGTACCTTCTGCCCATACTGCCGCTCTTAGGTCACAGTACTCGAAATGGCTACTCGAGACGATGCCGGCAAGTGTTGCTATGACGTGGCAATGTGGCAGGGCTGCTGTGAGTCGCTGGCCTTGCCAGCAAGAGGCTGAAGTCGGAGGAGGCATTAATTGGTTAATGCATGGCAGACAGCAGCTCACCCAGTGCTGCTCTCATCAGTGCATCCAGCACCGGCTGGTGTGGGTTACATTAACAAGCTCTTCCTTCATGAAGGACCCAGGCATTTTAATGACGAGCTTCAGTGGATCCAACTGCTAAAGGCTAAAGCTAAAGCAGCCAGCAGAAAGGCAAACAGCTGCAGCTTGTAATGTGAAACTCCTTACATACAGAGCAGCCAGTCTAAACCCAAAGCAATCTCTGACCATCACTTCGGCCATGCCATAACATGTCGATAGGGAGGGATGTCGGTCGTGATTCTGGCCCCTAATATCGAGCCCACGGTGGAATGCCAGTGGAGATTACTAGCCATTAGAGTCAGCGACAACCGGCTTGGATGCAAGACAGGCATAAATCCATTTTAATGAGCTTTGACATAGCATTCGTTACCAGCCAGCCAGAATAGTTCTTTTGCCACTTTGCAGGAGCTCTGGCTCCGAGTGAGTGTGGGGAAACACAGGCGCAAGCAAATTGGTGCAAATACCCAGGCACACACATGCACGTGAACCCATAAAACACACGCAAACACAAATACACGCGAGCATGCATGCACACACATGGTTGCTCAAATGTGGCGTGTATGGACAAATACCAAAAAGAGGAGTGAGATAGATAGTAAGTACCACGATCGATCGGACTAATCTTAAATGTGGGTCAGAGGCCAGACCAGAATCATTCGGACAAGAACAAGTGCAAGCTCCAGGCTACATCGGTCAGGTGGCTCCAACGATCAGGTTTTGCATTCCTTTGCATTCAGTTTTCACGTGATTCTGGATAGGTTCGACCTGAACAATCAAATCAATTGGACTTGCATAGCTTGACTGGAGCCATCAGTTGGCTACGGGTTGTTCTACCGAGCAATTGCCTCTAAGGTTGAGAAGCTCGGTCAGAAAGTGGAAGCAGGCAGGCGATATTTTAGGGTTAACATCAGCACTCCCCAGGAATAAATAGCAGGCCTAGAACGTAGGTATGGCTATTATAAGCAGCACCCTCTGCATGCTGAGCATATTTGAGGAAAACCTTTCTCCGACCATTAGAAAAGGCCATCGAGGGTGCATGCCACCATGCCTTCTCGGCCACCACGAGCAGCAGCAAGGTGTGGTATTATCACGGCACTTGCTATGCACATGCTTCCACACTAGGCTGGAAAGGGTATTTTGGCTTAAGGAGGCACTGCCGAGATGATCGACTCAGCGACTGTTCGTTGCTCAACGCTGGGAGGCAGCATCGCTGTGCTGGCCGCCGTGATCAACGAGCCTCGGCACTATGGCCTTCGATGGCAAGGGACTGGGTGCTTCAAGCCGGAGACAACTCGGGATTAAGTAGGGGGAGGGGACCCACCGCATAGCTACTAAGGGCAGCCAATCAAAGGAGCCTTGACAGTATTCAAGGGGCATGCCACTTGGCATGCCCCTTCAAGGTCAGTCGAAAGGGAACCTAGGGTCCAATGCACCCTCCAGTAAGCCATTATTCATGGCATCAATATGCATGTGCCATGGATTTCGGCAATGAGGTCGCTTCTGCAACGTTACATGCATACAAGTAGGCATGCATACCTCTGCAGGCATACCTTTTCTCACAGCATTTGCTGGGTCCTTGTGATTTGTTTGTTGAGTGCACATGCATGCTGAAACTGTGCATTCATTAAACAACTGACCATATTTGCATGTTGACAGTACATTCTACTTTTAGCCATATTATGCTTGTTGACCCTGTATGTTACAACAGACCATTTTGATCATGCCCCTTTTACAGCATATGTAACGTACATAGAATGAGATTAGGTTCTCTGGGGCTCTATGCATATGTATTATTACAATTATTATTGCCCTGTGCTTCTTGCAAGTGCCAGTGTGACCAGCAAGCAGCATCTGCAAAATCAATGTCGGCTAACAGTCTCTGAGACCAATGGGTGAGGTTCTGTATACTTGCTGGGTTTTGAGGCTTAAACCGGAACTGCTGCATCCAGTTTCACTTCCACTGTACATATTCAAGACATGACAATGTTTCTGATAACGTGCAGATTCAAGTACAGACTTGACAAATTTAAGGAATTCGCTATTAAGTGAACTGCAGAGCATTCTCATTCTTCTGTAAGCACGCTTCCCACGCAGCGTTCATGCAATAATTGTGTATATAAGAATAAACGTACATAGAAATGAATACGGGTACATACATGAAGAAAAATTCAATAGGCAGCTTGAACCATGCAGTAGCATGTACCTTCTGCCCATACTGCCGCTCTGTGAAAGTGTCCATTCTGCCTCACCTCTCTGGCATAGAAAACATGTCGCTGGATTCTTATTCTTGTACTAAGCAGATACAGGCGCTCGATGAAAGCTGAATGAGCATGTGCCTCAGCCAGTGTGCAGCCGAGTGAGCCTGTTTACCGAGTGGCGCCCATTGTGGTACTCTTCAACTCTGCTTCTGGTGGCAAGCAAAATTCACAGCGACCAGCTGCCTAATACAACCCACGTGGACCGTGGATTGGAAGCTGGCAGTCGTAGACAGCAGGTTCGTCCAACAGCAGACAGCGGGCTCACCAATCGGTCAGCCTCGCGTGAGCCTACTGGGTGTCATTTATGACCACCACGAGGCGCACGATCTATCTGCCGAGCTAGCAAGTTCGCCTCAACTGCCAACGATCCCGAAATCTCAGGGTTAACGGGTCAAGTGCTCTAGCAATTGAGACTATTTTTCCTACACTGTTCAACCCAGGGCTATAAGTCTCTATCGATTGCTTCATTGCTCAAGTGGTCACACAAATATTAGTGGTTATACAAGATTTGAACGGTTAATATTCACAGTCACAGCAGCCAGTATTTGCTCACAAAATACCCTCGGTTTGTTTGTACTTTCGTAGCACTTCAGCTGGTAACATTTTATAGTACTGCTTATGAATGCTACAAACCCACCATCCAAAGTGACCAAATAAATGTGACGAAAACGGAACCCTTTTGTCTCACGCTCATGACAGCCATACTCAATAGCCAGCTCGACCGGCCTCTATATAGTCATCTTCAGTGCTATGGATCTCTCGTTACAAAGTGTCACCCAGATGAGAGATTGCTGGACGACAGAGCAGTCGGCTAATGCCCTCACGACTTGCAGGGTGGAGTGATGCAACTGGCATTTCGGTAGCCGACTGCCAAAGGAAGTCATCGAGTCTGCGCAGCCAGCAGCTGCAGAACTGGGCAGGTGAGTTCCTTTCCAGGTACAAGAATTTGGAGCAGACAACAAGCACTGCTCGAGGAGCTCTAGTGGCTGCCAGCAGAATACTGGACATCTTTGAAAACCTCGACGTGGGCATTTAAACGTAAGCAATACAAAGTGCCTGTATCTAAAGGGCTACTTGCAACCTCTTGTAGGGATGCGGCCAGCAAAGAGCAAGCGATTGAGCAAGCGAGCTTCGATTGCCTTTGGGCTTGCTGTCCATCCGACTGGCATGGTTTGGCACGGTCACAGCCACCAATAGATCGATCGGGTTCACGGATTCACACGGAATTTCTGGCCCTAGCCATTAGAGTCGCTTCTCCGGGGTAAACACGATGCTCACTTTTATGTCTAATGAGGTAATAGACGTAGATCGGTGACTAAAACTGCAGTATCTGTTGCCCTCAGTAAAGGATGGCTAACGCTTTTTGCTTTTGCTAAGTGCTGATACACTGTATAGTCACACGGTGCTTTTGAAAAGGCCAAGGCTGCTGGGCTCTCATATTAAAGAGCAACATGTTTGTAAAGTGCCCATATGCATTGGTGGATCTCATCCCTATATGCAATGATTCATTCATTAATTCGGTCCAACCAATGCCCATACCCTTCTTGAGTGTAATAGAGCTCACTCACTACATCCTGTTACATCCCTTCAATTTTGATTGCCTGATGGAGGTGGGGTATGAAATATTTCCTGCCTTGCATTCTAAATGAGATAAGAAAGAACTGCAGGTAGACACAGTGATGTTCAAACTTCCTGTTTAGAGCTCTGATGTAAGTCAAATATGCTCATACATACGGGCACCAGTGGCATGAGCTGAGACTGCTTTGGGAGTGATGCACGCACCTTCACCTGAAAGAGAATTTGCATGCTGTGGCGATCAAACACATGCTTATAACAAAAAAGCAACATGGGCACTGAGTCTGCTATAGAAAACTCTCCAGCACAACATGCGCTTAGTCCTTGTGGCTGGGGGAGCAGATTGGGGTACGTACTTACGTGTATATTCATACAAAATATCAAGGTGGCAATCCTATTTTAACCAAGACTGAATCCCATAGGCTGGCATATTAAATCTTTGGAGAAGTACACACCAACGAGCCTTCAGAGTGCCTCATAGGAATCACCAAGTGGCCTAAACTACCAGTCATATGCTGTGAACATCTGCTGGATAAGTGGACCACAGCAATCTCTGTCCACGAAATTCATCCACTGGATACCCACAAAATAGTAGGAAATTGTTCGAACAACAATAATGAATAATATTCGAACAACAACAACAACAATAAAGCCACATCGATGTCTTCCCGACGGCCTAGCCGCATCCAGGCAGCTCACAGTCATGTTGATCAGAGGTAAATGCAAGCTATTCGACCTTTCCTAAACCTGCCAGCTCCTTCTCTTTTGCGCCCACGCCAGGAATACTTCAAGCAGCACCCCTCTTAATACCAGGTACTTTTCCGAGGCACCATCATAGCTGAGTTCGGGTCAAGAAGAAGGCATTGTGCAAGCTTAGAAACAGTATACTCACGCACATGAGCATACTCTTCTCTGAATGCCTTCAGCAAGCTGCATGCACTCGAGCATGCAGAGGAGTGCATGACGAGACGGGTGAGAGAAAGCACACACGCACGCACGCACACACACACACACACACACACACACACACACACTCGTGGACAACAGACCTCATAAGGCAGCTGAACATCTCCGATTAGCAGTAACAGCAATGCAGCAAGCATTAGCTGCTGCTCCACGAGCACTGCTTAGAGAGTCGATGCTTGCACTGTTCGCACAGCAGGGCAACAAGGCCATCTTAACATTGCCTGCCCGCCCCAGCTATGAGCAGCCACAGCGAGTAGCACCTTCAGCAAGATTGCGCATGCACCCACTCATAAATGACAGCGAGTAGCACCTTCAGCAAGATTGCACATGCACCCACTCATAAATGGCAATCGTGCATAGGGACAGGGCCCACCTGCTGTTGCAGCTCACAGTGTGGTGCCTCTGCAGATGTATGGAAAGCACTTGCAAAGCTCGGCAGACGCCTGGCAGCAGCTGCCGGCACGGCCCTGCACTCGCTCCGCACAGTACTGACAGGAACGTCAAGGCTGTCTACGAGCCCAATTCACTAATGCAGCCGTGGCAGCTATTGAACCGGCAGTGGCCCCTGACACACGGTGCTCTTTACAGAGAAACCAGCAAAACTAGGTTGAGCGTTTGCAGGTAGGTCGGCAGCAACTAATTGCAGGTTGCGGCTAATTGTGCGTCGTTGCCGGCAGGCAAGCTAGCAGCGCCCAGAAGAAGCTAAGCAGAGCTTCTACTGCAAACACAAAGGACCCGAGGCTGCTGGCCGGAAGGAAGTCATGCCTCATGCTTTGCGGCGCTATCACGGTTCCTTTAGTGATGCATACGGCCCAGGCAAGCAACCAAGCAGAATGCTCTGCACTGCAAGGCATGGCTCACCTCTCTTGGCTTCTCTCAGCTCACGGAGCCGAGCACGAATCTTCTTTCGTGTCTCATAGTCGTGTGAGCTGTCGAGCTACAACCGCCACGAGAAACACATTATGACCTGCTACAGTAGCACAGATGATTAGCCACTAAATCAGCAGCCTGGGCTTCTGCGGAAAACCAAGACAGGCAACTTGCTTTTGAAAATGAGGCTTGAGGCAAGAGAAGTAAAGGCACAGAGAGAGAGAGAGAGAGAGAGAGAGAGAGAGAGAGAGAGAGAGAGAGAGAGAGAGAGAGAGAGAGAGAGAGAGAGAGAGAGAGAGAGAGAGACAGAGAGAGAGAGAGACAGAGAGAGACAGAGAGAGACAGAGACAGAGACAGAGAGAGACAGAGAGAGAGACAGAGAGAGACAGAGAGAGAGAGAGAGAGAGAGAGAGAGACACAGAGAGAGAGAGACAGATAGACAGACAGTGAGACAGACATACAGACGAGACAGACACAGAGACAGAGAAAGACAGACAGGCAGCTGGCTGGCAGATAGGCACACAGAAAGACAGACATATATGTGTGTGTGTGTGTGTGTGTGTGTGTGTGTGTGTGTGTGTGTGTGTGTGTGTGTGTGTGCGCGTGCGTGCGTGCGTGTGTAGAGAGAGACAGACAGACAGACAGAGAATGTGAAGACATAGAGAGACAGACACAGACAGAAGCAGAACTTGACACAGATCTTCGAGACACTGGGTAAAGGCAGTGAAGCCAATAGGAAATGCAAACCGAGCAACAGGAGCAACACCGAAGTGTGCACACAACAGAATGTACTGAGCCGGACTGGTCATACTAGCAGCTGGTGACAGAGCTCTCGAAAGCACAGAGAGTTTGCTACTGGTATTCAATTTTCGGCAAGGACACAGAGGTGAGCTGGCACTTTATTTAATCATAGCATTCTACTGGGAATACAGATAGCCAAAAAAGAAATGCATGAGCTAAGGCAGGACCCGATAAGGACATCCATATACCAGATCCTGATCGGTCTTGTTTGGTAAGGAAAAGCACATCTGTCCTGTGCCAGGGGGCTCGGCACGTGCAGGGGGGGTTATGCGTATGCTTGAACATGCACGCTCTTGCAAGGGGCTTGCACATGCTGTGTGGCACATTCACATTGCCTGCTACCAAAATCAAAGGCATTAGGCTCGACAGAAGAGCAAAAGAGCGTAAACCCGTGCTTACACCCTGTCCAAATGCCAGTCACCAGTTAAGCTGGCCCAGGCCGATTCAAGTCCACGGCTCGGCTGGTGCCACATTAGCTATGGGCATAAGAGATGTGGGGGTGACAGGTGCATCTGAAGCCCTAGGCCTTCAGTGGGCACCTTTGCACAGGCTAGGAGTCGGTTAGTTCAGAAACGACTAATCAGCAGTATATAATATGTCTGTGTGTGTTTGTCTGTGTGTGTGCACATTATATATATATATATATATATATATATATATATATATATATATATATATATATATATATATATATATATATATATATATATATATATATATATATATATATATATATATATATATATATAATGTACTTGTATGACACCCTAAGAGAACTTATTTTATACTCAGGTGCTTGACATAAGCCACGGGCTCAAGCCCACGATCTTGAGCATCAAATACATTCATCTAGATCTTGGTTGAGGCAAGCACCTTAACCACTGGGCAAAACCAGTACTGCACTCATGTTTGGCCAGCTAGTTAATCGACTATCTCTAGCGATCCGGCTGGCTTCCCGTACACAATTAATCGCTGACTTTCAGTCTCATATAGAAAGGGGACAAAAACCAAATTGCATCAGACCAACCCAAAACACAAGTGCATGCATTAGCTGCAAAGCAGTGGCAGGATCACACAGTAGCATTCAACATAGTCATACAATAGACGAGTCGTGCATCTTTTATTACATGGAAATCATAAAACCTAACCCTCAAAAAGGGCTCGGCCTGCATATCTCCTGTAGCATCTGCATACAATTTGGATGTCCTGTTCCGAATGACCTTTCAATAGACGTCTACATCAGTTCCACGGTCAAGTCGGCCTAATTGCAGCTACTTGATATTGCAAAAATTCGGACTTCTTAAGATAAAGATAGCATATCTCCAAGCAGGTCCGTGCATTTCTAACATCCTCTCTCGACTTCTGTAAATCACAGCATACAAGTCCTCATGCAAGTACAATCGCACTCTGCTGCAAGGCTTGTCTCTAGCCAAAATCGCAGTTGTCTCGGCTAGGCATCGTACTAGCTGCTCTTCTGCCTAAAAGCCTTTAGCCGTGCCCCAAACAATCCTAAAATCCTTTGGAGACCGTGATTGGCAGGTGCCTATGCTGCCAAAGCCTGGAAGTCGTACCCGACTGAGATCATGACATCCCCTGACTCGACATTTCAAAAACCTACCTATTCGGCACAGCCTTTGCTCACTCCACGTGATTTGCTCTTTGCATGCATGTCTGTGCTGGAATTGTATGTCACTCCAGAGCAATTGACTGAGCAGCTCCCCTACTTCTAATTTGACCGATATATTCTTCTCTAATGTGCCCCAACCTACTCCATCTACTGCCTTGTCATCCATAAATTGTCACTTCTTGTCTGTCTATTGTCATAGAGACTTACAAGACACGTCCCAGTCCATGCCGTGCTTGTGTTGTCAACGGACAGGTACAATAATAGATATCGAGCCGACGGATTTCTCATTCACAATGATGGCGATTTACAAAAGCATCATCGGAGGCTCGAGCTATGCCACATATGTACCTATGCATGCACGCTCTAAAAAAAAAGAGTTCAGCATGGAGAAGACAAAGCATGGGCTAGAGATGTAAGAAGCGCTTGGGCTGAAACAAACGAACACCGACTTCATGGACTGCAGCAGACAGGTTTCTAAGCTGAAGTGAATTAGAGCTGCATACTGCTCACGAATGCCTTAACTCACATTACATCAAACCAGGCATATGCTTAGCCGTCGGTGTAGTCACAGTGAAAACGAGAAATTAAGTGACAGCAAGTGAAAGCCGGTGATAGGTGCCACCCACATGAGAATACTGTACAGAAAAGGCCAAAGCGATTGATGAGCTGTAAATGCTACTAATAAGCAAATGAAATTTTGCACTGGACTTAATGGTCGAAGGACTCAGCATGGGCTCGGAGCAGCATCACTTGAAGAGCAGCAGTCGATGAAACAGCAGAAGCAGCAGGGGAAGCTGTTCGGCTCCTCCTCATACGTGAAGCACTCCACTCTGGGTTCAGCAGGGGCAGGCAATTAAGCACACCACGTAGACCAACCAGTCCAAGTCTGCTCTCAAGCCTGGCACTAAGCCAACAACAAACTGGACAGCTGGTCCCCCCCATATGATTCTAAGTCTTTTAGTCAATCACCTTGCTAACGTGGTCACATAAGCATGCCGAGAAGGAAAGACAGACTGAGAGGGGCAACTAAAATAGATAGGAAGCAGGGCAGCAACGCAGATGCACTTTACTCACCACTTTCTGCAATTCGGCTTCATCCAGGATGCTTGAGAATTCATTGTTATTGTTGGTATCAGCCTAAAGTAAGGATGAAGAGTACTTTCACAAACAGCCCAGCAACAGCATCAATGCATCAATTAGGATGAGTCACCAGAAACATATCTGACCCAAAGATTGACAGATAATACATCACGGTCAAGTGCATATTAGCAAGATCTGTTCGAAGGACGAGCAAGAAGCATTATAATAAAGTATTGCATCTGCTGAAACTGAAAGGAGAAGAGGGAGACATGCAGAGACATCCATGGGAGGCAGGGAGATGGCGACTGACTGAATGAGAGAAGCGAAGAGATGGAGACAGAGAGACAGTGAGAGTTAGAAAGGAAGAGAGATAGTGAGAGAGGGAGGGAGAGGTGTGTGAGAGAGAAAGGTGAGAGAGAGAGAGAGAGAGAGAGGGAGAGAGAGATGTGTGAGAGAGAAAAGTATGTGAGAGAGCAGGGGGGGGAGAGAGAGAGAGAGAGAGAGAGAGAGAGAGAGAGAGAGAGAGAGAGAGAGAGAGAGAGAGAGAGAGAGAGAGAGAGAGAGACAGAGACAGAGAGACAGAGACAGAGACAGAGAGTATGCATAGGTGTGTGCTGCAAAAATGAGTGTGAAGTACAGGCTCCCAATCGCTAGAAGCAAACCGCACACACGAGTGGCAGCATACTTTAACCAGCCACAACATCGGTGCTAGCTAGCAGCACAGCAGAACGAATCAATTTAAAAAAAACAGATTTTCGTTGCTGCTGCTGCAGTGCATGCACAGCCAGAGCTTTGGGTTGGGCACTCGATCTGCACGACGTTTTTAGCAGCCACCACATTTTGGCATCGTAACTTACCATCACCTTTCCTCTGCTCGAGAGCGCCGAACTACTTCCACCAGGTGCACTACTGAACTAGCACCACCGACCACCGTTAGCATACGCCACGAGCCTATCGCGAGCCTCCGAGTCGATCCGGAGGCGGTCACCCGGCAACAACCAACAAGTCTCGGGAGCTGCAGCTGTCCGAAAGCTAGAGTGGGAGCAGCAGCAACTGCCCGAAGGGCCCCGCCCAGAAACTCTATATGAGCACTCGGCTATCCGGGCCGAACCATAAGCCATTGCCATATATGTCAGGTCATTGAAGGCCAAGTGATGAGGAACTGCCTTTAGTGCTCATTAACTTCACACGGCCCAGTCAATTAGTGCCGATATCAGCCGGCCGGCTCAGGAAACAAGCTCGTGCTCAACGTCACACGTGCACACGGGCAGCTGAGATCGCTGCCTGTGGCTCTCAGAAAGGCATCGCCGAGCGAAGCGCTTCGTGGGACCATCTCACCGGGTGCGGCCCCACCCTCCCTCTTTCTCTTCTTCACAACCCTTCAGTGGGAGGGGGGCTCACGAGTAGCTTCGCTCTCGCCTCGACAAGGAACTCGCGCTCTCGAGCTCCTTGCTACATGCTCCTCCTTTTGAGGAGCATGTAGCAAATTTGGGTAGGTCTGCCGCGCGGCTGTGCTCAACTGCTGGCGATGCGATGTGCCTAACGTTCTGTGCATGAGTTTGGTTGTGACGTGGAGCAGAGAGGAATGCTTGGCCCATCCTTCACTGAAGCCACGTAGCAGCAGCTTGTGTGTACTAAAAGATTGTCTTAGTTTCACCAGTGGTTTAATGTGATGTGCTTAATGCCATAAAGCAGTGCAGGAAGTCACCCTCACCCCCACCTCAGATGTTCACTTGGGCTGGTAGTCGAGCTTGTTTGCATGCAGACCAGAAAGAGTGCCTTGCACCTGTCTCGGTTTTTTGCAGTGTTGATGGCCACATCCCAGGGCTCTGGCACCTGACTCAGCCGAGCCAGGCCAAGCAGGATGGAAAAGGAAGCCGCATTCTGCACTAAGCCTCTGCACACTATGACCCCCAAATCGACAAGAGTTCCAGCTTCTCAAAGCTCGATAAAGAGGCTCCGACCCAGCATCGGCTGTCGCCTAGACGAAATGGATGTCATCCGACAAGCATTGTCGATGCAACAGTTTTCTTACCTAAATGTACCTGAAACTTCAGTTCGGTCTATACGGTTCCTAAGATAGAGATTACACACGAACTCTGCTCATGTCATCGGTTTTTTGCTGCTGCCACAGCGACAATCGAACATTGCAGCACGCTTTTACCACCATGACCTCGGTTATGGTATATTTATATATTTTTTTATTTTTTTTTACTAATTAAAGCAAGAAAGTCCGGCCTTCAGTCCGGCTCAAGGCAAAATAGTGAAATCCTGTCACACGCTTCCGTGAGGGAGATACAATGACTCAGCAAAGCAAGTCCACAGAGAGTGAGCTCTAGTTTATATATATATATATGTGTGTGTGTGTATATATATATATATATATATATATATTCATATATATGCGTGTGTGTATATATAATGCACTTGGTAAAGCTCCCTCAGAAAACTCAATCTCTTTCCAAGCGCTTTACATTTGCTGCAAAGGGAAGCACGATTGAATGGTGAGTGATATCGTGCTTGATAAACAACATGAATAACATGGTTAGGGGTGACATGCACAGGGTCAGTATGCAAGTGTGGTTAGTGGCAGCATGCACAGTGTCAGCACGCATAAGCAAATGAAGGACGAATCGCAGGGACCCACTAAATGCTGTCTAAATAGGTGTTTTAAGTTCTTTTTAAATTCGGTCAAGTCAGGGGATGTTGTGACGCAAGTCGGGAGTGAGTTCCAGACTTTGGGAGCATACGAACTAAAGGCACAGTCTCCAAAGTATTTGAGGTTTGTCCGAGGAATCGGAAAGCTGTTGGATTCGGTTTTTAATTAAGATTTTTAAGATACGATCTGAACCATTGCAGAGCAGTGCCAGTGATTCCCAGGCGAGATGAGAGGCACTCTAGAAGAACTTTGTGATCGATGATATCAAAAGCTGTCGAAAGATCGAGCAAAACAAGCAGAGACACTCTACCCATGTCTGCATTCCTAAGTAGGTCGTTGTACACTCGAAGCAATGCTGACTCTGTGGAGTGATTAGCTCTAAAGCCAGACTGGAACTTACTAGCAAGGTTTGAAGTTTCAATATATGAGTTCAGCCGGCCCGCCACGACCAGTTCCAGTGTCTTTGATAGGAATGGTAGAATTGAGACTGGGCGGTAGTTGCTCAAGTTCTCTTGGTCTAGTGTCGCTTTCTTGGGAATTGGCCTGACTACAGCTTTTTTGAAAGGTGCTGGGACATGACCTGAGGCTAATGACATATTAATGATGTTAGTTATGCATGGCAGCAGCAGATCAATGCAACGTAAGAGCAGGATAGTGGGAATAGGGTCCAGAGGACTTTTTGTCTTCTTTGCTTGGGATATGAACTTCAGGACGAGATTACTAGCAACCTGCTTAAATGTAGACATTAAGGTGCAGCCAGGAATCAGGGAACAGCAATCTAGTGGGGATGTTGTCATCGCAGGGATGGACTCCCTGATCTTGTCTATCTTCAGCGCAAAGAATGGAGATAAGCAATCGGCTAGATCATCACATGGATCATCAGGTAAGGAGCTAATCTGAGAGCGGTTGAGGAGATGGCTGATCGTCGACATCAGCATTTTTGGATTGTGCAACTGTGATTCAACAATGGTTTTATAGAAGCTAGACTTGGCTTTTGCTAGGATCGATTGGTACGACATACATTATTCTTCATATTTAGAGACAGAGAGAGAACTTCTCATTATATGCCCAGCTGGTTTGGCCCAGTGGTTAAGATGTTCTATCCTGACCAAAGGCAAGGTGATTGTTGATTGTATTTGATGACCGAAGGCATGGGCTCGAGCAGCATGGTATATGTGCAGCACCTAGATATTGGTGAGCCGCGATGGCACACTAGGTAAGGCGGTTTCTTTTTATGACCTCCATCCCGAGGCTGTGGGTTCAAATCCTGTGGTGGGCAATCCTTCATTACCACTGCCAGAGGTGGTGATAGCCGTCAAGGCTCTTCTGTTGTTATACAAAAAGAGGTTGTTAAATCAGCTAGTATTTATTTAGAAAGTTCTCTTAGGGCACCATACAAATGTATTATGTTATTTTAGTTATTATCTCTCATTAGGAAAGTGGGCAGCACAGGCATGGCCGCCCGCTCACTACTCGTCCACTGCTGCTGCTGACTGAGCGTGGGCCGGCTCATCACACGACCTTCCAGTAGCAGAGCTTAGCTTTGGCTGAAGGAACAAACAGCACCCAGAAGCAGCCGAGAGCAGTCTAGCATCCCCACTTATAATATAATATATATATAATATAATTCATTTGTATAGCACCCCAAGAGAACTAAATCTCTATTCAGGCGCTTCACATGTGCCTCAGGGCTCGAGCCCACGACCTCAGCCAGACCTTAGTCGGGGCGAGCACCTTAACCGCTAGACCAACCCAGCTCGGCACTTGCTTGGATCACGTGGCCACAGCAGCCACCTTCGGGGCATGCTTCGGGGCTCGCTGTAGCTCCGGCAAAAGGGGTTGGCTAGTTGCAAGAGCAGAAATGCTGCAGCGAATGGAGCCTTCAGAAGGCATTATATCAAGACTACCCTACTGCTCCGAGCAGCTAGCACTCGGTGCAACATGAGAGCACTGATGGTGGAAGGAGGCAAGCGATGGCTGGCGGCAAAACTGGAGGAAGGGCCAGGGTTACCTGGAGAACTCTTACAAAGAGGAAGGCAAGAAAGAAAGAAAGAAAGAAAGGCTGAGCCTGGGCAACTAGCTGACTGGGTCCAGACAATGTGGCACTGCATAACCAATTGAGTTAACAAGAAGCCGAACTTCTGCACTCAACAGCATCAGCAAAAGAACAAAGGCGGACCCGATGAGGGTCCCAAAATTCAATATACACCAACTAATCAGCTACTCGGAAGCTAGCCGCATCCGGCACCGGCTTGGAGGAAGTAAACGGTCAGCCACTGCCGTTGGACATCGATGCCAGCATCCGGTGCTCCTGCCCTCCAGCCACCTCAACCTCTGCCCAACCAGCCAATTGCATTGGCGCCCTTTCCCACGATCGAAGAAAGCCCTACAGCTCAGCCCAAATACATGTCGCGGAAAATGGAATCGCACCACGGTGGCGCCTTGGTATCTGCTTGGCAATGCAGCTGGCTATTGCAGATAAGCCAGGCAAAGAAAAAAGACGCATGCACATGCGATCAGCACGGTGACCTGCCCTGCGCCACAGTTTGCACGGGACTGTATGGTTTCGGCCAATATAATGCCAATCGGGTGGGGACACAACAGGTTGGCAGCAAGCCGGCAGACTTCTGCACGGTCACTACTATAGATAAGGAGCTGTGTCCCCACCCCAACCCCGCGACTGCTGACGCAGGCCTCCAGCAACGAGCTGCAAAGGATCCAGCCGCTAAGATGCCGATTCACAAGAACCCCTGTCTGACCACCTACTGCAGTAAAGTTGTGTATTGCAGAGCTGGCGGCCGCAGAGCATACAACACGACGTTGCACCACTGCACTGAGCATGCGCACACGCAGACCTGAGAGACGCCCCACAGGCACACGTGCACACTCGAGTGAACACCCTGCCAAGCATACATGAATCCAGGCGGATATGTTTCCCAGCCCTGCATAGGTCTGCAAGACCTGGTCGAGCCCTTGTAAATTATGCTGTCAAACTGCTGAGAGATGCTGACTGATTTGATCCAAGAGGACTCACTAAGACCAGTCCCATCCCAAAAATCGTAAGGGGCTTCTGTATATTAAAGATTGCACAACTGAGCTGGCTGCACAGAGCAACGCAAAAGAGGAGCTCTAAGCTTGCAGCTCTCTGCTATCAGTCCGAGCGATTGGAGCAAAACTGCAACTGCTCAGCGACTCTGCCATTATCGCTCAAACACTAGAGCCCCGCCCCCAGGAGGTATGTCAAGGGGTGGGTGCATACAAAAGAACATGTGGCACACTATTTCCCAGACTTCTGGCCCTGTTACAAAAAGTATTCTGTCAAATCCGCCAGGCAGTGGCTAGCTCAAGCACTACCAAACCTTGGTTCAAGTCAACGCTAGGCCCATACAGGCAAGCTGCCTTGACCCCACTAGATCGTATCAGTCGGTCAGTCACAGGCTTCTATGACTATGACTGCCCTTTCGGGGGGGGGGGGCATCGATACTTTGTGGCACGGGCCACTGCATCTGCATCTACAGAAGCAGGTATCCGTACTGGTGTGCCGTTCATGGGGGCGCGGCTTCCAGACTCCAGCCCACCTGGGACAACAGCAGGGGGAGAGGATGGGTACAAGTCGTCAACCTTGGCACTCGGGGCTTGGTCCGTTCGGATCCCCAGTGCCGGCCACGGTCACAGCTCAGCCCCATTGGTACAATCCTCAGTCATCCTCGCGAGGGCATAAAGAAGAAGTGGTGACTGCAATTGAACAAGCATGAGCCACCATACTGGCAGCTACAAGCTGCTTCCTGCCACATTCTCCAGTGAATATGTCAACATACTGAAGCCGTCCCACCTACAGGGGCGGGCGGCTGCATCAGCAGAGCTCTCTTTCCTCTCTGTAAGTGGCTTCGACCACACTGTTAGCTCCGACCTTGAGAACGAGATCTAAGAGACAAGCCAACTGTGAAGCCTGAGCTCAGGTGTGAACCTGAGTCATAGCCCAGCAGTTAGGCACTTGAGCTGCATGACCCGTGTCGTGGGTTCGAGTCCTACAGCAGGCAGTTCTTGATCGTCCACTTCAAGCTTGGCAAAAGGGGTTTTTATCTGCTGCCACATAATTGTTGATTCTGCTGCTGCCACATAAATGTGGCAGCAGCAGAATCAACTCTCTTTAGTGTTTCGCTCAGCCGTAATTTAAAGTGACTCAGCAGAATAAATACAGGTAGTGTGATCTGTTTAGTGTGTAAGGGGTAAAACCTGACGTGCAGCAGCTAGGGAACCGGCGGTGCAGCTGCTGAGAATGACGAAAATGCATTCTATTCTATGACCAGAGGCACCTTCGAGGCGTTTTCTTCAGCGTTTGCTTGGGCTGTCGAAGCATTTCCTGCACCAATCTAATTGCAAACAATTTGGAATTGCATACATCGGAAGTGGTATTCTGCGAAATTAGCAGTGGCAAGCACTGCCAGCTTAGACGTGACCTCATCGCAGCCCGGAGCCTATGAGAATCACGGCCTGTCAGCAGCAGCAGCAGTAGGGCTGCCAGCTGCCAGGCCGGCCATCGAGCCATCGGGTCAGAGTGACGGCGACTGGACCTAGCCCTGCCCAATACTCAGGAAGTGACTCAGCAGCTTAGTTTTAATGACCCAGATGGCAAGCCGTGACTTCCGGTAGTCAGCACTACACCCTGTCAAGCCAATCGCCTCCCACAGGACTGCACCAATCAGTAGCCACACCAGGCTGGCTGGTGACGATGGCAGGGGGGGGCACGTTGCTC
The DNA here is from genome assembly GCA_009760855.2 of Cristatella mucedo. Lineage (NCBI taxonomy): Eukaryota > Metazoa > Bryozoa > Phylactolaemata > Cristatellidae > Cristatella > Cristatella mucedo. The sequence goes on along the minus strand of WPIO01000027.1, from coordinate 2,741,675 downwards.
TGCAACATGTACAGGTCTCTGATTTGCCAGCGCCTGCTTCTCCTCCTTCTTTGCCGACACAAAGTGAAAAGGCACTTCGTGTGTCAGTGCTGCCAAGATCTCAGCACGGCACACGGTTCGAAAGCAAAAAAGAATTTAAAATAGCTACCGAAGTGTGCATTCCTTTTAAAGTTAGCTCCCATACACCAGATGTCATGGCAAATTGCCATGTTCGGTTACACGACGCGACTCAGAAGCCTCGTGGCCTTATCTGGAGTGCTGCACATCTAGAGCACTTTCCCTCCTTCTTACTACTTGGGGAGGAGCACGGTACGAAAAAAGATGAGATGCAGAAGTCTGTTTGCTGAGGCCCTGACTACTGCTACAGCAGAATGCTATCTGGTTCAGACTATCCAGTGCGATTTGTGCAAAACTCAAAGATCCAAGTAAACGAGATGTAAATGACCTCGAATGTGCCCGAGCATTTTCAGAGGGCTCACCGTATGAATGGCTGCAGTTTTCAGCACTGGTGGCAGCATTGGCACCACTGCTTAGCCTACTTTGGCGGTGAGTGAGGCATTACTGCAATTTTTCGCGACCTACTCAAGTAACGAGTGCATATTTCAGATAACTGCGTTTGGCATGCAAGCATGCACCAAATGTCACGGCATTCTACTGGGGGGGGGTAGGAAGGATGAGGCTTCTCGTGTAAATTAAGTGGCACTCATTTTACAGTACCGAGCAGCTAGCCGATTGCTGCATGTCAGGCTGCAGGCCAGCACTCAGTCTACTGCAGTCCACTGCAGGGACTGCTGGCCTGTGACAGGCAGGATATAACAACGGCTGAGTGCTGCAGCGGTGCAGCACTGCTTTTAGGACCTACGAGCCAGATTCCATGTTGGCTGGTGTGATAACGGGCTGCAAAGTTTGATAACTGCTCGCCCCTAAACCCTAATCTACTTGCACTGCTACAAAGTCAAGTTTCTCTTGAGTGTGCCACTGGAATGCCAACAAGCTTCGCTAATAAACTCTAAACGAGGTCTGCTAATAATCAGCCGTTGTTTTTTTTTACTTGCCGGTAGCCGATCAGCAGGGGTTGCCATTGATTGCTGCAATGTGTCTCTTCCTATAGGGGTGTCTGTTTGACCCGAGGCCACGAGGTCACTGTTTGCTCATATAGTCGGCACTTCGTTGCAAATGCAAAGCCAAATTGACAATGGTCGGAGATGCAACTTGAAGTTTAAGCTAAGCATAAAATATGATAAGAATAATGTTGATGCTTAGACTATTTATTAACGTGCACATACACTAGTGACCCATGGGAGTTCATTAACTTACGTAATTTAAAATGTGATCGTGTATGCACAAGACATTAACTTTAATGCTTACACTGTGGCCTTTGTGATGCTCATAGGACTATTGGGAACCTACAGCTAGGCAGAGCGTTAACGTCAAAAATATTAGTGCAGATAGCACAAGTCAAATTATTTCAATTTTCTGTCATTGGGCACAAAAACAGTTTCCAAATCCTTTACAATACAATAAATAGAAAATTTCTATCGTTCAACAAATAACTGCTGTTGTGGTCAGAAAAGCCATTTTCCACAAACACTTTGCTTATCTGGTATTTTTAAATTCTCTGGTTTGGCTGCTAGGCATTGTGTCGTTGTTAGGTTCAGATATAAAGCATGCGTTGTGCTGCTACCCAAACTAGAGATGACTAGGCAGACATAGCACTATAAAAGGTAACATACACGGAAGTGTAACAGTACAGATACCTTGATTGATGGAGATTTTAGTTTATGCTAATTTTAGTTGATGCTGAATAAGAGAAGAGTAAAAAGCCACATTTGATCAACACGGTGAGCCCTGATGGCTCATTAGGTAAGGCCGGTGCTTTTCATGACCTCGATCCCGAGGTCGTGGGTTCGAATCCTGAGGTGGGCGATCCTTTATCGCTGCTGCAAGCGGTGGTGATAGCCGTAAAGGCTCTTCTGTCGCTATACAAAAGATGCTGTTAAATCAGCTAGTATTTTTTTTATGGCATCAAGAGGTTGCTTGAACCCAGCAGATGCATTTTGCTACTAGCGTGGACAACTTATCAAGACGAGTCCAGAGAGGGATCAGCTATCTTCAAAAAAAGAAGAGCAAGTTAGACAGCAATGAAGGTATTGCAGATCCAGATTCTAATTTTACAGATTCGGTAGAGGAAAGAAAGCCATACCTCCCAACTAGAAAGACATCAACAATCTGATCCAAGGCTTTGGCCTTACCAACTCCTACACTGCGCTTCTGATATCTGGGCTCAAGAAGTAGAACGTGTTGGATGAAAGAGTGAAAGTAGCAGATCAGAGAAAGCGTTACCAGGTTTTTCCCACATCTTCAATCGGCAAAATGAGCTCTGCTTCTGTAAAAATGGGGCTAGTCTAGTCGAGGCTATTTAAATCATGTAACCCATGTGAATAGCACCTTTCCATAGACAGTTCATCCAGTAGCCTCAAGAACGAGCAGTTTCATACTGGAAACTAGTACCTGTCTCTCTCAATAGCTAGGTCTGTGCAACTCAAGAGGACTACACCAGTGTTTCGATGTTGATGAATCCTTTCATTGACCTTTGGCGACTATGGCTGGGATTATATGGTATGGTCGGGTTCACCAAGTTACCTCGTTTTCTTTGCCCATTCTCCGAGTTCTCTTTAGGCAAGAACAGCAACAAGTGGAAGCTGCTGGTTACCAGACCCTCGGAAAGTGCTGATGCCACAACTTCACCAACAGTTAGGCTTCAAGTAATTTGTCATGGCTCTAGACAATGAGTCACCTGCTAGCAAATAACTTCAAAATATCTCTCCGCAGCTGTCAGATGCAATTGTCAGCTGGTATCTTTGTCGGACAGCAGATAAAGTAGTTCATAGAGCGTGAAAATTAGCCAAGAAGCTACACGGCAGAGAAAGCTGCTTGGAACAGTTTCGTTGCAGTGGTCCGTGGCTTTCTGGGCCATCGCAAGGTTGAAATCTATGACTAGCTGGTTCAGGATCTCATACAGAACTAAGCCAATATGCAGAATGTCCCTCAAGATCGATATCCTTGATGCTCATCTCGACGAATTCAAGAAGAACATGGGAGCTTACTCACAGGAGGAGCGAGGCGAGCACTGCCACCAGGAAATGTGGTACTTCGAACTTCTTTATAGTAAACAGCATAACAAAAATATGTTCTTTGAGGGTTTCTTTGAGTAAGTGATTTTCCGTATAGATGCAAATCTAGACCATCCACTTTTTTCTAGAACCTCTTGAGTGGCCATTTTTGCAGGACTTTCAGAATAAGTACATGTTAATTTTGATTTATTTGATACAAAGTTTTTAGGGAATAGTGGCCATTTTTGTCACCTTATAAAGCATTTGCAATTAGGTAGTGATAATAACTACCCAGGGACAAGAATAGCTCAACATTGTGTAATTTACTTATTTGCATGTGTAGCTGCAACAATCACTCATAGACAAGATTTAACATTGGATTGAATTGAAAAAGTGTTCATTCCTATCTTGAATGCCTTAAAAAATGTTTAAAAAATTATCAGTGACTTCTAAAAGGAAAAAGTATAATACTGCTTCAGAAATCTTACTGACAATTCATCCATGTTAACATTTAAGAAAAACAATATAATTAATTTATGGTGGCTGTGGGTTAGTGCAGCAGTTCAAAAGCTTCCCTGGTGACAAACCAAGCAACAAAATAGACAAATGACAGGAAATACGTTACATTTTATAAAGCATTTACAGTGAAACAATGTAGATCAAAGTAATTTTCTAAGCTACAAATGTGAAGTCAGTTGGCTGGGTGGAGTTTCCTGTTTAAACTATGAAGGGGAAACAATAAAGTCACTACCAAGGCTACTCGAAGAGGGTCTGAATACGACATACACAAGCTGTATGTGCTCGTACATGCTATGCGACCAACAACTTACACTGACATATCGTATATGAAAATGCACACACGTTGTCTCACACGTGTACACAGTCATTGGGAAAGCATCAGCAAAATCAGCCCACAGGTGCCTATGAACGGTCCCTCAAATAATTAAATGCCACAGACGCCACTGGTGGCAACTTACGAAGGTATTTTGAAGTATATCCATATTGTATACTTCTAGTAAGATATCTATCAGCGGTCGGAAAGTCAGGCAAATACTCAAAACCAACAAACAGCCCCACTCGGAGTAACCGTGCAGTGTAATGGGACATGAGCCCCGGGCCGGGATGCCGGGCCTATCAAGAAGCCTCTATTTGTACAGCTCCAACTTGGAAATGAATGACGAAGCATTTTTCTGGGTAGCTCTCTGGGCATCTGGCATACTGTACACATGGCTGGCTGCAGCTACACTGAAGCAGGCCATAGTACAGATAGCACCCTTACCAACCATACTCACTCGACTCTTGCATGCATGTCCCTCTCTAGCTCTTCCTTCTCTGTCTCTGTCTCTGTCTCTGTCTCTGTCTCTGTCTCTGTCTCTGTCTCTGTCTCTGTCTCTGTCTCTGTCTCTGTCTCTGTCTCTGTCTCTGTCTCTGTCTCTGTCTCTGTCTCTGTCTCTGTCTCTGTCTCTGTCTCTGTCTCTGTCTCTGTCTCTGTCTCTGTCTCTGTCTCTGTCTCTGTCTCTGTCTCTGTCTCTGTCTCTGTCTCTGTCTCTGTCTCTGTCTCTGTCTCTGTCTCTGTCTCTGTCTCTGTCTCTGTCTCTGTCTCTGTCTCTGTCTCTGTCTCTGTCTCTGTCTCTGTCTCTGTCTCTGTCTCTGTCTCTGTCTCTGTCTCTGTCTCTGTCTCTGTCTCTGTCTCTGTCTCTGTCTCTGTCTCTGTCTCTGTCTCTGTCTCTGTCTCTGTCTCTGTCTCTGTCTCTGTCTCTGTCTCTGTCTCTCTGTCTCTGTCTCTGTCTCTGTCTCTGTCTCTGTCTCTGTCTCTGTCTCTGTCTCTGTCTCTGTCTCTGTCTCTGTCTCTGTCTCTGTCTCTGTCTCTGTCTCTGTCTCTGTCTCTGTCTCTGTCTCTGTCTCTGTCTCTGTCTCTGTCTCTGTCTCTGTCTCTGTCTCTGTCTCTGTCTCTGTCTCTGTCTCTGTCTCTGTCTCTGTCTCTGTCTCTGTCTCTGTCTCTGTCTCTGTCTCTGTCTCTGTCTCTGTCTCTGTCTCTGTCTCTGTCTCTGTCTCTGTCTCTGTCTCTGTCTCTGTCTCTGTCTCTGTCTCTGTCTCTGTCTCTGTCTCTGTCTCTGTCTCTGTCTCTGTCTCTGTCTCTGTCTCTGTCTCTGTCTCTGTCTCTGTCTCTGTCTCTGTCTCTGTCTCTGTCTCTGTCTGTCTCTGTCTCTGTCTCTGTCTCTGTCTCTGTCTCTGTCTCTGTCTCTGTCTCTGTCTCTGTCTCTGTCTCTGTCTCTGTCTCTGTCTCTGTCTCTGTCTCTCTCTCTCTCTCTCTCTCTCTCTCTCTCTCTCTCTCTCTCTCTCTGTCTCTGTCTCTGTCTCTGTCTCTGTCTCTGTCTCTGTCTCTGTCTCTGTCTCTGTCTCTGTCTCTGTCTCTGTCTCTGTCTCTGTCTCTGTCTCTGTCTCTCTCTCTCTCTCTCTCTCTCTCTCTCTCTCTCTCTCTCTCTCTCTCTCTCTCTCTCTCTCTCTCTCTCTCTCTCTCTCTCTCTCTCTCTCTCTCTCTCTCTCTCTCTCTCTCTCTCTCTCTCTCTCTCTCTGTCTCTCTCTCTCTCTATATATATATATCACCCCATCACAAATATGCAAACACATGCTACACGTGTGCAGATACACACGCACGCGCACACACACACACACACACACACACACACACACACACACACGCGCACACACACACGCACACACACACACACAGTCACATCCGCCTGCACCTTCCCACATACCATGCTAGCACACGAACACCTTGCTAGCTAACACGCACATACACACATGCAGGCACACACCAAGAGACGCACGCACAGCATCCATTTCGCTTCCATTTTTCTGTTCTTTTCTTTTTTCGGGGAGCTTCGTGGTCTGCTGTGGTCTCTATTCTCTACCAAACGTCTTTGTACGTTCTTCTGTGTGACCGGATTAAGGTGATAACAACCTAACTCCCCAGGTCAATGCAGGCGTCGGCTCTATGTGCCAGCATGGAGTCAGCAGACAGTGACGGCAGCTCAGCAGCCAGTTAGTGGCATGTCTATTTCCATCATTTGTAGAAGCTGCTGCTAGAAAGATGCCACGGGCTTATCAAATTTACATGCATACAGAGCTGGCCACCCAGGAGCTAATCAAGCATAGAGTTTTTTAAGTAGATGTCTGCTTATGTCATGCAGTCGGCTGGCAGTGGCTAATTGCTTCACTGCTTGACAGGCTGAGTCACCGTGAGTCGAGGAAGAAGCTAAATGGCTGCCAGTAACACTGTACTTGCAAGCAAGAATACAGGACGGATTCTCCACCAACTATCTATTGTGCCAGCAAGGCCATTCCTTGTTAGGCCTAATGCTCCAAGATGGCCGACTTCTAGTGAGGCATAAATAAGCTATCTCGCTGGTCGACTCCCATAGCATCGCGATCAAGAATGCTGGAATGCTTGGGATTCTTATGGAGCACGCATATCACTGATGCATAGTGACATAGAATTAGCCATAAATGAGATGGTATTAATAATGGGGTGATTGGCTTGCCAGTAGTTACCAGCTCTAGCCAATGGTAACACAGCCGCTTAACTTTGATTGCATGCTAGTCACTGGCTAAGGGTACATTCCTAGTCGATCGCAGCCCAGTCAGTTTCTGTGAGGTCCGTAATTGCCTGTATCTATATGAACCGATGCCATCATAATCAAGAGCTTGATTAGGTGTTGCACACCAGCCAGGTGTTCGCTGTTCAGCAACACGGCACACAAGTAACAATAAAAAGAATAAAATAATATGGCATTTGTAGTTATTGCTTCTCCATCTATACTTCCCACGCAGCCGCTAGGTGCTCGACGTCCCTGTAGCTGGTTGCAAGCTAGGACGCTGGCGTATCAGAGCGCAGCATTCCTGCTGCTAGACAACCAAGAAGCTAGCCCATCAGAGTGCAGCATTCCGAATGGTTGCAGACGACAGACTCCTGTTAGAATTAACATATAGAATTAACACAGAGGGAGTGCTGATAAATAAACATTAGCTGATTTAACAGCCTCATTTGTATAGCAGAAGAAGAGTTTTACCGGCTGTCATCATTACTTCCAGTTTGAAATAAAGGATTGCCGACTGCAAAATTAAAACCCACGATCTCGATCGTGAAGAGCTAGCACCTTACCTACTGAGCTATCACTGCCCAGTACTGTCAACACGAGCATCCAGAGATAATGGACTCATATTAATGACTAACGTTGTGTGTTTGAATCCTGCAGACCAGGCATATCTTTATTGCCTTCTGCATGGGGAGCTGAAAGCCACTTCACCTTTCTGCTGTTACAGAGATGACACTGTTAAATCAGTCCATCTTTTTTTACTATTATACGAAGCTGTTGTAAGCGCATCGAATGTAGTAAATGCAAAACTAGCTAGTACAAAACTGTTAATTTGCATGACAGCTGTGGTAAAACTTGACCTCATCGGTATTCCACTTTCATCGAGAGTGTTTGTGCATGGGAAAGGTCTTATATCATATGCGTCAAGAATAGTACCTCATTTACAGAAACACTGAAAACACAAATGGAAAAAATTTGCATTTTAAGCTGCGATGCATTCATTAGTCTATCTTCTGTGTCAGATTGCCAACTGTTTGCATGCATCAAAGTGCTGGGTGCACTACCTTGATAGGAAAAGAGAGTAAATCGGATGACGACTGGGTGCTGGTGGGATTTGACGGGGAGGCATCGTGCGATATATCCAAGGCTTCTACTAGAGATGAGGCTGGCGATGGTGCTTCAGCCGATGCCGCGGTCGATCCATCAGCATGCACCGTGCTATCGGTTGCTAGCACGTAAGATGTGGCAGGCTTGACTGCCATTCCGGAATCGGCAGCAGGTGCTTCAATTTTTTGACCTATTGAAATGGAGCAAGTTCGCGTTTATCACTAGGCACTGGAGCTAACGGTGACACAAAGAGCTACTGCCATAGTGCAGGGAGCTCCACGATGAACAAACAGCTTGCTAGGGAAAAATGTCAGGGTTTGTGTAGCAGTACGACAGACTGAGACATACCGGCTGTAAAGAGGTTCGCGTTGTCAAGAAATAACAAAACAGCAAGTCTCCCCATGGGCACTGCACATGACAATGCTAGGTCTCCAGACACATATCAGTTGGCAGCACAACTAGCCTAAAATGGCTCTGGAATTGGCAAGGAGACACTTTCCATTATACCTGCCCAAGAATGGCGAGGCATGGTAGTTTTCTTTAGGTAACAGTGTGCCAATGCTCGATCAATAGGGATAATACAGGAAATTATGCAGACAGCCTTTATGGAACTGTCCAACCATGGTGGACTGTGCACATAGTCCTGCTGCTCGTACAGTCAAACCCATTGCACAAATCTCACGGTGGTCTAATCTTGTCATTGTGCACTTGGAAAACTTGATACTGAGTAAAGAGTATGCATATATTATTGCCTGTCTGTGTAGCTCCACAATGCCGAAAAGTGGGTGTTGGAGTTTTCCGCTGCACACTCAAAGCATAAGCTGTTTTTAGTGTGCATGCCGCAGCCGTGATATAATTCATGTCGCATAACAATGAGAAAGTGAGATGTATAGCTGTGGTGAGGATAGTCTAGAGAGTCAGTAGCCTGGAATTAGTAGCTCGGGGCTGCTGGAAATGCTGTACCAGAGTCGGCAGCAGAAATGTTGCTGTGTCAGTAATGCGAAAGTGAGTTCCACAGTCCAGGACCTGCAGAGCAACAAAGTGCTGTTGCTAACGGTCTTTAAGCAAAAGAGTGAATTTTCTAATTAATTTTCCTAAGAGGCATTTAGTGCATGAGAAGGTCAAGCCTTGGTCGGAGTATCCATATATCAATTGGGAGAAGCTAATTCAGCAGCAGTGTTTCTAAAGCCACAGAAACCCCTAAATGTCTTTTGCACCCATTCTGGTGGGGAATAAAGAATTGGCTGAATAGTTTGCTGCAGGACTCAAACCAACGACCTGAGATGTAAACTGTGAGCACCTGTGAGCTGCTGTTCTAAGATCCGGTGGCAGAATCTTTCAACCATCTCATTTAGGGTGACGACAGGAGCTGACTGAATATGTGCTCACCAAGCTGCAGCTGAACGTATAGCCATTCTCAATTGTGCAACCCACAAAAAAAGAAGTTTTCGAAAGAGAAGCCAATAGACTATTGTAGGTGCATGGCGATAAGGAGCTAGGTCTAGAAAAGCATGAGTCATCTGAGTTATGCCAGCCATCCTTGAAAACAGACCCTCAGCTACCCGTAAAGGGAGCCTGCCATTATCTCAGCTGCCTGCCCTTTGCATTGCTAGAACAAGGCAGCGTATTGGCAAGAGTGCATCCATACTTAAGGAACACGAGAAGCAAAGTATGCTTACAGGATGGAGTCATGAAGCAGCTCCCAGTCTGCTTGTAAAGCAAGCTCACATGGAGGCCTTCAGCTGAGACCGGCTCCACCCATGCTTCGTTACCTGCATCTCCGGCACTATCCACATCGTTGTTCTCAAGTCGCAGGGCTTAAAGCTTTTTATCCTGACTAGTCATTTTCTCATTGGAATGCAACATTATGCACAGTGCCAATTATCCAGGCACCAATTCGTTTGCCGCACCTCACTATTTGGAACAGTAGGGCAGCATCGACATCTACTGTCGACCATTACCTTCGTCATGCACAGGCTCACATCTACAGGCAAAACAAAACAAGACCAAGCAGATGCGGAGCACGACTGACCTAAAACTTTGAGCCCACACGTAGTAGCAAGCACAAGCTGGCCGACTTTTACTTCGCACGTGTACATTCCAGAGTCGTCGGGGAATATTTCGTTGAACATCAGTGAGGCTTTAACTCCATCAAATAACTGCTTTATGTCTTCGTTGTTGATCAGTACCTGCACGTTACAAAACCACTTCATTGCTGCAGCCGAGGCATCCATAAAACAAAGGAGTAGACACATGGCTCTGCCAGCATATCTCCAGTTGCATCAGCTCGAAATCCAGGTGTCATATTCCAAAGCGACCTCTCGTTAGACGACCACATCAGCTCCACAGTCAAATCAGCCTATTTTCAGCTTCATAACATTGCTAAAATTAGGGCTTGTTTAGATAAGGATACCACGTCCAAGTTGGTCCATGCATTCGTGACATCTCGTCTCGACTTCTGCAACTCACTGCTTACTGGCCTACCAGCATGTGCGATCAGGCGATTGCAGCTGGTGCAAAACTCTGCAGCTAGGCTTGTCTGTCGTGAGAGTCGCAGTTGCCACATTACTCCACTTCTCGCCGACCTGCACTGGTTACCAGTCAAGCAACGGATTGACTTCAAGGTTTTGTCGCTCACTTTTAGGTCTCTTCATTCTATGGCTCCAGCCTATCTTTCAGATATACTACCCCATCAGGCAAAGCATCGTACCACTCGCTTTTCGGAATCCAACAGTCTAGAAATACCTCGTACAAACCTTAAATCCTTTGGAGACCGTGCATTTAGCTCGTATGCTCCCACAGCCTGGAACTCCCTCCCGACCTGCATCAGAACATCCCCTGACCTGACCACATTTAAAAGAAACTTAAAAACATACCTATTTAGGACAGCATTTAGTGGGTCCTTGTGATTCGTCCTCGATGTGCTTATGCGTGCTGACACTGTTCATGCTGCCACTAACCACATTTGCATGCTGACCCAGTGCATGTAACCCCTAACCATGTTATTCATTTTGTTTGTTTTTCAAGCATGATTTTACTTACTATTCTATTGCGTATCACTTTGCAGCAAATGTAAAGCGCCTAGAAAGAGATTAAGTTCTCTGAGGGCGCTTTATCAAGTGCAATATTATTATTATTATTATGCCAGCAACCAATGCCGGTCCGGTGCATTAGCTGCATTAATTCCGCCTTCCCGAACATGGCGGTCCCACGATCCCGAGACACTACCATGACTGCCAACGTTGGGCTAGAGTGGCCTCCTACTCAAAAGAATCAGTGCCTTCGCAACCGACTGTGCAAGTTCATGAACCAGGAGCTCGAGCACCTAATAGCACAAATAGCCGTGAGACCAGGCTCAGCCAAGAGTGTGCACGGTTGACCTGCATGCCGGATGACATGGTTCAACTAAAAATTAAATGCATCTTCGGCAACTAGTAATGGCATATGTTGCTTTAGCCAGTAAGCAATAATTATCACTGGAACAAGAAGCCGGACGTCTCACGAGCCTCATTACTCTGCCGAGGTCCAATGGTACTTTAAGTGCAGGCACATCATCGGCTCATCATCGTTTTTAAGGGCCATGGAATAGGATATCACTTTTATGCTGCCGATACTCAGCTGTACATGTCATTCCAACCGTCGCAATCTGCTGCAGCAACTTAGAAACTGACTGCTTGTCTTGCCGACATTCGATCCTGGATGTCGGAAAACTTCTTGAAATAAAATGACGACAAAACCTAACTATTTCTCATAGGAAACCCTAAGCGCATGGCTGGATTAAAAGACTTTGCTCTTCTAATGGGTGATGCTGTTGTGCGACCATCACCCCGTGCTCGAAATTTAAGTGTTGTTTTCGATAGCTGCCTAAATTTTAAAAGCTTCATTCAGAAGACTGCTTCTACAGCTAGCCATCACGTCCGATCCCTATCCAAGATTAGGAGACGTCTTCCACAGTGGCTTGTAAAAAAATTAACACTCCTTAGTTCTGTCTCGGCTTGATTATTGCAATTCACTTTTGACTGGGCTACCAAAAAAGGCAACTAGGCCACTGCAGCTGACTACGAATATGGCTGCAAGGCTAGTCTTCAAGTCCCAGAGGTTTGAGCACGTGTCTCGTTTGCTAAAAGAGCTAGGATGGATGCCAGTTGAGCAACGGATACAGAGCAAAGTTCTTACGCTGACCCACAAGGCCTGCCACGGCTTGGCTCCTTCGTACCTAGCTGAACTGCTGCACCAGTTTCAGCCTCTTCGTGCCCTCGGGTCCTGTGTGGACAATAAATTAGCTGTTCCATTCCTCTGCTTAAAGACCGTTGGTGACAGAAGCTTTAGCTCTGCAGGTCCTGAACTGTGCTCGCTTCCACAATTCTTACGCAATTGCAACTACTCTCCTGCTGCCGACTATGGCTCATCCTTTCCAGTGGTCCTGAGCTGGTACTTCCATGCTACTTACTACGCCAACTGCTCTCCTGACTCTGCTATGCTTCCCACTTTCTCTCTGTTGCATGAGACCAAGTCTGTTGGCTACCGAATTCGTACCGACGAAAGCTGCTTAGGCTGTGAGAGCGCTATACAAAACTCTCCTGCGCAACATGCACACAGTCTTTATGACTTTGTGGAGTTACAGAAGGAGATGCATTACATTACATTACATCGTCGCATCGATAGAGACAAAAAAGGTGATGCTGCTATCTCAACTGTGAAAGAGACTAGCAGGCGTTGCAGGCCTATAAGACACATGGTCGGCAGGCTACGACCCACTTAGACTAACCGTGTCATCTGAGGCATCCAGCCATCGGAGCAGATCAAGCTCCAGCCCTACATCCAGGCTACATGGTCGGATTAACCAGGCTAGTCCACAGTAGCGATTTATGCATCAACGCATAGCCGGAGAATCGTGCTAGCAAGCAAACCAGCACGGGACCAGACGGCCACGGAACCTGTTGCCTCCGATGTCCTCTAAGGCTGGCATCAGAAGAGAGCTATTGCTTACAACTTCCCAAGAGCCACCCAGCCGACGACATATCTGCCTGCGATGGCCCATAAGTGAGTGACAAGCAGGGAACGAATCAGGTCGTCCATCAGTCGCATAGCCCCACAGACACAAGACGGACGTCACTGCCCCCCTATCCGAGCAGCAGCTGTGATAGCAGCCCGGTGGGAGGCACTGTTACGAGAGCGTTATATGGCACATGCCACTAAGCAGCACCCAGATCAGCAGCAGCCGACGACACAGGCCTATGTTTTGCCAGCTACCACTGCTGTGGACAGTTACTGGAGGTCTGCCAGAAAGTTACCTTGCCGTCTTTGGACCACGTTATGCGAGCTGCTACTGCCTTGGCCGAAAGTGTACAGATCAAGCTCACGCCAACGTCGCCGTCGTGCGGCTCGATGCTTTCGAGGCCCTCGCTGATCCGAAGCATCTGGGCATCATCGCCGTCGTCGTCGTCGGGTCCTGCAGTTGGAAGATGCTGCCGCAGCGTAGGTGCGGCGATCGCTGCTGTCGAGCCTGGAAAAGCCTTGCTGGCCATCTCGGTGCCGGTACACACAAGCACCGTGAGCAAGAGTGGCCTCGAGGAGACACAGACTGAGAAGAAGGATGTGGAGAGCTGAGTCGCCCGCTGAGCGGCAGGCAGAGCGAGCAGACGAGCGTCCAGGAGAGTCCGTAGAGCCAAACGGCAGGCGAGTGGGCGCGCACGCACACGGCCGCCGCCGACTTAAGCTTGCAGTGCACACTTATAGCCAGCTAGTGGGTGCCAGCCAAACTGCTGTGCATCACCAGCGACACCCGGAAGTGGGTATGGAGCTGAGAATCCAGGCCATCACTGCCATCTTAATTGCCAATTGCAACTAGGCCATCCATCAGGCTAAGCACTTTTTGCCGGCCAAGCCGTTGCAGCTGTTTGCTCACAGCAAAAACAGTCGTTGGTCGCATCGAATAAAAGCATCCAAGAGAAACAGCATCGAGGGCAGATGCTGCCTCTAGGGTGGCCGCTCAGCTCGCTGCCCTGCTGGTGGATGCTATTGCTCGTGACAGCTCTGAACGCAGATGATAATGACGGCTGCCTGACAGCACCAAAACGGCTTGCACGGCACATCATCGAGCAAGCTTCTGATGGCCAAGCTTGCCTGAGATTTGCAAGCATTTTTTTGCCAAATCTCCGCTCGGAATGTTCGGCTCGGAGGCAGCCGATACGTGCCATTGTCAGGCTTCATGCCCGAGCAGATCTCGAGTGATGATAGCGATTTTAAGAGAAAAGCCCATAAGCTGATGTCACAAAATCCCAACGACCGACCCCCCCCCCCCCAATGCTCCCAGAAAGAGCAGTGCAGCTGGCTGAATGCAGTTCGGCTGAATGGCAGGCAGAGGCAAGCCTGGCTCGGATGCTCAGGTTTTGGCAGCGGCGGTCGTGGAGGCAGCCAGCGGCAGCCGATGGCAGAGAGCAGGGGCTGCAGGCGGTGGCGGCGAAGGTGTCACCAAGTGCGCTAGCACCAGGATAGCATTACATCCACACGCTAAGGTGACTACTGCAGCTCTTGTGTCGCCAGACGACAGCGCTAGACGACTTTGACATGTGAGCATCGAATGCCCACCGCACCCAGCCCAATGAGGCTCTTTTCACCAGACATAGAGCAGAGGAGGCGAAGAAGACCCGCTCCTCCTCGAGGCACACCGCTTGCAGAAGCATGACGATGCAGCTATGTTCAGTGCGCCCAGCATTGCTGACAAGCAGAGCCACAGAGAGGGGGAACCAGCTCCTCATCGGGCAGAGCTCGGCGAACGATGCCGACCAGCAGCCTCAGTACACTCATTGCTGCATCGGCACGTTGCTGGTGCTTGCAAAGTGGCTGGCTACAGCCGAAGGGCAGCAAACGCCTGTGTGTGTGTGTGTGTGTGTGTGTGTGTGTGTGTGTGTGCACGTGTGTGCAAGTGAAAGCTGTGCATGCGCAGCAGCTGACGCACCACTGCTGGTAGCAGTGTGCCACATTTGACCCACACGGTTGACTCTCGTCTAGCCGGCCACACACTACAGTGGCTGCAGCGCCGATGAGCAAATGGCATCGGGTCGGCAATATGCCGAATCAGCAATTCCAGTTTACCCGAGCAGTGGCACGACGAATGCAATCGGACGATGGAATGGCGGCTGCAAGACCGAACGAAAGCAATGGCCGCTCAAGCCGTCGCAGCTGGCATCACGTGGTGGCACTCGCACTAACCTGCAATGCTTAAGTGGCACGAGGTCTGCTGCTCGCCGACGCTGTTCCTGGCCAGACACCGGTACAGGCCAGCGCTGCCAGCGCCGACGCAGCTAAGGGTCAGCGTGCCGGTGGTGCCATCGAACGACTGCCGCACAAGCTGGCTGTCATCGAGCAGCTCACTATCTGCAACAGCGAGCCATCTTAAGACGTCTGCTCAGACACATGTGTTCGCCCAGTTTCAACGATCCGGGCAGCAAAATCTTGGGCAGTTGAGGCGAGTAGGCCACAAGAGGTCAGACGCCAGACGTCGGTGGGAAGAAGCCGGCGCTATGACTTGAAGAACCCAGTGAAGAAGGTGAGCAATGAGGTGCCAGAGCTGGCATGCAAGTATACGGAAGGCCGCCGCCTAGTCTCCACATGGAAACCAATCTGTTCGCTGTTGGTACGCGGCTTGGCCTGGCAGTGCAGACACCTCTGACTAACTATCTACAAGCTTCGAGGTGTGCTCAATTGGATTGAACAAGTAAGAGAAGTAAAGTTTAGCTGCTTCAGCAGCCTCATGCATATATTAATGGAGAAGAGCCTTTACTGTGAGTATCCTAAGCTCCAGTAGCAATAACCACAAAAGGTTGGCCTGCTGCAGGATTCGAACCCACGACCTGGATTGCAAAGTGAGTGACGGGACCTTACCATTGGGCAAAGCCCCAAGAGTTAAAGTACAAACCGAGACACTAATTCCATAGGTCACCTCGTGACACATTTACTTACGGTGGCAACTAGTGGCCAGCTTCTAGCTTATCACCGAGGTGTCATCAATAATGGCGGGCCCGAGGGACAGGCAGGCTTTAGGTGGGGCCGGAATCTCAAGGAACAGCTGCCATATAACTAGAAAAGGCTCGATACTACCGCAGGTTTTTGGTCGGTCTGAGTTCAACCGAGTGCAACTGTGGCTGCAAATCAGGGGGCGACCTTGAACGATGACCTGAGTTTTGGTAGGGTCAGGCCATTCAAGTGATGCTAGCTTCGAGTGACCTGGCTAATCCAACTGTGTAGGTAGTGTGCCAGCCATGCACTGCAAGCCCTCACCGGCCAAGAGCAGCACATGGGGAGGTACTTTGCTTCATGCAAGGACAATAATTTGCCTCGATGTGCGACTAATCGCCAGCCTTCTTTACCAGATCAGTTCTGCAGCTATCAATCCTGCTGCATGCACAATCCAAATGGTCGGCTTCTCCCTCCAGCATCGGGTTCGATCCTTTTTCTACAGCTTGATGGCTACTCTAAATTAGTCAACCTAAAAAGCACATAGGAAAAGACCTCCCCCTCGAGCAAGGAGTTTACTTGAAATACCTTGTCCAAAACGAGAAAACACTCTTCGACATATTTATGAATGGCCACAACCTCCACAGTGGCTCAAAAACATTTACAGTGAGCACACATTATTGCCTTTTCTGATTGAAGCTTTGCTGAATGTGTCCAAAGGATTGTGTTTAGGATGTCAAACTGTCTAATGTACAAAGAAATGTAGCGGTACTGGTGGAGTCTTGGAAGTAAGATAGACCAGGCTGTTCACATTTTTTGTGCACCCAACTAGCCGGTTTTTGCAATCTCGTCCGTGAAACAGCAGTCCAAGCGAAGTGCCATTTTTCATATCTACATTGTTACAACTGTAAGCCACGTAAGACATGACAAGCCGAGGGATAGCTGTACTTAGTGCTAAACCAGCCCAAGTGTGTCAAATAGTAGTGACACACTTAACCATCACTCTGATGAACCATGCTATGCTTGCTGACATTAAGCATGCTACCACTAACCACTCGATCATGCTTCCTTTGCAACATATGTAAAGTGCCAAGGAACAGATTAAGTTCTCTGAGGGTACTATACAAATGTATTGTTTATTATTCTTATTCTGAAAAAAACATTTGCATCAGCTTTGGATGCTGGAAGTTAGCAACCCCACACTTTGTTGAGGGCAACACACCTCTGCAGCATAAGCTGGAGTAGAGGCAAGCAAGCAGCCGAGCCAAGGTGAAGTCGTTCAATGGCTGCCGCTGATTTCAAGCCTTTCGAGGCATATCCAACTGGGGTGGGGCTGTTTGTCGTGCAAGTCAGCGATCGAATGCAGCAGTTTAGCAAAGGTTGCAGCAAAGGGTGCTGGACGCTCGCTTAC
Source organism: Cristatella mucedo (assembly GCA_009760855.2). Taxonomy (NCBI): domain Eukaryota; kingdom Metazoa; phylum Bryozoa; class Phylactolaemata; family Cristatellidae; genus Cristatella; species Cristatella mucedo. The sequence goes on along the minus strand of WPIO01000027.1, from coordinate 2,724,483 downwards.
CTCTGTACCACAGCAGTACCGGATTCGGCACGGCACGCAAGTGTACTCGTAGCACCAGATTTGTTCCACTCTTCACTGTCTTGTCCTCCAAACCCAAGACGAATTCTGGGGTCTTCCAGAGTGGATTACCTGCGCGAATCCAACAGGAAAGGACTGCTGCATATCTCGATAACTGCCATGCTGTCCTCAGAGAGAAGCTGCACTAGCAGCTATAAAACAGGCTTGTCTCAAGGAGACCAAACGCAGACCTCCATATGTGAATACTCTCTACGAGCATAACGTCTCTATGTGTGTACAAATGTATCAAACCAACCGCTTCGTGGCGGGCTTGGTGCATTACCTCTGCTGATCAATATAAGCACAGCTTTTGAACTTATGCTTACATATAAGGGTTTGCATGGTTTCATTGACGAAGATGCAAAACAAAATCTTACTAGTACAATAATATTTAGCATTAGCGAATTCGAATGTTAATGAATATTCGAATGTTGTTATCGATTTGATTATGCACTACAAGTTCTTTCTTCATTACTAAGATAGTATTCTGAAAAAAGAGAAATCATGGAAGCCCTACAAAGTCAATAAAGCCTGATCGGAAAATAAGGCAAGCCTATGTAGATGCACAGCCCACGAGATCAACGATTAAGGAATGATGGGGCTTTCATTAGAACAAACTAAAACAAATGGATTATTCTGGAAACCAGACGAAACTTGTGCTCAATACAAAGATTAGACCAAAGATAGTACTTGGCCTAAGTTGATCTGCTGTTAGCCCTACTGAAGTCCCCAATTCCTATGCTTAGCCATCGCTAGTTTAATTCTTTTAAAGGACGGACTAGAGGCAGTTGGATAATACTATAATATGCAGTAACATATGTATAGCAAGGCTGTAAATAAGCCTCTCGAACATGAGTTGCTAAACATAAGACACACATCGGCAAGGTCCTTAGATATGCCTTGCTGATTACTGGAGGCCAACAGACTCACGTGCAGACCATCCTAATAACGTTGGCTAATCTGCAATAATTTATTAATGCAACATCATCAGTGGTAAAGGAATGCATACGCTGTGTCCCTGTGGTCACATCGACTATGTTCACATTGATTTGCCAACTTGTTCACATTGGTTTGCTAACTTGAACACTCACTGCTGTGCTATATTGTTGCCACCTACAGACAGTGGCTGGTAAATAAGCTATAAGCTTCTATTGAGTCGCTTCAAAGGAACTTGAGACAAAAAGAAAACCGTGTTTACATGCCAAGCTACACACAGAGCTGCCAAAGGAGCTGGAACCGAAATGACGAAGTTGACAGAGTCAACAACGGGGATGTTGATTGCCGACAGCGCACAGTTGCTCTCGTAAAAAACCCGTTAAGGCAGTCAAGCGCTGCTTGTCTGTATGATCTGCATGGCCGCATCATCTGCTCGGCTTGTATGTATGATCTGCTGCTGCAGCTGCAGTGTCGCTTCTCAATACCCTTCACCCAGTCTGTCCGATGCTGCCAAGATGCCTTCCTGTGAGCCACCAGCCGTGACACACTCAATAGACAATGCAATTACAATGGAGTGCAACAGAGTAGCACACACTAGTGCATTATGAGAGCCGCAGTAGAAATATTAAATAGCTTGGCTGTGTAACCTGATCGATTTGCCTCGGGGGCCAGCCGAGTGGCCTCTGAGCCGAGCCGAGTGCAGGACCGACTTGAGATGGTCCACGATCAGCAGTGCAAAGGCCCTCACCACTAGCACTTGCCACTCGAGCCACCACTCAATGGTGGGTGAGGCATTGCAAGAGTCGGTGCCCAGCTACCGCTACTCCCTTGGGCAGCATCTCCCTCCGACCGTTTGCACAAACTGGCAACGGTGCACAATTCCTTCCGATTAGGCTTTCTCTGCTTGGCGACAGCTCGTCGCGTAAGCAAAGAGGCTGCCCGCACCACGCCTCACCTTGCCTCTGGCAAGGAGTCCCGCCACGCCTCGCTGAGGCGCTAGCTCGCGGTCTGTGGCCAGGCCTCACTCTCAGGTGGCTCGAGCCACTAAACTTACTCTCAACGGTGAGCCGTGCACTGGTCTCAGCCTGGCCGAACTCGTTCTGCACGACGCATCGGTAGACGCCAGCATCGTCGGGGAAGACCTCATCAAAGGCGAGGCGCGCAGCGCGCTGGTCGCACTGCTGCTGCATTTCCTTGCACGGCTGCAGCAGGCTGCCGTTCTTGTACCACAGCGCAGTGACACTGCTGCCGGCATCGCACAGGCCCACAGTGAAGCTCAGCCGGCTGCTGCCGTCGATGGCCTTGATGTCGGAAAGCGGCAGGACGATTTTGGGCTGCAAGCATGAGCACCGGCAGGGGGCGCTGAGACGCCGAAAGAGGAAGCAATGCGGCGCCACTCGGCGAGCTGAGCAGCATGCCATCGAGGCTGCTGTCTGCTGTCGACCCCGAGTCGGTCAATGCATCGCCAGAAGAAGAGGAAAAACTGAAAGAAAAGAGAAGCAGCCCGGCCAGCCCGAGTAGCCCCCTCCAGACACACACGGCCGCCTGGCTTCTAGTTGCTGATGACAGGAAATCGCTTGCTCTGACGGCAGCGGCCGCGAACCGCCAACACCGAGCGCAAAGCTGGCACTTGAGACTGTCGTGCACGGCTCACCTTCAAGCCTGACCGTCGTTTGTCTGCGGCTCCCAAGCAAGCAAGCGCACACCCTGCGCATCACATAACAAGGGTGGCTACCTTCGTCGGGACTCGATTATCTGATTCGCTGATCTACATGACCGGCAACTGTCCCCGAAAAGTAGCCCCGAAGCGTTTGCAGCTCAGCGCTGCGCAGGCTGAAGGTTGGCTCGCTCGAGACAGCTCGAGCCACGTCGTGTTCCGCCTCATCCCGCACAGTCATTCGGCTGCCGGGGAGCACACACGGGGCTGGGGGGGACATGGAGCACTAGCTTCGTGCCATCGGCAGCAACGAGGCAGCTACGCTGTGCTGCCTCAACTCGCTGTGCTACCGTGGCTCAACTGCCGAGCTCAATGGCTCGAAGCTCCACGGCCGAGTCGTGAAAGGCGAGCTGTGAGGTCAGCATGAGCATCTCTCTCTCTCTCCCTCTCTCTCTCTCTCTCTCTCTCTCTCTCTCTCTCTCTCTCTCTCTCTCTCTCTCTCTCTCTCTCTCTCTCTCTCTCTCTCTCTCTCTCTCACTCTCTTTCTCTTGCTCTTCTCCTTTCGTTTTTTAGGCGCTACCAACCGTTTACAGCAGAGTCCCGCAACGCACTGACAAATGAAACAGGGGCTCAACTACCCTGTGTCACCGCTGGCCTAGCCAAATAAACAAGCCGTCTCGAATGCATTTATGCAGAGGCAGCTAAAAGTCTCGGCAGGCTCTTGATGCCACCAACGCTGCTATCCCGCTATCCTACTGATGATGCAATTGAGGACAAAATCGAGACTATGGCGTCTTCGAGCCCTTGGCGGCACTCGAATTTCGAAGGCTGGTGGAGAATAGCCGAGCTCGCCTGATGCCTGAGTGGATCGATCACCGAGGGAGGGGTTCGCTGACACCTACCGGCTTTCGTGTCGACACAATCCGCAGCGACGACACGCGACCGATGCCGGGCCCGTTATTCAGCCGGTTGAAGTTGGCAAGGGCACTTGCTTGAAGCTTGCCCGTAGCGTTTGCTTTTTCTGACTGAAGGCGAACCAAAGAGCTCTGCAGTGGAAAAAAAACGACTCCCATTTAAAAGCCATAAAGAAGGCAAACACTAATTTGAATTAAGTTCTGAATCATAGACAACTATACCAGGCAGTTCGTATACATTCGATCATGCTTCCTTTGCAGCAAATGTAAAGTGCCTTGAAAGAGATTGAGTTCTCTGAGGGCGCTACAAGAAATGTATTATTATTATTGCTATCATAGGCAAGCAAGCTCTGTATGTGCCAGCCGTTAGTTGCTTAACGAATAAAGTAGTGCACACCAGCAGTAAAAAACTCAGGAGCATATGGGCTGCAGGGTATGGTACTTCTGTTTATACTATAGACTTCAAGGCATATCATGCTATACTGAAGCTTGAGCTTACTAGCAGCCAGCCACCGTACATCTAAAAACAAGGACAATAAATCAGCCCATCGACGTAAGAATCTGTAAGTGCATCTTCCCTCTGAAGCACATAATAAAGCTGTTTCAAAATTAATGCATTGTATGTTCAATAAGTGCAAAAAATACCTCATGCGTTTTCCATGAATTATAATAATACATCTCTACTGCACCCTCAAAGAACTTAATCTCTTTCTAGGCACCTTACAGATGTTATAAAGGCAGCATGAATTACTTGCATACATACATTTTCTAGCACTGACATTCTTTCAATAGATTCTATGCATTATCTATTCTGTTGCACATACATTTAATTTATTGGCAATTACGAAAATGGTAGCACAGATCTTTTCCAACTAGCCAACTAAATTAGATGTGCATGCTATAATTAACCAGTGGGACATTCATCCTTTGAGCGCATTGCATGAATTGTCCCGTGTGCATGTGCTCACACTGAAACTGCTGTGCACGTTCTAACTAAGCAATCGATAAGATACCTGTTCGGAGCATACAAATTACCTAGACAGAGATTTACTTTCTCTGATCTACAGAGATATAGGACCCTTTGGTTGCAATACAAATGTATTGCTATTATTACAATTAATATAATCAAGCCTTCAATACTTAGATTGAGCAACTGCTCGACATAGCTTCCACATTGCATATTTTTCGTATGAACAATTGGAACAGGTATTCAAAAATCAAAAGTTAAGTACATAAATTATTTTTCGGGGAGACCTAAAACCTGACGTCGAGCGGACGACAGAGAGTGGTTCACTTGAGGCCTGGTGCCACATGCTGTATTTAGTACGTATTTAGCACAGCCCCGGGCTAACCTGCTCGCTTCCAAATCTGCCCAATTTACTTAAAACTGCCGTGTAGCCCCAAGGTTGAGTTGTCAAATTTCCTCATTAAGGCTACGTTAGAGATAAAGAAACTATTGCTGTCAGGCAGCAATTCCAGAACTGCCAATACATCTTTCGGAAAACAAAGTGTCATCAACAGGAACCCCTAGCACTGATTACTCAATGAGAGGCTATTGAAGCTAATTGAAAAGATGTTGCTCAGTTGGCTTTGGTGCAGGTCGCGACTTGAGCAACCAGGAGCAAAGAGACTGAATGCTAATATCACCGAGTGGCTTGCTATGATTAGCACCTCTAGATCACACCGGTATACAACAGAATTTAGACCTGGCTTCACAAGCTAAATGTTTTTTTGGCAAATTTGTGGCCACATGGCTCCCAAAAATTACTTTGGCCCTCACTCAACAGATTGACTAGGAAATAGAGTGCTCAAGCTGTACCTCTCAGAAAGCCTCTAGTCACCCGAAAGCCTCCACCGGCTCTAAGCTGCATGCTGCAGAGTACAAATCGCCATGCCCCTTTGACTCCTCCACAAAAAAGTTGCCAGCATCTCTAAGCAGGCTCATCGCGAAACAGACCCTGAACTTGTTCGCCAAAGCCGTGCTGTCCAAACTGGCTCTAACGCGCCATGAGGGTGCAAACCGCGAGCACTTTGACACTCCCTATAATCAGAAATTAAGAGCCCTGACTTGGCGAGACATGAGGCACATCGTCCGACGGATTTATTTAGGTAAGCCTCCTCCTCCTCATCCTCCTCCTCCTCCTCGGCCATCTTAAGCTGCACAAAATACACATGTGTAGCCACCCCTTCTAACAAAAATTAATGGTTTCTCTAAATTAAGACACGTGACGATTGTGCCAATGACAATCCCATCCCAGTTGTCTTTATGCCACGTCTAAAAAAACGATTAAAAAAAAGTAGCAGCCCCCTCTGGTGTTCCTCATCGTTCCCTGCCGAAGGTGTGCAGCCCGACTATTCTTTACATGTCTTCTCAGTCCGGAGGCCCACCCTAGAAGCTTGACGTCTATCCTCCAGGAATCCCGGTCCAGCGAGGATACAAGGGAAGGGCCACAAGAACCGGGCCACGAGGACCGGGACCATGCTTGCTGTGCATTGCCTCCAAGTATCGTTCCCGCTAGCGTTCAGGGGGAACCGATGTGGGCTAAACGCCGTCTGCCACACGGTCGCTTCTGGAATGCCTGGCAAACCGGCGATCGACCTGAGGCCGCCTCAACAGCACTGCTGTCGGTTGGCCACACAGACTCTACGCAAGCAGTCGAAGCTGCGGTAGCATTTTGGCTGTTGGAGTCTGGCGACAGCTCGAGGTTCTTCCAATTAGTTCGGCAGGCACTGGGAGCACGTGCTGCCATCAAGAAAGTTGAGTATAACTGCTGCCGACCGGCTTGCATTGCAGTCATCACTAACAAGGAGAAACTTCAAAGGGAACGTAATGCGAATCCCAATAGGCTGCACACACCCTACAGACAACCACAATCTGGTTTAGTTGAAGACTCTAGCAGCTTCGGTTGCATAAACGTAGCGCTGGCCGAAGCAGCAGCAGCAGCTCGGGCAGGGGCTTGCTGAATCGCAGTGGCACCATGGCCGGCAGCATTCGTATGGCAGGGGCCGGCCATGGTGCCATGGCCGGCAGCATTCGTATGGCAGGGGCCGGCCATGGTGCCGCCGAGCAAGTACCTAATTGAACCTCTGCACCTCATGCTGACAAAGGATGGCTACTACCGATCAGCCTGTCCCAATCACGGCCGTCCGGTGCTGGCATGAAAGCAAAATCAATGCTCTTGCACTAACAGCTAGCTAGCTAGCTAGAGTGCAAACTTGCTGGCTCTCTCTCTCTCTCTCCCTCTCTGTGTGTTTGTGTGTGCGTGCATGAGCAAAGCACTCATGCTACGAGTGTGCAGGAGCAAACACGCAGGTTAAAAGCTGACCTGTAAAAATCTGTCTAGCAGCACTCCGCTGACCCATAAACCTGCACTGGCGGCAAAAAAGGTGTTGCACACAGGATGTTTACCTTTATTTTTGGTGTCATAGCATCGTCAACCATAGGCTGGCTCTCGATGACACCAGCTGGCTTCCGCTCGGCTACACAGCCATTCGGCGACACATCGACAGTACCGGTTTTTGCTAGCACTGGAACTTCGGCTTGATCGCTCATAAATTGCGATAATGGCGACACTGGTGCATGAGGTGGCATTGCACCAGCAGCGGCAGCTCCATCACTGGCAGTGCTGCTTCGACCTGCAACCCCGTGCTGCAGTGGCAATCATTATCTCATGCAACAGCCTGCAAGCACCCTGCAAGGCCACGAACATGAGTACGGCAGGAGCAGGTTGCAAGCCGGCAGCAGTGCTCAGTGGTGATCGCTCTGCCCCGGGCTTATTTCCTGTCCCTCCAACCCGACCTCCTATTAATTAACACAAAAGAGCATGAAGAAATCAACTGACCGGCAGCCAATTTCGACAGGATGCAATCACAGACCTGTGCCACCTGAGATGGCATGAGAAAGCACAAAAATGGATGTACCGCTGAGTATGTATCAGCATCGGCGACAGCTGGGTGCTAGCAATTTGATGCCCCATCGGCCGCATGTGAGTCAGAATAAGCGAATGCAAACCCAGCCGAGTTACCCGAGCCCAAATTTACAGCTGTGAACTTCTATACCATTTACACCACTCGTTGTGCACATAAGCCACAATCAACATAATAATAACGATGACAAGTCTTTTTATAGTGCCCTAACAGAACACAGATATGTATGCAGATTCTTTAAAATTTGTTGTAATAGAGGTAACATGCGAAGACAAGCATTCGAAAGTACACAATAAGACACTCGGGGCAGTTGGGACTCCTGAATAATAAATAATGCTACTGCTTCAAGATCGCGGATTACCCAGCGTGTTGGCAGGGAAATAAATGTGGAATTCTCGAGAAATGTTGTTGAAGATATGTTCTCTGTGTCCCTCAAGCCTATAATGTCAAGATGAGACTGTCAAATTGCATAGGAGTTCACACACGTGTGGCTCCTTTGAAGAATTTAGATCAACGACAGAGGAAAAGCCGCTATTGGATATAGTTTCCAGGTCACCCTATCCTCTTTAGCATTCATCAAGAGCTACTTGAACAAGCTTATGCTAATCTGCTGTAGTCACCAGTCTCATCCTGTGCTGCTAATGCTGAAATGCCTTTGTTGCAACCCTAAAATAGTGTTGACTCGTAAGTGCCTAACACACATCAAACGCAATCTTTGGCGTATAGGGATACTGATCCTTATATAGTCCTGACTTGCAGTGAGCCAGGTGATATATATCATACCTTGCTCTAATAAATCAAGAAACAACGGCAGCTGTTCCTCTTAAGAACTTCAACTGATAATAATAATAATAATATTGCACTTGATAAAGCGCCCTCAGAGAACTTAATCTCTTTCTAGGCGCTTTACAACTGATATCACGTAAGTACACATGTGTGCCATTTTTATGGGTTAAGGGTAACCAATCAGATAGGGAAACAAGAACATACCTGACATGCACACTCAATAGTACAAAATTAACAAGAGAAGCTAGCTGCCACCCGGCAACCTTTAATAAAGCAATCGTTTGTCGAGCTGATACATTGTACTAAGTTCATTCCCAAAAATAGCATATCGTTGTTGAAAGCGCATGTGGCAGTTCTTGAAACTAGAGTCGCTCACACAGTGCTTAGCAAAACGCGATGGTGCTAGACCTGATAGCTGAGACCAGCAAACTGTCACGAAGCAGAACTAATGAGTCGTAGGGGGCAGCAGGGATTCGTGCATGCAGGCAGGTGTGCCGGCGATAGCAGAACATGACAGCAATCAATACTGTGCACACCTTGGGAACAAGTTAACCTCTGACTCCATATTCCAGACGCTGCGCCTTTATATTTACAAAGGTGACAGGGGACGATTAGGGTGTTGGTAAAAGTGATCGCCGGCATCGGTGTCTGCCATTTTATGACTTCTACAATCTGGAAAATGCTCCTTTGCTGAACAAAAAGGCAAAAAAATAAATCTGTCTTCCGTGATCAATTTCATGATGGATGGTTGGCTTATCGGCAGCAGCTCTACAATTGGTCACTCTAGACCAACTGAACAATGGTACTGCCGGCGAGCGGCTGGCTAAACGACTGCCGGCAGGCAGAGTGCTGCACCAGCACAAGCAGTACTTTTGCCTGCCTCACACAGCACCCTCTCACCTGCAGCACTTGGCTTCAGCCGGTGATTCTGATCGATCCTCTCAATGCAGCCGGTGGCAGGCACGGCCACTGTTTCCGACTGCAAGAGGCAGCGATGCGCACGAGATTGAGTGGGAACACCTGGTACAGAGAGGTTCGAGGAGGAGGCAACTGCAACGCAGCAAGCAGGCTGCAAAGCTAACGAGCACACTGCATACCGCCAGTGGCCAGCATTACACGCCTTCGGATCGACGGCTTCTCCAGCACGTCACGGACCCCCCTGCCCCGCCCCCACCGCCACCCCGGTGTATCAGCCTCGAAGTGCCTAGCATAGAGCTGGTCGTTCGTTCACTCATTAATGTTAGGGCCTCGTTTAATGAGCTGTGGCAGTCAAGCGTGTCACAGCCAGCTTTTCACTAATCTCGTGCCACGATTCAATGGCTCTGCTTGAGAGGCAAGCGAACAAAGGAATGGTATAGACTGCTTCAAGTAGGCCAAGACCCCGATGCAATGCTGCCGGCAGACAATCAATCTCTCTTCACTGCATGCCCCGTGGAAGTTTACTCGCATGAGCAGCACTCCTGCAAAGTGAGCACGAACGATTGCCTGCCTGATTAGTACATTAAACATCCCCTAGTCCAAACGCTGCGACTTCAGCTACAGCTACATGAACTCACAACCTACTAACCAAATATAGGCCTAGACATTGACAAATGTGTCACTAATCGTTAGAAATCCAAGGTTTTCTTACCACTTGTCCTGAGTCCAGCTAAGCCCACTGACACTAATGCCGGCTGATATCATTAGCATTAGCATTATCGTTATCATTATTACAGAGGGTGCTGCCAGCTGAAATTGTTGTCGGTGGTGAGGCCACTGGCATTATCTATCTGCTGCCCGATCATCCCAGGAGGAGGCTAGTAGCACAGTAGCAACCTTCAGCATGCCGTGGTTGGTATTACAGTTGAGATCACTTGAGATCGGCCCAACTAAATTGTATGCAGACAGAGCCGATCGCAGCACTAAGACTACATCCACTCCATCTACTTGATTACCTGACTATCGTTGGCATCGTTAAATTGGGGGAGAGGTTTCTGCCTGCAGGATCTAGCGATCTGCTTGCGCAGTGACTATGAAAGCATGGCCCTAGAATGCGACGTCCAAATCGCACTTTGTGCAAAGAAATCGCGTGAGCTAGTCGGAGTTACAAAGCCCCTTTGCATATTGCCCTTCCTGATTGCAGATAAGGCAAAACATGCTCAGAGTTTTATCGCTGTGCTTAAAAAGGGAACGGCAGAGGATTAAATAAACATCAACAGTGGAGGCTTTTCCTTAGCAGTGAGCGTGTATTTCCGTACCTGTTCGGCACAAATGCTCGTAGAAAGGCAGAACTGAGCGGCAGTCACAGCTGACAGTCTGAAACACACCTATGTGCATGCATACACGCATGCACACAAAGTGATGTGCAAGGGTGCATGCCACGACGTCTCACCTTCGGCCAGCCAATTCCACAGATCTGCTCGCTGGCGGATTTTTGCAACTCCTGCTGCCGCTGTGATGACTGCGGCTCGAAGCGATCGCAGCGGCTCACAGCAGCCGATGGGGTGCACACGGCATTGTCGACTCCGGGACCACCGGCAGCCTTATCGTTGCTAGTGCATCGTGTCACGACAGCAGTTAGATCTGCTGATGGTGAGATAGACAGCATCATTCCGTCACTCACAGATGCCGACGGAGGAGCTGCCCACGACACCGGCCGGACGTTGTGCCTTCGTGGGAAAAGCTGCACCCTGCCGAGGCTTCTGCCGATGTCAGATGCTGCTACCACTGATGCGAAACTGCTGCCGTTGTAGTTGCCTCCGCTGCCGCTAATGTTGCTGCTGCTGTTGAAACCTCTGACAGTGAGTTCGCTTGGGGACTCCAGTGGCAGCTGCCGCTGCTGGTCGAGGCTAGTGCCTAAATAGGAATCGAATCGCTCCCTGTCGGTCGTGGGTCATGACAGAACCGGGTGGTGGACCAACCGGATTGCTGGGGCAAAGCCCTGCATCTGGAGCACAATAGACAGTGCAGGGGTCGTTGGCCTCGACTGGGCATATCAGCCAGCCGGGTAATGCCGGTGATGGCCAATCAGCTGCGAGCCACCCATCGGTCAGCGACAGCAGCTAAGTATGGCTGCTACCGTAGGTAGGCAGTACCACCTGAAGCTTCTGTCTCCGAATTTAGGGATCAATAAGCCATTAATCTGGGAGATGGGGAATTGCTTAAAGAGACGGCAGAGAGTGGCAAATGGGTCATCAATGTTGGACTAGTCCTTCGGATAGCTTTGGCAGCTGGGTGCTGATTGGCGATGCTATTGAAGGAGCCAGCAACTAACAGGAAAAGCAAGAACTACCAGCACGGCCATAATCGGTGGGAGTGACTAAACTGCACCAGCTCACAGCTGCACCGCGGCACGACTCTGCTGCTAATAAAAAGGAAATGAACAAATAAAAAGGCTAAAACAGCAGACGATTCAAATCACAAGTGCTGGCCTATTACACTGGGCACTCGAACTCTGTCCTTGGCAAGGGAAGATGCAGAGAGACAGACAGACAGACAGACAGAGACAGAAACAGAGGCAGAGACAGACAGACAGAGACAGACTGAGAGAAACAGAGAGAGAGACAGAGACAGAGACAGAGAGTGAGACATGGAGAGACAGAAAGAGAGACAGAGAGAGATAGAGACAGAGACAGAGACAGAGAGAGACAGGGAGAGAGACAGAGAAAGAGTAAGTGGCAAGAGGACACAGAGGGGCAAGATACAGAGAGAAAGAAACACAAAGAGATAGCATGACAAAGAGAGAGAAAGAGGCAGAGAGACATAGAGAGAGATGGGGACATAGAGAGAGTGAGAGGCGGAGAGTGAGAGACAAAGACATGGAGAGAGAGAGAGAGAGAGACATGAGGGGCTGGCCATATTTGATAACACCACTGCTTATCAAGCCTGGAGTCCACATAGAAAGTAGCTTGCTGCATTTCGACCCTACAATCCCACTTCTTCCTGCATTGCTTCTTCTGAGCTACTCACTGTCTGCTGACTGGTTTCCTGCTGACTAAGCTTCTTACTCTGTTTCTGCTCCGGTTGATGGAGCTGAGATCGACTCAAAAGCCACTTAAGCTTTGAGTGGGCTGTAGAAAGCTCTCCAGCAAAATGCTCATTTAGTCATCATTACTTTGCCTAGTAACAGATAGTGATGCACTTAGAAAACGACACATCCTATTGGTGGCCCACCACTAATGCACAGCCAACCACCACTTCAAACCATCTCGTGCAGCATATGCACCCAGATGCATGCTAGTTCACAGCTACCAGCTTTCGTGGGGAGGAGGCATTGGCACTCACTTCTCAGACTACATCCAGCCAGCTTCCCTAAATGTTAGGAAGGGCTTTGACATTCAATGGATCCCACTATTGGAGTGGTCATGGTTGTGAGCTTAACGACTTATCAGTGACATAGTGTGACCTTTCGGCGCTTTGAAGTTTTGCTTCAAAGTTTTGCACCAGCTGCAATCGCCTGATCGCACATGCTGGTAGGCCAGTAAGCAGTGAGTTGCAGAAGTCGAGACGGGATGTCACGAAAAATGGACCAACTTGTACGTGGTATCCATATCTAAACAAGCCCGAATTTTAGCAATGTTATGAAGCTAAAAATAGGTAGATTTGACTGTGGGGCTGATGTGGTCGTCTAACGAGAGGTCGCTTTGGAACTTCTTCGTTCTTTCTTCGTTCAACTACCCACAATTCACACCTCCTTTTGGCATCTAGTAGTGGTTCTTGGCACAAATTTTCTCGAAGTCTCGACAACTCAATCTCAATGTCAAGAGTTCACACACACACACACACACACAAGCCGAAAGAAAATGTTCACGATGCTCGAGGTGAGTCGAGACATCCTGAAACCGGCCATTCTGCTATAACCGCATTGGCTAATGTTTCACCTAACCTGGGCATCGCTGAAATGAGCGTGAAAAGTGCAACAGGCTTATTTTTACATCAACCAAATAAGCTTGGCAACCGTATACATTTCCCAGCTCAGCATCGACTGCCCTTAGCAGCAGCACGGTTCCTAGACTGTCATCTACGACGGGTAAATATGCAATAACTCAGCACTCACATCCCACCCCCTCAGCAAAACCACATCTCAACACGCTAAAAGGCCTTGGACAACTCAGGATGTGTTCGATGAGATGCGTTGGGTGGGATATGTTGGAAGACAGCTTCATCGGACATCGGAGATGCTTTTCTAATAGCAGCTAGTGATTGAGGCTTTCATTAAGCATATCTGCTCTCATCACCATTAGGTCCTGTGCAATGAAGCTGCCCACATGCTCACAGTCTGCATAGCAAAAACCCACAATAATAACTCAATAATTCGAACAGCAAAAACTCAAATCACAGCTATAGCCAGCCATTCCACAGCATGGTTACACTACGGCATCACGAATGCTGTTTTTATTCCTCATTGCTCTATGGTTGATACCGACTCCAGGACGACAGAAAATATTCCAGTGATTCAGCCATTCAAGTCGAAGCCTCACGATTGATTTCAGCAAATTTCCTTTTCAGATATCATAGCTATAGCCTTAGCCGCCCAGAATGGCCTCATTCCAGCATTGCCTAGTTGCCAGGATTAGGGTACAGTCCACCCATACAATAAAAAAAAGGTCCTCATTGGTACAGGATGGGAGCAGAAGGTGGTGAAGGCAGCGATACCGGAAGCAGAACGCATTGCCCACTGCACTTGCACATTCCAACAGCAAGGAAACTTCAGTTTTGTATAGGCAATTAAAAGTCGGTTCGATGTGTCCTGAGCTTAGACCTTGTGGAACGTCTGTAACCAATAAAGGCTGTACACCATTTGAGACAAGCCGATATATGCCGATTTGTTACTACATCGCAAGTGCAAAATTTGATGCTATTTTGAGAAATTTTTGGAGTGCTGGAAGTGGTGCAAAGCCGCTGAGGGTCGGCCGGGCTTGCTTGTGCCTGTGTATTGCTCTTATAGCGATCAATTGGAGACCGCGTCCGCTGCCAAATGATAAAAACAGGTTGGTTGGCCTCAGTTATGCATTCATGATTGCTCTCCTGATAACCTCAGATCCCACTTAGTAAGCTAGCACAATAGGAATGTAATCTATCTCCGGATGTAACTCTACAAAGTCACAGAGACTAAGTAGGTGTTTTGCACCGAGAGTTTTCTTTAGCGCACTCGAAGCTCAATCGGCTTCTGGCAGCTTGCTTGCAAAAGGCAGCAACTTTTAGGCGACTACTGCCTGCAATGCAACAGCAGCAAAGCAGCTGCGTGCCTTCTGGTCTCTGTAAATGTAAGTGTTTCATTGCTGCCCTGGTTTGGTCAACAGGTTAGATGCTCGCCCTTAAGGACTAAGATCGTGGGTTTCCAGCCCTTCGGCTAATGTAAAGTGCCTGGATAGAGAGTAAGTTCGCTTAGGGTGCTATACTAGTGAATTATATAAGTTCTCCGCGGGTTTTATACAAATGGCTCATAATTGTTATGGCTTCTATGCAATCCAAGAGCACGGTGTGGCTAGTAGGACGGTGGCTGGAAGTGTGGCTAGTAGTACAGGTGGTGGACATAGTGTGGCTAGTAGGACAGGCTCGAGAATATTCTCCAGGCCCTAAGCCTCCTTTAAGAAGTAAACACAGCATTGCAGGCCTTTCCAAAATTGATGCTCGAATACAAAATAAATTTGTAGAGAGTGCTGCCCTCAAGGCAGTACGTCTCCTTTTGCTTGGAGAAGCTCAAGCTTGCCCAGCCCAGCCCACAAAAAAATTCAAAGCCCGAAAGCCCCATAAGCTAATTATAGTTCTTGCAAAGCGAAAATCGCTAAAGAAGACCTTTAACAGCAATGGGACTTGAGAAAAAAAGCTGCTAAGTGGGAAGATTGGCAAAGATCTCTTTAATAATAATAATAATAATATTGCACTTGATAAAGCGCCCTCAGAGAACTTAATCTCTTTCTAGGCGCTTTACATTTGCTGCAAAGTGATATGCAATTGAATAGTAAGTAAAATCATGCTTGAAAAACAAACAAAATGAATAATAAATAAATAAATCCTAGCTGATTAAACAGCCTCTTTTTGTATAGCGACAGAAGAGCCTTTACGGCTATCACTACTGCTTGCAGTGGTGACAAAGGATCGCCAACCGCAGGAATCGAACCCACGACCTCGGGACCGAGGTCGTGAAAATATGGTTAGGGGTGACATGCACAGGGTCAGCATGCAAATGTGGTTAGTGGCAGCATGCACAGTGTCAGCACGCATAATCACATCAAGGACGAATCACAGGGACCCACTAAATGCTGTCCTAAATAGGTGTGTTATTAACTTTCTTTTAAATGTGGTCAGGTCATGGGATGTTCTGACACAGGTCGGGAGGGAGTTCCAGGCTTTGGGAGCATACGAGCTGAATGCACGGTCTCCAAAGGATTCAAGGTTTGTACGAGGTATTTCCAGACTGTTGGATTCCGAAAAGCGGGTGGTACGATGCTTGGCCTGATGGGGTAGTATATCTGAAAGATAGGCTGGAGCCATAGAATGAAGAGACCTAAAAGTGAGCGACAAAACCTTGAAGTCAATCCGTTGCCTCACTAGTAGCCAGTGCAGGTCGGCGAGAAGTGGGATCTTTATTTCCCTCTCAGTTTGCTTGACATTACACAACGAGATGCTTTGAAGCTGACAATAGGACACAAATCGACAGATTGTTTAGGGTGCCTTTTAAAAGACAAACGTGCTAAAAGTGAAATCCCAAGTTTTAATTATAGTCATTTGTCTGAACAAAGCTCAAAAACTACTTCGAAGGCATATTTGAACCGGGATAACTTCTTCGATCTGGATAGTATATATACAGCCATATATATATATATATATATATATATATATATATACATACATACATAATCTTCAGCTGAATATACTTGGGCTTTTTTCTCCCCTGAGTCGGTGAATTACAGCACCGAAAAAGCACTAAAATAAGTGAGGTAAATAAGTAAAATCAAATAAGTAATGATAGTTGCAGGGCAACAATAAATGAAATCCTGCTACAATGCATGAGTATTAACTTGCATAAATCTAACACCAAGCGCTGGCATGTTCGGCAGGGGGGTTGGATACTCGATTAGGGTATTACATTGGCTCTGACAGAAAAACTCGAAATTTGCCGGACAAGTATGACACAACATGGTTCGAATGCACTGCTTGTATGTACATCTGGTGAGCCAATATGTAAAGAAACTTACCATCTTGCCGTTAAGCCAACAAAATAAACTCACGTAGAGAGCTGCAAAATTATAGGCTATTTGAACTCATATATTGAAATTTCAAACCTTGCTAGTAAGCTCCAGTCTGGCTTTAGAGCTAATCACGACACAGAGTCAGCATTGCTTCGGGTATACAACGTCCTATATAGGAATGCAGACTTTGGTAGAGTATCTCTGCTTGTTTTGCTCGATCTTTCGACAGCTTTTGATTCTATCGATCACAAAGTTCTTTTTAAGCGCCTCTCATCTCGCCTGGGCATCACTGTCACTGCTCTGCAATTGTTCAGGCCATATCTCAGTAAGACAATCCAGAATATTGAAGTGAATGGACAAAGATCATCCAAGGTACCTCTGAAATATGGGTAACCTCAGGGCTCCGTGCTTGGTCATGTTCTTTCCACGGTTTATACTCTCCCTCTTGCCGATGTGATTGCCAAGCACAATCTAGGCTTTCACTCCTATGCCGATGACACTCAGTTGCACCTTTGCTTTGATCCCTACCCACCCTCCAGCACGTCGAATTCTCTCCAACTCCCTTGTTGCATGTATTGGTGACATCCACACATGGATGGCAGCCAACTTTCTCGAATTGAATGACTATAAAACCAACGTACAATTAAGGCCAAACCAAGTGTGATTCAGAAATTAGAAAGGTTAACGCCTAAAATCGGCTCTGCAAGCATATCTCCTGTTGAATCTGCACGAAATCTAGGTGTCATGTTCCGAAGTGGCCTTTCGGTTGACGACCACGTCAGCTCCACAATCAAGTCTGCCTACTTTCAGCTACATAACATTACAAAAACTTGGGCTCGTTTAGACAAGGATACCACGTCTAAGTTGGTCCGTGCATTCGTGACATCCTGTCTTGACTTCTGCAACTCACTGCTTGCTTGTCTACCGCCATGTGCAATCAGGCACTTACTTATAACTGGTCTAAATCTCTGCAGCTAGGCTTGTCTGTCGTGAGCATCGCAGTTGCTACATCATACCAATTCTCGCCGACCTGCACTGGCTACCCGGCAAGCAACGCATCGACTTCAAGGTTTTGTCACTCATTTTAAGTTCCTTCATTCTTTGGCTCCAGCCTATCTCTCAGATCTACTCCCCCACAAGGCCAAGCATCGAACCACCCACTTTTCGGAATCCAACAGTTTGCCAAAACCTCGTACAAACCTCAAATCTTTTGGAGACCGTGCATTTAGTTCGCATGCTCTCAAAGCCTGGAACTTACTCCCGACTTCCGTCACATCTCCTTACTTGACCACATTTAAAAAGAAATTAAAAATGCATCTATTTATGACAGAATTTAGTGGGTCCCTGTGATTCGTCCTTCACGTGCTTATGCGTGCTGATGCTGTTACATGCTGCCACTAACCACACTTGCATGCTGACCCTGTGCATGTCACTCCTAACCATGTTATTCTTCTTGTTAATCAAACATTATACCACTCACCATTCGATCGCGTTTCCTTTGCAGCAAATGTAAATCACTTAAAAAGAGATTGAGTTCTTTGGGGGCGCTTTATCAAGTGTATTATTATTATTATTATTGTTGTTGTTATAGAAATGCCATGCTCATTCGAACTTAAGTGCTCAGTTTTGGTACAGTTTTTTTAGGAATGTTTCGAATATGAAGTTGTATAACCAGGTAAAACGTGTAAACATACAGATACGAAAGTAGATTTAATAATATGTAGGATCTTCATTGGCATAGCTGAACTAGAAGGTCTACACTGCATGTTGCAGCGGTTTCTGGGTAGAGTCTGCAGGCAGAAGAGGTGCAGCTTGTAAGGGGCCTTCTCCTTCAACCGAAAAACAGTAGCAAACTTCGGTAAAGCCCTGAGCCCTGAGGCACAGCTGACAACTTGCAGGTGGGTCACAAATACATGCAGGTATGCTGACGGTAACAGAGCGTGGCGGGAATGAATAGCGCCCATATTTTGATATAACAAGTCAACGCCCAACGTCAAATAGTTAAGCAGCCTACGTGAGAGCAACGGAGGGACGCAGAGCACCAGCCATATCATACAAGCGCTCTCGCTTAACACCCTGAGTACAACTCAGCTGAGTGGCTCGAAGCCTGGAGCACAGCTGCCTGACTGTTACATGACTTGGGCTTTTACGCCGTCAAAACTTAGCTAGTGACATAACCGGTTCCTCGTCATTATAAGTCAGGAACTGATATTCCTAACTTGGCAGTCGGAGTACAGCAGATGTATGGCACCAGCATTTTAATAATTTGATACTTGATATTTAATAATAATTAATAATTTAATAATTTAATAATTCCCTACTCGCTTAACCCCCATACCTTTTCTGTGCTCCAGAAACGTTATGGAATTGCAAGATATATATATATATATATATATATATATATATATATATATATATATATATATATATACATACACCACAAGTTCTCTCTCATTATCTCATTATAGAACAGGCATTAGAAGAGGGAAACAAAGGTTTTCCACGACTGCACTAAATAGGAGCGCCCCACCGAACACCTCTCACCTTTCCTCTTGCGGATGTCTCTGATGGCTGCACGAATCCTCTTTTTCTCATCGTAGTCAAGTGTCTCGTGCAACTAAAACGGGATCCCAGTCGGGCATGCATCAGAAAAAGGCAGACGTCATCGCACTGAAAAGCTATGGACACCATGGTAGGTCCTACCAAAGTCGAACGCTCAGTGCCTACAAGCCAGCTCGAGCTGACTTATGTAACGTTGACTACCTGAGTTTGCCTCCTTCATCAGTCCTACTCAGGCGATATCGCTGGTGACAAATGTGGCTGGGCAAGGGTAAGAACAGCATAGACAGCAGTATCAAAAAAGCCCAAAATCATCACAAGGACTACAGCAAGATTACTGGCGAGACAGTATTCAAATGTTTGAAATTCATATTATACTAGGAAACCTGCAGACATTGCATGGTATAGCACCGGCTATAGAATAATGTGACTACCATGCAGGGCCGAAATTAACTACGCTACTTATAATCCATAAAAAAGCTTAAGTGAATATGGGATGATAGGTTTTGGCTAATTGCTGTTGGCCAAGCCTTGCAGAGTCGCTCGCATGTATAGCAGCAGGCTATTAGCCAGAGCATCGCCTTGAAGCAAAAGCATGTCAAAGTCAAACTCAATAACGGCAATCGGCAAAGCTCTACAGACCAGCACTTCACTATAAACGGTATCTTTTCCAGGTTTCAAAAAGGCAGCAATTTTTGGAGATGAGTTATGCAGCTGCAAAAATGAGTTAGGCACACACAGAATTCGTTAAGGGGAGGCAAAGCATATGAGGAAAACAACCACCTTCGTGGAGGAAAAAACCGGAAATAAAGCCTCTCTGCACATACTAGTACATACACATACATCTTCTTCAAAAGCCAGCCAAAAAGTCCGACGTTTATTCATGACAAACATTGGATGTATTAATCTATAACCCAGGCCTCTTGGTCTCTAACCCCGACAAATCTGCCACTACGGCAGTGGAAGTCTGCAATTCTTTGCACGCACGACTATCAATTTCAGACTCAGAGCTAGTGCTGTGCTGTATAGTCAAGCATGGGTACAGTGCATATTGCGGTTGCATCGCCTCTCAACCACCACTTTAATAAAAAAAAAGAATTGCTTGAGCTATTCAGCCGGGCATCATCTGAGGCTTATGTGAGAGGTCAAGAAAAACTAAAAGAAAAACTTTGACACCCACAATTCCAGTGTCGATGCCCATCTCCATCATCAGTGCCAAATCAGTCAATCAGTGAGTCCTGGAAAGAAGGGGCACAAAGGAACTCTGTGGAAGCTTTCGGCTGGAACGATGCTTGACTGGGCTGTTTGCTGCAGGCTTAGGTTGGATTTCCCACAGAAACTAGAGACGTATCGCACCTTTGCTGAAGGACAACCGCAAGGGCTCTGCTCGAGCAGAAGCCGCTAGTCTGATCTTAAATACAGGTTTTTAACCAAATAGCAGAGAAATGTAGCAAACTCTCTCGTTGATTCTTTGACAAAATAATCCAATGTGTACAAGGCGCATGTCCAGAGTAAATCCATAATGGTGAGTACACGGCCTCGGCATGAGCAGTAGCCACATTAACGCCAAGCTGCTTGCCTTTAACACGCCACCATTGCTAAATGATCAATTAAAATTGAATGATTGACTTGTCGGTATTTCATGCCCAATGCATACGACAAACACTACGACAGGAAGAGACTGGAGAAGAAGCCCGGAAGCTTCACCTTGTCACAGCTCAGATAATGCCTCACATGTGAAAAGGCCAAAAACAGAAAGAGGTTAAATGTAAGATTCATATGCTACACGAACCGTGTCATGGTATGGAGCCTTTGCCAGACAGTAGGGCTGGGCTGGCCAGCTAGGCTGGGCTTACCACTAGGTCAGCGAACGCTAGAGTCCATGTTGCAATGGAACACTAACATTTCCCGAGATTTTTACCGGGGATAAGCTAGTGGACTTATAAGTACATCATGCCAAGTAAATAAAAGGAAAGTTATTGAGGTATTGTACAACGTGAAATAACAACGCTGTTAGCCGTGATACAGTTACTGCGACCTAAGCCCGAAACAAGATTCGATTCGAAGGGTTTTTGCATCAGTGAGCCGAGCTAGGCTTGAATCTCGTTTACTACTAGTCTTTTCTTCTTACAGTATCGCTTGCACTTGCAATTTTTGTATCGGCACTCTGGTGTACACCTGAGTGGCAGCAATTGCGCCTAAGCGGAATTCAAGAAGCTGAAGTCCTCCAGATAGATTTTAAAAGCTGAACACCGAACACTGGAGTCCACAGTAACCCTACGTGGCCGAGCAAACGATCCCGAAGCTTCGGCACTGCAGCTGGACCAGAGAAGAAGCCGGCCAATACAGCTTGTCACGGCCGGGTGGGGGGCCAAAACGGCCAGAGCTATTCCGACAGCAAAGGTCGGGTAGAGAGTGCACCAGGCAGGCAGAATGCTACACGGTCAGAGAGAGAGAGAGAGAGAGAGAGAGAGAGAGAGAGAGAGAGAGAGAGAGAGAGAGAGAGAGAGAGAGAGAGAGAGAGAGAGAGAGAGAGAGAGAGAGAGAGAGAGAGAGAGAGAGAGAGAGAGAGAGGGAGAGAGAAAGAGAGACAGACAGACAGACAGAGAGAGAAAGACAGACAGACAGACAGAGACAGAGAGAGACACAGAAAGAGAGACACAGAGAGACAGAGAGAGACAGAGACAGAGAGACACAGAGAGAGACAGAGAGAGACAGAGAGAAAGAAAGAGAGAGAGAAAGAGAGAGAAAGAGAGAGAAAGAGAAAGAGAAAGAGAAAGAGAAAGAGAAAGAGAGAGAGAGATAGGAGGGAGAGAGAGTGAGATAGGAGGGGGAGAGAGAGAGGGGGAGAGAGAGAGAGGGGGAGGGAGGGAGGGAGGGAGAAAGAGCCCACGAAGGCGACTCCATACTTCTGTCCGACCTTTCAAGACCAGCATCATGGACAGAGGAGGAGGCCGGCTCATTGCTCAGTCTCCAGCCTGAAGTGAGCAGCATGCCGGCGACCGACACCACGAGCACCACTGACGGCTGGCAGCGCTCTTTCGTCGAGCGCCGCCAGCCAGCTATCGGAATGCATTCAGAGAGGCGATGACAAACGGCTGACGAAACACACACGAGTACGACGTTTTGGTGCTCTCTTAACGACCGCTGGCACTCTTATCAGAGCAGCAGGAAGTGCGTGCCCACCAAAGGCAACTGCCAAAGAGGCCTTACATTACGTCGCAGTCGCTCCTCCTCGTCGTCGTCGGCTGCTGCTGCAGCAGCTGCAGTTCCACCCGGATCCTGCTTGTCAGCCTCGGCCAACGGATGGGGATGCGCTTCGACATGTCGCCTGTGAGTAGGTGCCCCGACCATCTGAGTGCCGGCACTTTCTCGCTTGGGCGCAGAGCCTGAAAAGCACCACATCCACACAAGCTCGTGCCCGAACTACTCGAAATATGGCTGCCACGCATCGCCAACAGAGTATGCACATTGCCAGAGTTGAAGTCGCTGCACGCACTGCCTATGGGCAGCAGCAGGACCCTGGACTCGGCAGGCATACGGTGGGTTTTTACGAAGGCTAGGCGTGCGTGTGGTATTGACATTTCTGTTTCTGAAATCTGCTGCGACTAGCAACCAGAACGGCAAAACACCTCAGCAATGGCTGCAAACGATTGAAGGCATTGAGTGCAGACGAATGGCCTGCATAGCTCTAAGTATCCACGTTTTTGGCCACTGAGACTGTTTCAAGGCAAGCCATCAAGTTCTAGTCATGATGGGATCGGTCTGGTGGCCTACTGCTCAGTCGGTCAGTATGGTTGGTCGTCTCTCGGTACAGTGGTAATAATGGCCACCTTAGCATGTAAGAGAATGAACAACGATGGGAAGAACGGTCGAGGCAAAAAGTGTAATCAAAGCTACTCTTAAAGTGTAAATAAAAGTTACAAGAAATAGATGCCGACGAAACCAAAGAGGAGCTAAAGCCATGAATTAAAACAGAAACTCGATTTTGAGTCTTTGGCTTTGCTTAGTGCGATCAGTCGTGCGACTCAGTGACAGTCTGCCAAGCACTGCTGCTGCTCATGCTTGCTGTGACAGCAAGGTCACAGAGGGTTTAGCAGCACGAGGGGAGTGCAAAAAGAAAGCAGGTCGTGCATTGCCAGTATTGTCTGCGGCGCCATAGCGGCATCGCAGACACAGCTGCTTCACATCATCCAGATACCTAAGGCGAGCGCTGTGCAGGAGCACAGCATGCAAGATCTATAAGCAGACACGTACTGCATGCAACTGCTCAATAGAACCTGGACCTCGCACACAAATGACGTAAGTGGTGCATACAGTGGTTGCAGCAACAGGAAGCATTGGCAATCGCCACTCGAACAATCCCAGCAATTCTTTTTTTTACAATTCCCAGCACCTCTTTTTTGTACAGAGTCTGAGGTTCGGCAGCTTCATACCTGCTAACTATCTCTGACACTAGCTGCAGCATGCTCGGCTGATGCTGCAGCTATGAACAACTGGGGCAGCAAGAACAAACGTGCTGGCAGCACTACAGCACAACGGGCCTCCTTCGCTACAGTTTTGCTTCTGCATTGGTCCTCGAGTTGGCTAACAAGGGTCAAACAAAGCAAATGTACACAGCATTGTTAATGCATGCTTCCGACAGGCTAGGCAAAAAAGAAAGCTCTTGGATTTCCTTCGCACGCTTACCTACCCACCTTAGCTCCCTCCTCTAGCCCTACTTAACTTCCTTTCAGCTGCCTTCACCACATCCACTCCAGCTTCATAACTAGGCACTGCTTTCATTCTTCTCCCCCTCCCCTCTGCTCCCCTTCACAATCCTCCCTCACTCCAATGATTAACAACCATGCCTTCCTTCTTTACTTTCTCCAGCTCTTGCTCTTGCTCTGTTCCTCTCTCCCTCCCTCCCTCTCTCCCTCTCTCTTACCCTCCCTCTCTCTCTTCCTCCCTCCCTCCCTCTCTCCCTGTCTCTCTCTGTCTCTCTCTCTCTCTCTCTCTCTTGCTTTCTCTCTCTCGCTCTCTCTCTCTCTCTCTCCCTCCTACTCACTCTCTCCTCTCTCTTCCCTCCTCTCCTCTCCTCTACTCACCCTTGCCTCGAGAAGGTCTTTAATTTTTCAATCAATCAAAAGCAGCTCTGTAATCGTGTTCGCATGTCAAGCAGACAGCCGGTGGCTGGAACATCCATTTTGTACAGACCCTCAGCCCTTTAACTGCCTGCTTGCAACTTATACCCGAGAACCAGGTAAAAATGCAAAAAGAGACAGAGGTAAGCTTAATAAAAAGCTTCATTCATGCAGCGGCTAAAGAATCTAACGGACTACCGCATCTGCTTGCAGTGGGCAATAACACAACTCTTGATGAAGGACTCGGAAGAGAATGCTACCAGCCCAGCCCACCCCCAGGCTTCAATGTTTCGGGGCAAATAGTACACAGGTCACAACTGCTCTATGCCAAGTGCAAGCCTCATGCTGCAGCACTAAACTACTTAGCGCTAGAATAGCTGTCAAATCTTGCGAGCCAAGTAGATACAGCACATACTCCCATGAAGCTGTAGACCTATTCCAAGCAATTTATCGGGTCTCTCCCTTTAAAGTGCACAGCATGATCACTTGTATTCATTGAACCACACCATGGCTAAACAAGGAAGGATTCAATGACAGTTGCATAAGGTTAAACCGCTTCAAAACCTGATACCTAATAGAAGCAACCCACTTACACCCAAATCTGGTCATAGACATATGGAAGGCAAATGGTAGTCGTAGTGCAGTTGCAAGGCTTTGCAGGAGTCAGCATATGTGTGCACTCTATAAACAGTTGCAGGACGATTGGGCCAAGTGATGCAAACAAGAATAAAAGCAAACGTCAACGACACAGTCAATTGTTGATGACCTGTCCTGCCACCGACCAGGGGGGGGCTGTAAAAGCAGTAATATTACAAAAAGAAAATACGACCAGGGGATAAAGTGCAAGTGTCTCTATTCAATATTTAAGTCAGTCTAAAATAGGAAGAGACTCGCGCAAGGACCTGGCGCAAACGTTCCATATCACTCCCTGCGTTTTTCCGGCCTGGTTGGAGACGTTCAAGGTGAATCTGCAGCTATAAGCAAGGCCGGCTTCATAGAAGGCATCGCACCTATTTTCGAAGGACCGATGGTGTCTTGTCAACTGGCACGTGTGTTGAGCCGTTTGCACTTACCACATGCCATGTGCCATGTCCAGGATTACATCAAGAAGGGCCCAACCTTAACCTTTCCCAGAGCTGCCAATCATAAGAACAGGTAAAGGGGCATGCCAGGCGGTTTGCCTCCTGCCACAGGCCACCGTGCAACATCCGGGTCGGTCCGATGAGTGGGTGGGCAAGGGCTCCTTCTCCACATGGGTTAATCAGCACACAGTAGACAAAAAACAATTCTCAATAAAACTGGTCTAATTCACCGCCAGCTGCATACATTTCTCAATGATGCCTTTGTAACCATAGGCTGGCATTTTCCAAACCTCTAGAGATAATAATATCTACACACTCAGTATGTGCCAAATCAGGTGGTAGTCCTATCCAATGTCCCAATGTCATCATTGTGTCGGAGTCACTGCTTTCGGCTGATTAGCATTGACAAAAAGATTCCTGCTTAGACAAGAGTACGACAGCCAAACTAGTTACCATCATATATGACATCTAGTCTAGATTACTGCACTTTCCTTTAGTCACGACTCCTGGCCTGCGCTCTTAATAAAATGCACCTGAGGCAAAACACAGCAGCTTGTCTGGTCTGTCGTCGGCGACCTAGCTGCCACATCACACCACTTTTATCTGAGCTTCACTGGCTCCATATCATGCATGGAATCGACTTCAAAAGATCCTCTATCAGGCTTACATGTTGATTCACTCGTTTGCACCAGCCTGCCTATATAATTCATTTGTATAGCACCTTAAGAGAACTTAATACCTATCAGGGCGCATTAAACAGGACTCAAGCCCACAGACTCTACTGCTATCCAAGGCGATCTGGCCTCCTTGCTCCTCCACTATGCTCTAGCTCAGCCTGCTCCTCCAGTTTGCTCTCACACAGCCTGCTTCTCGTCTCACTGTCGTCTTGCCTTTCCTGGCTTAAAGTTGAAATCTTCTTGTGATAGGTTCAAATGCACTAAAAGTCTGGAACTTGCTTCTGGTTTCAATCACCAACTGCAGTGACTTTGCATCGTTTAAATTCTCAGCTAAAAATGAATCTGTTCCACTTAAATTTCCCTGCATCCCAGAGAACTTGTCTTTTGCCTGTGTGCTTTGAGTGCTTCCCTGTGCATATTTTCAGTGCATTTTACTAACCAGAGGTCCTACTAACTGGCAGGACCAAGTGTCTTCTTGTGGGCCTTTGCATGTTTGTCCAAGCATGATGCTTGTGAGCTTTTACATTCAAGTCTAAGCACGATACTATGCTTTTCATTAACTTTTGGTAACTGCTTTTCTAACATTTAGCTGGATAGCAACAAGATAGAGATTGGGTTCTCTAAGGGCACTATACTAAAGACTTGACAACATCATTATCAATGCAAAATACTAATACAATCCGAACACCAGAAGCCTTCATTAGGACCGACATAGTTAGCATCGGTATGCCACAACCAATTAGGAGCACGGTTCAACACAATTACACTGATATCGCGTAGTTTACTTTGTAGCTTCCGAAAGGCAGCTGAGACTTTGCTAAGAGAATGCACCATACTGTGCGTTATGTCTTCTGCTGCCATTGCCTCCACTGACATGCCGACATTGCAGGGCGTTCCCTGTTGGAGGTGGCACTCCTTTTGTCGACGAAGCGTTTGTCAAAGATTGAGCTTTTGTTTTTGCTTTAATCATCCCACCCGGCAGATCTTCAGTCCGTTTTAAAACAGCCCCATCAACGATGCAGGCATTTCACTAGCGCAGCATCTCATGGCCCCAAAATCCAAAGAGGTGATGAGTCCAAATCCTAGAGGTTTTTAACCAGTGCTCCAGTTGTAATCGAGAGCAAATGCTTGCGAGATCACATAATGTTTATGAAATCGTGACTTGACACTGGCGTTCAAAAATATAAGCAGATCCCCTGATCCATTCCTAGCCTCCGACGATGGGGAAATCAAAAGACTTGAATGAACAAATTATGCTGCTCTTATTATATATATATATAAGACACCCATCGCAACTGATTAGTAAGACCCCTTAAGAAGCTCTGAATCATATACAGCTATACACACAAATCACAACAAAACAAAAAAAGGCAAGTTCACCAGGGAGTAGGAAAAGCTGACTGGAACATGTGCATATTGAGCTGATATCTTAATGATTCAAGGGAATTGCAGATAGTGACGATACCCAGAAGCAAGTTCGAGACTGCTGGTGCATACAAGTTGAAGCTTTGATTATTAAAAGATTTATATTTAGTTCGAGGGATGTAAAGATGGCTATATGCTGAGGAGCAGGTGGAGCAAGAGCACACTGGAGTAGCAAGACGGTCGGATAGAGAGTGGTACTAGACACTAAAGTGACCAATAAGCCAGACTACAAATCGTGAAGTCTATTTGATGCTTGAAAGGGAGTCGGTGACGCACAGACAGAAACGGAGTGATGTAACAGCTATGCTGTTGACGACAGAGCAGAGGAACAGCTGAGTTTTGGACCAGTTGCAGACGTTTAAAGGCACAAGCCGGGAGTTCTGAATAAAAAGAATTAGTGCAATAATCCAGATGGGCTCTCACTGACATGCGAATTTGTCTAGCCTAACAAGGCACCGGTTTGCCAATTATTCTTGAATGAACTTCTAAGCCTCTCCGATTTTTGTCAATTTCTGACGGCCAAAACAACCATGTACAACCGACACTGAAATGATCCAGCCTAATGCTATTTGTGCTCTCGCAATAATTGCCTCTTGAAGCAGAAGGACCACATTTTTCCAAATGGGATTAGATTGGTCGGAGGCTAATAACGGGCTAGATAAAACCACCTCATCGACGCCGGCACTAGGAATTACATCGATCTTAGAGAGAATTAGTTCCCATGAATGCACCCTTCACATACCGTAGTCAAATCATCAAATCATCGAATCAAGACCTAGGGTATCTGATCTTTTCGACTGCGGGCATAACTAACTTTTGGCCAGAATGGTGTGCTTGATACTTGCAGACATTGGTGTGCATACATTGCAGATGCTAAAGCTTTTCTGGATTATGCAAAACTGACAGACTTGCGTTTCTTCTCAGACGCAAGTGTCGGGTGCAGGCCGAGCCAGTTGCTAAGACAGCTTCCCTGGCTGTCTCTGGTTACCACAGCAGCCTGCCTGGGCTTGGCCTCTCGGGGAGAATTCCGGCTCTTTTGCAAATTTACATGTAGCCACATTTTTTGAGTTACTCAAAGACTTAGCATTCTACGAGGAGTAGGAGTCACTGCTAGTGTAATGACTACAGAAAACCTACTGAAATGATTTGCATGCACTGAGCAAACTGCTACTTTTTTGTGGCAGTATATAGCAGCAGCCGGCGAGTCTTACCCAACAGATGCCCGCTACCTTCAGGATTTTACTTTTAATAGACCGAGTTGTTGACTTTTTTCCTTCCTTTTTTACTTCCTGTTTGTTACACAAATACTCATTTTTATAGAATTGTCTTTGCATTAAAAGCTAGTTGAGCTTGCCTGGCTGAAAGTCTAATAATGTTTAACGACCAGAAATGGAAAAGCAAAGCTGCCAAGAAAAAAAGCATGATGTGATGGAACCAAGCCTGATCAGCTGCCACAAATAGTCAGTTTCAAAGTCATGTCTGAATCGATAAACGCACTGTGCTTCGTTTGGAGGTAAATCCCACTTGAGGCCACCTAATCAATCTACTCCCATGGGCAGCATTTTTGACAGCAGCGATGAGACCATGACCTTGCCTGGGCTAATGCGCCTCGATCTTTTAGCAGCTCACACCCCATTCTCCTAAGAGCCCCTCAACCAACTTCCTTGATCGGCAAAGGTGTGGCACACACATGCCATCGTCTCCAAAGCAGGCTACTGTGTGTCCATCTAGCATCTACAAGTGTCCTCCTCAGACAAACGTTGGCCGGCCCACAACTGCAGCAGTAGGCTAGTGCTCGAGCACCAGCCAAAGGTGACTGGAAGTAATAATAACAGTAGTAGTAATAATAATAATAATAATACACTTGATAAAGCACCCTCAGAGACCTCAATCTCTTTCAAGGCTGTCATAATGCTGTCATAAATGTCATAAATGTCATAAATGTCATAAATGCTGTCATAAATAGGTGCGTCTTAATTTCTTTTTAAATGTGGTCAAGTCAGGGATATCGTGACAGAAGTCGGGAGTGAGTTCCAGGCTTTGGGAGCATACGAACTAAAGGGATGGTCTCCAAAAGATTTAATCAACTTTCAGGCTCTATGCAGATGCTGATTAGCTCATCCTCAGTCAAAATTATGGCTCAGATGTGTGGCCATACCACGCCCCGTGGCACCTGACTGCTATCTTTCGGGGAATTTAGTAATCCATATGGCGTCTACACCTTCACCGTGCAGAGGTCAAGCAGCAAGGAGTCAGGGCTGCAGCCACCGGAAAGCAGCCTGCAGCCACAGAGGCAGCATGGAAATGGTTGCTGTCCAGAAGTTTCACAGCTAGAGCATGCAGTCTTGTTTGGCTCAGGGTTAAGGTGCTCGCCTTTAACTACCAAAAGTCGTGGGCTCTCACTCTGTGGCATACGTAAAGTGCCTGAATAGAGATTTAGATCTATAAGGATGCTATACAAATGTAATATATATGTGTGTGTGTGTGTGTGTGTGTGTGTGTGTGTGTGTGTGTGTGTGTGTGTGTGTGTGTGTGTGTGTGTGTGTGTGTGTGTGTGTGTGCCTGCTCGTCGAAAATGGGAGTGAGAGTAGCTGCCACACACTCCAACTAAGTTGGGGCAGCTTACCAGAACGTCATCGAATGCCATCAGACGTCTGGCAGCTTTATTTTCTGCAATCAAGTATATGTAAACCAAACTATATCCAACAGAATACAGAAATTTTCTAGAATTTCGTTGTGCAAGCAGGGCCAAAATTGCCTTTCAAATTTCAGTCCAACATGTGCTGTATTAGCCAAGTTCAAGGCATCAAGCTCCACTGAGAATGAACCCGTATAAAAGTCAAAAGAATTCACCTCAATCTTCACACATGTATTGAGATTTACCGTGTATCTATAAGTCGGAATGCAAGTCGAATGTGATGCAGAAATCGGTCAATTTTGTATTTATAGATATTTTGCTTCCTGCTTACATCCGGGTTAGTCCATGGTTTGCCCAATCATTTTTTCTTGTACGTTGAAGTCGTCAAAGCTTCCTATCGCATTTCGAATATGTTTGTCTTTTGAAAGGTACCCTAAAAATGTTCAATTGCCGGACCAATTTTATAATCGTTCTCTTAACATTCCCCCTAAATTACATTAAAAAGGTTAGTATTTTTGTCTGTAATCGAGACAAAGTGGACAACTTACTGTAATACCCACAACCATTTAATGGAAGCAAATTTTTAAAATGACTAGAGGTTTTAAAAGTCATGTTGCCATGCTTTTCCAGCATATTGACATTAGCTACTTTGTCGTGTTTTGGCTGCTTGTGCAAGCATTCAGTGAGCTGCATAATAACATATGCAGGTTCATTTTCTTTTTTTGGCTGCCGCCTTAGTCTTGTGCATGACAAGACCATATAACAGGTAATCCTGAACGAGATAACCGCTCAGTTGGTTTTCGATAAAAATTCAGGAAAAGAAGTTGTCAGAACCCTGCACAAACGCTGACGTCTGTGCAGCACACAAATTTACCCCTAAAGCCTTCGCTCAGACACGGCTTCGACTGCGACTTCAGACTTCGACTTCAGACTGCGAATGGCCACATGCCGTGCCGGTTAAGCCCAGTGTTTAATGAGCTTGCCCCAACAGAGGTCAATGTGAATTTAATTGATTGCCGAGGTCGTGGGTTCAAGCCCCGTGGCGTTCGTGAAGCGCTTGAATATTGATAAGGTCTCTTAGGGAGCAATACAAAATGAGACTTCCTGGCCGGCTGTTCATAGCAGTTTTCTTAAGAAGTGTCCCTAGTGTCTCGGTGACGCTTCGTAGTTGGCTTGATGCCATTTCAGGAGAAAACCCAAAAGACAGCCTAGCTCTGGAGCAGAGGGTAAAATGGCTGCCCATCCTTGAATTTAACATCGGAGGTTCTTTCTGCTGCAACTTGCACTTCATTTAGTGAACGATTTATGAGCATGTGCTGCTGGTTCGGAGTAGTTGGCACGACTTGATGAACGTAATTATAGAAGCTCATTCAACTTCAAGGCTAGGAGATCTACGAAAGTAATGTAATGCAATGTATCTTCGTCTGTAAATCCACAAAGCCACGAGGACTAGGTGGGCGGTTCACTGGAGTTTTCTATAGCCCACACAAAATTTAAAAAGCTTCATTCAGAAGACTGCCTCTACAGCTAGCCATCACATCCGATCCCTATCCAAGATTAGGAGCTGTCTCCCACAGTGGCTTGTAAAATATTTAACTAGCTCTTTAGTTCTGTCTCAGCTTGATTATTGCAATTCCCTTTTAGCTAAGCTACCAAAAAAGGCAACTAAGCCACTGCAGCTGACTATGAATATGGCTGCAAGGCTAGTCTTCACGTCCCAGCGGTTTGAGCACGTGTCTCCTTTGCTGAAAGAGCTAGGATGGTTGACGGTTGAGCAAAGGATACAGAGCAAAGTTCTTATTCTGACCCACAAGGCCCGCCACGGCTTGGCTCCTTCGTACCTAGCTGAACTGCTGCATCAGTTTCAGCCTGTTCGTGCCCTGAGGTCCTGTGTGGACAATAAATTAGCTGTCCCATTCCTCCGCGTAAAGACAGTTGGCGACAGAAGCTTTAGCGCTGCAGGTCCTAGACTGTGGAACTCGCTTCCACAATTCTTGCGCAACGACAACTACTCTCCTACTGCCGACTATGGCACATCTTTTTCAGCGGTCCTGAGCTGCTACTTCTATGCTACTCACTACCTCAACTGCTCTCCGGACTCTGCTATGCTTCCCACTTTCTCTTTGTTGTGTGAGACGAAGTCTGTTGGCTACCGAATGCGTACCGAAAGCCGCTTAAGCTGTGAGTGCGCTAAACAAAACTCTCCTGCCTAACACCCACATGGTTTTTATGACTTTGTGGAGTTACAGACGGAGATACAAAGCCTGCGCGTCTTTCGATACGCATGCGATAGCCAACAGACTTCAACTCACGCAACAAAGAGAAAGTGAGAAGCATAGCTGGGTCAGGAGGGTAGTTGAGGTAATGAGTAGCATGGAAGTAGCAGCTCAGGATGGCTGGAAAGGATTTGCAGCAGTCGGCAGCAGGAGAGGAGATATTATTGCAGAAGAATTGTAGAAGTGACTACCACAGTCTAGGACCTGCCGAAAAAATTCCCCCTGGTTCTTAGCCCACGAGGTTCTAAGGTTCTAAAGGTTCTATAAGGTTCTCGCTCTTCACGCCCCAAGTTCGAATCCTGCAGTGGGCGATCCTGTAGCGCTCACTGCAAGCAGTGGTGATCATTTGTGAGCCATTAAGGCTCTTCTGCCGATATACAAATGAGGCTGTTAAATCAGCTAATGTGTATTATTCATTTATTTCAAGCTTCGGTGGCAAGCGGTCTTTAAGCATAGGAATGAAACTGCTAATTTATTTTCCACCGAGGACCTGAGGGCACTGAAAGGATGAGCCCGAAACGGGTGCAGCAATTCAACTAGGTATGAAGGAGCCAAGCCATGGCAGCCTTATTGGTCAGAGTAAGAATTGTGCTATACATCAGTTGATCGACGGTGCACCATCGCAGCTCCTATAGCAAAGGAGACACGTGGATGATCCTCTGGGGTTTGTTGACTAGCCAAGGAGCCAGCCACATTCATCACTGACTGCAGAGGCTTTATGCCTTTATCGGTAGCCCAGATAAAACAGAATGGCTGAAGTCTAGGCTAGACAGAATCAGGGAGTCAGTTAGATTTTTATCAAGCCACAGCTGTAGACAGTCCAGAATCTTTAAGTGATGACCAAATCTGATTAGCTCAGTAAGTTCAAGTCGGATTTGTTTGGCTTAACTTCACAAGCAGATCTTTAATCAGAATTCTTCCCATGCATCAGGTAAATGGTGAGCCGTAATGGCTCACTAGGTAAGGCGGTTGCTTTTCACGACCTTGGCGCCGAGGTTACGGGTTCGAATCCTGCTGTGGGCGATCCTTTATCATCACTGCAAGCGGTGGTGATAGTCGTAAAGGCTCTTCTGTCGCTATACAAAAAGAGGCTGTGAAATCAGCTAGTATTATTTATGGTACCATCTGGAAGCTTGGCTACCCAAAGCAAAAAGAGGGAAGGCCGTGGTCTAGAGCTTGATTACCTGGAGGCAGAACGAACTCATAGTGACGATCATGATGTGTGGGAGGGTGGAGTATTCTATCACTGTCTGCTTCATTTTCGGTGAAACAACGAAGCTAAAAATATGGATGGATTCTACAAGGGAAGCCCTCTACTGATGTCACTCAGTCAGAACCTATCCCGGTCAAAATCTCCTACACTCCATCAGAATGACTGCCAAACAAACCGGCAGCTTGTAAAAGTAAACAAACGACATCAGTAAGCTTCTCAACCCCCCCCCCAGCTCCCCCCCCCCACTCACTCACCCATCGGCTGCACTCCTCCCAAGGGTTTTTTCCCATCTGCCCATCAGCCCTGGATGAGTCTGCCGCCGAGGTCAACAGGAAGGGGCTGGATGCAGCAAAGCGGCAGTGAATAAATACCAGCCCATTGTGCAGACACTTGGGTTCATCTCGCTGCCTGCACGGCTCCTGCCTGGGGTGGCTTAGAAGCTTGTTTGCTCAAAGCACTAGTCCCACCGGCAAGCTCCGTCCAGTTCAAACAGGGCAGCCGCCGGCGGCTGCAAGGCACTCGACGAACCAGCTGCCACAGAAGCAGCTGAGCAGCAGCTACAGGGCTGCCTTCCGGCTCTGCAGGTGCTGAGCGGTCAGCCAGCAAGCGATCGAGCAGGAGAGTGACTGCCACCGGAGCAGAGACCACTACCGAAAGCGGATCGCGAGCTATCGCAAGCAGATCGAGAGCTATTGCTACTGCGAGCCGGCCTCGAGAGGCAGCTCACGTGCGTGGATGCGAGAGCTGCCACAGCGGTCGACAGCGCGAGAGCAGCTGCTCAGCAGAACGACTGGGAGGTGCTGCCCTACCGAGGCTGCCGTCGTGGCCATCTCTTTTGCCGCTGCCGCTGCAAGCCGTGTCACTGCTCTGCTTCTCTTTCACCGCTCGGATGATGGCTCGGAGAGCCCGCCTCTCGTCGAAGTCGGTGTTCTCTCGCAGCTGCAACGCCAGCACGAGTCGCAGCAGATGACAGCGCCGATGCGGCACCCTCGAGCGCTGCCGCAGCCGATGCTACATTGGCATCGAGAGCTGCATTCGCCGATTGCTTTCCGGATCCGTCGTCCCTTCTGATGGCGGCTGGCGTTTCTCCCTTTGCTTTTGCAGGTAGAGAACAGGCCTGAGGCCTGCCCAAGCAAAATGAGGCAGAACTGGTGGAGCTAGTGTCACAGACTACAAGCTCCATCGTCGTGCGACTGCGCGATTAGTGATGCCACACACACTTACACTCATCCCGCCGTGCACAGTGTCATTTACACAAGCTCACTGTCCAACCAAACTGGTGCACAATGGGGCATTTTAAAACGATTTCCTGTCACTAATGCTAATGCCTTTGAAGGAGTATGCCGAGTCATACGAACTGCAATGTCTCAGCATTGTCTAGATGTCTAGACACTCATGTATTCCTCTCTTTTTGCTAATACTACACCCTCATATAATTGTCATCGGCAAGTAATCCTACACCATCCAGTCGTATCACGTGTCAAAAATCTCAGTCACTGCAGAGGCCAACTAACCAGCTCCAACAATGCAGCCGGGTGCAATTCCATGTGCCCTTGAATTAGCAATTTGCCATCGTTACCTCAGCATATTCTCACACGGTATCTGCCAGCCGAGATTAGTCAAGCACCACAAACTACACTCAAAAATGTACTCTGATCCATGCAAGAACTTGTGCTCTCACCCTCTCTCTGTCTCTGTCTCTGTGTCTCGGTCTCTCTGTCTCTGTCTCTCTCTGTGTCTCTCTCTCACTCTCTCTCTCTGTCTCTGTCTCTGTCTCTGTCTCTGTCTCTGTCTCTGTCTCTGTCTCTGTCTCTGTCTCTGTCTCTGTCTCTGTCTCTGTCTCTGTCTCTGTCTCTGTCTCTGTCTCTGTCTCTGTCTCTCTCTCTCTCTCTCTCTCTCTCTCTCTCTCTCTCTCTCTCTCTCTCTCTCTCTCTCTCTCTCTCTCTCTCTCTCTCTCTCTCTCTCTCTCTCTCTGTGTCTGTCTCTCTGTCTCTGTCTCCATCTCTGTCTCTCTCTGTCTCTGTGTGCCTCTCTGTCTCACACTCTGTCTCTACATCTGTCTATCTCCTTGTCACACTCTCTCCTTGTCACTCTCTCTCTCTCTCTCTCTCTCTCTCTCTCTCTCTCTCTCTCTCTCTCTCTCTCTCTCTCTGTCTCTCTCTCTGTCTCGTCCCTGCCCATATCCCTCCCTCCCTCCCTCCTCTCTATATCTCTATCTCTCTCCTTCTTTCTTTCCTGTCTCATCTTGCTGTGTCTATATTTGTGTTTCCATGTCCCTTTGTCCCTATTCCTCTGTCTTTGCCGGTTCCTTTCACTCTCTATCTAATAACCTTTCGATTTACCTGATAAACTATTACTCTCTTCAATAATTCAACAACTGTATGGTGGCAGAGATGAACATCTAGTTTGCAGTAATTGGTCCAGGATGGGCTTGTGAAGAGCTACTGTTATAAGAATACTTACTTA
Source organism: Cristatella mucedo (assembly GCA_009760855.2). Classification (NCBI taxonomy): domain Eukaryota; kingdom Metazoa; phylum Bryozoa; class Phylactolaemata; family Cristatellidae; genus Cristatella; species Cristatella mucedo. The sequence continues at coordinate 2,688,573 of WPIO01000027.1, read as the reverse complement.
CAGGATAGTGTAAGCCGAAAGCAAGGAGGCTGACAGTTTAGCTGCAACTTCCAATATGCGAATACGTGACCAACACAGGGGCTGGGTGGCTCGGTGGCCAAGTGGTTGCATGGAGTGCAACCAGTGGACACATGTTTGGATCCGACTAGAAGTAAGATTTTCTACCGATCAACTGATAGCATAACCAAGCAGTCCACAGTACCTGGGAAACAAATCGGAGTGTCTGCCAATGCTTGTGAGCAAGACTATAATGACTTGGGGAATAGGGACAGGCTTTACAAAGCTGCAACCTTGAGCCAAGCAAGGTGAAGATGCACCATGTGGGGCTTGACCTTGGCCACAGCTACTTTTTACCCCCACGGCTCCTGGCATTCGGACGGTAGGAATCCACGATTAATGAGTACATGTTCTTGCAAGACGAAATAGTGCTTCGCACCTAAAAAATTTCATAATCAACCGATTACAAAGGGCCTCACCTGCTGAGTTCTAAAAGCCAAGTCAGACCAATTCCACGACTAATCAGTAGGATTGAAAGCAAAAATGCAACCCGACTATAACAGGCTGTATTCTTCCTGCTGTCCCCAATTATAATCGTGCCCAATATTTTTAATTCTTTATAGCTGGACTTTTGTTCAAAGCATGACTCCCACTGGCTTCCCTGGGCACCAATACGAGTTGGCGTTGAAAGAAAATGCAAAAAAGTGCAATTTTGGATGAACGATAAAACCTCCTTTGACTATCGAAGCACTTGATAAAGCAAAGACAGAAAGAAACATGCGGGTGGCTGGGCAAAGGCATTGAGAAGGGCCACACCGCAGCGACCAGACACCCAGACGAGGCTCGTGCTACGAGCACTCCGGCTTCCGGCTGCTGCCACCGCTGCTGCACTGTTCAAGGGGTGTGGCAATGCCGCTCGGTTGCTGCAGGCTGCTAGCCACTGGTCATTCGAGCATACCAGCCGGTTGAGCTCGTCCAGGTCGTCGATGCGCTCATACTTGAGCTTCAGATCGGAAGCCATACTCCATTCCATGCGGCACTCACGTGCTGTCGCCGTCAGCGTCGGCTGCCGTCGGCAGGGCGCCTCCAGTTGCTCCAGCTTGGCTGCGGCTGGGTAGGACGGTGAGCTGAGATAGGCACTCTGGATAGAGAAAAGTGAGTGGCCGCCATTGCTCGAGCCGTCACCGACCGCAGCAGCGGCAGGCAGCAGCGGTAGGGCTGAGGCGATAACGAACCGGAGGCTGAGGAGCGGCAAGGCAAGAGCACTGCTAGGCTATGCTGGGAGGGGCTATGCGACCGGCTGGGGCACACAGCTCCGGACTGCCACTTACTGTCAACAGGATCCATCCACAGCCACTCAGCAGGACCAGAGCAAAGCAGCCGGGCCTTTCTGAGAGAGGGCCCGGCATTAAATCCCTGCTCAGCCGGCTGCCAAAGTCTGGTGCCACCCGCATGACGTCAAGGCCAACTCAAGAACCATATCGCATAGCCGCCCTGTCGATGGGCACCTTCGTTACATACCCAAATTCAAGACACGATAGGGGGCCGAGGAGAGGGAGAGGAGAAGAATAGGAGCAGATGAAGATGAGAGGGGAGGAGATGATGCCAGAGATGGAGCACTACAGGAGGAGGAGGAGGAGGAGGAAGAGCCGGACCCCCCCCCCCCCCGTACAGTGCTGGCTAAGTCAAAGACCGTTTATTTATTCTCCTAACACTTTGAATGCAGGAGTCCAATTGCGGGGCTACGATTGCTAGTGGTAGTCCCAAAAAGATTGCTAATGATACACAGTCAAGTCCATCAAGCCAGATCGGTGCCCATCAAGCAACAGGGCTGCTTGCAAGCCACGACGGTACTCAGAGCCATGTGCCAGCATCTACCTTCTTCGACTACAGGGCCACTGCTGCAGAACCACTTGACCCCTATGAGAGACAGCATTGCTAGATCAATGCCTCCTCTGCCGAGGCTCTCATTCAGGCCCTGCTTGACTGGCAAAGAGTGCCAGCCAGTGCTTCTGCTGCCTCCTCATTGTTGCAAATCATTTGCTCCTAGCGCTATAAAGATAAATTGGACAATGTCAACAAAGCAGTCACAAACCGAAAACAAATACTGGTGCATGAGAAAGGGCCGAGCAAAATACCTGTACAGTCGAGCCCCTTTAACAGTTAAAGGCCAACCCAACTAATGGAAAGGGGGTAGAGAGTTTGGTTGGCTGCCAATATGACCCGGCCGGCCAAAGCAACCCTGACATCGGGAGCTTGCTGCAAGCGAATGGTCGATCAGCTTAGAGCTGACTGCCCACGTGCTCTGCATAGGTCCTGCTGCTGGGCATGGCTTCCACACCGGATCCAGATGTACAGGTGGAGACTCGTCAGGGCAGCTCGACTGATGTTTGCATGCCACCCTTGTTGCATGATCTTATCGAGCTGCTGCTGCTGCCGAATTTCTTCCGACACTGATGTTTTTGCTCGGGCACGTTGAACGAACCCCAAGTGCCTCCTCTCTGGTTCGACTCGAAACCCTAGCCTAGTAGACTTGGTAAGGCTACACCGGCACCACTTCCTGTCCCTGGGCATCCGCTAGGCTCTGTCGAGCAGAGATGCCCAGACATCAGGCAAATGTAGCAGTATTGGTCTGGAGCCAGAAACCTACCTCCGGCTCGAATTGCTTTCCAGCAATTGGTCGATTTGCATTCCGAACAACCTGCTGACTTAGGAATCGCACAGTATCGGCCACCACACAATCCAACGCAATCAAGGCTGCCGAATGCTGCCAGCTGCAGCTGCCTGCTTGCGGTGGCTCGGCACATGGCAGCAAAGGAGAGCAGTCCAGGGCTTTGCGTCCACCCTGCCGAGCATGCCATTTGCAGCAATTTGCCAGATCGCTGCTTTGATACAATTGGCTCAAAGGAGTGGTCAGCAGAGCTCAGGCAGCCCAGCCACATGGAGGTACTGGCCGTCCATGCAGTGTACTGAGTGGGGTGGCATTCCTCACAACCGAGAGGTTTAAGGATCTATACTACAACTGTAATTCATTTGTATAGTGCCTTAAGAGAACTTAATCTCTATTCAGGTGTTTCACATATGCCACGGGGCTCGAGCCCACGACCTCAGCAAGACCTTGGTCGGGGGGGGGGGGTGGAGCACCTTAACCACTGGGCCAAACCAGCGGATCTCCTAAACATTAGGTAATGAGTTGCCAGCATCAACGTATCTCAACTCCACCCACTTATGCTGTCAATGGCAGCTTTGGCGACTGGCACAGCCGCCAGGTTTAATCAAAGCTATGCCCCCTGACTTTCCACCCTATCTTTTCAGCACACTCATTTCGGAAGTCAGACCGACCAAAGGCCGCATACCTTGAGACTGAATGCAGATGGAAATTGCCTTTCGTCAGATACGAATCCTACCCTCCTTCTTAGCACCACTACTCTAACGTTCGTTAACTCCCCTGATAATAAATAAATATTAGCTAATTTATCAGCCTCATTTGTATAGCAGCAGAAGAGCCTTAACGGCTATCACCACTGCTTGCAGTGGGCGCTACAGGATCGCCTACTGCAGGACTCAAACCCACGACATGGGTCGTGAAGGGTGAGCGCCCCATCCGTGGGCGAAGACCCAGATACCACATTTGTCTGCCAAGCACCACCTTTCCTTTGTTGCCGGGTGGCTGACCATCAAGCCATTCAGCTGTTCAACCACGGTAAGTCCATCTTCCCCAACCTTATCTGACCTTGACAAATCAGGTGCAGCCCTTGTGCATTGAGAGCTGTGTGAACTGCCACTGTCATTGTCTTTGCTATATTTTAATGCTTTTAAGTATTCACTTGCTTAATACCGAGGTGAATGTATGTTATTTTATGGGTGAACTAGAGTCTTGTACCGTTACGTTGTATTCTCTAAGTGGAACCATTAAGTTTGCCGTCATCACACTACTCACATTCTGTCTGGTCTGTAAGCAAAAGTGAGATTCGTAAATCCACTATGTGGCAATCCGGTATCGTACTAGCCTGCGAATTTTCGATCAATCAACTTCATCAAGCTCTCGATGGCTGGTCTTAGCTTGCACTTACTGCAGATACATGCAGCCCCTTAAGGAAAGAGTTATAAGCCAACATACGAGCGCAAATCCTTGATAAGTTTATTGTGACAGGCACTCGTGATCACAGAGCAGGTGGAGTGTACATCTGGCTGCACATCACGAGCAGCCGATAGACGGCTGTAGCTCAAGTGTTGCAACGTCGAAGGCGTGTCTTCAGATGCCTGATGCATTCAGGCATTCTGATGCATACAGAATGCCTGATGCATTCAGATGCCTGAGACATGAGCGCATCAAAGGAACAAGCCAACTAGCTTAAATAAAGGCCACGTCATATAATTATATATACATATTTATTTATTTATTTAGGCTGGAAATGTGCCCCTTACTCTCTGATTGAAAATCGTGGCAATAGTTCAAGGTTTGTTCACCACCCCAGTAGGGCCTGAAGGTGAGGGCATGCATGTGTCCTTCGAAAGGCTGTCACTCAAGAGCCGTTTCCCAAGCATGTTTAGTGAGATGCGGCACAGTCGAAACCTGTCCGACTGTCAATAAGTGGACCGGCCACTTCAGAAAGTGGCAACGCACCTCATAACACATCAAGTAAGAAGTACTCAGGATAGAGGGTAGAGCACGAAGCAAAGTCGTGGTCCGGCACGGAACAAGAGTGATGTGCACACAGCGCTTTTTAAAGTGACTATATCTTATATCTATATCTTACTTATCTAGAGCATATTTCACTGACTGCATAAGCCTCGGTATAGTGAGCCGGGTCAATATCCATGGAAGAGGCTACGGTCAAGATAGGAGGGGTGTCAGCCAGTCACGAAGCAAGTCAGCAAGGTAGCCAGCCAATTACCAGAGCCTGGTGGCGACTAGAGGATGAGATTACACTGACCTAATACAGAAACAAAGTGACATGCCATTACAAAGATGCAAGTGCCTCTTCAACGGCTGAGAGGCTAGCCCTGGTTGAGGCTGCTAATGTTTTCAGCTAATCCACTCTGCCTTGGATACACATGGAATCCACAGCATCCACCAGGCAGAGATAGCTTTCAGCTTGACAAGTTAAGCACTTAAAGTGTGAAGGATGGTGAGAAGAAGAGAAGCGATGGGAGGAGAAACAGAAGAGAGACTGATATGCAAATACACCGACAACACAGCCACCGAAAAGGCAGGGCAGTTGATGAAGCAGAAGGTAGCGTGGAGACATTGTTGCCGTTTCTTGTTCGGCACCATTTGATCACACAACAACTATTATCCACTCGGCTCCGTGTAGCTTCGGTACTCGATGACTCGAAGTCCACGTGCTTCGTTGCCATGCTGCTCTGCAGTTCGTATCCTAGAAGCAGGCCCGTAGCAGGATTAAGCTCCGATTGGTAGTATGCTCACGATTGTTTAGTCAGTAGCTCCTCACACGATTGTTGTCCACGAACCTCGGACAACTCATACGGCCGCAACCTCAACTGCAATGCATCTGCATGAGCCGACTGTATAATCCAACTCCGTGGATTCCAGTCCACGAACGGCTGAAGGAGTGGCTGGGGAAGTAAACAACGATGTTTGGGAGCTGAATGAACGGCTGAGCTGCTCGGTGGCCCTCAACAGCTTTTGATCATTCACACGAATGCTGGAAGTCCACAGTCGGGACAGTAAGGTGTGGCTTATGCTTGCTAGACCTAGGGAATTTCTTCAGTATTCTGTCTCCAGCTATCACCTGGTTGTCTTGATTTGTTCCACCTCAAGCTGTTGGCAAACCTCCAGGATATAACAGGATCTGAAAGCGCTGGGGCTCAGGGAGCACTGTTCCCATGATTTGCCGTGGGTGCCACGAATCGCCACCAACCAGAGCAATTCACTACAAATCAATCACCAGAGCCTTGGTGAGATCCCAACTAATGGTGTGAGAGGTGTGTGTGTGTAAGTGTGCGTGGTGTGTGTGTGTGTGTGTGTGTGTGTGTGTGTGTGTGCAAGCAGGTGTGTGCTTGTATGTGTACATGCTTGCTTTGTGTATAGCTACGTGTGCAAATGACTGTGACCAGCAATACTAAGTGCCAATGTAGTCAGGAGCATTTGAATAAAGAAAGAAGAGATATTCAAACTGTCTCATTATTTACACACACATTCTCTGACTCTCCCAATCTCTCCCATACGTATGTGCCTGTGTGTACATGCACACACACAACACACACAACACACACACACACACACACACACACACACACACAACACACACACACACACACACACACACACACACACACACAACACACACACACACATACATGCATGCACACACGCTCGTGCGGGCACATTCTCTCTATTTCCTCTATTTCTGTTTCGCTTATCTCTCTCTCTCTCTCTCTCTCTCTCTCTCTCTCTCTCTCTCTCTCTCTCTCTCTCTCTCTCTCTCTCTCTCTCTCACTCTCTCTCTCACACTCTCTCTCTCTCTCTCTCTCTCTCTCTCTCTCTCTCTCTCTCTCTCTCTCTCTCTCTCTCTCTCTCTCTCTCTCTCTCTCTCTCTCTCTCTCTCTCTCTAAGAGAGAGCTTTCTCTCTCTCCCTCTCTATCTATCTATGTATCTATCTATCTCCTCTCTGTTCTCTCTCACACATGTAAACACCGAATTGATTATTTAATCGCTCTAAAAAAATACTAGTTGATTTAACAATAATAATATTAACAATGCACTTATAAAGCGCCCTCAGAGAACTCAATCTCTTTCTAGGCACTTTGCATTTGCTGCAAAGGGAAACGCAATTGCACGGTGAGTAATATACATTCGGCGGACGCTTTAGAAAGGATATAGCAGCCAAGCTAGTCCATGCATTTGCTGCGCCCTGTCTAGACCCGCGCAACTCACTCCTGGTAGGTCTTCCTTCCTGTGCAAGAAAAGGCTTAGATGGTGCACAAATTGGCAGCTCGGCTCGTGTGCCGGCAACGTTGCATCTTCGACCCCGAACAAGTGCTTGATAAACAATTAACAGCCTCTTTTGTATAGCGAAAGAAGAGCCTTTACGGCTATCAGCACCACGTGCAGCAACAATAAAGGTTCACCCACTACAGGATTCGAACCCACAGCCTCGGGACCGAGGTCGTAAAAAGCAACCGCCTTAACCAGTGAGCCATCACGGCTCACCTTAATAGGATCCTTAATAAGATCCCTGCCAGCAAAACCTTTGACGTTACTAACCAACAAGACTTTGTAACTGCTTTGTCGTCCTGCCACAAGCTCCCTTACTCACACAACATGCAGGTCGGCTCTTTATTGTTCGCCAAATCAACATGGTCCGAGTATCACGAGTGAACGTGAACCGTTGCAGCTAGGTTGCAGCTGGCGGTACACATCAGACTGATCGCAAGACCATCCTTTTTAAAGCCACACAATTCATTACACACTACCTTACCATGCCCAAAGCCACCACAAGAGCCGCTGTCACTGCATGAACACTCATAGTGTTCCCCTCCAGGTTCAATAATTTTCCAAAAAAGACTACACCACTAACAACGAAGCTCCGGTGAGTACATCCGTAGCTTAATTGCCATATAGCGAAGCCAAAGCTGAAATTTCTCGTCACGAAACCGGTTCATCTCCCTAGGTGACCTCGGTTGACCCGAACGCATTCTGGTAAAGATGCCAAAGCGTTTTAAGTCAGGTCGAAAGTTGCAGTCCCTCCCAGTCGGATCGATCCTCCACCGGCTCCACGTCGGGAGACGGACAGACTCAGAGACTCCTCTGCCTTGTATGCCAGACTGCAGAACCTAAGTATGGCAGCGACAGTTTACCAAGCCACTGCCTGGTCGAAGGTCTGGACCTTCGGTTCGGCGGCCACGAACTTTTTCTTGCTCACTTTTCGTCTTCCCTCCCGTTCCTTTCTCCTTCTCCCTACTTTTCGCAAGTTGACATTGCGGCGGCAGCTCGTTGTGCGGACAGTGCTCTGATCTAGGGAATGGAAAGTTTAGTGGCACAGCTCACCGGTTCCAGGCCAGGCTGCATCTAGTCAGAGAAAGACTCTCCCTCGCCAGCGCACTCTGCCTTCCCACTCACCTAATTCGAATGCCAGCAGTCAATTTATGCACGAGTGCTGTTGGGACATGACCCCACCCCTTGCAAAACGGTTAGTGCCAGCGACCTCAGCCGAGGCATTTTCTGGACCCACTCCATTAGTAGGGCACTGCTAATCCTCCTCAAACCAGGTGTGCAGCAGCGTACTTCTTGTGCTGACAGCTAAGTCTTCGTGGGTTAGACACGTGCTCCCTTCTCCAGGCCACACGGCTGCTGCATGGACTGTGGCATGGATCGAGACCTCGCCAGCAGCAGCAAAAGCCAAACGATCAAACAAAGACCTGCCGTCGGATAGCCGCTAGCCACCAAGCGACCATGGTTGTTGAAGGATGGACAAAAGGAGATAGAGATAAAGAGAGATGACACCTGTTTGGCCAAGCTGTCTCGACTGCAACAGACCGAACATATCACGGTCGGCGGTAGTGATGGAGCGCAGAGTGTGCACGGACATAACCCGCGCTCTCATCTCCCTTCTCCTCCATGTGAGTTCGTATTGCCTCCCAGCCACTTCGCAGGTGAGAGGCGATGAACATCTATGGGCATCGCTCGGAGAAAGAGAAAGAGCGTAACGACGGCAGCCGAAGCCACGTCGGGCGGTGTCGAACGATGGGATGCTCTCCACTTGCTCTAGCTCTACTCTGATCTCTATCTCTCTCTGTCTCTCTGTCTTTCTCTGTCTCTCTCTCTCTCTCTCTCTCTCTTCTCTTTCTCCTCTCTCTCTCTCCTCTCTCTCTCCTCTCTCTCCTCTCTCTCTCCTCTCTCTCTCTCTCCAGCTCGCCTTACCATTCACTTATGTTCTGACCCTACGGCGACCGCGCTATTACATTAAGGCAAGCAAACTCTAAGGACGCCCCCCCCCCCCCCCCCCGCCCCGCCCTGTAGATCCGAGTTGAGGAGCAGCAGCTACACCTTCGCCAGCGGAGCTGCCAGCCAAGGCATATCGGTAGGGCCGATACTGGGAGCTGGCAGAGGCCACACGACGTCGGTACTGGGTATCTACTTACGCTGTTTATATTTGGTCTAGCCTAAGGAACTGTCGTCCGGCCACCCACTCCTACCAATATGCTGCTGCTAGCCCTTCGCTCAGCAACAGGTGCCGCCGAGCAGGTGCTTTCGCAGCACCACAGGTGCCGCTGCCGCCGCCGGCGCGGCTAGCGCCTCGTCTCTGGGCCGGAAAGCCTCTGGCGGAAGGGAGACGGCTCCGCACGTCGGACGTTCGCTGCGGGACGTACGCACTCCGCAAGCCGGTTGCCCCGCCCCGCCCCGTCCCGCCCCCACACTGGGCCACACGAGCGCACCGCTTCGACGCGAGCCGGCAGAGGCGACGGCAGCGTTCCGTTCGGACTCGATACGCGGCAGATGCGTCCGCCAGATGCTAGTGCTCGGCCCCGCGACCGTCGCCCGGCTACCCGAGTCACCGCGCGACGACGGCGAGACGCGGATGCAGCGCCGGGAGCGGCGGACCCGGCGGCGGCGAGGCCGGCGGCGGGGCGAGCTCGCGCCCGCGCGGAAGCTCTGCACTGCGGCGGCGGCCGCGCAGACGTAACGCCAAGCTGGCGCCTCCGGCCGCGGCTGCCGCAGTCAGTGCACGGCGGCCGCCGCGCTCTCGGCGCGCGCGACCAGCACGACGACGCGGTCGAGCGCTCTGCGGCGGCGTGCGAGCGCTCTGCGGCGGCGCCGGCGGCGGCCACTTACCGCGCTCGTGTAGCCGCGAAACGACGATAGCCCTCTAGAGTCGGACATTGCGGGCGCTAGCCGCCATATGCGGGTGCCCCGGCGAGGGACGCACGGACAGCGCAACACGCCAGCTGCGCGAGCTCGCGGTCACCTAATAACTAAGGGTCACGATGAGAGCTCGGTCGCGACGTGACGTAATCGCCTGCCGCGGGTGGGAGGGCGCTCGTTAGGCCCACGCTAGTATCTGAGTTGAGCGTACCGAGTGTGCGTACGCGCGCGCCTGTGCGCGCGCGTGTGCGTTTGCCGTGTGGTTTGGAGTACGTTAGCGCGCGTGCGTGCGTGCGCACGCGCGCGACGCGACCGAGCGCGCGACCGAGTGCGCTCGTGCGTACTTTCGCGCGAGCGTGAGTGAGTGCATCGGGGGCGGGGCGGGGCGGGGGTCTCCGCTCGGTGCGTTTTGACCGCGTTGGTGGCTGTGCTGCTCGATAGCCGCGGTCGTGCATAGGCACTCGGGTCACGCGCGCGGATCACTGCACGACGAAGGACGGACGCTTAGCTCGATCGCCGAGGGTCCGGACTAAGCACCGTTCGCTCGCGGTTCACCTCTAGTAGCCGATCTCTAATGGTTTTACTGTCCGCCGCGGTGGGCGCGCAGTGTTTGAGACGTCATTGCCCGGCTGGCCTTGGAATGTGCGCCTTTCGGCTCCGAGCCCGCAATTCTCCGGCGGGCTTAGCGCTCGCTGAATGTGCATCTATCTACACCCGTCGGCGTCTTTAGAAGTCGCTCAGCGGTCTGCCGTCCAGCGAGATTCATAAGGCGCCCACCGGCTGCGCGTCCGCTCCACGCCGAGCCTACTCGGGCGACCGCCGCTGCGGGCTCCCGGCATCTGCCCAGTCCGCCATTCGCTCAGCCCCGCAGCAGGCGTCGTTACAAACGCGCCGTAGCGGCCCCTTCTATCGAGTCACTTGCCCGAAGCGAAACGCTCGCAACGGCGCTAGTTCGCTAGGCCGCCGCGCGACCTGCGACCGGTGGGGCTGGCTCGACTCGGCGGTGCAGCGTCAGCGAGACGCAGACGCTGCGTCTCGCCGCGCGCATGCTTGCCGACGGCGGCAGAGCGAGCGCGGTACGTACCCGCTCTTCTCTTCACTGAAGAGCCGTACGTTAATATAACGAGTGCATCCGCAGCTGCGAACAGTCTATTTCAAGCGCCGTAGGGCACCCACAAGTGTCCAGCACAAGCCATAGCGAACGGCCTACACCTACGCACGAACCACAAATTCATCGGAGACCGCGCCTTTATTTGGTATGCCCCCAAACCCTGGAACTCGCTCCCGATTGGCTTCGCGACGTCCCCTGACTTGACGACATTTAGAAAGAAGCTAAAAACGCATCTATTTATCCCAGCGTTTAGTGGGTCCATGCGAGTCGTCCTTTGCGTGCTTATGCGTGCTGACACTGTGCATGCTGCCGCTACCGATATTTGTATGCTGACCCTGTGCATGTCACCTCAAACCTGGTTATGCTTTTTGACATTGAGCATGCTACCACTAACCATTAAATCGTGGTTCCTTTTCAGCATATGTACAGTGCCGAATAATAATAATAGTAATAATACATTTGTCATAGAGCCCTCAGAGAACTCAATCTTTTTCTAGGCAATTTACATTGGACTATAAAAAGAACTAGTTCTCTTAGATTGCTAATACAAATGCTTTATGATTATTATTTTAATTAATTCAGTAACCGCGAAGGCAGTTATAATCTAGGCAGTTGTAATCTATCGGATTTAGCGAACATACGTTTCAGTACCCTCGGAATATTACCACGACTTCCTCTCACGCACACTTACAAACACGCGAGCGCGAACGCACTAGGACCCATACACTCCGTCTTCTTGTCTCTCTGTCTCGTTCGTTCATTCGCTCCCAAGAAAAACCGGCTGTCGCTGCCGCCTTTCTTACATTGACCTGTTACTTCCTCCCTCCCTCCCTCTCTCCCCCTGATTGTTCAGCCCTGGCCTAGAATAGTCTCGCCACGGAGCTGAGGTTCTTGTGGGCACTCACGTGCGTCCAAACACTGCTGAGCCGTACCGAGGAAACCGCAGTTTGGGTGACAGCTCAGTAAACGCATCTCGCGCGCGTTGGCAAAAACTTCTCTTCCGCCAACAAGCGACAGCGGTTTGCCGAGCCGTCTATGCTCAGGTAGCCTGCGTCTATGCAATCGGAAGCTGTGCCTCCCTCCGCGATGGAGTCGCATAGCCAGAAATCTATTGAGGGGCCGAACGCTGACATTGCTCGGACCGACCAAGTTGACGCGATGAAGGGGCGAAGCGCTACTTCTTGGACTGCCCTCCGGCTTAGGGGGTCACGCTTGGTCGCCGCCATCGTGGAATGAAGCGTCCATTCCTGCCACGCGACTCTGACTACGGATCTGGAATCCCTCGCTCCTCGTAGCTGAACTTGCACCGGCTACTTGAAGCGTTAGTTGAGCTTGGGAGACCATTTGTTGCGAACACGTTTATTGCTTCGCACCTGGCACAATACTCTTCAAGCTCAAGTGCAAGCCTTGCGGGTCGAAGGGCTGCACTCGTAGCTAGTCGAGCAGCCCATCCGATTTGCACGACCGAGGGCAGTCGCTCCGGTAGCTGGCCCAAAGGGACCCCAACTGGGTCAGTCGGGCCGCCCTCGCTAGTAATCGGATTAATGAAATGCGTCGCTGCCCGTAACCGCAAGCAGTTAGGGTAGCTAGAACGAAAGTGCCCGAATCAATAGCAGGTGAAAGGAGGGCGTTGATGGGGACCGATGGTTGAGCGGAGTTATCCCCTCCTAGATAAGCAGAGCAACATCATGCATGTTATGCTTGAAAGATCGAAAACAAAGTATATGAAGATGCAACAACGGAATTTTCAGCAGACTTTATTTAGCGGAGGATGGCAATCCAAATGAATGCCAGAGAGCTAGAGCGAAATTACCCCTCTTGCAGATGTAATCGCCGAGAACCATCTAGACTTTAATTTCAATGCAGATGACGCACAGGTGCACCTGCACTTTGATTCCTCTCTGCCTTCTAGCACGTCAAACACCCTCAAATCCCCTGCTGCATATATTGCTGACATTCGCACTTAGTTGGCAGCAAGCTTTATCAAATTAAATAATGATAAAACCAACTTACTAGTAATTGGCAAAAAGTGTAACTCAGTAATGGAAAACCCGTCCCTCGAAATGAGTTCAGCCACCGTAGCATCTGTACGAAATCAGAGCGTCCCGGTCTTAATAAGCCCATTCACTAGACGACCAGATCAGCTTCGCAGTCGAGTCTTCCAACATACGGCGACGTAACATCAAATTAATTGAAAGTGATATACGGAATCGTGATGAAACACAGCAGTCTAATCTAGCGAATAACGAGGCGCCGATCGTCCGATACTCCGAGAGCAATTATCAGGCTCCCAGCTATGGCTTATGCGTTTCAAGCTTTACTTAAAGTGAGAGTAACAAGAAGTACCCAAAGTGGCCGCACCCGACCAATCCCATAGCTCTAAGGGGCTGAACCAGCCGAGAGACTTCTTCCTACCAACCAATCGCGGATCACTTAAACTAACCCGAGTGGCAGTGCTCTTATAAGCCTCTCTGTCTTGCTAATTTATGTTAATGATTTGAACTTAACACTAGCAACTGAAGGGCAGCTCTTAGAGTTCATTCTATTCCCAGTACACTTTTGCTAGAAATTTTGGTCGTCAGCATGAGCATTCTTCGGTGTGAGTTGTGCTCTCTTGACTGGAGGCGCAACTGTAAGATCGACCGCCGTTGAATGTTCACCATTTCGATGTTCACCATTTTGACCGTGGCCACACTTATATTCAGAAAGACCGCCGCCACAGCCGGCAATCATGTTCGATCCACGCCGTTCATAAGGGGCAACTCAGTACAAATGGCTCGTCAAAAGAGATCCCACTTTCTGCTCTCTGCTTTTCAGTCCAGTCTAGAGGACCACTTGATGTCGGATGAATAAGTAAATTTGTCCGCAACAGCTGGTACTTATCGCGGTTTTTGCGTTGGCCTCTAGATCAAAAGAATTCAGCATGTGATTCCGTCGCTAGCTGAGCTTCCGGTCGATGAGCAGCAGCACACCGAAGCTGCTTCTTCCAAATGTAAAGCGCCTAGAAAGAGATTGAGCTCTCTGAGGGCGCTTTATCAAGTGTATTATTATTATTATTATTAAGCTTCCGAGGCCCGAGACCAGCTCCTGGCGCCTCCATGCCAAGCTGAGCTGCCTCTCTCTCTCTCTCTCTCTCTCTCTCTCTCTCTCTCTCTCTCTCTCTCTCTCTCTCCCGGACAGGCTGCCTCCGCTGCAGGGGCTGACCACCTATAGCGTCGGCAGCGCGAAATATAAGCTCCCAATCTTTTGATGACTAGTCACATTCGATTCTCAGTAGTTGTAATCCAGGCGTCGCTATTAAACTGTCGCGGCAGCAACCACACGTCACCGGGTCTCTGGCTGGGTATAAGTGCTCTTGCTTCGCGACCCGGGTCGTCGGCTCGAGTCCTGCAGCAGGCGACTCTTAAGGGGCGTGGATAGCCACCAAGGCTCTTCCGCCGCTACTTAAATAAGCCTGTTGAATAAGCTGACCTCTAGTTTTCTAATCTAGGTCGACTGGCAGCCCGTAGCGTTTAGCCGCTTACAGTACTGCCAAGACTGTATGTACTCGGGACTCAGCTGGCGAGCTGCCACTTTTCCCTTTCTTCGTTACGCGAGGTACACTGAGCAGGTGCCGCGACAGGCGGCGAGGACTCGGGGTGCGCTGTAGACAGCTCTCTAGCATAGCGCCGCGCCCTCGGCTTAGTCTGCGCGGTCGGTGCAGCGGACATGCGAGCGGAAATGTTACGTGTATGTGTACGTGTAGTCGGCGCAGCTTACGGAAAACACATTGCTCGATTGTCTCCTCACAGACGCACCGGGCGGACCAATCCAGCGGTTGGCGCGGCTGAATGCTAAGCTCTTTGGATATATTTTTGGATAGCTTGTTGCAGTTAATGCCCTCGGGTCAAGCCCTTAATCCTGGCTTAACATGTAAATATCCTGGTATTTCTCAGCAGGCTGCGTCGTGCAAGGCCGCAGCTGTCTCCCAAAAGTCCCGTCAATTCGGAAGTGGAGCGTCCGAAGGCGAAGGCCACCCGGAGCTAGCTAGACAGCCCCTCTGTAGACAATCCTCTGAATCCCCGCAGCTGCGGGGTCTAGGAAGCCGCCGGCCGCTAAAGTTTAGCAGTCTTACAAAGCATGCGGCGGCCGACGCAGCGACGCGGCGCTAACGTACCGAAAGTAAGAAGGACTAAGACCACACTGGACGAACGAACAGCATGTTTTCGCTTCGGGTTGGCAATATCATTTTTGCTTAGCTTTTGGGTTTGGTTTAGCATGTTAGCCATACGACTCATATGAGCGGTCATGCTCTGGATGACATGATCGCGTGGGACTTCTGCCCGCCGGCATGGTTATGTACCGGTCGACCGTCTCGGCTAATTGCTAAATCTCGTTTTCTGCTCCTGTTTCGATGTATGTACAGAGTACCATCGAGTTTATACAGCGATGCAACCTAAAAAAATCAAGGTGATGCTAAGAATTTGTTTAATATGTCTAAAAGCAGATCTTCTTGATCTGCACTCAGACTCTGCCGACGGCATCGAGACCCCATTGATGCAGCAAACTAAAACATTAACGAGTGCTATCGATTAGCAGGCTGCCGCAAATTCTGCTCGTATACAAAGTCATTCTGGAAATTGCTTTCGATTTACGAAAAAACTTCAAAAGATGCTTCGTATCCGTTAGTAGGCTTAAACACCGTTTTAAGAAGTCTAGGTCTGAACACGATCTGGCCAGTTGTAACGAGCTCCTCAGAATCTACATCCGGAAGTGTGGATAACCAAGGCTTCTTTTGTCACTCGAAAACTGAAGTCGTGCCGGTCAGACCCAAATAAAGTTGATAAGATGGTCAATCATTCGATGTCGCCAACTCTTCGATGTCTCACTCTCCGGATATTGATGGTTCGGTCGATGAATTTTCCACTTTTTTTAAAAAAAAAAATGCACATATTCGCGCATCCGTAAGGCCACCTCCGACTTGAGCTTATGTTGAGTCGCAACATATGACCTTTCATAAGAAATTGCTTGATGTTTCTGTATACAAAGTGGCTACCTTTAATAAATTCTTTTAACGACAGCTCGTTTCGTCTAGACCCTATATCATCCCCACTCTTATCTTCACTGGTAGACCAACTTACTCCAGCCATAACTCAAGTTTGTAATGCTTCTCAGGATAACGGGGTTGTTCCCAGAGTCTTTCAAATCGGCCGTCGAGTGACCGATACTTAAAAGGCTGGATTAGATTAAGAGATCCTAGCAAACTTTTGCCCATTTCCTTTCAATTTTGTTCTCAAAGATTATAGAAAAGATTATTACTAAGCAGCTTGTAGTTATATATTTAAAGTAATGAGCTGTCAGAAATATTTCAGTTGCGATGCAAGCGACACCGCTCCTCTGAAACTGCTCCAATCCGTATTACCCTACGACATCTTAAGCAGTAACGATGACGGCAATGTTGCGGTTCTGGCCCTGGTGGATCTATCAGCTGCGTTCTACGCTATTGATCACGATATCCTAATTGAACGATTGAGAACAGCGATCGGTCTGGCAGATGAGTCACTGGCGTGGCTCAAATCGTGCGGGACCGATCATGTTCAATCCGTGTTGTAGGGTGGTCACGGCTCATTCAGCCAAATAGCCTCCCGTAGAGGTAGTTCGGCAAAGGTCCGTTATCGGTCGCTTACTGTTCTCAACTAATACCGAGCCTCTGGGAAAAGCTGTTGGGGCCCATGGGATCGGTCATACCTCTTTGCTGACGATATCTAACGTTCTATTTATCCTTCAAACCACCGGAATTCACTGCAGCGACTGATAAACTGCATGCTTACCTTGCAGTCATTCGACCATGAATGTCTGCAAATTTCCTTCAAATTAGCGACGATAGTGCCGAACTCCTACTACTAGACACCCAAAGCGTGTGGCTGGAATAGGAGAGTTTGCTACTCTAATTGGTAATAGTACAGTGTAACCGTCGCCGTGCACTGGCAGTTTAGTTGTCTTCTTTGATGATTGCTTAACTTTTGAAAGTTTCAGTAAGAAGACTGCCTCCACAGCTAGCCGTCACGCCTGGTCTCAGCCAGCGGTTAGGGGCTGTCTACCGTGGTGGCTGGCTAGAAATTCAACTGGCTCCCTGCTTCAGTCTAGGCTAGATAAACTGTAATTCCGTATTGGTTGGGCTACCGAAGAAAGCCATTGCGCCACTGATTGATACTGGTGATGAATGTGGCTGAAAAGCTAATCAAAAAAAACCTAGAGGGTCAGTCACGTGTCTCCTTTGCTGAAGGAGTGAAGGAGCTAGGATAGCTCCAGGTTGATCAACGGAACAAACAGTGCAAAAATCTCACGCTGACCAACGAGGCCTGCCACGGCTTAACTCCTTCACATTGAGCTGAACTGCTGCGTCAGTTTCAGCCATCTTGTGTCCCCTCGTTCATTTTGGACAATAAACCAGCTGTTCCATTCCTCCGCTTAAAGACCGCTGACGAAGAAGTTTTTGCAATACAGGCTCTTGTCCGTGGAACTCACTTCAACAATTCTAACGCTGCGACATCTATTCTCCTTCTGCCGACTGAGGCACATCATTCATTACATAGCCGTCCTGAGCCTCACGTTCCATGCCACTCACCTCGCATCCACTGACCTCTTAACTCAGCCATGCTTCTCACATTCTTTTCGCTGCGTGAGATGAAGTCTTTTGGCTACCGTATACTTGTCTAAAGCCAATCAGCATAATGGCAACAATAGTAATAATAATAAATTTATATAGCGCCATCAGAGAATGTAATCTCTTTCAAAGCATTTTACATGTGCTGTAAAGGCAGCATTTCAGTTTGTTATAGAAAACTCTCCCTTCGCGACACCCACTTAGTCCGTGAGACTTTGCTGAGTTACAGACGGAGACGTATTACGTCATAGCTAGGTCCTGAAGCTTCGAGAGGAAGCTCGACAGCGACTCCCTTCTTCACCTTATTCAGCTCCTCTGCTTTCGCCTCTCACGCTTAGCTCTTCTCATTGGGAGGCATATATGTAGATACCAGCCGGCCCCCGCGACTTCCCTTAACAGAGCTGCCGCATTGAAGCGCAGTCGTGTTAAATGAGCCAATCTACGAATGCCGAGATATTTATTATTCGTGGTTGCTGAATTATAACGGCTTGGAGCCGGTTATTCGATAGTTAGGCAGCATAAAAGTCCAAACCATGTAATAGGCAGACCATAGTGCTCGCCAGTTTCACCGAGTCGTGCTCAAGGTTTTGCGAAATACAAGAGTTTTTACACTCGGTACTGCTGGACGCTAGTAAACCTCCGTCGCCGTGGAATAGACTTCTCTACTCTACGGTATATGGACTTGTTATCTTTAAGGCTTTACTTGTTATCTTTAAGGCTTATCTTTACTCAGTTGCTTCCGTGCTGCTCCGCCACAGCAGCAATGAATGCCGGGGTGCAAAAGCGATTCCAGGTCACAGAGCGTCGCCGGTATTTGTCACGCATCGACTGAGAGACTGGCCCCATTATGAGTGTCTGCGGCGTCAGGTTACTGCCCCCCCTCCCGACTAGATGCCGCTTGAAAAAGAGAAGCTAAAGTCCAGCTTTTTCTCGCTCGATTTTCTCCTGAGCCCCTCGAAGCCTCCGTAGTGCACCCTGAACGTATAAGCGGCAGGCTGACCAGTAATTCGCCCTCAGACGCGCCTTGGGGAATAGCGTCGCAGCGGAAAGCTGAGGCTCGCAATATTTGACGGGTCACACACACACACACACACACACACACACACACACACACACACACACACACACACCGGGCGGGTTACACTGCCAGAAACAGTAACGCTTCAAAACAGCCTGTCTATCTTCATTTCGCTACACTGTACACGCGCTTATAGAAGCTATATAAACTGGAGCACGTGGAAGCCACGAAAAAAAAGTCCTTCCAGTACCGGCTATGCGCAACCTGTTATTCACAGGATTTGCTGGGTTCTTGTCATTTGTCCTTTGTGTACTAATGCGTGCTGACACTCAGCGCGTTACGTCTAATCATATTTGCATGTTGACACTTCGCATTTAACCGCTAATCGTGCGATTGTGATTTCTTTACATCGCACGCTAAGTGCCTAGAAATAGTTAAGTTCTCTGAGGGTGCTATGCTAATGCATTGCTATTGTTATTATTTTTGTTCTCATCGAACGCCAGTAGCGGCTCCTGAACTCGAGTCCTTTGCCACAGACACAGCGCACGTATAGGTTTATAATAATAATAATACTAGCTGATTCAAAAGCCTCTTTTGTATAGCGACAGAAGAGCATTTAAGGCTATCACCGCCGCTTGCAGCGGCAATAAAGAATCATACGCCGAAGTATTCGAACCCATGACCTCGGGGCCGAGGTCATGAAAAGCAACCACCTTACCTAGTGAGGCATCACGGCTTGGGCAGTCCTTGCAAAAGCCTGGATGGTGGAACAGATGCCACGAAGCAGGGTTTTCGAAGTAGCAGCTCAGGACGACAGCAGAGGTTTCGATACAGTCGAACGCAGCATGTCAGCAGATGTTGCATGAGAATTTATGCTAGCGCTCCGAAGTCCAGGACTAGCATTAAAGAAACTTTTGCGATTGGTCTTTAAGCGTAGGAATGGAACAGCTGCACGCAAGTACGCCGACCGATGGTAGCAGAACACGATGGCAATCTAGCGCTGGTTTGGCCCAGTGGTCAAGTGCTAGCTAGCCCTTAACGACCGAGGTCGTGAGCTCGAGGCCCATGGCATATGCGAAGCGTCCGAATAGAGATTAAGTTCTCTTGCGGCGCTACACGAATGAATTATAAATTTATAGAATGCCCATTCCTTACAAGACTTGGGGTAGACTCGACAGCATGCGCGGGCCACATTTCCCACGAAGGAAGCCGGGAAGATAACTGACAAAGCATCGAAATAGCCTTAGCAGCTGTTGTCGATACTGATACTTGCGGCCCCGTAATAAAATCACAAATCATAAAATCATAATAAAAAACGCAGTGCCAATAATTACGTAAGCCATTATCGAGGTCCAATTAATTCGAGGCTTGCGATTAGGTTGGTTTAAGTACAGCTTGGCGTCATACGAGCGGATACCGTAACTCCGCACCAGCTCGCGTGCGATCATTTGTGACGCGAACGCGACGCGAACACGCAGCTACACAACTTTACTTGCAATGACAACTTCTTTTGCCGCGACAGTCAACTCGAACTGTCGAGTGATCTGCACTCGCGGCCTTCCGCTTGCGGTCATTTTCTCTGCCGGGCCCGAGCAGGGGTCGCGCAGTCTGTCGAGGGGCGCAGCGTCTCGCGTAGGCAGCGCCTCCGCTGCCCCTCTCTACAAAGGCCCTCTGCGGCTGCTCACGATTTTGCCCAGGGGCACGATGCTGTAATGGCCGCGGCGAAGCCCTAACTAGTTCGGATAGCGGCGAAACTCATGCAACGTACGAAGACCCGAAGCTCGCATGACGACGACGCCGACGCCGACGACAGCCCAGCGCTCGACACACTGCACGCAGCGCTAGCAGCAGCAGCAGCGTAGCAGAAAAAGCACAGCAACAGACTCGCTGAGACTCCGGCTAATGTAGCTGCTCGCTCTCTGAGCTCTCGACTCACCGACCCGCAGTTCGCTGCTCCAGTCGCGCAATAATCTCGTTATTTCGTAATAATACGTCGCGCTGCTCATAAGCCTCGGCTTGTCGCGGCAATTTCGCAAGCGGCTCAGTTCTGATTCAGCGGCAAAGCCCATAAATCGTAATCGAGGTTCAGCTGCCGAGCTCCAAGTCTGCAATAGCGGGACATTACCAGGACCTTTACGACCGGGTCGTGGGCTCGAGCACTTCGACGTACGCAAGGCGCCCGGATAGAGATGAAATACTCTTAGGACGCCATATAAATGAACTGTAGTTTTATTTAGACTGTATCCTCTTCGCCAACCGCTCAGCCCGTCGCCCTCTTCTTGGAAGCCCAGTGGTAGCCCTGTCCCCCCTCAGAGAAGTGCTTCCGGGATCGCCACCGGGGCACCGTCGGGGCATGTCAGGTGGCCATCTGCTGCTGTTCTCCTGACGGCTCCCACGGAATTCAGTTCGCTAGTCTCCGCCATCTACGAGCCGGGCCACAACGGTATGCAGGCCTGAAGTTAGGAAAGGAATCTTGTCTGATCGGCTGGATCCGCTGACTGGCTTACTGTCTCAAAGCACCTCCCCCACCCCCCCCCCGATGGTGGCCGGATGGTAAAGTGCTTGCACTTCACGACCCGGGTCGTGGGTTCGAGTTCCTCTGCAGGCAACACTTTACTGCTTAAAGCAAGCTGGATTGATCACCGCTACGACTCTTCTGCACGCTATATACCGGTCGGCAGTGGTGAGGCCTATCGTGGTTGGGACTCTCGGCAGCTGGTGGCCAAATAATGAAGCTTGCCTGGCCGACCTCGGCATCCCAAGCGCGGAAAGGACGGTTTTATGGCGGCACTGCGTCTCCGACGCCATTAGTGGCTCGGAAGCCGTGCGGTCCTTGTTCCTGAACCGGGAGGCCCGCGTAGCACCCGAAACCCGGCAGGGCAGGCCACCGCTGGCTAATGCATATACGTACGTTAAATATTTTAACAAATCTTAATATACATATATACATATGTGTGTGTGTGTGTGTGTGTGTGTGTGTGTGTGTGTGTGTGTGTGTGTGTGTGTGTGTGTGTGTGTGTGTGTGTGTGTAAGTCTTCTGAATAAGCTAGCCATCTGTTTCGAGCTTCAAAGGGGTGCATAAAGCCCACAGCGAGCCCGGAGGGGCCTCGGTGCAAGCTACTCGAAGCCGGCAGCGTATCGCGTGCCCGAGCCTCTCCTTGTAATACGCCTATGGCCCTCTCAATGCACGAACAGGAGCCCGAGGCTCACCTAAAAGCATCGAATGGGACTTGGCACTCGGTGGCAAAGCCGCTGTTTCCGTCAGCAGCCGCTGCTCGAAAAGATTTGCCGCCAGTGGCAGAGCCAGGATTTCCATCTGGGGGGGAGAGAGACCTGCGAAATTTTAATTTAGCTGGTAAAACCAGTACGAGCTCCATCTAGGTGGGGCCAGACCCACAGTTAATTAAAAATCATAGCGAAAAATCAGGGCGTTATTTGATGCGAGCTCGGCAATTGCTAATCGGATGGAATTAAGAGATAATTTCGTTCATGGTGCCGCCGGGTGCAGCTGGGGGGGGGGGCCTCCTGCCCCGTAGGAATAGGGGGCGACCTATGTGGCTACTCCCTTTTATTGGAGAAGGCCCCTCCGCCTCTCAGGCTCAGCTCTGCTTGTCGCTAATATCACGACCGAGAGCCCTGGATCGCGCGGCGTGCTGCTGGCATCCGCTCCTCTGCCCCGACACAACGAGTTGCACTCTTTCAAGCCACTCTGTCGAACTCGCCGCCGAGTGCCACCGTCGGGACTGGTCGGTGCAATCCCGCCTGCTGTTGCTCTAACTATAGCCGACAGCTTAAATATTAAGAACGCAGAATAAATGCTCGCGATCAAAAGAAAGAAGCGAAAACGGCTGGCGATCGCTATATAAGATTAGGTACTGTCTTCCCCGGTGGCTTGCAAACAATTTAACCTAGAGAGTACAGTTTTTATGCTGACTTACAAGGCTGGCCACGGCTTGGCTCCTCCATACCTAGCTGAACTGCTACACCAGTTCCAGCTTCCTTGTGCCCTCAGGTCCAGTTTAGGCAATAAATTAGCTGTTTCATTCCTCCGCCTAAGGCCGTGGGCGACAGAAGCTTTTGCTTTGCAGGTCCTAGATTGTGGAACTCACCTCCACAATTCTTAAGTAACGACATCTACTTTCCTGTTGCCGATAATGGCACACCCTTTCAAGCCTCCCCGAGCTGCTACTTCCATGCTACGCACTATCTCAACTACTCTCCTGACTCAGCAATGTTTCTAAATTTCTCTTTGTTGCTCAAGATGAAGTATGTTGGCTACGGAATGCGTACCGAAGCCGTCTAGGCTTTGAGCGCACTATACACAACTCTCCTGCGTAACACCCACATAGTTTTCTAGTCTTGTGGACTTCCAGGCGGAGATACACAGTTCTCTGGTCAATTCCTGAAGATAAACGTCCTCATTTTGTACCGCTTGGGATGCGAAAATGATAACCACCACTTAGCGAGGGTGCTCACATTTATTGCTCGCGAGGATTGCAAGTACTTCATGAAAGGGCTGCATGCAGACCATTGAACAATGTTGCTCATTTCGGCGTGCATGGCTGCACTGACGAGCAGCACAGCTATCAGAAGCTGTACTGCTTGAATGACCCATATGAAAGATGGGAATGAGCCCTTAGCCACTTGCTAGGACTAATATGCATTGGCCAAGCTGGCAGCCCTTGTCAAAAGGCCGTCGGCCTCTGTGCTGTTCCGGTGCACCGGCGACTGATTTAGCAGGAATTTAGATAAGCTCCCATCAAGATGCCAGCCTAAAGGATAGGCTTGGCCTTTGGGGGGGGGCGATCTGCGAGCACCTGTCAGGCTGAGCCCACGGGCACTTTTACGACCTGCCTTTACCTGATCGGCCGCCTAGGAAAGAAGCAGCAGCCAGCTTAGAGGCACGAGCCTCCCAAGTAACCGCGGTGACAAACATCTGATGGCCGTAGCCACCTGCCAAAGCCGCGCCCCCCCCCCCCCCCCCCCCGGTCGCCTGCTGTTCAGGCAGCTGTAATGGTTTCTCTCACGTGCCTCTCGTGCCCTTTAACCTCGGGGCTGAAGTGCACTGCTCGAGCTGCGGCTGGAAATGTTATCCTTTACCATGAAAACAGCGATTATCTCTACAGTTATTGAGGAACTCACAATGGACCTTTTGTGTCTGACTACTGTGACCAAGACAGCTTTCCTAATGCTCCTTGCAAATCTAGAAGCTGCCTGATTGCGGCTCGGGTATATGGGAATGAATGTACTAAGGGCACCCAGACAACAACATAAACGGGCTGCTGTCTGGGAACCCTGGATACACGCCCTGCTTCTAGAGACTCGTCACACTGATTGATCCACTGATCTACCCGCTGGGCTTTGATACAGTAGAACATGCTGTTTCTTATGTTTTACCCAGCCTCATTACTTGGACTCACACAGCGAGGGACCGGAGCTTAGCTTGCTTCGAGGGCAACTTCTAGCTCAGCAACCAAATCGAGACTGCGACCACACAGTCATACTCTGGCAGTCGATCGGCAGTCGATCAGCAGTGGCAATCCGGTTCCCGCCCGCGAGTGACATCAGATAGTGTCAGTGCCACAAACCTTGCTGTATCTCCCTTTCTGGGGGGGCAGTTAGCACAGACATTGACCACAGTAATTCTGCTGACCACTCTCTCTGTCTGTCTCTGTCTTTGTCTCTGTCTGTCCCTCTGTCTGTCCCTCTGTCTGTCCCTATGTCTGTCTCCGTCTGTCTCCGCCTGTCTCCATCTGTCTCCGTCTGTCTCTGTGTCTCCGTCTGTCTCTGTCTGCCTCTCTGTCTGTCTCCACGTCTCTCTCTGTGTCTCTGTCTGTCTGTCTGTCTGTCTGTCTGTCTGTCTGTCTGTCTCTCTCTCTCTCTCTCTCTCTCTCTCTCTCTCTCTCTCTCTCTCTCTCTCTCTCTCTCTCTCTCTCTCTCTCTCTCTCTCTCTCTCTGTTTTCACTCGCTGCTGAAACAGACAAAACGTTTGCCGAATATCGATAGTGGGAGCTGCCGTGACATCGTCGCCGGCCTATCGCGGTTCTTCCAACGTTATGTATCTTGGCACAGGTTTGGTGACTCAAGTAATCTTATTCAGGTAACGATCAGCCGCTGTTCTGATGTGAGTCACGGGTGATATGGATGAACGCATCGTTCATCAAACCACGCCTCTCCTGTGCATGTCAAGATTAAAATCGTCCTGTTGTTGGGAAACTGGTGTTCTCCAATGTAAAGTCTCATCTGATCAATGTGACATTATCCACTAGAGTTTACATAGTATTCAATATATTGGTGCTATTAACTAGCAAGCAGCTCCGGCTTCAGGCATGCTTTGAGACTTTGTTTGGTAGCATTCTGGCTGAGGTCAGTTTGCTGCAGCAGCTTCTCGCAGCCTCGATGCCTTCACGACTCTAGCTCCATTAACGGCTCCTCAGGCCCCGACCTCACGTCAGAGAGGGCTCCTTTCTCACTGAGTACAGAGCATTGCACGCCTTAAGTTTAATGCAAAAAACCAAACTATGAAAAAACATCAAGAATCATTGATTGATTCATTGACTAAAGAATTCGTTCGTTGTGAAGGCAGTGCCAGTCGCTGTACAGCAACCGAAACTGCCGGGTTGCATGCACTGGAAGTGAAATTCTGAGCAAGCATTCTGTCAGCCTGCAAACTGCAACAGCCTCAATACCCAGCCAGCACCGGCATGGGTCTCAGCTAGTGTGCGCCGATGTGCTCTCTGCGATTTTTACAACCTATTCAAAATGCACGATCGAATCACAGGAGCTCATCGCACAGGCAAAAAATACCCGAAAAAATATCTCTTGAACACTTTGGTTATTTCCGACCAACCGTCTGCAGGGCTGACGGTCAGATCGGTTACTACTTACCGATTCTGCTTGCTTGGTCAGTGGATCAGAATGCACGTTGAGGACAGCATACTGGGGGGCACCAAAGCAATTGGCTGCAGTACAATACACAAGACATTGGTAGAGTGCAGTGCAGCGGCTGCAAGTCGCAGCCGAATGAAATTGGAGAAGCACTAGTTGTGCATCAGGTACCCAAAGTCTGGCATTGGCCGGCCAGGCTGGCTTCGTGTAACTGCCGAAACAATTCAGGCAGCATCACCTTTGGGCCAACCACCGCCAGTGAACTGGTGGTACTTTTTGCAGTCGGAGCACCTATTTCCAACTGAGCTGAAACTTTAAGGGCGGTCTCCCCTCCAGCTGGAAGCCCGAGAGAAGCTGCACATGAAGAAAGAGCTTACAGAAGAGCGACAGTTTCTTCATCAGGAATATAGACGTAAGCTCAGCATAAGAGACCCGGCAAACAGCCTGGGTCCTGGATACGATCGCGATTTAGCAGACAAGGGATTCACGAGATTAGCCAACTATGATCAAGGCAGATGTGATTTATCTAGGAAAATGTGTATACATATTAGAACGTGCATCTGGGCTGTAGGTGTTTGCTTGAAGGACTGTGCCCACATTCGCATGTGCTGATGCTCCCCTTAATGTGACTATGATCTGCGTTATCTGGTCGTGACAGACTCAGCTTTGAAAGATGGAGAGGTGCACAGTAGGAGTTTTACAATTGATTGGTCAGCTGCCACACGGAGGCTTAAAGCAGTTACAGGCTGAATGATGGCTTTAGCTTTTCAACAAGACTGATCTGGGTGATCCAGATCCAGAATCGACACCCTCATTGGGATCAGGGTCAATTGCACCAGGAATCTGGTTTCGCCCAGTAGTTAAAGTGCTCGCATTTAACGACTGAGGTCAAGGTCTTTGCCTTTGACTACTGAGGTAGGGGGCTCAAGCCCTGCTGGGTTTGGGAAACGCCTGGATAGAGATTAAGTTCTTTTAGAGCGTTATACACATGAATTACACTTTTAGAAGTATCCACCCAGCCCACGGCAGCTGCAGGGGTTTTCCAAGGCATCCACTTGAGAAACAGGGCATCATTGTCGTGAACGCATGCCAGTGCTGTACTCGGGAATTCCTACTCTGGTGCTTGAGATTGTTCCTGATGCCCTGATACGAGTCCTGATACGAGACTCGTTTTCTATGTGAGCCAGCCGCAGCGTAAGCCGATTAGGCTTGAGCTCACTGCTCGGCCTTTGGGCAGACAGATGAGGCACACTTTGGTGAGCATGCTCCACCGAAGCAACGAGGAGCTTTGCAGATCTGGTAGCGTGACCCACTTGGGGTGAGCAGGCCCAGTTTGCATACCGAAACGCAAATAAGGCTGAGCCTACAGCCGGCCTCGCACTGTAAATGTATGGTGGCACGACGACTTTTGCAGCTATTTTCTTTAACAAATAAAGGACATGTCTCAGTTGGTCTCAAGGAAATGCAATGCTCAATACACACAACAGTGGTTTGCTGACGCAAGACATTTGATTCCTACTTACTGTACTTGGTTTCGTGCTTGTTTGCTCTTCTGCTCTTTCGCTATTGCCCCTAAGGCTTTTCGGCAGCTGCCGAGTCAGTGTCATGTTTGCAGGCCAGTGCTGAATATAGGGATGGCCCACCAGCTGTCCGGTTGGAAGGCCTGGCGCTTCCAATTCAATGAGAAACTAGCACGGCCCCCGTGGCAATCGAGCTGCTTTGGCACCGATTGTGCCTATCGCGGCACTCAGGGTCGTACGGTGAAGTCGCATTTGTCAACTAGTCGTGTCAACCAGCTAAAAAAGCTTGTCGTTGTTTCTTGGATCTCGCTAGCAGCAAGCAAATATGGTAATCCAATATCAAAGTAATATGTGCATAGACCAGCGATTCTGTCACATTCCGTGCTTTAGACAGACCCTGACAGCACCAATATTAAGAAGCTGGAGGGAGTAAGAGCAGGCCTCATCGCAGTCAAACGTTATATAATGCTTCTCGGTCAATAGAACTCGCGACGGTCACCCGGGGGCCAGATGAAAAGCAGTCCCATTCGACTTGTAAGACTCGGTGATTGCGCTGCATTGTAATACTAAGATACTCAGCCAATGACCGAGGGAGGGAAGAGCCAGAAGCCCGCGCGATCCTGTGCGACTCTGCGTGACCACGTGTGATTCTGCGTGACCTAATTAAGGTTGCAGGTCGCAAACACCATGCAGCAGAGAGCTGCTATATAATAAATCTTGAGTTTGCCTAATTATGTCAATCGCATGAAACTGAGCCCGGAAGCTCTGCAAATTTCGATTGTTATTTTGTATTGCGTGTTGGGTCATTGTGGTGTTCTTCACAAGTAGTAGTATTAGTGAATGAGTCCGTGAATTTAGCGACTGACCAGCTCTTGAACTTCCTACTAAGCATTAAATGATTACAAAAAGCATTCTGAAAGCTAATGCTCTTCGGAAATGCTTGTCTCGCCACTATATTTCAACTATATGTGGTTGCACAAAGCTGTTCAACTTTGGACCCTAGAAACGTGCATCCATTGCATGACAGTTTTAAGCTTCGATAGTATTTCCTAATCATATGCGTAAAGATGAAGTTCTGATGCCATGGGCTGGCCTAGTCGTATACGAAAAAATCATCATCCCATTACCCAAAAGTGCAAGCAAGCTAAAGTTAAAGCGCCTAGAAAGAGATTGAGTTCTCTGACAGCGCTTTATCAACTGCATTATTGTTATTATTAAGCTTGGGCCATATAGGGCCACAATGCAACGATTCATGAATAGGTTGCTGAAAAAATGGTGTGGTCAACCGATTCGACAGAAAGAGATGTGAGTCGGTCGCGTTAAACACTTGGCCACCATGATGAGCTTTAGCGCACGTTCTATAGAATGATGCTAGTTATATGCACTGCTAACAGACACGTCAGGAAAGCCCAGCAACGAGCGACTAAGAAAGGTCATGCGGTACTGACGGTAAGGACATGCAAGACTGCCACAGTGCCTCGGCGAGGCAGTTGGTTTTCATGGAAGTGCGTTTCCATGGAAGATGGTGTAGCAAGAGGGACTAGTAAAGTATGAGTAATGGCTTTAACCTGCGTACTGACGAAGGTTTTGGCGGGCGCTCTTCAAAATGAACTGCTGTGAGAGTATTGCCTCCCACTCAAAAGTCTACAGGGCCTCAGAGTCGTGCACTCGATGCTAAACTACTAGACGCTACAGCTACGCAGAGGCTGTCATTCAAACATCCCTCTGCGAGTAATTATCGGACTACATGGAAACCGTGGCTGACAAGTCAACACGAGAGGCAATGCCGAGTCTTGGAAGCTTGCCTCTGCTATAGGCTGCTGCTCTGCTTCTGTGCTGCTTGTCAGACGTCCAGGGTAGCCTTTCACTAGCCCCTGAGCAGTATACCGTATCGTATCCTCTCCGAGAGGAGAGAGAGAGAGAGAGAAGAGGTGAGAAGAGATGAGAAGAGAGAGAGCGAGAGAGAGAGAGCGAGAGAGCGAGAGAGAGAGAGAGAGAGAGAGAGAGAGAGAGAGAGAGAGAGAGCGCGAGAGAGAGAAAGAGAGAGCGAGAGCGAGAGAGATAAAAAGCAATCCTTGTAGCCCTGTTTAAGGGCAATGATTGATTGTGCTACCCCTGTAGCCTGGCGGTGGCATCGTTTGGAGCCCCTTTCATGCGCGCGCACATGTGTGTGAGTGTGTGTGTGTATGATATATGTGTGTGTGTGTGTGTGTGTGTGTGTGTGTGTGTGTGTGTGTGTGTGTGTGTGTGTGTGTGTGTGTGTGTGTGTGTGTGTGTGTGTGTGTGTGTGTGTGTGTGTGTGTGTGTGCATTTAACATAGAGTGAGGCGGCAAGCTAGGAAATAAGCAGGATTTGACTAAAGTGTACTAAATCTTGAACTGAAGGGGTGGTCGCAATGTCAACGTATTTTTAAAAGTTTTATTTGTTACCTGGTAATAATGGCACACTGGCTAGGAAGTTGTTTTATACGATCCTGCTGGATATATTGGCCGCAAAATGATTAAAACCGAGCTATCCATCCATGCTTTCACGGGTATTATGTATTCACATAAAAATCCAAGAGTACTATCCCCCAGCGCCCAATGAATCTTGCCAATTTCAGAAAAGCAATTACCTGCAGCTGGTTTATGGGTACAGCTGTGGTCTCAATGGGATAAACAGGTCGGAATACGCAGCCGGTTCTTGACGGCAGAGAAAGATTTAGTTCACACAGAGTGCTAAACAAATATCTTATTACTAATAGTATTGTTAGCATTATTAATCATGATAAACCTGTAATAGCTGACTGTGCTGGGAGGCTTCTGCTCTGGTGCTCTGTGCTGGTTGTCAGAACGTATGAGTATCGCCATCCTAAGACTTCGATCGAGCTGCTGCTGGCCTTGGAGATCTCTTTAGCTTCAGGAGGGTAATCTTCAATCAAATCCTTCGCCAGAATTTGCTACTAATTGATCATATGACAAAGCGAAAATAAGTAAGAACTTCGCAATTTTTTGCCATGCAATGCAAAAGAGTGTTGCCTATAGATGCCATGCTGTCAGGCTACTAGGTTCGCATGACAGAGAATTGTACTTGCCGTGTTCCAGATCTGTTGATTAAAACTTCGTAGTCTTCCGGCATTCTCGACATGGAAGCTGTGGCAACGTACGGTTTGAGCCAAGTCGTTTCACACCGAGTGACTATGAAGGGCTAAGCTGCAAAGCTGTAGCCTTCGCGGTTTAAGTTCTTTTATGTATCGCATATCTTGCAACTCCTCGTAATAGTCGACAGATCTTTGGGCTCGAGCTCTTTCATTGCTTTCACTCTCGGTAAACGACACGTGCAAGTTCGGTACTCCCGTTACTTAAGGCCAGAAAAAAACGTTGCACACAGTGGTATTTAAAAACTGTCGAGACACGGCCCGAGAGCTGCTGCTCAACTACTAGCTATTATTGGCGACACCAGACTCGGCCGGCTAGCTTCCGACACGTTCAACTCCTCACGTTACTACGTTACAAGCAGGATAAAGCAGCAGCGTCATATTAACTTGAGGCAATACAACTGGGCTTGCAGCAGAGGCCAGCTAGTGCCCTACTAGGTGCCCGCCGCCCTCGCATTCAAGGTGGGCTTTCGGCTCGCTAGCCCGGACCACGTTCGGGGTCAGCAGGGTCAGGCTAGGAAGCTGAGGCCACGCGATACCAGCCAATTGCTAGCGATCGGTGGAAGCTGTGTCAGGAAGAAGTTACAAGAACTCATTTTTTTCTTGTTGTGCCTGGAGCTTGTCGCTGATGTAGCCGCGCTGCAGGCGCCGCTAGTTGGATGACGCAGAGCCCCTCAGCTCAGAACTGAGGGTGGGGTGGGGGCTAGATCGTCACTTAAGCGTCTGACCAACCCAAGGGTGCCAACACCATCCCGTCCAGCTCTGCAAACCTAGCGGCAGCTGAGAGGGAGCTGGAAGCTAAACGGTTCCAGCATCGAGTCGGAGCATCGCTGCCGCCTGCACTTGCACTTCTCACTGAGATCTGGCAGCATTGAGCCACTAAACTGCTGCAGCTGATGTGGGACCAAACGGCTGCCAGATAGGAGTAAGAGCAAGGGAGGCAGAGGCAAAGGAAGGGAGAAAAAACGGACAGGAGAACGGACAGCTTTCTCAACCTTCAACGCATACACTGATATACTGAAATACGCACCCACGCACGCATGCACGCACCCGCTCACACACGCACGCACCCGCTCACACACGCACGCACCCGCTCACACACACACACACACACACACACACACACACACACACACACAGAGGCGTACATGAGTATGCACATGCACGCTCAGTGACACACACACACACACACACACACACACACACATACTCTCTCTCTCTATATATGTATATACACGCACACATATATATATATTACATAAATATATGTGCAGGTATATATATATATATACATATATATATGTACATGTATATGCAGATATATATATATGTGTGTGTGTGTGTGTGTGTTCGCGCGAGCGTGTGCATAGGACATTTTTCTCCCTCCTCCGTCCCTCTCTCTCCCCTCTTTTCTCTCTCTCTCTCTCTCCTTCGCCGAACAGAAGATTCTCGCGAATCAGCCCCTGCATCACCGTAAGCGACAGGTGCTGTTAAGCGATTGCATGTATCTATTTTAGGCTAAAGTATTAATTTGCCGAAGCGGGATACCAAATTGCCATCAAACGGCTCTTAGTCAATAAAGCAAAGCTTACCTGTAAACCTGCAATGAAGCCAAATTAATTTGGCTGCCAATCTCATCTCGATCGGAATGCACAAAGGCAGTAAATTAATATGAAATGATGGAGCAGGTAAAGAGCATTTTTTCGCGTTGCTGCAGGCAATACAAAATATCTTAATGCGAAGGATCCGGCCGAGGATAAAAGCACTTTCTCTGCTTCTCCAACGATCAGTCTAACATCGAGGTGCATGAAAGAACTGTGGCGAAATTGGTGATAGTGCTTCTAGCAATGCCTCTACACGAGTGCATAGTCGCAATTCTAGTTTTTTTTCGCCTACTTGATGCTGCTTGATATAGTATTGGCGAGTGGACGATGTGTGGGTTCGGTAAATGGCCATGCATCATGAAGGATGCATTCTTAGGACCAAGCAAATTGTCGTACTTACACATTAAGGGCAAAGGGCAACATTCCGATGTGAAGGCTACACACTGGCTTTCACCTGGAAAATACAGTAGCGCGTTTCTAAAATTATTTTACATCAGCAAAGCTACAAATTGAGTAAATAACCACATTAAAAAACAACTTTTTTTGCTCGCAAAGAAATAGCGCCTATACGTTTGGGAATTGGCGTACAGTTTATGGTTGGTTGTGTGCAGGAAATCTCGGCCGTTATGCATGCGATTATTCACTTACATTGCGTTTGAATGCTTGCGATTATTCACTTGAGGCAGGCCTGAGTGGTTGAAAACGCGTAAAGGTATGAGCATCTACCATTATAACCGCAAGCGTCGCAACTAATTTCGCCTTAACTGCGTTAAAATTGAACTCCCTACTGGGTGGGAAGCCAGGGCGAAAATGATGAAATAGCCAAGGATTGAACCCGCTACTTCGCTATATTAGCATAGCACTTAATCCCAAAACATCCGGACCATTTCTAAAGAGTTCTCCAATATTGACGTTATAAGCCTCGTGCTTATAACCTGCCAGTTTAGAAGCCGTTCCTTGCTCTCCCAGTATTTCGCACAGTATTTGTGCGAGTTATTGGCAATGCATGCCGCATCCAACCCAAATTTTATTAACTTATTAGGATCCATAATGGTAATGTTCTATTACTTCTCCCACAAGATAAAAAGGAGCTAATAGACCTGCTAATGTGGGAAATAAAATACATCTTCTTACGAAGCAATTAAACGTAAAGCCAGCCGACGGTGATGCAAAGTAAAGCTCGAGCCCTCAACCCTAGGAAGCACCGAAATAGTTTAGTGCACGGGCAGGGTATGAATAGCACGTGAGCTACGGGCCCACACGCACTAAATGATGTTCATTGCTAATGTTAGTTATAACCCTTTTGTAGAATTTACCGTCGCTGGTGCGGTTGGTGCACGAGGGCATAGAATTCAATGGACATCTAATTTTGTATTCTGAATGCTTCCGGAAACAAACATTTATGGAGAGCGAGCCTCTGTAAACATACTTTAACCTTCTATTAATAAATAAGAAATTGCTTATTAATATAATTTAATAAGCTATGTGAAAATTTGCACCTCTCTCGAAATTCATATTGCGGTAAGAACCTCGCCTTCGGTTTCTGTTGTCGCGGGCTCAAGTCGGTATGATGAGGATGCGAATATTCTTTTTTTTCTTTCTTGGACAATGATATCCTTTTGGGTGTCTAGCACTTAAACAAATCTTGCTGATGGTTCAGCTGCATTCTTAACTCATACCATGAGAATTTGCCCGTGCAATTCTCGCTTCTGTATTACCAGTTTCAGTCCTGGTAAAGCACTATGTGAAGCGCCTGAATACAGATTTAGTTCTTTTGGGGCGCTATACAAATGAATTATATATATTTACATGTACTATGGTTTCGCATTTTTGAGTAAGGATTTATTACCCATTGGCAAAGCTATTCGTTTCCCACAACTGACACAATTTCACTCCGCAAATTTCGCACGAATAAACCTGTAGTATATTTATCTTTATCACCAGTCATAGTTGTATGGTACGGATATATAAGCCTTAAGAATTATAAATAAATTTTACGAACCAATAATCAACCCTGGCGGCAAGTCATGATAGCGGTTAATTAAGAAGGACCCAGTTTCACTATGCCTGCACATTCTGCCGCAAAGCACACGGTCTTACGTAAAATGAACTGTTGCTTCCAGCGGGGAATGCGTTCGCGCCTCAGCCGTCAACCAGCTTTGAATTCCTCGGATCTGCTATTAGGCTTCCTGCAATAACACGCCAAACTTTGCCAATGAAAGCCTCTTTAGGGCCAATGGCAACACGAAAGGCTGGTCTGGATTGGCCCAGATGAGTATTCGCTTACGAAAGTCTGACGTACTGTAGTAACAGCGCAAGCAGTCTGGCATTTTTTACCCCCCACCCCAACCACCCAAATGCTGTATATTGCAGCTGGAAACAGTACGCGGGTTTCGCTTTGGTGAGTTCAAGTAACAGAAACTGCGATTGCCCCTGTCATTCAGATATCTTGCATCTGGTGTCAAGCTTTTCATAAATGAGTCCGTTTTTTGGACTGCAGTGCCGACTTGTTCGTGAACTAAAGCATGAAATCGTGAATACTTTGGTTAGTACACATACATTAGTGGCAATCGTTGCAATATTTGTCAGCACTACCCAAGAACGCGCGACTGCAACGCATGCACATAAGTACGTAGTTCGCAAGGCTAGTGCAACGAAAAGGTTCCGCACGACGACTGTGCAGCAGCATTAAGATAAATTTAGCTCTTTCTATGGATAGCGTTCCGCACGCATCGCTAACGTGACGCAGCTACCTAGTATCCGCTGGAGCTGTGGCTCATGCGGATCGACACTTGTGTACCGGCGGTGTACTAGGCGTACTATGGGGAATCATTAAACTTGCTTTTGGGGAAGCCAAGTCAGCTTTGATGGGGTATAAGAGCATTCAAGTACAAGATTACTGAATAGACAAGCGCTTGCTTTACGCTAGGAAAATCTTTAACATAAACGTAGGAAACGACGGACGAACGGAGCGCCCCATAAGACGCCCAATGGGCCACGCGAGGGTGGCAGGTTTAGCGAGGTCAAAGTTAGGCCCCTCCAAGTGAAGGCACCTGTTGGCAGCCTGGCATGCCCATGCAAGTCGGTCCATGGGATGGCAGAGCCCGCTGGCTTCATCGCGTCATCCGCGCTGTAAATAAATCCTTCGTGATACGTCAACCTTTATTTGAGCAGCGAATTGCAGCTAGAGTACGTCGGACGTCTACCAATCCCAGTGAATGGTCAGCCCCGCGACGTGCTCACATTCTCTTTGCAGCGAGAGCGAGTCTGAAGACCAGCACGTGACACCTTGCCTGCTGCACAGCTTGAGAGCAGCTTTAGCCGCTAGCTTCCCGACGACTTACCACTTGGCCTGAGATCTAGGTACAAGGTTTCACTCGGTCTTCGCTTTCGCTTCGAGACCGACGGTTCGAGTTCTGGGAAAAAGGGCAATCCTTTATCGCCTGCTGCAAGGGAGGCGATCGCCCCTAAAAGTCGCCGTCGTGCGCGCTAGTATAGATGAAGCTTACGAATTGGCCGACTTTTGCGTTGCCTTTGCCTTTTTCTTTACCTCTTGACTGTACGAAGATGTTAGGTCGCCAGCTATCGGGGGATTTTTGACAAATTTCTGACGACCCAGCTGGCGGTGCAGAAATGCAGCAGCTCGCAGACTGCTCGCTCGAGGCTCTTTAACGTACACGTACTTGCCCGACATACATACCGACATACATACCGATATATGCATACCGACAGCGGTAGAAGCTGCAGCTCGGCGCTATTTAGCTACTTAGACTCGCCACAACGCCCTCTGCACTCTCATCGGCCCGCTCCATCCTTCAGCGGACAGAGCCGGCGGCGGTCACAAGATTAATCACCCGTCGCAGCTCGCTGAAGCACTGACGGCTAGCAGCAGGTGGTTGGAGGGTTTCCTCACATTCGCGTTCGTACGGTATGAAACACCACTGGGGAATTCGTGTTTCGTGATTGTTGATGCGGGACACTGCCCAGGCTATCAACAAGTGTCGCAGCTATGCGGTCTCCGAGTTCAGAGGCCTGACATCAGCTATCAGTTGCGAGGTTTTTCCGGGCGATCGTACGCAATCGAGAGAATGTTGGGCATCTTGGATATCGACGATTCTCAACAATCCCCCGCCTTTTTTTTAATCGCACCGACTCCTCCTACCCGGCCTTTTTTAACATGGCAACCGCTTCAGGACACGCCCGAGATTGTTGGGCAATTTCTCTCTAGATGCGAGCGACGATACCGATAGACGCTGCCGTACGCCAATGACCACTGTGTGCACTACGAGGCGTCGATAGCACTGCTATTTCGCGCGAACGCCCAATTTACAAATAAGGAGATAAGCCGCTCGAACTCGAGGCCTCTCGTCCGTCGGCCAGCTGTTGTTGAACATTACATCGTTGACTCAGCTCCTGACAAGTAGTCCCTGCCGCGTCGCTTCTCTCAGCAACGCCGCCGCCGCTAGGAGAACGGGCGCCCAGCTCCCTGGTCCCGCGGGCCTCGCCCGCGGCCGCCCGACAAGAGGGCGTGGCCTTGGACACCCATCGCACACTCCCCCCAGTGCACGAGCCGCTGCCTCAGCTCGCGAGCATCTCCTCTTCCATCCCACCAGGGACTCAGGTCTTACGGCTAGCAGAGGATAGCGGACGCCGCTTTCGTCGGAGTTCCGAAATCCAGCGGATGGCGCTGCTGCAAGCGCCGCCGAGCTCTTCGAGTTCCGTCTTCTCAGCTCTGGACGCACGTACCGCGCGGAATGGCACGCCCCAAACCGTACGAGTCACTCGCAGCTAGCAAACTGGCGCACAGCAGCAGATGCGACGGGGCAGCCGCTTCGAGGAGGAACGGCCAGCCAACTTTTACGTTGAGAGGACACGATTGGCGGGCAGCGGCAGCGGTCTATCGGCGCCCGCGCAGTCGGAAACGGCACCGCATCCGCCCGGAACAGGACCTCTAGCGATCCGCCGCTTCACGCCTTCGCAGCTAGTGCGCCGTCGGCTGAGTGCGCGTAGAATCCAGGGAAACTTGGCGCGCGCGAGCGAGAAGGGCGAGCGCTGGCGCTGGAAGAGGGCCGACGGCCCTGTAGGACGCTCCGAGCGGGCGAACTCCTGGCGAACGCTTTAGATGAAACTACGTCGCTTGCAGACTCCATAGAAGCTGCGTTCGATTACGATCGAACTATTCACTCCTTTTACTGCTAAGCAGTGGCCGAGCGAGGACTTTCATCCTGGGGGGGGGGAGCAAGCCCTGCAGAATGTTTTTTTTTTTTGCACGTACGCACCCCCTCCCAAGGTTTTCATGCGGGCGGGGCTGGACCCGCAATTGATAAAAAATTATGCACAAAATCGTAAATATAATAAATATATGCACAAAATCGTAGCATTTATTCGACGCGAACTAGGCGGTTGCTCCTCGAGTGAAACTAAGACATGATTTCGTCATTGGCGACGGTCGCGGGCAGCGGAGGAATAGGGGGCGGCCCAGGTCACGCCGTGCCATGGGAGGTATCGCGAAGCTAGAGGTCCTCTGCGTCTGCGCCGTGTGACATAATTCCTATTTATTGCACGACGCGCCATTCGTCCTGCTCAAGGACGCCCGAATTAGCTTCTCGATCCTAACGGAGGCACTAAAGACGCGAATACGACGCGAACAGTTCAGGCGGTTACGTCTGAGAACACAGCCGTCGGTCTCTCTTACTCAGCTGGGTTCACATACTCTCTCTCTCTCTCTCTCTCTCTCTCTCTCTCTCTCTCTCTCTCTCTCTCTCTCTCTCTCTCTCTCTCTCTCTCTCTCTCTCTCTCTCTCTCTCTCGCCCAAGCCGTCCCAAGCTTCCCTTGACAAGCTCGCTAATTACTCGCAATTAGGCCGTTCGCAGGGTCTGACCGGGCTCGTTTAACGCTAGCCTCGTTCTCGGCTGCTGAGGTTACGTGACGTTTTTGGATAGCAAGTACGGCTGAAAGGCGGCAAACAGGAGGAGTTCCAGTATTCAAGCGCCGCTGGATCTTAAGCCGGCGGGAAGCTACTCATGGTAGGAGGGATACACGCGCATCACGAAGACCCAAGTCGTGGACACGTGCCCGGTACAAGGCAACACTTGGCAGCGTGCATCTGGCTGCAGGTGAAAGAGAAAAGGCTCCTGCGCCGCAAAGTAATTGAGGCTGCTAGACCAGCTGCCTCATTCACTTTTATTTTATTCTTCAAATTGCTTACTGCGGTTTCAGTGGCTTAGCTCCAGTAAGGAACTATCGCGAGCGAGGAGCGAGAAAGGCTGCTGGAGCGCCTTTGGCGACACATACTTTCAGATTGGTCCCGCAAGAGAAAGTTACCGTATCTTAAAGGCGGCGAGTACACTGCCTGTAGACAAAAGTTTTTACAGCAGGATAGCCAGATATTGATAGTCGGATAACCGGACTGGCAGATTTGGCGCATTCCAGTGGTCCTTCCTAAATGACAGCTTTGGGATTTCCGGGCGTCCAGGTTTTCGCTTAAACAGCTCCGAATGGGTTGCAGTTATCTACGTAGCGTGTCGAAGATGCTTCCGGGCGGTACAACTTCGGTGACAAGCTACAGGCTTCCGAGAACTGAATCTCTTTACAGGCATTTTGCGTAAGCAGGCTCGAAAGCACGTCTACTGAAAAGATCATTTCAGCGTGCATAAGCAGATAAAAAGGACCGAGCAAATACTGTGAGGAATAAGTGAGTGGCTTCTAGCTTCACGAGATATCTCGATGTCATACGTTAGTGAGCTCCAGTTTATGGAAGCCTAGGAAAGGAAGGCGTGGTCTCCCAAAAAAAAAATTCTGGCTAGAGGCACAGCTGTCGGACTTGAGTCAGAAGAGTGGATAGTACTATGCGAAGCTTACTTGAGAGGCATTTCAAGTCGACAGGTCAGAAAGAGATGATTGACTCGAAAGTTAATGAAAAGGGCCTTGGAGTTAATGCCATGCTTTATGCGAAGCCAGCTCAGGTCATTGTAGTGCAGCAGTTACGACTTTCACAACGTACATGCCTGGCTGCGGAGGCTAACTTTTTCGCCAGCTTTGAAGCGTCGTGTTGCACAGGTAGGAAGACATGCAAAAGGTGAGTTACAGAATCCGAGAGAGAGAGCGAGAGAGAGAGAGGGAGAAGGAGAGACAGACAGACAGAGAAAGAAAGAGAACTGCCGGAGTGAGCAGCGATGGCGGCCACGGTCACAGATAGCAGCTTTGACAGCAGCTTAGCACACCACTTGGATTCGCCAAATCTGCCGGTCTGGCTATCCGGCTACTATACGCCTGGCTCTCCGGCACGATTACTACGAGATCGACGGCTGCTGTTTCGAGCGCGGGTTTTCGGGTCCACGGTGACATTTGTACGATCCTACCAACCCTTCTCTTAGGTTGGTCGCTTCAAAAAACGGCTGAGTAGCTAAGAGACAGCTCCGACTCGACCGCCAGGCTGGTCAGCAAAGGAAAGTTCGCCCAGCCCTGCTGAGAATTGCCACGCAGACCCAAAGGTTGGAAACCTCGGGACACAAGTTCTTGGCAGTGCGGACGCAGCCTTATCACAACTGAATCGGCACCGTCGGACTGGGACTCGTTGTCATTGCCGATCTATTAGTCCGAAGCATCATTTGGGAGTTTTGATTTCTCATAAAATCGTTTTGTTTCGATTATATTAGATTGATGCATTCAATAAGGAATGTCGTGTTCTGTATTGCTTAAAAATTAGCTGATTTAATAGCCTAATTTAAATAGCTGCAGAAGAGCTTTTAACGGCTATCTCCACCCTTTTCGATGGGCAATATTTCACCTCTAACCGTATTATGCATCGGCAAATGTAAATTGCCTAGAAAGAGATTTGAGTTCCCTGAGGGCGCTATATCAAATGTATTATTATATGTTTGTTGAGATTAAGCATGGTACCATTAACCATTCGATCGTGCTTCCTTTGCAGCAAATGTAAAGTGCCTAGAAAGAGATTTAAGTTCTCTGAGGACGCTATACAAATACATTACTATAAAAGAATCGCGAACCCATATACATTACTATTAAAGAATATCGAACCCACGACCTGGGTCGTGAAGAGTCTTACCCGTGGGCTCTCGAGTCTTACCCGTGGGCCAAGACTCGAGAGTGACGCAAGACAAAGCACATTAGGCCAACTGTGACAATGCAGCCTACCAGTCGAACGAGCCAGCCATCGCTAGAATGCAAATGATGGCCTAACTAGAACTTACGAGAAAGTAAATCTGACAGCGAGACTTTATTTGAAGACTGCATCCTCTGGTCTTCTGCGGTATGACAATACAGAATTTTTCCGGAAGGCGATCTCGCTAACTGCGAATGACAACTTGAAATAACTTTGACACAAGATTGTTGTTTGCTACTTTGAGGAGGTTCTCTGCAGCAGCAGGCTTGCCAAAGCTGACGTGCTTTCAATAATTCTGTCAACCAACGCACAGATGCCTCGTTCCGAAAAATATGAAGGTACTTGTCGGCGTATTATTTCTTTTAAATACAGGCCAGCAAATGTGCGCTTACGTGACCTAGTATCTTTAAGTTATCAACAGGTGAATAGTGTATTTGCTTGAAGAGAAAGCTGACGTACACCTCTCACTCCGCCCGCGCCGATAAGAGCTGCTGCAGTTGGTTTGCAGTAGAAGGCTATACTGGCTCTCTGGAGTCGCAAGTAACACAATTCTATGTCTACTCATGCACAGAGAAGAGTTCCTAATAGAACACGCTTGAGCAAATATAACAAAGTTTTTTGCTGCCAAAAGCGGGAAACACATTTCCAACGCAATATTTGGAAATGCAATGTTTGAAATGTTTCCAGGAAGGACAATATCAATGCTCTTTACTGTTTAATGCCGTTAACAAGTTACACAATTAACAAAATTAAATTGCATGCACTTCACTGACTAAAAGCAGTAACCAGGTGTAGTGCCAGAGTAACATATCGCTCTCAATTCGGCAGACCATGACTAATTGATCTCACATGACTGAATGCTGTGAGGTGGCAACCAACGAATTCCGTAACAGAGCGTAAATATAAAGTCCAAAGAAGCACAATGAAATTGGAGCCAACATGAGAATAAAACATGTGATCTAGTTCAATAAAGACTGACAATGCTTTTCGGTGAGAGCTCTATCGTCAGGATACTCAGCCTCTTTTTCCAGGTTTGGAATGTAGCATAAGCCATTGAAGCTTTTAAAGAATCGCCCCAAATTCGGATTGGAAATCGGCTGTGGGTCCTTGACAGGTTCAAGATACTCTGAAAACAGAACGCATCGACCACTAACTGGCAGACGTGCAAGTGCTCTCCATTGACGGGCGAGACACCGGTTGATAGTTGGGCAGCAGCAGCCGATATAGCTGCTATTTCTGCATGCAGCTGCAAGCGGCTGTGGCTGCCACAGGAGGCTTCTAATGTATCTCCGTCTGTAACTCCACAAAGTCATAATGACTATGCGGGTGTTAGGAGAGTTTTGTATAGCGCACTCACAGCCTAAGCGGCTTTCGGTACACATTCGGTAGCCAACAGACTTGGTCTCACGAAACAAAGAGAAAGTGGGAAGCATAGCAGAGTCATGAGAACAGTTGAGGTAGTGAGTAGCATGGAAGTAGCAGCTCAGGACCGCTGAAGAGGATGAGCCATAGTCGGCAGCAGGGGAATAGTTGTCGTTGCATAAGAATTGTGGAAGCGAGTTCAACAGTCTAGGACCTGCAGAGCTAAAGCTTCTGTCGCCAACGGTCTTTAAGCGACGGAATGGATCAGCTAATCTATTGTCCACGCATGAGCTTGAAGGCATGAAGAGGCTTAAACTGGTGCAGCAGTTCAGCTAGGTACGAAGGAGCCAAGCCGTGACGGGCCTTGTGGGTCAGCGTAAGAACTTTCCTCTGTATCTGTTGCTCAACCGGCATCCATTCTAGCTCTTTTAGCAAAGGAGACACGTGCTAAAACCTCTGGGACTTGAAGACTAGCCTTGCAGCCATATTCATAGTCAGCTGAGTGGCCTAGTTGCTTTCTTTGGTAGCCCAGCCAAAAGAGAATTGCAATAATCAAGCCGAGACAATACTAAGGAGATAGTTAAATTTTTTGTAAGCCACTGTGGAAGACATCTCCTAATCTTGGATAGGGATCGGACGTGATGGCTAGCTGTAGAAGCAGTCTTCTGAATGAAGCTTTTAAAATTTAGGCAGCTATAAAAAACGACAACTAAATTTCGAGCACATGATCGCACAACAGCATCACCTATTAGAAGAGCAAAGCCTTTCAATCCGGCCACACGCTATGAGCTGCAATTCGGTTTTATCGTTATTTAGTTTCAAGAAGTTTTCCGACATCCAGGATCGAGTTTCGGCAACGCAAGCATTCAGTTTCTCGGTTGCTGCAGCAGATTCCGACGGTTTGAATGACAAATACAGCTGACTATTGTCAGCATAAAAGTGATATCCTATTCCATGGGCCTTAATCACTTTTCCCAGTATGATCAAGTGGCGGCTTCGAAAATTTTCTCACAAGACCGTCACAGGTGAAACCTTGATAAAAAAAAACTTGTAAATAGAGGGTTAATTACTCATCATCAGTTGTTGGCATTCCATTCGCTTTGCTCCGGTTATACAGGACGTCCTGTTCCGGCCACAGGGAGCCATGACAGTGGCTGAGCCAGGATTTTCATCTGCGGGTGGGCAAGACCAGAAAAATTGTAGGGGCAAGACGGGCAAGATTTTCAAGTAGGCGGGCCGAACCAATTGATGAGCCGTGATGGCACACTAGGTAAGGCGGTTGCTTTCACGACCTCGGTCCCAAGGTCGTGAGTTCGATTCCTGCGGTGGGCGATTCTTTATCGCCACTGCAAGTGGTGGTGATAGCCATAATGGCTCTTCTGTCGCTATACAAAAAGAGGCTGTTTAATCAGCTAGGATTTATTTATTTATTTAATTAGTGGAAAATTATGATGCACAATCAGTGCTTTTTCGACAAGAACTATGATGTTTCTCATCGAGTGGAGCTAAGACATAATTTCGTCGTTGTTGCCGGTTGGGGGGCCTAGGAATAGGCGACCCAAGTCACTGCCTGTAGGGGCAAACGTCCTCCTGCCTCTGCTCCATGAACAGTACACTCTTATAACACAACTGCTTTTTAGAGGGCGTCGTCATAGACCCTCGAAATGCCGGTTTACATGTGTATGACTATGGGTACAGGTTTTAGAAAGCCGCTTTGATCCGGCACGGCTATCCTGCCATGGATTGGCTACATTTGAATTATCGAAGCAACGGTAGAACAGATTTTGCATCGACGGGCTTATAAGAGTACCTATAGAAGTCAACAGTCGGTAGCTGTAAATTTACAGGCGACACTCAGCTCTGCCTATCCTTTGACTGATCTAAGCCATACTCCTCATCCAACTCACTTGATTCCCTTAAAGCCTGGCATCGACGACATTCGTATTTGGATGGCTAAAAACTTCATGAAGCTTAACGATAATATAATAATATAATCAATAATAATAATAACAAACTTGATAAAGTGCCCTCAGAGAACTCAATCTCCTTCAAGGTGCTTTACATTTGCTGGAAAGGAAACACGATCGAATGGTGAGTGGTATCATGATTGATAAGCAACATGAATAACATAGGGGTGACATGCACAGGGTCAGCATTCAAGTGTGGTTAGTGGCAACAAGCACAGTATCAGCACATAAAGGACGTATCAAAGGGACCCACTAAATGCTGTCCTAAATAGGTGTTCTTAAGTTCTTTCAAAATGTGGTCAAATCAGGGGATGTTCTGAGGCAAGTCGGGAGGGAGTTCCAGGCTTTGCAAGCATACGAACTGAATGCACGGTCTCCAAAGGATTTGAGGTTTGTACAAGGTATTGGTACACTGTTGGATTCCAAAAGCGGGTGGTACGATGCTTGGCCTGGCGGGGAAGTAGATCTGAGAGATAGGCTGGAGCCAAAGAATGCAGGGATCTAAACGTGAGTGATAAAACCTTAAAGTCGATCCATTGCTTGCCTGGTAGCCAGTGCAGGTCGGAAAAAAGTGGTGCGACGTGGTTCATTTGTATAGAGCCCTAAGAGAACTTATCTCTATTCAGGCGCTTGACACGTGCCACGGGGTTCGAGCCCACGACCTCGGCCAGACTTTGATCAGGCCGAGCACCTTAACAGCCGGACCAAACCAGCTTGGCGACGATAATAAGACCGACCTAATGGGGAAACCTAGGGGCAACCCTAGTGTCACCCAAAAGACGGACGAAATAAGCCTCAAGACGGAAATTCATCTAGAATCACTCCACCATTGTCTAAAAATAATCAACGTATCATTCCAAAATAGCTTGTCATCATATGCATACTTCCTTTATGTAAAGTCGGCCGACTTTTATTTAAGAACATTGCCAAAATCAGGGCCAGCATAGATAAGAGAACGACGGCCAAACTAATTTAAACGTTTGCGACATCGAATCTACATTATTAGAACTGACTTCATTCAAGACTCCCGGCCTGAGCCATTAATCGACTGCAACTGGTGCAAAAGTCCAATTCAAATTTCTCTAACTCTGTGATGCCTCTGACTATACTTTTAAAACTGGAGCTGCGAAGATGATCAGCCGATGTGTGGAACCTAGTTGCTACTGTTGCTCATTGATCTTCGACAGCTTACCGGGCCATTCAAGATGCGAATAATAATAATACGAGCACCGTCTAGCCATGTCTTTCATTCCAAAAATAGTTTCAAGAATGCTTGGATGCCCAAGATCGGCATTTCAAACTTAATAACCTTACGACTCCAGAGCATTGGTGTGAATGGAAAACGATCATCCGAGGAATCACTGAAGTATGGGGTACCTCAGGGCTCCGTGCTTTGCTTGGTCCAGTTCTTTTCACGGTTCATACCCCCCCTCTCTCTCTCTCTCTCTCTCTCTCTCTCTCGCCGATATGATTGCCAAGCACAATCCAGGCTTTCACTTCTATGCAGATGACACTCAGTAGTAGTACCTTTGCTTTGATCCCTACCAGCCCTCGAGCACCTCGATTCTCTCAACTCCCTTGTTGCATGTATTATTGG
This sequence comes from Cristatella mucedo, assembly GCA_009760855.2. NCBI lineage: Eukaryota > Metazoa > Bryozoa > Phylactolaemata > Cristatellidae > Cristatella > Cristatella mucedo. The sequence continues at coordinate 2,643,770 of WPIO01000027.1, read as the reverse complement.
TGACATCCACACATGGATGGCAGCCAACTTTCTCGAATTGAATGACTATAAAAACCAACGTACCAATTAAGGCCAAACCAAGTGTGACTCGGAAATCTGAAAGCTTTATGCCCAAAATCGGCTCTGCCTTCATATCTCCTCTTGCATCTGCACGAAGTCTAGGTGTCCTGTTCCAATGTGACCTTCCATTAGACGACTATAGTAAACTGCCTACTTTCAGCTACATAACATTGCTAAAATTAGGGCATGCTTAGACAGGTATACTACATCTAAATTGGTCCATGGATTTGTGACATCCCGTATCGACTTCTGCAACTCACAGCTTGCTGGTCTACCGGCCGTGCAGCCAGGCGCTTGCAGTTGGTGCAAAACTCTGCAGCCAGGCTTGTCTGTCGTGAGCATTGCTGTTGCCCCATCAAACCACATCTCGCTGACCTGGACTGGCTCCCAGTCAAGTAGCGAATCGACTTCAAGGTTCGGTCATTCACTTTTAGGTCCCCTCACTCTTTGGCCCCAGCCTATCTATCAGATCTACTCCCCCACCAGGCTAAACAACGTATTAACCACTTTTAGGAATTAAATCGTTTACCTAGACCTTGTACGAACCTCAAATTCTTTGTAGATCTTTAGTTCATATGCTCCCAAAGCCTGAAACTCACTTCCGACTTAAGTCGCGACATCCCCTGACTAGACCACATTAAAAAAGAATCTAAAAACGCATCTATGTATCCCAGCATTTACTTGGTCCAAGTGATTCATCCTTTGTGTGCTTATGCATGCTGACACTGTGCATGCTGCCATTAGCCATATTTTTAAGCTGACCCTGTGCAAGTCACATCTAACATGTTCGTTGTCATTGTGCTTGTTGTGATTGAGCATGCTACCACCACTAACCACTGGATCATGCTTCCTTTGCAGCCAATGTAAAGTGCCTAGAAGGATATTGAGTTCTACAAGGGCGATATAAAAATTGTACTAATGTATTATTATAAGCTTTTTCAACGAGTAAAGGCACTATTTTTAAATTAACAGAAAAAGGAATTAGTACTATGGGGCATGTGAATTCAATCCTTTCAACCTCAGAAGACACAATAAATCGAAATGTAAATGCAGCAAGATCGTTAGCTGAAAGTATACAGTGCACCCCAATGTATCTTAGCACTGGATATATAATCTTCTAATAATGCTAATAATGATAATAATAAGACATTTGTACAGCACCCCAAGAGAAGAGAACCTAATCTCTTTTCGGGTGCATTACAGCTTGCTGCAAGTGTTACTAAACCAAAGGTCAATCACAAGCAAAATATTATGTTTAGACAAGCATGCAAAAGCACACAAGACGACACTCAAGGCTGCTGTTTATAGTAGGACTCCTGGTTGGTAACACAGCACTCAATCGTGCACCGGTAAGCAATCATCAGAGCTATCAGAGCTAAGATAGGAAAGAAAAGGACAAGGATGCTCTGGGATGCTATTTAAACCATATCGCTCTTGATAATAATAACAGGTCGCTTGCATATCACCCCACGAGAACCTAATCTCTATCCAGCCACTTTACAACTAGCTTAACGAGAATCAGTAGCCAAGGTTTAGTGACAGGCACGATACCACATACGCAAAAGCAAATAAGTATCATGCTTAGCCAGCATGCTCACGCAAACATGAAGACACACATGGGCCATTGTCACAACGTGCACAGTTTCAGAACTCGCAAACACACAATAGAAAATTAATTATGATGGAGTAAAGGATGCGAAGAACTGGTAGATTTTAGCTTCTTTTTAAATTTTGTCAAACCCGGACACGAGGTTATGTCAGTCAGTGCTGAGTCAGGTAGCTTTGGAAGCCTAGTAACTGAAGGCACAGTCTTTCTCAGGAAATTGAACTTAGGGTTACAACCAAACGACCGGAACAGGGCAGATGGTGGCAATGGCAGGAAGCCTGAAGTGATTCTAACTTAAATAGGCAGGCTGGATCAGAGAGTAGAGGAACCTAAAGGTGAGTGACAGGATCTTGAAACTGATATGCCAATTGATAAGGTGCTGGTGTAGATTGGTGAGAAAAAGGGTAACGTGGCAGTTGCAACGTTCCAACAGATAAGTAGAAATGTACTAATTTGAACGCATGACTAATGATAACAGAGGCTCAAGTTGATGAGACAGTGGGAATTGCATTCTGCATGGAGGGCTGCAGCTAGGTTCTGGATTTCTTCGCCTGAACATGTGCGGCAGGCTAGCTTCCTGCAGACCGCCAAGACGTGTTTGAAGACAAACCTCTTACAGCTGGCATGAGGTCCTGGGCTTGACCCGGACGCTAGCAATTAAGTTAAGCAAGCCCACGAGCATAGTTATTGCAGACATACGCTATTCCATATGAAAAAAATTGCGATTCGCGGGTGCGACCCCTGTATTGCCATAAAAGACGGTTATTGTTTACTCTGTCCTCGAGCTCCTTTATGGAGCTACAAACGGAGAGACATAAAGTGCAAGTGCAACAAGGACCGGAGTCAAGCTCCACCTGTCATCCACCCCAAAGAGTACAGAACATCTTACTGTTCTCACAACTTTTGTTCCTGAAAACCCTTGTGCCTATGGTCTACGGTCCTTGACTCACCATCTCTTTAGAGGACAATCTTGTTCGTGGAAAGTCTAGCACGGCTAAGTTTGCAGCACAGTTCGAAAGGCATCGATCAAGTTTGATATTCAATTGCACTTTGCAAGTTATGTTCGTCGAGTTCTGCACCATCGTCACATATTCCAGTGAAGTTATTAGATGCTCGCATGCTCCCAAAATAATAAGCGCATTTAATTCTTTACTGGATCTTGTTTGCAAATGCATTCGACTGGTTTGCCACAGCGCGAGAAGCCGTCGGTGTGGTCCAAATATTCTCCATGAGAAACAAAAGCACCAGCCAGCCTAGACCCAAGGACTCTTCTAAATCTCAAACAACACAAATGGGTGGGCCGTTGTGATAAACCTCAGCAATGTGTGTTGCTGCCAACAAATACAGTCGAAACTCCATGGCATAGCTCCATAATGCTTTTATGTCACTGCTCGCTAATATGACCACCAACAAATACCGAGGCACTAATGCAATCCATGTTCGGACCAATGGGAAGGGGCCAGCAGGGCACTGGGCATTGTCTTGGACCGCGAATCGAAAGCTGCACATCTTGCCTATCTACCTATGTCCCCTGCTCTCCCACGACTGAGTGCCCTTGGCATGGTAAAAAGTTCAATTCTTCAACGGCTTACTTCTGGGTATACTGCTGTCGTCGAGGGCATAAGTCGAGCGCTCGAGTGAGTGCTTGTGCATCGTCACGGGTAATCTTAATCCAGTCGTAAAGTACTGGCCCACTTCACAGCCCAGGTCGTAGGCTTGAGTTCTGCAGCAAGAAATTCTGCATTGCCGTTAGTAAAGACTTGCATTTCAACACCGCCTGACTTGACCACATTTAAAAAGAACTTAAAACCGCACCTATTTAGGACAGCATTTGGTGGGTCCCTGTGATTAATCTTTCATGTGCTTATGCATGCTGACACTGTGCATGCTGCCACTAACCACATTTGCATGCTGACCCTGTGTATGTCACCTCTAACCATGTTATTCATGTTGTTTATCAAGCATGATATCGCGTTTCCCTCTGCAGACAATGTCAAGCACCTAGAAAGAGACTTGAGTTCTATGAGGGCGCTTATCAATTGCATTATTATTATTAATATTATTATTATCATTATTATTATTATAATAGCAAGTGCTGCGAAACTCTCGAAGGCTCTGCTGCTGCTATATCGTTGAGGCTGTTGATTCTGCCGATCGTATACTTGTATACATGCAGTGTGTGTGAGTGCTTACACCAGGTATGCATCGACTGAGCTGGGGTCGTTCTTCACGGCAACCACGCGCTGCACCAGTTGGGCCAGCTCACCTTCAGGCACATACTGGCAAGCGCCGCCTGCCACCAGCACGTAGTAAAATGGCTGCTCGTTTTTACGCTTCAGATTCATGATGCCCGTTTGATGCATCCACTCTGGGTTTTCTTCGCAGATAACGTCCCAAGCCTCAATTACACAGTCACAGTCGGAGCTGCGAGAGAAAAGAAGAACACAAATTAAGCAGACAGCTTAAACGACATGCTGGCTGCACTTCACAGTATACACGCAGATACTATAGATCACAAGAAATACAAGAAGCACGAGCACATAAAAAACATGACGATGGAAGTTTTCGTGGCGACCAAAGATTTCCGAAAGGGGTTGAAACTACTTTGGCCATACCTAAGAGGGCTCGAGGAGGACATTGGGTGGCTGCGAATGTGAACTAGTTTGGCAGAACAGACAATGTTTTAGGTATTCGTCCAAGGAGTGTCGTCACAAATGAAACTCTAACCAAAAAACACCAAAATGATCACTTTAATTTTATTTAATTTTATTAAAAAGCCCAAGTAATCTTGAAACATTTTACGCAAAACACCACAACGTCTACCGAAACGAGCTGGCTTATTTTCCTGACTACTCAGATTTGTTTGCATCAAAATAAACAAGCTGTGGGTGCAGTTTGTGCCACAGGTTACTCTGCAACAACGATGATCGCAGTATGGACAGGCGGCTGAGGTCGGCACCTTGAGCAAGTCAGCTGTCACTGGTGAGGCACCTGAGATCATACCCTTTGTCCTCAGATCAACTGCACCGATCAATGCACCAAGCCACAGGTGAGTGCAATGTGATTCGAGCACCGGTCCCTTTCGGGAGAAAGGAGGTGAAGGTTTTGCTCAACTATTTCGGCAAGTCCGGCACCTCTGAAAGCTAATATTTTCTTTCAACCGCAGACACTTTCATTGTTTACAAAATGGCTTTCTTATTTCTATTTTGACTGGGCTGAAGAGCAGTTTAGCTGGTAGCTTTGCGAACCGTGCAGCACCAGTCCAAGTGGTCAGCTAGTGGGTGCTAGCAAGTCAACGATCCACACTGCTATGCTGGTGTTCGGACCAAACGTGCACAACAGGGGACTAGCAGGTTCACATCCCTTAGGCGACGACATGAAAGAGTATGTCCAGCGTCGGCTAGTTATGAGCCTTCAGCCATCATACGATTGGCTGCTTAAGTAAAGGTCTAGGTCTGACAGAATGACCTTGACCTAATCTCGTTTACACTTGCGGTGACTGGCATGACCTTTTAAAGTCAAGCAAGTTACCGTCACTCCCGAGGGCTAGGATTATGTAAGTGAGAAACAGTGAGCAGTGTGAACACACAGCTGCTAGGCAAAGAGCAGCAATGTGGCCAAGTCAACGAGTTCCACTCACTGAGCCGTTATTTACAGCGAATGCAGATCTGACCGAGCTCAAAGAACGCCTCCCCTAGGCTGCTCCTGCCAAGCCATTCGTGGTGCTACGGCTAGCACACACTTGGCGGCTGTCAATCACTGCTGTAGCCACCACCCACCTGTGTACAGCCTGTACCAGCACGGTATGCTCACTGAACTGACAGGCTGGGCTATTTGCTCACCTCCAAAAATGCATGACTGAACAGATAAAAAAAATAGATTAAGATTCAGGACAAGGTAAACTACGTGAAATCATGCTAGAAACTATGCTAACGCTACAAGCCAATGCAAGTATCTGTGTGTGTGTGTGTGTGCGTGTGTGTGTGTGTGTGTGTGTGTGTGTGTGTGTGTGTGTGTGTGTGTGTGTGTCTGAGCATTAGCTTGTTAGCATCAGCATTAGCTTTTTGTGAAATATATTCCAGCAACGGTATTACCACGAGTTGGTGGCTTGCCTCCAACAGGAATATGAGCATTGGTCTGGACGATGAGCAGACAAGTCTGTCCAGCGTACACTCACACACGGTGCTCAGAAACGGCATACTGTCGAACATACCAGAGAACATACTCGAGTTGCCCCTACTCCAATGTGAGAACAATCAGCAGCACTATGCTCTTAAGACATGACCGCCAACCGAACATGTCAGACAGCTTGCGCTTCCCCAATCTAGACTAGAAAATATGACGAATCCTCGACGAGAGTGAGTCAAACATTGTGACAGTTTAAATCTTTGACGGCATAATACTCATAGGAATTCATACCAAAATACAACTCAAGTGCGCAGCTATATGGGCTTGCAGTCATCCAATGCAATGCCCATTAGGCCTCTGATTATGACCTTGGCTTTGCTTGCCAGCTTGCTAGCGAATCTGGTGCAGGGCAAGTCTCAAAATAACAGCTAGATAATAGCCAAGAAGCAATAGTAATGGTGAACCATATATCCTCTCGAGCAGACAAAAATAGGACAGTTCTAAACCAGTAGAGGCCATCTAAAAGCATGAGAAAGCAATGAGTAAGAGACATGTAAAAAAAAAAAGTAAGTAATGCAAGCAAGCATTTGGACCTCGTGGAGGCAAATACTGACAAATAAAAAATGGCAATACACATGAAACCGAATCAAAACTAAAAAAGTCGACACAGTTGAAGCTATTTAGGCTTTTCGAATGTTAGGTTAAGGCTGGACCTGCTGTCCCTAGAATGAGAAAGGGGAGCAGGTAGCTATTTCTTAATAATAATAATAATAATAATTCACTTGATAAAGCGCCCTCAGAGAACTTAATCTCTTTCTAGGCGCTTTACATTTGCTGTAAAGTGAAATGCAATTGAATGGTAAGTAAAATCATGCTTGAAAAACAAACGAAATGAATAATATGGTTAAGGGTGACATGCACAGGGTCAGCATGCAAATGTGGTTAGTGGCAGCATGCACAGTGTCAGCACGCATAAGCACATCAAGGACGAATCACAGGGACCCACTAAATGCTGTCCTAAATAGGTGTGTTTTTAAGTTCTTTTTAAATGTGGTCAGGTCAGGGGATGTTCTGACGCAGGTCGGGAGGGAGTTCCAGGCTTTGGGAGCATATGAACTAAATGCACGGTCTCCAAAGGATTTGAGGTTTGTATGAGGTATTTCTAGACTGTTGGATTTCGAAAAGCGGGTGGTACGATGCTTGGCCTGATGGGGTAGTATATCTGACAGATAGGCTGGAGCCATAGAATGAAGTGACCTAAAAGTGAGCGACAAAACCTTGAAGTCAATCTGTTGCTTGACTGGTAGCCGGTGCAGGTCGGCGAGAAGTGGAGTAATGTGGCAACTGCGACGCTCACGACAGACAAGCCTAGCTGCTGAGTTTTGCATCAGCTGCAATCGCCTGATCGCACATGCTGGTAGGCCAGTAAGCAGTAAGTTACAGAACTCAAGTCGGGATGTCACAAATGCATGGATCAACTTAGACATGGTATCCTTATCTAAACAGCCCAAATTTTAGCAATGTTATGAAGCTGAAAGTAGGCAGGCTTGACTGTGGAGCTGATATGGTCGTCTAACGAGAGGTCGCTTTGGAATATGACACCTGGATTTCGAGCTGATTCAACTGGAGATATGCTGGCAGAGCCAATTTTGAGAGTCAGCCTTTCCAATCTCTGGACCACACTGGGTTTGCCTATAACTAGTAAGTTAGTTTTATCATCGTTAAGTTTTAGAAAATTTGCTGCCATCCATGTGCGGATGTCATCAATGCATGCAGCTAGTGAGTTTAGAGAATTTGAGGTGCTCGAAGGCTGGGAGGGATCAAAGCAAAGGTACAGGTTCAAAATAGATACAGGTTCAAAGTAAAGGTTCTTTAGGACTGCATTGCCCCCTTGGTAGTGAAAAATAGTGTCTCCGAATTAAGTACCAAATCAGCAGCCTTAAGTGCTCTTTAAAAGAGTAAAGATAAAAAAGTTGCCGAAAAATAATTACAATTTTCGGTGTCAGTTGGTAAAAAGGTATAACTGCACCACTATAGACATATTCTTAAGCACTGTTGTGAGTACATAACGACCTTCTAAGAAATGCTCACTACCTAGAATCTCATTGCAAGTTCTGCTGGATCTTTCAGAAGAGTGGGATAATATTGATCACTTAGCCCTTCTTGAGTACCTGTCATCTCGCCGGGCATCACTATCATTGCACTGCAATGGTTTAGGTCCTATCGCAGTTAAAGTTTTCAGAGCATCAATATCAAGAGGCCAGTCATTCGAGAAGCAATTAATGTACATGGTACCCCAAGAATAAGTGTTTGGTCTACTCTTTTCACATTTTTATTTGGTTTTGCAAAATTATTACATATTTTGAGATCTTAATAATGATAATTCATGTGCATAGCATCCTCAAAAAACTATATCTCCTGCTAAGCTAATCGCTCTACATATGCTGTAAAAAAACACGATCAAAAGATTAGTGGTAGCATGCACAACGTCTTCAAGCATGGCATTGTTAGAGGTTCCAAGCACAGAGTCAACACGTAAAATATGGTTACTGGTAGCATGCACAGTGTCACCACGAATAAGCATGTAAAGAACGAATCACGTGGACCGACTAAATGCTGTAATAAATAGACAGTTTTTAGTTTCTTCCTTAATGTGGTCAAGTCAGGAGATGTCGTGACGCAAGTCAGAATAGAGTTCTAGGCTTTGGGAGCATACTAACTAAAGGCACAGTCTCCAAAGGATTTAGGCTTCGTACGAGATATAGCTAAACAATGTGTCAAAAAAGCAGGTGGTACTACGCCTGGGCAGGTAGGCTGGTAGGGGGAATGGCATTTAATATATAGGATAGGATTTAAGCAACTAGTACTTGTGCAATGCAAAAGGAAAGAGCAAGTGAAGGTTCAAACTTACGTTTTGTGGTGCACTAACATGCCCACCGAGTATGCAATTTTCTTATGCTCGTCTGTACTTCGTGGCTTTGGCTGTATCTTCAAAAGAAAAGTCATAACACAAAAGTTTCAAACAAGAGCGCAGGACCTATGCCACTGAGATGGGGCAGCCATCGCTAAAGTTGCTAATATTTTCACCGAACTAGCAAAGGATATAACCGTAGGACTCAATCGATAAAGATGTGCTTTTAAACAATTGACAGAAAAGTAAGGGTAACGATTGTCTGACTCCATTGCAACAAAAGTGCCTTGGCGGTTTTCAGCATGCATACAGAGGGTATGGAAATTACCTGTAGCAGTACTCAAACCCACGACCTGGGTGATTTCTGAGGTGCTTACCAGTAGTCCAAGACTCATTGGCAAAAGAAGATCAATCAGCCAGTGACCCGATTCTAGCGGTAATGAACGACAGCAAGAGGTGAAACTTCATGGCTAGCATAATGTAAATTCTGTGATATTCGTGTCGATTCCAGCACGGAATTCAGACGGCCATTGCCTAAGCTCAGAGAAAACATTCAACCTGCCCTGCGGCTACCCACTTTGAAGGACTCGAGAGCACTTGCAACGAACCTTAGACTGAGTCTCGTCATGCTGTGCCACCCGAGCAATAGCTCGGAATTCCGAAGCACTTGGAGGACATCTGGCATGATTCTCAAGTGCCCACAGCATCTGCAAGATGAAACGAACGCCAGTAGAAGTAAGAAGCCTGTTGAAGGTAAAGCTGCAATCACATATGGCTTATATCAAGCTACAACTATCGTGGTACATAATAAAGAAAACCACACAAAGCCTCTTATGACCAGTTTGTCATAACAAATCCCCATATCCACACTCCAAGGTATCACATGATCTTACTTTCATGTTTGTAATTGGTATGGAAGCTCTATTAGCTGATTTAACAGCCTCATTTGTATAACGGGAGAAGAGCTTTAACGACTATCACCACCACTTGCCGTTGGCAATTAAAGATTGCCCACTGCAGTACTCGAACCCACGACCTGGGTCGTGAGGAGCCAGCACCTTACCTCACGGGCTATCACGGATTCTATGTGCTATCACAGATTCTATGTGTCCTGTTCCAAAGGATCCAATTACTACATAACCACATTAGCTCCTCAGTCAAGTCTGCCTACTTTCAGATATGTCCATTATTAAAATTCGGCCCTGCTTAATCAGAGCTAATAAAAGCTAAGTGGTCCATGCATGTGTGACATCCCATCTCGAGTGCAATAACTCACTGCTTGAGGTCTCGTATCTGGTGCAATCAGGCACTTTGAGTTGGAGCAAAACTTTTCAGCTAGGCTTGACTGTCATGAGCATCGAAGTTGCCACATTAAACCACTTCTCGCCGACATGCTCTGGCTACCAGTCAAGCAGCGTATCGACTTCAAGGTTCTGTCACTCACTTTTAGGTCATTTCATTCTCTTACTCCAGCCCACCTAGCAGAACTTGTTCCACACCAGGCTAGGCATTGTACCACCGGTTTTTTTTTATTAAAATCGATTACCTGGGCCTCGAACAAACCTGAAATACTTTGAAAAGGTTCTGAAAGGCTCTTCTTTCTCTATACAAAAGAGACTGTTAAATCAGCTAGTATTGTATGCTCCCAAAGCCTGGAACTCACTCCCCACTGACGGCACGATATTCCCTGACTTGACCAAATTTGAAACAAAGGTAAAAACGCATCTGCTTCTCACAGTATGTTGTGGGTCCTTGTGATTTGTCCTTTGTGTGCTTACACGTGGTGACACTGTGCATGTTACCACTAACCATATCGTAAATGATGAAATTGAGCACTTTACCTCTAACCATATTATGCTTGTTGACATTGACTGATTGTTGATATTGTTTATATTGTTGTTGATTGTGACATTGCATGTTACCACTAACCATTTGATCGAGCTTCCTTTACAGGACCTGCAAAGTACCTAGAAAGAGACTAATTTCTCCGAGATAAGATTATTAATATTATTAAGAGATTGCTAGTTTTTGAGGGCGCTAGACACATGTGTTAGCTAAGCTCAATATTCGACGGCGAGGGTGGTGAGCCGTGATGGCACATTAGGTAAGGCGGTTGCTTCCACGACCTCGGTCCCGAGGTCGTAGGTTCGATTCCTGCGGTTGGCGATCCTTTATCGCCACTGCAAGGGGTGGTGATAGCCGTAAAGGCTCTTCTGTCGCTATACAAAAAAGAGGCTGTTTAATCAGCTAGGATTTAAATTTAAATTTAGGGAGTCAGCTAGGCCTCCTGCCAACATGAGCAAGTGCAAGGGCGCTTGTCCCTGCAATCTTCACATTGTCACGTGACCCAGCGCCTCAATGTGCCACTGGACCGTCATCGAGGGCACTTCCGGCAATGGGAGATTCATCACGGTGTGTTATAGGTCATCAAGAGCACTTCCGACAATGGGAGATGCATCATGGTGTGTTATAGGATACAAACTGGCTGTCTTCAGGGGTCGAGTACATAACTCACTGGCAGCGGCATAGTAAACATCGTGTTTTGCACATCGCCCTGCAGACAGCAGACCCAGACCATGCTCCCCTAATACGACAAACAGATTTTCCCCAATCAGGAAACCAAGTAAAGTCAGTATGGTTATACCTGAAATGTCGAAGCAAGCCCCACATTTGTTTGGACTGCAAATGCCACATACCGCTCACAAATAAATAAATAAAATATAACTTATTTGTATAGTGCCCTAACAGAACTCAATCTCTATTCAGGCCCTTCACATATGCCATGGGGCTCGAGCCCACGACCTTGGTCGGGGCGAGTACCTTAACCACTGGACCAAACCAGCTCAATAATGCCCAAGCAAAAGGTAGCCACCTAGTTCACTATCTTGACTGAGAGAAGGAGCATATACTTACATTGTGCCACAAAACCAAATGGGCTGTCAAAGCTCCTAACGATGCAATGTAATATATCTCTGTCTGTAGCTTCTCAAAGCCACAGCGACTAAGTCGATGTTACACCCAGGAGGGTTTTCTACTTGCATTAGAAGCCTGAGCGATTTTCTGTTCGCACAGACAAGACCTAGGATACTTGGGAGCTTATCACTGCTGCTGTTCAGCTGGTTAAAGAAGGCCAAACCGTAGGGGTTGGCATCTTTTGTACTACTCCTTTAATAATGGGAATATGTCTGAATTCCTCAGATTTCAATCTTCTTCTGGGGTGGTGTCAATCATCAATTTAAGAAGTGTTGTTTTTAAAAACCAGATCAACCCTATCTTTGAGGAACAGGTGCCTTTTTAGCTTAACTGTTTTCAAGTTATGGGATATCGTTACTGAAGTTGGGGGTGAGCTCAAGACTTTGGGAGAGTATAAATAGAAGGCATGGTCTTCCAAGGATTTGAGGACGGTTAGAGTTACATCTAACGAATGAGTTAGAAGAGGTCGTCGTACGATGCCTAGCCTGATTATAGAAAGTAATTCGGATGGATGGCCAGAGCGAGAGAATGAAGGAACCTAAAAGTTAAAGACAACCCATTCAAGTCGATTCACTGGTTAATAAGCAGCCAGTGAAGGCCAGTGAAAAGTGGTATACAGTGGCAACATGTCTGCATTCCTGAGACGGCCATTATACACTTTCAGCCGTGCTGACTCCGCGGAGTTAGCTTTAAAACCTGACTGGAACTTGCTTTCTCGTTTTGCAGGGAGCTTTCGTACAAGAGTTTAGCTGATCTGCCACCCCTCATTCTCTCCTCTCCCCCCCCCATCTTCCCCTGCTCACCCCCTGGTGCTGTCACTGGGCGAAATGACATTACAATCATTCTCGCCTCCCGACACCAAAGCTACTAGCGTTTCTTGTCTGTTGCAAAATTCTCTCCTGAAAACCAAAGCTCTTGTGAACGTCGCATACGGGAACCAATATGGCTAAGACCTGTTTAAAGCTTATCTGCTTGTCGTTTGACCGTAGCCCATAAGAAAGGACATGCCTGTGGACATCTAAACGCTTATCGCTTCAGGCTAGGTCTGCCACGCCGGCCGTGTTAGATACACCGGCGGCCAGTAACCTGCATATTAGTGATGATCGTGCGTACATTGTATTACTTCGTTATCGTAGTTTAAATGCATTCCTATATATTAATGTTATATATATATATATATATATATTCATTTATATAGCGCCCAAGAGAGCTTAATCTTTATTCAGGCGCTTCACATATGCCTCGGGGCTCGAGCCCACGACCTCAGTTAGACCTTGGTCGGGGCAAGCACCTTAACCGCTAGACCAAACGCATTATGAATTAAAATACGAAAAGCACCCCGGAGCCAACGGGGTGGGGGCCGGGGCCTCAGGATCGAAGGCTGAGACACCACTCATTTGGTAAAAGCTGCAAAATGAGTAACCGTTCGTTAGGTATTCCTAGCATCGTCTAAAACCGTTCAGCTCGCGGTCTCCCTCAAGCTTTGTTGTGAATCTAACTTAGTGGTCATCAGGCTTGATATAACTCTGATGGCCCAACTTAATGCTTGTCTTTGGAATCCTCGTTCAATGTGCAATTAATAAGCAATCTTATTTTTGAAAAAGGCCTCGATCTGTTCGCCTAGACTGAAACTTGGCTTAAATCGGTAAACTGCCCTACAATTAAAGACGAAACCTTAGCTGGCTACTCCTTCTTTCAAACCCCTGGATCAATCAAAGCTGGGGGCGGAATCCCTATTATCACATGCTCGATTTTCAATGTCAAGCCGTTTGCAGTACCCTCGAAGCAGTCTTTCGAATCTATTGTTTTGATTTCACCCGACAACAAGCTACCAAAGATGGCAGTAGCCGATTACACAGGGTACCAAGTCCTCCTTTATCTCGGATTTCTCTGTTCTCATTTTAATTATGTGTGCAAAAAATCGATCTTTCCTCACTACGCATGATTTCAACGTTAATTTTGATAGCTTATCTAAAGCCTTCAGCACCGAATTTCGCGCACTGACTGACTTATTGTCTCTGGTGGCTCATGTGCATGGCCCTACTCACATCAAGGGTACACTCGACCGAATATTCTCATGCAACCACTTTATCATCACCAAATCATTACCACATTCTGCTTATCTGACCACATGCATATCTCATTCAGTCTACACTGTGTGCACTACTCGTCACCTAAAATCACCTGTGAATCGCGAAACCTCAAGACCCTTGACATCGATGCTGTTCGTGCGAGAATATCTGTCTTGCCTCTGCTGCTCAATCCCCTCTCGTCCTGTTATCATTGGTAGATTGCTACAAGACACTAAGTGACATTATCGACGAGTTTGCATCTCTACTAAGCGCACTGTGCACCCTCACCCAGACGGCCTATGGTTTACCGCAGACATTAAAATAGCTAGATCAACTAAGCTCAAGCTTGAAAAAGCTTGCTTTTCGGAATCGAATCGTTTACCTATGTGAACCGTGTGAACCTCAAATCCTTTGTTGACAATGCCTTTAGTTTGTATGCTCCCAAATACGGGAACTTCTCTTCCGACTTACTGTCACGATAACCCCTAACTTGACCACATTTTAAAAAGAAGTAAAACGCACCCATTTATCACAGCATTTAGTGCATCCCTGTTATTCGACCTTTATGTGCTTATGCATGCTGACACTGTGCATGTTGCCACTAACCAAACTTGCATGCCGATCCGGTGCATGTCACCCCTAACCATGTTATTCTTGTTGTTTAGTTAGAAAGAGATTAAGTTCTCTGAGGGCACTATATCGAATGTATTATTATTAGTATTATTGTAAGCTAACTCAAACACAGAGAGGCCAGACCCGGCTTTCAAACAAGCAGGACCTTTAAGGTGAACCCATCGTCTCAAAGGCAGTTCAATTATTTCTTGATTTCCAGGCACAAATATCGATTTACCTGTAACGAATTCTGCAAATGCCCAATCTCAGCGATATTTCGAAGAGTATTTGTCATCGGCTGAAGATTCTGGATCATTCGTCTGTATACCTACGAGAAATAGTAGCAGAATCCGTCTTGGTCAAGCAGGCAGCTCGGGATTCCTGGTAGCTGTGCACAGCCGGCCCCGATTTTGCTCAACGCCAACACTCACATTCTTATGAGCAACAGGCTCAAAGCTTTTGTCTCGAACCGTCATCGAATTCTCAGCACCAATTAGATCGATGCATGCTTCTCTTGTTAAAAGTGCACCACTCACGCAGTCAATGTAGGTGTGCTGATGAATTTGGTCGGCGCTTGTAACAGAAAAAAGTCGTCAGCGGCAAGAGATGGAGGAGAGAGAGGAAGAACAGAGGGGATCGAAAGTAGCACGTCGGTAACAAAAAGCTACTTACTGCGGTCTTTCCAAAAATCGAAGCAGGAAATGGCGAGGAAAAGAAATGGGTTCACAAACGACACCTACACGCCGTGCTACAGCTTCGTATATAATCGCCAGTGTCACGGGTATTCCAAGTTTTGTAACAATCACCTTCAACGGAATTCAGTAACGATCAGTGGGCAGAACAAGCATCTATGAGGCTGACTCGGCAGTGTCTCCACAACGAGACGTGGCGACTGGCGTGTACTGGCAAAAATCCAGTATAAATATAAAGAGGTTTACCTGCTCCAGATACGAATTGCATGGATTATTATAATCGTCCCAGTTGCATCGAAAGGCATATTTGACGTGCATCACGGTACTGAGACACTCTAGAATGCGTCTGCGTTCACAGCAAGGCCACACAGCACACCAACCTCCTGCAACAGCAATCGTGATTGTACAATGGCACGCTGTTGATGCAGAAAGACCCACGAGGGACTGTGGTGGTTGCTCGGCATGGCTAGCCCTGTCACAATCGCTGTTACAAAATATTCGTCGCTAGGATGTCTGGCTACAAAGATGTAGGCCTGGGTTCACCTTGCCACATCGACTTGACATGTTCTATTGTCGAAGCATGATGAAAGCTCTATTAGCTCCATGTATGAGCCAAAGGAGTCAGCCTTGCTTGCTCTTTTACTTATTTAAAAAAGGCCTCTTCATCTCAGAGTGCATCTCACGACCTCAGTCACAGATTGCAAGAAGCCTGTTCACTGACTGCTGCTAAAGTAATGCCTACGCATAAATCAAGAAATAATATCGAGGGATTAGAGACCAACAAATGATTGCCCACTGCAATCGGTGGAGGTTAACGGTCAAGTCTCCTTTGCTGCTATACAATTGAGGCTGCTAAATTAGCTTTATTTAAAGATACTACTACCATTCCTTTCAAAGACACTGTAACGAGTAGTGGCAAACCAGCTCAACTCAGACATCAAAAATTCAAACCTAGCAAGTGAATCCTTGTCAGATTTTCAGTTAATCACTCCATAGAGACAGTATTGCTGTGGGTGCATGATGACCTCAGGAATGCAAACTTGAGAAGAGTCTCTCTGACGATTTTGTTAGATCTTTCGGCAGCATTTGATAGTATGGATAATAAAGTCCTTTTCAAGTGCCTCTCATTTCGTCTGGGCATCACTGGCACTGAACTGCAACAGGTTTGGTCAAATGTCAGTGGGAGACTCCAGAGTATTGATGTCAACAGGCACAATCATTCGAGAAGCCTCTAGAGTACCGGTTACCTCAGGGCTCTGTATTTGATCCACTTCTTTTGACAATGTATACTCTCCCTCAAACCGATGCAACCGCCAAGCTAGACTTTCATTTATATACAGATGACACAGCTGTATCTATTGTGTGATCCATCCCAACCTTCTAGCACACCAAACTCTCTTAACTTCATTACTTCACATATTGCTCACATTTGGATGGCAGCAAACTTCTCGAATTTAGTTATGATAAATACACCTTACCTTACCTATGGGTAAACCAAGAGTGGTTCAGAAATGGAAAAGCTTAATGCTCAAAATGGGCTCAGCCAACATATCTCATGTAGCACCTGCACGAAATCTGGGTGGTCTATTTGACAATCTCTACTTCCGATAAAAGTATGTGACGACATCTCAGCTTCTGAAGTCAGTAATCAGATGTCAATCTATCTATCTGTGAGTATAGTCTGTAAGCCGGTCTCTCTCTTTCTTACTGTTTACTGCTTACATCTTCTTATAACTCTACGATTAGGGGCAACATACTTCAACACCTAGCTATAGATACTGCTACCCCTTGATTCTCACTAAGCTCGACTGCAATAAATAACTCAGGTAGAAGCAGTGGCTTCCAAACTCTTACAAGGCACTACAGTTACAGTTATGATTACCATGCTGGAGTTTAGATTCAAGAAATTTGGCCTTATGCCCTCACCCCTTTCGGAAGGACCAGTGGTTGCTCCCGGTCAGACTATGGCTACATACCAAAATCTATTTCTGACCTACAATACCCAAGCTTTCTTTACTCAGCTCCTGTACAACTAGCAGAATTGCCACAGTAGTATCAGCCTACTCATGCTCTCAAATCCACTTTGAGCATATCCAGTCACATGAGCTGGCTCACACACGCTCGCATGCGCATTCACTCACACACTCACTTGCACACTCACACAAACAGAACTACAGAAATGCACATGTATGAATGTGCATGCATATATCCATACCCACAGCCATAACAAGTTCCAACTTCAATTTCTTAAACTACTATAATGACTAAAGATTTGAATTACAAAACTAGAACGCCTTATAGGTGTATCTGTAAGCTTTGCACATGCCATCATTAACATATGTCGAGAAACATCTGCTCAATAGAGAGCAGAAACCTCACGCATGAGAAGAGCTGCATGTCTCATATATTCATTTTAAGCAAGCACAGTATCGACGTTCGGTGCTTGAACAATCACAAGTTCAAGATCCGAACGATCCAATCCCCAGCCACTCACGAAGCAAAAATGCTTGGCTTCTGCAGCCAGAGCTCCTAGCTAGATACACAACTTCGGCCTTTAATATGTATGTAAGTAAGGTCAATAAACTAAGGCAGAGTTCACACAATCAATTCATGAAATCTTCCGAGAGAGCATGACTTTTTTCACCACCAGATCTCAGACCATTTCACTGAAGATGTAACCACGATGACCATTCCGTGCTCATATTTTTTATGACCTTATAGTATGCAAGTCGAAGAGGGGTGATACAGAAGCTACTGTTTCTGCATTACCCTCCAATTTGAAAAGACAGCTGGATGGACTCGATAGTTCAAAATCTAGAAAAATTTGGTACACACGAAGGCCCTCGGTGAATTTGCCTGCCTACCTAGGCTTTGCTGGCTTAAAGTACACACATACTTGCTCTAGAAGCTGCAAGTGCTAGCCCATGAGAGAACCAACCAAGCCCACCACCCTGTCATGACCCACAATAATGCACCACGTTCGACGACAAATGGCCAAGCTTACACACCCCAAACAAGCCCCTAACACGTTTTAGATCTTTGGACGAGTGAATAGGCTGCATAACAACAAGGATATAACGGCATCTTTACCTGACAGTGGACCTTGCTGTAGTTTTCTAGCCGGATGGTCAGGATAAAGTTTGCAGAGATGCTCTATAACGTCCACGGCCATTCTGTCAAGAAACTCGGTTATGCTAACTGCCCTGAAGTCTTCTGTCGGTTGATACCATTGACTTATAAACAAGGCACCTGCAAAAAGTTACTCTTCAGCACCTCGGCTCTAACATGTCATGTTAAAGAATGTCACAAGCCATGCTTATTTTAGGAAGGAACTGAGAGCTGGAGTCGATAGTCAGCGAACACGGCGTTTATTTATTTTTTCAAAGTCAGCAGTTCAGTGGCAGCTACCGAAGACTTTTGAGTTCAGCAAACCTCTCGAAGCTTCAACGAATCTCTAGAATGCAACTCGGGTTTGCCAACTTTAGCATAATGACTGATAACTACTACACCGGAAGTATACCGTGAAACTGGTAAATCACGCATTAAGGAATTGTGAGAGTGATATAATCATGTGGCTCAGGAAACCCATTCGGCATCTGAATTAGCTCAAAAAGAATATTTCATACGTCCAGCAAATGCTGTGAGGAACAGGTGAGATTTTAGCTTGTTTTAAAATGCCACCAAGTCAGAGGGTGTCTAAACGTCAGCCGGGAACACGTTCCAGGCTATGGAAGCACACAAACTAAAGGCAGGATATCCAAAGGATTTGAGGCTAGTTAGAGGTACTGCTAAATAATTTTGCGTCAGAAGATCTGGTGGTACAATCTGCAGCCTGGTTGAGTAGTAGTTCTGATAGGTAGACCAAGATAGGCTGAGATCAAGAGAATGAAAGGACATGAAAGTGAGTGATAAAACTTCCCAAGTCGATGCACTACTTGATGGGCAGTAAAGGCCGGTATGTGAGAAGTGGAGTAATGTCGTTGCAATGTTCACAACAGAAAAGTCAACCTGCAGATTTTTTCAAGAACTTTAATATGATATTGCACAAGCCAAAAGACCTGTGAGTAGTGAGCAGAAGAAGTCTAGATCGAATGTCACAAATGCATGAGGTAACTTGAATTTGGTATTCCAGCCTGAGCAGGAGCTGTCGTACTTTTATCGAAGCAGGCCCTGATTTTAGCAGTTAACTTAAAGTGGGTTTTAGCATACTACTCGTGGCTTTCGGGAAGACTTCACTGGAATAATGCTAACTAAACCAAGGTTTACGCCTACGTCTCGAGGGTTAAGTCTTCCAACTTTTGGGAGACCCACAACATCGGCCACGGCTTGGCTCCTCCATACCTAGCTGTACTGCCACACCAGTTCCAGCCTCCTCGTGCCCTCAGGTCCTGTATGGACAATAAATTAGTTGTTTCATTCCTCCGCTTAAAGACCGTTGGCGACAGAAGCTTTAGCTCTGCAGGTCCTAGACTTTGGAACTGGCTTCCACAATTCTTACGCAATGACAACTACTCTCCTGCAGCCGACAATGGCACATCCTTTCCAGCGGTTTTGAGCTGCTACTTCCATGCTACTCACTACCTCAATTGCTCTCCTGACACTGCTATGCTTCCCACTTTCTCTTTGTTTCGTGAGATGAAGTCTGTTAGCTACTGAATGCGTACTGAAAGCTGCATAGGCTGCGAGTGATCTATACAAAACTCTCCTGCATAACACTCACAGAGTCTTTGTAGAGTTACAGAGATACACATGACGTGACACTAGGTTTGCCTATTAATATTGGGTTAGTCTGACCATCGTTAACTTTCAGGAAGTTAGTAGCCACCTAAACGCAAAAACCGTCAATGTAGGCAGTACGGTATTCCCTTTGCAGCAAATGTAAAGCGCCTAGAAAGAGATTAGGTTCTCTGAAGGCGCTTTATCAAGTGCATTATTATTATTATTATTATTATTATATCAAGCGAGCTGGATGAGGAACAAGGCTTAGAAAGGTCGAAGGCTTAGAAAGGTCGATGGGAGTCATCGGCGTAGAAATTAAAGACAAGATTGTATTTGGCGATGACATCGGCCAGAGAGACAGACAGACGGACGGACGGGCGCAGAGATAAGAGATAGAGAGAGAGAGAGAGAGAGAGAGAGAGAGAGAGAGAGAGAAAGAGACAGACAGACAGACAGACAGACAGAGACAGACAGAGACAGGCAGAGACAGACAGAGACAGACAGAGACAGACAGAGACTGACAGACACAGACAGACAGAGAGAGACAGAGACAGAGAGAGACAGAGACGGAGACAGACAGAGACTGAGCAAGAGAGAGAGATTGAGAGAGAGGGAGAGAGAGAGAGAGATTGAGAGAGAGAGAAAGAGATTGAGAGAGAGAGAGAGAGAGAGAGAGAGAGAGAGAGAGAGAGAGAGAGAGAGAGTATGGCTATTGCAAAGGAAAGGGCCCACGACCAAAACATGAGGTACTTCATAATTCAAGAGTTGCCAAGATGACCATATCTACATTTTGGCATTTCCCACTGAGCTAAGATCTAACCCAGTCTAGCGTTTTGTGTCAGTGATACTTAAAGCCATTCTAGTAATTGCAGATAGGAAGAGTACTTATTTTTGGTATTAAGCTTTTAAGTTAAGAATAACCACGTTTTTTTGAGCAGTAGGGTATACAGCAAAACTTCCTTAGAGATGGAAACTGTTATAGCACTTCCTTCAAGACCAACTGGTTTAGTACACTCACAATTTCTTCACACATAATTGGTGAGCATATACACGCCATAGGCAGAAAAAACTCTACATGTGGCCTTTAGTTTCGTGAGATAGCATATTTGTAGTTTTCACTTGATAACAATCATGGCATATGTCAAATGCTCGATCCAATGAGAAGAAGCACACATCGATGTCGTGGTCCAGGCAGGACCAACACCGTGCTGTTTAAATCAAGAGGTAGTTGTATCAAGAGGTAGTAGTATGTCAGATCACTTACTAGCAAAAGCATGAATCATCAAAATCCTTTACCTGTTTAGACATAAAAAATAATGGTGCTAGGTGCAAATGCAAACACGTACAGCCACTTCTTACCATCTTCAAGATGTTGAAAATCAAGAGGCTTATTCAGGAAGTGGCTGAACCTTTCCTTCAGTACAATTTCTTTCAGAAACTCCATGCAGCGTTCAGCATAGTACTTGGTCGTCAAATCAACACAGCTAGAAACCAGCAAACCAAGCACCATCAATGTAGGCCAATTCAAAATACAAATTAAAAAGGTCTGCGTACCTGATTTCCACACCCACCAGGCTCTCTTGCTGAACCAACCATGTCGGACCAGCTAAACTCATATATTGAAACTTCAAACCTTGCCAGTAAGTTCCAGTAAGGCTTAAGAGCTAATCACTCCACAGAATCAGCATTGCTTAGGGTGTACAACGACCTACGTAGGAATGCAGACATAGGTAGAGTGTCTCTGTTTTGCTCGATCTTTCGGCAGCTTTTGATGCTATCGATCACAAAGTTCTTCTAGAGCACCTCTCATCTCACCTGGGCATCACTGGCACTGCTCTGCAATGGTTCAGGTCCTATCTCAGTGGGAGACTCCAGAGTATTGACGTGAATGGACAAAGATCATCCCAGGTACCTCTAAAATATGAGTTACCTCAGGGCTCCGTGTAGGTCCCGTTCTTTTCACGGTTTATACTCTCCCTCTTGCTGATGTGATTGCCAAGCACAATCTAGGCTTTCACTTCTATGCGGATGACACTCGGTTGTTCCTTTGCTTTGATCCCTCACAGCCTTCGAGCACCTCAAACTCTCTCAACTCACTTGCTGCATGTATTGATGACATCCGCACATGGATGGCAGCAAATTTTCTAAAACTAAACGATGACAAAACTAACTTACTTGTTATGGGCAAACCCAGTGTGATTCAGAAATTGGAAAGGCTGATGCTCAAAATTGGCTCTGCCAGCATGTCCTGTTGAATCAGCTCAAAATCTAGGTGTCATGTTCCAAAGCAACCTCTCATTAGACGACTATATCAGCTCCACAGTCAAATCTGCCTATTTTCAGCTTCATAACATTGCTTAAATTCGGGCTTGTTTAGATAAGGATACCACGTCTAAGTTGGTCTATGCATTCGTGACATCCCGTCTCGACTTCTGCAACTCACTGCTTGCTGGCCTACCGGCATGTGCAATCAGGCGATTGCAGCTGGTGCAAAACTCTGCAGCTAGGCTTGTGTGTCGTGAGCGTTGCAGTTGCCACATCACCACTTCTCGCCGACCTACACTGGCTACCAGTCAAGCAACGGATCGACTTCGAGGTTTTGTCGCTTACTTTTATGTCACTTCATTCTTTGGCTCCAGCCTATCTCTCAGAACTACTCCCTCACCATCGTAGCACCTGCTTTTTCAGAATCCAACAGTCTACCAATACCTCGTTCAAACCTCAAATCCTTTGGAGACCGTGCATTTAGTTCGTCTGCTCCCAAAGCCTGGAACTAACTGCCGACTTGCGTCAGAACATCCCCTGACTTGACCACATTTAAAAAGAACTTAAAAACACACCTATTTAGGACAGCATTTAGTGGGTCCCTGTGATTCGCCCTTCATGTGCTTATGCATGCTGACACTGTGCATGCTGCCATTAACCACACTTGCATGCTGACCCTGTGCATGTCACCCCTAACCATGTTATTCACGTTGTTTATCAAGTATGATATTACTCACGATTCAATCGCATTTCCCTTTGCAGCAAATGTAAAGCGCCTAGAGAAAGAGAGATTGTGTTCTCTGGGGGGCTTTATCCAGTGCATTCTTATATATATAACCAAGTACTTACAAAGAAAGAGCAACGAGTAGTGAATAGGGTCATCCAAATACTTCTATTAGACTTGATAGGTTACTTCTTTTTTGAGTTATGGAGCAAAGTTATCCTAGAGAGCATAAGAATGGCCAACTCCCAACAAGCTCACCGTATAAGATTTACTTGAAATCACAGATGAGCCAAATAGGGTTGTACTTAGCTTCTTCTATTCCAACTGATAATGACCCTTCAAAAAAGATTTATTTTAGTCACTTAGTTTGAAATACATGTATTTTTTAATAACAGTGCCAATCATGGTAGCAAACGTTGGGCTTTGGGATTGCCGAAACAACAAAATTCATTGGAGCTGGCACCGGCTAGGTAAAAATTCTTGAGTGAGCCTATAGTAGTAGTCTGTATAATTTTGCACGATCACCTATTCCACCTATTCCAGGCAAAAATCCTTTGTAAAAGCTAATATAAACACCTAAGTGGTGACAGCAGTAAAGTCACACAAGCACAATGCTGTCGTAACCCACGATGCTACGAGAGCTGGGCTTTTCATCTCCTTCAATTACACAATTACACCTTGTTTCCGAATAAGGGCAACAATTGGGATCAAGGAATCCATAATTCTTATTGATTCGGCCAAATCATATAACAATACAAAACTGAATATTTTGACAAATAGCACTTGATTCTACTAAAAACTTCGATCTGGCATCTACCCTATTCCGCAAATGATTTCTTCCCGACGGTTAGCTGTTATTGACAGGTTGCTGCAGGCTAACGAAAGTGCACCACTAGTAACCAATTAGCCAGCCTAATAATTAGGTTGATTCACATACGATTCATCTTTCTTTAAATCCGTGTTTTGGCTTACTGTAACTGGGCACATCAGCCGTGTTGAGCAGTCTAGCTCTTTTGGGGGTCAGGAGGAATATCTTATTGCTGCCTAAATTCTCACATAAACAGTAACGGCTGCTCTCAGTCGCTACAGGAAAAGCAGGACAGTGCTAGTACCTGCAGAGGAGGGCGGTTTAAGAGTATATAGAATGTAAACTGTGTGGCATCATGTTACCACAGTCATCCAAATTTGATGGAACAGTGCCTAATGCACCTGACCCCAGAATAATCTTGAAAGATTGGCTCAACACTAGAAGTATGTAGCCGATCACGTCATCGACCTTACCTGTCGTCCGCCTTGATAATGGAATATAGCTCGTCCTCCACATAGTAATAAAACAGCGGCTGTTGGCTAATTAGGGCAGCTATACCAGCCAGGTGATTTTCCGACATCTCTTCGCTAAGATAGCACTTCTCTGACAACGACGCTACCATGCCTCTTAACTTCAAGCCGCATTTGTGCCTGGCAGCGTATCCACCCTTCCAAACGTTGCAGATTGCTTGTATTCTCGTCAGCACCGGCCACCTGTAAACCGCACATTAATAGAGAGACGGCTTAACACTGAAACTCGAAAAACAAGGCAGGAAGGAGGAGCTTATATCGCAGCCAAAACAGGACGAGTACGCACACATAAGTATTCGCGTAGCGTTGTCACTCAGCGGAAAAACCTACAGAAATCTGTATATAAACTAATTCTTCCTCTTCTATACCTTTTCAATTCAGGGCCCGAGGTCGAGTCACAAGCAAAGCTGAAATCGCGACGACGAATCAAGGAAGTATTCACTCACCGAAGCATAAATTTCTCCTTCCATAGTAGGTCTAAGCTTGCCGCCTCTCTGAGCTTTACACACGTTTGTAGCGTCATAGCGAGGTCGATTCCGGTCAAAAGCGAGGAAGACAAAATTTGCACGAGGATTTCATGAGGCAGCACGGTAAGATAGTCCACCTCCATTGTTTGTCACGCTGCAATACTATGCTAGACCGCAGGTCGGTCATAAACTACGAAGCAACACATGTGATGCGTAGTTTTGAAATGCATTCATTGGCATCCGCCTTTATTATTCAGGTGACTGATCTTATTATTTTCGAATATATCTATCGCCGCACCGGCGCCGGCGTTGGGTACGCTTGTAGGCATAGCCACGCCCACAACGGTGTCTCACCCCCCACCCCTATCCGGACTCACACCGCTCAGCCCGACCAACGGGGCGCACTGAGCACCGATTCATTAGGCGCTGCCGTTGGACAGTACCAGCTGACTAAGCTAGATTTAATTGCAACGGGTCAGCTGCGGTCGCTTGACCCGCTAGTCCTGCTTCGACGGAACTTTCTGCTTCTCCACAGGCCTGTGCGGACGCTATCCCATCTCTCTACCTCTCACTCTCTTTCTCTTCTCTTCGCGCGTTCCGGAGCTCCTTCCTCGACGGTTACTGCACCCGTACGTAGGCTCGCACGCGTTCAGTGTGGCACCTTTTATGTATAGGAGTAATACTATGGTATAACAATAATTAGTATACTAAAGGAGTAGATGAGCTAATCTACTAATTTGCATTTGTAACTCATACGTGCACTCTTAAAAATTGATCTTGGGAGGGGTTTCCTGCATCTACGTTTGTTAAGCAATGGATTTGCGCATAGAATCTACCTACGACTCATTACTGGGCTGCTTGCTATGTAATTAATACAAATTAAAAGATTGCCAGTACGACTGTAGGTTCAGTGCCCGTAGGGCAATCCCGAGTCGCTACCCGGTGCCGATGAATAAATTTTCATAACATTATATGTTTGCCTTATAAGAAAATTTGTAAATATAATTTAGAAGCACGTCATCATTTACTCTCCACAGACTTTGCGGCAATAACGAAGAACTGCTGGGCAATCGGTGGGCGTGCTCGCCAGCTGCGTTAGCTGACGATTAGGCCCGTCTTCCATAGAGTTAGTGAGTTTTCTATGATTTTTTCCAGGTGCAAGCCATCTAATTAAAAAAAATAATTTATTTGTATAGCACCCCAAAGTGAACTTTATCTGTATCCGGGCGCAGCTTTTATGCCGCAAAGCTCGAGCCCTGGACCTCGGCCATTAAATGCATTCGCTTTGAACTCGGCATAGCATCTTAACCCTGTTCTAAACCCTGGCAGCAACAACCTAATAATAAGCTGGGTTTGCTTATTACTCCTTAAGTCTGTTACATTCACTGACATCCCGTTGTATGTGAGTCCTTCGCGATCGATTTACGGTACTGCTGTACCCAGGCTAAGTTTGGTTGGCTGGGACAGGACGGCAGTAATGTGGTATGGGTCGCCGGCTAGGCCGGGGTCTGACACACGGCATGGTCGGATGTGCGGTGACGAGAAGTCACCGTGGCTCTTGGGTAGGAGAAGTTGGCCGAGCAAGTCGCGGTGTTGGAGGCTCCCGGTCTCGCCAAGTTATGCACCCGGATGGTTGCAGGCGTGCTCCGGCGATGCGGCCACGCACGCAAGGGAACGAGTGACCAAGGCCCGAGTGGAGCTGGATAGCACGCTCGTTGTTGTGACTTGTATATTCCGCGTTCCCCATGTAGCGTGTTCGTGGCCCCCCGTGAGTTGGTGTCTTCCGGCGGAAGCTTTCGACTGTGGCGGACGTCGACGTCGGCCGTCGTAAGAGCTCACACTAGCTCCGCATTTAGGAGAATGAGTTGGCGATGTTGGTCGTCGGTGGACTTTCTGCTTCGCACGACAACTAAACTACGAGCTTGGACCGACTGGAAGTTTGTCTTTGGTGATCGATGAACGCGAACGAATAGAATCCGCCCATGATTCTTCACGGGGACATACTATCGAGTTAATATAAATCTAAAGATGTTAAGCACGTCCGTACGTTCAGTACACAAAATATCGTTTGGTCCGCTTACTAATAACTCAAACTTTGCCAATCAGTAGGCGCAGGCTCAACAGCGAGGTCAGCGACACTCAGGCTCACCATCCAAAGAAAAGTTAGAGATTTCCGTTATTTTTCACGGGTGCAATCTAGTGTTACCATAATTCGTTATTTCTCCGGCAAGTCATTGCCAGTGAGACTGACCAACGACTTCAGCTTCGCGAATTCGTCGTGCTTCTGCTTTTTTTCTCTGCCTTCCCGGTAGTCAGTGATGGCGAGAGCGCGTCTCCTTCTTTCAGCTTCTACAACACAGCGTTCAGCGGCCTCTTTTGGCGTCTCGCTGGCCCATTTCGACTCGCGAGAACCCTTTTTCTTTTCAGCATCTGCTGATGCTGGATCTTAATTTGCATTCATTCAACAGATATATGGGCTGCGAATGTAAAGGCTATCGCGAATTCTCAACCGTGTAGAAAACTGGTAAAAACACAAAACACCCCAGCGTTATTGTAAAACACACTTTTCAATAATCGGCTGGCTTTCCAAAGATCTATCTCAGCTATAACAAGCGGAAGCAGGAAAGCACCGGAAGCGCTAGTCGTCCCTTCCGGGGTAGTGTGGAGAGTGCAAGCTTCCGGAAGGTTATGGCCACTCTTTGAAAAAAATCCTTTTTATGTTGGAACCAGTTAAGGGGTGTTTTAGTTTTTTACATTTCAATTTTTATCTACGAGGGTGTACTTTGCAACTACTTTTGTTTGACAGTGTCTCTGGCGGCAGCCTGTTCTTGTAGAGTCTCACGGAGACGTGATCGGTAAACGAGACTCGATCTTTATTCCCTCAGCGGGCACATACACAAGCTGGCTGGCTCCACAGATAGGGGAATGCATCTGTGGTGGGCCACTTGCTTACTTCAAAGGCTGCGGACGCTGCACCGAGTCAGTTGCCCAACCACCGGTTGCAGATGGGGCATACATCAGTGGCCGATACTGCTGCACAAATTACAATAGCAGAAGCAGCAGACTCGCACGACACTACATGTTCAAATTAGCCAGTTATCTCACCGTTGTTTGACACTATCTTTGATGTACCCTCGTTATAAGACTATAAATACATCACGACGGACTCCATGTAGATGTGACGTAAAGGGCCAATAAGCGTAGTCACTAACGGACTAACCAAACCGCAGCTGTGCACAGGCCCCTCTTGAGAGCTCCCACTAGCTGTTTAGGAAAGGAGCAGTACTAGCCTCCATATACTCAGACCACACCTCCAAATAAGCACAGCCTCATTTTCAAAGGTCTTGCCTTCGTACCCACTGTACTGCCCTGTCAGACCTAGTTCTCATTTGATCTTAAGAGGTGTGCATTTCATTGGCAATACTTTGATACTGATCTTGAACTGCCTGGTAGGGTTTGGTAGTTGTAGAGAAGCGCCGCGAGAGTCAATGTTAGTGACGTGTATATCGGTGTCAATCAGTCGAAGATACCTTCTGTTCCGTCGAAGCGTGCTGCCATTTTCGTCTGCACGACAAATGACCGAGGTGTACCCGCTGGAGCAGCTACCGTTGCAATCGTGCTCCAACTGTTGTCGCCATCAGTCCGAACTAATACCTATTGGCTGGGTTGAAGAGGTGGAAGCGGGCGAGCAGAATGAGGGCGATTGTGGTATTGCTGTTGTAGCTCTTTTTCGCTGTCTTCATTAAGTTGCACCGTCTCTTTTGCGGGCCATTGTGGTTCGACATAATAAATAAATAATAAATCCTAGCTGATTAAACAGCCTCTTTTTGTATAGCGACAGAAGAGCCTTTACGGCTATCACCACCGCTTGCAGTGGCGATAAAGAATCGCCCACTGCAGGAATCGAACCCACGACCTCGGGACCGAGATCGTGAAAGCAACCGCCTTACCTAGTGTGCCATCACGGCTGACATGCCGAGAGAGCGCGAAACGTGTCGTCCCATGATCAGTTGTGCTACGCTGAAGCCTGTAGGGGTGCAAGGCCTCGGCCTCTGAATCATTAGAGCGAGGCACGGGTCGTGTTGCCTCACAATAGATTTGGCTGTTTGCACTGACCATTCCACTTCTCCGTTCGCTTGCGCAAAGTGTGGGCTGGTCATAACCTGCTTGAAGCCATATCGTCTCGCACAATCACCAAATTCCTGAAGTGAGAATTGTGAACCGTTGTCAGACTTCTTTTTTGTGCGAGACGCAGAGCTTGAATTGCCTCTTGATGAAAATTTCACCTAGAGCAGTTAAATCTGACGACAATGAATATAGTGAGCTGCCTTGTGTGAGATAGTCGGCAAGATGTGCACAGGTCAGCTGACTTCCAAGCAAATGGTGGATGATGCTCAATGTCGGCTGGGTGCATGCGTGGACGATCCTCGAGAAAGCGATTCATCGTACGAGGCGAATCTCGCGAGGAGATCTCCTATGAGATCGAGGTTTACCTCACTTCTACACGGTCGCACGGCTTTTAGCTGACGAAAACTGTACACCGTCTTGTTCAGGATTACCTGGGCCGCCCATCTCTCTCTAAGGGGTCACCCGCACTGAGTAGCAGCAGGAGTACGACGCATTGTCCAGGACTGCCACGCCTCCCATCCTTCCAGGGCAGCTGCCAAAATAACGCCGACCAGTATACCTTCAACCAGCGAGCCGCCTAATATTCACAAGTCATAGAAGTCAGTAATTCATCTAATCTAATTACGCTACGAGCCTTGTATTTATGACTAAGGGACTTTAGAGCGAAGACACTAAACAGCAGGAAAGCGTAGCACTTTGTGCTAAACAGTGAATAGTGGAATGTGCGTTTATATTGGAAGTTCCGGTCACAGGTGAAGCACACCCACCGACTAGCTCTTTAGCCAGACCGTTAGCTAGTCCCTGCAGAACTGTCAAAATTGGCTGCAGCAGAAGCCATTGTTCGTGGCCACAATTTCCGGGCCGATCGCCTGCTAAGCCGATTGCCTGCTTACTAAGCCGATTGCCTGCTTACTAAGCCTGGCCTGTAGGTTTGGACCAAATAATGAGCGACCGCAGCTCATGTGGTATCTCAGTAACTACGAATACTAATTTATCCTCTACCTTTTTGCTCGAGCTTGAATATCTTCTAGTTAACCCACTTGTATTCTATAGGAAACTCGTCAAAATCGCCTATCGTCAGGTACTATGCCATTTGACGTTTGCTCCATGCTTCCCAACGCCGTATTGCAATGCCTGGCAACCGAGTACGGTTTCAAATACGGTATTTATCACATAATCATGAAAGGCTCTAAGTAAACTGAATAAGGGAATTCGCATCGTTGGGCTTTTTCCCGGATAATAATAATAATAATGCACTTGATAAAGCGCCCTCAGAGAACTCAATTCTAGGTGCTTTACATTTGCTGCAAAGGAAAATGCAATTGAATGGTGAGTAATATCGGATGTGCTTTAGTGACTAGACTAATAGACTGTTCTACATTACGGATATGGACTTTTATGTTAGCTGAAGCTGCGTGCATGACTAATCGGCAAACAAACAGCGAAAGTGATTGTGTAAACGATATTATTCGTTCACAGGTTTTGCCGATTAGAGCTATCTGTAACAGTTACCGGATGCTGTAATTCGAGAACAAGTATGAGGTGGCCAGGCCACGCCCTCTTACCCCATAAGGGATAAACCCCTACTCAGGTTTTTAAAGCTTGAAGACATGGTGGCTCAAAGCCAGCCTGGCTGAAACCAAGTATAACCGCCTTCTTCTCAACCCCATGGTTGAGGCTCAGATTATTTGACGGAGTTGTGTGATAGCCTTTGAAATCCCGAGTATGCATCGTATTTGAATTACTGAACGGCTCTAGGGCAATTCGGTGCAGGACAATTCGTCGCGGATAATTCGGAGCGGACATTTCGGAGCGGATATTTTATTTCGGAGCGGACAATTCGGAGTGGGCAATTCGGAGCAGGATATTTAAAACAATCTATTTGAAATTTAAACGAATTTTTTTATTAATCATGTTTAATAGAACTATAATACCGTATAAATTAAAGTTTATTTAGCTTACTACAAAGAAATCATAGCAAATACCAGCAACTCTTGCAAAAAGTCACATTTTTAAAATGTTACCAGTATACTAAATGTTAATCCATTAAATTAATGTTGTGACTACTGATAAAGATAACCTTCGTAAACCAGCATTCGTTTTTCTTTCTCTGATTCTACAAATTCTAAAGCCACTTCTATGAGTCTCTTTACTTATTTATGCATAGGATAGTTAAAATTTAAATAGAAAACAAAAACTAAAACTATCGAAATAACTAACTACAATCCATAATATCTCACAGACTATGATGCTGGACTTGCAAGTTTAAAGTTCCAAAGATTTCTGTCCATTGACCTTTTCAGTCATGCTTATATACACTGATCCTCCTAGCTACTGTGTACTCATCTATTGTGTAATTAAATGTCTTGGTTAATTGAAAGCGTCTAGGTTTCAAAACAATGTACTCACTTATTGTGTAATTAAATGTCTTGGTTAATTGAAAGCGTCGAGGTTTCAAAACTATATACTCACTAATTGAAAGCGTGTTTATACTGCGTTTAGAATATAGAAAATGAATACATTGCAAATTGTCTGCTCCGAATTGCCCGCTCCGAATTACCCATTTTTTGGTCCAGAATTGTCCGCTCCGAATTGTCCTGCGCTGACTTATCCGCTCCGAATTATCCGCTCCGAATTGTCCGGCACCGAATTGTCCGGTTACCGGGCCGTAACCCATCTTATGCTTGGGTAATGGGGCGTTCCGCCGCAATGTCGGCTTGTCGCCTTTCCGTCAGTACTCTGCGCCGGCAACTAAATAACCTTAACTCTAAGCTAAGTAACGTTCGCATGCTATTTCAGCCGATCATGACTGTCGATATCTTATTCATAGCTCCTTAATTGTACCGTCTGGGAACCATTTTTCCTCATCTTACGCAGTATTCAACATTTACTTAACAAAGAGGCAACCATTTTTTTCTGGGCCACGAAGTGTGAGCTGCAGGCTATGATCACTGCTAGATACTTGTTCCTGGCTGTCAAATGGTGTCTTCAGGAGACGGACTAGTTTGACTAAGGTTTGGGCGCTTATTATGCTTGAGGCGCTGGGCTACTATCGGAATATATGCCCGTAGAGATGCAGCATCATAGACTCGTGTCGAGTCGCACTTCAAAGCTTCAGATTCGTTTACATGGACTAATGCACTTGATTGCTGGTCTACCGGCCAGTGCAATCAAGCGCTTACAGCTGGTGCAAAACTCAGCAGCTAGGCTTGCCTGTCATGAGCGTCAACGTTGCCACGTCACAACCCTCCTCGTCGACTTGGACTGGCTCCCAGTGAAGCAGGGCATCGACTTCAAAGTTCTGTAACTCACTATTAGGTCCCTCCATTCTTTGGCTCCAGTTCGCATTTACTCCCTCACCAGGCTAAGCGTCGTACTACTCGCTTTCGGAATCGAATCTTTTACCTATACCTCGTACGAACCTCAAATCCTCAGGAGACCGTGCCTTTAGTATGTATGCCTCAAACCCTGAAACTCACTCCAGACTTCCGTCTCTTGTGAATCTAGTCGTTTACCTACACTCGTACAAACCTCGTGGCAATCAATGGCAATGGCCAGGCCCTGATTGAAATATTGGATTACATTAGACATTAAATCGCACTTAAAAAATGTGCGAGGTAATACCTGATGCGTACTTTAGCTTTGCACAGCTTAAATGCAGTTGATTTGCAACGGATTGCAGAAGATTGCTGTATTGGCAAGGGCCATTGCCGTTGATTGTAGCGACCGAGAGCTAGCATAAACAATAACGTTTCCTTGGCGCATACAAAATTAAGAATAGAGGAAAGAAAAATCTACACGGGAGCGTCACCCAGCAGCGTCCAGTCTACTTTCAATGGACCGTTATAGATTTCCATATTTTCCCTGGCCGTTGCCGTCGATTACTGTGCGTTGCCCTTGAATGTACGTTCGCGATTGGTTGAAAGGATGCAGTTGCACTTTTAACATAGCGCACTGTAATACGCAAGAAATGTTGAGTCTTCTCTCACCAGCTTTGCCTGTAATTGCAAAACACCCTCACAGATTTCCGTATTGTCTCGGTCAATTGCCTTTGATCACCATTCATTGCTCGAGATTGAACGCGCACAATAACAGTGCGTTCGCCCCTGATAGTGAACGTTATTTTGCATGATAATTGAAGCTTCAAACAGCCAATTTCTATTCAATCTGAAGCAGATTGCGGTCAAGCCAGGGCCATTGCTGTCGATTGCCATGCATTGCTCTCGATTGTACGCTCTCGGTTGTTTAAAAGGACGTGTAGTGTACTGCAATACGAAAGAAAAGTTAGAGCTCTTTGGTCCATGCATTCGTGACATCCCGTTTCGACTTCTGCAACTCACTGCTTACTGGCCTACCGGCATGTGCGATCGGGCGATTACAGCTGGTGCAAAACTCTGCAGCTAGGCTTGTCTGTCGTGAGCATTGCAGTTGCCACATCAAACCACTTCTCGCCGACCTGCACTGGTTACCAGTCAAGCAACGGATCGACTTTGAGGTTTTGGCGCTCACTTTTAGGTCACTTCATTCTTTGGCTCCAGCCTATCTCTCCGATCTACTCCCCCACCAGGCCAAGCATCGTACCAGCCGCTTTTCGGAATCCAACAGTCTACAAATACCTCGTAAAACCTTAAATCCTTTGGAGACCGTGCATTTAGTTCGTCTGCTCCCAAAGCCTGGAACTCACTCCCGACTTGCGTCAGAACATCCCCTGACTTGACCACGTTTAAAAAGAACTTAAAAACACACCCATTTAGGACAGCATTTAGTGGGTCCCTGTGATTCGTCCTTGATGTGCTTATGCGTGCTGACACTGTGCATGCTGCCACTAACCACATTTGCATAATGATCCTGTGCATGTCACCCCTCACCATTGTATTCATGTTGTTTATCAAGTTTATCAACGTTTATCATGTTGTTTATATTACTCACCGTTCAATTGCATTTCCCTTTACAGCAAATGTAAAGCGCCTAGAAAGAGATTGAGTTATCTGAGGGCGTTTTATCGAGTTTATTATTATTATTATTATTATTATTAGCTCTCAGCAACTGTCGGTCCACTTGTAACGAGCCGTTATGGATCGGCGTATTTCCACGGGCAATTGCCGTCGATTGCCATGCATTGCCGACGATTGAACGAACATAATGAGTAAAAATTACGCGAGAGCACAGTTACAGGTTACGTGGAATGAGAGTTGCAGTTTCTTGCAGCCATCTTGACATTTTCCACGCATTATGCTATTGGCCTCGACCATTGCTGTTGATTGCCGTGCATTGCCAGCGGCTAGAGAGCAAAGCAGCTTGAGAACTTCATGGTTTAACTTTGGAAGCAGCGAA
This sequence comes from Cristatella mucedo, assembly GCA_009760855.2. NCBI lineage: Eukaryota > Metazoa > Bryozoa > Phylactolaemata > Cristatellidae > Cristatella > Cristatella mucedo. Next base: position 2,609,741 of record WPIO01000027.1, on the reverse strand, counting down.
ATGTTATATGCAATTATAATTGGAGCTTCACACTACCGATTTCTCGTCGATTGGCTGCAGGTTGGAGTTATGACTCGGGCCATTGCTGTCGATTGGCATTCATTGCTTGTAATTGTACGTTCGCTATTGGTTGAAAGAATGCGGTTGCACTTTAACATAGTGCGCTCAGACACGAAAGAAATGTTTGAGCTTGGCCCAGTCAATGTCCGGTGATTTGCGATGGATCGTGTCAGATTGCCGTATTTACCCTGGCCATTGCTGTCGATTGCTATGAATTTCCCAAAATTAAACGCATGTAGCGGATTTAAAGCATGCGCGGGCAGTGAGAGGCAACATGGAATGAGAATTGGAAACTTGGTGCCGCCGATTTCTCATCGATTTGCCAGGTATTTCGGTATTTGCCTGTGCTATTGCTGTCGATTGCCGTGCATTTTTGACAATTAATGTTCAAAATAGCTTGAGATTTCTACGATTTAACTATTGGCACAAAGAAACGTCAAATGTGATGACAATTAGCACTTCATGCAGCCAATTCGTGGTCTATTTTCCACGAGTTGTATTGGATTGCTGCTTCCAGCCTAGCCGTTGCCGGAGATTGCCGTGCATTGCCCGAGATTGTACTAGCGAAATTGTTTAAAATTATATGGTTGACTTTAACTAGTATTCTTTTTAATATGTATTCAAAATTGGAGCATTACGACACCGATTTCGAGGTATTTTGCATCAGATTTCTGTAGATTGCCCCATTGGCCCATACCATTGCTGCAGAATGCTCGAGGCATATTAGTAAAATTGTGCGATTACACAGTAACCGAAGATTAGAGCAACGTGCAATCACAATTAGAGCTTAGAGTGTAGGCATTCTGGTCGTTTTACGGCGGGTTATAATAATAATAATAATACAGAGTTGATAAAGCACCCTCTGAGAACTCAATCTCTTTCTAGGCGCTTTACATTTGCTGCAAAGGGAAACGCAATTGAACGGTGAGTAACATCATGCTATAAACAACATGAATAAAATGGTTAGGGGTGACATGCACAGGTTCAGCATGCTAATGTGGTTAGTGGCAGCATGCACAGTGTCGGCTAGCATAAGCACATCAAGCACGAATCACAGGGACCCACTAAATGCTGTCCTAAATGGGTGTGTTTTTAAGTTCTTTTTAAACGTGGTCAAGTCAGGGGATGTTCTGACGCAAGTCGGGAGTGAGTTCCAGGCTTTGGAAGCAAACGAACTAAATGCACGGTCTCCAAAGGATTTAAGGTTTTACGAGGTATTTGTAGACTGTTGGATTCCGAAAAGCGGCTGGTACGATGCTTGGCCTGGTGGGGGAGTAGATCGGAGAGATAGGCTGGAGCCAAAGAATGAAGTGACCTAAAAGTGAGCGACAAAGCCTTGAAGTCGATCCGTTGCTTGACAGTTAGCCAGTGCAGGTCGGCGAGAAGTGGTGTGATGTGGAAACTGCGACGCTCCCGACAGACAAGCCTAGCTGCAGAGTTTTGCACCAGCTGCAATCGCCTGATTGCACATGCCGGTAGGCCAGCAAGCAGTGAGTTACAGAAATCTAGGCGGGATGCCACAAATGTACGGACCAATTTAGACGTGGTATCCTTATCTAAACAAGCCCGAATTTTAGCAAAGTTATGTATCTGAAAGTAGGCAGACTTGATTGCGGAGCTGATGTGGTCGTCGAAAGCAGCGAACATCACCACTGCGTGTGGTTACTCAGCCAGTAAGGGTAAGGTATGACGCCAAGCGCAGGCCTGTTAGTTCGCTCCCAGACAGACTCGAGCGAGCCATCGTGGTGCTTGGCCGCACAAGATTGCTAGACTCCAGTGTTAAATCCGACTAAGGCAGGAACAGCTAAGTACGTACTGTACTCTATTTAGGCAAAATCATCGTGTGAGAGTTCATCGCATAACTGATAGCAATAGGCGCGTGCGAGAAATAAACTGAAAGCGAGGAAAGCCCGGCAAAAGGGGGCAAACATCGGTGATTAAGATTCAGATTTTCATTTCAGTCTTTCTCCTGTAACTCTATTAGCATCTTCAAGTCGCCTGATCTCCAAGTTACTCCTGTACATTAGGATTAATAAAATCCTTGTATTGCAAGACAGGCTATTGTATTGTTTTTAAAACAATATTTTTTTTCAATAAGTACATTTTAATTTAAAAACATGTGATAAAAATTGCAGTGTTTTTTGAGGTCCGGAAGTGATTAATGGCATTTCAATTGTGCTTATGCGTGCTGAGACTGTGCATGCTGCCACTAACCACATTTGCATGCTGACCCTGTGCATGCTGACCTTGTGCATGTCACCCCTAACATTGTTATTCATGTTGTTTATCAAGCATGATATTACTTACCATTCAATTGCATTCCCCTTTGCAGAAAATGTAAAGCGCCTAGAAAGAGATTGAGTTCTCTGAGGGGGCTTTATCAAGTGCATTATTATTATTAATTCATTTCAATGTGGAAAATTGATTTGACATACGAGTAATTTGAGTTACGAGCTCCGGCATGGAGCGAATTAAACACGTAAGCCGAGGTACGGCTGTTCTATGAACCTTGGCAAATGTTAGTTGGGATATTACTACAGTTGGGCAAACGTTGGCTGGGCTCTAGCTAAACTGCTATTTCACATTTTCATTTGGATTAAGCCCAAATGTCAGAAGTTCAGTATCGGTCTTGATAAAGCCAAAATCTCTGATCAGATACTCTGCTTTGCAGTTGAGCAAATCTGGCTGCCTCCTCAGCCGCATCTGTAAAATTAGAGTCTGCATCTGCTGTATAGCATTCCATTCAGAATGTCAAGAATTTTACTGTTGCCAAACATTAGAATACGATTGGCCTCATCTGGTTCACTGTCCCAAAGAACGAAATGAGTGATTCTCGAGAGTTTTTCAGAGCTCCACAGTGACGATGTTAATAACTGTTGTTTGATTTGCAAATGGCTATTGAGTTCGTTTCCGCGTTCGTTCAATCATTCGCTGTGATGCTGTATATGATGGAATATGTCTTGTTGCTTCCAGTGACATTCCACCTCTACTGTGTTGAATTATCTGCCTTGGCTTCTCTACGCCAGTTGTAGCTCTACTTCGCATCTCGGCAACCGACTTCACTGCTTCCTTCTCTACCAGATCCGGCGGATGAGTATGTTCTGTAATCAATTTTGCGTCATTGTTGATCACTTTCATGCGATTTCAACAACAAAAGATCTCCGGGACGTAATTCCATTAGCATTAAATCTTGCTTTCCTATAGCCAAACTCTTTATTTAAAAAACAGCTATTTTCTTTTCTGCGATTTTATCTTCTCCGTATTTACTAATCAATATTTAGAAACAGTATTTCTTTTTCTACCGTTATGATAAAAAGAATTTGGCAGCAAATGGAAACAAAAATAAATGAGGGAAAAATGTGGAATAGATAACTAATTAAATTAACTATTAGATTAATCTCAAATCATTTGTAACTATATAAAATAAATTTGTTGGATACATTTACACTTTTTTAACACGTTTATTAAACACTAGAGCTCAATGCCTCCGGACTCGCTTCTCTGATTCATAGCAGAATTACAAGTCTGTTCCCCGTTTATCCCGGAAGTACTGGTCGCCATCTCGCTACTTGACGGAATAACGCACGAACGTCCTCCCTTTAATTAGTTGAGATAGTTTTAGCTTTTAATTATCATAATTAAATATTTTCAATGTTATAGGTAATAAAAACATAGAAGATCCGAAAAAATACTTCTATTTACCCCGGTGCTTATGTAGGGGCTATTTTGTCGATTTTCATCACGCAGTGCTATTTTATCTGCATTATTTTGTCAGGGTTTCTTTACCAACATTTTAACGGTAATCTTCTAACAGGTAATATTAATGAAAATATTAAAATAATCTTATTATCATAATTAATGAGTTGTGTTGATGTTATTTTACAAGCTTAGGAAGCAGCACAAGCAAATTCTTGCGAGGTTAAACTCGCATAAACGAAATGATTGCATCGCGTTAAGGCCACTTGTCAACTATTATTAGTTTCCCCAAAGAATTGCATTCATGGATATGCCAGTTTTCTAAGGTTGGAAAACGGCAAGAAATTATTAGTTTGACCATCCGATGAATACATTTTCTTAGATGGGACGATATTTTATGCATGCATAAGTTCATACAAGAATCGGATAATAATAATAATAATAATAATATTGCACTTGATAAAGCGCCCTCAGAGAACTTAATCTCTTTCTAGGCGCTTTACATTTGCTGCAAAGTGATACGCAATAGAATAGTAAGTAAAATCATGCTTGAAAAACAAACAAAATGAATAACATGGTTAGGGGTTACATGCACTGGGTCAGCATGCAAATGTGGTTAGTGGCAGCATGAACAGTGTCAGCACGCATAAGCACATCGAGGACGAATCACAAGGACCCACTAAATGCTGTCCTAAATAGGTATGTTTTTAAGTTTCTTTTAAATGTGGTCAGGTCAGGGGATGTTCTGATGCAGGTCGGGAGGGAGTTCCAGGCTGTGGGAGCATACGAGCTAAATGCACGGTCTCCAAAGGATTTAAGGTTTGTACGAGGTATTTCTAGACTGTTGGATTCCGAAAAGCGAGTGGTACGATGCTTTGCCTGATGGGGTAGTATATCTGAAAGATAGGCTGGAGCCATAGAATAAAGAGACCTAAAAGTGAGCGACAAAAACCTTGAAGTCAATCCGTTGCTTGACTGGTAACCAGTGCAGGTCGGCGAGAAGTGGAGTAATGTGGCAACTGCGACTCTCACGACAGACAAGCCTAGCTGCAGAGTTTTGCACCAGCTGCAATCGCCTGATCGCACATGCTGGTAGGCCAGTAAGCAGTGAGTTGCAGAAGTCGAGACGAGATGTCACGAATGCATGGACCAACTTGGACGTGGTATCCTTATCTAAACAAGCCCTAATTTTAGCAATGTTATGAAGCTGAAAATAGGCTGATTTGACTGTGGAGCTGATGTGGTCGTCTAACGAGAGGTCGCTTTGGAATATGACACCTAGATTTCGAGCTGATGCAACTGGAGATATGCTGGCAGAGCCAATTTTGAAAGTCAGCCTTTCCAATTTCTGAATAACACTAGGTTTGCCCATAACTAGTAAGTTAGTTTTATCATCGTTTAGTTTTAGAAAATTTGCTGCCATCCATGATCGGATGTCATCAATGCATGATAACGGCATAACGGATAACGGCAAAAAGGATTCTCGCGCAGAAAAAAAGATCCGTGGTTTGCAACAGGTATGTACAAGCACCAGAAAATTTGTTATGGCATTTTGGTACTGACATTAGCGACCATAGATGAAAATCTGGAAAATCCTTATGTTGCTTTGCTCGGGTATATTCCAGTGATTAATTATCACCTCTTACTGTCCTTAAAGTGAGTGTACTCAATTATTTCAACGCTGGGGTTCATTTGAGAATGCGTTGTCTTACGGTAAACGCAATAGCTCTCTGATATTGCTGGTTTTCCAACGAAGATTAAGTGTCATAAGGCTATTACCTCTTGCAATGTTTGAGAGTGTGGAAATGACGTGTCGTGCTAGGAAGTTTTTGAAGCTAAGCAAACGCCGCCTCTCACATTATACCTTGCTCTAGTAAACTGTCGATAAACACGAAACATAGCTCAGGCAAGGCTAGTCCAAGAAACAAGAGATGAGGGGAGAGCTTACCGTTCGCGATCGTTGCCAGATATAGAATAGATCGGTGCCGAAGATGATCTAGTTAGCGTTATGTGACAAAGTTCGTGCAGTCTTGTGTGGCATAGAACATCTCCTCTTACTCAATAAAACCTCGTTTATTTAAAGGCTCCGTCCTCTGCATTACCTGTATCGTGAACGCGGCGCCGGAGACTAGCGTATGCATAGAGCCTGTGGGGCCTGCAGACACCTCCAGGAAGCAAAAGCAGCCTTACTTAATCGATCGGCGTTGTCTGTAACAGGGAATTTTGATCGGAGCTTCAGAAAGTAGATTATTAACTTTACAAGTATGACGAAGTTTGAAAGTTCCTGGCCACCTTGCAGCACCTAAATTTTGGTGAGCCGCGATGGCGCACTAGGTATGGCGGTTGCTTTTTACGATCTCGGTCCCGAGGTCGTGGGTTCGAATCCTGCGGTGGGCGATCCTTTCTTGACGCTGCAAGCGGCTTTGGTAGCCTTAAAGGCTCTTCTTTCGCTATAAAAAAGAGGCTGTTAAATCAGCCAGTATTATCTTTTTTCTAATTCTCCTGGCGCGATCACTAAACGCTTCAGCCATATGTTGCGAGAAGTTATAGCATTTCAAGAGGACTGACCATTCTGATTATATAGGCGAAATATAATAATAATTATTATTATAAATTTTTATAGCGCCATCAGAGAAACTAATCTCTCTTCGGGCACTCTACAGATGCTGTATCCTCTAATATGAATCCGGTACCGAAAAAATTTGTTACCTCAGATTCCATAAGGAAATATCAAAGAACATTGTAGGAAACAACGCTCATATGCGCGAAACTCCAAGATTTTGAACCGGTTCGGAACTGCTTAGAACCGTTCTAGTAAAAAGCTCTGTAAGTACACGTCCGGGCACCACGTGAGATTGTACGCACTACTTAGCCCGGACGGAGGGGCAGATGTTGACGAGCGAGAAAAACCGACGATTAACGAGACAAGCGCCACGATTGGCTGGCAGTGGTGGTGGTAGGCCAAAGCTAACAGCTTCCCACAAACGATGCTGCCGACCCCAGTGGGTTCAAGGCGATTTCGAGAACCCTCGGCCAAATGCGACTGCACCCGTAAAGCAGAGGCCGATAGGTGTTAGCAAGCGCGAAGTCAACAGTTGAGCGCTGCGGAGCCACAACTTCATCTAAGATCCAAGTCGCGTGCATGATTCACGCAACATGCAATTCATTAATTCCAGCCGAAGCGATTTTAAAAACGACAATGTCTTCTGCTGCAATACAAATAAAACTGTTGAATCAGCTACTCTTTGGTTTCCCTTTTTCTTAACATGCCACGCCTCAACACTGCCGTTGCTGAGTCGTGTTATCGCGGATAAATCCCACGCTTAGTCATCATAAACCCTCAGAATAGCACTACATATGCTATGGATCTAGACAAGTTCTTAATTTAAAGGAAGAACCGTTCCTGCGGTGAGGCTGCCAGAGATAGTACCAGAACCGGAAGCGTCGGAAAGAGCTCTTGGAATCGCGAGTGAGTAATGCATAAGCATGGCTGCGCTGAGGTCTGCACTGCCGTTGACGCTTAGCGTGGGACGCCGTAAGTTGCGTAATTCTGGCTGCTATAGCGTGAACAAAATTGGTAGAGTACCCATTTAATCCAAATACTTCCACCATAATTTTTTGTGCATAGGTAGTCACACGTTACGGAGATTACGCCACCTAGTAGCTGGGACGAAATTGGTTTGCATACTGCTAACATTAATAAGCGCCCCTCTTTAGCTACTGTCACAGCATCCCCGAAGTACGCTATGGTTTTACTGTGCTTTCTTCCGGGGAATAATTTGCATGCAAGATCAATCCAACCCCAGAAATTAATAATCTCGAAGCCTCACTGACTGTATACTTATTTTCAGTGAGCCGCACGTCAATAGTATACGGTTTCTAACTGTCGCACATGCGCATGCTGTTAAACATAGAAATCAGTTAGCGCTCCTGAAGAGATGTTTTACCAAGCAGCGGTGACATGTTCAACCGACAGTAGTGACAAAAACCGGCCCTTGCATTACGGGGGGCCAGCAGAACGACCGTGCCCTTGATCTACCGATCCAGCCTGTTATCGCAATTATTGCACTGTATCGGATGAGTGATGAGACGCTATGGCTTAGAATCGGGGTTTTAGGCTGCCTACATTGGTCAGATGGTACGATTACGTAAAATAGGGCTCTCGGCTGGAATCGTCATTGTACCTAGTGTTCTCAGGAATCTTTTTGCGTGCTCGTTGCGACTGTTTGTGGCTGCATTTCGCATTTTCGCCAGCAGCAGTTTTGCTTTATACGGTTTCGTCCAAGTTTGCTCAGCACCTGCACTTGTTCGCAGAACGTGTGTGTATATGTCTAGTGGTAAACAGGCGTTTACTTATTGTCTCACTATTGGAAGTGCCTCTTTTTGACCCAATGCTTCGATGTAAGAAGTATAAGAGCAAGCACCGTACCTCCTGGATGAAGACCCAGGGGCAAGTTCCAATCGGGATTTGGGGGTAGCCATTCTGTGGAAACTGCTCTGCTGGTTTGCAACGACCATCTGGTCAATGCTGATCAGAGTAGGGCCTCTCTGTTAGTTCTTTTAGATCCTTCACCAGCATTTGAAAATTTTGATTACCTGACCCTTTTGGAGTGCCATTTTGCACGCTTATCTTTCACAAAGTGTTAAACTGGGTTATGTCTTATCTGAGTGAGAGATGTCAAGAGTGTGTGTGTGTAAATGGCTGTTGGTCATCCGGTAAGACGTGAAAGTATGGGATACCTCAGGGTGTGGTCAGAGGACCCATTATATAAAAATATATTGTTGATTGGTTTAGCATGCTACGATAACTTAACATCTCTATTCGGGCGCTTTGCATATGCCACGGGGATTGAGCCCCCGACCTCTATCGTCAAATACATTCACCTTGACCTTAGTCGTTAAAAGCAAGCACCTTCACCACCGGGCCAAACCAGAGTGGCAAATGCTTTGCACTATCTATACTCTCCCTCTGGCCGATGGCCGGTCAAGCACAGTGGTAGATTTCATTTCTGTACCGATGATGCTCAGCTCTACCTGTCCTTTTACCCATCTCAGCCTTACTTTGCCTCAACTCCCTTACCTCCCTTATAGCCAATATCGATGTCAATAGCACTTAGATGGCAACTCACTTCCTGAAGCTTAGCGACGATAAGACTGATTTGATAATTATGGGGCTAGCCTAGTGTCTAGCTTTAGTTGGAAGACTTCATCCTGCATCAAGCCAAGCAAGTAAACATCAATAATCATTTAGAGTTAGTTACTTCCAGTAATTACTACAATAAGTAATTGAGACTCTACTAGTTCTGCTGAATCTCTTGGCAAATTAGATGCCATTGATCAATTCCTTCTAGAGTGCTAGAAATCTACCTGATCATCACTGTTCTTGCACTGCAGTAATTTAATCCAGCCAGGCTTTAGTGGTAGATTTCAGAGCATTGATGTCAACACTGGTAATCCAGTGTGCCTTTATAGCACTGAATGCACCAGGGACCCATTCTAGGCACCTATCTTTTCCCAATTTGTACTCTCTTCTGGCCGATATTATTGCCATGGACGGCTTAGGCTTTCGTTTCTATGTAATCGATACACTGATTTACCGATTTGATAATTCCTGATATTTTAGGCTATCAGAATCTCAACTTCCTTGCAGCTTTCTTTCTGACATTCTCACTTGGATGGCTGCCAACAATCCTTAGCTGGAGGACGGCAAAAATAGCCTACTATGGACGAACCTGGCCCCACTCAGAAACAGGAAAGCCTCGTCCTTGAAGTTGCCTCTGCCAGCACATCTCGTGAAGCCTCTAAATGGAATACCTGAGTATCTTGTTTCGAAATGACCTCTTGCTAGATTACGATATCAGCTCCACAGTTAAGTCTGGCTAGATTCAGCTCTATAATATTGCAAAAATTTGGAAGTTCTTAGATAAAGATAAAACAGTCAGGCCGGTCCATGCATTTGACATTCTTCCAGACTTTTACAACTTACTGCTTCCTAGTCTTCCTGCTTGTGCAATAAGAAGCTGGCACTTAGTGAAAAACTTGAAAACTAGGCTGGTCTATCATGAACGTCGCAACTTCCACATTGCACCACTTGTGACCGTTTTGAGATGGCTCCCCATCAAGCTGTGTATTGCCTCAACGTCTATGCTTGTCTGTCGTGAACGTCGCAACTTCCACATTGCACCACTTCTGTCCGTTCTGGGATGGCTTCCCGTCAAGCTTTGTATTGCCTCAATGTCAAATCACTTATTTGTAGGTCCCTTCAATCTCTTGATTTGGCCCTACCTATTGAAAATAATTACTGTTGGGCCTTTTATTGCACCCCTGCTTCTCTGACACACGTTGCTTAGCTGTGTCTCTAGCTGATCATAATCTTTGAAGATCATGCTCTCAGTTTATATGTACCAAAAAGATTGAGACTCTCAATCGACTGCGTTCCCTGACGTGACATTCATTTAAATTGGAGCTAAAACCTACCGTTTCTGTACATCATGTGTTTTGCTCATGTGAATCATACTGTATGTCAAGACAAGCCAAGCCTAGCTGCAGTGTTATGCACCAGCCGTAAGCATCTTATTGTAGGGCCATTAAGATCTCGTAATAGTGAGTTACAAAATCTTGAGGGGGTTTCATAAATGCCTGAACTGCTGTGGGTGTTTTATCGAATTTCAGCACAGCACTGGTCGAGTAAATGCTCGTGTGCTCCTGCAATACGACCCATCTGTGTAATTCGGTCTTACGAGGCTACGTCAATAAAGAAGTACCTTATATACGTGTGGTCATGTTTTGCATGCCTGCTCGGGAGATCTATTTGCATTGTAGATCGCAAGTTCATTCGCGCTGCTGCTGCTACTGCTGCTCAACCGGAAAGATGGCAGCTGTGGAGTGCCGTGTGCTTGGAAAGATTCCCGGTCATAACCCAACAGAAGACACCCATGGAGAAGCAGTTCAGCGAGCTGATGCAGCAGATTGAACTCGAGAAAAGCGTCCTGTCCAACCATGAGTTGCAGCATTTTACAGATCTGTAGGTCTGCCTTTGCTGGGTGTCTTTTCTTTGCATCAGTAGTGTTGTGCCTCTGTCGAGCATGCACATACATGCAATCACTGGAAACGCTTATGAACGTTCAAGAAATGCCTTTGATCAGGCTTGGTAATTGTACTTGCAAAGTGGCTTATGGCGATCCGTTTTATCTCGTGGCTCTTTATCAAGACGAAATTCATTCTCTTCATTATTTCTTTATGTGCTAATTAGTACCATCGGGTATCAGCTATCAGCAGAAGGCTGTGTATCCAATTCAGTGGTCAACAGGGCTATTAAAGCTACGTATTACTCTCAAGTTGTCTCTGCTACTGCCATTGCCTAAACGGCTGTCTGCATGCATATTGTGACCAGTTACTGCATGCCACACTGCAAGATCTGATGAAGAGCAAGTAAGAGAACTGCCAGGGTCAAAAACTAACACTGCTGCTGAGCAGATAGGAAATGTCGTGCCGGGATAAGCATCAGAACTAAAATTGTGAAAATTATGCACCATTGCCACCTAGGCAGCATACAAAAATAGTATGCTGAGACCCGAAAGATTCTGAATGCATCAGCAGGCTTATGGGCTAGGTTTGGAAGAGTAAGCCCCCAGCAGTCTTAGGTTGGCAATCGAAAGCTTTTATGTCAAAAAGTGAGTAGTACAATAGATTTTGATGGTGACAGTTGGGGCACCCAGTCCTTGTGTGTCTGTTGACAAGACTTTCGCCTGACCTGTACTAATATATTGACAGGCTGAATTTGCCATTGTGTCACATGGGAGGCATATGGGGTGAAGTTGGTCAAGTGGGTTGATCCACCGATACTTGAGTGATCAACGGGCGCTTCGTTTGTTTATGCAGTGAGAAAGCAGCCAAGCTAAAGCAGCAAGACGAGGAAGCAGCAGAGGACAGCCAGCTGCAGACGGCTGCTGATTTTGAAGATCTCTGGGAAGAGCGGCTACGCTCATTCAAGCCGGCAGGCAGAACAGCTGGTAGGAAATCGCATACTATGCGGACATCGCCTGCTTTGCCCCACGAAGGATGGTGCTGACTTGCCTGTGCCGAGCAAAATTCCTCTGGATCCCTCATTTACAAGACCGTGTGTCTTTGGGGTGCTTCGGTCTTGCTGGCTATGCCAGATCCTGTGATACCCGTTCGCTGTAGTGTACGTTCTATGTAGGATATTCGTAGCACCCTTACTAGCATCCATTGCCTTCAGTTTGACGAATTGTTTGTATGGTGTGAAAACGGTCCTGGTTAGCCTAGTTTTTAGCTTCAACTCAGACTAAAGGCTAGGGCCTCACACTTAGCACCCGGATCACTTATAGGCGATGGATTTCCAAAGCTCCTTGATAGCCAGGGACAATCTCTTAGTAATGAAATGAAGGCGTGTCAACATTCTTTGCTTAGCAGCTTGCATCTTGTTTCAGTTTCTATTACTTTTTCTTGTGTGCGCTTGGCTATATACTTTCTGTTTGGTTTTTCTAATGTTAGCGAGCAGCAACGCAAACTTCTACGGCTGCCACTCAGCAGTAGCGCTGCAGGTAGTTGGTCCCCTTGCACTGAAGTTAGTTAGTCTGCTTGCGCAGCACATAGTTCTTACTGTGTGATTGCTTCCCCCCCCCCCCTACTTCCAGCCTACTTGCCGCCCAGATCTTCCACCCAGATTACTTGCTGCCTCAGGGGATCGCTGTCTTTTGTGCGCCTGCTCAATACTCTTCGCTGTCGTGCCTAGGCTAGACCTTAAGCACGAACCTTAGGAGGTGTGCCTTTAAGCCACCCTTGAATGTTTGCCAGAAGCTTGCCTGTCGAGCGGTAGCAAACTCCAGAGCAGGTCGATAGGCAAGTGTCTTTCCCGTACCACTTTGAACAGACTGACATGATCAATCAGTCTGTTGTGCCCTAACTATGTGAGACATGTGGGAGGCTAATTGGCTTGAATCAATCTGGCTAGGAATTCTGACCCCTTGCGAGTTTTCATAATTGCAAAAAGTGTCTGTTAAAGTTGGTCCTCGATGCTAATGCCAACCCTCGACTATATAGTAACTATTTTGAGCTTGGTGCAAGTATTGTTTGTAAGTGGTTGCTCATGAATCACCTAGCAGTAGCACATGCAGTTTTTAGCATGGGCTATCCTTTGAATCAGTTGCCATCAGATCTGCTTCAAAGACCCTGCCTCTCACAGTTGTGGTCTACCTACCTCCTTCTAGCTCTCTAACTTGGTTTGTGGAGGAGTTTTTAGTGTTTATCACCAAAATATTCCTCTGACAGTTCGTTATTGTTTTCTGGAGATATTAGCATTCACACTGACAGCAATAGTGACAGTCATCTCTGGAGAACTTCGGCTTGGTCCAGCTCACTAGTTGTGCCACTCTCATATCGCTGACCATATTCTGGATCTCGATGTCTGTCCACTGACCTAGTTGCATGCCTGCTTACCATCTCGGACCATTGTTCAATCTTTTTTACTGCTCCTGTTCCATCGTATCAGCAGGGTAGCATCGAGTCTGTCCAGCGACCTAACTTTTAAAAAGAAATTATGCTGAAATTTTTTTAATTATGTTTGTAATGCAGGTCTCCTTGGTTTGCACTTAGGCTCTGGTGACAGCCTCGATACCCTCGCTGGTGCAGTAAACTCAAAATTTGGGAGTGCTCTCGACGAGTATGCTCCCTTACATCCTGTCCGTGTTCAGAATAGCGGATCCTTTCAATTTACCAATAGCTTTAAAAGATGCACCGTGTAAAGAGCAAGCTTAAATACTGCCTCAAAAAGTCCTGGTCTGAAGACGATATAGCTTTCTTCAAATACTTCCCCTGTGTCTATACACGAATGCTTAGAAAAGTCAGGGCTTTTTTCGTTTGAAAACTGAAGTCCTGTCAGTCAACCAAAAAGTGTATAAGACAGCAAATCATTTGGTTGCCAACTCCGAGAGGTCTCACTCTCCGGATATTAATGGTTTGGCCGATACGTTGTCCACCTTCTTCATGGAAAAAATAACACATATTCATGCCTCCATAAAGCTACCACCGACTAAAGCAAGTTTTGAGTGGAAACCCACGATCTTTCTAGAGAAATTTTGAGGTTTTAATGTAAGAAATGGTACCTTATATCAATCTAGTAAAAACAGCTCGTCACCTGATGACCCTAGACCATCTTCTCTCTGTTCTTCATCTGTACTAACTAAAACAAAAAGCGTTCGTCAAGTCATAAAAAGTTCATCCTTCCCTCCATTTGCGTCAAGATTGTACACTTCCGTCGTGGCAAGATGGCACAGCCTTGTTTTTCGTGATGGAACCACTATAACTCAGCGAAGCGAGTCCACAGGCAGTGAGCTGCTCGTTGGCAAATAAACTCAGTCCAGCCATAGGTTTGGAATGTTTCTCTGAATAAAGGGGTTGTTTCAAAAGTTTTCCAAATCAAGCCATCATTAGACAAATATTTAAAAGTCTATATTGGACTCCGAGTTCCTAGTAATCTATTGCCCTGTCTCACTTTTTTTGTATTAGATTCTCGGAAAGATTGTTACTAAGGAGCTTGTGGAACACATAGATAAGAATGAATTGGCAGAACAATTTCAGTCGGTATTCAAGCACACCTACCACTCCACTGAATCTACTCTGCTTTTTTATGCCAACGACGTGCTGGATAGCAACGTTGATGCTAACGTCACGGACCTGGTAATAATAATATAATTCATTTATATAGCGCCCTAAGAGAACTTAATCTCTATTCAGGCGCTTCACATATGCCTCGGGGCTCGAGCCCACGACCTCAGTCTGACCTTGGTCGGGGCGAGCACCTTAACCGCTAGACCAAACCAGCTCGTCATTAACAGTACGTGCAGATATGGTTTTTGCTTGTTTGCAGCTGCAGATGTCGAAAACAATCAAAAGACAGTCAGCCGACAGCTAGACAGGAAATTGTATTTCGTTGTCAAGCAGCAGCTGGGGAACATCACACCTGACCACTGGATGCTACCTCAGGGCACCTGGAAGCAGGGGGAGTCCATGCGTCAGGTAATAGCTTGGCATCAATGTTTAGGGCATGGTGAGAAACTGTTGCTTAATGAGCTTGCACGTGGCTCTTTTCTCTTTCTGTGTTGGTGGTAGTGTTGGACACAGTAGTGCTGTTTTAAAGCTTGAGCTAATTAGAAAATAGCCTCCTCTGCCCGATCGATTCATGTATTCGTATATTGGATGGACTTGGCAGGTTCCGGTGGGACACTTCCTTGTGCTGCATGCGGCTTGTCCCGGCTTATTTGTTGATTTCATTGTTTTTTTAGGCAGCCGAGAGGGTACTATCGACTGCAGTAGGCAACACTGGTCTCACTGTGCAATTCCTTGGAAACGCACCTTGCGGTTTCATTAAGTACCGATATCCACAAAAGGCCAAGGCAGATACATCATACGATGGTGCCAAGGTGGGGAAAACTCGCTCTCTCGTTGATCGTATTTGTGAGCTAAACCTCTGTATTACGCGATTTTTCGCCACAGTTTGTGTCAATGCTGTGCAGTGCGTTGGGGGAGATAGTTTATTACTATTTGTAAAACCCAATGTGAAAGTAATGTGGACTTACCTTTGTCTGCCAAATGCTGATACATTTTTTAGCCAATCAGGGCCTGCTTTTCGACCAGACTGACTTCTCGTTGAAATTTATTGAATTTATGTGCCTCACATATGCCACTTCTAGAATCAGTGTAACGAACATCCACTAAATTCTTCAGCAGCAGTGTTGGAATTGCTTTAAGTGTTGTGCCTTCAAGCACTCTTGTTAGATCTACTTCTTCCTGTGTGCCTTGAAGCCGTTTGGCTCTGGTTAGATCGGCTTCTCCCTGTTTACCTCAAGCAGCGGTTTTTAATGGCTTTTTATGCCCGTAAGCCCCCTTAAACAGCAGTGTTTGATTGGTCTTTTCCTGTTTAAATTGTCAAAACGAAGCAGTTTAATATTGCGGTCAGTTCAGCAGAGAGGGTGCAATACCATAAGCATGCTCTGGTAATGAATGCTACTCCGTGTAAGTCTAATTTAAGTCGGTAATATTGGTCGGTATTGCTTCTTTTCTTAGCCTGGGCTGGCTCTCTCAGGTATGACAAGCTGCTGTAGCCTACTGGACCGCATGTTGCTATGTGCCTTTGCAACTCTTGGTTACTTGTTTGTTCATGACTCATTCGATCATAGGAGGCATTTTTATGATGAAGCTTGTAGATTAGTCGACATCCTCGTATTCACTTCTGCAGTTCGACCGTGGAGCCTCCTGAGTGAAACTTCCATTCTTATTTGTGAGGCTGCTAGTCGTTTCAAATCTCGGCTTGTGGCCCCTAGTGGCCACAGCTAATGTCTGTCGAGCTTATGACCTTACTTATTTATGACCAGGACGTTGTGGTATTGCAGTTCGTGGGGTCTACCCCTTGGCTGATCAGCTTCGTTCTTCATTCTTTCTTGTGAAGCCCGGTAATCTCGCATAGGACATTTACAGTGCTGGCCCGAAAATTTCATGCACTCTAGGGATGAAGATATGCCCCCAAATATTTCAGAATTTTATGGACTGCTGGCCAAACAAAAATCGCTAGAATATTTGATTAACTAGATTTTACCATATTTGTTATAAATTGTGTATTATGCATGCTATCACTTTGCTTGGCTTGCTAGATGCAAAGTTTTAGCAGTATCTGCAGCCATTTCTGGCTTCGAACAAAGTCGCCATTTTCAAAGGATATTGTTAGCACCTCTAAGCCCGGGAAGTAAGATTTACTGAATTCACCAAGTATCCCCCTCTCTAAAAAGGCATCTTAACCGCATCGAGCATTTTCTTAGCATTCAATCATCAAGAGATGAAGCAAGTTACATTTAGTGCACACAGCCAGAGGCCTGACATGGTTCTAAAATACAAGAAATCTGTGATTCGGTAGGCTGGAATAGCGGCCAAACCATGTTTTCAGATGAACAAGGAATAAAAGAATTCTTTTTAACAATATCTTAGGTCTTAAGTCACTCTGTCTGCCAAGTGCATGGAGATCGCATTTCGGGTATTTGCCAAGACTTCAGTAGTAATTTTGTATGGTCGGTCTAACAGCTATTTTCTTCAGGAAACGTAGTTAACTGGTTTCTTGCTCCAGTTGCAGTATCTATTTCTTGCATTGTGTCGAACCAGGTCTGGTCTACATCTACACATGCGAAAAGCTGGATGTCTCAAACCCTATCCATTCTTAAAGAAGTGCCCGGCATTCATCGAGATGCATTTTCGAGGGGGCCTTTGGCACATCCAAAAGCCCATTCATCACCGTATCATGATGATGCTAGCAAAGACTATCCTTTGAAAACCATAACTGTTTCCGAACCCACTTGAAACTGCCAAATAAGTAGTAATTTTGCATGTTAACCAAGTTGTCAGCATGCACAGCTTGTTACTGATATTGCTAATTCACTCGAATCCTGATTTCTTGGGAAAATGTTTTAGTGAGCAGTCTAAAAAAACACCGAATTATTTGAGGTTATATCATGTTCCACGGTGTACGTTACATTTCCTGGCCAGCAATGCTTAAGGCAGCACCGTATACAGTGCTGGCTCGTAAAATCCGTGAACCCTTTGAGTCAATGCACATCTCAAAACATTGCAGTTTTACAAAATCAAGGCCAAAAATAGTACGACCACAAGGTACGGTAAGCATGATGAAGCAATAAAGGTTGCAAATTGTGTGTGCTGCTATCTCGGTTAGCCCACTAAGTGTAAAGAACATCCAAAATTAATTGGCTAATGGATTTCAAAACTTCTTTAATTGTTTAAGTATTGTTTTTACTAGCGCCATCAGAGTGTGACAAATCAAGAATTTTTGGATGTGCCAAATATCCCTATTTTGAAAAATGCTGCTCAGTGACTGTGACTTGCTCTTCTTCAGTAATGGTTTAGGTACGAGACATCCTGTTTTGTGCCGGTGAAAACTTAGGCCAGACCTGATTGGAGACTATGAAAAAAATTGCTAGCACAGGTAGAGCAACAGCTCAGGCAACTGTGTTTCATGCTGGAAAGTAGCTTTAAGACCGATGGTATGAAATTATAACAAAAATCTCGGCAAATACTTGAAAGGCCAAAAACTGTATTTATATGCATTAAAAATTTCATTAGTATTATGAGAAGGTAGTCAATTGTGAGCATGCAATTGGCAAACCCAGAGAGTTAAGACCTAAGAAATAGTTAAAAAAAACTTAAAAGGCGAGCACCCCTTGGCCAAACCAGGGCAGCAAATGTATTGTAGACCACTTTTAGACCAGTATGTTCGCATTCGTGTTGGCCTAAAAAGATCCTCGAATGCCAAAGTTATATTTCAGACGGGAAAATATCGATTAGCTGATTGCAAGTTTAGTGCTTCTGCCAGCCGATCAATAGTTAATTGCTGTCTTTTCTCAGCATTCTGAGCTGTTTGATGCAAAACCCCTCGGGATGCAGCATTTCTCGTGCGATTACTCGGTCTTTAAACTGCATTTTTCTAGAATGTCGCTTGAATCATTCCCATTGAATGGTAGTATATGGTTCCTTTTTTGCAAGAGATATACTGCTCAGAATGCACCACATACAAGATTATCGGTTTGAAACAGTTACTTGACCGCAGGAATTTCGTCATTATTTAAAATCTCGTAGCACTTTATGATAGTAGTAATAATAATAGTATGTATGCTATTTCTAGAATGTCCTCAGAACTAAATCTTTCTAGGCCCTTTGCATATGCTGTAAGGGAAGCATTTCAGCACTTTTGCCACATCAGACCACTTATCACCGACCTGCACTGGCTCCCAGTCAAGCAACGCATTGACTTCAAGGTTTTTCTCGCTCACTTTTGGGTCTCTGCATTCTTTGGCTCCAGCCTACCTATAAGATCTACTCCCCCACCAGGCTAAGCATCGTGTACCACCTGCTTTTCGGAATCTAACTACTTACCCATACCTCCTACAAATCTTATATACTTTGGCGACCGTGCCTCTAGTTCGTATGCCCCCAAAGCCTGGAGCTCACTTCCGAGTGGCATCACGACGTGCCCTTACCTGTCGACATTTTAAAAAAGAAGCTACAAACGCACCTATTTATCACAGCATTTAGTGGGTTCCTATGATTCGACCTTGATGTGCTTATGCGTGCTGACCCTATGCATGCTGCCACTAACCACACTTGCATGCTGACCCTGTGCATGTCACCCCTAACTATGTTATTCTTGTTGTTTGTTGAGCATGCTACCACTAACCATTCGATCGTGCTTCCTTTGCAGCAAATGTAAAGTGCATAGAAAGAGATTAAGTTCTCTGAGGGCTCTATATCAAATGCATTATTATTACTTCAACATTGTTAGCAATAACATACAACGTCAGCACACATTAACCTACAAGGAAAATTCACGTGGTCCGACCAACTGCTTTGAGCAACACGTGAGTTTCTAGCTTCTATTTTGGAAGTTGTCAAGTCAGGGGAAATCGCGACGTCAGTCATATGTTTAAACACCCGGCAAGGCTGTTTATTTTGTCTTGCACACGGTGAAAGACTTAATATAATTGCCTTGCAGTAAATCTTTTTTTTACTGTGATGGGGTAAAATTATGAAGACTTTGCTGTTGCACGATAACTAATAGGAAACACGAAGAATGAACGAAGTCATGAAAATGTGTCTCTTTTCTAGCAGAGAAGGGGCACTCAGATGAGCTAACTCCTGTCTAGATGTAATGCAATGTAATGTATCTTGGTCTGTAAGTCCGCAAAGCCACAAAGGCTTTATTGGCATTACGAAGGACCGTTTTGTGTAGCGCACTCAAAACCGAAGCGGCTTTCGATACACATTCGGTAGCCGACTGACTTCATCTCATGCAGCAAAGAGACGTGAGAAGCATGGCTGAGTCAGGAGAGCAGTCGATGTAGTGCTTAGCAAAGGATGTGCCACAGTCTGCAGCAGGAGAGAAGATGCCGTCCAGCAGGAAAGAAGATTAGGCATATCTGTTGCAAATGAATTAAAATCCGTATGAGTCCCTGCTTACAATTTAAAAGAAAGCATTCTTGCTACCAGTGAACAGGTACAGCTTTGATGCTTTCATGTTTGGCGCCTGCAGGCTTTCGGTCCTGTGAAGCGTTTGTCCAGTTGTATGTGGCTGGCGGGCGGTGCTGCAGAGGCACTGCATAGAGCAAAGTTGGCATCCATGCAATCAAGTGCTAAATTATCCTAACTGGATACCGACGATCTGTTCTTGGACTTCTTTCAGCGTTTGAGGTAGGAAAGCCGACCGTGACAAGACTGTGGCCCGGAGTTCTTGGCTTGTGGCCATGAGTCTGCTGGTTGCTATTTCTAAAACTGCTTTTGAACTAAGAAAAACTGTAGCCCACCCTTTCTGCAATTTGAGCCTAGTAAAAAAAACTCTCTTGTTGGTTGTGGGTAAAGACTTGTCAACTAGGAATGCTGTAATGCAGTGCAGTTACTCCTTGCAGTGAAGTTGCTACTGTACTGGGGAAAGTACCCGGGTGACCCGTGCCTTTGTCTTTTGCTGAAGGCAAGTTCATTTCTATATCTCGTCGATGAATCCTTAGATTTGCTGCTTGTCGTCTGGCTAGTTTTAGACAGTCGAACACTTGCAATGGCAATGTGCCGGTGGTAGCTGCCACTTTCCCACTTTGGTTGGGCCTCAGTTCACCTTGGCTCGGCTGTAATCTGCTCAGTATGGTCCTAATTTCATTAGTCTGGCCCCGGCTGCTCCCATGTTTTCTTGGCGGCCGAATTAGCACAGTGCTGGCTGCTTTCAGGTGTTGCTGAAATGATGCTAACTCAAAGCTTCCACCGGTGCCTTTTTCTTGTCAGAATAGTGCTCGAAATTGGACATAAGCGCCATATGGCACTTAAGTACGCTGCATCCAGCAGAGGACTAGGGAGTTGGTAGTGAGTGGTGAAAAGGAATCGAGAGTTTTGATAGCCACTAAGCCTCAAAGTGAGGGCAAGGCTGTAAGGATGGCTGGCTAGTTTGTGGACTCGACCCTTTGGTTATGTCGAGCAGTCATCATGTGCACTCACCGCTGCATTTAGCTGGTTACCCATCCTTCTCACCCAAGTGTTGCATAGTGTTTACAGGCTACTGTACTGGATCTTTCTGTCTCACATTAAAAAAAGATTTTGCATATGAAAACTGGCAACATGTTTACGAGCTGCTGTACTGGATCTTTCTGTCTCACGTGGAAAAAAAATTATTTGCTTATGTAAACTGGCCATAGATAGTCCATTAAGTTGTGGGCATCTGCTCAGACCTTGAGTTGCTGCTACTACTTATACAGGATCGCATGTGGCTGAAGTAGCTGTTGGTTACTGGAGGCACGACAGCTTGACTCGGCATCTGATGTTGCCTCGCAGTGTAAGCATGCACGTGCACATACACTCTCCAACACAGGCATGCACGCTCACTTGCACACACACACACACACACACACACACACACACACACACACACACACACAATCACACAAACTCACATTTGCGCCTACACACGTACACAGCGCACTCCGAGTCAGATGCAAGCACACCAGCTGCAAAGCCATGCTCTTACGAGGGAGGTAGTGAATCTTGCCGAGCTGGTTTGGTCTAGCGTTTAAGGTGGTCCATGCGTTTGTAACATACCGTCTTGACTCATGTAACTCACTGGTTGCTGGTCTACCAGCATGTGCAATCAGGTGCTTACAGCTGGTGCAAAACTCTGGTGCTAGGCTTGTCTGTCGTGAGCGTCGTAATCTAATGTATCTCCGTCTGTAACTCCACAAAGTCATAAAGACCATGTGGGTGTTACGCAGGAGAGTTTTGTATAGCGCACTCACAGCCTAAGCGGCTTTCGGTAGCGTTCGGTAGCCAACAGACTTCATCTAATGCAAGAAAGAGAAAGTAGGAAGCATAGCAGAGTCAGGAGAGCAGTTGAGGTAGTGAGTAGCATGAAAGTAGCAGCTCAGGACCACTGAAGAGGGTGAGCCATAGTCGGCAGCAGGAGAATAGTTGTCGTTGCATAAGAATTGTGGAAGCGAGTTCCACAGTCTAGGACCTACAGAGCTAAAGCTTCTGTCGCCAATAGTCTTTAAGCGGAGGGATGGAACAGCTAATTTATTGTCCACACAGGACCTGAGGGCACGAAGAGGCAGAAACTGGTGCAGCAGTTCAGCTAGGTACGAAGGAGCCAAGCCGTGCGGGCCTTGTGGGTCAGCATAAGAACTTTCCTCTGTATCCGTTGATCAACCGGCATCCATCCTAGCTCTTTTAGCAAAGCACGTGCTCAAACCTCCGGAACTTGAAGACTAGCCTTGCAGCCATATTCATAGCCAGCTGCAGTGGCCCCATAGCTTTCTTTGGTAGCCCAGCCAAAAGGGAATTACAATAATCAAGCGGAGAAGAACTAAGTAGCTAGTTGACTTTTTGCATGCCACCGTGGAAGACAGCTCCTAATCTTAGATGGGGATCGGACGTGATGGCTAGCTGTAGAAGCAGTCTTCTGAATGTATCTTTTAAAATTTAGGCAGCTATAAAAACGACACCTAAATTTCGAGCACACGGTGATGGTCGCACAACAGCATCACCTATTAGAAGAGCAAAGCCTTTTAATCTAGCCACACACTTAGGGTGTCCTATGAGCAGCAGTTCGGTTTTATCGTCATTTATTTTCAAGAAGTTTTCCGACATCCAGGGTCGAATGTCGGCAACGCAAGCATTCAGTTTATCAGTTGCTGCAGCAGATTCCGGTGGTTTGAATGACAAATACAGCTGAGTATCGTCAGCATAAAAGGGATATCCTATTCCATGGGCCTAAATCACTTTATTCCAGAGGTTGAGTATAAATGGAGAACAGCAAGATACCGAGGACGGACCGTTGAGGGACTCCACAGGTGACCCGTCTCGTGTATGAGACCTGACTCCGATACGACACGGATTGAACACAAATCAGACAAGTTCGATTTAAACCATGCCAGTGCCTCGTCTTCCAAACCGATCGTTGTTCTCAATCGTTCAAGTAGAATATAATGATCAATGGTATCGAAGGCAGCAGACAGATCTTGCAGAGCTAAGGCAGTGACATGCCCGTCATCTTTGCCACATAGAATGTCATTGTTAGCATGGAGGGAAGCAGTTTTAGTAGAGTGCTGCTAATTGAACCCTGATTGATATTTTTCTGACATTTCATTCTTTTCAATATGTGCAACCAGCTGCTTAGCAACAATTTGCCACATCACACCACTTCTTGCCGACCTGCACTGGCTACCAGTCAAGCAACTCATTGACTTCAAGATTTTGTCGCTCACTTTTAGGTTCCTTCATTATTTGGCTCTAGCCTACCTATCAGATCTACTGCCCCATCAGGCTAAACATCGTACCTACCGCTTTTCGGAATCTAACTGCTTACCTATACCTGCTACAAACCTCAAATCCTCTGGAGACCGTGCCTTTAGTTCGTATGCTCCCAAAGCCTGGAACTCACTCCCGACTTCCGTCATGACATCCCCTGACTTTACTACGTTTAAAAATAAATTACCTATTTATGACAGCATTTCGTGGGTCCCTGTCATTCGTCCTTTATGTGCTCATGCGTGCTGGCACTGTTGCAAGCTGCCACTAACCATACTTGCATGCTGACCCTTTGCATGTCACCCCTAACCATGTTATTCTTGTAGCTTATCATGCATGATACCAATTACCATTCGATCGTGTTTCCTTTGCAGCAAATGTAAAGCACCTAGAACGAGATTTAGTTATCTGAAGGCACTTTGTTAAGTGTATCATTATTATTCTTATAAGGTGCTCGCCCGACCAAGGTCTGGCTGCGGGCTCGAGCCTCGAGGCATATGTGAAGCGCCTGAATAGAGATTAAGTTCTCTTGGGGCGCTATAGTAATGAATTGTTTTGCCCTTCAGGGCTGCAGTTGGTGGACCGGTGTATCCGTGTAGTCTCTTCCATACCGCTGAGATACAAATGCACGAGCTGGCAGGGGGGGCATTCAAGCCTTGCTTGTTTTGCTGGGCTGTCTTCTGTCCAATCTGTCTTATATGCTCTCGGTTACCTGATACTTACCGTCGGTGATGTGTGCACCAGTTTGACCAGCTGTTTTACCCTTCGTTTCTGAATCATCTGCTTGCAGGTTTTCTTTTTCAAAGCTCAGCTGCTTAAAGGTGACGTGAAAATGCTTCCTAAGCAAGGAGTATTTGTCGACCATATGTGGCTCACTCTGGACGAGCTACGCAAGCACTTTCATCCTGGCTATTTTGAGAAATTGAAAAAGTTTGCAGTGGAATTTTGATGGCAGCATGTCACCCGTTGAGCTAGGATAGCATCGCTGCGATGAGGCAGAGCACTGCACCGCTGGCGTGTGGCAGCGTGTACCTGCAATCTAAGCCGACTCAGCACACAGGTGCTGAGTCGGCTTGCCTAGGCAGCTCTTAGATTCAGGGCTACTGCTGCTGCTGCTCGTGAAATCAGTGGACAGGCTAGGCAGGCGTGCACTCAATGTCACCCCTTCCCGCACTTGCTCTGTAGTGGCTGCGCATGTTCAGCTGTTGGCTTGCTTCCTCTTACCACACGTACTCATAGTCATGCCATTGGAGAGGCCTTTGCAGGGCACAGCCATGCACATTTGAGGCGACCCATCAGAGCTCGGCTGCTCAAACACTCGTTGAAGAGTTTGATGTGCACTTTCTTGGCCATTCCTGATACTGAAATGTCGTGGTCATTTTTCGACAGCAAATATTCTCCAGCCTTTTTATTGGCTTATGCATTGGAAAATCAGCCTGCGTTAGCATTTCAGATGGACCGTGGGCCTATGCCACACCGAAAGCAAACTAAAGTGTCTTGGCATCTAGGCAGTAATCATTGACTTGGTACTTTGATAGAATTTGAGTTATGAGGCAGTCATTCGCCAGCTTTCAGCACCGCCGTTGTAGCCGAGGTTATTGTTCCAACATAAAGCCGATTGAGCTTCGGCAGGGTTGTGATCAGACTCACCTGTGTTATCTTATCTTCGTATTTGTTGGCTTCGGCGATTGGGGAATTTGTAGTATACGATTGAGGACATGGAAACCTTTGATAGCCAACCACCGTCCAGCATTTCTGTCGCTAGCATTAAGCCAAGAAAGAGCCGCATGCCTTTACCTTGCAGTCGACGTCCATTCCTTTTTGGGGGGCTGAATGGCCAGGCACCGAGTCGTGTGGTACGGTCCTTCTGGGTAGGTCCGAGACCAGCACCCTCCGGCATGCGTATGATGGCTATTGTTTGCCCATGTACGATAACTTTAGGGAAAGACATGTCAGGATGTATTTGATTTTCTACCTGGTGTGTTCATTTATACGCTTTGCTTCTTGCCTGCAAACAACACTTGACAGCAATCAGCAGGATTAAGGGAAGACTAATAAATATATATGTGATGATTCTTGTGAATGGTCTCCATGAAGCTGAACTGGACTTGCCGGAAACAGCTGTTGACCATTCAGTTAGCATGCACTTTCATATGAAATACATAGTTCAAAGAGTACTTCAGTTACATTGAGTAATCAAGTGGTCAGCATGGGAGCATTATCTTCGCATGGGTTACAGATCTAATACTAGTTAAGAGTTGCCTTTCAGTCGAATTTCTCGTGAAACTTAGACCTATTTGCTACTGCCGATGGTCGCTGGGCACTTGAGGCAAATTGTATAATGTATCGATCGAACCAAAGAAAAGGTCTGCATCTTCGATGCAAACGGCCACAATTTAAATCGCTATGCTTATCTACTTTGACAGGTAGCTGACACCCGATGTACAGTAGATGTCACCATTGGCAAGCCTACGCAAGCATTCAGGCAGCAGCTTGTAGTAGGGAAGGGCGACAGGTTCGGCACGCCCTTTGACGTCCAATGTGCTCACATGTAACTGTTAAGTGGGTGCATAAGCAAAGCCTTTCGTGGGTGCAATCATGCACTTCGTAAGCAGGATAGAAACGCATTGGCCAAAGTAAACCAGACATTCAAAATACAGCTTGTGGTTTTCGTAAGATATATATATGGATGTTGCACATAAAGCAGTGGAATTGTGGTGTGGGGGTTTCAGTACTCCAGACTTATTCCTAGGCAAATCCACATAATGACGTTTTAAGCCTTTACTAACAGCACCGGGCAGAATCACGGCATAAACTTGGAACTCGTCCGAGTGTAAATTGCTTTTACCCACTTCAACCGGCGATGTTATAGGATTGGCTATGCACTCGTATGCACGTCACGCGCTAAGACGAAAAGAATATGCGCCGGCCGAATGCACGCCTGCATTTCTTATACCCAATGGACCGCGATAGCTGCTTCTTGAAAGCCACTCGAAGTTAATACTGAGGCAGCAGGAGCTGGTAGCCAGTTGTGCAAGTCCTCAGTGGCCTTAAAAGATAGACCTTAATCGGATTTTGCCGCAACCATATCTGCTACCGAGAGGCTTACCTTCCCTAGTCGATGGTGTCCGGACGCAGGGACCAGGCAGCATGTCTGCCATCTGGTGTAGGAGCAGCCGCTGGATTATTTCAGTGAATTCTACAGAGTCGGAAGTGACATGGCTCATGGCCCTTAAGCCGGGTGTACTACTAACGAACTGAGATCCTTTCGCTTGAAAATTCGTTAGATTCCTGGCACATGCTGTGTCCAGCCCTGGTTAAACTATACTTCTTACCACCAATCATTTGTTAATGCTTTCTATACAACATCTGTAAAGTGGACGAGATTCAGTTCTTTAAGGACGCAATACGAATGTGTAATTACTAGCTTATGTAGAGGAAGTGAAAGGTAAAAGAAAACTAGCTAGAGCCGGCAGAAAAGACGAATTAGAAAAGGTGGTAGATATAAAGTCAACTCGCTGTACAAAATTGAAGAGCTGCTTTTCGCAGTCTGATTGATAAGCATAGATCTCTCGACAATATATCCCCAGCTAAACAAAGAGACGGTTAAGTAATTTTCCTTCCAAGAACGTAAAAGCACGTGAGGCGAATACTTGTGTAGATTACGCCATTGCGAAAACAAATGGCATCCACAAGGATTTTACGTGAAAATGAGAACATAGATAAATGTAGTTCATGTTAACAGTGCCCTAGGAGGATTTTACCCCTTTCCGGGTGCTTTGTATATGCCGCAAGGCTTGAGTCCATGACCTTGGTCGCTAAAAAGATTTTGCGTGAAAATGAGAACGCAGATAAATAAAATTCGTGTTAATAATGCCCTAAGAGGATCTTTCCGGGCGCTTGGCATTTGCCGTAGGGCTTGAGTCCGTGACCTTGGTCGTTAAAGACGAACACCTTACCCCTAGGCCAAGCCACGGGATTTGCTCTCATTCATAATACTGCTATGAAAATTATAGTAAAAATATGCACTCTACACATCTTCAGCAGGATTTCAGCGAGATTAGCTACTAAGTCAACTTGACTGGCAATTGTTCGTTGATCGACGAATACAGGTAAAAGTTCTTACGCTGACCCACAAGGCCCTTCGTACCTAGCTGAACTGCTGCACCAGTTTCAGCCTCATCGTGCCCTCAGATCCTGTATGGACAATAAATTAGCCGTTCCATTCCTCCGCTTAAAGACCATTGGCGACAGAAGCTTTAGCTCTGTAGGTCCTAGACTGTGGAACTCGCTTCCACAATTCTTATGCAACGACATGGCTCATCCTTTTCAGCAGTCCTGAGCTGCTACTTCCATTCTACTCACTACCTCAACTGCTCTCCTGACTCTGCTATGCTTCCCACTTTCTCTTTGTTGTGTGAGATGAAGTCTGTGGGCTGCCGAATGCGTACCGAAAGCCCCTTAGGCTGTGAGTGCGCTATACAAAACTCTCCTGCGTAACACCCACATGGTCTTTATGACTTTGTGGAGTTACAGACGGAGATACATTACATTACTTTATTCGCGATTCCTGATTTCCTGATTTGACATGGCTAGAAGCCAATTATGCACGAATATAAGGCCGAGGCTGCATAAAAGCCGACGCCGTTCGATAGGTGGTCAGGTATGCTTCCGGAGTTGGCCAATGCATTTGAGCAATCATTTGAGCTATAGGCCACCAAGCCGTTGGTGTAAACCATGGCCGCTGTTGAATGCCTGTAACCAACCCTGCGCTGTTGTCAAATAGACTTGTCTACATTATGGATATGGACTTGATATTTCAAAGTTATGAGCGCTTTTGATCGCTGCCGTGTTCTTGTTACTGTCGGCATAACTGCTTGCATAGGTGCTGCACTTGCAAGTCGTTAGCCGCACACCGCGTTCGTAACAATGACTCACCGACGACAGGCTATCGTCGCGAAGACATGACTATCCCGATCGCGTTCTTCAGTTGTGTACGGTCGACTGAGAGATAATCTTCACAGCGTTAATATATGCAAATAAATTACACTCAGATCAAAAGCATCTCATCATGCTTTCATAATTCAATACACAGTTAAATATTCAGTTTCAACCAAGATAGTGCGTAGCTACATTTGTGAATTAACCCTCATGATATATTTTTAAGGGACTCGTCATAGGTGTACCCTCGTAGTTGTATTATATATAGCATAACGAGAAGAGCATAAGCGTAATGTTGCTGACTAGAGTCCACTGGTCGGAAATTCAAAATGAAATTGGTTGATTTAGAGCTGGTTTGGTCCAGTCGTTAGGGCGCTCGCCCCTACCAAGGTCTTGCAGAGGTCGTGGGCTCGAGCTCCGTGGCACATGTGAAGCGCCTGAATAGAGATTAAGTTATCTTAGGGCACTATACAAATGAATTATATTTCATTGTTAAATTATTAAGCCCCCCCCCCGTATATACTGTAGAATAATAATTATGATACATTTATATAGCGCCCTCAGAGAACTGAATCTCTTTCTAGGCACTTTACAGATGCTTTATATAGATTAGATGCACTTTCTTATGGAATTTTCGGAATATCTTGTAATTGATGTTATGCAATTGCTAATTTCATTCTGGAATGAGTAAACACAAATCGTCGCAAAAATCTGTTTTTGCCGCTGCACCCCGGCGTTAGTGAGGAAAACTTGCTCGAAATGATAGGGCGATGTGCGTATGCGACTCCGGAGAGCTCGTTCTCCTTTGAGTCACCTGCATGGAGCAAGGAGCCCTGCAGTAAGAATGCGCTATCATCGAGCTTAGCACATCACTAACATGCAGGACTGTCACGGCTGCCTCCAAAGGATCAGTGGCAGCACGTGCGATGCTTCAGCAATGCATAACCCACAAATTTAGCTGGGCGTTTTCTCTAGGGGGAGGTGGCAGCCTGCCACTCTCTGCCTCACAAGAACTAAACTGCAACAAGAAACACAAAAAGCCAACCTGTTTGTACCTGAACATAAATGGGTAAACCCAATGGCACTAGGCTGGCAGGTAAGCTGCACGTGACTACTACTAGTTGGTTCAACTTTTTATTTAGCTGAAGGACTTTCTGCTTATGCAAATCGCAAGCAGATAGTAGTAGTGCCAGAGGCTAGACTGACAGCAGACGCAGCCCTCAGGACACTCGAGCTAGCTCGAGTAAACCTGCTGATTTACCTCTTTTGTATAGCGACAGAAGAGCCTTTACGGCTATCACCACCACTTGCAGCGTCGATAAGGAATCACCCACTGCAGGATTCGAACCCACGACCTCGGGGCCGAGGTCGTGAAAAGTAACCACATTACCCAGTGAGCCATCACGGCTCACCAAAAAAAGACTAGCTGATTTAACAGCCTTTGTTTAGCAACAGAAGACCTTTTACGGCTATCACCACCGCTTGCAGCAGCGATATAAGATCGCCCACCACAGGATTCGAACCCACGACCTCGGGACCGAGGTTGTGAAAAGCAACCGCCTTACCTAATGAGCCAGAGAGTGCCCTCCTCCAATCAGATCTGCGGATAAACGCTTGCTACACAGCCTTAGGTACCTTTTCGATTGTAAATACCACAACCAGCTTCTGAGCACTACTATACATAAGCCCGATTGACATCGGTAGTTGACGGTAGCCATCCTGATATAAGGCTTCGAGAGGGCAATCAAACCGTAGACGGTA
The DNA here is from genome assembly GCA_009760855.2 of Cristatella mucedo. NCBI lineage: Eukaryota > Metazoa > Bryozoa > Phylactolaemata > Cristatellidae > Cristatella > Cristatella mucedo. The sequence continues at coordinate 2,579,927 of WPIO01000027.1, read as the reverse complement.
TGACTCATAGAACTAGGATCTGCTTGCAGCCGGATGAGCAGGATGTGGCAGGACCTTCGCCTGCATTCACCGTGTCTCGAAAACAAAGCAAAACGGTGTTAAATCCAACGACCTAGTGAGCAGCTGGTACTGCCCTGCCACAATGGCTGCCACTGCCAAATATTTCTGACATTGACATGAGCAAGCAGCATTTGTGGCCATGCTAGGGCAATGCTGTGACCGAAGCAGCTACTGCCTCAGACAATCTGCCTCCGACTGTCTGCCTGTTCCACCTCAGACTGTCTATCAGCCCAACGAGTCAAGCGATGACCCCCAACAGGTAACAGACAGAGGACGGACCGAATCCCCGTGTGTGTGTGTGTGTGTGTGTGTGTGTGTGTGTGTGTGTGTGTGTGTGTCTGTGTGTGTGTGTGTGTATGCACAAGTAAGACTCATCGTGAATAGCTCTTGACTCATCGGTTACACTCAAGAGGTACTTGACATCTATCTGTCCAGCACTTGTGCTGACCTGGTTAGACGACAGTCCCAAAAGTCAGGGTCAGCAGAAATGCACGGGAAATGCGCTTGTACCACAAGAGCATGCCGTTAGCCGAACATCACAGCATGGGCTACTGCAGGTGGTATGCTTCTGTAAGGTACAGAATCATAATACTAAAAAAGGACTTCATGCTGGACTGTACCAACACAGCTCAAGTGGGCACTTGATGCTTATAAGTACTGTCCACGTGACGCATGTGCCAGCCTGGGTCCGGGTCACGATGCACTCACGGAAGTGTGTAGCCTCTTCTCTGACGTGTCGGCAGTCGGAAACAATTTGAGACTCGGAAGGGTCCGCTATGGTGCTCTCGCATGGGCATAATATAGACCTGGACATGGGTGCACTGATGAAACTGTTAGCCTCTGAGATGGCGACAGTTAGAACCATCTTTGACAGATTTGGGAAGCCTCTGGAAGATTTGTGTAAAAGTAGGGTAATGAAAAATAGGCTGACACTTCGAAGGGTTATCCTTCGAAGATGTGAAAACCACAAACGAGTGTCTAAAAGCATTCGAAACTCTGCATATCACCATGAACCAACTGGGTTGCCTTAACTGTGATACTGCACATTCATTCAGCACATACCTTAGTATGCTACTGCAATTACGACTCTAGTTAAGTCGATACATGGTGCAACCACATCTTTACGATCTGAACTCATGCAGCCATTGAAAATTTGGTCCATTCTACTGCTTGCATAAGAAATCCAGCTGAGGAGCAATGCAGTAAAAATGAATCACGCCAGATTTCCGAGATATGAGGAATTGGTTTGAGGGAGATGCATTGCACACACGAGAGGCTACATAACAAAATGTAGGATGCACAAATAGTGTGTGCTGATGGGAAAGATGCTGCGGTTTGAGCACAGTATTTGGGACCGGCAGCAACAGCAACCCAATGGGGTTGTCAAGGAAGCTGATTACAAGGAAGCCCACTGATTACACTGATTGGCCAATGCACCCACCTCAAAAGAAGTGCACACGGGCTGCACTGTCTAAATGCAAACGGTCGGTCCGACTAGCCTGCTCGGCAGGTGGCGCTCCTCAGTACTACGGAAGCAGCCGTCTACGGAAGCAGCCAGAGAGGCGAGGCGATCAATCCAGCCAACACCGGGCTGACAGGGTGCCACCCGGGTTTGCCCGTGAGCGCTTTGCGTCGGGCAAGCCCGGTGGCACGCGTGCCCCGCGCGAGCCAAGCTACGTCTGTCGTTACTGGCTGGGCTCCCGCCGAGGCGGAGCTCGGACGTCGCCTGAGCGTCGGCTGAGCAATGTCGGCCGCCTAGTCGTCTCGGCCGAAGGACACGAGCACCGGCAACAGGGCGCCTAGCGCGATCGCCAGGGTCTCGTACTTCGAAAGGCTTCTCGTCTCGCTCACGGTCACGGTGCCGTCCTTGGCGACTGTCCTCGTGCGCTTGGTCGACACCTCCGGCAGCACGCTGACCGCGGCCACGTAGACGAACGTGCCGCCGCTGAACAGCAGCGCGTAGCCCGTCGCGTGCGTGGCTCGCAGCGCCTCGCGATCCTCGGCGGCGAACGAGAAGAACGCGACGAGCGCGGCAGCCGGCGCCGACGCGGCGAACGCCAGCACCCGCCAGCACACCGCCGGCCGACTTAGACCGCCGCTGTGCATTAGGAAAGTCGACAGGCCGAAGGAGGCCGGCGCCTTGTGCAGCATTATGGCGGCGAAGACGACGGCGCTCAGCCGACCGCCGCCGCCGTCGGCGGTGGACGCGGCCGCGCCCAGAGCGACGCCGTCGGCGAGCCCGTGCACGATCAGACCGACCGTGGCGGCGAAGCCTCCTTGGCCGCTGCTTCGAGTCGGCAGCTCGGCGGCGGCGGCGGACTTGTCACCGTCCGTTGCTGCTTCGTCGTCGCCACCGCGGCCGTTAGCGTGCTCGTGACCGCCGGACAGCTGGTCCACGAAGAGCATCAGAGTGAAGCCGGCGACCAGAGCGAGCCCGGCCAGGCCGCGCCCACTCCCCGTCGTAGACGCATCGCCGTCGGAGGCTCTCCCAGCGCCTCCGCCGCTGCCGTCGGCCTGGCGGCGGGCCGGCGGACCTGCGGCGGCGAGCGGCTGCGTCGAGCTGAGCGGGACAGTTCCTGAGCTGCCGTTCGTGCAACTGCACGGCGGCGGCTGCGGCGAGCGCGCAGCGCGTCCCGCGCTCGACTCCAGTCCCTCGGGGATTATTAGAGCCAGCGCTGCGCCGAACAGCACGCCGGCGCCGAATATAGCGACCAGCTTGGACTTGCTGCCGGCCGGTCTCAGGAGCAGCGGGATGCATCCTGCTGCGCAGCTCCCGATAAACATAAAGCAAGAGTACAGCAGGATCGCCGCGACGTCACTCATCGTCACGCCCGAGCAACGCGTCTTGGAAAAAACCAGCAGCGCCACACAGTCACAAGGTGCGTGGGTCCGAAGGCGAAGCGGAAACGGAGCTCAGCTGGGATACTCGGAGGCCAATGGTATGCCGCCTAGGGCGCACCTGCTGCCCATTGGCCCGCTACAGCTGGCCGCGTGAGAAGTCGAAGGGTAACGTCTTCCGGCGGTCCTGCTTAGGAGGCTCGAGTCTGCAGACTAATTGTGGGCGCAACGTGAGCCCTCTGGGCGCGTGAGTATGTTTTGCATGTGAGTTCGATCCCAAGGTCTCCCAGTCCCCCTCTCCGTGCACATCCGGGCTCCCAGCCTCTCTCTACCCACGTGTCCAAGTTCGCTCTCTCTCTCTCTCTCTCTCTCTCTCTCTCTCTCTCTCTCTCTCTCTCTCTCTCTCTCTCTCTCTCTCCGTCTCTCTCACTCACTCACTCACTCTCTCTCTATCTCCCCCTCTCTCTCTCACTTTAATTCACTCACTCATGCGCTACTTCATCTCTCACCGAGTTCTTATCTCTCTCACTCCTCTCTCTCTCTCTCTCTCTCTCTCTCTCTCTCTCTCTCTCTCTCTCTCTCTCTCCCTCTCTCGTGTTCTCCTCTCTCTCTCTCCCTTAAACTCCACCTCTCGTGTTCTCTCTATAGTAATGATAATAATAATAATAATTCTGTATAGCGCCATCAGTGAACTTAATCTGTTCATAAGCACTTTACATTTGCTGCAAAGGAAGCACGATCGAATGTATACGAACTGTCCGGTATAGCAGTCTACGATTCAGAACTTATTTCAAATTAGTGCTTAGTGGTTCAAATTAGTGACCACGCTTGTGGCTCAGCGGAGTTATGGGGCTGCCGCTGGATTATATGTCAAGCCAGTTTATGGTAAAATGACAACAATAATAAAATACTTGATAAAGCGCCCCGTGTCTTTCTGAGCACTTTAAATTTGCTGCAAATGAAGCACAGTCAAATGATTAGTGGTAGCATATTCAATAATCAGCAAGAATAACATGGTTAGGGGTGATATACACAGGGTCAGCATGCAAATATAGTTATTGGCAGCATGCACAGTGTCAGCACGCATAAGCACACAAAGGACGAATCACATGGACGCACTAAATACTGAGATAAATAGGTGCATTTTTAGCTTCTTATTTAAATGTCGATAGGTCAGGGGATTTCGTGATGCCAGTCGGAACTGAGTTCCAGGCTTTGGGAGCATACGAGCTAAACCACGATCTGTCTCTCTCCCCTCTCTTTCTCTTCTCTTCTCCACTCTCTCTTCTCCACTCAAGCCGCATTTACACGGCGAGTCTTCCTTCCTTCCGTTTACTGGTCTGCGGTAGCCCAGAAGGTAAGGTGCTCGCTCTTCACGACCGAGGTTGTGGGTTCGAATCCTGCAGCTGGGAAATTCTGTATTGCCAACTGCAAGCAGTGATGATAGCCGATAAGGCTCTTCTGCTGCTTTACACACGAGGCTGTTAAATCAGCCAAGATTTTGTCTGCCCTGCTTGAGTCTTTAGTGCGTAGGTCACCAAGACTGGGGCGGATCAAGACTTAGGGAACATTTTGAAGGCTAGGCATTGCAGTTTCTGGGTGACTCACAATTTTCCCAATTACTTTTGGCCCTGTCTTTGTTCAATTTCGGAAAATTAGTTGCAATCTGAGTGAAATACCGGCAATAAAAGCTGTAAGGAAGTTGATAGAAAGCAATGAGGCATCAGAGCACAGGTACGGGTGTTCGCCATCTAAATAGAAATGAAAGTCTGGATCAAGCTTGGCGATTACATGGTTTTCCTATAACTAGTACGTTGGTTCTATCATCCTTCAATTTAAGAAAGTTTGCTGCCATCCATGTGCGGATGTCATCAAGCTATTTCATTCCTACGCTTAAATACGGGTCTCCCAAATAACTGCGATACAGTGCGATACGCTGAGATAATAATATTAATACTAATACACTTGATAAAAAGCCCTCAGAGAACTCAATCTCTTTCTAGGTACTTTACATTTGCTGCAATTGAAACACGATCGAATGGCGAGTGGTGACATGCTTGATAAACAACATGAATAACATGGTTAAGAGTGACATGCACCGGGTCAGCATGCAAGTGTGGTTAGTGGCAGCATGCAACGGTATCAGCACGCATAACCACATAAAGGACGAATCACAGGGACCCACGAATGCTATTATAAATAGGTGCGTTTTTAATTTCTTTTTAAATGTAGTCAAGTCAGGGGATGTCGTAACGGAAGTCGGGAGTGAGTTCCAGGCTTTGGGAGCATACGAACTAAATGCACTGTCTCCAAAGAATTTGAGGTGTGTACAAAGTATAGATCAACAATTAAATTCCGAAAAGCGGGTGGTATGATGCTTAGCCTGGTGGGGGAGTAGATCTGATAGGTACGCTGGAGCCAAACAATGAAGGGACCTAAAAGTGAGCGACAAAACTTTGAATTTGATCGCTGCTTGACTGGTAGCCAGTGCAGGTCGGCGAGAAGTGATGCGACGTGGCAACTGCGACGCTCGCGACAGACAAGCCTAGCTGCGGAGTTTTACACAAGCTGTAATCGCCTGATTGCACATGCTGCTAGGCCAGCAAGCAGACCGTTACAGAAGTCAAGACGGGATGTCACAAATGCATGGACCAACTTAGATGTGGTATCCCTATCTAAACAAGCCCGAGTTTTAGCAATATTATATAGCTGAAATAGGCAGACTTGATTGTGGAGCTGATGCGGCAGTCTAAAGAAAGGAACTTTGGAATACGATACCTAGATTTCGTGAAGATTGAACAGGAAATATGCTGGCAGAGTCAATTGTGAGTGTTGGCCTTTTTCAATTTCTAAATCACGCTTGGTTTGCCCATAGCTAGCACTGCATGCGATCTAGAATTTTCTTAATAAATGTCAGAAAGCTCCGGTTTTGATCGAAAGTTATGCATGATGGTGTTACGGGTTTACCCAGCAAATGTCGTGCAATTGCTACTTTTTTTGGCATGAGAGTAGTTATGAATTAATGTGATTTATATATACATTAATTATACATTTATATATATATACATTAATGTAATTAATTGTTGTGAAAAAAATGCTGACGAAGAACAAGTCTCTGGATCACCCATACATACTTTAGAGGCTGTCCACAGGCTGACCGTGAGCTGTTGACATCAGAGCTCTGAAATCGCCCACCCGTGTGATATGACTTAATCGTTGCAATGTAATGCCAGTGATATCCGTGCACCTTAAAGAACTGTGATCAGTGGGATCAGCCGCAGCTGGTAACCCTGCAGAGTGATCAGGGAGACTCTGAAAAAGTCAAGATTCGCCTCTCAAAGTTCTTATCGGAACTTACTTGCAAAGTTGGATGCTTTGAAGTGAGTTTAGCCGGTCCGCTACTACTCGTCCTACTAGTGTGTTTGATAGTAGGATAAGGACTGTGGGGGAGTTATCGAAGTTCCCCGGGTGTTCTACTGTTGACCACTTTCTGAGAGGTCAGGGAATAGCTCTTTGAATGACGCAGGGGAATTCTGAGGATAAAGACATATTAATTGTGTTTCCTGACGGACCTGGGTCTTAGCCTAAGGATAGCGACGAGATGGCCCATGAGGTAAGGTGCTTGCTCTTCATGACCGAGGTCCTGGGTTCCAAATTCCGCAGTGGAGGACCCTTTATTGCCAACTGCAAGCGGTAGCGATAGCCGTTAAGGCTCTTCTGCAGCTATGCAAATGAGGCTGTTAACTCATCTAATTGCTTAAGGTGCTCGCTGTTTACGACCCAGGTCGCGGGCTCGAGCCCTGCAGTGGTATTCCTTGTATGGAAAGCAATGGTGATAGCTGCTAAGGCCACCACTATAGAAAATGAGGCTACTAAATCGGAAAACCACTACATTATTAAATTTCCTTCGGGTGGATAGTAGCAGACAGGGTGTTTAAAGAAGGTGGTTGGTGTTGAGTTTAGAGAGCCAATACCTTTCTTAAATTGACAGGTGAACTTTGAAATAAAGTCAGCAGTAGCACTCTTGAAGCTGAATCATGAGGTAGAGCTGGAAGCGGAGGCTGAGAAGTCCAGTGGGAATGTTTGAGTGGGGACAAATTGCCTCAGCAATTCAGCAATCTTGTTTAAAAGGAAGCTAAAAAAAATTGCTAAATCGCTGCGATCACCTGCCAGGTATGGTGTTGGCCAAGAAGCGGTTAAGGAAACTAGTTAATGGATAAAAATAAGCATTTTTGCATAGGGAAATTGTGACTCGTCTAGATTCTAAAGCAAGACTTTGCCTAAGCTAATATGGCTTAGCGTGAACTTCAATAGTCCTCGCATGACTCGATGGACATTCAATATCTATCTTTTATATATTTGTCAAGCTTAAGCTGAGTGGTCAAGCTAACTTAAACTGTAAACCTGACCCATCAAGGCGAGCTGATCTCTTGAGCTTCATCTAAGGAGCTAGCTCATCCTGAATATTGGTTAGAGTCATCGTGTAGCGTTAATAAGGAGAAGTCGGAGATTTCACTGAGGGATAAAAGAATCTACTTCATTTTGGACGGCATCAATATCGTGGGTGGTAATGCTCCCCAATTTACAGATGAGTTTCGACAACGAATGGGACACATACTTCCGGATGAATACGATCAGTGCGTGATCAGACGCTCAGAATTGAGTAATAATAGGAGTTAAAAGCCTGTAGCAATTAACGAATATCGAATCAAGAGTGCGACGATTTTTTCGCAGTCAGGGTAAAATACACACCTAACGAAAGAAACTGATTTGGCCAAAGTTATCAATTCGGTCAATTAATCAAAACGGTATCGACCGAAATAGAGCAAGTCTGTATCTGGGGTCGTGCTGCCGCCATCGGCTCGGTGGCTAGCTATTGGAGGGCCTGAGTACAAGAAGTTTGAAAGCTGCTGCTCGAGGGTTCAGCAAACGGCCTGTAGCTGAGCGGGGAGGGAACGACAATGGCTACGCCGGTTTGGCCCAGCGGTTGAGGCGCTCGACCCGACCAAGGTCTTGCCGAGGTCGTGGGCTCGAGCCCCGCGGCATATGTGACGTGCATGAATAGAGATTAAGTTCTCTCAGGGCCCCTGTACAAATGAAATGTATTTTTTCATACCACCCGTTTTCATTTACCTCAGCATGTGAATGAAAGAGACGCACGTCTACGTGGCGTCAGGCGGTTAGCCCCTGGGTCTTGAACCAGGAGGTAAGATGCTTGTTCTTCCTGACCCAGATCGTGGGCTCGAGCCGTGCAGTGGGAGATTCTGCACTGATCACTGCAAGCGGTTTAGATGGCCTGCAAGGTTTTTCTATCACTTTACAAATGAGGCTGTTAAATCGGCTAACTTAAGCTAGTTTAAGCCAGGTCTCGGTCGCAGCAAATAGGTCAATGGCATCGCCGAGAATCGTGCCGCGAATTACTAGGGATTTACTTCGCATAGTAATATCATGCCACCGGCACACTTTGAAGAGTGACAGCCTCGTCTTTTTGTGGGCGTGCTGGTTACCGAGTGATATGAAATCGATTCACCAGTGCTCGGGTGTGGGCTCGAGCGGAACCGCTCGTGAAATCGGAAAATACGATTAATTCTCCGCCGGAGTATTGCGAGATCTACGCGAACTTGGCTTCAAATTATTTCACCGACAATCATGTTGCTAAGAGGCTTCGAAAGCACGCTAGGATTTATTGTCGCACTAGCATCGGCTTCATGATCATTCCTCATATAGAAAATGTGCGAATCGTTACCGAGGAAAGGGCAACGTCGATCGGCGTCGCGTTCGTCGGAGCAGCTCCTACGACTCGCTGGCCGCGATTGGAGACGCTTACGCCGCTGGCACCTTTCGCGTAACGTTTTACCTTCTTTCGGTCAGGCGTCGGAGGTCTAGCGCGCACGCTACTTGGGTCGCGACTCGTGCGAACAAAACTACGGCACCGCTAACTAAATGTCGAAACGTTTCCGAATGAGCAATCCTTTGGCTTTTAGCTACGGTTTTCTCGTCTAACTTGTATTGCAAGACTACAACTCGATAGCTAAAACTAGCGCCAGTTCGCTGCTAAGCTCTGGCAACGGCCACCGCCCAGGCTTGGAAGACCCGAGAGTAGCGAGGGTCGCACCACGTACCTTGGTAGCGCTTGCAGCTTTTGACTCTTCACGTTCGACAGTTGCTAGTGCAACCAAGCATTACAATGTCCCTTGAGTATGAATTGTACACTCCATTTCCAACATACGTACGAGTCGCTAGAACAAGGCTCAGCCTTATTAGGGTGCTAATGATAATTATGACTAGACCTGGCTGCCGATCTCCCGGCATTGCTGAAACTAGCCGACAGCAACAACGGCAGGTCAATTAACCAGATATAATTTAGTTCGGCTCTAGCACTGGATGCTTGGTCCACTGAAACTCGAGACACAGCTCTAGCGCCAGGCGGTAAAATTAGGAGCTACCATAACGTGCGGAAGAAAGTATGCAGTCGCAGGGTTCAGCTTTATTTAAAAAATTACGAACTGCCACTAAGTCTTGGCAAGTAAGTCGGAGTGATCTCGAAAATCTACCTCGTCCCTTATTTGTGTGGCCTCGGCCGTTTCGGGCTGCAACGTTGGTGGCCCCAGCTGTGGGCGTTCGAGGCAAGCACGAGAGCACATGGATTCCCTACCAAGGCACTAAAATCATGGCCAACACTAGTCGGGCTCCACGAGCAAAGGCAAGCTATTTCCAGGCTATGCGAGATCAAACATCTGCTCTAAAAGGTTATGCGTTGGTCTTTAGATGGTCTAGGACAACAGCAGGCTTGTCTGCCTATTTTCGGCAATTACACGAAACCAAACAAATGTGCAAGCGCATGTGATGGAATATATTTTTTATTGAGGCTCGTGGCGATCCAACAGCACGTACGAATAGAAGGGTGCACCAGGGTTGACTTCTTGTGTAAAGTAGCTGACTTCGGTGGTATGCACTCTGAAGCCCACCCAAGCCTGCAGTCGGGTATTTGGACGTGTTGCTGCACATGCAGACACGAGGATAAGCAGGACGGCAGACCGAGAAGGGCGCTGCGACACGATCACCTGCTGTAATGATATAGTTGACGATCAGCTCGCACTGTGGAGTGATCATGCAGAGTGAGCCTCCAGTTTCACGTTTTGGCAGGTCCCATTATGCCCGGATCCAACGGCCCGGGGTTGGTCAGCCGCGCGCCTCTGTCGAGGAGCAGCAAAGCAACGAACAAGGAAGGAAAGGTGGACGCATTAGGATGCTTGGACAAGCCGAAGAGAACGTGAGATGGCGTGGGCTAGCCAATATCCAGATTCGGCAGTTCACCAGAGTAAGCCGTTGGGCACTATAGGACAAAAACAAATAATGGGAAAGAACTTAATTCTTGTTTTTTAAGGAGGGCAGTCGGATTCGTATGATCCCAGCATAACGAACTAGTTTGCTATTTCTAGACATTTATTCTAGCTGTATATTTGCAGGGAATTAAAAAAGGGGCAATCTTCAATTGAATGTTTTGTTTTTCGGGACCAAGGTCACTCTGCTACTGCAAACAAAAAACGTTTGGGCCAAGAGCGATTACTGAGGATGGATAATTTCAGTAATGGTTTTTAGTGTGAGAATTGGTATCCGAAACTGGCACACGAAAGTCATGAACCTGTCTAACCTAAGGGATGGAATGTCAATAGACCAGAACGCCACCGCATTGTTTATGACAGCACCGGCACAGCTCATTATGATAAGAACAGAGGGGGGGAGAGAGAGAGAGAGAGAGAGAGAGAGAGAGAGAGAGAGAGAGAGAGAGAGAGAGAGAGAGAGAGAGAGAGAGAGAGAGAGAGAGAGTGTGAGTGAGTGAGAGAGAGAGCACGCCAGACAAATAACCACAACTGTCTCATGACCCCGGCACAGGTGGCCTGCTGGGTGCTGCCGTCGTACGTATTATCGATCGTTGGCTGTTTCTGACAAAGGGGGGGTCGGTTTCGTCGAGAAGGTCGGCTTCCCAATCCGTGTCGACTGCTGCGTCGCTTGGGTCGTACCGGAACACGGGCACCTGCTGTCGGCGCTGCTGATGCTTCCAGCGGCGCATTAGCAGAAACACCTAAAAAGGGGACGGCCGAACGTTATGGACATGGACTTGCTACTAAGGTACAGCAGTTCATGATTGCTGGCGTGCTCTGCGATCGTTGCCACGCCTGCATACATTGGTGCTACACCGAAGACTAGCTGGGCATACTTCCAACAGCTAGCTTTACGATGTCTGTCGAGCGTTTGCAAGGACTAGCGATGTTATGTAAGTAGTTTGTTAGAAAGACTGCAGTTGCGGAGCCACTACAGCTCATCCGTCACCAGGCAAGCAACACTTTCTTTACTCTGCCTCGTGTAACGGTGGCATGCAATATGAATCAGATTATGAAATGTCCTGAAGACTACTATCGGTTCCTGAATCATGAACATGATGTCATGCGTGATAATTAGTCAGCTGTACTTTAGGCTTAAGAAGAAGCTGTAAGATATGGCTGGTGCCATTTACCTGCGCTTCTTTGTAGCTATAATAAATATAAATACAATTCGTTTGTATAGCGCAATACGAGAATTTGATCTCTTTTCGCAAGCTTCACGTATGCCACGAGGCTCCAACCCACAGACTTGGTCATCAAATACATTCACGTTGACCTCAGTCTTTAAGAATAGCACTTTGACCAATGGCCAAACCAGTGTGGCACCATGGAATAGACTGTTCTACGTTAATGACATGGAATTTTTTAAAGTATGGACGCTTTCTATTGCTTTTGTGTTCTGCAGCGAATGGCATGTATGCCTGTTTGAGGCAGCATCTGCAACTTGCTGTGCTTTGAGGCATATTGAGCTGGCGTCTGCAAGGACTAGCACTGTACGAGTACTTCGTTTGCAGCCTAAGGCTCGTACCACTAGCAGCCAACGCACCGAATATCCGAATAAATGTTAGCATAACCACTCAGAATATATTACAACAATGAAAGATTTTTATTTGTTTTTGGTTTTTGCACCAATGGGTATCATCGCAGACCATGATGAGGGGATTTCGGGAAGGAGGGAGGGAGAGGGAAGAAGGGAGACAGAGAGACATACAGATTGTGACAGAGGGAGGCTGAAATCATGAGACACGCGCGCACGCGCACGCACACACACACACACACAGATTGTGTGTGTGAGAGAATTCTGAGGGCGCTATGCAAGCATATTATTATTACGGAGGGAGAAAGAGACACCGAGAAAGCAAGAAAGAGCAACAGAGAGACTACGAAGGAAGAGACAACGACAGATAGACAGAGTGGCACACACAGAAATATAACACATGCACAGCAACAGTGAAATGGAGAGACTGAAAATCTCGACCTCTGTAATCTGCTCTGATCCCGTTCAAAGACAGTAAGTTTGCAGCATGGATAAGCAAGAAACAAAGTTGCTGCTTTGCGTTGGCATCACCCACAAACCTGCATACAGCTATCTCGGCTGCGATGTCACGTGCCATTAGACAGCTTACAATATAGCATCGCGAAATGCTTGGCAAGATGCTCGCCAAGGCTGGATTCGACTAAAGGAGATGCAGAAAAATAACGATCTCGAGCAAATCAGGATCTTACAGCATGCACAGCATGGCAGTAGGATAGCCCTTACATTAACTAAATAAGGACTTAGACTCGACTATCCACTCACACTTGATAAATCTATCGCTTCAGCAAGAAGCATCCACAATTTACCAATTTCAATGCAAAGCATGACGGTTCCTTTAGAGAGAGAGAGAGAGAGAGAGAGAGAGAGAGAGAGAGAGAGAGAGAGAGAGAGAGAGAGAGAGAGAGAGAGAGAGAGAGAGAGAGAGAGAGAGAGAGAGAGAGAGAGAGAGAGAGAGAGAGGGAGAGAGAGAGAGAGAGAGAGAGAGAGAGAGAGAGAGAGAGAGAGAGAGAGAGCTAAGGTGCATAGAGAGAAAGAGAGAGAGAGAGAGAGAGAGAGAAACCTGGTCTTTCATGCCACAAGCATGCGTAAGCTGAGGCTGCTGCATAGACAAAACAATAGTGCAGTCATTTTCTTATTCCGATGGCCTCGTGGGAACCAGACAAAAGCCAGTGTGGACACACGTAGGTCCAGCAGCGGCAGTACCATTCGGCACGACTCGGGGGTGCAAAGTTGGCTTTTGCAGTCGGCAAGCTATGCCAAACAGAAAGCGGAGGCGGAGCCAAACATGAGGTCCAGCAGCAGCGAACCAATGGGAAGCATCAGAAGGGAGCCAGCCGGTCACCTCTCTCTCCTGCCCCCCCCCCTTCCCGTCCACATCACACTGCTGGGCAGTGCCGGCCCTCCTCGAGCACTTCACATTGCAGCACCGACAGGCAGACAGATCCAGAGGCAGCAGCAGAGCAGGCACACCACTGCCGACCTCGATGCCCCGCAGGCTGCCACGTGGTCTTACCAGGAGAGTGATGAGTGCAACTGCCACCAGCGCGGCAGCGGGAATGCCAAACAAGAATATGGCGTGGTTCGAGAAGAACTGCTCGCTTGAATGTCTCGGAGAAGTGTCGTTGCCCAACAGCTCGAGGAGCGGCGGCAGCGGGGAGACCATTGCTGCACTCGCTTCACCGACGCCAGAAGCGCTCATCTAGCAGTCAGCTGCATGCGCAGCCGAGATTAGCCCGTGCAGCAATTCGACGGCGGTGCGCTCACCGAGCCTCCCGATCCTGCAAGTGAGCGAGCATGCGAGTGCCAGTGGCTAACTAGACAAGGTCCCCCCCTCTTACGCTGACGAGGCTCGACGGTCTAGCGAGCATAGACGCACGGTGAATAACAAAAATAACAATACATTTCTATAGCACTCTCGGAAAACTTAATCTCTTTCTAGTCACTTTACAGATGCTGTATAGAAAGCATACCTAACTATTGGTGGTAACATCCGCAAGCAGCAGGCACAGTGTAAGCAGGCACGAAGGACGAATCGTAATGACCCACTAAATGCTGTAACAAACAGGTGTTCCAAGATCTTTTTAATGTTGTCATGTCAGGGGACGTTGTGACGTGCGCCGGTATGTCAGGAGACGTTGTGATGAGCATCGGTAGTACCAGGCGTTGGGAGCATACGAACAAAAGGCACGGTCTCCAAAGGTTTTGAGGTTCGTATGAGGTACGGCTAAACGATTCGAGTAAGAAAAACAGGTAGTGCGACGCCTAACCTGGTGGGGAAGTAGTTATGATAGGTAGGCTGGAGCCAGAGAATGAAGGGACCTAAAAATGAGTGACAGTACCTTGAAGTTGACATGCTGCTTGACTGGGAGCAAGTGCAGTTCGGTGAGAAGGGTGTGATGTGGCAATTGGGCCGCTTACAACAGACAAGCCTAGCTGCCGAGTTTTGCACGAGCTGTTAGTGCCTGACTGCACTCGCACCCGAAGTCGAGATGAGATCTAGCAAATGCATGGGCCAGTTTCGATGTAGTGTCCCAGCCTAAGCAAGCCCAAATTTTAGCAATGTTGTGCCGCTGAAAGAAGGCAGACTTGACTAGGGAGTTGATTTAGTCGTCTAATGAAAGGTCACTTTGGAACAGGACACTCAGATTACATGCAGATTCATCAGGAGATATGCTGGCAGAGCCAATTTTGAGTGCTAGGTTTTCCAATTTCTGAATCACACTTGGTTTGCCCATAACTAGTAAGATGGTTTTGTCTTCATTCAATTTAAGAAAGTTTGCTGACATCCACGAGCCTACACTGACGATCTAAAAAATAAACACTCGCACTCATGGAATCAAAATTAAACTTGAATTGTGGCCATGTTTTGTGAGCTCGTGGCCGATAGATGCCATCAGAATCAACCAGGAGTGATTGAAAAATTGAGTTAGGAGTGTTAGTTGCGAATGATCCAAACTGCCACCTTGCTTTGCCTATCACCTATGAAAAACTTGTCATGGCAATGTCTTGATTCTCGTAAGATAGTGTGTCGACGCACCGTCTGATACACTGTGAAGAAAAATTTACTTGAATGTACCCGGTATCCCGATTTTGTAAAACAAACTTAAGCGACTGAGTGAGGCATTCCCTTCATAACTTATCACGCTCGAGACGACCGATTTGGTGTTGCATTAGACAGTGGCGGAGCCAGGATTTCATCTGGATGGAGAAGACCTGCAAAAACATTATGTAGGGAGCCAGACCTGCAAAATTGTTATGAAGGTGGACTAGTGCCAGCAATTAATGAAAAATTATAGAGGGCTAAACCGTAGTGTCTATTCAAAACGAACTCTGCGGTTGCTCATCGAATGGAATTATGGCACTTTTGTCATTGGTGACGGTCAGGAGAGGGACACAGGAATAGGGGGTTAATCCAGGTCACTGCCCAGCTACGGGGGGGGGGGGGGGGGCAAACGCCCCTTGCCCTCTCTGGCTCCACCACTACCCATAGGCATATCGGCCAGACACGATCCAAAATATGCAACGATTCCCTGCCTTTGTAAAAGCAAAACACAATCCAGCAGCGTTTTCTGATACGAAAAACTTGAAAATTAGGAAACGCTTTCAACTGTTATGATAGACCTTGGCTGACTTTGAGTACCAAAACTATAGTAATCCTCATGTATACAAAATTATCCATCAAGATTATGAAGAACTATTAATTTGCATTTACATTAGGTCGATGGAGCTAGTGACGAATAAGGTAGCAGTTTAAAACGGTCCTTTAACTCCATGCTTATCAAAAAATGCTTGGCTATTATTTATTTCAAAATTTGCTATCATCAATTTTTTGCATCACGTCGGAGTCTGGACTATAGATGCTAGAGAACAAAACCTAGTTTCAAACCTTGACTTGCAGAGGAAGTGTCCAATCCAGCAATTGCATTCAATTTTTAAAAACAGCACAAATGACACGCCTGTTAAACATTCCAGTGCACAGCGCTGCTGCAATAACGAGATATCTTCAAAAGTGGTGCAGCTGTCGGAAGCAGAAAGTGGGCCCAGAACCACCAAACTTACACGGTATCTTTGTTCTATGTATCTTTGCACCTGGTTAGTAAATCAAGGGGTAGCATGCAGCGTTTGCCAGCCATTTCCGTCCGTTATACAAATCCTGGCGTCTAGTGGTATTTTCTTGAGGCTGGAGTCTATACAACTCTGCAATATTTGCATTTTTAATTTGATTCCTGTGACGAATGAATTTCCGGACCAATACTGCAGGTATATAAACATACCTGTACGTGCCTACTCCAAGCAGACTGGACACGATAACTATATTTGCAGCACCACGGAAGATAAAATGTCTATTGAAAAGAAAACATCTCGTTAAGGAAAGATGGCGCTATTTAAGTTGAATGGAACAATGCCAATGAGCTCAGCATAACCAGGAATAGCATTGCAAATAAAGCTAATTATGAAAACCCTATCGCATTACATTTTTAATTTTCGTGAGTAAAGCAGGTCGGGTACAGATCTGGGTGTACCCTTATTTAAGATAAGGCATTAGCAACTTTGCCCCGCTGCACGGCCATCATGCCCTGAAGGATTTCGATGTCAGACCGTCGTACTCCCCCGAGATCCTCAGAAACGGGTACCCATATACAACAGTCGTCAATCACCTACCTATAAATTTAATAATAATAACATAATAATAATAATGCACTTGATAGAGCGCCCTCGGAGAACTCAATCTCTCTAGGCGCTTTACATTTGCTGTAAAGGGAAATGCAATTGAACGGTGAGTAAAATCATGCTTGATAAAGAAACAAAATGAATAACATGGTTAGGGGTGACATGCACAGGGTCGGCATGCAAATGTGGTTAGTGGCAGCATGCACAGTGTCAGCACGCATAAGCACATCAAGGACGAATCACAGGGACCCACTAAATGCTGTCCTAAATAGGTGTTTTTAAGATCCTTTTAAATATGGTCAGGTCAGGGGATGTTCTGACCCTGGTCGGGAGGGAGTTCCAGGCTTTGGGTGCATACGAACTAAATGCACGGTCTCCAAAGGATTTGAGGTTTGTACGGGGTATTTGTAGACTGTTGGATTCCGAAAAGCGGGTGGTACGATGCTTGGCCTGATGGGGGAGTATGTCGGAGAGATAGGCTGGAGCCAAAGAATGAAGTGACCTAAAAGTGAGCGACAAAACCTTGAAGTCGATCCGTTGCTTGACTGGTAGTCAGTGCAGGTCGGCAAGAAGTGGTGAGATAAGGCAACGGCGAAGCTCACGACAGACAAGCCTAGCAGCAGAGGTTTGCACCAGCTGTAATCGCCTGATTGCACATGCCGGTAGGCCAGCAAGCAGTTAGTTACAGAACTCAAGTCGGGATGTCACAAATGCATGGATCAACTTAGACATGGTATCCTTATCTAAACAGCCCAAATTTTAGCAATGTTATGAAGCTGAAAGTAGGCAGATTTGACTGTGGAGCTGATATGGTCGTCTAACGAGAGGTCGCTTTGGAATATGACACCTAGATTTCGAGCTGATTCAACTGGAGATATACTGGCAGAGCCAATTTTGAGTTTCAGCCTTTCCAATTTGTGAATCACACTGGGTTTGTCCATAACTAGTAAGTTAGTTTTATCGTCATTTAGTTTTAGAAAATTTAATGCCATCAATATGTGGATGTCATCAATACATGCAGCAAGTGAGTTGAGAGAATTCGAAGTGCTCGAAGGCTGGGAGGGATAAAAGCAAAGGTACAACTGAGTGTCATCCGCATGGAAGTGAAAGCCTATATTGTGCTTGGCAATCACATCAGCAAGAGGCAGAGTATAAACCGTGAAAAGAATCGGACCTAGCACTGAGCCCTGAGGTACTCCATATTTCAGAGGTACCTCGGATGATCTTTGTCCATTCACATCAATACTCTGGAGTCTCCCACTCGAGGTAGGACCTGAACCATTGCAGAGCAGTGCCAGTGATGCCTAGGTGAGATGAGAGGTGCTCTAGAAGAACTTTGTGATCGATAGTATCAAAAGCTGCCGAAAGATCGAGCAAAACAAGCAGAGACACTCTACCCATGTCTGCGTTCCTAAGTAGGTCGTTGTATACCCTAAGCAATGCTGACTCTGTGGAGTGATTAGCTCTAAAGCCAGAGTGGAACTTACTAGCAAGGTGTGAGGTTTCGATATATGAGTTTAGCTGGTCTGCCACGACCCGTTCCAGTGTCTTTGATAGGAATGGTAGAAGGGAGACTGGGCGGTAGTTGCTTAAGTTCTCTTAGTCTAGTGACGATTTCTTGAGAAGTGGCTTGACTACAGCTTTTTTGAAAGGTGCTGGGACATGACCTGAGGCTAATGACATATTAATGATGTTAGTTATGCATGGCAGCAGCAGATCAATGCAACGTATGAGCAGGACAGAGGGAATAGGCTCCAGAGGACTTGTTGTCCTCTTTGATTGAGATACGAACTTCAGGACTAGATCACTAGTGACCTGCTTAAATGTAGACATTGAGGTGCAGCCAGGAATCGGAGAACAGCATTCTAGTGGAGATGTTGGCATGGCAGCAACTTGCATAGAGAAACTTATAAGAGGTCCAAATTATTCGGATTCGTGATATCTTCGAGATCAGATGCGTTCATCAGACTCATGGCGGCTGAGATGCACCATGGCAACTATTCACGGAGCAGATAACGAAATGTCTTTTATTTCTTATATAATTCATTTCTTCATCTAGAAGAACAAAATGAGCGACTAGTACCAGTCCCGTGCCTCCCATTGCAGGGGCAATGCTCTTGCTAAGAAAATATCTGACTGCTGCCACACAGTTGTCTCTTTTGTGAACCAAGAATCAATAAAATCGATCACATACTCACAGTTGTTGCATTGATAACCGAGTAATACTGGCATTTATCGTCATCTGCGAATGCTAAGCTCCTAACAAATTCTTGGTCAGGCTAGCTATCCGTGCTCACAATAAACTAATTCGTGACATCTCGTCTCGACTTCTGCAACTCACTGCTTACTGGCCTCCCAGCATGTGCGATCAGGCGATTGCAGCAGGTGCAAAACTCCGCAGCTAGGCTCGTCTGTCGTGAGTGTCGCAGTTGCCACATTACTCCACTTCTCGCTGACCTGCACTGGCTACCAGTCAAGCAACGGATTGACTTCAAGGTTTTGTCGCTCACTTTTAGGTCACTTCATTCTTTGGCTCCAGCCTATCTCTCCGACATACTCCCCCATCAGGCCAAGCATCGTACCACCCGCTTTTCGGAATCCAACAGTCTAGAAACACCTCGTACAAACCTCAAATCCTTTGGAGACCGTGCATTTAGTTCGTATGCACCCAAAGCCTGGAACTCCCTCCCGACCAGGGTCAGAACATCCCCTGACCTGACCACATTTAAAAGGATCTTAAAAACACACCTATTTAGAACAGCATTTAGTGGGTCCCTGTGATTCGTCCTTCACGTGCTTATGCGTGCTGACACTGTGCATGCTGCCACTAACCACATTTGCATGCTGACCCTGTGCATGTCACCCCTAACCATACTATTCATCTTGTTTGTTTTTCAAGCATGATTTTACTTACCATTTAATTGCATTTCCCTTTGCAGCAAATGTAAAGCGCCTAGAAAGAGATTGAGTTCTCTGGGGGCGCTTTATCAAGTACATTATTATTATTATTATTACTAGAACTAATCACCAGTATAAGCCGAGTCAAGATATCTACACTCAGTCAATAATAATAATAATATTGCACTTGATAAAGCGCCCTCAGAGAACTTAATCTCTTTCTAGGCGCTTTACATTTGCTGCAAAGTGATACGCAATAGAATAGTAAGTAAAATCATGCTTGAAAAACAAACAAAATGAACAATATGGTTAGGGGTGACATGCACAGGGTCAGCATGCAAGTGTGATTAGTGGCAGCATGCACAGTGTCAGCACGCATAAGCACAACAAGGAGTTGCCAGCTACTAGCTTGACCGATGCTCATTCGTTCTAGGTCCAGCACCGAGACGGTGCAATAAAGAAGAGAAATGGGTATGACTTGTATAGCACGAAGTGCCACCGTGCGATAGCAAAAATAAGCTATCGGCAACTTTCGAGCCCAAAATTTGAGTGTAACACGGATCACTGCGATACCGGGTGGCCCTGGAAGAGACTACCAACGCTCCGGGGAACAATACCGACTGGTAACTGAAGTGGTCGTAACCTTTGTCTACTACTACATTATAAAAAAATGTGATTATTAATTAGATAGTGAAGACAAGTCGAATGTTGGTATTCGCAAAACATTGGATGGATGCAGTCAGCTAATGACCATGCAAGTGCTCGAAACATGAACTCGGACAAGTTTGACGTCTCGTCCAGCTGCCACTCCAGTTTATAAACTCGGTCTGTCAAGCAAGATAATGAATAGCAACAGCTGGTGCTGGAACGCAATCAAACACTCATTGAAAGCACTTCATGTGCATTAAGGTCGCATTCAGTTCGAATATAACTATGAATGGACATGCTGCCAAAATCCCTGCATGGTAAAGCATAGGCACTTAGAAAACGGAACTTGAGCGATATAATAATAATAATAATACATTTGTATAGCGTCATCGGAGAACTGAATTTTTTTCCCGGCACTTTAGGGATGCTGTATATAAAGCATTACCAGATGTTTGGTGGTCGAATCCGAAAGCAGCAGGCATAGTGTAAGCAGGTACATGCACACGAATTGAAACAGAGACTCCTAGGATGTCGATATGAATAGTCGGCGAATGAGCATCAGCTTGACAAAAATTTATAACCTACTATCAGAGAAGTTTCAAGGAGGTAACATCCAGTCAGGCCAGGGGAGGCTACTTCCCTAGACTCACCAGTGATGTCAGTAATAGCTAAATTCGCCAAGGCTACTTGGCAGCGAAGCTCAGATCTAAAAATATTGCTGAGCTAGATAATCGCATCGGAAGCTCCACAGCAAACATTGAATTGGCTGGCATACCTGGTCCTGCTTCAGATGGATCTGAGCATGGCAAATGATCGACAGTCTGGGAAAGACAGTGCTGGGGGTAGCCTCACAGATCGGAAGTTAGCCGGTCGTCCAACTTCCGGCCATAATGCGCAGGTGCTAGGAAAAGCGGTGAAGGTCACCTGCTAGCCATCTGTGAACAGGCACTGCTATTGTTTTGCTGACGATTTGAGTGCACCGTCATTCTATTTATGTGGATTAGGCCCTCCTTCAGAAGGTCATGGCGTTAGTCCAACCGGGACTCCTGCGTTCAGTGTTAAAGTCGTTGACGCACATGCGTCTCGTTTATCCCACTAGCATCCGTCACCGGTCTTCCCGTCATCACAGCGTACCTGCTGGGGCTGCTTGCGAGCCTGTCGCGAGTTTTGGCGGTCAGAACGTGGCGGCTGTGTGTGATGTATGGTCATCAAAGTTCGCGGAAAAGGGTGTTCCTGATGCATCTGCATCGGCTGAACTACTGGTTGCACATGCGCTGGGGAGGAAAACGGTAAGGCTGCGGCAATATTCGCAATAGACTTGAAAATGAGTCTCTTGAGCTTGTAAATTGTTGTTTTTCGCTTGGCAATAAAATGAATGTGCCTATCTGAACATCCGCAGTCACCCTACCGATTAGGTAGACTAGGTCTTAGGGCTTGGTTGATTGTGAGCATAACCTTACCGTTAGTTGAGCGTTGCAATAGCCTTTCACTCGCGGGAGCGTGCTCATTTGTTAGGGCTGTGTGTACCCACTTATGTTCTTGAAAATAAAATATTTTCTTGAAAAATGCAAAAAACGATTGCCAACCATAAGGTTAATACATACTTGGCATTTCAGAGTGTGATGGCGCCGTGGTTAAGGTGCTCGCCCCGACCAAGGTCTGACCGAGATCATGGGCTCGAGCCCCGTGACATATGTGAAGCGCATGAATCGGATTAAGTTCTCTTAGGGTACTATATAAATAAATAATGTATTAATTATTTATGATGTTGCAACGTTGGTTTGCAAGCCATTTTGCGTATAAATGCTGGTCATGTCCTCTTGTATTTTAATCATACTGGATCATGATGTTCCAGCGATATTCCTTATTAATTGCATTGCTGCAGAGCTTACAGTGACGAGCACTTGTACCTACCTTTACTTGTATACCTTTACTGCCTGCCATTGGTTTGGTCGGTGACACTTGATTGGTGGTACGTAGGGAGTTTGATGTATTCGCTGGTGGCTGCTTAGGTCTTTGGACTGGGCCTGGCAAGAGAAAATCGGCGAAAACAGGGCCGCCCTAAGATTTATTAAGGTCTTGTGTTTAGATGCGTCTGCTTACATATTAGTGCTTGCTATAGAACAAGCAACCAGATATCTCTTCAGGTCTCATCCACACGGCATTCCACTAGTATCTCCAGCTGCTGAACTCCTAAATCCAATCACGTCACTTTCATTCACTTGCCCTTTGTGTGCCATGCTGCACCGAAAATCTGCCATTAATCATCATGGATTAGACCAGTGATTTGTGCAGTTGGTAGGGAATGCCTTTTTTGGCTAAATCGGAGCAGCATGTAGAGACCGATTTTCTGAAGGGCAGACTAGAGCCCGATTAGGATAATTTGCAGTGACGATGGTTGCAACGGCTAGTTAGAGGCCTTGCTTCTGTTGTGGATGTTTAAAAGCCGTGATATTGTACAAAACTGCACTTGTTGTGCATATGGCTAAAGATTTTATATCGCTTTTGCTTTCATGCTTGCTAATCAGTGGTGGGTGGAGCCAGAGAGCAGCAGGGGCATTTACCCCCCCCCCCCCACACGCGCACACAGCAACCTGGGGCTGCCACACACACACACACACACACAGAGGGGCAGCAACCTGGGGCTACCCCTCTGTCACTACCATCAACGACAGAATAATCTCCTTATTCCACTCGATGAGTAACCGCCGAGTTCATGTCGAATAAACACTGATTTTTCGGAATAATCATTCACTAATTACCGGGCTAGCCCCGTCGACATAAAAATCTTGTGGGTCTCGCGCACCTACATTTAAATTGTGTAGGTCTTGCTTCCCATTTGAAAATCCTTGCTCAGCCACTACTAGTAACCCCTCACTCAGCAAGTTGCAGCCAACGTTAAGATTTGTTTCACTTGCATCTTAACATGTGCAGCTTTTTGGTAGAGATGTTAGCTGCTTTTAGACAGCGCCCTGCATATATCTGTGACATCTCCAGTCATGAGAGATAACTTGAACTCGGCTCTTAAGCCTTGGAGCTATCGTACAATAGCGGCAAGTCGTGGTTCTTGTTGTTCTGTCAAGCGGCTGAGGCTGGTGCTGCTTAGTTACCATGTTCGAAGCAGGTTAATATAGGCAAAAGTATTGTATGCGTGTTGGTGGCTTGCCATGAATTTGGGATGTTAACCATCTAATTTTTTACATTTGCAATACGTTTCATTACACGAAGCAGGAAGCTGCCGATGTATACTTACATTTTGCAACGTGGTCCTCGTCAGTGTTCATACCATGCATTTGTTTGTGGCTGCCTAATGTACTTCATTTGGTTTGCAGTTAGAAGGGATGCCATCTTGGCAGATACTGAGTGCTGAACACACAAGCAAGATTAATCTGCTGTGCCAGCAAAGACTTAAAAGGTCAGGCTTTTTGTTGGTAGCTGTTGACTGCCTGCCTACTTGGTATCATGACGTATAGTCTCATTGTAAAGCCAGTTACCCAACATTTTACTTGGCCTGCTTGTGGTTAGCATTCCCCCTCCCCTACTGAGTGGAAGCTTATGCTGTTTGTAGTTTGTCTATTGTTGTAGTTACACTATCGGCTGAGCAGTTTTGTGGCAGTTATCTTGTCGCATTTTTCAAAATTTTAGTATTTGCATTACTGAAGTATTGCCGGTATCAATGCCGTTGCCACATATTTACACGTGCAGCTTTGTTACTCGACTTCATGTCTGAGGTGTATGGATATTTTCTGATGAACATCCACGAGCTTCTATAGAAGTTGTTAATGGACCCTTTAAAAGCCAGAGTAATTCGTGAGGCAGATACTCTGGGCAGGCATCCCTGCTTGGCCATGAGTTTTCGTGCGTGTTATCAGTAGCCTATCGATATGCTTCCTTCGCAGCATATTTAAAGTGCATGGAAAGTAAATTAATGTTCTGAAGTTGCTATACAAAGGTCTTATTATCATTTTTATTAATATTTTGTATGCACTCATCCTCTTATGAGTAGAAATGCCCTAATAATGGGAATTTCAATCCTCCCGCTGATCTCTGTTTGGGCTTTTTATTGTGTATGATGGGAGCGAGAATAGTCTGAGCACAACATAATTGAAGACCTTTCGCTGCTATTGAGTCTTTCACACTTTTAAAAATGGTCCCAGTTCAGGCCATAGCGACCAAGTTTGAGTCATTCAGACTGTAGGCTTACCGGTGCCATTAGTACTATCGTTTCAAAGGCATTCTTCTTGGTCTCTCCATAGGAGGAAGGCAAGAGTAATCTACTATGATTACCAGGCTGTAGTGTGATTTTATGTATGGATGTATGTATGATTACTGGGCTGTAGATCTACATCAAGTCTAGTCTGATCTCTTCTATCAGTTTATTAGTCATGTTACTGTATATCTGGTTTTATGTTCCAGAGTGCCAGTTCAGTACATATTGCAAGAATGGGACTTTCGAGACCTGACACTGCAAATGGATCCTCCTGTTATCATTCCAAGACCAGAGACAGAGGTAAGCTGAGTGCTAAGTGGTTTTGAGTTGTCGAGGTTGAAGAAGTGGGCTGTGCTCTTCGCACTGACCGCTGCTAGTTTTCGTGGATATTTGGTTGACACTATTTCAAAATAATGCTGCATACTTTCTGTACCATCTATCCAGCTGATCTCATTCCAACCACGACTACTGTGCTACTCTTCAAGCTCTGTACTCATCGATTGCTCAGCTGCCCAACGTCCTTCAAAAAAAATTTCGCTTGGAAAGATCTCTTGCTGAACAGGTTGAGATAGCAGAAAATAGTTGCTTATCGGAAAAAGTGTAGTCTTTGATATTGGAAATGTAACTGCCTTGATCATGGGTTATCTGTTCGTGGCTTTTGTGGCTATTTGGTGCTATCACTATCAATCAAGAGTGCAAGACTTTCAACACAACATTTGTAAAGTGTCTAGAAAGAGATTCAGTTCTCTGAGGGTGCTATATAAATGTATTATTAATATATTATTAATACTCGTCAAATTCCTGAAAACAGAAGAGCAATCGGTCTGACGTAGGATACTCCCAAGTGGTATCCCGAAGTGGCACATATGTTAACATAAAAAAGTATGTACTTCATTATCTATTTTGGAATAACATCATGTCATGCTGGCCATCGCCTACCGAGTTATACGACAGTTCATTATTTCAAGTATACCGATTTTTTTCAATTATACAGGAGCACTAGAGGTGAGCAGTCATCCGTCTTGAATTATAGTTAATGTCTACAGAGTCTCAAGATTACAGGTTTCTTCAGTTTCTTCTAGTTTTTGAACCCGGGATGTCGATCCATGCACTGAGCTATAATAATGTCTCTGTATGTGATACTGACAGTGATACCGATGTCAGTGATACCGATGTGTGATAGCGATAGGAATCTAAAACGGCAGCTGGATTCATATATTTACATTGGTGAATGTGGGTCAGTAGTATAAACCACAGTCAGGTGCTCACGGCTGTGTTCTCGTGATGGTGGCTTGGTGTTTAGAGCGCTTGCAAGGCCTGTTGTCATATTGTGTCTACTTTCAAAATTTGGGATTACATATCACGGTGGCTAGCTAACGATATAGCATTCACCATGATACTAACTAGGTTGGGCTCCTATGAATGCCTTTTCACTGGCCTTCGGCTCTTTTTTAGTTGAATTCTGTTCATGTCGAGGCTGCTAATCCCCCACTGTCGAACTTCCACTGTTCGTCTCTAATTGGCTACCGGCTACTGTAGTCAACATGAAGCCGATGTAGACTATTTTCATTTATTTAGCACGACAAAAGGTTGATCAGATGTTTGTCAGCCACTAGAGCATGCGCTAGTACATTTCTGGTAGTGCATTTCTTATTTCTGTTTGCCTGCTGTGCATGCCTCTTTGTTAGTTCGTAGTAGGCTTGTTTTGCTCTTAAACATTCCCTAAACAAAAGCTTTGGGGTATGCTCCTTGATGCCAGCTTGACTTGCATTGCAGGAGATAATCGATCATATAAAGGATTACTATGCAGGCCAGCCCAATAAGATGACATTCCTGGAGGTGGGCTGTGGCAGTGGGGCCATTTCGATCTCTCTTCTACATGAATTGAGGATGGTAAGTGGCTGCACTGGCTGTCATAAGCAGCAAAATATGGCCCCGTGCAGGCATGCAGAGTATTTTGCTGTGCAGCTGTGCACTCTTGCTGCTGGTCCTCCTGCTTGCTACCCTCGTTCGTAAATTGCTGGGGCTAACTTTGGTGCCACGGGCCTTTGGAGCTATAAGTTTGCCGCGAAAGTGCTATTGTAATCAGCTCTTTTCAAGTAATTAATGCATGCTGCATTGCACCTCAAGCAAAGGTAATCGTTACTTGGACAGGCGACTGGATTCTGCCCAGATTGCTTCTGCAAGACTGAAGAGAGCTGCCAGCAGCAAAGGCAAGCGATGGAGAACAGTACCACGTTGGATGGTTGGGGGGATTTAATTGTGATGAACGCTTCACTTCACTTCCGGTGCCATAGATGAGCTTTTAAACGCATGTGGCGCTTGAGGTAGCATATGAAACTCGTCGGCCATCAATAGTGCACCTTAAACTCCTGAAATATGTGCACTCTGAATTCGTGCATGTGGGAAGGCACATTGTGATACATTAGTAGAGCTAGCTCTACTCTGCATCTTGGTATACGTCTAGTCGATGCCACATATTTCTTTTAATTCACTGTGGTGCCACCCTCTCACATGGAGTGCAGTGATGTCTGTCTTGGCGATTTATCAGGCATCATCGTCGGTGGCGTGGGTAATGGCTTACTTAAAAAATGCTAAGGTTTTATAGAAGTGGAACTTCATTCTTGAGAGGCTAGGAAAAATATGGCTGGTCTGGTAAAGCTACCATAAAATGCTGCCCAACCTCTATATAGTTAGCTGTAATTGCTCTGATCTACCAGGAAGGCAATGTCTGAGATCCTTGTGTATCTCTATCTTTAACTCCGCAAACCCGCCAAGACTAAATGGCTGTTCTGTAAAGTTTTATAAAGCTTGCAGTATCCAACAGACAGCAGAGAAAAGTTGAG
The DNA here is from genome assembly GCA_009760855.2 of Cristatella mucedo. Classification (NCBI taxonomy): domain Eukaryota; kingdom Metazoa; phylum Bryozoa; class Phylactolaemata; family Cristatellidae; genus Cristatella; species Cristatella mucedo. The sequence goes on along the minus strand of WPIO01000027.1, from coordinate 2,552,834 downwards.
AAGCCTAGATGATTCAGGTGGGCTGTCAAAGAAGTGAGTATGAAAATTGTTGCACAGGATGGCTGGTAAGGATGTCCCAGAGTTGGCAGGAGGAGAAATTATGTTTCTTCCTGCCCTGTGGAATTGATGTAGCAGTGTCTGCCAACTCATGCTTCAGGTTCTCTCAGAACGGCCAATCAGAGTTTTCTTTATTTCTTTTAAAGACTATACTACTGATGCCTTTGCTCTAGAGGTTTTAGAGATGGACTTTACAACTTATCCTGCAATTCTCATCCAAAGACTCTCACATATCTTCTCCTTTTTCTGCTATCTATGGCTGTCTGTTTTCAGCAGACCTTTGTTTGTGCTACTTTCATGCTTGTTTCCTTGGTTGTTCTCCTTGTTTCATGGCTTTGTGAGGCCACAAACATAGATTCATGAGCATTATTTTGTGTCAGTGTGTATCTGTGAGTGCTTGAGCATATACTGCATGCATGCACGCAGATCCTTTGTGTGTATGCAAGTATTTGGCAGGGAGAGGCAATGATTGTTAACTATACTGATTCGACCCATCTCGAGCAGGCTGTGTGCACCTTTGGTAGCGCCAGTGCCTACCGACGTTAAACTCTGGCTCGTTCTAACACTCACTGGTGCTGTTTGGAAGCAACTGTCTTCTCTATTGTAGTGCTGTTCATCTGCCATCTCTCACATTTCGGGCGTTTCTAATAAAATATGTGCATTGGAAATTGGAATTATTGCATGCGAGTTGATTTTCTTCATGCTGCACAGCCTGCAAATGTAAAGCCATTGAAATGCCTTGCAGGAATTTCGGGCCTTCCAGTGGCATCTATCACATCCGGTGGTGCTGTTTTAGATCACGTGCTCCTTGCATCTCACATAGTTAAAATTCTCTAAGCGTGCCATGCAAATAAACTTGTATTTACTATTTCATTTTATTTACACCGTGTAACAGTTCGAATTCGAGACTAGCCTTGTAATTGGGCTGTGGCTGGTACATTCGCTTTCACCTGGCAACTAGAGAGATCCCGAAAGTGTGGATATCGTAACGTTTCTCGGTAGGCAGCAAATGGAAATAGAGCAGTGGCTATCCACAGACACGTATCTGCTGCCGCCTACCCAGAAGTTTTGATTTTTAAAGGGGTGAGCCAAACAAATAATGTTTGAGGGGTCAGCAGTTTTACCTTGCTGTGGCCGACCAGCCGCAGGGGAGGCTGGGCTGACCAAGCTGCTTGCTGCATTACTTTCAGCCTTCTACCCCCATGTTATCTTAGAACATTAAATTAGCTGTTGCATTCTTTCACCTACATAAGCATGGCGAAATGTGCTTTTGCTCTTCAGGTACTACACTGGAGAACTCACTTCCGCAATGGCCATCTCTTGATCTGCCGACTTTGGTGCTTCATTTCCATTAGTCCTATTCTGCTTGGGGATGCTACTTACTTCTGCCGCTGACCTTCTGAGTTAGCTGTGCTTGCTCTCTTCTTGCGTTGTTGCGTGAGATGAAGTCGGCTTGTTTATGCGCACCGAAAGTCGCTAGGAAACCGGCCAGCATGGCCCCATCTAAGTCTTCATGGCGTATTCTCAAGAGATAAGGCTCTCCTTTATTCACCACCGAGGTCGTGGGTTCATATCCTGCAGTGGTCTATCCTCTATTGCCGACCGCAAGCGGTGGTGATAGCCGTTTAAGGCTCTTCTGCTGCTATATAAATGAGGCTGTTAAATCAGCTAATGATTTTTTATTTTTATGGAATTGGAAACAGAGTCTCTCGTTCACTATACATGAGGGACATGACTGGCTTAGTACACCTTGCAAGTTGATTTAAGGACGGTGCTGTGCACCGGATGCCGGCCTTCCTTGCGCTCGTGCTTTCACTGTACTTGATAAAAGAAAGGATTTAATCTCGTTCTCTAGAGTTGAACCTGAGGCTCTTAGCACCATGGGCCATCATTTCAACAAATGTTTTTTCTGCTGACTACTTATTATTAAGCAGCTGAAACCGAACCTAAGCTGGTTACGGTTGGATTTTTCTTTTTAATTTGCATGTCTAGTCGACTGATGGTCCAGCCAGATTTGCTACTTTTGCAAGCAGGCGCGATGATCTCTTACTTCTTCTGTAGCTTACTGGCATAGCTATCGACCGCAGCCCGGAAGCAGTTGCTTTAACACGCAAAAACGCCAACAACCATTCGGTTGCTTCCCAACTCTGTGTCGAGTGTGTCACGTTCAGCTCTCAAAGTGTCGGAGGTCAGCACATATATGCGCAGCTCGCTTTTCGTTCTGTTGCATTCTTGTCAACTCTATTGTTACGGAAATCATGGCATTGGAGACGTCACTTAGCAGTCTGTACTGCAGTGTCAGTGGGCCCAGCAGTGCATCCCAGCTCCCGTGCATTGGGAACCTGCTGACTGGCGTTCTGCATTGAATGGTATTCCTTTAGTCGCGATTTCTTTCCTTTTGAGCAGACCACATACTTCTGAGACAAGACTACGATTTCATCGTCAGCAATCCCCCCTACATACGGACTTGGGAAATGGCAGGCCTGGCTGAGGAGCTCGGGTGGGTCTTGCTCAGCGCAGCAGCTGCTCCTCAGCAGCTCCTCGTGCTCTTATCTGCTGGTGCGTTGGAAGCACACGGTGCTCGGCTCTTTGGCAGTGCGACCACGTCTTCTCTGGATTGAAGTAAGGCTCCAGGCACTCCACCGTGCATGCGTGCGTGCGTCAGCGTGCACGTCAGATGATCTGATCGACCTTTGATGTAGCTTTGAAGATCCTCGGGGTCTTGACGGTGGGTCTGACGGCCTCGACTTGATTCGCCTAATCCTTGAGAATGCCCGCTACTTGCTGAAGCCTGGCGGGTGAGTGCCTGCGGCAAGGCTTTGCGATAGTGCCGAGGAGCGAGCTGGCAAGAGGCCTCAATGGTCGGTTGCTGTCGGCAATGTTGTTATTTTTTTTTAGCACACTTTGGCTGGAAACACATCTCGAGCATCCGCCCGAAATTGAGAAGCTAGTCGGCACTATGCCATCGTGGCACCTTCGACTGCTGCGCACCATTGATGATCAGTTTGGTCAGCCTCGCTTCGTCGTCCTGAAGAAGCATTGAGCTGCACACTAGTGTTGCATCGTATCTGGAGGCAGGGGGTGGTGCAGCGTGGATCTCTAGTCGGATACCGTTTGCATGGCATGATTCTCCCGTCAGCTGCTCCTACTGCTGCCGCTGCTGTTTTTCCCCAATTGGTGCTGACTTGGTCAGGGCGAAGCAGCCGGCCTTGCCGTCCTGTCGGTGCTCGACAACCTTGACCTATGCACAGAGCTATCAGATGCTTGCTTTTTGTCATGCGGCTATGCATTCTCGGTAAAATGACGTGCGCCTGTGTAGCGCAATTCTCCATCTAGTTCGTTTGTATAATCGGATTGCCGCACAAATCGTAAATGGCAACTTTTGTTAGCATATTTTGGAATTGCACATCGTAGAAGAGTAGAATTTACAGGTGCCGAGTGCTTCGACGGTGCGCTGCCAGCGCAGTTGCTCTCATGTCAAACGTTCTCTCACCTCCCCAGTCTTCTCTGCTCCTTAGACCCACAGCAGACCCTCGGCAGATTTGTGTCAGCCCCTAACTAATTAGTGTCATCTGTACCTGTGGTTCGCACTTGTGTGTGAGTGCGCGTGCGTGCCCGGAGTGTGTGTCCTGTGTGTGCATGAGCTCTAGAGCACGTGTCTTCATTGCTTTAGTATTACCTGCCCTAATAACTGCTTTTCCATCATTAATCATATGCCATGTGTGTGCATAAGTTTTTCTGTGGTCTTTTTTATTGGGCGGTCTGGTCTAGCAAAAGCGCATGCCTTTAGTTGTGGCAGCTATCAGCTGGTTGACATTTCCGTGCAAAATTGAATACAGTCTTTATTACTTCTTGCTCATGACTTGCCGTAACTTCACGACGACCACCCGTGCTCGTGTGCGATGTGCTGAATCATGCTACCTGTAAGAGACAATGTTATCATCAACCCTTCGAAAAGTGTCATCCATCGTAGCTAATAGGCTAATGCCTGACTGGTTGGTGGCTTTGGGGTGCAATGAATTAGCGAAATCCTTTTTCATTAAGCAAAATATCGACCGGAAAACGGCACCACGAAGCTCAAATTTCGAGCAGATATTGTATTACATGGTTGTTATAGTATACAAGCCAACTTACGTCATTGCAAAGATGCTGGCCTTTACCGAAATCTGCCCCACTAAGGACTATATAGTTAATAGATTTACATGAAGGTAGATTTGTCTATGAACTCTGCATGTGACTTTCTCTCTTTCTATGTGCTTGCATGTTTTGTTATTTCGATGGGCTTCAGTCAAGTCTGCCTAATTTCAGCTACATAACATTGCTTAAATTTGGGTGCAAGCAGCTAGGTTTGTCTGTCGTGAGCGTCGCAGTTGCCACGTCACACTAACTTCTCGCCGACTTGCACAGGCTCCCAGTCAGCAGCTCATTGGCTTCAAGGTTCTCTCACTCACTCTTAGGTCCCTTCATTCTTGAGCTCCAGCCTACCAATCAGATCTACTCCCCACCAGGCTTGATATCGTACCATATGCTTTTCCGAATCTAATCGTTTAAAAAACACCAGCTGATTTAATTGAGCTACAGGAACCAGAAAGGCTCTCACCACCTCTGAAAGCTGCAATAAAAGATCGCTCACATCAGGATTCGAACTCACGAATTATTGACACCTCGTACGAACCCGAAATCTTTTAGAGATCATTCCTTAAGTTCCCATGCTGTCACTCCTGACTGACTTCACGACGTCCCAGACTTAATATTTAAAGAGAAGCTAAGAGACATATTTATCACAGCATTTAATTGGTCCGTTTGCTTTGTCTTGTGTGTGCTTATGTATGCTGACATTGTTCATGTCACCACTAACCATTCGATCATGCTTCCTTTACAGCATATGTAAAGTGATTATGAATTTAAGTTCCTCAGAATGCGCTAAACAAATGTACAATAATTATAATAATTATTCTTAAGTCACGGTGACATACGTGTGTCCTGATGTCATAAGTCGCGATAATCGAGCGAGATCAACCGTCATAGATAGATTGCTGGCACGTTTTGCATAGATGCATATACTTAGTACCCTCTTACTGGTGGGGTGCTTACTATTAGGTGCATGCTATACGGCAGAAGAAGCAGATGCAATGCTAGATGACAAGTTTTTTTTAATACGCTAGCGCTGGGAGATGTCATCAAGCTCTTCTGATAATCGTCCACGACCAACATTCAATTGGGCGAATGGCCCTAGCTATGTTCCCAGACTCTTAAAATAGTCCATCCCTGTTTAGTAGTTGGCTACTGCGAAGGCCCGTCTGGAAAAGAGCGATCTTTGAGCAGGCTCGAGCCATGCCAACCCTGCTGAAGCCGGTGCAGTTGCCTCTGCTGAAGCCGGTGCAGTCGCCTCTGCTGCTGCTGCCACGTCTACGGCGGCTCGTATCTCATCGTTTCACTGTCCGAAGCATCTCCAACCCTGCTTGTACCAGACGAAGAAGGGACTAAAGCAGATTTAAAATAAATGAAGTGACAAGATATTCTCGGTATGTTGCTGCTGACAAACTGAGATCCAGAAATTAGTGCATGTAGCTAGCTTTTGTATTGAGCTGCGTACAAAATAACAATTACAGACTAAAGTTACAAAATGCTCACACCAAGTCTAGCTACTTACGAGAGGCCTCGTAGATAATTTACCCGTATTACCTTACCTCTCCCTTTAGTATTACCTTGCTAGCCAGAACCACGTACGATGCATAAGGCAGGAAGGGTGTTTAAGTGCTGCCTACTTAATAATGCAAGTGATATTAATAATTAGGATACGATAATTCAATCCAACGTTATGCAAATGCAAAATAAGTTTAAAATAAAACTACTCACTTGCATCACAAATCGCTTAAGGAGAAGCAATTGACTATGATTTTGGGAAAGCATAGGACCACGCATCGTACTGTGACAAAATGAAGATGAACTCCGTGAATCTAAGAATGTGCTACTTCCAAATGTTTTATACCAGTGCAACAGGACAGAATTTGATAATTCCAAAATATGCATCAATATGTGAATTGTAATGGACAAAATCAAAGTATTACCATACCAAAGTGGAGGCAATCAACAAATTGTCAAACATAATAAGGCGAGATCAGGTCAGGCTAAAACTGACTGAGATGGGCATAACCAGATTTTTAACGCTTCTCTGAAAAAGGGGTTTTACCTGAGTCATCAAATTCGGCAATCGTTTGATCGATACTTAAAAAGTCTAGATTAGATACTGAGGCCCTTGCAAATGATCGCCCTGTTTCCTTTCTTCCATTCTGTCAAAGATTCTTGAAAAAAGTATTTCTGAGCAGCTGGTAGCACACATTAAAAAGATAAAAATCTCAAAAAAGTTTCAATCGAAGTCATGTGGCAGCTCCCCACTGAAACTGCTCTTCAGTGAAACCAATGACATCCTATGCACCAATAGTAATGGGAATGTCACTGCCCTAGCGCTGCTTGATCTATCAGCTGTCTTCGACACTATCGATCACGATATCTTACTCAAAGTATTGAGAGCAACAATCGGTCTGGCCGTCGTGGCACTAGCTTGGCTGAAATCCTACTTGCCCGATCGTGTTCAATCCGTTTCGAGCATGGGTCAGGTCTCATTCACCAGACCAGTCACCAGTCAAGTTACTCAAGGGTCCATCCTCCGTCTGTTGCTGCTCTCCATTTATACTCAACACCTCGAAAAAGTTATTTGAGCCCAGGATATGGAATCGGCTATCACTTGATGATACTCCGCTGTTTTTTTTCGTTTAAACCGCCGGAATCCACTTCAGCGACTGAAAAGCTGAATGCTTGCCTTGCAGTCATTCGAAAATTTCGTTAGACTAAAAAGGATCTGATACTTATAGAACACCCAAAGCATGCGGCTGGACTAGAAGGCTTTGCTGTTCTCATAGGAGATGCTGTTGTGCGACCATCACTGTGTACTCGGTATTTAAATGTTATCTTCTGCGATTGATTTATTGCCGTACTACAAGCATATGGGCTAGTGGCGTTTATAGTCATATACTGTGGTTACTTTACGACCAAGCCATGCTTATGGCCCAGCGGAGTTACGGAGCTGCCGCTGGATTATGTGCCGCGACGGTTTATGAGAAAATAAGAATAAAACACTTGATAAAGCGCCCTCATAAAACTCAGTCTCCTTCTAGGCACTTGGCGTGATTGAATGGTTAGTACAAGCATATTCAATAAAACAACCAGAATAACATGGTTAGGGGTGACATGCACAGGGTCAGCATGTAAGTGTGGTTAGTGGCAGCATGCAGTATCAGCACGAAAAGTACATACAGGATGAATCACAGGGACCCACTAAATGCTGTCATAAATAGGTGCGTTTTTAATTTCTTTATAAATGTGGTCAAGTCAGGGGATGTCACGACGGAAGTCGGGAGTGAGTTTCAAGCTTTGTGAGCATGCAAACTAAAGGCTGGTCTCCAAAGGATTTGAGATTTGTACGAGGTATAGGTAAACAGTTAACTTTCGAAAAGCGGGCGGTACCATGCATAGCCTGGTGGGGCTATAGATCTGATAGGTAGGCTGAAGCTAAACAATGAAGGGACCTATTAGTGAACGACAAAAGAAAAGGGTTTATGAGAGTGAGTCGGCCTACAGAGTAACGTCAGTTCGGACGCCTGAGGGGCGGATTGCTGCGTTTGGGAGCGCTGCTGGCGCCAGCAAGAGTATACGTCTTTGTGAACCCGCTTCGGTGTTTTGCATGTTATCGCGTACGCGCAGTCCGGGAGAACTTTGTAGTTCGATTATATGCCGGTACTGCTCCTCTGCTGTACAGCTGGTGAACAGCTGTTGGGAGCATCACTGAGAGGGGCCGGTGCACAGCTGTGGCCCGCCTGTGATGTGGCAGGGACGCAGGCCCGTAACCCAGTGGCGAACAGATGATGGATTCACCATCAAGGTCGGCCGGCGCACAGCTGTGGTCCTCCTTGGATGAATCATCGGGGTCTGCAGGTGCTCAGCCGTGCTAGAGGAGAGTAGTCGAATGGGGGGAAGGGGGCGAGTGGAGTCGTGCATCCCTCTGCTCTGTGCGTCGTACAATAAACTGTTGGTGTTGGCCATTGGCTGGCTCTCTGCTTACATCTACGACAGCTGACTAAGTTTTGGAAGCTTTTATTCCTAAGACTGCTTTCACTGCTAACAATCACGCCTGATCGCTAAGATTAGGAACTGTCTTCCACGGTTGCTTGCACAGAATTTAACTAGCTTAGTTCTGTCTCGGCTAGATTATTGTAATTCCCTTTTGGCTGGGCTACTGAAAAAAGCAACTAGGCCACTGCAGCCGGTTATGTTCAAGTCCCAGAGGTTTAACTACACTTCTCCTTCGCTGAAAGAACTTGGATGGCTGCCGGTTGACCAAAAGATAGAGAACAAAGTTCTTACGCTGACCCACACGGCCCGCCAAGGCTTGGCTTCTTCATACCCAGCTGAACTGCTTCACCAGTTTCAGCCTCCTCGTGCCCCCTCAGGTCCAGTATGTGCAGTAAATTAGCTGTTGCATTCCTCAGCTTAAAGACCGTTGGCGACAGGAGCTTTTGCTCCGAAGATCCTAGACTGTGGAACTTACTTCCAAAATTCTTACGCGACAACTACTCTCCTGCTGCCTACTACGACACATCCTTTCCAGCCATCTCAAACAGGTACTTTCATGCAACTTAATACCTCAACTGCTCTCCGGAATCAGCTATGCTTCTCACTTTCTCTTTGATGTGAGATAACTAAATAAATATATAAAATTTAATTTTACAACGCCATAAGAGAACTTAAGCTCTATTCAGGCATTTCATATACGCCAAGGGCTCGAGCCCACGACCTCGGCCAGACACCTCGGTTGGGGCGAGCACCTTGACCACCGGGCTAAACCAGCTCGGCTTAGATTAAGTGTGCTGGCTACCGAATGAGTACCGAGGAAAATTATGAGCACCTGGATTTAAAAAGCCATTCAGCACCTTTCAGTCAAGCGAGTTGGCTGAGGACTTTTGCCATTTAGGCATGGTCGAAAACTTTAAAATAAATTGTATTTCATCTGACGGCCTTTGACCAGAGACAATTCTACTAGACCACGATCCTCACATGACCACTGCTGAGAGGTCATTACACAACCGGGATCAGCATCCGGCATCGTCGCTGTTTCTCAGCCAATGCAAAATGGGTCTCCAAACTAGCAGCTTGTACAGCTTGTACTTTGGGGTACTACGAAATAGACTCGCCTACAGGTTTGGATGTTTGACCCCAGGCTAAAGGGAATTCAAGCTGCACCACGGTCTCTTAAGTTATTACAGGAATTGAGCAGGTGAGGACAAGCTTTCTAGGTAAGGACTTCGGGCAACTATCGCAGAGCAATCTGAACGGCTCTCACGTACGTACGAGCTACTACTGTAGCACTTTGCTGGCCTTGGCTGAATTTTAGCGCAAACAGGAGCTGTTCGGAGGCGGGCTAGAACTCCTTTGTCCTGGAGCAGTAAGCCAGAGAGGAGCGTCAGCGCGGCTAGAGAGCAAGAGCTTAAGAGCAAGCCAGGAAGCTGAGACCGGCGGTGGCGATTCGGCCTTTAGAATTGGTCCGATACCCGCGTAAGCTGCTGATTGATGTTGGCTGGCCTGTCAACCTCCGCCTTCACTCGGTCCAAGAAAGAATCGTCTGGAACCCATTCGCCATTCAAGCTGGACAGAGGGGACATTCCAGTGGCCTAGTGCCGGTATTAGTTCCTTACCGTAATGGGCCATGGTGTCGGGCCCAATACCACTAAGCTCTTGCCCCATTGTCTCAGCCAAGTACTTAAGAGTCGAGCGACGCTCGCTCTGGGTCTTTTGTCTGTGGTCTTCTGTCTTTGGTCCGGCTCCGCCGTCGGACTCGTTTCTCTGAAAGCGAGGGAGGAGGGCGGGCTGTTCGCCGGCGATTGACGGAACAGGACGAGACAGCGCTAGGAGGATTCGGTGGACTCCACCGAATACGGTCGTATCGCGCCCGAGCTGGCATTTTGTGTTTCTTTCGTGTCTTGTGTGTGCGCGCTAGCACGTGGTCTCGGCATAGTGATTTGCCGGCACGAGCTAGGCGTAGTTGGCGTGTGTGGAGTATTCCTGCCGCACTGGTGGAAACCGAGTTCTAGTTCTCCGGGTAGGGTTTAGACTCCGGTTCGCGCTTCAGTGTGGAGGAGTATTCCCTCCGCAAGAGTGTGCAAGTTGGCGTGTTTGGGGTATTCCCTTGGCACAGGTGGGAACGGATTCCTAGTTCACCGGTTAGGGTTTAGGGTCCGGGTCGCGCTTAGTGTGGAGGAGTATTCCCTCCGCAAGAGTGTTGGTGCAGTTGAGAGCGTGCGAGGAGTGTGGAGATAAAGCTGAACTAGACGCGCAGCGACTTTGTGCGCTTGCGAATAAAGTTCAGTAAAATCCCCAATCTGTGTGTCTCGCTTTCCAATTCACGCCGCGGACTCGCGACCCCCTTTAGTAACGGTAAGCAGGTCAGAGCCAGAAACGCTCGTTTCGTGGCGGCCAGCTTATTGCGCGTAGGCGCGCACCGAACGGCATTAGGCGATAGGCTACGCCGCTAGGTAAGCGGCAGGTCAAGCTTACCCCGCCGAGCCTTCGGCGTTACACTACTCACCGATGTGTCCTCGAGAAGGGCTGTAAGCCTGTTAGAGCCACTCAACCGAGCCTCTTTTATTTACATAATAATATGATATAAATAATAGTAATAGGTTTCAATCGTAGCGCCCTAAGAGGACTCAATATCTCAGCAAGATAAACTTAACAGCACCATCCTAACTGGCTGATTCAAGAGCAGGCAAAGAAAGGGTTCTTTGTCTGTTACATGTCGACAAATAGATACGAGAGCCAATCAAACATGGTTGCAATCACAGTTTAATAATTTGAGCCCGGATGAAGAAAGAACCTTAGGCCCACATTACCAGTGGGTTTTGGTAAAAGTCGAAGCAAGTGCTGCACAAAGCTGATGGACGAGCCGAGCTGAGTGGTTCAGTTAGGAACACAAGAGTTACAACACAAATCTCGCTGTATTTACAGGAGATACGCACATACATTCAAAGCCTGTCTGTAATTGCTTACCGGGAGGGTTGGAATACTTACCAGGATGGTTTCTGCCATCTATACCAGTCACCCTCAAGTCACCGAACGGCACCGGTAATGGTCGCTGACGCGTGGAGCGAGTCAAGCGTGCTGACGTATACCCTGTGTCAGACATCCATGTGATTGGATAAGCTCTGACGAAAGATAATGCTTATACAGGCAATGTCGCTTCAGTTTATCTTTAGAGAATACTGGTGATGGGGGCTCCAGCCAGCAAGCGGCTCGGCGAAGATACATTGAAGATACAATGTAACTAATGAAGTCCCCACATACAGTAGGTGCTGAGGGTAACGACGGCTGAATAAAACTAGGCAGCGCATGCGTGCAGCGAACGATACGTGAAGATTATGAGCTATGCGCTTGACAGCTTATTGAATAGCAGCGATAAACTTGGCTTGTGACCAGCATTATGTACCATTACGTACGATAGTGATTATGTCTTACAACCTGGCTACTATATAAGGCTTGAAGGCCTGAGCATGAACTGCCGTGCGCCTGTTAGCGAGTCAGCAGTAAGTCTCCTAAGTGTACCAGTTGTAGAATACAGGCTACTGTTGTTCGCTGTTGTGTGCGTACTAGCGCTGCCGATCGAAATATTGATTGCTGCGTTTTATCGTTGGCATATTGCTAGCTTCAGGTCTTTGCAAATTGCTCGCCTTGTGCCGCTACCTAAACTAGTGAGGGTTTCAGTGAACCAGACCAGCCTACCTATCAGATCTACTTCCCCACCAATTTACGCATCGTACCACTCGCTTTTTGGGATCTAACGATCCAATCGTCTACCTGTATTAAAGGCTCTTCTACCGTTATGTAGTATGCTCTTCTACCGCCATCAATTAAACGAAACCAAACGCTATTAAAATGAGTCTGCTAAATCAGCTAGTATTTTCTTTTTATTTTGAGTGAAAATGAGCTGCAAGAATACGGTCACGTGTCGGCGACGTGTAGCGCGTCCATCGGGCGTGAGGTGCGGAACCACTTGACGGCGAAACCGCGCCTTAATCGCGCGGGGATAAATCGCCAAAGCGACGTTAAAAATGCGAAGTAGTGAGATGAACGAGCGCGGCGAAGCAGGCGCCGGACGAAATGTCGGGTGCGCATTAGAGCGGCGACATAAAATAAAGGCTCTTCTCTGGCTATATAAAATGAGGCCATTAAATCAATTCACACCTTTTTTAGGTGGCGGCTTAGTCGTGAACGGCGCACCGGCCGGTCGCTGTCAGTTGGATGCCGAGTGGCGTGCTTGAGTCGAGTTGCTTCGGTCGAGTAAGGTTTCGCGTCCAGTCAGCGCCATGGCGTCACTTTGTAGAGGGCTCGAGCGAGCGAGCAGCGCGGCGAAGAGAGCGCATGAAGAAGCAACCCCGCGCACGCGTGCTGCAGACTAGAATGCAGTATTCAAGCGAAGTTCACGAAGCGAACTGCCGATAAGCGCAGACGATGACCGGGCAGTTCTGCGTCCCGCAGCGTCTCGCAAACCCCGGTCTTCCCTTGCCCGGCCCGGTCCTCCAGGTTAATCCGCCAACCCGCACAACGGCCTTCGCTTGCCACATCCCACCACTCACCGCACAGCAGGCTTGCTGCATGCAAGAACGATTAAGTAGCGGCTCGCGAAGTCCACTTCAGATGCCCGGATAGAAGCTGACCCTGTGCATGTCACCCCTAGCCATGTTATTCATTTTGTTAGTTTATCAAGCATGATTTTACTCACCGTTCAATTGCATTTCCCTTTGCAGCAAATTTAAAGCGCCTAGAGAGAGATTAAGTTCTCTGAGGGCGCTTTATCAAGTGCATTATTACTATTATTATTATTATTACTATTATTATCATTAGAAAGCCGCTCCGCCATAGGGAACGCAAGCTCAAACGACCGCGGTTGAATTGAACGAGGCGGCGCGGGCGCACGTATGGTTGAAGTCGTGAACGATGCGTGAAGAGGTAGCCGTCCGGTATGCTACTTTGGAGAACGAGGCGATAAGAGACGGAGACGACGACTTCTACGCGGGCCGGTGGAGAAGCGGTAAATAAGTCTGCGCGGCGAGGATGCGGTCACGTGCCTTCGCATAGCGCGCCCGTCGGCGGGCGGTGCTTCGGCTGGGGCGGAACCGCATGGCGGCGGTGCCACGCCCGCAGGGCCATCTCTAGTAGTTTCGGGTATTACGTGTAGGTGATCCAATTTCAATTGTAGGCAACATGGATATCATTTTTATATTACTAGCGCCGCAAGATTCGTGGGGTCGAGATACAGCGATTTACCTTTACGTGCAGCGTTCAGTATCTGGCGGCATTTTCATTGGGGTTGAGGTGAGCTCTTTTCAGCCTTGGCTCTTCGTAACGTTGCAGCTAACAGGAACTCCATACGATAAACGATCAGTCGCTTAAAGAGCTTCACTTTACTGCTGCCGAATGCCTTAGTTACTCCATCCTGCTTGTTTTCCGTCATCTTGAAGTGCTAGATTCAGTGGCCGAGCCCGGGGTCGGGGGAGAAGTAAATGGGCTCGAGCCACGAGGCATATGTGAAGCGCCTGAATAGAGATTAAGTTCTCTTAGGGCGCAACACAAATGAATTATATTATGGTAATGCCTTCAACACACCTCTATTGGGGGGCAGCCAGCTAGTCCACCCCTATTCCTACTCGCTGCGACCATCACCAACGAGGTAAGTATGCTTTAATTCCACTTAATGAGCAGCCACCGAGTACGTGTCGAATAGGCACCGTGATTTTACGCCATAACTGTTTATTAATCGATTCGATCGTGCTTCCTTTACAGCAAATATAATGTGCACAGAAAGAGGTTGAGTTCTCTGATATCAAATGTATTACTATTATTATTAATTACCGGTCCGGTCCTGCCTACTTGAAAATCTGTCTAATTTTGCTGGTCCTGCCCCCTTGATAAAAATCCTTGCCCTGCCATTGAATAAATTTGTTAGACCATTTGGCCATTTGGCGACTTGAGGAGCGATTTGAGGAATTTGGCGATCTGAGGAACCTAGCTCGCGGCCCTGCAGCGAGCATTAAAGAAGGAGGCTGCCTGAAACGACGCGTCATACCAGTGGCCAAGGTGCATGCCTTGAACCAAGGTCAAGGTAAATGCATTTGACCGAGGTCGTGGGCTCGAGCCCCGTGGCATAGGTCGAGAGCCTGTGTAGAAATTAAGTTCCTTTAGGGCGCTATATACAAGTAAAATATAATTATTTATTTATGTTTATTCATTCAGGTAAGGCTACGAAACAGTATCAAACCTTGCACAACTCGAATAGTAGTCCCCAATTGTCTGCGAATCAACATTGAATATAAAGGCTTATCTCGGCTTTTCGTGACCAACTAACACCAGAAGAAATAACGTACTGCTTTTCAAATAAGCCGGTGCAACACGTCACACCTAATGTAAATCTCTGACCCGGGTCCATGAACTGACTACGGTGAAATAAATTGACAGATAGGGGGATCTGGCCACCACGCCCCTCGACTTTTGGTCATCAAACTTCTCCCTACGACGTTTGGGTTGCAAGCGATTTTTATCTAAGGTGAAGCTTGATGCAAGAAGTGTATACCAATAGCCGCATACCCGGATACACTCGACAAAAAGATAACTATCCCTATCCACTGCATATGATTCGTTATGATGTATAGCCGGCTGGCGAATATCCTCCTCGGAGCAGTCAACAACGGCTGAACTTCGATTAAATAAAAAACGCCGAGGTTCCATTGGTTGATGGTTGCATTTGGCCTTAAAACTGCACTACCTATAGAATAGTAACTTGGAATAGTAAGAATAGAACTTGACTAGTAAGTTGGTTTCGTCGTCATTCCCTTTGAGAACGTTTGCTGCAGGTCAAGTGCCAAGTTCAGCAATATTTTCTTCAAAGGAATTAAGGAAGTTTGATAAATTGAAAGGCCGTAAGGGATACAAGAACAAGTACATCCAGGTACTGGCTGTCATCTACAATAACATGAAAGCTTAGATTGCTCCTAGCAATTACACTAGCAAGGCAAAGAGCATACATTGTGAAAAGAAGTGAACCAAGCACTGATCCCTCTTGTAGCACGTGCTGTACAGGCTGCTTGGATGACTGACAGTCGTCAATATTAACGCTCTGAAATCCTTCACTGAGATGGCATGTGAACAATTACAGTGCAGTTCCGCTGATGCCAGACGATATGATACGACCTCAAGAAGGATAAATCACCACGGGCGTGATGAGGTCGTTGTACACTGTGCAGCTGTGTACCCATTAATGCTCTAATTACAGAGGTAGAAAAACTGCAGCCTTTAGCTCAGATGCGCCCTAGCTAGTACTTCAGTCAGGCCTAACGCCCTCCTAGTTATTCATTGTTATCTCTGGCCTAATTGGATTGTCGTGGTTATGTGTTCCCTTCCTTACTTCTGGTTGCAGCTCAAACTGTGGCCCGTAATTATTTTTTAGATCTGATGTCCGGTGCTTTTATGAAAGAGAAGCGCCTGGCTGAGGAGGGATGATACATGCCAACCCTGATAATTGGCTTTCGCATCTGTTTCGACTGTTTTTTTCGTTCATCTGGCCAACTCACTCTGGCCAGCCGCAGCGAGCGGCCCCTGCTCTAGACACGACTGCAGTCCATTATGCTTAGCTGAGTGCTGCGTTAAGGCACGTGGACTTTGTTGCAATCCTGATTTTGATTCCACTGCAATGACTCGTGTCTGTGGGTGCTCACAAAGGACACGACATGCTCTGCTGTTTGCTTTTATTGTTGATTGTTAAGCTGTGTGACTGTGAAGCTAACCTCGCTTTATTAACTTCAGTGACGCTAACTTCTAAGCATCTTGAGCTCAAAATTTTGATCTGGATAGAACATTAAACGTCTAGTGAAGGTGAGAACCAACCTGGCATTACCAACATTCCTGAATTGTGCAGCAAAGATATGAGCTGTAACTACAAGGAATCTGCTGTCATCAACTGTGTGACCATCTGCTCATATAGTGCCAGTGTCTCGACTCTGGAAGTGCCAGCCACCATCTACTCTTGGTTGCTTAGGAGTGGCTGCTGTCTGTTGCTGTCCCTAGCAGAATTCTACTTCAGCAGCGTGGCCTGATGGCTCCACGTCTTTGAACGGCTCGACACAGCAGATCGAATAACAGCTCGGTTAAAAGATCGACCTAGCCGCTAGCCCGAAAAGGGCTGGCACAAACAACGACTCTTTTGCTTGAAAAAGTTGGCGCTAGATTTGGTGGTGATGCAACCGAGACGTCACATCCTGTGACACTAAACAGTGGCTGCAGCTGAGCCAAAACACTGGAGTCACGCCACGAGGAGTGCAGCTTCTACGGCAAGCTACCACTCACATCACTGCTCATCAAGAAACTTCAAAGACAAAATTTCAATTCACGGCTCGACATTTAAGCGGAGATTAGCCGTATTTTCAAGCAGCTTTGCACACTGAAATAGAAGCATTTCAACTGATTGGTTATAACGGCACTAGCAATGCTCACTTGCAGCATAGATAAGCACATTGAGGAAGTTCAGACTTGAATTAAGTTGCTTTCCTTTGCTAGTGCCATCTCGTGCGGTTATTAAAGAAAGTGCACACAGGAAGTGGGCCTCACCAGCTGTTTTATTGAGCCCATGGGTTTTTTGTACACCGGCTTCATGCTATTGAAAGCCTTAAGGCACGTTTACGCGATTGGTCTTGAGTCTGTCCTGCTTCAGTCTTCCTTCTCGAAGAAAGCTGCATACATACCATAAGCATTTGTGCTTGCTTTTGGGCTGTAAATAGATGTTTTCAGATGCTGAGAAGAACTGACATTGCCTGACATTATAGAAAGTCCTCTTATTATCCGAACGAATTTACAGCCATAGCAGCTGCTGCCATTTTGCAAGAAGGTTTTTGTTTTTTGACGCTAAGTGTATGTGGAGTAACTTCAGTTGTCGAATGTTTGTAAAAACGAGCACTAGAAAAAGGAAACAATGTATTTACAAGTATTTGATGAACATATTCCCTAGGGTTACTGCAGCAAGAATGCTTCTATATACTTGAGCATAGATGGCCCGAAAAGATAACCTGCCGAGGGACGGCTAGCTGAGGTGGATTATTATTTCAATTGGCATATGGGAATGCCCCCCATGGACAGAGGGAAGTATCTATATCCTGGGGCAAATTTCCCCAAGCCTTGGGTGGGGGCAAGGGAATCGTGTCCCCCTTTAAATTGAGCCCTTGCCCCCTACGTAAATATTCTGGCTCTGTCCCTTCGGCCAAACATAAATAAATATCAGCCAGACAACCCAAGCTGGATCGGCTTTCACTCTCAACTTCTTCAAACACTTCCAATTATTCCAAGCTCAGTGAAATATAATTTATTTGTATAGAGCCCTGAGAGAACTTAATCTTATTTCAGGCACTGCACATTGAGTCTACGACCACGGCCAGACTTTGGTCGGGGCAAGCACCTTAACCACTGAACTCTCTCAAAGTCAAGTTGGCACAAACAATGCACAGATGGAGGTAATCCCTTCTGCAACAGCGGGCTCCACAGCAGCTAGCAAAGGTCACGGTCGCTGCACCAGATCGGTGGGCCGATGAGTGGGTACAGCTGGTGCCGGGATAACAAAGTCGAGCAGCAGATGTAAGGTACAATGCAGCAACGAAGCAGTTGAGCAGCAAGCACAGATCCGAGCCTGGACGTGAGCAGTGAAAGCAGCAGCACTACTGCTGGCTGCAGAGCTGGCACCGAAGCCGACGATGCACACCCTGATTACCACCCGGCCTCAAGCAGACCGCCCCTGAAGACCGATAGGTGCTGATTCGGTGAAGTCTCATCGCCATGTTGCCTCCGGGAAGTCATTCACTTCACCTTGGTCACTCACTGCTAAACCATTCGCCTTGCAATTGTATTTAATTATTTTAGTTAATTCCTAATAATAAGAATGCACTTGATAAAGCGCCTCAGAGAACTCAATCTCTTTCTAGGCGCTTGACATTTGCTGCAAAGGGAAACACAATTGAATGGTGAGTAATATCATGCTTGATAAACAACATGAACAACGTGGTTAGGGGTGGCATGCACAGGGTCAGCATGCAAGTGTGGTTAGTGGCAGCATGCAGAGTGTCAGCATGCATATGCATGTGAAAGATGAATCACGTGGATCCACTAAATGCTGTAATAAGTAGGTGCGTTTTTAGTGTCTTCTTAAATGTGGTCAACTCAGGAGATGTCGTGACGCAAGTCAGGAGTGAGTTCCAGGCTTTGAGAGCATACGAACTAAAGGCACGGTCTCCAAAGGATTTGAGGTTCGTACGAGGTATAGGTAAACGATTAGATTACAAAAAGCAGGTGGTACGATGCTTAGCCTGGTGGGGCAGGAGATCTGATAGGTAGGCTGGAGCCAAAGAATGAAGGAACCTAACAGTGAGCGATAAAACTTTGAAGTCGACCCGTTGTTTGACTGGTAGCCAGTGCAGGTCGGTGAAAAGGGGTGTAATATTGCAACTGCAACGCTCACGACAGACAAGCCTAGCTGCAGAGTTTTGCACCAGCTGCAATCGCCTGATCGCACTTGCCGGTAGGCCAGTAAGCAGTGAGTTGCAGAAGTCGAGACGGGATGTCACGAATGCATGGACCAACTTAGACGTGGTATCCTCATCTAAGCAAGCCCAAATTTTAGCAATGTTACGTAGCTGAAAGTAGGCTGATTTGACTGTGGAGCTAATGTGGTCGTCTAACGAAACGGTCACTCTGGAGCATGACACCTAGATTTCGAGCTGATTCAACTGGAGATATGCTGGCAGAGCCAATTTTGAGCGTCAGCTTTTCCAATTTCTGAATCACACTGGGTTTGCCCATAACTAGTTAGTTAGTTTTATCATCGCTTAGTTTAAGAAAATTTGCTGCCATCCATGTGCGGATGTCATCAATACATGCAGCAAGTGAGTTGAGAGAATTCGAAGTGCTCGAAGGCTGGGAGGAATCAAAGCAAAGGTACAGCTGAGTTTCATCCGCATGGAAGTGAAAACCTATATTGTGCTTGGCAATCACATCAGCAAGAGGCAGAGTATAAACCGTGAAAGAACCGGACCTACACGGAGCCCTGAGGTAACCCATATTTCAGAGGTACCTCGGATGATCTTTGTCTATTCACGTCAATACTGGAGTCTCCCACTGAGATTGGACCTGAACCATTGCAGAGCAGTGCCAGTAATGCCCAGGGACCCACTAAATGCTGTCCTAAATAGGTGTGTTTTTAGGTTCCTTTTAAATGTGGTCAGGTCAGGGGATGTTTTGACGCAGGTCGGGAGGGAGTACCAGGCTTTGGGAGCATATGAACTAAATGCACGGTCTCCAAAGGATTTAAGGTTTGTACGAGGTATTTCTAGACTGTTGGATTCCGAAAAGCGGGTGGTATGATGCTTGGCCTGATGGGGGAGTATGTCGGAGAGATAGGCTGGAGCCATAGAATGAAGGGACCTAAAAGTGAGCGACAAAACCTTGAAGTCAATCCGTTGCTTGACTGGTAGCCAGTGCAGGTCAGCGAGAAGTGGAGTAATGTGGCAACTGCGACGCTCACGACAGACAAGCCTAGCTGCAGAGTTTTGCACAAGCTGCAATCGCCTGATCGCACATGCTGGTAGGCCAGTAAGCAGTGAGTTGCAGAAGTCGAGACGGGATGTCACGAATGCATGAACTAACTTGGACGTGGTATTTTTATCTAAACAAGCCCGAATTTTAGCAATGTTATGAAGCTGAAAATAGGCGGATTTGACTGTGGAGCTGATATGGTCGTCTAACGAGAGGTCGCTTTGGAATATGACACCTAGATTCCGAGCTGATTCGACAGGAGATATGCTGGCAGAGCCAATTTTGAGAGTCAGCCTTTCCAATCTCTGGATCACACTGGGTTTGCCCATAACTAGTAAGTTAGTAAAGACTATGTGGGTGTTACGCGGGAAAGTTTTTTATAGCGCACTCGCAGCCTAAGCGGCTTTCGGTACGCATTCGGTAGCCAACAGACTTCGTATCGCGAAACAAAGAGAAAGTGGAAAACATAGCAGAGTCAGGAGAGCAGTTGAGGTAGTGAGTAGCATGGAAGACCACCTGATTAACATGGTTAGGGGTGACATGCTTATTTATTCTTGTTGTTTATCAAGCATGCTTCCACTAACCATCCGATCGTGTTTCCTTTGCAGCAAATGTAAAGCGCCTAGAAAGAGATTCTGTGAGGTTGCTTTATCAAGTGTGTTGTTATTATTATTATTGCCTGCTGCAAGCTCTCTTGATCTTGTAAGCTTTATTAATAAGGCTGTTGACTCAGCCAAACCTCTACTTTTGCTTTGAGCATGTAGATGTGTGGTGTGTACCGCAGCTATCGATGACCAGTAGCAGTAGTAGTAACCTCATGAACCTGTCACCTCAGAGTTTACGAAGCAGGTCAACTTTCTATTTATTGCAGCACGATGGTGACAAAAGGCTGCATATAGCAAAACAGCTTGACCCGGGTTACCAATACGATGCCCTATGTTAGCCATAATGTCAAACGGTCCTATAGATTTATAATACTAGCAGGCTAGCCAGGTTACTAGCGATTCCAGTTAGACTGCTTTCTCTTAAGTCTCCGATTTAAATGTCACCAATACGGTGGGGTGGTCCAAGACTTAGGGAAGACTCAACGAAGACTTTGCAGCCAAACTTGGTTCTACTTCTTCAGCCAAGACTCGGGCAAGACTCAGCAAGCAACTAATCATTGGCGCCATTCAGGCTACAACTTCTTTATGGCTTTGAAAGTAATGGCGGACGACTTGACTGGCAAAATCGTCAATTAATTCCACGTGAGTCCTTGTTTATGGGACACTCTGAGCTCGGTGAACAAAAAATCCTATTAGGATGCGACAAGCGGTAAAGGCTGCAGTGGACATGTTTCATTTTACCGATAATTGTTATCGATAACGGTAACCGGTTTTAGAAGCGTGGCCCTAGAGAGGTGCATCTCAGAGGGCTATTTCCTGCCTCAATAAGAGAAGTAACTTTCCCATGAACGCTCAGTGGGTAGTAGGAAGCAAAACTTAGAGCAAGACTTAAAGCCGTCTAAGCCTCCTACAAAAAGAAAGACCGAAGTAGGACTCGTGTAGGTTTAGGTAGGAAGCAGGTAGGAAGCAAGACTCCGGTGTAAACCAGGCTTTAGCTGCGATTTCAAAATGTCCGAATTTCACGAAGCAGGTTCCGCTGCCAGCCAGCGGTGGCCGGGTGGAGTGCCACTCGTCTATCAGTCTGCGCTACCTTTGCATTTAAGGCCGAACTCGCGTCGAAGGACCGTCGGGCAGCTCTGGGGCACACGTGGCTCATGCGTCCGACCAACAGCTTGGTGGCTCGTGTGGAAGGCCGTCTCTGCCTAATCAGCAAGTTTGTCACATGCGATTGCTCTCAGAATTGCTTAACTGCCTCTAAACTCCTTTTTTCTGTGCGCCCCCACCTGGCAAGATCAGTCAGGATGAAGGGGTTATTTTTTTCATGCACGCACTACAGCAACCGGCAGCGATTGGTTCTGCATGCTATCACTGACCAGTTGGGCGCTCTCCTTCCATCGCATGTACAGTTTCGTGATAGCCCAGAGGTAAGGTGCTCGCTCTTCAGGACCGAGGTCGTGGGCTCAAATCCTGCAGTGGGAAACCGTTTATCGCCAACTGCGAGCGGCAACGATAGCCGTTAAGGCTCATCTGCCGCTATGCAAATGAGGATGTTACGGCTTTTGAATCTGCTAATATTTATTTATTTTATTTACAGTGCCGAGAAAGAGATTAGTTCTGTTAGAGTGCAGTATAAATCTTTTACTATCACCAGAATAATTACTAATTCTATAAAAAAAAAAGCAGGGTGCATACCCAAGTCAACATTCCTGAGGTCATTTCACATTCGCAGTAGTGCGACTTGGTGGAGTGATTTGCTCTAAATGTTGATTCAACCTTACCAGCTAGTTTTGCTCTTTTAACATATGAGTGGAATATTTCTATAGGCCACCATTCGGAAAATCATTCAACACGAAGAGGACTTTCAAGCAGAAGATAGAACATGTACAGCTTCGGGCGAGACAAGTTCCTTCCTAAGTCATAATTGGTGTTTGTTCCGGAAAGACAGCTTCATTGTATTCCTATTTATTGAATTCCCATGTTCATCCTTATCAGAAGAAGCCATATCACCAATAACGACCCAGTTTGACGGGCACAAACACGCGAGAACTAGCGAGGCATGTCCATGCATAATATCAAAGGACAGGGCATGAAGGCTGCGAGGCCCTGCTCAAAGCCACAGAAGTTCCAGCTTTTACTATGCTTTATTCACCATTCTTTCTCACCCCTTGATTCCTAACAAGTGAGAGCCAGAGCACATCTCAGTTTCAGTTAAACTAACGAAGGCCGATATTATTAATATTATTTTGTCAATAGTGTTAAAGAAGGTTTTCCGAAACTCATTCGTGAATGTCTTTGATATGAGTGGTAGAAGGGAGACTGTGTGGATGGGGCTTAAGTTCCCGTGGTAGACCATTGAATCCTAAACGAGTGACCTGACTTTGAAGGATGCCGGGAAAGAATTCGAGGCCAGTGACATATTTACAATTCTCGTTTTTGTGGACAGCAGCAAATCTAGGCATCCAAGAAGGACGGTAGGTGGAGGGTCTAGAAGGGTAGTGTTCTTTTGAGACTGGGAAATGAACTCCAAAATGAGGTCAGCAGAGCAGGCTCGAAAGTTGACCCTGAAGTAGAGCTGCGAAAGTAAAGTGAGGCGTTCAACGGACATAATACATGAATATGGACTCGCTGATCTTGTCTACTTTGCTTAAAAATAAGCGAGGAAAATTCTCCAGTAGATCGCTGAAAGGATCTCTAGGTAACTGCACTGACCACGAACAGGGTTTCTCTGTATTCCAATGTATTTATATTCCAATATTCTTCTTGTAGTTCAAATGGGACGGACAGATAGACGACCAGAAAAATCAAATTATATGGGTTGATTACAAACGCCATCACTAGGAACTGGCAGTAAACCTCAGAATGCTGTGCTGCTTAAAATTGGGCAAAGGGTTTGATTTCTGTTACAAAGGCTCATCGACCAAGACTCTGTTCCTGCCACATCTAATGCCAACAGAAGAGACTTAGGATAGTCTAGCAAAAGTTAGGGTCACAGGTATTAATTTGTAGGTAGAGTCTGGGTATACTGACTGATCATCAGCTGGCCCTTGAATTATTGAGCCTCGAACAACACGTGACCCTGTCAGGTAAAGGTCTGTTCTACAGTCATACAGCCGGCCATGATAGAAAAGATTCTTCATTCTCAATTCAGATTCATTCTCAGGTCATTAATACGCTATACCACCCGACTGCACAGCAAACAGTTGGGTGGGTCCATGAAACATCCTGCCTTTCAGTTTTACTTTATAGGGCTTCACGAACCAGCTTAATCTCTGGAGTAGAAACCCAAGTAATGGGAGACGGAATTGCCAAGCTGGTTTGGCCCAGTGGTTAAGGTGCTTGCCTTTAACGACCGAAGTCCAGGTAAATGTATTTGATGACCAAGGTCGTGGGCTCGAGCCCCTGGCATATAGTAGCATAGCGCCAGCCTGGCTCGGCTGGCTGTAGCTATAGCATCCTGCTCCCCGCAGGTGCGGCTGATTGATGTCGGCTGGCCTGTCAACCCTATTGTCACGGCAAGTTTTTCAAGGGTAGGGCGTCGCGGGCGGAAGGTCGCCGCCGCGGGTTGCCAACCGACCGTGGTGGGACTGGGTGGTCGGTGGCACATCGGTGGAACGATGGAGGGGAGTAGGCCGTCCACGACAGCGATTGAAGGAAAGGAGAGAGTCAATATCAGGAGAATTCGGTGGACCCCACCGAATACGGTCTATAGCGCCCGAGCTGGCATTTTGTGTTTTGTGTGTGTACGCGCGAGGTCACGGCATAGGGATTTGCCGATGCGAAATAGTAGTCCGGTGTAGTGTGTGGGTATTCCTGCCTTCACGGTGGAAGCGGAGCCCTAGTTCTCCGGTCAGGGCCTAGGCTCCGGTTCGGGCTCCTCGTCTTATTTGGGTCGTCCCCCACAATACACTTAAGTAGCCTAAGTGCGGGACGTATTCCCTCCGCAAGTGTTTGTGCTGTTGAGAGCGTGCGAGGAGTGTGGAGATAAAGCTGAACTAGACGCGCAGCGACTTTGTGCACTTGCGAATAAAGCTCTGTAAAATCCCCAATTTGTGTCTCGCTTTCCAATTCACGCCGCGAACTCACGACTCCCTTAGTAACGATAAGTAGGTCAGCGCCAGAAACACTCGTTTCGTGGTGGCCTGCTTATTGCGTGTAGACGCCCACCGAACTGCATTAGGCGGTAGGTTACGCCGCTAGATAAGCGGCAGGTTAAGCCTACTCCACCGAGCCTTCGGCGTTACAATATGTGAAGTGTCTAAATAGAGATTAAGTTCTCTTACGGTGCTATACAAATGAGTTGTATATTTTTATATATTCAGAAAATAGCCGGATGCAAGAGTTATATATCCAGACATCAGTCGAAGACTCGGCTAGCTGCATACGAGGACCCTGTCTTGCATGGTGCTCCCATCCAGCACCGAGCGGTTACCACTGACCACAGCCCTGTTTGCCATCACCTCTACCTACAGTCAACAAAGGAACACATTAAACTCGACTACAGTTCGTAGCTGCGGTTTGGCGACAGGCGCCATGGCACAAGATACGAAGCTGCAGAATGTAACCGGTGTGTAACTTCACAATTTCCCGGTTGGACTGCTGTGCCAGCAGCATGAGCATCCTCGTGCAGCATGAGCATCCACACCAGGCTAGGAGTCGCCTGAGGCCGCTCTTTAGAGTGGGGAGGAGGCTGTGGCAGCAGCATGAGCATCCTCGTGCAGCATCCGGTCCACTCACCTACAAGGCTGCCGGGTCCAAGGAGGAGGATTCACTCTGCAGCGCGCCTAAGCTGCGGAGCTCTAATGCACAATACAAATCAAATAAAAAAATCCTCTTCTTCTGCTGTCGATTCTAGAACTTCCTTTCCTGCTGACATCTTCGAAGCTACTTCTTCAACCGTCATCAACCTATTTTTACATGCTCCCATGGAAACCCGATAACACAGAGGGAGCAGTGCATATTCTGGATCCAGGAATGCTCCAAGTATCTGCACAAGTGGCCATGGACTGTGGGCATCGCTAGCGCCGGCTATGTTTCGGGGATGCACGGCCACCTCACACGGCCGAGCTCCGAGATTTTGCTGCCAGAGCACACATTCAAGAATGCTTTGGATGTCTAGCCACCTGCCGACGTGTGAAATTCATTTGTGAGAAAATAACAAAAGCCTGACAGGCGGCTCTTACACTAGTCTGATTGCCAAAAGATCACACGTACTGCCCAGTACAAGTACCTGCTGCGACCGTTGAGTGAGCTCATCCAGCTGAGGTCATCGATTAGAAGCAGTCCTGGTGTAACAGGCCAGAGTATACTCCGCCCAGAATATACCCTCGGTTAAAACTACCAAGGCAACTTTATACCCCAGCGTTAATGATAATAATAATAATGCATTTAATATAGCACCCTTAGAGAAATCAATCTCTTTCTGGGCACTTTACATTTGCTGCAAGGAAGCGCAATTGAATAGTGGTAGTAGCATGCACAATGACAACAAGCATTACAAGGTTAGGGGTGACATGCACAGGGTCAACAAGCAAATAAGCAAATATGGTTAGCAGCAGCATGCACAGTGTCAGCATGCATATGCATGTGAAAGACGAATCACGTGGATCCACTAAATGCTGTAATAAGTAGATGCGTTTTTAGTGTCTTCTTAAATGTGGTCAAGTCAGGAGATGTCGTGACGCAAGTCGGGAGTGAGTTCCAGGCTTTGAGAGCATACGAACTAAAGGCACGGTCTCCAAAGGATTTGAGGTTCGTACGAGGTATAGGTAAACGATTAGATTACAAAAAGCAGGTGGTACGGTGCTTAGCCTGGTGGGGCAGGAGATCTGATAGGTAGGCTGGAGCCAAAGAATGAAGGAACCTAACAGTGAGCGATAAAACTTTGAAGTTGACCCGTTGTTTGACTGGTAGCCAGTGCAGGTCGGTGAAAAGGGGTGTAATATTGCAACTGCAACGCTCACGACAGACAAGCCTAGCTGCAGAGTTTTGCACCAGCTGTAAGTGCCTGATTGCCGGTAGACCAGCAAGCAGTGAGTTGCAGATGTCAAGACGGGATGTCACAAATGCATGGACCAATTTAGATGTGGTATCCCTGTCTAAGCAAGACAGAATTTTAGCAATGTTATGTATCTGAAAGTAGGCAGACTTGACTGTGGAGCTGATGTGGTCGTCTAATGAAAGGTCACTTTGGGAGAAGACGCCTACATTTCGAGCTGATTCAACAGGACATATGCTGGCAGAGCCGACTGTGAGCCTTTCCAATTCCTGAATCACTCTTGGTTTGCCCATAACCAGTACGTATAACCAATGTTAATGCGGCCTAGGCAACTTTATGCCCGGTGTTTAAAATAGGCTACGAAAAACTATACCCCTCAAGGCCAGAATATACCCGTCTGAAAAATGAGGCAGGTCACGAAATATTGTAACTATAACAAACTTTTAATTATTGTTGATTGATCAATGACAATTATACAAACAGAACATTTGCAAAAAAAAATAATTTTTGCTGATATCTGACACAGAACTTGCATTTAAAGAGCATATACATGGAAGTGAGATTTTCAATTTATCAATTAAAGCAGTTTAATTAGCAATTATAGCAGCAGTTGCTGTGGCTGTGCCGAGCCAGCTGGCGAAGCCGGAGCAGCTGCTGTTTCGGTTGCAAAGCCCGACAGCTGGTCGAAGTGAGAAGGAGACACCGGCGGTCGGAGCACTCTGCTGCATCGGCCGCATCGTGGCGACCGGCCCCAGGCCTTCAACGTATGCATGCTGCAAGTGAACACGAGCAAGTGAACAAAGCAGCATCGCTGCACCCGCACGGCCTCTCGGTCTGGTGGCGACCACTACCGGAGGATTCGTAGGAGGAGACGGCACTCCGCTCGGAGCCTCCAGCGGAGCCTCCGCCCAAGCTGCCCAAGCAAGTCGAGGAGACTGACGCTGGCACTGCCGCCAGGCGCCAGCCTGCTCTGCCCGGCCGTCGCCGGGGGGGGGGGCAGAGCTTCCACAGAAAGCCAAGCAGATCGATGATGCTCTGGCTCTGAGGCAACGAAGGAGCCCGCTGCAGCAGCTGCTGAGAAGGGCGACGATGCGAGACAAGCTAGCTGCTGCTGCTACGACGACTCTGCCGCATGAGCCGTGATGGCACACTAGTAAGGTGGTTGCTTTCGCGACCTCGGTCCCGAGGTCGTGGGTTTGATTCCTGAGGTGGGGCGATCCTGTATCGCCACTGCAAGCGGTGGTGATAGCCATAAAGGCTCTTCTGTCGCTATACAAAAAGAGGCTGTTTAATCAGCTAGGATTTATTTATTATTTATTTATCACGGCAGCCCTTGCGGGGGGGGGGGGGAGGGGGAGGGCCTAAGCTATTCACTTCGTCTGGCCATGCCCACTCCTTGGACACCTTGCTTGGTATGGAGTAGTCTGTGCCTTCTTGACCTCCCGAAATATCCTAGTGGTCCGAAAAAAATTTGCCGACCTGCTTCGACAACTCCACCGAAGCACGAGCAGCCTCTAAGGGTGGGGCTAACCTACTCACCGGCTACATAGCTGGAGCTGCTATCCTTGCCTACTAAAATTCCGGCTGTCACCGGTGTCTCTCCATTAGGAACCACAGAGCTGCTTCTGTTAGCCAAGGCTGCACCACGGCTGCCGGATTTGGCCTCGGCCAATGGCATGCGGTCGAGCAATGCTGCCCTGATGCCGTAGTGACGGCCAAACAGTTGGCCGAATTCGACGGACCGCTGCTGCAACTCAAGGCTGGTGCAGCTGCCGTAGGGGGCAATGGCGGTGCGAATCTTCCTGATGCATACAAATGCCGAGAACAACTTACTCTTTTTAACATGGCCTGTTCTAGGGCAGAAATCCCACCGTTCAATGAAGCAGGACGAAATCGCAGAGTACCAACAGGCCATCAGGCTATCGGCTGCTGTAAAGTGATGCTCGTGTACAGCTGCACCGGGCATAGATGAAATACTCTTGAATCAACTGCTGAACATGCGCGTATGCTTTATCGATCGATCTAGTAGGACAACAGAGCGACTTATTGTCAAAACACATCAAGTCAAACACATAGCAAAGAAATGCTATGAGGAGAGGGAGAGTAAGGCAGGAACGAATAAGTACTTCACTGCTGAGAACAAAGCGTTTCCCTTTTTTTTTAGCTATGCTCACCTCATAAGTACTTGTGCCAACAGGAAAAGCAATTCGATAAGAAAGAGATTTAATACTGTAATGACCAAGGTTTACATTTTTACAGGTGTAATGCAGGCATGTGAACTCGATCATTTGTCCGTTGCAGAAACATGAGAAAAGGAAGACCTTCCGATTTTATGCATCGACAGTAGTATCACCTGGGCAACAGAAGGAGGCTGCATGCTAGATCGCAAGGACTCCCATCATCTCAACAAGTGGCCACAGTGTGGTGCACCGTCAGGCATGCCTGTGAGAGCACTTACTTCGTTACAGCTGATGAGAATCTGATGCTTAGCTTGACGAACGCTGTCTTTGCTAACGATCTAAGCTAACGTTTGCTATCGTTTGCTAACGATTTACAGAGAAGACGCCAAAATGTTCTCCATCATACCCAGAACAGCAGTATCGGTGACCTGTAACAACGAAGCAATGCATGCTGGAGCATTGGCTACTTGTGTACAATACAACGCTATGCTACTGCTCATAATCACCGATTCTGCACCGGGTCACAGTCACCGGCTATGAACGCCAAGGGAAATGAGTGCGTCGAAACTCCCGTCCTAGCTATGCACTGACACTGCCCAGCCATGCAATGATACACCGATCCCCATCATGTCCATCATGACATCATCAAACCAATCAGGATGTCCGCCTAATACGTTGAGTATCGCTTGCAGATCGCCCTGCTTCCGGCGACCACAAGGGGACCTAGCCGAGTGTCCTACGCATTTTGTGGCCGAAATGGACGAGGTCGGTGACTACGAGAAATGACTACGAGCTAGCCTCTGCTGGCGGCAAACGTAGCGGATGCCACCCATAGGCTGACAAAGCACTCTAGTCCAATAATGCAACATATCTCCTGAGGGTGTGATGGTGTGCCGTGTTCTGGCGCATGGGCTCTGCTGTCGGTTCAACTGCATTCATTCGCACTTACAAGAACCAGGTGACCTGTCACCAGATCTTTTACTGGTCCAGCTGTGCTGGAGAGTGGGCCACGCAGACAAAGCTAAACAGGCAACGACTGCTGCCAGCTGGAGTGACAACAGTCCAGCAAACACGCTGGCAGCTGCAGCATCGGGTATGTACGTGTGATCCAGGTGGATGAGCCTACGGCCACTGGCTCGTGCTACGGCAAGACCTGTCCTACCTCGATGGGCCGCTAGGGACACTCGTTGCTTGGCAGCGGAGTGTGAAAGCATGCAGTGAAATGCATTTCCTGATCATCTGTCACTTGTGTATATTTAGTTAAGTTTGCTGCACGAGCTTCCTGTTGTCGAAGCCCCAACTGAAAATATCTCTAAAACCGTCCACAGCCTTCAATTGATATCAAATACGGCTTTGCATCGAAAGCTTTAGGAAAATAGCTCTGTGGTTGCACTTCGTCTGCCAAGCGATTCTATGTTATGTCCTTACCGGCTCACATCAGCCAGCTTTATGGAAGACACCCATTTCAGGACCTGAGAAGCACTTTAAGACTCACGAATTACTGAAAGCTACTCGATGCCATGGGAAGATCACTCTAAATGAGGTCGGCAAAGGAAACATGAACGTTTTGCATTAAGGAAAGCACAGTCTTCAGTGCATCGCCGGAAGACATGAGTGCCCCCCCCCCCAGTTCTCCAGGTTCCTGCATGTTCATTCCAATCATAGACGAGTTGAAAGTAACTCCGGGTCTGCACGGTCAGTCTTCAAGGCACAAGCTACTTTACACATATCGTAGAATAACTTAAGAAATTGGGAGTCACCAAAGACAGCGTGCTCTTTAATATGCAATGCTGTTTTCCTCGGCCTAGACTTTTTTTGTTCTCGAGCTCACAGGCGGTAGACCAGCAACTAATAAGCTTGAAGTTGCTCAGCAGTAGCACCAGAATAGGCAACAGAACGATCGAAAAATAGATCCGCGGTGTAACCGCAAGCACATGACTCGACCCATTCAATAAGTGCCAACACGCACTAGCCAGCATGTACTCAACAGTGTTCTGAACTGTTCTTTGCAGAAGAAAGACTCGCGATAGAGCTCTACTCCTTGTAGTTGCCCCCCCCCCCCCCCCGCGGTTTTACACTCGCCCCGGACTTGGAAGCTTCTGCTTTTTGCAAACAAATATAGGTCTACACACATAGGACGGTCGTATGAACAAAACAAAGAGTGCGAACTAGACGTATAGGCTGCGACGACGAGAGATCGCATGCAGTGTAAGTACTTAGCCAATACAAATGAGTTTAACCTACGGACAGCCGCTGCGACGAACAACAACAGCGAGGGGCAGTCGTTCGGAATATCAGATTTTACCGTGAAAGAATCGAAATGGTGGGTTTTTCCACATGCATCGGCAGCCTCTATCTGGAATATTGCAATTTGCTTCATATTGGGTCGCTTAGAAAGTCATCGAATCTATCGATAACACTGTAGAATTTGGTCTGCTTGGCTGATCAGCGGGAACCTCAATCTCAAATCCATCACTGTGCATGTATTCCACTATGTTATCTGGCTGCTGCTAATCTATTCTGGACACCAATTTTTAAGTTACGTAACTTTTGGCCCTGTGAATCCCATGTTTATTATGCCAGGAGGAGTTTGCGTCAGTGCAGCGAAGCAATTGCCACTTCACATTTCAAACACTCAGACACCTAGTTCAATATTGACTTGAGTCTCTACACTCTACCACGACCGGTCCTGCTATATCAATACCATGAAATTCTAATAAGCAACAGAATGTGAACTTACTTGACCTTTTAGCCACTATCGGCTACGAGGAATCAAGGCACCCCTCGAAGCGGCGAACGAGTGACCGTTTCGAATGTCCCACCGGTTTCACGCACATCTCTATAAATATGCCAACCTGTGTCTTAGGTTGGCCATGTCTTCACAGTTTCGGCACAACCTACAAGGCTTCGAGCAGCTTTAGGTCGTTTTCTTTAGCAACCTTCAAGGCTTTCAGCTTTAAGTCGTTTTTTTCCACTATTTACTCGGCTGAGGAAGCCCGTTAGTTTCAGTACTACGGCTATGCTATACAGATGTGAAGCCACACCTAAGCAGCATCTGAGTTTTTGAGTCACGCTTGGCTCCCGTTATGGTTTTAAAGTCGATTAACTGCATTAAGCTCAGCTACGGAAAAAACGTTCTTCTAATTATTAGGAGAAAGAAATGATACTAAAGGGAGGTGGAGATTGTTTACTAGCAAGAGACTGGCACTGTGCTGTAGCCTTCGGATTATCGAATCTGGCTGTCATCTTTGTTTAGGAAATCAGCCTCTTGGCCTTTGTATAGTCATCACAACGAGCCAATGGTCTGCAAGTGTATACTATTGGCCTGATACCAGACCGCCTAGATCTTGGTGAGACCGAGTAGCTGACGCCCTGGTGACTTTCAGGCTCCGCTACCGGAATTTCCTTATAAAATTTGCGGTCAGCCATCGATGCAGTTCACCAACAGACCTACTATCTAAGACCTGCTGCAGCAGGTCAGGTTGTCCTGCCTTCGCCTGCCTGCTTCGCACGATCGGGAAATCGATCGCTTGGACTCGGACGTCGCTGGTTAATGGAAATCTCGTCTGCGTCTTGTTCTTTAGCCATTGTCTCGATTAATAAAATCGGCGGTGAGCCAAACATTCACTTTTTTTCACTCTCTATGGAGATAATAGAAAAGCCAAGGGATATAAGACAAGTGTCCGTGCCTGCAAAACCCGGTCGTGTTACCTTTCGCCTCAACTCCTCACTTGGTACCACTACCCGAACTTCGTTTCAAAACTAGTCCTACAGCGTCTGCGCGACAAACAATATTTGCTCTTCGTCAGCTGCGATGTCACTTCTTAACCTCGTTCTCGTCGCTTTTCGTCTGATTTTCGACGAGCTCGGCCCACCATCCGGAGCTGGAGCTCGGCCCGGCGAGCAGTGGAGAGCAGCTGACGCTCGCACCTGCAGAGCTTGCTGCTTCGTGTGCCGAGGCAGGCGCTGAGTGCCTTTGGCCACGGGTGACTAGCCACGCCTAGCGGACAAGGTGCTCGCCCCGACCAAGGCCTGACTGAGGTCGTGGGCTCGAGCCCCGAGGCATATGTGAAACGCCTGAATAGAGATTAAGTTCTCTTGGGGCGCTATGCAAATGAATTGTATTTAACAGCCATGCCTAACCTAAGAGCAGCAGGTGAGCAGAGTCGCTCTTGCAAGAATCTTGCAAGAGCTCAAGTTGCCTCTGCTTGGGATTGCAGGCAGGAGCCCGTCCTTCCTCTTCGTCGTTCCTCTAACCCCCCCCCTCCGGTTCTCCGACAGAGGTAAGTTAGCTATTCTCTTACAACCACTTTAAGACTTTTGGTTACTGAAACTTTTTCCTGCGAATCACTAGACTGCCGAACTCACTTTCACAATAGTTGCGAAAACAGGCAACTCCTATCCGGCTGTTGACTCTAGTACTTGATACCGAGCGGCCGACACTTCGGTGAATACTTGCTTGCCTGTCCTCCTGACTCGGCAATGCCCTCCGAACTCCTTCCAGATGAAGTGCAAGGGCTACCGGATTCGGGCCGAACGCTACTTTAGCCTATAGTGCATAGCTGTAGAACACTCTCCAACATAACACCCACCCACGTAGTCCAGTTTGTAAAGCCACACGTGGAGCATGCAGTGCATGCACATTCATACCAAAAGCTCTATTAAGCTGGCAGATACAAGGAGGCTCTTCCCCCAGGAATATCTGCCGAGCCGACTCCGTCATTTGGGCAGCTCTTCGCGAGGCCAGTGTTCGAGGCACCCGTGCTCCCTAATAATAATAATAATAATAATGTAATTAATAATAATGCATTTGATATAGCGCCCTCAAAGAACTCAATCTCTTTCTAAGCACTTTACATTTGCTGCAAAGGAAGCGCGATCGAATTGTTAATAACTAGTATGCTAAATAAACAACAGGAACAACATGGTTAGGGGTGGCATGCACAGGGTCAGCATGCAAGTTTATTTAGCGGCAGCACTGCAAGCTGTCATAAATAGATGTGTTTGTAGTTTCTTTTTAAATGTGGTCAAGTCAGGAGACGTGTGACGCAAGTCGGGAGTGAGTTCTAGGCTTTGGGAGCATATGAACTAAAGGCACGGTTCTCCAATGGATTTGAGGTTCGTACGAGGTATAGGTAAACTATAAACTATAAACTGTAAACTGTTGGATTCCGAAAAGCGAGTGGTACGACGCTTAGCCTAATGGGGCAGTAGATCTGACGAGTGGGCTGGAGACAAAGAATGGAGGTACCTAAAAGTGAGCGACAAAGCCTCGATACGTTGCTTGTGCTTGACTGGTAGCCAGTGCAGGTCGGCGAGGAGCGGTGTGACGTGGCGGACGGCTGGCTGGCTGCGACGCTCACCACTCTCATCTACAGCCGCTCACAGTCACTTCTCTGACAGCGGGGCTCTCGCTGCAGAAACCAAAAGCTGACTCAAATCGAGGCCAGTCAGCGGCGTCTTTCGTGCTTCCGTCACGTGGTCCATTGTGAAATTCAATGACCGACGGGACTCTGGACGACGCAATGCCTCTCACCCTCCCTTTGAGTAGTCCGGGCGAGTTGGGCTCGCCGCTTTCAAGACGTCTCTTTCTAGGCATTGGATGCGGTGCCTTTGATTTCGTTCTGCAAGAATGCACTCAATCAGGGCGTCTCCACTATTTCGTCTTCCGAACTGCGCCCTGTGTAAGCTGTTCTATCAGGCGAGCCGACGGAGGAAAATAAAATGGGGTGGGGCGCTCTGCGGTTGCTAACGGCTTTTTGCCATGTCATCCACCGCAGATTTCCTCACTTCCTTCCCACTCGCATTTATCAAGTCGTTCATCTTGAACAGCCTTCGAGTCTGGAAGGTTTCCCCCGACGATCCACAAGAATGCTGAATGAGTGAAATTGCCCGTGAAATTTTATCCGGCGTCGCTGCGTGGCGATGGGTCTGCCACACCGCGGAGCGGAGGAGCGGTGGCCGGTAGCGGAAGCGCTCGCAGAAGCAAAAGCGATAGGCAAATAGAGAGCGGCCGCGGCCATCGCGGTTCGCGCATCATTGCTGGAGAAAGTAAGTGAGAGCGAGAGAGAGAGAGAACGAGAGAGCGAGAGAGAGAGAGAGAGAGAGAACGAGAGAGCGAGGAAGGGATGCCGCACCCCGCTTTACTCTTCACCGAAAGAAAAAAGAAAAACAAAAATATACGCTTTATTTTCATAGCGCCCCAAGAGTACTTAATCTCTATCAGCATATTTGCAATGCCTAGAAAGAGATGAAGTTCTCCGAGGGCTCCATACACATGCGTTAGTATTATTATTACTACTACCATGGCGCTTTACTTGCGCCGTAGGGGTCTATGACCTGGACTTTTGTCGCTAAAGCCGAAAGCACCTTATACGTGGGCCAAACGGGGTGGCATGAAAGACACTCGAGCAGGATGAAACAGTTCAAGCCAGGACTCTCAGTCGAGGAGGCTGGAAAAGCTTCCGCTAGAGCTTCCGCTATTTTGCATAGGCTTCGACGTTGCTGCCGGCTCGCGGCGGTTGCGAGTCGCACGAGTCTTCCTTCTTGAGTCGCCGAGTCGCACGAGCAGAATGTTGGACGGTAACAACGAAACCGGAACCCGGCGCTCGTCGATAAACCACCGGATTTGTGGAAGGAAGTCGCTCTGACCCATCCGGCGCTTCGCCAACCGTCCCCCACCCACGGTGCATTCCGGCTCGCGCTCCGTAAAACAGCAACAGCCAGCCTCTCCCTCGGCAGCGCGCGCGGCCAACTCGCCGGCTCTCATTCTCCCCGAGCAGCATTTCCCGCTGCTCCGAGCCAGCCTCGACGTTCTCTCTGCCTCCATTTTGCTTCGCAGAAGGCCGCCGCCGAGCGCCGAAGTCCGGCGCGCGAGATCGCCACATCCGTCAGGCGTCCTCGGGCTCAGGCTCGCTCCCCGGTGGTCGATGCCGTCGCATCGCCGAGGCGCAGGCTTCCGGATTTTTCTTTGCGGCGGGCGGCTGCGCAACCGATGGGCTCAATTAGCCGACGAGCCAAGCTTGAGCCGTAGCCGAGCAACGGCGGAATGGCGGCGGTGAGCTGGCAAAAGCCGCGGCCGGTTGGCCGGCGGCGGGTAATTTCCTTATACGGCTTGCCGATATATGGTTTTACCTCGACTTAGCGCGCCGGTCCAATTATTTCGCCCCTTCGCAGACGGGTTGCTCGGCGGCGGGCGTCTAGAGTATCAAGTTTCTTTTCTTATATTCTTATGACCTTCCTTAGCACCCGCGTCGGTCCATTCAGCGCCGACTACGCGAGAAGCACGCGCCCGCTCGCTCGCTCGACTCGTCGGAAAGCTGCTCGTGAGAGATTTCGTCTTACACGCATTCGTGAGCAATGGCGGCCATGGAGAGCATCAAGAAGAAGATGATGTCGCTAAAGAACGAGACGGATGCGCTCCAAGACAAAGCCGACCAAATGGAGCAGCAGCTGAAGGACATTAACGACGAGAAGGCCAAGGTAACCCGGCGCCCGCCCGCCGATCCTAGGCCGCAGCCGCCTCGGATCTTGCGATCTCGTCGCCGCAGCGGCGAGATCGCAAAGTTACAGGGCGATGAGAGACGGAAAAGAACAAGTTCCCTACTGTTTGGCGGAGAAGAGATGTGAGCGAGGTGAAAGAAGAAAAGCCCACAGGAATGCTGGTATCGGGGAGAGAAAAAGAGAGAGAGCGAGAGATAGAGCGAGAGGAAGAAGGGAATAGAGAGAGAGCAATAGAAAGAGGGAGAGAGAGAGAGAGAGAGAGAGAGAGAGAGAGAGAGAGAGAGAGAGGGCAGCGACGGGCTCTATAAAGGCCATCTGTGAAAACAAACTGGGAGATGACCCAAAAAAAAAGGGAAACCGGCTTCTCTCGGTGGACGTAAGAGTCGCCGGAATAGAATTGTGTTGTTACTCGAGAAATTCCTCATAAGGAATTCTTACAGGAATTATTTAGAGGAATTATTTACAACAGGAGGTTGTGTCCAGTCTATTTACTAGCCGGCTCGCTCGCAATGCGGCAATGGCGGACGCGCGCGTTGCGAAAGAGATGGAGTCGGTGTAGCACCCGCCGGTAGTTACGCGGGATCCACGGAGAGGATCGAGAGGAACCGTTGGCTTCGCTGAGTGCGAGCGCGCGCCAACTCTTCTGCACCGTTTATTGCTCCCTCTCTCGCCCTCTCTCTCTCTCTCGAGCGCGCGTTCGCGCGAATTCCGATCCAAAGCGAGTCGTTAGCCGACCTACGCCCGTCCGCAGAAACGCCGGCCAGCATTCGCTCGCGAGGCTCGGAGAGCGCCACTAGCAGTCGGCGGGCCGCATAGCCGCCGCCGCCGGCTCCGGCGGCGGCGCGAGTTGCAGCGCGTCCGAGTCGGAGCGCGGCGGCTCGGCGAGAAAGTGGACGGACAGCGAGGGCAGCTAGCTTCTCTGTTTCAGACCGAAGAGGAGCGCGACAACCTGCAGAAGAAGATCCAGCAGCTGGAGAACGAGCTGGACTCCGCGCAGACGGCCCTGCAGACGGCGACCACCAGCCTGGAGGAGTACCAGAAGAAAGCCAGCCAAGTAGGCTGTGTGCGCCCGCCGCCCATCGCCCCGCCCGCCGGCTCCGCTTCCGGCACTGACAGCCTCCTCAGGCGGCTGCGCCCGGCGATCGACCCGCCGAGGAAGGGGCCCAGTGGGGGAGCGTGCGGTGCGCGGGAGGTCGGGTCGGAGCTGGGCGTCGTCGTCGTCGTCCGATGCATTTGCTCGCACTCAGCGATGCTCGGAGCCCGCGACACACGGACGAGCCCTACGCTCGGCGCTCGTGCGGCGCTCGACGCCGCCGCTCCGGAGCGAAGCTCTGCGAGCTTACGGGACCGGCGGGAGACGGCCGACGTCGCGCTCTCACCGACGCGAGGGGACTGTCGCCCGGTGGGAGGAGAACGGCGGGCGGCCGGCGTGTGCACACCGTGTGCGGCCCCGGAGTCGGGCGCCGCGCGAGAAGTCAAGAAAGGGGGCCGAAGCGACCGACGGAATCGAGTCGAGTGCCTACAAGCGAAGAAAGGGCCCAGGTTACTACCCCGCCCCCCCACTCATCCACCCTTCCGGCCACCCCCCTCCCGCCACGGGCTCCCGTCGCCGAGCCGCTGCAGTGGAGAACGCCGCAGGCCGCCCCTCGCCGTCGGCGGGCGAGCGCGCAGGTGCGAACCGAGGCCTATCCCAAAGGTCGCAGTGACGCACGCTTGGCAAACTGCAGGCGTGAGGGAGAATAGTCAGAGAGCGGCCAACGGCGAGCGGCGGCGGAGCGAGAGCGTCTAGCCATATATGGCCTGAGCGCGGCCCGGTGGCAGGGAGGCTAATGCCGGCGCAGCTCCAGCGCTCTTTCGATTGCGGCCGGCGCACCGACTGGACGCTGGCGCGGAAGCAGCCACCGCCGAAGCGCTCGCTCGACTGGCGGAAACGCGCTCGGATCTCATCATTATAACCGCGAGATTATAGATGGAGGAGCCGCATTCGGCAGACCGTCTAATGGATACCGAAGTGGCACTTCCGCCGGGCCTCGAGCCGCGCGGAGCGGAGCCCGAGCGCGCGGGGTGCGGCGAGCTCGCAGGAGACGATTCGGCCAGCGAATCTAGCCAGCCGCCGACTTCTTGCGAGGATAAGAAAAAAGCCAAGCGGAAGGCCAGGATCGCTAAGCCTGTCGATAGGAAGAAAAAGAAAAGGGTTCCTCGCCCCGATCCGGAAGGCGCGCCGCGGCCAGTTGACGAGATGGACGAATGGGAGAGGATCATTTACAGCGACGAGCCCATTTTTTCCGACTTTGGCGAAGACCTCGACGAAACGACGCCGTCGCCGCCGACGCAGCGTCCGACCTCGACCCGACCGCGGGCGCCGGGATTCCTTGCCATCGGCATGGGTCTCAACTCGAATACGATGCTAAAATACGCCATCATTGACACGGAACTTAAGAACATCATAAAAATATCACTGAAAGCGGTACATCCTTAACCTTCTCGGCTTTCGCAGCACGCAGGCTTCCTTCCGGTCCTCCCCTGCGGCTACGCGGCGCGGCGGCGCCGCTGGGCCCGAGCGGCTGGGCCTGCAACCTATTCAGCATCTCGAGCGCCGGGAGATTGCATTGATGCTGCCGGACGAGTCAGCCCCATCCTATTATGGGCAGCGTCGGAGCGCGCGCGCGCTCGCTCCAGACCAAAGGCTAACCCCACTCCCCCGCCCCAGCTTTCCCGGCGTGCGCATGCGTAGCTACAGGGGGCGTCTGCTGACGCTGCAGCCGCTGCTGCCGCCGCATCATCCCGACCACCCCAGCGGCTGTCGTCTCTTCCTCTTGCATCGTTTTGGCGGTTTGAGAACGCCGCCGGTTGCTGATATGCTGAGGGCGAGCGACGTAGGCGTACGAAACCGTACGAAAGCGCGTGTTTCGCGAGTCCCGTTTAAAGCCGCGGGAGGTTGGCGGAAGGCGGCGGGAGGCCCGGCTGCCGCCGTTAACTCGCGAAGCTCCGCTATTCTCGCCGGCGCCAATCTAAAGGCTCGGCGAGCTGGATGGTGCTGGACTGCTCCGGCAGTCGGCGCGTGCGTTCACAGAGCGTGACGAGACGCAAATCGCTCCATCGATAGCCGCACTGCTGCGTCTAGCGCGAGCGCCGACGACGCCCATCGCCCGTATCCGTACGTTCGAGTCGTCTGAGCGGATGGGGGCAGGGAGGGTGAGGAGCGCGTAGGGGGCAGGGAGTGGCCATTCGAGCGAAAGCCAGAGGCGTAGCGAAAGTCGCACCCGCGCGGATGGCACGAGATGGCCACCCGCGCGGGTTGGTTTGCTGTGCACCAAGCTCGCTTCTTTAACTTTCGCTTTCAACGAGCTTTAATGCACTTTCAATTTCGCTTAAACTTTCGCTTTCAATGCGCGAGGCTGTCAGCGAACGGGGCCAACCCAATGGCCCGTTCTGCTCGCGCCGCCGCACTCGCAAGGGGCGACGAACGAGACAGCGGATCTCGCCAAACGCCTTCCGGATGCCTGGACACAAATTTGGGTGCTTTGCAGGTCAGCTTTGCCCGCTCTCACTCTTAGCTTCTCCTCCTCCTCCTCCTCCTCCTACTCGCGAGCCCTGCCT
This sequence comes from Cristatella mucedo, assembly GCA_009760855.2. Classification (NCBI taxonomy): domain Eukaryota; kingdom Metazoa; phylum Bryozoa; class Phylactolaemata; family Cristatellidae; genus Cristatella; species Cristatella mucedo. The sequence goes on along the minus strand of WPIO01000027.1, from coordinate 2,513,217 downwards.
GAAGCAAAAGGGTGCGGGGCGCGGCAGCAGAGGTGCTGCTGCCCGCGCCAGCGTCGGCTCGACGCGACTTCGCCAGCCGCTGCAACGTCGCCGCGCGGCACACTAGGCATCCGTTTAGGACGCGGCGTGTGCATTTCCCCGCGCCGCCGTTGGGCGGCGGGGCGATGCGCGGCGCCCGTCCGCGGGTTCGCGGGGTGGAAGGATCGGGGGGGGTATCGCCAGAGCGCCGCCGAGTAAGCCGCGTTTATCGCACTCGTTCGCCGTCGCGTTGACGGCCCAGCGTAACAGACAGGTCGCCGGCCGGCTTTGCTTCGCGGTGTCTTAACAAGCCCACCGGACTAACCGCACGTCGACTGTCGCTGTGCGCACGTGCGGCCGCTAGTTTAGACTCGCGAGGCGGGCGCTTGCGCACGTGCGGATGCGAGCGGCAGCGCTGGGACGCGACGCGTTGCTGCCGCGAAGCGTAGCTCGGAGCAACTAACGCACGACTTTAGCGAACGTAGCACGCATTTTAGCACACAATCCACACAGACTGAGCAAATGCTGCGAGATGTGGCTGGGTTTTTGGCGTCGCTTTAAATGTCGTAAAGTCAGGGAATCTCGGGATATCAGCTGGTAGTGAGTTTCAAGTTTTCAGAGCTTTGGAGCTGAAGGTACAGTTTTTAAAAGATTAGAGTTCGGCCAGTGATCCAGCTAAAAGACTACAGTCAGAGGAGTGGGGGAGCCAGGAAGCGGAGGGGAAAGGGAGAATGAGGTGAGGAGGAGTAATGGAATAGCTGAAGGGAGGAGCAATAGCTAGTTCAGACAGACAAGCAGGGTGCAAGAGAATGAAGGGACCTAAAAGTGAGTGACGACTGAACCTTGAAGTCTATACTTAGCCTACGCTGTTTGAGGGGGGCCAGTGCTGGCAGGTGAGAAATGGTGCCTTGTGGCAGTTACGACGTGCGTGTAGGATAGACGATAGATAATAGCAGAGCGGTAGCTAACTGAACGTTTGTAGCATAGGCCGGAAGACTTGTGAATTTTGAGATACAGAAATCTATGTAATTAATATATATAATTCTTTTATATAGCGCTCTAAGAGAACTTAATGTCTATTCAGGCGCCTTACGTATACCACAAGGCTCGAACCCACGACTTCGGCCAGGCCTTGGTCGGGGCAAGCGCCTTAACCGCTGGGCCAAACCAGCTCGGCAATCTAGACCGGATGTCGTAAATACATGGTACAGTATAGCTGTGGCGCCTTAATCTAAGTAAGCCTGAATGTTTCTTAACGCTACATAGCTGAAAGAAGGTCGGGAGACTTGACTGCAGGGCTGACGTAGTTATCTAGTGAGAAGTCATTTTGGAACAGCTCTTAGAGGCTCAAAACGGATGCAGCCGGAGATATGTCGTTTGGGTTACGTTTTCAGCCCTTTCTATTAAGTTGGTTTTGTCATCATTCAATTCGAAAAACTTTACAAATTAGCTATGGAAGCGTTGCTCTTGGGACAAAGTAAAGCATGGCGCGGGGAAAATCTCGTAAAAACACCTCGTTCATACCCGTCGTTAGGCCCATCCCATTTCAAAACTCGGAGCAAACGGAAGTTGGTTTGGTCCTGCGGTTAAGGTATACACCTTAGACGACCAAGATTAAGGTCATTGCATGTGCGGGTTGAGGTCGTGAGCTCCAGCCCCGTGGCGTGCTTAAAGTGCCGGGATAGAGATTAAGTTCTCCCAGGGTGCCAAACAAATTACTTATATATACAAGTATATATATATATATATATATATACACATATATATATATATGTGTGTGTTTATATATACATGCATGTATTTTTTAAGTATATGTATACATATTATACATACAGATATATACGTATATATATGTAAGTATATGTATATGCATATACATATATATAAGTATATAAGCTTTGGCGGGCCAATGACGACCGCGCTAGTAAGCTGGGGGCATCGCCCTCATAAAGCGACATGTTAACATGGTAAAATGGTGAACAGTCGCCGTCAGACGGCAGTTGACTCTTATTCGCTATGCGCCCCACGCGGAGCCCTAAGTCGGTGGCTGCGACCGAGTCGGCGTTTCGCGAAGTCAATCTAAAGCACGCGCGCAAATGTTCGCTCGGTACTGTGGCTGATCGCCGCCTGCTGATTCAGAATTTACGATTGCGAGCGGCGTCTCGCATTAGCACAGCACGCCGTGCGCAGTGGATTGACTAGCTAATAGCAAGCCTTCGCCGGACGGTCGCCGCGCATTTAATTAGCTCATTACGGTGCTGGCATCCGCCAGAGATCTCGGGCGGCGGCGGTACTGGGCGTGCGCCTGGCGCCACCTTTTACTTTTTTTTTAGCCCGCAGCCGCCTACCGCCGACCGCTCGTACTGTCAGCCCTGCCGCCGCCGCCGTCTGCGACCGGCGCTGGGCGCTCGCAGCGTCCACCTCTTCGAGGGCTACGCTTAGCTATCGGCCAATCTTCGTCCGGCCGCACGCTCGTCAGTCACTAGCACACCCCAGCCCCTTCCTGAGCCGTGAGACGCCCACCTTTCGGATGCCCGTAGGTGGAGACTCGCCCGAGCCTAGTGGCCGGAACCGGGTCGTTGAAGGCAATGACCCGGAAATACCAACGAAACTTAGGAAATATTAAAGGGCATACTAACGAAATATTAAGCGAAGAAGCGAAGGCGAAGCTGGCCGACGCCCTCTGCGAAACGCTCACGATCCATGGCCGAAGGTCGCCGCGGTTTTCGGTCTCGCCGACCTGCATTGGCTACCAGTCAAGCAACGGATTGACTTCAAGTCGCAGCCAGCGAGAAACCTGACGATTCGAGCGATTCGTCGCCACCCACGCGTAGTCGCATCGAAGTGGGAGTACCTGCGAAGGTGCGGCTTAGCTTCAAATTCGGACGAGCATTCGGGCGGGTATCGCGTAGCGCTCGTTCGTGAGCGCTCAACACACCCCATCCCATCACGTGACCATAGCCGGTAGCCTTCAGCAGGCGCCGCGACACTGAGCACGAGTCCTGCGCTCGCTGGTTTCTCTGACCTCAGTTAGAACAAGCCGTATGGGTTCCTGCATCATTCCGACCGTATCTGGCCCGCTCCGTTAGCTGGGCGACGCGGCCGCGCTCCAGCAGTGTGTCAGAGCGGTAACGACGGCCGCGTAACAAGCGACACTGTATATGGGCATTGGAACCGAATGCTGATTTTCGAACTCATGCAATCGCACCCGCCGTTAGCTGGAGTGCCGAGCTAATTCGCCGCCCCCACTCAGGCCAACCTGGCGCAGCGGGTGCACCCCGAACCGGTTCGCTATGCATGCGCGAGCAGGGTTCGCAAACAAGAACCGAATACCGACTGAGGCATTCGCCTGTGAGTACCATTCGTAAAGTGATACTCGGTGAACGCAGCACAGTTCTGAGTAACGCGGGGGCATGCAAGAGGCCGCGCCCACAAGCCGGATCGCTGGCGGAGTGATACAACGGACGGTGGCCGCGCCCTGCATAGTCACCTCATAATAAACGAGCGGCGTAAGACGGCAGGGATATGTATTTAAATAAATTTTATTTTATTAATAATATATAAATTTTAGCTATTTAAGAACACGTCGAAATGTACAGTGAATCAATTTGTACAGTGAATCAATCGATGCGTGGCTCCCCCAGTGGGCGTGCACCGCCGGCCTCGATTGACTACCAGGTTCTCGGCCATTTTACCGGCAGTCCGGTAGTCGTCCTGGTAGGTGCTGGTCAAGCGGCGGTACGAGAATGAGCAACGATAGCAAAGGCGCGATTCTGGTGTCCCTCAAGGCGAAGATGCAGACGCTAAAAGATGAGCTTGATCAGCTGAAGGACTCATACGAGCAGAAATGCCGCGAATGCGAGGAAATCAAATCGGAGAAAAACAAGGTAACCTGCCCGGCCCACATTGCCGGCCCCGCCCGTCCCGGCCGGCCCGTCCCGGCCGGCGTGCACCTCTGCCGGCGATGCGGGATGGCCGCTACGGCGATAGGCCATTCGCGGTGTAGGCTAGCTCGAGAGCCCACAGCTCGAGATGGCGGCCGATCCTTCGTCGGGCGGCAGTCCTTGGGGCTGGTGTGGAAGGAGGGCACGGCACCTCCTTCTCGCCAGGCCTAAGCCAGCCGCCGGTGCGCCGGCCGGCCGAGACGGCTGCGGTATTTCACTGGAATTAGGCTGCCGGCCAACAGGATTGTGCCCCTACGAGGCGGATGGGGCTCCGGCCGACTGTGGCCCCGAATGACTCGAGGCATCGACGATCCAGATGCTGGCCAGGATCAGCTCAGTGGGGGTCAGCAGAGTAAATGGCCTGATACGCCAGGTATTTGAATTGCCCCGAAGAACTGCCCGCACTGGGATGAGGTTGGACCTACTGATAGCGCTGCTTTACCGTGCTCGCCGTTAACCTCAGCTCGCAGTTAACGTCAGCGCTGATGTCCACTGGGGCGCCGTAGCTTGAGTCCATGAGCAGCCTTGAGGCAGCTGCCCCCTTTACCGTTAGGCCACCCGATCGCCGTCCGACCTTCGGCATTGTGTGGGCTAGGGGGGGGGGGGTGGCAGTAGCTCACCGTGAAGGATTACCGACGTCTTTTGGGGGGCTTTGTCCAGCCATTTTTTGCCCGGCTGGCTGCTGCTGCTGCGATGTATTGGTCGCCAGGGCCGGCCCACTGGCATTAATAGCTCACTTGGTCGAGCGTCGGTTGACTTACGACTCTCTCACGTGCTTGCTTAGGCGGAGGAGGACATCTCGGGCCTGAATAGGCGCATTCAGCTGACCGAGGACAAGCTGGAGAACACGGACCAGCGACTGCAGCAGGCTACCTCCAAGCTGCAGGAGGCCTCACAGGCTGCCGATGAGAGCGAGCGGTAAGTCGCCTGCCAGTCGCCGTCTCTCTCTCTCTCTCTCCCCTGCGCTGCCCTACTGCCCTCCCTCTCAAGCCAACCTGCTCATTGCTGCTATATATCCTCGACCTCATTTCTTGCTCTCGTGTTGAGACCTCCCTTCACATGCATGCACAAGCTCGCACGCACACTCACTCACTCACATCATTCTGGCAGGGAGTTTTACCTTTGATCTTGCTTCTTTCTAGGCGCCAGGTAGTTCTGTCCCCAGAGTGGTCATGGGAATATTGCTGTCGTTAGGAAGGTAGGAACTGGCTGCTATGCACCTCAAGATGAATTTATGCCTTTCCTCTATAGCCTTTATTGCTATTGCCTTATGATCTTATTCCTATTGGAAGAGCTCGTAATAGTCCATAAACAAAGGCTCTCGATTAACTCATTGGTGATTTTGCCGGTCGTGGAAAAGATAAATCTGCCATCCGTGAGGGCATGCCATGGACGGCGACTGTGATTAGTTTTCCTCTCTTGCCTCTATCTTGGCCAATAAGTATAACCGTGCTCAGCTTCTCCGGCTTCGTTTACTATTCCATCCATTTTCTATCCGATCAGTCTAAGACCGGCTCCCTAGTCTTGGTGATGTATGCACCGGAGACTGAAGCAAGGCGGTCCATGTAAATAAATGTACATGCTGCTTTGGTGACCTGATGAGGCGATGCTTGAACAAATTCATTCAGCAGAGATGGCCTTTACTACTGCTGTTGCAAAGCCAGGCCAGTTTAGTCTCCAGCGAAAGGAGCCCAACGAGAGGTCATCATGTTTGCCTTGTAGATAGAATCCTTGGGGGGGTCTGGACTAAGCTATGAGAAGTGACTAAACTGTGTCACTGGGTGCTTGCGAATGTCAGAGCGGTCTCCCAGAACCGTAGAGCTGACTAGTCATCTGCGACAGGCTGCTGCACGCTGCCCCGGTGTGATTGCATGATTGTGCTCCACGCTTGACTTAGCCGTCACTTTGCACGGCCCTCACGATGGATGCGCGACCCGTGTGTGCCCGTGCCTGCATACGCCTTGCAATCCTGGTGTGGGCTGGTGTTGTGGCCCAGTGGCGAGCGCCACTGCCTGCGTTGGCTCCAGCTTGCGGATTTTTGCTTGCTCGTTGCACAAGCGTGCTTTGGCCTATTGCACCCGGGCTGCGTGTTTGAGCCGCATGGTTTTTTGCGTGTCCCATGCAGAGGGCGGAAAGTGCTTGACAATCGCATGGTGCACTGTGAGGACACGGTTGAGAAATTAGAGCAGCAGCTGAAGGCAGCTCGTGACTCGGCCGAAGAACGGGATCGCATGTACACCGAGGTAACAATACTGAATTCCCAGCGCCAGGCAGCCGCCGGCACGCAAGTGCCGTTCATTTAGCCGAATACCGATGTCTGTCGGTCTGATGAGCTTGCACGAACCGCTGCTGGTGCTGCTGCAGGGCAGCGACAGGCACAGCTCTTGCACAGGAGCCACTGGCGACTGGTCGAAGTGCCGGCACCACAGCTTCATACTGCTGTGGTCACGTGACCGACACAGTGGCTGGCTGCATGATTGAAATGCTTGCTAGTGTTTGTGGAATGCACAGTGTCACTAAATGACTATTGATAGACTAGCCCATCCTGCGTCTACCGACATCAAAGGCGGTACAGTGTATGTGTGGCTGGGCAGCCTCGCCCACACAGTCGTGACACAGTTAGACAGTGAGACAGTTAGAGTCGTGACACAGTTAGCAGGCCCCTGTTTATTTGTTTTTTTTTAATGGCGTAATGGTAGTGGGGCGAAGATCCATCCTCTTCGAGCCCTTCGGACTGCCACTGCTGTTGCTACGAGCAGTCGCCCGAGTCTCGAGGTCGTCCCTGCCCAGCTCCTCCTTTAGCTCCATGTTTTTGGTGGCAACTTGCTCTTCGGTCACTCTTGGGAAGCCGTCTACTTAGACCAGTTCTACTGAGCAGCTCTCGTCACATCCGGCGCTCGGTGCGGCCCTGCAGCGGCCCTGCTGACTCTGCGGCTTGCTTATAGTGGTCGCAAGGTGCTAGAGAACCGCAGTATGACGGATGATTCTCGCATTAACTCGCTGGAAGAAGAACTGAAGGCCGCTAAGTGGATTGCCGAAGATGCGGACCGGAAGTACGACGAGGTCGGGACCGCTGCTGGTGTGGTTTGCCACCTCGTTTGCAGCACGACCCGACTGCCCGCAGATTGCCGGCGTGTTTGACCCACTTAGTGGCAGTGGCGCATGCATGATAGCACGTCGAAAAAGACAATGGCAGCTTTTTTCTGTCTGTAGCTACCCGCAAGTTATGGTGCTGTTTTTTTAATTTGTGCCATGCTCGATCCTTTTTTTCCGTTCTTGGCTGTGCACGGCGGCCCCTTTGGCCTTTATCGGTCAGCGCACCTCTTCCGTGATGTCTTTTAATGGGTGGGTGGATTACCATCCTCATCTCTCTCTCTCTCTCTCTCTCTCTCTCTCTCTCTCTCTCTCTCTCTCTCTCTCTCTCTCTCTCTCTCTCTCTCTCTCTCTCTCTCTCTCTCTCTCTCTCTCTCTCTCTCTCTCTCTCTCTCTCTCTCTCTCTCTCTCTCTCTCTCTCTCTCTCTCTCTCACACACACACACACACACATACACACACACTCTTTCTCTCTCTCTCACACACACACACACACACTACCCTCTCTTTCCCTCACTTCCTCTTTTTATTTCACTTCTTTTCCCCTCTCTTTCCACCTCACTCCACTCAGCTCCGACCGTGTGGCTAACTGTGTCGCCCTGCCTTGTCAAACAGGCTGATGTACGTTCGTTACTACTCTGTCCTGGAGTGTCTTGGCTATCCCCTAGCTAGTCTTGCACATGTGATTACTATCGTCGTGCCATCACCAGTCTATCTGCTGCACCATCTGTCCACTTATCGCTCCCAACGTCGTCTGCTGTCGACTACTTGGGCATGCTTTTGTGTGCCTTATCTAGCGAGCGTGCTGCGAGTGCCTGCCTTTGTGTGTTACTTAGCCGGCGAGTACTGCTGCTTTTGTGAGCTCCGGGAATGCTGTGGCCACGGAATGGCATCTTATTTGCTAGCGGTTTCGGTCGGTGCAGAGGGAGTGGCGGCTCTCCGTTGGTGCCGCCTGGCCTGGCTTTTCTTCCTGCTGCCGGCCATGTGGAGCTGCAGCACCGGCTAGCTTGCTGTCACCTCAGCTGCCACGCTCTCTCTTTCTCTTTGCAGGCTGCACGCAAGCTCGCTATCACCGAGGTGGAGCTGGAGCGCTCGGAGGCCCGTCTCGAGGCTGCAGAGGCGTGAGTGTTCGCTGAAGCTGGCTATCTTGATGCTGAGCCCGCTGCAGCTGCCACATTGAAAGCATTGTCGGCTTCAGCCCGCGCTGTGCTGCCCGGGTCGTCTTGTCGGCTCTCTCACCTGTGGCAGCAGCAGGCATGAGGTCGATGGCCGTGTCCCTTCGCGCCGCATCAAGAGAAGGGGCTTGCGCGCTTCCGAGACGCCGGCCTCGCCTGTAGCCGTAGCCCACCCTGTCTCGCCTGCCTGAGTGTGCTGCCGCCGCTTGCCCGTGTGGACCTGGCTTCGTGATGGCGCTGCGATCCGTTTGCAGCGGCACTCGGTGCACGCAGAAAGTCTCCAGCCGGATCCTCCGCCATAGACCGGCTTCTGCTTGCCGACACACCCTGGGCATTGGATCGCTGTTTGGTCACGTGTGTTCGCTTGGTCCTCGACAGCGTGTGCACGTAAGCTTGGCACAAAAGGAGTGTCACAGTCGAGGCCCTGATCTGAGGATGCGATGATCCGAGAAAAGCAGAGGGTGTGAGCAGTAAGCAGGACACACTGAGGGCACACCAACGGCTCCTGGCAAGACTTCGGCAGTGTTTAGCAGAGACTGAAGATTCCCTCCATGCCTGAATGGCCTCAAGTCATGGGCAGACTTAGTTTTTCCAGCATCCCTAGCCTGCTGCAGTGGTAATGGTAGTGATTATGATTATAATAATTCATTGTATAAATCAAGCAAACCTCTGTTGAGTCGCTTTATAACTCACTGCAAGAGAAGCAATAATTGCGTGTTAATGACTTGCAAGGTATCAGGCTAAGACAAGCACACACGAAGACCCGACTAGTAAGACCCCTGGTTAGTGCCATGCACGTGTAAGCATGCAAAACACTCGACCAAAAAAAGACAAGTTCACTGGAGTGCAGGAAGTGCAGGGTCGCTACAAACTTATCTTCAGGGCAAGATTTAAATGATGGAAAGTTAATGCAGCTGGTGACTGAAGCCTAAAGCGAGAAAACTTTTGGTGAGTGCAATCGCCAAAAGATTCCAATTTAGTGAGCATGGCAGCCGGTGGTGCGACCACACGTGGAGCAAGGATGTCATCAGATAGGTACAAGCTGGTTCAAGCGAGTGAGGATGCCTGTGTGCTCACACAATGGTCAATTACCCGGGCTTGCACATGCTGGATGACTGTTGCTCCAGCACCATTGTCGAATGTTTGTCTCCCAATTTGCTGACGACGAGGCTGCAACAGTTTGCCCCAAGTATTGCTGCCCCGTGCTGCTCAATGGAGAGCTCGAGAAAGAGAGAAACACAGAATCGGGAGCTGGCGGTGCGAGGACAGACACGTTGAGTGGCCTCGAGCCTGACCACCTGTAGGCGGAACCTGAAGAAGCCTCCTGAGCTGCGTGTCGGCTGCCTGCGTGTCGGCTGCTGCGTTGCCTTTTTGTGTGTGCGTGCTGTCGTGCACTCGCGAATGTTTTTTAGTCGTCGGCGTGTGTCTTAGCATGCAGCATGTTTTTTTAGTAAGGCTAAGAAAATAGAGGAGGAGTTGCATGCTGTCACTAACAGTGTTAGATCATTAACCATTAGCGACCAGAAGGTAAGCGCTTCTCTCCCACCCACATCACCGGCCCGCCCCTGTCTCTCGTGATTGCTCCGCGCCTCGCTGCTGCTTGCTTGCTTGCTGTTGCCTTGGCTGCTGCATGTGCCACTGACTGCTGCCACCGACGGCGCTAAGTTGGCGGTGGACGCTTGCGCCTGCGGTGGTGGTGGTTCGGCCTTGCTTCTCTCTACGGCGGTCACCTCCAGTGCGGAGAAGCCCGCCCCCTGCTCTGGCTGCGGTGTAGCCCACCGCTTGTAGCACTCCATAGTCTTGTAGCACTCGTCCGGCTACTCTTCTCCTGCATCCCACCGTCCGAGTTGGCACCCTGTAATCGCTTGGCACGTCACTCGCATCCCGTGTGACACCGAGCGGCGGCGGCAGAGCTCGGGTAGTCTCCGTGAGAGAGTACTCAGATAATAGATATACAGTGTCCACGTGCACCGGCCTGCCGTATCGTTACAGTAAAGCGCTTGAGCTTGAGGAACAGCTGAGAATAGTCGGTAATGACCTCAAATCCCTCGAGGCTAACGAGTCACAGGTACGTGCATTCGTCCTACCCGAGTGACCCATGGTTACCCACTGCGCACGTGCGCACGTGGTGCTGCTTCTTGTTGAGCTGATGGCTGGCTGGTTCGGAGCTCGGTGGGGGGGGGAACAGCAACAAAGACGGAGTGCCAAGTAGATCACGTACTACTCCATCCTCTCACCCATCCGGCTCGCATCCCCTTGTCTTTCCTTTGAGGCCTTCCAAAGTAGTCTCGGTGACTGCATTCCTAGTCACTGGTAGCATTCTTTTGATTCCTCGGTACTCGGCCGTCTAATCTGGACATCGTGTGGTAGCGTAGCAGCACCACCGTTTGCCCGGCACTCTCTCCCAGTGAAATGGGGTTCACGAATGTAGTAGGTTGAGCTGGTACAAGGCCCTCGATGTCCTATCCCACCACATACTGCTGTCGGTCAGCCTACTGTTTTGATGCTTGCATTGCCCCAGCCAAATGGGTTTGGCTGGCTGCTATAGCATTTGTTTGGCCTAGCAGGTCTGCTTCATAGTTGATCTGTGGTGACCGGAACAAAAGCTGGTTTTGTATTGTACAACATTCTTGAGCTTGTTTGCTCAAAGCCGACCAAATCCGGTTGAATTGTTGGCATGCTTTCGGACTGAAGAGGCAGGATCTTATTGGCTGGCCAAGGGGGGCTGACCAAGGCAGCTGGCTGTACAGTAGGGGGGGGGGAGTGGTGGTGGGGGGAATGGTAATAAATTACAGTTCAAGGAGGCAGCATCTGTTGCTGCTGCTATGGCTCTGTCTACCAGGGCCGTGCCATCAGGGACCACCATCTGTTGTGTTGTGTCAGCTCGACGTCTCCTTCAGCTGTCGGCCCTGCCTGCTAGCCTCAACCTGTCGGAGCTACTGGGCTGCTGAGTTTGCAATGTATTAAAACGTTCGACTCGCCGGCCCCTTCGAAGTAGCTGCACATTCCGGACGCAGTCCGACTGTTTGCATTTCACCTAGATGCTAGGTTAAGCAAAAAGCCCGTCGTTAGGACCTACAGCCTCCCACCTCGTCCCCCACAAAAGCAAAACAAGGGGCAAGGAAGTGCGGGATCGTGCCATGCCAAGAAAAGGCAAGCTCGTTCGGAAGGGCACCAATCTGCCGCCGGTTGGCATTTCTTTTGTTTCGCCACTTCCCCTTTTTTCGTGCGATAAACAAGACCTGAGACGAGATTGCCTGAATCAACCCAATACTCCCCTCCCCACAGAGCTGTTATTTAGGTCCGGCTCATTGCATCGGCGGGGCTCACCAGAGCTGGCTGAGAACCGAGCTTTGCATAAAAGCTTTCTCAGCTAAATGAGCTGCTGGGCAGCCTGCTCGGTTCTTCTGCTGCTGCCGATTGTTTGCTAGGCTCGAGCACTCGACGGCCAGCTGTCGCGCGTGCACATGTTCACTGTGCTGCGGTGACATCCACCGTTTTATCTCTCGACTAAACAGTTTATCCCGACGTGAAAATGGCACTCGCGACTTATTTTGCTCGATAACAACATGCACCCGTACGTAGCCCGTGTGCCGTTGGCACTCGGCTGCAGCTGTTGCAAGATGGTTGCACCGTCTGTGCTGCCGGTTAACGTGGCACGTGCTCTTTCGCCCTCTTTTTTCGCGGCACCTAAGCTCTGCTAACTATCTCAAGCGGTTTGCTTGCGCCTTTTGGCCACATCTTCTCTGGCCGAGATTGACCGCTGACTGGCCAAGCGTGCGCAATGCTTAGCGGTGACGTGCAACGAGCCCTGCTGCGCATTGCTCAGTCTCACTCTTGGTCACACTTTTCTCTGTTCTCTGGGTATTGATAGCTCTCTGTGCATCTCTCTCTCACCATTTTTCCTTTTCCTTCCGTGCCCAGATCACGTCGTGCACCAGTGGATGGCACAGTCTCGTGCCATCTCGCTGGAGCTGGCGGCCACAGACCATCGCTGGTCATGCTGGCGTTTGCTACTTATGCCGATCATCGGCTCAGGCCGCCCACCTCTTGGCCGAGCTAGCCCTCTGGCGGACGCGTTCATCTGGGCCCGCTGTCACGCGGGCCCATTCGGTCGCGCTCTGAGCTGCTGTTGCTGGCATTGCCGGTTCCCAACTGTAGGCCAGCCAGAGGGAAGAAGCTTACGAGGACACGATCCGGGACCTTAATGCCCGGCTGAAGGAGGTACGTTGGCTATGGCTTCGCTGGCGCTGCTGCTGCCTCCACCGACTTCGTCCACAGCAGCGCCTTGTCCGACCGTCCAAGCGCAGTCGTCAGACTGGTTCAGGTGTCGCAAAGCAGCCTGCTCCACACCCCTCGCCCCTGCCCCACCTCCTCTTCCTCGATCGATGAGCACTCTTGGCAGCACTGGGTTCTGCCGTTGTGCTAAGACTGCTGCCACCTCCAGCAGTGCGGCAGGCGATCGAAAGTCAAGCCTGTGCGGTCGGGTCGTCCTGCCGGGTCGCTCGCTTGCTCTCCTTTATCTCTGTCTGTCTGTCTGTCTGTCTCTCTCTCTCTCTCTGTCTCTATCTCTCTCCTTCTCTCTCTCTCTCTCTCTCTCTCTCTCTCTCTCTGTCTCTCTCTCCTTCTCTATCTCTCTCCTCTCTCTCTCTCTCGTCACACGCCGATCTTGCCGGCCAATGCGATCGAGCTGGAGGGTCGGGCGGCCGTGGCTTTGCCGCGACCGCGAAGACGAGCGCTGGAGCTGCTGCTTTAGGCTGAGACCAAGGCGGCCGAGTTTGAACGCCAAGCACAAAAAATGCAGAAAGAGAATGAATCGTTAGAAGGTAAATCAAAGGGTCGACAACCGTCTGCACATAACACGGCTCGTCGGTGGCGGAGGCCACTTGCCTTTTCCTGGTCTTGCTCGCGACCGATGACCGCGCTACGCACCACCGTGCCACCTTGCTCGCTCCACCTTCCGCCAACTAACCGCACCGCGGCACCGGAAGGCCTGCCCGATCTGAGCGGCAGGGCCGTAATCCGCCTCGGCCGATTGTGATCCTCGTCTGCACTGCCTCGGTGGGGCAGCGGACTCTGGTGCCTGGCTTTCGCCAGCGGTGGTGGCGTGGCCTCGCCTTCGGGCCTGCTCCGACTGATGCCCGCCGTCGGAGCTGCTTCTCACTCTCTCTCTCACTCTGTCTCGCACACCCGTGTCTTCTTTGTGGCCCGTAGGCAGAGGCACGTGCCCAGGAGGCTGAGGGCGCCGTGAAAAAGCTGCAGGGGGAGAACGAGCATCTAGAAGGTAGTAGCTCGCCAGCCCGTCCCCTTTTTCGGACGAGGAGCCGACAGCTGTCGGCTCTGCGCCGGCAGCTTCCAGCATGCGAGTGTGCCTGAGTAGGTGTAGCGGTCGCCTAGATTAGATGTCGCCTGGTGCGCGCCCAGTTTTTTTCGTGCGTCGTTGAGCATGGAAGAGCCCGGAGGGCTGCCGTACCGCTGCTTGCCCAGCGTAGATGGCATGAGTAGGCGTCACGGAAGGGCCGGGTGTGCTCTCCACCTCCCTCCCCCTGAAAGGGCCGGGTGCTCTCCACCTCCCTCCCCCTACGTGGCGCTGTGCTGTCACAGTCGACTGTGTATATGTAGTGAGTACACTGTATAGTCTTTCTGTGTGCAGACATCGCCTGCCGGCCTGGGTGACACGTGCTGCCAGAGAGCTGAGGCCGTCCTGCTATCGTGTGTCCAGTAGATTAGTGTGATTCGTAGGTCTTTTGTTTGCTTGAGTGAGCCTTGAGTGGCTGGTGTGAAAAGAGTGCGAATGGTTTTGGACCAGAGAGGAGAGGGCTGCTGGTGCATGGTGAATTGCCGCAGCATTCGATGTATTGATACGCCGATTTTGAGTTGAATCAAAAGCTGCAGCTGGCTGATTGGGCAGGAGCCGTTTGGCCAGAACAGATTGCCCGGAGCAAAGGGAGAGCGGTCGTACGTGTACGAACTGGCGAGCAGAAGGGTTGCAGAGAAGTGCAAGTATGCCGAGCTCGGTCGTCGGTAGGGATGAATTCATGGCCACAACCTTAGCAGCAGGACTTACTAGCTTACAGGCCAGCTGCAGCCCGTCGTTCTAGCAGGGTGGGGTCTTCCCTCGTGCCGACGATGCACGGTATGCACTTTGCCATAAGCCTTGACAGCCTCGGCCAAAGTGAGTGATTATACCTGGTAGATTAGCCGTGCTGTGCCTGCCTGTTGAGTCAAAAGGACCCGGATGTTTGTACTGCAGCCGGCCTGCCTGCTGAGTAGGGCCGTCTTGCCTCCGGTTTCTGCTGGAGAATCGACTTCCTGCCACCCTCCTTTTGCTGGTAAATGCAGCCCACGGGATGCGGGTGTTCTAGGAAGTCGTGACTGTTGGTTAGGCTACTGCCATGGGCTATTGGTTGGATTTAACATGGCGAGATGCCTTTTCTGTACATTAGATTAGACTGGGCTCATGACCAACCGGGGTGCAACATAGTGAGCATAGTGCCTATCATTTGCTCGTGTCTCATTCATTCTGGTCCTGTCCTACCAACGATGCCTCCTCATGCATATGACCTCACTTTCCGTCCTTGGCTGCATGCAGTACAAGTGGCTGCCAGTTGCTTGCGGTGCCTGCTGTCAATCCCTTCTGCTTCCGCCGCCGTGTGCCGACAACCTCGTGCTTTATTTCCAGCTTTTTAACCTTTTTTTCTTGTCGTTGTGCTAAATTGGAGTCTGGATGCATCCTGCCTTCGGCTTGCCTTGCCCGGCATGCATCTGCCATTGCTGCTGCTGCTTCCAGACCCCTCGTTGTTGACCACTGCATTCGTCCTCTCTACAGAACCAGCTGCTCAACCCACCCTTCGCACCTTCCGGTTGCTGTTGATGTGCGTTTGCATGCCAGCACGGCTTTTGTGCTGCACGCTGCTAGCCAGCTTGCTGTTCCCTTTCCTGTCGGCACGTCCGGTGCAGCGTGTTTGCCGTCGCTGCCATTGCCCTGTTGGAGCGAGTGGTCCGCTTGCCGAGTGGTGCCACCAGTGCACCCGGCCTTCGCTGCGCCGGGCTCAGGACGACTGGTGCTGCGCCCTTTGCAGACGAGCTGCTGCAGCAGAAGGAGCGCTACAGGAGCATGAACGAGGACCTCGAGACCACCCTGAAGGAGCTGAACGGCCTGTAAAGCGTCTCGTCGGCTGCCCACCCCAAGATGGCTGGCAGGCAGGCAGCAGGGCGGGTTAAGGGGGGGAGCTTGAAGCTCCGCTGGCGGTGGTGTTGCCTGAGGCGCCGCAAGCAAGCCGCATTCGAGCACTATGTTGTTGTTACTACCGTACGTCGTGGACTGACGGCTTGCTTTTCGGAAACCACAGGCAGCCCTGCGCATCTGAGCCGTTTGAGGTGCCCAGTCCAGGCGAAGGGCTGCGCTGCGTTTTGTAGCTCTGCGGCCGTCGGCGACTTTGCAGCAGCGACAGCAGCAACACGACGGGGGAGCTGCCTGCTTGTGAAAATTATTATTAAGGTTCTTAGAGTTCCCGTAGAGCAACCACGATGGCATGCTTATGGCCGCAGGTGTCTCGCAATGCCAAGTCGTTGAGGTTGATCGATTCTCGGTGTAAGGCGCCTGGGCTTCGTCACGGCAAAGGCGCGGTTTTGGTGCAGCAGCAGCTGCTTGTCGTGGGCGTCAGCAGCCCGCGGTCAACGAAACCCGACGGTCGCCGGCATGCTGCAGGATATTGGCGCTTGTAACCTACCCGTGTGCATATGCATGTGTAACATGTTTGTTCTAACAAGTAAAAAAGACGTTACGGCTCGTGGCCTTTTTCTGTGGACATTGCGATCAGAGCCCATGCACACACACACACACACACACACACACACACACACGCGAGCACACACTGACACACACACACACGCGCGAGCACACACTCACAGGTTGTCTACGTTGCTTCTTTGCATCAGTCTGACTGCTTGTGCACAGCCAGTGGCAGCAGTAGCAGTCGCTGGCCACTGCTCACTGTGTTTAGGCCTGCCTTCATTGGAGCTGGTTGTGAATTGAGTCGAGCTGAGGTGGTCCCACTCATCCTACGCCAAGTCCTGCTCCAGCAGCTGCTGCCTATGGATTGAGGTGGGCGTGGTCTTTCAATTTATGCTTGAGCCGTGGCAAAGAGCAGCAGCTACTAAGCTCCCACTAGCTGCTACTGTTCAATGTGCTGGATGTTGGTGCTGGCGATCCAACCCCGGCAGGCTTCACTTGCCATATAAATCTCACTTTATCTCCGCTTATTAATGATTGACTATCGCAGAGCAGTGACCAGATTCCAGAGCACTGGGTATAGGTGTCTCGGGTTTGTCTGGGCGGTACTCGGCATATAAGGCAGATGCACTGCATATAGTTAGCATAAATGGAGCTCAGCTAACGAACTCTTCAGGTGACACTCGAGAGCGAACTGCACTGGAATGAGAGACACTGTCGTCCGTTAAGAAGTAACATCGAAAGCTCCCGACTAAAGTTTCGTGTGCTATCTGCTGGTACAGGATAACGGTGCTGCAAGCCTGGCCTGGTTCAGTTTGGGCATGCGACTGAGCAGGTGGCAAATAGAATGTGGGCCCGAGAGTACGACCTAAGCTCACAGCTATGGGGAAGCTACCAACTAGGCACATTACTCACCGTTCCCAATGGACCGTGATCTCTCGCGGACCGTCAGCCTACCCGCGATTGGCTGCATCAGTTAATGTGTGGTTTCCTCGGCTCAATTCCCGCTATAGTATTGCGGCAGGCTTACGGCGACTTAGATTACTGAGAGATGTGTCACCTCATCCAGGGCTCTGGATATCTGGAACTAAACGAGAGTACAGTCATGGCAGCTGACACCAAAGCTCAAGCTGGCTGGACTGCAGGCGTCATATCCTAATATTAATTATAACATATTTGTATAGCGACCTCAGAGAACTTAATCTCTTTCTAGGCACTTTATATATGCTAAATAGGAAACATGATCAAACAGATTTGTATAGTGCCCCAAGAGAAAGGAATTATTTCTAAACACTCCACATAAGCTGGAAAGGAAGCATGCCAGTTTTGTAGTGATAGCCAGTGCCATCAAGTGAGCCCACAGGGAGCCTCGGATAAGTACACGAACGAGTCAAATACTTACATTTTTGAGCAGCTGGTAGGAAGCTTCGGTCACTTTTGAATTTACTCTCATCCGAGTGCACGAGAGTCTGTGATGCGTTGTATTATATTCTGAAATCCGGCATCGCCGAGATTTCCCCGAATGTGATTGTCGCTTTACGAATCTTTCACTCAAAGCTTGTCAGCGTTGCAAGCTGACAGCACAGTTCCTCTAAATTGAAACTTGTCCAATCCTATTTACGCTCAGCTATAGGGCAGAAGAGGCTTTGTGAATTATCACTGATATCCAGTAAAGACGAAATGAGTGCTGAGCTTGATTATGCTTAATTGATCGAAGCTTTGTCGAGCTGCAAAGTTACTTTTTGAATAAAAATGTAGATAACTTGAAATATTTAAACGTTTATCTGTTTTAACTTTCAAGTTACCATTAATTACAAACGCAAGATAAACGATCAACTTCGAATGCAGGGAAATTGGCAAAGTTACTTACAAAACCGAAAAGTGACAGGGACCTACTGTGGATAGCATGCACAGAAAGGACAAATAACAGGAACGAAGCAAGCGCTGTGAGGAGCTGGTGCGGGTTTAGCCTCCTTCTAAATGTCCAAGCGAGGTGTCGTGAAGTCGGACGTGAGTGCTTTCGACATTTTTCGTGCGGTCTTTACCATCGCCTGGGGTTCGGCGTCAGGCGCAGGGGTTGTGCCACTAGCCGAACCAGTGAGACACTGCACAGTCATGGTTATTGAAAAACAGGCCAGCCAGCCATTGGCGGCCCTAAATTTTGTTTCTGCCCCCCCCCAGTGCCGTCACGATTCATTTATTGTGATTATTGTGAACTAAAAATATATATATATATTTATATATATATATATATACATATTTTTATATATATTTATATATTGCATATATATACAATTCATTTGTATAGCACCCTAAGAGAACTTAATATCTATTCAGGCGCTTCACATTTGCCACGTGGTTGAACCCATGACCTCGGCCATCAAAAAATCATTCACTTTGACCTTGATTGGGGTGAGCATCTTAACCACTGGGCCTGACATAATCTGATTCATGTTTGCGATTTCGTACAAGCTTAAGATACTCTGAGACTAGCCGTTATGGCTCACTAGGTAAGGCGATTGCTTTTCACGACCTCGGCTCCGAGGTCGTGGGTTTGAATCCTGTGGCGGGCGATCCTTTATCGCCACTGCAAGCGGTGGTGATAGCCGTCAAGGCTTTCTGTCGCTATAAAAAGAGGCTGTTAAATCAGCTAGTATTTATTTTTAATTATTTGCTTGTGATTACAGATTATAGCGTTGACCAGAGCAGCGTGACTCGTTCAGACGCTTCAGTTGACATATAATAATAATAATGCACTTGATAAAGCGCCCTCAGAGAACTTAATCTCTTTCTAGGCGCTTTACATTTGCTACAAAGGGAAATGCAATTGAATGGTAAGTAAGATCATGTTTGAAAAACAAACAAAATGAATAATATGGTTAGGGGTGTCATGCACAGGGTCAGCATGCAAATGTGGTTAGTGGCAGCATGCACAGTGTCAGCACGCATAAGCACATCAAGGACGAATCACAGGGACCCACTAAATGCTGTCCTAAATAGGTGTGTTTTTAGGTTCCTTTTAAATGTGGTCAGGTCAGGGGATGTTTTGACGCAGGTCGGGAGGGAGTTCCAGGCTTTGGGAGCATATGAACTAAATGCACGGTCTCCAAAGGGTTTAAGGTTTGTACGAGGTATTTCTAGACTGTTGGATTCCGAAAAGCGGGTGGTACGATGCTTGGCCTGGTGGGGGAGTAGATCTGAGAGATAGGCTGGAGCCAAAGAATGAAGGGACCAACAAGTGAGCGACAAAACCTTGAAGTCAATCCGTTGCTTGACTGGTAGCCAGTGCAGGTCGGCGAGAAGTGGAGTAATGTGGCAACTGCGACGCTCACGACAGACAAGCCTAGCTGCTGAGTTTTGCACCAGCTGCAATCGCCTGATCGCACATGCTGGGAGGCCAGTAAGCTGTGAGTTGCAGAAGTCGAGACTGGATATCACGAATGCATGGACCGACTTGGACGTGGTATCGTTATCTAAACAAGCCCTAATTTTAGCAATGTTATGAAGCTGAAAATAGGCAGATTTGACTGTGGAGCTGATATGGTCGTCTAACGAGAGGTCGCTTTGGAATATGACACCTAGATTTCGAGCTGATTCGGCAGAGCCAATTTTGAGAGTCAGCTTTTCCAATCTCTGAATCACACTGGGTTTGCCCATAACTAGTAAGTTAGTTTTATCATCGTTTAGTTTTAAAAAACTTGCTGCCATCCATGTGCGGATGTCATCAATGCATGCAGCAAGTGAGTTGAGAGAATATAACCTATTGCCAATATTTGTTTCTACGTGTAGATACGTCTCCACTGACTTGACGTCATTCACTGGGTGTCAGATGCCTCTTTAATGTGGCTATGCTCATCTGCTGAATGCGTGGTTATAAATAAATATTGCATCTTTTCTCACGTCACACACACACACACACACACACACACACACACACACACACACACACACACACACACACACACACACACACACACATATATATATATATATATATATATATATATATATATATTCACATATATATGTGTGTGTATGTGCGTGTGTGAAAGAGAGAGTGTGTGTGTGTGTGTGTGTAAGTGCGCGTGTGTGTATGTGTGGGGGCTGGGGTGAATGCATATGCAGAATGTGCAGTGGTTTGAGCTTGACCTTTGTTACGCGGAGCCATTAATGACCGGAGGTAAAATAGTAACAGCAATAATAATAATAGTAATAATACTAATAATATATTTGTTAAGGCGCCCTCAAAGAATTCATCATCTCTTTCTTGGCACTTTAAATTTGCTGCAAAAGAAGCATGATCGAATGGTTAGTGGTACGAAGGCCGGCAGATGTGGAGTATAACTCCAAAAATACTTGAGGCCAGCTCTGCTTGAACTAGGGTATGAACTGAATGCGCTAACAGAAAAACATTCTTCAGCGAGTTATTGTCTACACGTGTCGACTGACCCAGCTACGCGCTAGGCGCTTTAGAATATACAACTTCATACATCTTGCAGGCTAGGAGACTGAATGACTGCGATATTCAGGAAGTGGGCGCCAGTAGCCCCGTCTACACAGTCTGTTTTCCATATTTCAACGGAGCAAGGCGCCTACACAGTTCGTTTGCGTATGCCAGAGTTTTCCGCCCGTTGACCAATACGCTCTGCCCACAGAAAAAAATCAGTCTGCTTAACTTATCTCCGATCTCTTTAGTCACGCTCAACCGACGAGATATGCGAGCGCGGTAATTTATGCTGCCGTCTCCCAAAACATGAGCTTTCTCGGTATGCTTAAGTAAAGCAACCGCTATTAATAGATATGTCAATACTTGGTATTATCCTGCGTTTTTTGCAATGCAAAGGAAGCGGGGCTTACAGACTGACTTCTGATTCGTCATCTAGTCTTCGCTTTTGCCTTTCTTAGCTAAGAAACTGAAACATTTCGCATTTCGTCAGAGGAAAAACGGCCCCCCAAGAGCTGGTAGCGTAGGCCACATTGACCAAAGGAGAAAGTACGGAAACGACAGCATAGACGTGGCTAAACGCGAGCATTGGAGCCGTAATCTTCAAACGGTTCATTCTTGTTCATTTGTTTGCTTCCGAAAGCACACTCTTGATTCATCTTTCCTTTAGGTACACCGTACTTCAATTTCACTGTCCAATTCATATTCCCATGGTTTTATTTCCATTTGCCATTCTGAAGCGCTTCCTCGTGCTAATTAAGTAGCTCTTTGCATGAGACTTTTCAAGTTGTATACGAAAATATTTAAATCGTCTTTTGTATAGCCATAACTAATTTATGATAAATAATTTCCAAGTGTTACACAATTTAAATAGTAATGCAAATATTAATGTTAGTACCACCGTCTCTCTTACGTCACTGATTTACAATTCTCCTTTCAGCTTCACACTGCATACGCTGCGTCCAATTATCTCTTACTGGCGCTTTGAAAATCTGCCATTCCATACTTGTCTAAGCACGGCGATGGTGCATGAGCTTTAATTGGTATTCGGTCGCACAAGCCGCAGAGCTTGTGGCTCGAGCGTTGAATGCTGAGCCACATGTTCCACGAAGAATCTACTGCCTGTACAGTGTGAAGTTGGTGCTCGCAGCAAAAAAAGTCAGTTAATACCGCACCGTTTATGGATCCAGCCAATTCACTTTTTGCTATGGGAACTGTGGGGGAAAAAGCTAAATCTAACACGAGTCTATTCAACTTAAATAGAAACAGACGCTGGTTACCGTTTTGAACAGCCTACTATGGGCACAGTACCAGTAGCAGAAAGTGAGCTGGCTACTTGCATATACGATGCCGTATTAGTTGAAATAGTAATGGTGAGTAAGTACCTCGTGGTTGGAAATTTTCGTCCGGTATGCGGTGGTACATTTGTCAACGACTTAATTTCTTTGAGTGGACGTACAATTTTATTAAAAGCGTTTGTGTGGGCGCCTGGGTATGACTCGCCCGAGCCGCCCAAGCTGACGATCCATTTCCCCTAACGTCAGCTGCTTCGGATCAGCAGCTGCCTCGACATGTATCCAGGTGCTGCCGCCCTAGGCTAGATGCCAGCACGGCCGGCTGATTACTGCGAGGGTCACATGATCCCAATCGTCGCATGTTTCTTCCTTTCAGCCAGTCGGCCGGCCTGTGTGGATGCTCTGCTGTCATCTTTTCCTCCTCCGTCTGTCGGAGCTGCCGAACCGAGCACCCAACAGCCGCGTACACGCAGCCATGCTGTGTCGTAACACTTACTACGTCTCAGCTAAGCGTAAGCTCGTTACTCGCATGCGAAAATACACGCGTCGCCGCGCAACTCGTATGCTTTGTCATCTTTTCTCTTCACGCACGCACGCGCGCGCCCGTGAGCCCCTACCACTGAAAAGTGCCGAGCACGCTCGCCGGCCCTTCCAAGCTGAAAACGCGGGCATATCGACTCGCACGCGCCCGCCGTTACCGTTACGCGGGGTGAGCCGGGGGGGGGGAGGGAGCAGCTGAGCTAAATTACCAAAACGTACATGCGCCGCGGGCGCAAGAAAACGTCTCGTATCTTCAAAAATGAGGTATTGAAGTTCCAAAATAAAAATCAATGAAGAGAACTTACGATGAGAGACGCACGGCGACGGCAGGTGGAAAGTGTTAGAGCAAATACCGGTATCGCTTAAGTAAGCGTAGCGGCCACTTAATCCCGGAGGCGGTCCCTCAAACGGAAAGACAATGCCTCACCCACGCTTTGCCAACCAATAGAATAGCTTGACGAGCGATTCCGTTTCTAACACGTTTAGGAGGCACTGGAGCTACCGAGACTCTATCTAGCCTATCACGCAAGCAGAGAGATTATTAACAACCAATCAAAAGCAGCTGCTCAGTCGCTACAGGTAACTGCGGTGCCGGCATAGCGTCGTTGAATGTGGCGGCGAAAACAAATTCCAACGAACAGAGCCGTGTAGGTATGCAGCGTACGCTGCCACGCACTGCGTTATCAAGCAGCCTCTAGCCATGCGTGTCGGTGGTGCATCAATATGTTGCTCTAGTTCTCGTAGCCGCTCTGTCGCATGAGCTAAGTTACTGGTCAAAATAATGCGTTTTCGGGTCGTGAGAGGAGACATTTTCGGTGAGGGTCGTATGATACTTGTGCGATCATAGGCGGTTATTCATCTCCATGTCAGGGATGCTGATGTAGTGCAGGGAACATCCTACTGCAGTGCTTGTGGCGTGTAGACGTAAGGGATTATTCATCGAAGGATTAACTGTGAGTGTCATTACATGGTTATCGAACAGACTTTAGGCATACCTGTGGTTATTCGGTCATTATATACATATATATGCGTAGGCAGCACTGAGTTTGTATCGATCAGTGAGATTTTGGCGCTGCATCATTCCTAGCTTCAGATGGTGAATCGCCTTTCTTGCAAGTCAAACTAGCTCGCGTGGATTGGTGGGTCGATGTCATACTAATGGCTCGCTATCGTAGAAGAAGAAAAGAATATAAGGCATCCTTCTCACCAATGTGAGAGTAAGGAAATCAGCTGCATCCATTTGTGGCTCGTATAGGCTTGCGGCCATGGATTCACCAACTCGACAGAGTTTCAGCTGCTGGCAGCCTCAGTCTATTCGTATAATCTACCTGTACATTCTGAAATGAAACCGAAGTGTGTGCTCTAAAAATTTACCACCGTTTGAAAGAAGTGACATGTTCTGCCGTAGCATGAAATCACAAAGATTTATCGAATCGACGCAAACGATGGAATAATTTGCAATCTGACTGCCAATAGAGGAGCACGTTTGATTGAGAGGCCCAGCACACCAATCACTAACTTACGTTCACTCCTGCACATCTGGAGGTCCTCAGTTCGTCTTTCCCGTTACTGTCGTTTGCTGGAAACCTTCTTTTGTGTTTGATGCTAGTTACCTAGTAGCGTGCATTGTTTCCTGCTGCTTAACTAGCTTATGTTCTTTACTAGCACTCTTGCAACAGTTGGTTGCTAGGGAGACAAGTTCACGATGTCTTCTGCCTCGCCGCTTGGCTGTTCAGCGGAGGATTTCGGGGATAGTCTGGAAAGCAACCAGTCAGCCAAGGTAACCGCAATGTGCTGTAGTGTGCAGTGGCACGTGTATCTTCTGCACAGGAGCATGCGACCTGCCAGGGTGCCGTTTGGATATCACCAGGCCAGCCAGCCCATGCGAGCCCTCCCAAATTTCCTGGCGAGTCGAATCTGTATGGGGACTAGCTGATTGCTACGGCTACAAATGAACTAACCGGTTCTGGACTATGTCGTTTGCTAAACCACGCAGCAAGTCGCGCATGCGAGGACTCACATTTCCATGACCGATATGGCGAATGGTGGAACTGGCATTTTAAAGCAGGGCTTGTGAATCGTGAAACGTACAAGCAGCTGGAGTCGTGGAAGCTGCATTAAATCAACTCAGGTGTGCATGTGATACCCTGATGCAGTCTTCATCGCATCTGACAACTCACTCGAAGCATATGCATGCAAGTATAGTCAAGAACATGCTTTTATTTGACTGCTCTCAGATTGTCACACTCTTTCGTTTAGTATGACGGATGTAAAGACATCTGAGCATGGCATTATAGTTCCTAATCATAAGAGTGTACAAACCACGAATAGTCTTTGTTGGTGGAAACATAATCAACAGGTCGTTTTTTACAACCTGCCTGTATTTATGCAGGATGCCCGATGGGCCCAGCACAGGTTTAGGCTGGCAGAGTATGAGCACACCATAATTTGAGAATTTACTTTGTCCTGCAGTTTGCTTGGCAGGGAAGTTTATGGATTTATGAAGTTCAGGGGCCGCTTGCTGAAAGCGTGCAAAAACTGCAGTGACAGACAGGTGCTGCCGTTGGCAGATTAGCCATTCTGCTATGGTGCTCAAACAATGCACTGCCCTGCTTCATCCACAATTAGGTAGTTTTGTGCCTGCAGTAGCTGCAGCAAGGTCATGACGATGCACCTGAGCTGAAGCTAGCATGCGTCGGCGCCGATGCATTACTCGACAAAGCTGGCTGAGGCTCTTCGGATTTTAGCAACAGCAAAATGTGCCGACAGAAATGTGCCGACCTGCCTGAGCAATGCCCAGCGATGGGTACAGGTGTATTCTATGCCTGCTCCTCGGCTCCCCATCCCCATCGATAGATGCTTGGGAGTTTGAAGCAATTGGGCATGTGCATGCGTGCGACGCTGCTTCGCGCCATGTCATGCTGCTTGCACAGCTGCCATGCGACATGCTGCGGTTCTTCATTATTTGTGCCGTTTGCAGCCAACGGTCGGCAGCGACATGCTGCCCAGCTCAGGGCACGTGCTGTCCGATTCGTCGACTTGCGACTTTAACACGAAGATGGAGAACAGCCGGCTTCGAGGGCAGGTCAAGCAGCTTCAGCTCGATTTGAAATGCGAGCAAGGTGAAGGCCGAATAATGACCGAGCAGCATGCCATTGCTGCTCCGGCAGCTGATCGCAATGCTGCGACACCTCTTTTGCTGTGGCTGAACCGGCATTCGCACAGTTGTCGGCAGCATGCAAGAATCCACCTCTGGCCTGACTTAAAAAGCGCCGCCGCGCATGTCCGGCTGGTTCTCTCTGGCATGTGTGCCGTCGTTTGCCATAGTTTTTCGTTTGGAATGCAATTTATTATCTTGACGTTTTAGCGTTTGGTATTTTAGTGGTTCGGTGTTCAAGGGCGTGTTGTAGCAGGTGCTCTTGCATGCATTTGCTCAACCTCACAGCTAGCCGCTTTCATCCCAGATACTATTGCATCCTTGAGGAGGAAGGTGGCCGAATGTGGAAAAGAGAAGTTGGACGTCATCAGTCGCTGTACGGCCGAGGTGAGAGGCAGTGATTTTTCAAATCTGCCTATAAAGATTCGATGTGCATGAGAGCACACCTTAGTCGCATGTGTGCAGCATGCAATGCCTGAAAATGAGGGGTGCATTTCATATCCTCCTTTGCCACGAGTTAATGTCAACGTTATCATGTCTGTGCAGGCAGTAAGTAACAGACGACGGAATATGAAAGCGCTTTGCCAGATAGTAAACCAACGATGGCATGGTGTCTTAGCAATTATTTCAAATCGCTTGTATTGCTCCTTCGAATCTATGCCCACGCATTTTACAACTACAATAGAAGCAATAACCAAACGTTAATGACCAATAAGGTTTCATATCAAGATATTAAGGTAGACGATTATGCACAAGAACTCAAGATGACACCTAGAGCCACTGGTTTGTTAGACCCTGGTTAGTAACATGCACCGAAGGATGCACAGGTAGCCAGCTCTCTCTGTTTGGACGTCTGCCTTGCCTTACGGTTTTCATGCGCCACAGCATGTTCATTGCTGCCGACTGCTGGCACGGTAGTTTTTCCCATATGCCCTGATGCTTATGGGGGTGTTGGGGCAATGTCCCTCAATGGTCATCGTGGCCACCGCTTTCCAACGGGTCGCTGTTGTTCTTTCTCAGTGCTTTTCTTGTTTCCGCAGATTTCCGTGTATATCAAATATGATTAATCTATTTCTGTACGAACATGACGAGGGGGATTGCATCATGTGCAGATTCCGAGTCTCACTGCGATAGCCAAGCCTCCCAACTTTTGTCTCCACTGACAGCTTTATTCTTGGGGCGCTTATTCGTTCTGTTAGTTACGATGATTGATTAGGGTATCTCCACTGTGCCCTGCTAGACGCACCAGAGCCACTGGTAAGGGATTGCCATTGCTGTTTTTGTGGCACGACAGCTGCTGCTAGATTTCCATTCAAAGTGCACCCAGCGCCATTTGTCATAACTATACAAGTGTGGACGAACCGTCAGCCAGCCATTTGCCTGGCTTGCAGCCATGATTTTGAGCTGGGGCCCAAACCTTGACCATGAATCGACTAACCAGATGTCATAGCAAGTGTAATGTCCCTCAGCATATTTCCCGCTCTCGGTGCCTAACGAGTCGAGAGCAGCCATGCTCTCTTTACACGCACCACCCTATTTACCTAGAACCATTTAGCGATTGAATACCGATCGGTGGCAGATCTATAGATCTGGGGTACTTATTTTTGCTGTGCTAAGGAGAAGGTCACGATAATTACTATTTATTACCTGACAATACATGGGAGTATCCTCGACAAACTTGTATGCAACCAATCGATTGTCAATAGTAAGATAAGGTTGTGAGCACTCAAGGGGAGATGGCTTTTGCTGCTTAGTGAAAATATGGCCTCCCTTTCTGTCCCGGGCAGCCAAGAGCAATCTGACTGAATGTCCTTGGGCGAATTACTTGGGCGGTTTGTCCCCTAGATCTGTTTAACAGCCCTGTTTAACAGCCTACTGATTCTGCTATTATAAGATAACTATTCTAACAACTTCTTAGGTGGAGTGTTTTAGAAGCCCAATGGGAGACGATAGGCAGTCTGGACGGCCTTTGTAGACCCATTAGTCTAAAAAGAAAGGTTGGTTGGTCGTGCACACCGATTGGCAGAACTTGAAGTTGTGCTGGAGGCACCACTCGGCAGCCATTTATAGACGTGTCCAAGAAGGATTCAACTCTTTAGTATCTCTAAAAATCTCCCTCTCTAATTAAAATTTTTCTTATATTC
The DNA here is from genome assembly GCA_009760855.2 of Cristatella mucedo. NCBI lineage: Eukaryota > Metazoa > Bryozoa > Phylactolaemata > Cristatellidae > Cristatella > Cristatella mucedo. The sequence goes on along the minus strand of WPIO01000027.1, from coordinate 2,485,673 downwards.
CTGGTGGAAACCGACATTGCGGAAAGGGCATTATAAAGGTGTGCAGCTTGCTCTCGAAGTGTCCATCCCGGAAGCCGAGAACTTGTTAGAGGAAGGAGTTGTCGTAGCAAGCTGTGGGTGGAGGGAAAGATCTACCAAGAAAGGAGGCTTCTCGTCCGATACAATGAGCCCTGTGTAGTTGTTTTTCATATAGATCATCCCTACTAGTTCCGCTTTTGAACCCATTAACATATGCTTAGGAAAAAATTCTAAATTGAAAACAGCTTCGAATTTGGCGACGGCTTACATTGGACAAGTTGCATTGCGAGAGCTTTGCATGTAGGTGAAAGTTTTCTTCAGTTCGTGGCAATCGTGAACGACTGTCGGTATGTCATCAACGGTCAATACTGCGCACCTCTTGCAACGAAGTGCACAGCTATCATCAACTTATAATGTGCACACGACGAAAGCATACTTTAAATTACAAATTAAGACATTTTCATTTAAGTTATATATATATATATATATACATACATATATATATATATATATATATACATATATATATATATATATATATATATATATATATATATATTATACTCGGGTTCAAAAAATCTTTGTTGTATGTCGTATTGCCATCAATCAGTAATAGGGTTTTCTGTGATTCCAGGCACACTAAAGCTACTCGATGCTTGTGAAAATATTTAGTGACAGCCCAAAAACAAACACATATGCTGCTGGTATGTATTTGTTCAATGTAAAGTCTTCCCACCATGATTCGTTATGACCAACCCTGTCTGGCCAGGCTTAGAGGCCACAAGCTTCTGCATGGTCTCTTCTGCTGTAGCACATCCAAATGAACCCGAGCTTTGTCGTAAAGGCTCGCTACTGGTGTAGGCCGAAGGCTCTGCCTCAGCTGCTTGTCGATATCGTTCAATAGTCGTTCTATGAGGTTCCAATCAGACGTATGGCTTGGCCATCACTTGGCACTAGCACCAGGCAAGGATTTATTTCAAAAAGACTCAAGTTTCTACCCCCATGAAGAGGGAAGACCTAGGCAGTGTGACCCTACGTACTCACCACATTCCTACTAGGGTGTCAGTAGTCAACTGGAGGTATTGTCCCCCGAAAGTCGAAGCTGTTGTTGGTCAAGCAGGTTGGATTTCAAAGCAAAAACTCTGCTTTGGAGCCGGTACATTTGGTAGCGATATAGCATCCGTAGGTAAACTGATAGGCGAGTCAAGTACTTTTTGAAAAAATCCTTGTCTGGTGCTGGTGCAGTGGCCCTGCCAGTCGGCAGGTGCTAGCGATTATGGGGGAGGGAGGAGGGGGCAGCAGCTCACTGTTGCAGTTAACATCAAAAGGCAGCCACCGTCGCCGTTCAAATCCGTGCCCAAGTTGACTGTGCACACTGCTACTCAAGGGGAGCCCTTGACTGCGAGCAACGGGTTGGCATGCTATTTATGAAGGAGTAAAAATCAGCTGATTCGTCAGCCTCATTCAATGTAGTGGCAGAAGAGTTTTCGTTAGAGGCTTTCATCAGCTGCTATCAGGTCCCCATCAAAGATCATGCCTTTCACAGTTGTGATCTACCGACCTCCTTCTGGCTGTCTAACCTTATTTATGGAGGAGTTTTCAAAGTTCCTCACTAAAATATTTGTATTTAGCCGGCCGTTATTGATTGCAGGAGACTTCAACATTCACGTGGACAACCCTAGCAACTGCCAAGTCCTCTCATTTCTTGACTGTCTTTAGAATTTCGGTTTAATCCTACACGTTAATCATGCCACTCACCTCGGTGGCTATATCCTGGATCATCACTCACGGTGTCTGCCCCACTCACCTCGTTGTTTGCCCATCTCGGATCATTGCTCAGTCTCGTTTACGGTTCCTGTTCCATTTTATTGTTCGTGCAGGATAACGTCGAGTTTGTTCAGTGATGCAACTGAAAATGCATTGACTAGGAGAAATTATTGAAATCTGCCTGTGAGGCTCGCCTTCTTGATCTGTAGTTTGACATTCTCCAAGCGGCAAGTACGCGATACCATGTAGAATACCGACGCAGGCTCAAAGACGTTTATTCACACGGATGCCACAGACTGCCTGCATCCGCGATTGCCCTGCCCAGCATCCTTGACGTTACTCCCGGACCTTTGACGCCGTTACTAATATACCCCTGCCATTAATCTCAACAGCCCATAAGCTAACGACAGTGTCATAATCTAAAAATAGTGACCGACAGCCTCGATACCCTTCCTGTTACTGTGAATATGAACCGTAGGAGTGCCCTTGAAGAGCATGCTCCAGTACATTATGTAAGTGTACAGAGTCGCTCGGAGTTTTCTTTTAATTTACCTAAAAACTTTAAAAGATGCACCGTGTTAAGCAAAGGCTTGAATGCCACCTTAAGGAAGTCGGAGTCTGATGATAATCTAACCAATTTCAAAGACTACCTGCCACCTTAAAAAATCAGGGTTTTTTCACTTGAAAACTGAAATCCTGCCAGTCGGATGCAAGACAGATTTACGAGACGGTGAACAATTTGCTTGCCGATTCTGAGAGGTCTCACTTCCCAGATGTTAACCGCTCGGTCATAAGTTTTCAGCCTTCTTCACTAAAATATTGTGAAGATTCCATGCCTTCATAAAGTCCCTTACACTAAAGCAAATGTTGAGTCGCACTCTGAGACCTTCCTTAAGAGGTTTCCTTAAGTTTCTGCATGCGAGATGGCTACCTTAATAAAGTCTATTGAAAAGTGCTTGTCTCTTGAAGAACTTCATTTCATCTCCTTTGCGTTCTTCACTGGCAGAAAAACTTAGCCCAGCAATAACTGAGATTTTTAATGCTTCTCTGGTAAAGGGGTTGTACCTAAGTCCTTCAATTCGGAAATCGTTAGACCGATACTTAAAAAGCCTAGATTAGATACTGAGGTCCTTGCAAACTATAACCCAGTTTCCCTTCTTCCTTTTTTTGTCAATGATTCTTGAAAAGATTGTTGCTAAGCAACTTATAGCACACATTGAAAAGAATAAATTGTCTGAAAAACTTAAGTTGGGATTCAAGTGACACCACTCTACTGAAGGTGCCCTCTTCTGTATAACCAATGACATTCTATGCAGCAACGGTGAGGGGAATGTCACTTTCCTAGAGCGCTGCTGGATCTATCAGCTGCCTTTGACACTATTGAATACGATATCCTACTTGAACGATTGAGAACAGTGATCGGTCTGCAGACGAGGCGGTCTCATCTACCAGACCAGTCACCTGTGGAGTCCCTCAAGGGTCCATCCTCGGTCCTTAGCGGTTGCTTACCAAAAGCCGCTTAGGCTGTGAGTGCACTATGGAAAACTCTCCCGTGTCACACCCACGCAGTCTTTCGGTGGCTTTGTGGAGTTACAGACGGAGATATGTTACATTACATCAGCGCTTGCCACGGGCAACAAAGGACCGCCAGGTTTTGAGCTCGAACCGACGACCTGGGTATGGCAGGTCGCCTCGAGGTGCTTGCACCTTACCAACGCGTTCGACGCCGACGTTTGCGCAGGCCGACTCGCTGCCGCCGATCGTCGGTTGCGTCGTCCGCTTGTAGACGGCCGCGTTGATGACGGCGAACGCGAGCCTGCGTGCGGAGCTCGAAAAGCGCGAAGTGTCACTGCAGCAGCTGCAGTTCGAGGCGAACCAGCTGCAGCGGCAGCTCAGCCAGGAGCTGCAGGCAAAGACCCGTCGCGAAGAGCAGCGCGCCGCCGACGTGGCAGCTCTCGAAGGTGGGCGCGGATGCTCGGACAAGCGACCGCCGCCCTGCTGTCGGCGGCGGCAGCGGCGGCGGCAGCGGTTTTCACAATCGCCAGTTGCTGCCGATCGTTGCTGGGCGATCGTTGCACGGCTTGTTAGCTCGCACACTTCGTCCTTGCGTAGAGCGCTTGGAGGAGGCCAGCCTCCGCCACGACGTGGCGCAGCAGCAGGCGGCTGAGCAGAGAGCAAGACTGGCTGCCGACGTCGAGCTGCTCAGCAAGGAGCTCGACGATCGCGACCAAGCCATCGCCGGCTGTCGGCTCGACCGAGCAAGTCTGGAGGCTGAGCGCGGCCGACTCGCTTCTCTCGTCCAGCAGCAGGCAGAGTATGGGCACGAGCTTGGGCACGAACTGGCGGGGAGGCTTGCTTTGCACGTGCTTCCCTGCTCCTGCGCGCTTGCTTTTCCCGCTCGTGTTGCGCGTTCGTTGTCACTGCTTCGCAATGGCAAGAGCTCGTTCGCCTGAATAGTCGCGCTGCCCTCGCAGGGCGTCGCAATGCTTTTGGGTGCCGGCTCAGTCGTTGTAAAATATTCGTCAATCACCGAAGAAACGGTTTTGGTTCTGTCGATGCGTACACCACGTGGTTTCGTTGTGGCGAATCGAAGTGCTCACTTTGCGTGTCACGCGCTTGATGCAGGCTCGATGCAGCACTGCTCTATGCTGCTGCAGCCGACGTTTGCCCAGCCGTAAGCCGGCGTTGAGATATCTCAAGAAGAACGCTTTGATAAGAGCAAGTAGCTCACGCTCTGCGCTGGTCGCATGCACTCTGCCTGGCAGACTGGCAGCCCTTAGGACATGTGCGGCTCGCGCGATTCGAATGTCAAAGTTCAAAGGTTGCCTGTCACCCGATCGCCAGTGACCTGCTGCAGGACGTCCACCGTCCACTCAGGCGGCATCGGCCACCGTGACACGCAGGCTGCCCACCTTAGAGACTGCATTGATTAGCTGCATGCGAGCACCCGGTCTATGCCGACCAATGCAAGTTGCTGGTACAAGCTGAGTTGGGCGATTTGGCCGACTTTTTTTTTTATTGTTTTTTAACTAATCAGTGCGTATTTATTTGTGCAAGGTGTTTAGCCTCTGCTGCCATTTACCAGTAGGGTTGACAGATGTGACCACACTCGTGGCTGTCTGCCTACATTCGAGGCTTCTTCGGCAGTGCGCAAGTGTTGCATCTGTCCACTTACACCTAATCTTACCGCTTTTTCCCGTTGTATTTTAGCAACCGAGACCGGGTAGAAACCAATACATGATATATATATATATATATATATATATATATATATATATATATATATATATATATATATATATATATATATATATATATATATATATATATATATATACATACATATTCTTTTGGAAGTGGGGAGTGGTTATGATGCTTGCCCAGTGTGCACAAGGCCACGGTTAAAGTACCAAGAGAAACCGGGCATATGTTTCTCTTTGTAGGCAGAAAAGGGCTGCACTTTGAGGGAGGGTACCTTTTATCGTGCTTATGCATGCTGACACTGTGCATGCTGCCACTAACCGCACTTGCATGCTGACCTTGTTCATGTCACCCCTAACCTTGTTATTCATGTTGTTTATCAAATATGATACTACTCACCATTCGATCGCGTTTCCTTTGCAGCAAATGTATTATCTTTTAGCAAATTAAGTTCTCCTATTGGTTGAGCCGGTTCGCCTTCTGTACTCTCTGGGTTTATCTGTGTCTTGGTTTGTAGGACGATTTCCAGTCTTCAGGATTCAACCAGGTTGCTGGAGGGTAAGAGCTGCCTTTCTGGCCGGTCGTCTGCTACTGCCGCTTGGCTGCAGAAAAGGCTTGACCTCGATTGCTCTCTATTTGCAGGGGAACTGGCGCGGCAAAAGGACACCGGCAAACGCATGCTTGCCGACTTGGAGCTGCTACAGAGCAGAGAACGTGACGTGAACAAGGAGTTGGAAGTATGAGACTAACCGCCTAAAGCACTGTGTGTATTTTTGTTGTTATGTGCCTCTAATGCTGGTAGCTTCTCGGGTATCCCCACATCTGAGCCTACGAAGTCAGCATGCAGTCCGTGGGTGCATGCTGTGCTGGAGGGTTTTTCCCATGCTGTGCGCCGAGAGCGTGAGCTGAATGTCGCGCATGTGACACATCGGTGGCGTGCATCTCGTTCACTGAAGCAAAATTGAGGTTTTGATAATCGTGCGTCAGGTCAGTTAGGTATGGCATAGCCAAGCCATGGCAGGCTTACAATTTTTCAAAATGAAGCTTGTATCTGCTACCAAATGTATTTCATCTGTGATTCCGTATTCTTATCTAAGCAGGCCCTGCTGTTGCTGATGTTCCTGAAACTGAAAGTGGGCCGACTTGACAGTGAAGGAAATGCGCTCATCTAATTACAGTGCATTTAGGAATAGTGTGTCTAGATTACAGGCAGACGTCAGTGGAGTGATGATAGCTGAACCAGTCGTGAGGGTTAAGTCTTCTACCTTCTCCTGACACTAGGTTTACCCGTAACTATTAGGTTAGTCTTATAATTGTTATTTTAGAAAGTTAGTAGCCATCCAAACATGTCGCTGATACAGCATGTAAGGGAATCAAGGAAGTCAGAAGAGGAACAAGGTTTAGCAGGGTCAAAGGATAGGTACAGCTGGATGTCACCGGCGTAGAAATGAAAGCCAATATTGTGATTGATTTGCAATGACATCGGTCAGAGGGCGAAAAGAACCGGGCCTAAGACTGAACCCTGAAGTATGCCATACTTTAACGGCTCTCTAGATGACCGACAGCCATTTACATATACGCTCTGACATCTCTCACTGGGATAGGACCTAACCCAGTTTAGCACTGTACCGATGATACCTAGGCATGTGTAGAGGTGCCCCAGAATGATTTGATGGTTCACTGTGTCGAATTCTGCTGATAGATCGAAAAGTATTAGTACAGATGCCCTGCCCTGATCAGCATTATTCAAAAAGTTAAAATAGATTCAAAGCAGAACAGTTTCCGTGGACTCCTGATTTGAACCTGCAAGCAAATTGTGATGGATTGATAAACTTTATAATAAAAAATATAATTTCTTTTTATAGTGCCCTAAGAGAGCTTAATCTCTATTCGGGCGCTTCTCATATGCCGAAGTGAGCCCAATACCTCGTTCACCAAATATTAGCTGGTTTAACAGCCTCATTTATTGGCAATAAAGAGTCGTCCACTGCAGGATTTGAACTTACGACCTCGGTCGTGAAGAAGGCGAGTACCTTAACCCCTGGCCCGATACAGGGCGATGTAATCGTGTAGTTTCTGGTCCACCAGTCGTTTTAGTGTCTAGGGTAGCAATGGCAAAAAGGAAACAGACGAAAGTTACTTAAAGTGTCATGATCTAGGGTAGGCTTTTTAATGAGCATCCGACAATTACCCTTTTAAGGGGATGGAACTTCAACGGTAGCCAACGACATATTTTTAGTACCTTTATCTAGTCTTGGGAGAACAAGGAGCTAGTGACATCTTTAGGTAGCCGCCATGGTAAGTAGACCCTATTGTTGGGCAGCGATCAAACACGAGGACAAGCTATGAAGGCCTTTTGTGAAAACATCGAAACGTCTAGCAGTCATCACCGAAATCGTGGAGCTCACATAAATCCATTCGACGATGACCATTATACGGTGCCTCCAAATAGGAGACCAAAGTGACTTGATCCGACTGTACGTTTATGATTTCCTATGAGGAGTTCAAGTTCTCATCGTTTAGTTTAAGGAAATTGACCGACATCTAGAACCCAATATCAGCAAAGCAGGAGTTTAGTTTATCAGTCACAGCAGCTGCTCGGGCTTCCGTTGCAAGTGCTGCTCACTGTCGTCGGCTTAGAAGCAATAGACATCCACTGGGCCCGAATTATCCTCTCTAGAAGTCCAGTAGAAATGGAGTACAGCAATGGAGAAAGGGCAAACTCTTGTGGAACCCCACAGGTGATAGGTCCGATAGACCGAACCGTCGAGTGATGCAAACTGGACACGACCAAGCAGGTACGACTCAAACCATGTCAGAGCCCCATCATTATTCTCAATTGCTCAATCAAACAGGATCTTGTGATTAACAGTGTGTCCAAGTTGCCGGGTGAGCAGGCAAGAACAGGCAGTGACAACACCATCATCCTAGGATGCTACCTAGGATGTCAATAGTTGCATACAGGCGAGCAGTTTCAGTGAAATGATGTCGAGTGAATCCCAACTGAAAGTTTTTGGATAAATAGTTCTTTTTTGTATTCTCCGAAAAATATTTAGTGACCATGTTTTTCGATAATCTTTGGTAAACGGAAGTAGACTGGTTGCTAATTAGCAATAGGCTCAGAATAAAATTATGGCTTTTTAAGTATAGTTCAGATTATGGTTGATCTGAATGGCTTTGGAAAAATCCTTTTACGAGTGAAGCATTACAAACTTGAGCTATAGTTGGGCAAAGCCTGTCGACCAGTAAAGACACTAAAAGGGGTTGGAATCGGCTTTTCAGGTGAGTTCCTAGATCATAGCCCAGGATTGAGGCGCTTTCACTTCACAAACCAGGTCGTGGCTTCGAGTCCTGAAGCGGGCAATCCTTTATTTTCCGATGGGACGACTCTCTTATTATTTTACCTACATCATCTGAGGAGAACTTATACAAATTTCTTCATGGAGACTGCATAAGGGGAGATGGCATCACGGTGGACACGATTTTGTCAGCAAATAAGGCAGAACATTTTTCTGCCTTACAGTTTATCTCTGGAGAATGGGACTGCTCAGCCTTAGTCATGCCGAGCTGGGTTGGTCCAGCGGTTAAGGTGCTCGCCCCGACTAAGGTCTGGCTGAGGTCGTGGGCTCGAGCCCTGAGGCATATGTGAAGTGCCTGAATAGAGATTTAGTTCTCTTCGGGTGCTATACAAATGAATTATTTATTTATTTATTATGCACATAATTTACAGTATTTGAAAGTGAACCAGTGTCTTTAGCAGTGTTGGCTTTCCTGGCTAAACTTGGCTAAAACTACTTTAGCAGTGTTGACTTTCCTAGCTAAACTTGGCTTTCCTTGATTTGAAGTTTGATCTAGAAGGTGTATTTAGGACTGACTTGGATGACTTGATAGATTATGCTGTAAATCACTTGCCTAGCTGTCTTAAATGCCATGTCAGTGTAACAGAATTTGAATTCTAGGCTAATCAATCCCATATTAGTTCTTTAATTGAGCACACTGCTTTTCCTTAAAAAATATCCTCTCGTGATGATGTATAGTGGTATGGACATACATGGCAACCCAACACTGGCAGCTAAGCGTATATGGCTATTCTGTTGCTGGCCTTTTGAACTTTGCCAACGAGTTGAGCTAAAATCATATTGACCTAAAAGTGAAACTTTATATTTTAAATATTTTAGCAAATTATTGTACCTTAGCCGGAGGCAGCTGATGTTTGAAACCCTTTAGCCATATACAAGTTTGCCAAATATTTCAGCTCATCTAATGTATCAGACAGCCAGCCAGGATTTAGATGGGACCATCGTGGGGTCGTCCACACGGGATGAAACATTAACATTTTAAGTAATCGTTCAGATCTTCACTTTTAACGACTAATGAAGCTTCCAGTTAGTGAATATATAGCATGATTCCTTTGGCATGCTTCACTTCTCGGCTTAGATGTTTCCCAAGTGCTTTCCAAGGCGATACCTTTGATTACTGGATGGGGGAGTTTGGTCCATGCTGGTAGCATTTGATAGAAGATTGCATTTAGTTCTGAGTTTCAATGTGGCCATAGGCAAGGACTGATTAACATTGCATATTTTCTTTGTTTTAAAATTTTCTTTTAATGTTTAGAAGTCTTCATGTTGCTTAATCACTGATGACCTGTGACTACTTCAAGTGTCTTCACCAGTGCCTGCATGTCCCCTCCCAGCTGGGGGGCATGCCATTCTTTTGAAGTCAATTGTCACGTGAAAGCAGCCATATATAACTGTATTTAGGTGCACGTGTATTATGCATACCTCATGCATAATAATACACTCGTGTATGGTTCAGTATTGGCATCACCTACATGTAAGAGCGTGTTAACTTAATCGAGACGGCATGGCGCTCATAAAGTGCTGGTCGTATGTTCCATTCTAGGCTGCCAAGTTGAAAATCAAGTCGTTCGAGGAGTGCATCGAAGCTGAGCGTTCTGCACATCTGGAGTCGCGATTTAGTACAGAGATCATGCAGGTAGTAGGGTCCTGTCTCGCTATGCAATTCTTGTGACCAGTACCATTTCCCAACTCTTGGTGGTTTTTATATTACCTTGGTTTTGATATGCAGCTCAAGTTTCGCGATCTCGAGGCGGCGATGGAGGTCGAGAAGCAAGCCAAGCTGGAGGCAATATCTAAAATAGACAGGCTGCACAGTCACCTGAGGTGAGCCACTCGTGACCTGACTAGTTGGTGTCTTCACACTTGTCACTCTTCACCCGACTGTCTATGGATAAGACTGCCCTCACTTTGCCTGGCCGTGGTTGATTACATGATTGGGTTAAACCTGCTAGAGGCATTTTTTTCTCAGAGGCATTTGCTCGGTCATACAGATAGCTACGGTGGCAATGTCATCTGCAAGTTTTTTAAAGTTATCATGAATGTTGTATTGCTGAGCTCGTTATTACCTTTGTGAAGCTATGTGCAGAATATTCGGTGCGATGTGAATTTACCTATCCACGGCTCTGCTTTTCCTGAGCTGTTCCCGGTGAACAAGTGGTTAACATCACGGATCCTGTGGACCCCCCCCCGAGGTCATTGTTTCAATCGTGCTTATAATTAATGAGGCTGTTCACCAGCCAGTTGACATTAAGCATAATCGTAAGGTCAATAGTCCAAATAATAGTAGTAACATTAATGTTAACAAGGTATTTGTACAGTTTCATAATATAACTGAATCTCTTTCTTGGCATCTTGGCATATCAGGTAAGGCGGTGTTACACAGGTCGTGTATTGGCTTCCATATCGGGAGAGAAGAAAGGCTGCAAACGCAGTGTTTGTAGTAGTGCTAATCTCAGCTGATTTGACATATACTGGCGATGCCTGAAATTGGTATCACTGCTAGAGACTTGTAGGTGCGGCACCAGTGCATGTTGGTTTGCCGACAGTAGACCAACACTGCTGCATTGAAGAGTGCACATAGCTTGACATAACAACTCCACATCCAAAACGTAAATAAGCTTATTTGATAGCAACAGAGAGTTACAGGCATTCAACGCCAGCCATGACGCACACACCAATGACTCCATGGCCTGGAGTTCAAATCAACTGAAAAGCCGAGGCCAGCACTCTGGGAACACAACTGACTTCGTATTGCATGGCAGTGGCTTTTATGCAGCCTCGGCCATAGGTTATCGAGTAATTGGTTCCTAGCTGCTACAATTCAAGAACAGCTAGTAACGTATGTCGGTCATAATCTGACTGATTTAGCACAGCCGCTGTTTCAGCTGGAGGCAAGGTGCAAGAGAGGCATGAGAAACACCCTCTCTTCTCTGACCTTTGGTGCCGGGCTAACCCCAATTTTGCTCATAAGACTGCTTAATCAGATGATCCCAGCTGTGCTTACCCGCTGTTTCTTAAAAAAAAAGTAATAAGTGCGGATCGTACGGTTACCGGCACCACTGTGCCTGCCATAGCTGAATACGGCTACTGTAGTGCTCAGTAATAGTGCTTCTTTGTCGTACGTTGTGCTGGTACGATAGATATGCAGGAGAAAGGATGTGCACTGCATTTGGTGGGAGGGGGCATTCAGTCGTGCGTGCTACTGAAGTCAACGCCTAGGACAGGTGCAGGATACAGGCGTATGAAATTGTGTGCGTTTGATTTTGACCACGGCTGTGCGCTACCTGTCAGACCTGCGTTCGTACGTGCAGGCATAGCTTGCAAACCTTGTTTGAGAGCAGTCGTTACGTTGCCATGAGCCCAGTCGGCCGTTGGAGCAGAGGCCTGTCGGCTCGTGACAGCACGATCTCCGTTGATAGGCTCTGACGTTTTTGTCTGTGCCCTTGGCCTTTTTGTTTCTCGTCGAACACTGTCCTAGAGTGGTACGTGCAGTGTGCCCTGCCTGCTTGCTCAAGAATGAGGCTCCATGTTTAGTATGGTCCTCTGGCTTCGGTGGATCACATTGCTTGGCGTGCCGGTCGAGAATGCTGTCGGCTTTAGATTAATGGAAACTTGCAGTACGTTCACTCGCGAGGTATTGCAATGTTTTATTTTCATGCAATGCAAAACTGTACATCTTGGTGCATGGGCCAGTAGGCACACACACACACACACACACACACACACACACACACACACACACACACACACACACACACACACACACACACACACACACTCAGACACACGCACACTCAGACACACTCAGACACACGCACACTCAGACACATGCACACTCAAAACACACACACACACACTCAGACACACACAGACACAGAAAGACACACACACACACAGAGAAAGACACACACACACAGAAACACGGACACATGCAGACACAGAGAGAGACACAGAGAGAGACATAGAGAGACACACACAGACACGCACAGACATTCTCTCTCACACACGCACACACACACACACACACACACACACACACACACACACACACACACACACACACACACACACACACTAGCTGGCTTAGATGTCCACCTTGCCACCTTCGGTTGTAGCTGGACCTTACCAGCAATTTACAAATCGGCTGTATTACTATGCAAACGTATGCTAGGCTGTACATAATAATAATAATAATAATAATAATAATGTACTTGATAAAGCGCCCTCAGAGAACTTAATCTCTTTCTAGGCGCTTTACATTTGCTGCAAAGGGAAATGCAATTGAATGGTAAGTAAAATCATGCTTGAAAAACAAACAAAATGAATAACATGGTTAGGGGTGACATGCACAGGGTCGGCATGCAAATGTGGTTAGTGGCAGCATGCACAGTGTCAGCACACATAAGCACGTGAAGGACGAATCACAGGGACCCACTAAATGCTGTCCTAAATAGGTGTTTTTAAGTTCCTTTTAAATGTGGTCATACATGCTACATTCATCAACTAATGCTTCCGGTTGTTACGCATGAATTGGGTTGTGGGTTCAGTTGTGTCACACTTTTGCTGCTCAACTTTTGAGATTGCTCCTCAGAGCAGCCTCCTCTGCCTACCACTGCACCACTGCAGCCCCGACTAGCCGTCAGCCCAAACCGAGAGCCTAGGCCTAGGAGCCATTAGCCTAGAAGATGTACTGGGTGCGGAATGATTCTGCTTGCCTCGCTGCCTGTTTGATGAGATGGGCTGAAGAGGATGGGTGTACAGCACTGGTAGCACAGCAGTAGCTGCAGCGGTCCGCTAATCTGGCTGCATCGCTCCTTCATTCCAGGGA